>CM041782.1:286831628-288138799 GCA_023374045.1 Limonium bicolor
TGATACAGATTACCTCGAAGATGGACGAGAAGAGCCGTAGGTTAAACCAACGGGCAAGAGAAATCAAGAACCTTCAACACAGAGCAGTAGACAGTATACAGTGAAGACAAGGAAACCGTTCAAGGACAGGAAACCGAAGGAAAAGAGACAGGGAAACCCCATTATGGACGAATAATATGTGGAATCCTCATAAGGATCGAGCAAACTCTTGCAATCTAGAGGAAACCTACGAGATGATGTGGACAGAAACGCGTGACTACGCAATGATGAGAGACAAGCTAAAATACTAGCAGATACCTTAAGCAAGGAACAATGGACTTGGAATGTACCACTCACACGATAATTCGCTCATCTTATCTGTTTGACTCATTAGATATTAGCTGCTGAGAGTTTACGCCTCTGCACTCTGTAGGACTGAGGTTTGGTATTGCACTTGTGCAGTTATTAATCTAGTGGGAATATAGGAAGATGTAATGGATATCAATACGAGTGTGTATCAAAGAACTACAAAGTGTGTTACTCCGGAACAAAACCACCAGGAGACACGGATGACAAGCTTTATCTCCGTGGACATGTAGGCTGGTACGTCTTAGTATTACAAAGACGAGTGCAAAGAGCACTAGGTACTAACAATAGCCAATGTTATATTACACCTCAAGCTGAATATCAGTGAGAGAAGACACACGCATGTAAGCTAGTGATCAAAATAAGAAGATATACACAGCAATGAAAAGAGACAAATTGAGCCTATGTTCATGGGTCTGCACCTTAGTACGGAGCGAGTGGGCCCATTAGAACGAATTCGGGAGAGAGCACAAAATAGATCAGTGCCTCACCCTTTATGTATGTGGAGCTTAGAAGGGCTAGAGTCGTACCCGTCTCTCTGATATGAGGATAATCCACGAGTTGGAGAACTCTTTGAGAGCCAAGTACCCAGCACTCCTTGTTGAGCGGCTTGTAGTATACTTGTGGGGACGGGGGCCTAACCCCTTTTAATAGGGGGGTAGAGCCTCTTGGCTGTGCACGTGTGTGCACTAAATTTTGTTGTTTTGTATGCATGGTATACAGTGAATTGGAGGTATGCGGGGCATACGAGGTTTTGTTGGTTATGTTTGGTACGCGGGGCGTACGTTGTTTGGTTTGTTTGTGTGTGATGTGCACTTGTATGTATGTATCTTATGAGATACCTGTTTGAATGTTGTATTTACACCCATGTGTGTAGTACTTTTCTTATGCTACTTGTGATATATATTTATATTGCCTTGTAGAATGATTACATATGGTATCGCCTAGATACGAAATGAATCATTATATGTGGAATGTGGAACAATGGTATGTTATGGACACCTCGGGGAGGTTGTCAGGGTTTGTAGAATTGATAGGAAATAATGGTGCTGATGGATCACCTATATCCATATATGATTGAACTAACGCCACAAAGTGATGGCTATGTGCTGTATAAGCGCAATACGATGTGTGTAAATGATATACACGTAGATATACATTATGGGAATGAAGGGTAGTTATATATTATAAATACCTATTTGATTAAGCGACTTCGGGACAAGTCTTTTTAAGGGGGGTAGATTGAAATACCCCAAAAAATAAAACATAGATTAAACATCTAATCACATTAATTAAGGCCTAAACATGCCTTAAAAGTCAACTGAGAACAACAGTGGTCAACACAAAGCAAGATATTGCACCCTTTGACTGTTTAGGGTAAATAAATACCCAAATGAACTTCTTAGGATCTAAAACTTTGTCCTAAGCTTATTAACACATAACTAAACATACTACAATCGTTGGACAACACTCCAACACAAGGAACAAGCATTTACATGCTTCAAGGTTAAGTATGGCAAAAATGTGCTCAAGAAAGCCTTAAAGGTCTAATGACCTCTATTTGATATAAAATTGGATTCCTCAGATCACTTATCATATAAGGAACACAACAAAACTGTTCTCAGGAAAACAGAAACAGAGCTCAAAACACCTTGCGACACAAAAGTGGCACTAAAATACCTAAAGCACGTTTTTGTGTATGAGCTCTAAGATAATGACTTTTTGTCATTTTAAAGATTGGGTATATTCTTTAAAACATTAATGTGACATGATATACTATATTATAAAGTCTAAATCAAAGTTGAAAAAAAATCAAAATGGGTAACTTGGATGATAGTACCCAAAAATAACATTTAATTAACTTATTATTACTATGGTCAAATGTCATCCCTGACCATACCACCCTTGCCGACCTCCTATGGCTGTCACACCCACTCATTAATCAATCTCTAAACAAATATCTAGCTAATCTAATGAGTCACCTATTACTATTGATAAAGTAACATTAAACTAACTAAAAGCAAAAGTAGCTTAATTATCTCATTGCCTTGCTTCCCAGCCAACACCAGCTTCCTTCATCCTCTCTTTGCTTCTCCAAACCGTGGATAACATGCCAAGTTTAGAAGAGAACACCAATTGACATAGGTAAGCTTATTAAGCCATTTTATGTTCATCTCTTCACATTTCTTTCCTCTTTCCATGGAGCAAAGCATCAACCATTTCCACCCATGTTTTTAGGGTGTTTTGGAGGTTAGAAGAAGGGTGAAATCTTGGCTGTAACAAGGGAAGGAGGTGGAGAAATCTAATCTTGTTCTTAAGGTATAAAAATGTGCTTTAAGCACTTATCTTTTGATTCCCTTCAAATCCGGTTGTGAAACTTGTTTCCTAGGCTTATAATCTTCTTCTTAACTACTTATTCAGTGGTACATCAAGAGCTTCAAGGTATAGCCAAAACACCATTTTTGGCATTTTAAACAAGGTAAAAATTAGCCATCTTCTAATTGAGTTATACCTGTTAAAGCTTGGTTTTAGTTAGCTCTTTTGATGCTCTTGTTCTACTGTTAAAAACAGGCCAAAGAAAACTTATACTTGCCTTGGTATTCTAAGGTAAATTACCTTGAACTTATACATTAAACATTCTTATGGTTAGATCTGCTTGGAGACTAATCATGCCTTAATTGATGTTTGAAACATGTAAACTAAGTTGGTGGAAACTTTATCTCCAAACAGCCGTGCCAAACAAGGCCTTACTTGGCAAAAATAAGGTATAAATCACTTAAACTTACACTTGGTATATTATATGTGTTTATACATATGTAATTATATATATATATATATATATATATATATATATATATATATATATATATATATGCCGTGAGTGAATGAGTTTAATAAGGACTTATTTGACCTTAGGTGATTAAGGAATGGTTTAGTAAATTTATAACTAATTAATTTACATAATTGTCAAATTTAGACATTATGTGAAAAATTGGTTAAATATGGAAAAGATATGTGTAAGGCCAAGAGTTTAATGGCATTTTTGGGCATTTATGTGTAATTTATTTTTATAAGCTAATTTGTAATAAGGCCATGTACTTTAAGCCATTTTATTAATGTATTTATAAGGTTTTATTTAAGTTTAGGTAATACAGATATATTACCGCAAGGAAAATGGGGGGTATATAGTGTAATTAAATTAAATTTGGGGGCCATATAATAAAGCCGAAAATTAGGGGGTTTTAAATGAGTTTAAATAAAAATTATAAGATTTTATAAAGTTTTGGGGTTAAATGGTAATTCTAAAAAATATGGGTACAAACCGTAATATATGGAGATTAATGATCAAGGAAATCTTAAGGTGGTCAACCTTGACCATATGGTAGGTTTTGACCAAATTAGATAAGTAAAAATAACTTATTTAAGGTTTTATTATAAGAAAGTATTTAATTGTAACAAATTTTATAACATATGTGGAGATATTGTTATTACCGAAAATAAAAGGTGTATTAATGGTATTATAAACACCCATGGGCTATAAGGAATTTTATAGGAATTTATTGGGTTGTTTTTGGAATTAAAATAAACTATATATGTATAATATATAGTTATTATGTCATTATGACACTTTGGATAAAAGATGGGTGGGTGGAATGTAATATACCAAAAGATATGGTTAGTAAGGGTAAATATAATCCTTTGGTGAAATTTGGGTGATTTTTAGAATACTTAAGAGCATCTAATAAGATATATGTATAATATATAGTTTTATTGATATTATAAAACTATATGTTATAAATAGGGCCAGAAGGGCAATTATAGAAACTTGGCGGGTTAGAAAAATAATTTAGAACACCACATGGGTCTATTCGGAATTTTTACAAAAAATATATAACCATAGGTTATACCATTTTATATAACATGGTATAAATAATGGGGTGATTTTGTAAATAAAGGAAACTATGGATTATGGAAAAGACTAAGGTGTAAATGTATATGCCTATGCGGCAATATTATATAGTTTTGTATAAAACTATAGGTTTAAATTAAAGGAAATAAAAATATCATATTATATGATATTAGTATATGGTATAACATTACATAATGTTATGTGGTCAAAATGGAATTTAAATAAATTAAAGGGCTGTACCGAATTATAAGAGTAGGAAATATGAATTTTAGACTATGGTCTATAATGTTATAAATGTTATAACAATTATATGGTTTAAAGGGAATTAATAAGTAAGGATATTCACATTAAATAATGTGACAGTGAAATACCCCAAACCTTGATATGTGGTTTAAATATTAAACTATGGTATGTAAAGGCTAAAAAGTGCCTTAGAAACATCAGTGAACAATTTAAACCATAGTGAAGTGCAATAAAGCACTAAGATACAGTTGAGCAAAAACATGCTCTAAGCTTGGAGTGAACTTGGTTAGGATCCAAAGAACCTACCAAGACTTAATAACATTCAATTATGATTTAATAAGGCTAATTAAGTCCTTAGAAAACCTTGGTAGACAATTAAACCAAAACAAAACACAAAATAAATGCCTTAAAGTCAATATGGGCAAAATGTGCTCTAAGCTTGGGATAAATTTGTATAAGACCTAAAGGTCATATCTATACCTTATAAATATGTTAATAAGCATATTAAGTCAATTACTAAAGAAAACCAAGCTTGAAAACAAGTTAAAACACAAAAAGTGCTTTAAGGAGTCTTAAAGCACGTTTTTGAAAAATTGTCTTGTAAATGAGTTTTGAGTGGCTAAATGTCCATCATTACTCTTTAATTAACATGTGTACTATATAGTATCACATTTGGAAGTCTATATCAATGGGAAATCAAAAATTTCACATCTATGTGCCTTGTTTTAGTGAATAGTAACTAAAATAAGCTAGTTTGTAACATATGTTGTTATAAGTAATTAAATTGGTCAACAAAGACTATCATACCCCTAGACTACTAATGGGGTCCGGTTTTTATGAGGTGAGTCATCACCTTGTAAGTTAACAAAACAAATAACAAATACTAAAGAAACTTACTATTTGCTTTATTACATAATATCTTCCAAAAGTAGAACCTATCTTAATTCTCTCATTTCCCTTCTTTTCACACGGTCTCCAACCTCTCTTCTCCCTTTCCTTCGGTGATGCTACAGCTCAAGCACCATCTTCAAGCTTTGATCTCTTGTAACTTCTAGCTCCATGGTCCAAATTCAATTTCAAGACCAATTCTTCTAGTTGGAGCAAGCTCTACACTTTTATCTTTTCAAATCTTCAAAAGCCTCATTTCGTGTGCCAAGGAGATTCACCATTGATGGAGCTTGAGCTCACCTTTTCACATATTATTGTTCTCCTTTGCTTCAAGGTAAGGAAACTCAAAGAAAAATGATGTTTCCTCCATGTTTTGTGTTGTCCGAAAATTCACCTCACAATGGTGTTTTTACCTTGCTTGTTTTAGCTTCATTTGAATCTTCCAAGGGCTAGGAGGAGTCCTCTCTTGATACTCATTCAAGCTCTCTTTCCATTCAAAGGTAAAACAATTACCTTAATATGTTAAGATAATATATGTAACTAGGGTTTACAATGAGATGAAGCATAATGCTTGAATACTCATTCAATTATTTGTACATTGTTTAGAAGTTGACAAACAACCAAACATCCTTACCGTTTTTACAAGGAAACAAGAAAGAAGTTTGTGAGGAAAAAGAGGTAAACAAACTATCTCAATGTAGTTTAAATGCCTTAGGAAAATGAGCTTGATTTGCTTAATAAAATACCTAAGGAGCCAAAGGTGAATGACCTAGAAAATGCTCTCAAGGAAACTATTAAGGGGCATGTGTGATGTTGAGTGTATTTGCAGGTTAAAGGCAATATACTATGTGGAAATTCAGTGTTTAAGGTTTATGCAACTTAAGGGCCTAAGAGCCATGTTATTTAAGGGCCTAAGTGCCATGCAATTTAAATTATGCACTATATTGTGATGTAGTGCTAAATGTGTGAAGTTTGTGTATAAGAATGTGTTTGATGGATTTAGATGTGTGTAAAGAACATTCTTTGTGAAGTTGAGTGTCTTGGATGGTTAAAGGAGGAAAAACAATATGTTTATGTGTAAGGAATGTGCATTAAGTGATTAAGTGTTTTTGGTTGTAAAAGGGTGAAAACCTAAGTGTTTGAGTGTAAGAATACTCTTGATGGATATTAGGTGTTCTTGAATGTTTTATGGTGAAAAACAATGTTTTGGTATGGCATTGTGCTAAGAGAACCTATGGCAAAATTAGATAATGTATAAGAAGTTCTAAGTGTTTAAAAAGAGTTTTGGTGAGTTTGGAAGTGTTGAGAATGGTTAAGTGTTCAACTAGTGTAAGAAGCATGCATTATGGTGTTTAAAGATGTAAAAACGGCTTTGGCAATGTTCTAGAGGATTTAGAATGCAAAAGATGCTTGGGAGATGATGTTGTAGTGATGAGGAAACATTATTGGCATATGGGTTATCATAGGTATGGAACACCACTTAGAAACCTAAAGAGAATACCATAAGTGTTAGGAATTTCGGTATGAAATGAGTAAGTGATTAAGGAGATAGAAAATGAGTTTTATGGATGTTGTATGAGGGTGTGAGTGTACCAAATGATGTTAGGAAACATTATGAGGCTTTAGGAGAAGTTTGGTGAAATTGGTTAAGTGCTTAAAGGCTTAGAAAATGAGTGTTTTGCCTTGTCCGAACATTCGTCCGGACATGGACGTTCGGACAGGCCTGTTGCATAAAAATTTTCAGAGTCTCGACTTGTGTCCGACCTTGGGAAGTCCGAACACAAGTTCGGACGTACCTGCTTCTTCATTCAATTCTCCTCGACCCATGTCCGAACTTCCGAAGTTCGGACAGGCGTTTGTATTCAGTTTTGAGTCTCGACTTGTGTCCGAACTTGGGAAGTCCGGACACAAGTTCGGACAGGCCACTGTATGGACCAAAAACTTTGTTTTAAGGTAGAAAAAGTTGTCTAAAAATGGTGATTAGTTAGTAATGGTGATATGAGGTTATTTAAGGACATGTTGAGTGAGTTATAATGACAATGTAGTGGGGGAAAAGTTGTATCAAAATGTAAAAGTAAAACAAATTAAAATGTAAAGTTATGTAACTAAGTTAACGGGGAAAGTTATAAGCATTAGACTTTAAACAGTCATGTTACCCCGATGTTAATAAAAATACATGTAATGTTATCAGTTGTTCGAGAATTGCTCGAGGAACATAAGTGGACATGATAAAGTGGACTCCGGTGACAGGTATGGTTTCTTGCAACCTGTGTCCTACCGGATTACACCGGCTTGTATGCCAATGTGTTTTATGTATGTTTTCCACGTTGTAAGATAAAACATGAAATGAGTTTACAGTAATTCATATATGTGGCGTGTTCAACTCCGATACCATTTAACCTCGGAAGTGTTAACCTTAGTTAACTGAGTCTAGGATCACAAGAGAGTTCGGTATTCGGAGTAAACGACCCGAACCATGGGACGTTCTAACCACGGCTATGCGTGTGTTAATTGTGTGATATGTGTATGTGAATGTAGGGATCTCCCTTGTGTGTTTAACCCAGTAGTAATGTTGTATAATGTGTGAATGTGATAGACTCCATAGTGGGGTTCTAACTAATATCTAAAAGTAAGTATGTACTAACAGTGATGAGGAATCCGGTTTGGCCGGTCGCGCGTTGTTTGGGAGTGGGTATCCTTCTTAGCCTTACCCTTCTCTCTGTTATGGTTGTTTCCCTCACGGGTTATGATCTCCCATTAGACTTCTCCAAAAAACTTAGCTATTCTGACTTATGATCGGTTTAGGGGGAACATGTGTTTGTGTGGTGTGTTCGGGCCACCAAACCCGAACCATCTTAACTTAAGTTACTCGTCCGACTATTAGGACGGTAATGAGTGTTGTTGTTGTTGTATAACGAGCTTATCATGAGGGTGACTTCATTCTCTAGGCTCACCAGTGAATTAACAAAGTTTAGGTCGGTTCCTAAGAGGACCGTTCCCGTTATGTTATGTGATGTTGTTGTAATGCAATTTCTATTGCGATGTTATCATGTGCACGTCGAAACGTGAAAAGTGTTGTTATGTTTTGTTATGTGAGGAATGTTATATGTTGTAAGATATGGAGTGTGTGGATCATGGAAATGAATCCCAGTTTGTGATAAGAGGCGTTTAAGGCTAACCCGATTTATGGGTAAGTGTCGTCTATTAAGGAAGTAGCTCCATTAGAGGAGGAACACTCTAGGGATAATGAATACCATGAGTGACTTATCAAGTAAGGATGTATTATCCGTTTGTTGAGCCCATTGAGGCGAAATGTTATGTGTTGTGTGTTTACAGTTGCATGCATGATTTAAATATAATCAACCGCATGCTAAGACGACAATTAGTTGTGCGTGGCCCGGTAGCATGTGGGCTGCGGGATTACCATACCAGCAAAGGTGCTGAGCCCCTTGGGGGCCACCCTTTCTCTTCTTTTCCTATTTCAGGTACAAGAGCTGGAAGCCATTCGAGAGTAGGACGGGGTAGTCGTTGTACATGGGAAATCATTAAGTTGTATATGTACAGTAGGTGTAGTAAGACCGAGATTGTTATCGGCATCAGTTTGTGAATACTCGGTACAATTGAAAGGTGTATGTTGTTATTGTTGTTAATGAAAAGGGATAGTAATGTGTAGTCGCTCGGGAATCTAGTCCATCAGACCGGTACAATGTATATGTAATAGCCTTGTTAGCCACGTGGGTGGTTAACGGCGTGTAACACCAAGAAGTAAAGTAATGTGATGAAGTTTGTTTTCCGCTGCGGTTGTTGTTAAGTGTGTTAATGGATGGGGGTGTTACAAAAAGACTATAAATAAATAAGATTTCTAACTAAGGTATTTTTTGAATAAACCTTAGGAGTTGTAAATATACAACATAAATTGTTACATAATATTAGGATAATAATCTTAATATAAGTTGTATAATATGAATACAACTAATGGGAAAATCATCTAATATAAGATGATAAAATGTAACAAATGGTATAAGAGTTTTATAACTCATGAAACTTACCTATATGGTAAATATATACAAGAATAATGTATATAAGGATGGATATATATTATGGTTGGAAACCATGTAATATAATGGTGGTGGTTATTACATAAAAATAGTTACAAACTATAAATTATGAGTTTTTGAATGCAAATATAATTTGCTAAAGATAATGGATTATATAATACAATGTATTATGATGGATGGTGGGAAAATAATACAATATAATATAATAATGCATGCATACATGCAACTATAGGTTATATACCTAAATTAAATGGTGGATAAGATTAAAGAAATATAATGAATTAAACTTAACAGTCGAAATGTTTCGACATACGAGTTTTGGTAACAAAGCCGACCGGTTTAGAGAAACCCGTAACAAATAACTGTAGAAATCCGGGGTTGAACTGTCGGGGTTACTTGTTATTCGGAAATACCGGATGTAGTTAGTCATGGAGACTGACTTATAGTTTTATTACCGTTTAGATTATACTTCAGACGGAGGCGCTTGACGAGCTAGTGGTCTACACTGCGCATCCTTGGTCTTGGTGAACGGTATGTAAAGGGGTTTGATCCGAGTTGTCCTAAGGAAACTCCTTGGGCTCGGATTTGGTTGATATCACTTGTGTGTTAAGTGTTTGGATACATGTATGTGATTGTGTACTACTGCATTAATTATTTATGCACGAGCGTCCTACGGGACTAACACTACGTCGACTATAGATCGACTTATATAACATACATATACGTTATTGTGATGACAAGATGGTTACTTGATATAATACCATAGTATTAATATTAAGTATATGGTAACCTAAGTAAAACACTTAGGAACGAGTCACGACATTGTCGGTCTCTAGAGCATGGATTTCGAACATGAATATAACCTAGATTAATTCTAGGTATGCGTGAGACCCATTGGGCAGCTAATTAATAATTATATTCTCCATAAGACTAAGAGCAGATCTTAAACATTATGAGAGAGAGATGTTGTGAGCTGAGGTGAGGAATCCAGTGTAGTTTACGAACTATGTGGTTGCGCATTTGTGATCACTGAGGGGTTCCCGATCGGGTTCCGCTCCAGGTTTATACCCAACGAGTCCTAATTGGATCGTGGGTCAGGTGGCTACGGCCTTTTATTTGGACGTCTTACGAGACAAAAGAGAATAGTCAGGGGCCTCCGGACCTCTGGCGAAATGAGCACCTTTGTGTGTACGGGAGGACTACTGTCCATGGTGAGGTTATCGGGTTGTCTTAACATGACACCCAACTGGTATTTAAATAACATGGTTTGGATGGATGGGCTTTGAAGGCCAAATTAAATTAACAAAGGATGGTGTTCGCTACGGCGTTTATTCAGTATTATTATTCGATACGTTCGATATACAGTTGTTATTTGTGGTATTAAATGAATGTTTGGATTGGATGGATGGTTGAATGTTTATGAGAATTTGGATGGATAATTATGCATAGTATGCATGTATATTACAGTATTGTTTATAACTGTAAAATGGAAAAGCATGAAACCAATCTAATAATAAGATGGTTAAAATGACTAAGTGACCATTAGGGTCCAGGCCCGGCATACTCAGCGTTTATCGCTGATACTACACTCATTGCAGGTTGTTGATTATTGTCGAAGCCGAAGCGCGGGAACAGGGTAGTTAGAGATTACTTTAACTACCGCACATGGACTTTATTCGCATAACGATGTCAGACTGGGAATTGTATTATGGTACGGTTATGTATATTCGGGATTGGGTAGACGCTCACTTGTCGATGTTTATGAGTATGGACTTAGTATGATGTATAGGAATTATCTCGTTATCATAGCGGTTAGCAGTTTGTTGATGTTGGATATAGTTTGGCTTCGTTACTTGCATGGGCGAGTAATGGCCGGTGACACCCGAGTGAGTATTATTGTTATTATTATTCTTCCGTTGTAAGACGTTTTATTTATTGCTACGAGAGAGATTATTACGTGATTATGGAGAGGGGTGTTACAAAAGTGGTATCAGAGCGGAGTACCGCTCTGATGACGAGAAAAAGGTTAAGACAGTGAGCTTAGGACTAGGGAAATTACGGGAAACGTTTGTGAGGTACTAGACGACTCGTCTTAAAAGATATTGTGACTAGTATCGCAATTGCGTGATATGTTAGCCTTAAAGGCAATTCAATATCTATTGGTTGTGTACGGTGAATTACCGAGTGAATTATGATGACGAGTAATTATGTGACATACTGTACTGCAGATGTCTGGGGGAACTAGAGGGCGTGGTACTTGTAGACACCAAAAATTCTCACCCCATAAAGCAAATTCCGAAATAATAAGAGGGGTCATTGCCTTTCTTTTTCAAAACATATTAGCGTGCGTGCTAAGACGAAACCATCATTTTATAATCTTTTTCAAAGCATTTCAGAAAAAAACACAATTCTTCAAAAATGAATTTCCATCGACAGTCCAGTTTCAAGGTCGTCCCTTTTTGTTTATTCACTTATTTACTATCTTATTTGTTTTGTTTATATTCTATTTAATTTTATTCATCTATACACCTTTTCTTATATTTTATTTATTCTACTATTAACATTGGTATTTTTATTATCATTTCAGTTCACTTCTATTTAGACACTTTTATTTTCATCTTACAAATTCAATCCACACTTAGTTCTAGCCCAATTCCTTAAACCCACACTATTTTCAGCCTATGGTTTCAAGAAGCCCACCCAAACCCACTCATAAACCCTAGAACCCACCCTTCTCAATATAAAAACAACAGCCGACAACCCCTCCTTGGTACCCACGTTTTACTCTGCAATATCCTTCTATCGTCAATCCCATCACAGCAGCCGACAAGCACAAAAAATCACACAACAGTAGCCGCCTTGACATATCTCACGTTTTTCATCCTCTTCACGTTAATACCTACAAAAACATTGACGCCCTGCAGTTGATTCTTTCACTGCTTCTACGATTTTGCAACCCGACTTGTAGACAAGATACATACACTATGCTCTTCATTTTTGTTTCTTCACTCACGACAAAGAAGGAAATTCATGCTCCGCCTAGTTCAGTCTCTTCATTCCCAGGAACACAACTGTTGAGCTTTCTTCATCTCATCACCACGGTAATCTGCAACCCACTGACGAACATGGAAAAACAAGCTCTAGTTCCCATTCTCCTCTTCACCGATGGTAATTTGCACACCTATTGGCGAATGAGGAACGTTCAAGCTCAGCACCGGCTTCAACTCCCTTAATCGAATAGAAATACAAGTCCACGGTCTTCTTCAATCTCTTACTCACGACCGGCGAACAGGGAACAGATCTATTCCTTTGTTCATTCTCGTTTTTGGTAACCCACTGGCGAACGAGCAAAACCCACGGCTCTGACCTCTTTTTTCTTCTATACCCAGCTGGCAACTAGGAACATACAGATTTGTCGCCTCTTCATGTCTCTTTATCACAGTAATTTCAACCCAAAAAAAAAACCTGCATACAAAGAACCTACATACTCTCCCCTCCATTCGCTTCACTCACGGTATTTTGGAACCTCAACTGGCGAACAAGGGAACACACGCTTTGAGCCCTCATTCTTATCTTCATTCACAGTTTTTGCAACCCAAGCTAGCTAACAGGGAGCATGTAAGCTCCGGGTTTCTTCGATCCCACCAACTGGCGAGAAGGAGCATTATGCTCCGAGCATACTCCTTCGTTCTTTCAACTGGCGGAGAAGAACATAAACACTCTGTCATTACCCATCTCTCACTCACGTAACTTGCAACCCAAACCAGCAAATAAGACAGCTCTGTACCAGATTTCATCCTCTTACAAAACCTACAAAAACATCAAGGCTCAGCACTTCACTCTTTCACTTCCTCGCGGCAACTTACAACCTGCTTGGCGAACAAGGGACAATATGCTTCACTGTTCACTTCTCTTCACACTAGAACTTACATGCTCCACGTCCTGTGCACTTCATTCTCTTCTTCACGCCAAACTCGTTGCGGGCCCATGGTTTTGCTGAAGTTGCGTTGAAGCACATCCCTCTCTTCTAATCTCCACACTCAGGTAATTTTACACTCCCAAACTGGCAAGCAAGGAGCACGCATCCACTCTTTGTTCTCTTCAATCGCATGACTGGCGTATATGCTCTGCTCCGGTTCACTCGTCTTCACCGGTGGTGCCCTCCTCATTCTCTTCATGTTGCTGGCGAACAACCACACGACAGATCACTGGAACTGCTTCACCGTTTCGGTCGTCTTCGTACTCTTCACCCACGAGACTAGTGCTACAGTCGGAACTCAAGAGGGATGGTCGTGTTTATCCAAACCCGAAGCAACTTCGTGACTGGCGTGGGATTAGCATGTCGAGCTTAAGCTCAGTTTCTCTTTACAGTTTCAGTTTCCTTCCAATTTGTTTTGTCGGATCGATTACAGTTATGAGCTAATGTGTGTTATCTGTTTGCTTTTTTCTGGTGTTCTAGCTCTTTTACAGGAAGGGCTCTTTGCTCTAATAATATGTTCATTTTCTTCTGTGTTACTGTCCCATGTGCAGGAGACTGATGTCGCTAATAATCAACAAGCGGAGCTTTGTCTCATTTTCTGTATTCTCACACTTACTGTTTTATTTCCCTTATATCTAATTGTTGTGTTTTGGCTCCCAAATCTGGTGTAATTACTTCTGTTCGTGTGGCTAGCCTGCTGAAGATTTCGTCCTCCCCTGGCCTGCAAGATTAGACTGCACCCGTGTTTCTTCACCGATGAGAAGCGCACCTCGAAATGTTTCAGTTGTATGATCAAATGTAATTGCATCTGAATCGACTAGTAAGGACGGTACCTATCACACGCGCTGTTGTGGTCTGATTCTTCATGATTATTTTGTTTTGGGTGTTATTTGAGGTCTTCCGGTTGATAAATCAGTTCTTGTAGTTTCCTCGAGACATGCATTTCAGTTGAAGACTACATAACATACTCTGTTCATTTACCCAGCTTTGATTTCCTTATGTTCGGTTGGTATTTGCCTTTATCCTGAAGCCGATGTTACGGGTATTTACCTACAGATTTTTATTCAAATTGTGCCAATTTGATGTTACGAGGTGTTGATAGGGATGAAGTTGATTCGAGTCATATACAGAAGCATAAATTGTGTTTGGTCCTGGACATATTGTGTTCGCTTAAAATTGGGCATTAATTCCTGTTTAGTTAAGCTTCATGACAAGTGATAGGTGCTGGTTTACGCTAGTTCAAATTTGTGTCTGCTTGACCGCATTGGTTACATTACACATTGTTTCCCAAATCCTTTGACTCTTTTGCCTTGTGACTTGCTGAGGTACATGTATAATCAATTGGACTTGGGCTCGGATTTCACCTTCGGTTTGGAACCAATTACGGGCTTCTCCATCGGGTTGTGGATCTTGAGCTCAGCACACTTACACCTTGGATTTGAAGGTCTTGTTGATTACGTTCGTCTAAGGCGGGATTATGAGTATTTGACGCCCCATTTGGATGAATTTTCTTCTCTCATATTTGATTGAATGATAAACCGGGGGCAGGCCACCCCGTCGGTTAGTTTTCTGTGACCAACAACTCCCTTGATCATGACCGACAATTTGTCTACATTCCTAGCATTGTTGTTTGTTGTTTGCTCCTTGCGCATAGATTCATTTTCGAAATTGATTCAAAAAGCATGATTCTAATCTAGTCTTCACTTGAAACCAACTCATTTAATTGCAAAGTCTTGCTTTGTTATGCTATTCTCGTTGTATTAACATCGTCTTCAATTTTATAGCGATTCTGTTTTGCCTCTATTATGCCTTCGTCGCTTTTGCTCCATTGTATATGCTCCATTGTACACGTGTTATCTCGCTTCTATGCCCTTCTCGCAACCCTGCAATTGATTGTTTCGTTAATCCTGACCTCTGTCTAAGCCCTAGTTATTATCTCCTAGGACCCTTCAGCTGACAGAAAAGTTTAGGATCTATTATCGCCCCACACCTAACAGGTCTCTCATTCGTTTCGTGGGGCAATAATCTCCTATAACTTCAGAAAACACCCAAACCACCCTTATATGTATAAGAACAAAACTTCAAAAAAAACAAGCCCTTAAGGCCATTTATGAGGGCTTAGGATGCGAAACCACCCCATGCCTAGCGGATCTCTCATTCGTTTTATGTGGGTGGAATTCTCCTTTGCTTTCAACACACCCCTAATCAAGAGTTAATAAATCAATTCCTCTCACTTGTTAATATCTCACAAATAAAGCCCACAAAAAAGGGGTCACATCAGCCAATCCAAACAAGGCCCAATTGCGGCCCAACTTCAAGCAAGGCCCTTTTTCGGCCCAACTCTAGATAAGGTCCAAATTTCAACCCAATTTCCAACAAAGCCCAGAACGGGCCCAATTTAATTCCAAGGTCCAATTCAAATCCCACTTCAGCCCAAATCAAAAGGCCACTCTGAGGCCCAATTCAAAACCCACTTCAGCCCATAGTTCATAAATCCCATTTCAAGGCCCAAGCCCATTTCGAGGCCAAAGCCCAAACAAGGCCATCAAGCCCATTCGGCCCATCAAGCCCATTCGGTCCAACTTTGACCAATCCAAACTTTGACTTGGTCTAACTTTGACCAAGCTGAACTTTGACTCAGTCCAACTTTGACCAACCTGACCTTTGACTTGACTCGGTCCAACTTTGATTGACCCCACTTTGACCTTGACCAATTTTTGACCTGGTCCAACTTGATTGACCCAACTTTGACTTGGTCCAACTTTGACCAATCTGAACTTTGACTTTGACCGATTTCAACTTTGACCTAATCCAACTTTGACCCGGTCTAACTTTAACCCGATTCGTTTTTCAACCCCAACCCGAATTCAAATCAACCCAATTCAAACCCAACTCATTTCAATTCAGTCCAATTCCATTCAACTCGAATTCAATTCATCCAATTCAAACTCAACTTGTAAATCCTGTTCAAATTTCAAACTCAAAAATCTCTCTCCTCAGATTTCAACAATCATTTTATTCAAACTTCATTAAGTTTTCAAAAGAAACCATTTTGTGGAATTTTAAAGGAAAAACTCTTCTCACATCACAGAAAACTCTTCTCAAACGCAGAAAGTTCTTCTCACATATACATAAAGTTTTCTCCTAAAATCATTTCTCAAAATCAGTGTTTCTTCATCGAGAATTCCGAACAACTTCACAAGTTTCCTAACTTAGTTTTCAAACCCAAAATAAATTGTTTTCGGGGAACATAGGATGTGTAACACCTTCAAAGAACGTTTCTTCCTGGTTAGACATTACTTGTTTCTCCTCCAAATAAAAATCGTAACATCCCTTGTCGCAGTCTGGATCTCTTTAGGCGGGGCATTAGGGTGACAAATCTCCCCTAATTGCAGCCTAGATTTTTACAAGGCGGGGTGCTAGGGATGTAACTGCCTTCCTAGTTGCAGCCGGGATTTTAGAATAGCTACTCCTCTAAATTTCTTCCTCTCGATTTCAAGGTTTTCGGTTTTAACGTTTTAAAACCCGGGAGTTAGAGACGTTATTAGGGTCTGACCGAGAATATCTCATCATGTTGTGTTTCTCTCTAAATCCTATTTTTCGACATAAATTCATTGCCCCATCTTTCGAGCCTCGGCACTTACCATTAATTAAGTGTCGTGTTCGAGGGGGTACATAGGGTAATCCCTCGGGATTATCCGCCCTTTTACAACAAAATGACTTTTCAGTTTAAACTTTAAGAGAGACGATTTTCACAATCATTCCTCCAAACAAATCAACCCATCATCATCTCATTTCAAATCCCGAAATATCCCAAAACCTCAACTCTTTTCGAACCTCGAACCCAAAAAACCGGGATCTCTACTTAGACTTCAATTGCCTCACACATACTCAAATCATCTTCAAAACCCCAAAACACTTCATACTCAAATCACCATTCAAACTCCAAATTGCCTCAAACTCGAATCGTCTCCCTAATCCCAACTCCTCTCTAACTTCTAACGTCTCACAGGCCCGAGCGCCTCACAGACTCGAACATCTCAATTTCTCCACCATTTTAAGATTCAAGCGTCTCACAGACCCGAGCGTCTCACAGGCCTTGACATCCCATCCCATCCCAACCGTCTCACAGACCAGAGCATCTCACAGACCCGAGCGTCTCACAGATCCGAATGTCTCACAGACTTCGACATCTCAAGGTTTCAAACGTCTCATAGACCCGAGCGTCTCAAGACTAAAACATCCCATACAAACTCATACTTCATCCCAGGAGGACTCAAGCATCTCCTAATAAATCTGAACTACGTAAGGTCTGATCTCAACAGGGGAGTTGAGTACGTAGGCAACCCACACAGGGTGCGACCCCACATCAATCAAAATGCCATTTTTCACTCAGCCATCTCACCTCCAAACCACCCGTATTGTCTCAC
The DNA here is from genome assembly GCA_023374045.1 of Limonium bicolor. Classification (NCBI taxonomy): domain Eukaryota; kingdom Viridiplantae; phylum Streptophyta; class Magnoliopsida; order Caryophyllales; family Plumbaginaceae; genus Limonium; species Limonium bicolor. The sequence goes on from CM041782.1 coordinate 286,849,482, forward strand.
AGACCCGAGCGTCTCACAGACTTTGTTATCCCAATGATTCGAATATCTCACAGACCAGAGCATCTCACAGACCCGAGCGTCCCACAGATCCGAATGTCTCACAGACTTCGACATCTCAAGCTTTCAAACGTCTCATTGACCCGAGCGTCTCATAGATTACAACATCCCACACATCAAACATCTCATTAGGATTCAAACATCTCGTAAAAACTCTCAACTCTCAAACAACATTCAAATATCTCCAAGCTCCACAAACATCAAAACTTCTAAATCCCCGAATATCCCGAACTACGTAAGGTCTGATCTCAACAGGGAGTTGAGTACGTAGGCAGCCATCTAGGGGTGACCCCATTCCAAACAAAAAATCCTTTCTCCCTCTAAGGTGTTCTTCATACCTCTCAAAACACTCAAACCTTCTTCGGCTCTCACCAAACTTCAAACCATCAGACTCCTAGTCTTCCATTCTATACTCATCCGAATTCATCAATTCTTCTTCTTGGCGCTAGCTTGGTAGAAATGCTCGCCTCATCCACTCGTTTTCTCTCATCCTGTCCTAATTCTATTCCTTGGCTTTAAACTGAATCTCTATAATATGGTTTTGAAAGAAGGCAATCATGACAATTGGAGACCGAGGTTTCCTCGGGCACACAATCCGAAGTCGTGGTCGTTGCCACTTCTAGGGGGTGTAAACCAGTGCGAGCCCACACAGAATCTTTGGGTATAACCAGATAAGTCCTATCCATGCTCAACAATTAGAGTCAATCGACGGTTCTTAGAGCCCTTCTCTCCCTTCCTAGTTCCTTAGGTCAAACTAGGTGGTGACTCTAGTCAATTCCGCCTTATAGAGGCATAAGTCCGCGTGGAGCCCATTGAGAGCGGGTGTAGTGCACACTTGCACTCCCCTTTATGCTTTCTGGGAAAGACGGACGATGGAGTAGGTATTTGAGGGCTGCCAGAATAACGGGTTTTCACCCTCCACAGAATGGCATTTTAGGATCTAGGCTTTTCAGTCAAGAACCATATTTTGATAAGACCCCCCTCATACCGAAAAATCACCCTCCACAGAATGGCGACTCTGCTGGGGAAAACTTGAGTAAGTTTTTCTCAAACTCAAGGAAGACTGAACTCCATTCAAATTTGTCGGGACTTCCACACTCCTTTCGAAACCTTCAAGAGATTTCTTTTCAAAGCCTTTAGGATTTCTCTACTCCACACTCAGAGTGTGATTTGTGAGGATAGTTAGGACAAATGTTTAAAGTTCAAAATTGACTTTGATTATCACATGTGTGCTTCGACCTTTGCATGCTTCACTCTTGTTTACTATTGTGTGTTTACTGTCTTATGTTTACTGCCCTTCATTCATGATATAATTACTTATTTACAGTTTTGTAAATGGGGCCTTCGTAGAAAGGAGCCAACCCATTGTTGCATCGGGTAGTTTAGGAACATGCATTCCTCTGTGTCACCTTTACTATCTGCGGGCGGGATTAACAATTGGTCCACAATTGATTCCCTCTGAGTATGGGTCCTTCGTAGTTAAGGAGTAAACCCACGAGGTGGTATGGCCGTAGTTGTCTACACCTTGAAACAACTCAGGATCCTTTCAAACACCTTTTCGAGTCAAAGCCAGCATGTAGTAAGCTATGAGCCTTCAGTGTCCAGCTGCCTCATCCAGTGTCTAGGATGGGTTTTATGGGTAGTTGCCCCCTTGTATGCCGCCTGTCTGACCACCCTTTTGTCTTACCCTGAAGATTGCATGGGCTCAGTTCTCCATGATTCCTCTGCACCACGGGTGTCTTTAAAGCCCAATGTCGCGCTACAAATTCATAAAGGATCCCGTATTTACGGATACCCATACATGACATAACGTAGTCAGCGAATAATTTGGACTTTAGACACACCTTATCGTGCAGACGAGGGGAGACCGGACCCTATGCAGTACTTCCCCAAGTTTCCTAAAAAGTGAGTATGTTGTGATAATCCCCGGCCGTGGCTCGTGTGACTGTATCACTTCGGGTATCCTGACCTTTCGAACTTAAGCACTCCGGACTTTCTTGACGACGTGCCCCACAAGGCATAACAGAGATAAATCCCGAGAGATGAACAGTGAAGGGACGACGGTTCCCCCGGTGGTATGGAAGCATTGATTGACCTGGAAGGTGATTATCCCAATCATTCACACTCAGCTCCACATAAAATCAGCCACGATTTTCACTTTGCGCTTATATCTATGTGTGATCACGTTTCAAAAATTAGCAAAAATCAGAAAATGAATCATGTCGATTGCTCTAATGAAACATCTTCAAAGTCGTCCATTTCAAATGATTTAAAAAAAACAATGATTTTCAAAATTGTTATTTCCAAAACAGTTTTCAAAACCAGATTCAATCAAAGTCTTCCAGAAAACAAACTTTATCAAACAGCTCGCAAAAAAAATTTCAAAAATCTATTGTTTACAAATTATTTTCAAACACTACTTCCCATGAATTTCATTTCAAAAACCTACTTTTTACAAACAATTTCAAACAACATTCTTCACCAACTTTGTTTCTTATTGGTTTTTGAAAATAGTTTTCAAAGTTGATTTTCACAAATGTATTTCAAAATAAATGATTTAGTCCTCATGTTGCGACCTGCTATTTTTGAAGCTCAACCCACCTTCAAGAGCAGCGGTTATTACTGTGGAGCGTACTAATCATTTCGTGTTTTAATAACAGTGGTGGATTTTCACAATGATTTTGTGCTCGATCATCCACCTTTCCTTTCTCAAACATATCCCTCATTCCTTCAACGGAGCAAGTGAAGCAACATGAAGATCAACTAGCGGATCGAGCCGAAAGCTAGAGGCGCACCTGCCCGTGGAGCTAGCCGAGCGACAGGAAGACCAACACCAACCGTTCAAATACAATATTAGAGTTGTACTAACCCGGATCAAGCGACATGAAGATTAGGAACACCTGTTCGAGTTCAAACTGTTGAGAGTTAGAAGAACACCAACCCGTTCTGTATGATCACAATACCACTTCGAAGCAAGAGCCCGAAGACGAAGCGGAAGAGTTCAGAAGGAGTTTAGCTCAAAATTCCCCCTTTAATGACTTTTAGAATTGATGTATAGGTTTTCCCCTAGCATTCTTTTCTCTCTTGTCCATTTCTGAATAGATTACATGTATAGTTTACACATTCCCTTTGAATTTATTTAGATCAAAGTGTATAGGGTTCCCCACTCCCTATTTTATTTGCGAATGATCGAGCATCGAAATTTCTATTGAGAAAATCCACCACCTTGAAAACACATGTTTTCAAAATTGTTTTTCTAAAACTTGGTTTCTTTTGGCATGCACGAATAAAGAGAAGAATGAATAAGGAACGACTCCTCACTGTTATATATCATTCATTAACTTTGCTTTATGGGGCGAGAATTCACGGTATCTGCAGAAGGCATCCCCTGAACAAACACACCAATAAATACAACCAAGCGAGAAGCAAACCGCATGCATTGCATTCATTACAAAAAAGGTTACAGGCATTCTCGGTTAGTTCAAATTGGTCAAACAAACATGTCTTGTTCACCTCAAAAATTGCATAATCGCATGCTCTGTTCTCACCCACTACACATCCCCCTTTAGCCCAATATCTAAACATCCAAAGCCTGATCTTCAGAGGGATAGCAGAAAATCAAAGAGATCGAGCCTCTTCCACTACAGAACTACCATGTGCATCAGTGACCGAAATGAAAAGAAGCAGTCCTTTCCATATCGTGGGGTCACCATGCGGGAGTTGTCACTCCCTAAAAGTCCCAAGATCCAGGAGCCAATCACCAAGCCGACCTCACTTGAGAATCACTACCCCGACAGCGACCCCAACAGCTAAACCCTCTTCAAGGCCGATAGTAATGGGATAAGCTTCATGAGCCATGAGCTGAATTAGACTCAAGCGAGATGAGATGTAGCCTTACCACTCATGCATTGCATCAAAAACAAAACAAACACAAAAAACATTCATTCAACATCTTCATCATCACTTTCAGCATTTCACGCATCCTATACATATAATTCCATATTACCACAATAGATTGCATTGTAGATAGTTGCACTTTCATACTCTCGTATCGAAACGACATCTTTGGGGAAAACCTTGAGAGATTGATTGAACAAAATGCCTGAATCACTAAACTCTCGACCCGTCAATTCACACAAGGGTCTAATCTAAATCAGCACCACAATCAAGTGAGTAGTGTGCGAAGAGCGGTATTTTTCTCTTGAATTTCAAGTGAGCGTTTTTGGACAATCCACTGAGCGACGAGGGAAGGTAGAGAGAGCCAGTCGAGGTAAAACCATGAGCGACCTGTGCTTCCCTTCAGCACATGGAGAGGCATAATTTAGAGTGAGATCAATGTCGATAGTAAGACGTGAACTGTGATTCATGCGAAGATCCAAGAATAGTAAGAAAACAATCATTGCCTAATGAGAATGATGAGGCACTTAGGATCAAAAAGCTCCACAAAACCAAAAAGCTTTGACTGCCCTGCACGTAATCTTTTAGTGAGCCCCGCTGAGCCTTCCAAGATAAACCTTTTTGTACGAACTCCACAATATGACAATCTACACATATATACCTACCCTTGCAATAGAGGATCTCGAAGGAGCCGGAGCCATGGCCTCTCCCCCCACCATCTTTCACAACAAGAACATCGAAAATGTGCAAAGAAATCAGTGAGTCAGTGCAACTCCAGAGCCGAACACCAAAAAGAACATCAAAATTGTCCAAGAAGATCAATGAGCCAATGCAGCTCCAAAGCTGAAAGCCAAAATGAAAGGCGAAGAACGCTTGAGAAAGTCGATGAGCCAAAAATGAGAAGAAAGTTCGAACCGTACACCAGAAGAGACAAGAAGGAGAAATCCAAATCGAAAGGACCAATGATGTCCAGAAGAAACCAATAAAAGGTTATCAAAACCTGTCTAATCATTCCACCCATGGCAAAGGTGAAACACATCCTAATTTGCACAAAGCTCCACAATTCCCAATAAATCCTCCAGTCCCGTGTGACATACATCATACCCCTCAGCCCCGTTATAACCCGATAAAAGACCTCTGACTCGTAAGTCAATGAGCGTTAACTGAAAGTATCGGATCTGAAGCATGAATCATAAGCTTCGTACTTGCTATCAACATGTCCCATCATACCAAAAGGACCATGAGCGAATGAGTGTGACCTTATCTCAGAAGGTCTTTAGAGTGCGAGTGACTCTTCGATTCAACCACCAAATCATAAACAGCCTACCCTGTTGCAGGTGAGGAATTTGTGAGGAATGGAAGGTCCATAACCTCAAATTGAAATTCTAAGGTAAATACTGCTCCGAGCATCGAGAGCATCATCACACATTTTGCACACACAGTCATACTCATGAAAGATTGACCCATATCCCTCCGTGAGAGGAAAGTGATTCACGCATTCTAGCTCAACAATCACTCAAGATCAAACTGAAGATGTCTTATATCCGTAAACCTCATATTAATATAGATAGGGCCGTACCTTCTCTCCAGAAAACTGCATATGCATTTAGCATCTCTTCTAACATTTAGTATTTGCATGCATCATACCCATTTCATTATCCGGCCGGTACGAACTATGCCTAGTCTCGTCGAAATTCGACTTCAGTCGCTGCAGCTGAAACATAACCTTGAATCCAAAGCTGTCAAACTAGAGCCATCCGGAGCCATACGAAGACCATTCCGAAGCCATCCAACGTCATGCTCGAGTCTCATCAACACCACATCCAGAACCAAACTGGAGCCATGCGGAAGCCATCATCCGACATTGAAACCATCCCCAGAGCTACGTAGGGAGCATCCTAACAGTCCGAGAACAATACGGGAGCCACCTCAAATCCACGTCACGGGTTATATCACCACCAAGGTCTTGCCTACACAGTTTCGAACTACGTTAGGTCTGATCTCAATATGGAATTGAGTACGTAGGCAGCCCGATCAGGGTGCGACCATCTCAAAAGAAAGTTCCCCTTTTGTTCCCCACTATCATTAAATGAAGCCATCCTGTATCCTCCCCGGAGCCATCCCGAGCTATCCCGGAGCCATCTCGAAGAACTTGAAGCCGTAACTGACCATACCAAAACCATCATCCACAACCAAAACAAATTGTCAACCACATCAAAGTACACAAATCACATCGACCTGTCACTCGACCCAAAATATCAATCCAAATCAAAACCCATCACCATCCCAGAGTCGTTGCTCACAAGGGAGTCACATATCAAACCGGAGCCATCTCACCGCACTGGAGCCACCCGACCGCAATTGAGCCATTCGATCACACCAAAGCCATCAGGTCATATCAAAGCCATCAAGGTCCAAAGTCACTCATTCACAAAACCATCCTTTCGAAAACCGACCACAAAATCACAAAACCAAAACAAAAACTCAAGAGCCATACCGGAGCCATCTCGAACTCTGGAGCCAAGAGTCTTACTAAATCCCGAAACTATAGTGCACATCGGGTGAGACTGTCAAAACAAAACAAAACACAAGTCCCACACTGACGAAGTCAAGGGCAACATCAATAGAAAGCATTCGACCATCATATCCCTCACGGAAGCATCCAATCCCGAAACAATCCACGACCAGAGTCATCCTCAAATCAACCAACCACTGAAAAAAAACAGCGAGTTTCGTACAACTCAATCATAGTATTATAGGCCCGTCATAAGTCCTATAGCTAGATGTCGAGAGGTCTAGTTGAGGCTCGTCATAAGTCCTCGTACTTTCAATTGCATTCTAGGCCCGTCATAAGTCCTAGAGCTAGACACCGAGATCTAGTTGAGGCCCGTCATTAGTCCTCATGCATAACTCATATACCGATTGTATTCTAGGCCCGTCATTAGTCCTAGAGCTAGACACCGAGATCTAGTTGAGGCCCGTCATTAGTCCTCATACATTTCGAAGATGCATTCTAGGCCCGTCATAAGTCCTAGAGCTAGACACCGAGATCTAGTTGAGGCCCGTCATTAGTTCTCATGCATAACTCATATACCGATTGTATTCTAGGCCCGTCATTAGTCCTAGAGCTAGACACCGAGATCTAGTTGAGGCCCGTCATTAGTCCTCATACATTTCGAAGATGCATTCTAGGCCCGTCATAAGTCCTAGAGCTAGACACCGAGATCTAGTTGAGGCCCGTCATTAGTCCTCATACATTTCGAAGATGCATTCTAGGCCCAACATAAGTCCTAGAGCTAGACACCGAGATCTAGTTGAGGCCCGTCATTAGTCCTCATGCATAACCCATATACCGATTGTATTCTAGGCCCGTCATTAGTCCTAGAGCTAGACACCGAGATCTAGTTGAGGCCCGTCATTAGTCCTCATACATTTCGAAGATGCATTCTAGGCCCGTCATAAGTCCTAGAGCTAGACATCGAGATCTAGTTGAGGCCCGTCATTAGTCCTCATGCATAACCCATATACCGATTGTATTCTAGGCCCGTCATTAGTCCTAGAGCTAGACACCGAGATCTAGTTGAGGCCCGTCATTAGTCCTCATACATTTCGAAGATGCATTCTAGGCCCGTCATAAGTCCTAGAGCTAGACACTGAGATCTAGTTGAGGCCCGTCATTAGTCCCCGTGCACCCGCACCCATAAGAGCAAATCATAAGCCGTGGTGAGAATTTTTGGCGCCCCGTCAACCTTGATCCAATTCTGCAAGCCTTCTATTGCAGAATTGAATCAAGGGGAGCCATCTATAGACACCAAAAATTCTCACCCCATAAAGCAAATTCCGAAATAATAAGAGGGGTCGTTGCCTTTCTTTTTCAAAACATATTAGCGTGCGTGCTAAGACGAAACCATCATTTTATAATCTTTTTCAACGCATTTCAGAAAAAACACAATTCTTCAAAATGAATTTCCATCGACAGTCCAGTTTCAAGGTCGTCCCTTTTTGTTTATTCACTTATTTTACTATCTTATTTTGTTTTGTTTATATTCTATTTATTTTATATCATCATACCCTTTTCTTATATTTTATTTTATTCTACTATTAACATTGGTATTTTATTATCATTTCAGTTCACTTCTATTTAGACACTTTTATTTTCATCTTACAAATTCAATCCACACTTAGTTCTAGCCCAATTCCTTAAACCCACACTATTTTCAGCCCATGGTTTCAAGAAGCCCACCCAAACCCACTCATAAACCCTAGAACCCACCCTTTCTCAATATAAAAACAACAGCCGACAACCCCTCCTTGGTACCCACGTTTTACTCTGCAATATCCTTCTATCGTCAATCCCATCACAGCAGCCGACAAGCACAAAAAATCACACAATAGTAGCCGCCTTGACATATCTCACGTTCTTCATCCTCTTCACGTTAATACCTACAAAAACATTGACGCCCTGCAGTTGATTCTTTCACTGCTTCTACGATTTTGCAACCCGACTTGTAGACAAGATACATACACTATGCTCTTCATTTTTGTTTCTTCACTCACGACAAAGAAGGAAATTCATGCTCCGCCTAGTTCAGTCTCTTCATTCCTAGGAACACAACTGTTGAGCTTTCTTCATCTCATCACCACGGTAATCTGCAACCCACTGACAAACATGGAAAAACAAGCTCTAGTTCCTATTCTCCTCTTCACCGATGGTAATTTGCACACCTATTGGCGAATGAGGAACGTTCAAGCTCAGCACCGGCTTCAACTCCCTTAATCGAATAGAAATACAAGTCCACGGTCTTCTTCAATCTCTTACTCACGACCGGCGAACAGGGAACAGATCTATTCCTTTGTTCATTCTCCATTTTTGGTAACCCACTAGCGAACGAGCAAAACCCACGGCTCTGACCTCTCTTTTTCTTCTATACCCAGCTGGCAACTAGGAACATACAGATTTGTCGCCTCTTCATGTCTCTTTATCACAGTAATTTTCAACCCAAAAAAAAAACCTGCATACAAAGAACCTACATACTCTCCCCTCCATTTGCTTCACTCACGGTATTTTTGGAACCTCAACTGGCGAACAAGGGAACACACGCTTTGAGCCCTCATTCTTATCTTCATTCACAGTTTTTGCAACCCAAGCTAGCTAACAGGGAGCATGTAAGCTTCGGGTTTCTTCGATCCCACCAACTGGCGAGAAGGAGCATTATGCTCCGAGCATACTCCTTCGTTCTCTTCAACTAGCGGAGAAGAACATATACGCTCTGTCATTACCCATCTCTCACTCACGTAACTTGCAACCCAAAACCAGCAAATAAGACAGCTCTGTACCAGATTTCATCCTCTTACAAAACCTACAAAAACATCAAGGCTCAGCACTTCACTCTTTCACTTCCTCGCGGCAACTTACAACCTGCTTGGCGAACAAGGGACAATATGCTTCCGTGTTCACTTCTCTTCACACTGGAACTTACATGCTCCACGTCCTGTGCACTTCATTCTCTTCTTCACGCCAAACTCGTTGCGGGCCCATGGTTTTGCTGAAGTTGCGTTGAAGCACATCCCTCTCTTCTAATCTCCACACTCACGGTAATTTTACACTCCCAAACTGGCAAGCAAGGAGCACGCATCCACTCTTTGTTCTCTTCAATCGCATGACTGGCGTATATGCTCTGCTCCGGTTCACTCGTCTTCACCGGTGGTGCCCTCCTCATTCTCTTCATGTTGCTGGCGAACAACCACACGACAGATCACTGGAACTACTTCACCGTTTCGGTCGTCTTCGTACTCTTCACCCACGAGACTAGTGCAACAGTCGGAACTCAAGAGGGATGGTCGTGTTTATCCAAACCCGAAGCAACTTCGTGACTGGCGTGGGATTAGCATGTCGAGCTTAAGCTCAGTTTCTCTTTACAGTTTCAGTTTCCTTCCAATTTTGTTTTGTCGGATCGATTACAGTTATGAGCTAATGTGTGTTATCTGTTTGCTTTTGTCTGGTGTTCTAGCTCTTTTACAGGAAGGGCTCTTTGCTCTAATAATATGTTCATTTTCTTCTGTGTTACTTGTCCCATGTGCAGGAGACTGATGTCGCTAATAATCAACAAGCGGAGCTTTGTCTCATTTTCTGTATTCTCACACTTACTGTTTTATTTCCCTTATATCTAATTGTTGTGTTTTGGCTCCCAAATCTGGTGTAATTACTTCTGTTCGTGTGGTTAGCCTGCTGAAGATTTCGTCCTCCCCCTGGCCTGCAAGATTGGACTGCACCCGTGTTTCTTCACCGATGAGAAGCGCACCTCGAAATGTTTCAGTTGTATGATCAAATGTAATTGCATCTGAATCGACTAGTAAGGACGGTACCTATCACACGCGCTGTTGTGGTTTGATTCTTCATGATTATTTTTGTTTTGGGTGTTATTTGAGGTCTTCAGGTTGATAAATCAGTTCTTGCAGTTTCCTCGAGACATGCATTTCAGTTGAAGACTACATAACATACTCTGTTCATTTACCCAGCTTTGATTTCCTTATGTTCAGTTGGTATTTGCCTTTATCCTGAAGCCGATGTTACGGGTATTTACCTACAGATTTTTATTAAAATTGTGCCAATTTGATGTTACGAGGTGTTGATAGGGATGAAGTTGATTCGAGTCATATACAGAAGCATAAATTGTGTTTGGTCCTGGACATATTGTGTTCGCTTAAAATTGGGCATTAATTCCTGTTTAGTTAAGCTTCATGACAAGTGATAGGTGCTGGTTTACGCTAGTTCAAATTTGTGTCTGCTTGACCGCATTGGTTACATTACACATTGTTTCCCAGATCCTTTGACTCTTTTGCCTTGTGACTTGCTGAGGTACATGTATAATCAATTGGACTTGGGCTCGGATTTTCGCCTTCGGTTTGGAACCAATTACGGGCTTCTCCATCGGGTTGTGGATCTTGAGCTCAGCACACTTACACCTTGGATTTGAAGGTCTTGTTGATTACGTTCGTCTAAGGCGGGATTATGAGTATTTGACGCCCCATTTGGATGAATTTTCTTCTCTCATATTTGATTGAATGATAAACCGGGGGCAGGCCACACCGTCGGTTAGTTTTCTGTGACCAACAACTCCCCTTGATCATGACCGACAATTTGTCTACATTCCTAGCATTGTTGTTTGTTGTTTGCTCCTTGCGCATAGATTCATTTTCGAAATTGATTCAAAAAGCATGATTCTAATCTAGTCTTCACTTGAAACCAACTCATTTAATTGCAAAGTCTTGCTTTGTTATGCTATTCTCGTTGTCTTAACATCGTCTTCAATTTTTATAGCGATTCTGTTTTGCCTCTATTATGCCTTCGTCGCTTTTGCTCCATTGTATATGCTCCATTGTACACGTGTTATCTCGCTTCTATGCCCTTCTCGCAACCCTGCAATTGATTGTTTCGTTAATCCTGACCTCTGTCTAAGCCCTAGTTATTATCTCCTAGGACCCTTCAGCTGACAGAAAAGTTTAGGATCTATTATCGCCCCACACCTAACGGGTCTCTCATTCGTTTCGTGGGGCAATAATCTCCTATAACTTCAGAAAACACCCAAACCACCCTTATATGTATAAGAATAAAACTTTAAAAAAACAAGCCCTTAAGGCCATTTTAGGAGAGCTTAGGATGCGAAACCACCCCATGCCTAGCGGATCTCTCATTCGTTTTATGTGGGTGGAATTATCCTTTGCTTTCAACACACCCCTAATCAAGAGTTAATAAATCAATCAATAAATCAATTCCTCTCACTTGTTAATATCTCACAAATAAAGCCCACAAAAAAGGGGTCACTTCAGCCAATCCAAACAAGGCCCAATTGCGGCCCAACTTCAAGTAAGGCCCTTTTTCGGCCCAACTCTAGATAAGGTCCAAATTTCAACCCAATTTCCAACAAAGCCCAGAATGGGCCCAATTTAATTCCAAGGCCCAATTCAAATCCCACTTCAGCCCAAATCAAAAGGCCACTCTGAGGCCCAATTCAAAACCCACTTCAGCCCACAGTTCATAAATCCCATTTCAAGGCCCAAGCCCATTTCGAGGCCAAAGCCCAAACAAGGCCATCAAGCCCATTCGGCCCATCAAGCCCATTCGGTCCAACTTTGACCAATCCAAACTTTGACTTGGTCTAACTTTGACCAACCTGAACTTTGACTCGTCCAACTTTGACCAACCTGACCTTTGACTTTGACTCGGTCCAACTTTGATTGACCCCACTTTGACCTTGACCCAATTTTTGACCTGGTCCAACTTTGATTGACCCAACTTTGACTTGGTCCAACTTTGACCAATCTGAACTTTGACTTTGACCAATTTCAACTTTGACCTAATCCAACTTTGACCCGGTCTAACTTTAACCCGATTCGTTTTTCAACCCCAACCCGAATTCAAATCAACCCAATTCAAACCCAACTCATTTCAATTCAGTCCAATTCCATTCAACTCGAATTCAATTCATCCAATTCAAACTCAACTTGTAAATCCTGTTCAAATTTCAAACTCAAAAATCTCTCTCCTCAGATTTCAACAATCATTTTATTCAAACTTCATTAAGTTTTCAAAAGAAACCATTTTGTGGAATTTTAAAGGAAAAACTCTTCTCACATCACAGAAAACTCTTCTCAAACGCAGAAAGTTCTTCTCACATATACAGAAAGTTTTCTCCTAAAATCATTTCTCAAAATCAGTGTTTCTTCATCGAGAATTCCGAACAACTTCACAAGTTTCCTAACTTAGTTTTCAAACCCAAAATAAATTGTTTTCGGGGAACATAGGATGTGTAACACCTTCAAAGAACGTTTTCTTCCTGGTTAGACATTACTTGTTTCTCCTCCAAATAAAAATCCGAGGCGGGGCACTGGGGTCGTAACATCCCTTGTCGCAGTCTGGATCTCTTTAGGCGGGGCATTAGGGTGACAAATCTCCCCTAATTGCAGCCTAGATTTTTACAAGGCAAGGTGCTAGGGATGTAACTGCCTTCCTAGTTGCAGCTGGGATTTTAGAATCGTCTAACTCCCTTCCGCTCGATTTCAAGGTTTTCGGTTTTTAACGTTTTAAAACCCGGGAGTTAGAGACGTTATTAGGGTCTGACCGAGAATATCTCATTCATGGTGTTTCTCTCTAAATCCTATTTTTCGACATAAATTCATTGCCCCATCTTTCGAGCCTCGGCACTTACCATTAATTAAGTGTCGTGTTCGAGGGGGTACATAGGGTAATCCCTCGGGATTATCCGCCCTTTTACAACAAAAATGACTTTTCGGTTTTAAACTTTAAGAGAGACGATTTTGACAATCATTCCTCCAAACAACTCAACCCATCATCATCTCATTTCAAATCCCAAAATATCCCAAAACCTCAACTCTTTTCGAACCTCGAACCCAAAAAACCCGGGATCTCTACTTAGACTTCAATTGCCTCACACATACTCAAATCATCTTCAAAACCCCAAAACACTTCATACTCAAATCACCATTCAAACTCCAAATTGCCTCAAACTCGAATCGTCTCCCTAATCCCAACTCCTCTCTAACTTCTAACGTCTCACAGGCCCGAGCGCCTCACAGACTCGAACATCTCAATTTCTCCACCATTTTAAGATTCAAGCGTCTCACAGACCCGAGCGTCTCACAGGCCTTGACATCCCATCCCATCCCAACCGTCTCACAGACCAGAGCATCTCACAGACCCGAGCGTCTCACAGATCCGAATGTCTCACAGACTTCGACATCTCAAGGTTTCAAACGTCTCATAGACCCGAGCGTCTCACAGACTAAAACATCCCATACTTCAAACATCCCAGGAGGACTCAAGCATCTCCTAATAAATTTGAACTACGTAAGGTCTGATCTCAACAGGGAGTTGAGTACGTAGGCAACCCACACAGGGTGCGACCCCACATCAATCAAAATGCCATTTTTCACTCAGCCATCTCACCTCCAAACCACCCGTATTGTCTCACAGACCCGAGCGTCTCACAGACTTTGTTATCCCAATGATTCGAATATCTCACAGACCAGAGCATCTCACAGACCCGAGCGTCCCACAGATCCGAATGTCTCACAGACTTCGACATCTCAAGCTTTCAAACGTCTCATTGACCCGAGCGTCTCATAGATTACAACATCCCACACATCAAACATCTCATTAGGATTCAAACATCTCGTAAAAACTCTCAACTCTCAAACAACATTCAAATATCTCCAAGCTCCACAAACATCAAAACTTCCAAATCCCCGAATATCCCGAACTACGTAGGGTCTGATCTCAACAGGGAGTTGAGTACGTAGGCAGCCCATCTAGGGTGCGACCCCATTCCAAACAAAAAATCCTTTTCTCCCTCTAAGGTGTTCTTCATACCTCTCAAAACACTCAAACCTTCTTCGGCTCTCACCAACTTCAAACCATCAGACTCCTAGTCTTCCATTCTATACTCATCCGAATTCCTCAATTCTTCTTCTTGGCGCTAGCTTGGTAGAATAGCTCGCCTCATCCACTCGTTTTCTCTCCTCCTGTCCTAATCTTATTCCTTGGCTTTAACTGAATCTCTCTAATATGGTTTTGAAAGAAGGCAATCCTGAAAATTGGAGACCGAGGTTTCCTCGGGCACCAATCCGAAGTCGTGGTCGTTGCCACTTCTAAGGGGTGTAACCCAGTGCGAGCCCACACAGAATCTTTGGTATAACCAGATAAGTCCTATCCATGCTCAACAATCAGAGTCAATCGACGGTTCTTAGAGCTCTTCTCCTCCCTTCCTAGTTCCTTAGGTCAAACTAAGTGGCGACTCTAGTCAATTCCGCCTTATAGAGGCATAAGTCCGCGTGGAGCCCATTGAGAGCGGGTGTAGTGCACACTTGCACTCCCCTTTACGCTTTCTGGGAAAGACGGACGATGGAGTAGGTATTTGAGGGCTGCCAGAATAACGGGTTTTCACCCTCCACAGAATGGCATTTTAGGATCTAGGCTTTTCAGTCAAGAACCATATTTTGATAAGACCCCCCTCATACCGAAAAATCACCCTCCACAGTACTGGTAGAGGTGGAGGCGGTGACCCCGTGGTTCCAGGAGTTGCTGAGACGATTGCTGCCGTTCTCGCACAGCTTGGTACTCAAATTGGAGGAACACCAGCCCACCCGCCACAGCCCAGGGAAACGAACTGGCTAAAGTCAGTTACCGAGACCCGACCACCTACTTTTACTGGGGAGCCAGACCCCATAGCCTTAGAGTGTTACATTGTTGAACATGAGAAGGCCTACGAAGCTTTGCAAGTACCTGCCGACAAGAAGGTCGTCATTGCTGCTTTCCATCTGAAGGATGCAGCCAGCACTTGGTGGAGGTTGGTCAAGGACCATCACCTGGCTATACCCGACTTTTCGTGGGCTGCCTTTATCGAGTTGTTGAGGGGGAAGTACTACCCGGCGCATCTCAAACAGAAGAAGCGCCATGAGTTCGAGACATTATCCCAGGGAGGTCTTACCGTGGATGAGTACTACGCTCGATTCATTGGTCTGCTGGACTTCATCCCCGGTGTTGATTACTCAGAGACCGTGAAGGTCGAGATGTTCTGGGGGGGTTGTTGTTTCGCATCCAGATGGCGATGGGTGCTACCCTCTACACTACCATCCAGGTATTAACATGAAAGCCATAAATTCGTTACTTACTACGTTACCGATTAACTTTGTGAGAGCTTACCCATGAGATTCCAGGAGTGTTATGACGCTGCCTCGAGGACGGAGCTAATGCTCCAAACTCGGGAAGAGACTCTCGGGACAAAGAAGAGAAAGAACTCTGAGGGAGAGTCTGAGGGTGGAGGAGCATCTCCAGGCGATAGCCAGAAGAAGGGAAAGTAAGGACTTATCCCATTCTAAATTGTTACCATATTAAATACCTTATGAATGCTGGCCCGAAACCTTAAACAGGAAATTCTTTCAAAAGAAAGGGCAGCAAGGTCACCAGGGAGTGAAGGGGAAAGAGCTCGTCCTTCGGTTGACCTGCCCAGTTATAGATGCTCAGCCTCTGAGATCTGCACCTCCTAAGGGTGAGAACACCTACCTCTTAAATTAAATTGTAACCTTAACCGTATATCATCAGATTTTAACTTAAACTAAATACTACCATTAGGCACCGGACAGCCCCAGCACCATTTCTATTGCAAGCGTTATGGGAAGGACCATCCTGGGGTCGACTGCAATGGCCACAAAGTTGAGTGTCGGTGTTGCAAGAAAGAGGGCCACCGGGAGTTCGAGTGCTGGATGAACCCTGAGAGCCGTAACTACAGGCCACCAAGGAATACTCAAAACACCGCAGCTGGAGGATCTGGAGTACCACGAGGCGGACAGGAGGGCCAGACATCTGCTGATGCTGGAGCCCAGAAAGGGAAGGGAGTCGTTAGGGCATGAGTACCTTGAACTCCGAGATACCGCTAGTGGAACACTTTTACTTATCTTGTTATGTACTTGACCTTGGATGTTAAACAGACTTATGTTATTAGTATGTGGGAGTGTGTTAGTAACCACTCGCCTTTTGTGTATGGCTTTTGAGACTAGTTATGTGGACTCGATGCGAGTAACCTTGGAACCTTGACGGATTATATATATGAACAGGATGTTAACGCTTACATTATCATGTAGCCTACTCGACGACGCAGAGTCAATGAGACCGATAATTACTGAACCAGAATTTCCACTTGCATGGCGCACTTGCTATTGCAAGCGCTATGACAAGTAAACCACTGAAATTTCCATCTGCCTTGCGCACTTGACAGCAGGCAAGTGCTGCAACTGCAACTGCAACTACTACTATTTTTCTTAAAAATCTTTTATTATATATACCAAAATTCTCATACTTTTCATATCAACTTTTTCATACAAACCTTAAGATTAGAAACCTATGCAACCTTGGGAAGACTGTTAGTCCAACCACTACAACTGGAGAAATTATACAGCCACTGCGATTGTAAACCACACCAGTTTAATTGTTCGAGAATTTTTAGACATGGCTTATTAGCCAAATACTATCAGTGTATACCCGCATTTAATGCTAATCACTACTAGTGATGAGTGTTTAGTCCTTATGGACAAGCATACCCTTTGTAGATGCACCACCGTCAGTGAGGATGGTTGGGAAGTGAAGAGCCAAGTTGCTTAAACTATTATGCAATCTGCAATACATCCAATTAAACATGAGGGGACAAATATGAACTATGGATGAGATATGATCATGATAAACAGGGAGGAAAGGAATATGTGTTTTACTCAATGAGATAGAGATAGGAGAACCAAGTTTGCTAAATATAGCACGAATTTTACTACACCCCGAGCTGAATAACGCCGACTTATGGCACGAATTACCATTGATGCCACCAGGGCAATAACACTTATTACAAGGTAACCGATAACATGAACTAATAAACAACTAAAAGGATTTATCCATCAAAGGGAGATTGACAACAGAATACTCACATTACCCTGTGACAACATTACCAGTTTACAAAAGACATGGGACGACCGCACTCCGATTGGAGCATGTGGGCCTGACAGACTTATTTATGAGTTAGTCGGGTAAGTAGTAATGTATCAGTACGGTACCCCTTGCAAGTAGACTAGTAGTGTTAGGAACACGAGAAGTAGTCAACTCCGTACTAAGGACAGTGATACAGATTACCTCGAAATGGACGAGAAGAGCCGCAGTTAAACCAACGGGCTAGAGAAATCAAGAACCTTCAACACAGAGCAGCAGACAGTATACAGTGAAGACAAGGAAACCGTTCAAGGATAGGAAACCAAAGGAAAGAGACAGGGAAACCCATTATGGATGAATAATATGTAGAATCCTCATAAGGATCGAGCAAACTCTTGCAATCTAGAGGAAACCTACGAGATGATGTGGACAGAAACGCATGACTACGCAATGATGAGAGATAAAGCTAAAATACTAGCAGATACCTTAAGCAAGGAACAATGGACTTGGAATGTACCACTCACACGATAATTCGCTCATCTTATCTGTTTGACTCATTAGATATTAACTGCTGAGAGTTTACGCCTCTGCACTCTATAGGACTGAGTGTTTTGGTATTGCACTTGTGCAGTTATTAATCTAGTGGGAATACGGGAAGATGTAATGGATATCAACACGAGTGTGTATCAAAGAACTACAACAGTGTGTTACTCCAGAACAAAACCACCAGGAGACACGGATGACAAGCTTATCTCCGTGGACATGTAGGATGGTACGTCTTAGTATTACAAAGACGAGTGCAAAGAGCACTAGGTACTAACAATAGCCAATGTCATATTACACCTCAAGCTGAATATCAGTGAGAGAAGACACAACAATGAAAAGAGACAAATTGAGCCTATGTTCATGGGTCTGCACCTCAGTACGGAGCGAGTGGGCCCATTAGAACGAATTCGGGAGAGAGCACAAATAGATTAGTGCCTCACCCTTTATGTATTGTGGAGCCTAGAAGGGCTAGAGTCGTACCCGTCTCTCTGATATGAGGATAATTCATGAGTTGGAGAACTCTTTGAGAGCCAAGTACCCAGCGCTCCTTGTTGAGCGGCTGTTGTATACTTGTGGGGTACGGGGGCGTAACCCTTTTTAAGGGGGGTAGAGCCTCTTGGCTGTGCACGTGTGTGCACTAAATTTTGTTGTTTCGTATGCATGGCATACAGTGAATTGGAGGTATGCGGGGCATACGAGGTTTTGTTGGTTATGTTTGGTACGCGGGGCGTACGTTGTTTGGTTTGTTTGTGTGTGATGTGCACTTGTATGTATGTATCTTATGAGATACCTGTTTGAATGTTGTATTTACACCCATGTGTGTAGTACTTTTCTTATGCTACTTGTGATATATATTTATATTGCCTTGTAGAATGATTACATATGGTATCGTCTAGATAGGAAATGAATCATTATATGTGGAATGTGGAACGATGGTATTTTATGGACACCTTGGGGAGGTTGTCAGGGTTTGTAGAATTGATAGGAAATAATGGTGCTGATGGATCACCTATATCCATATATGATTGAACTAACGCCACAAAGTGATGGCTATGTGCTGTATAAGCGCAATACGATGTGTGTAAATGATATATCACGTAGATATACATTATGGGAATGATGGGTAGTTATATAATTATATACATACCTATTTGATTAAGCGACTTCGGGACGAAGTCTTTTTAAGGGGGTAGATTGAAATACTAAAAACTAATTAAACATGGATTAAACATCTAATCACATTAATTAAGGCCTAAACATGCCTTAAAAGTCAACTGAGAACAACATTGGTCAACACAAAGCAAGATATTGCACCCTTTGACTGTTCAGGGTAAATAAATACCCAAATGAACTTAATAGGACCTAAAACTTTGTCCTAAGCTTATTAACACATAACTAAACATACTACAATCGTTGGACAACACTCCAACACAAGGAACAAGCATTAACATGCTTCAAGGTCAAGTAGGGCAAAAATGTGCTCTAAGAAAACCTTAAAGGTCTAATGACCTCTATTTAATATAAAATTGGATTCCTAAGATCAATTATCATATAAGGAACACAAAAAAACTGTTCTCAAGGAAAACAGAGCTCAGAAACGCCTTGCGACACAAAATGTGCACTAAAATACCTTAAAGCACGTTTTTGTGTATGAGCTCTAAGATAATGACTTTTTGTCATTTTAAAGACTGTAGTATATTCTTTAAAACATTAATGTGACATGATAGAATATATTATAAAGTCTAAATCAAAGTTTGAAAATAAATCAAAATGGGTAACTTTGGATGAATAGTACCCAAAATAACATTTAATTACTTATTATTAACTATGGTCAAATGTCATCCCTTGACCATACCACCCCTTGCCGACCTCCTATGGCTGTCACACCCACTCATTAATCAATCTCTAAATAAATATCTAGCTAATCTAATGAGTCACCTATTACTATTTGATAAAGTAACATTAAACTAACTTAAAAGCAAAAGTAGCTTAATTATCTTATTTGCCTTGCTTCCCAGCCAACACCAGCTGCCTTCATCCTCTTTTTGCTTCTCCAAACCGTGGATAACATGCCAAGTTCAGAAGAGAACACCAATTGGCATAGGTAAGCTTATTAAGCCATTTTATGTTCATTCTCTTCACATTTCTTTCCTCTTTCCATGGAGCAAGCATCAACCATTTCCACCTTTTTAGGTTGTTTTGGAGGTTAAAATAAGGGTGAATCTCGGCTGTAACAAGGGAAGGAGGTGTAGAAATCTTATCTTGTTCTTAAGGTATAAAAATGTGCTTTAAGCACTTATCTTTTGATTCCCTTCAAATCCGTTGTGAAACTTGTTTCCTAAGCTTATAATCTTCTTCTTAACATACTTATTCAGTTGGTACATCAAGAGCTTCAAGGTATAGCCAAATCCAAGCCAAAAACACCATTTTGGCATTTTAAACAAGGTAAAAATTAGCCATCTTCTAATCCGAGTTATACCAGTTTAAAGCTTGGTTCTAGTAGCTCTTTTGATGCTCTTGTTCTACTGTAAAAACAGGCTGAAGACAACTTATACTTGCCTTGGTATTCTAAGGTAAATTTACCTTGAAATTATTCATTAAACATTTCTTATAGTTAGATCTTGCTTGGAGACTAATCATGCCTTAATTGCTGTTTGAAAACATGTGAACTAAGCTGTGGAAACTTTATCTCCAAACAGCCGTGGCAAAACAAGGCCTTAACTTGGCAAAAATAAGGTATAAATCACTTAAACTTACACTTGGTATATTAATATGTGTTTATACATATGTATATATATATATGCCGTGAGTGAATGAGTTTAATAAGGTCTTATTTTGACCTTAGGTGGTTAAGGAATGGTTTAGTAAATTTTATAACTAATTAATTAACATAATTGTCAAATTTAAGACATTATGTGGAAAATTGGTAAATATGGAAAAGATATGTGTAAGGCCGAGAGTTTAATGCATTTTTGGGCATTTATGTGTAATTTATTTTATAAGCTAATGTTTGTAATAAGGCCATGTACTTTAGGCCATTTTATTTATGTATTTATAAGGTTTTATTTAAGTTTAGGTATATATATATTATATATATATATATATATATATATATATATATATATATAAAATATTACCGCAAGGAAATGGGGTATATAGTGTAATTAAATTAAATTTAGGGGCTATATAATAATAAAGCCGAAAATTAGGGGTATAAATGAGTTTAAATAAAAATTATAAGATTTTATAAAGTTTTGGGGTTAAATGGTAATTTCTAGAAAATATGGGTACAAACCATAATATATGGAGATTAATGGTCAAGGCAATATTAAGGTGGTCAACCTTGACCATATGGTAGGTTTTGACCAAATTAGATAAGTTAAATAACTTATTTAAGGTTTTATTATAAGATAAGTTTTTAATTGTATCAAATTTTATGACATATGTGGTATATATGTTATTACCGAAAATAAAGGGTGTATAATGGTATTATAAACACCCATGGGCTATAAGTAATTTTTTAGGAATTTATTGGGTTGTTTTTTGAATTAAAATAAACTATATATGTATAATATATAGTTATTATGTCATTATGACACTTTGGAATAAAAGATGGGGTGGAAATGTAATATACCGAAAGTATATGGTTAGTAAGGGTAAATATAATCCTTTGGTGAAATTTGGTGATTTTTAGAATAATATAAGAGCATCTAATAAGATATATGTATAATATATATTTTTAATGATATTATAAAACTATATGTTATAAATTGGGCCAAAGGGCAATTATAGAAACTTGGTGGGTTAGAAAAATAATTTAGAACAGCACATGGGTCTGTTTGGAATTTTACAAAAAAAATATAACCATAGGTTATACCATTTTATAAGTTAAAAATGTTATATTATATGATATATATATAACATGGTATAAATAATGGGGTGATTTTGTAAATAAAGGAAACTATGGATTATGGAAAAGAATAAGGTATAAATGTATATGCCTATGCGGCAATATTATATAGATTTGTATAAAAACTATAGGTTATAAATTAAAGGAAATAAAAATATCATATTATATGATATTAGTATATGGTATAACATTACATAATGTTATGTGGTCAAAATGGAATTTAAATAAATTAAAGGCTGTACCGAATTATAAGAGTAGGAAATATGAATTTTAGACTATGGTCTATAATGTTATAAATGTTATAACAATTATATGGTTTAAAGGGAATTAATAAGTAAGGATATTCATATTAAATAATGTGACAAACTATAAATAAATAAGATTTATAACTAAGGTATTTATTGAATAAACCTTAGGAGTTGTAAATATACAACATAAATTGTTACATAATATTAGGATAATAATCTTAATATAAGTTGTATAATATAAATACAACTAATGGGAAAAATCATCTAATATAATATGATAAAATGTAACATATGGTATAAGAGTTTTATAACTCATGAAACTTACCTATACGGTAAATATATACAAGAATAATGTATATAAGGATGGATATATATTATGGTTGGAAACCATATAATATAATGGTGGTGGTTATTACATAAAAATAGTTACAAACTATAAGTTATGAGTTTTTGAATGCAAATATAATTTGCTAAAGATAATGGATTATATAATACAATGTATTATGATGGATGGTGGGAAAATAATACAATATAATATAATAATGCATGCATACATGCAACTATAGGTTATATACCTAAATTTAATGGTGTATAAGATTAAAGTAATATAATGAATTAAACTTAACAGTCGAAATGTTTTGACATACGAGTTTTGGTAACAAAGCCGACCGGTTTAGAGAAACCCGTAACAAATAACTGTAGAAATCCGGGGATGAACTGTCAGGGTTACTTGTTATTCGGAAATACCGGATGTAGTTAGTCATGGAGACTGACTTATAGTTTTATTACCGTTTAGATTATACTTCAGACGGAGGCGCTTGGCGAGCTAGTGGTCTACACTGCGCATCCTAGGTCTTGGTGAACGGTATGTAAAGGGGTTTGATCCGAGTTGTCCTAAGGAAACTCCTTGGGCTCGGATTTGGTTGATATCACTTGTGTGTTAAGTGTTTGGATACATGTATGTGATTGTGTGCTACTGCATTAATTATTTATGCACGAGCGTCCTATGGGACTAACACTACGTCGACTATAGATCGACTTATATAAACATACATATATGTTATTGTGATGACAAGACGGTTACTTGATATAATACCATAGTATTAATATTAAGTATATGGTAACCTAAGTAAAACACTTAGGAACGAGTCACGACATTGTCGATCTCTAGAGCATGGATTTCGAACTTGAATATAACCTAGATTACTTCTAGGTATGCGTGAGACCCATTGGGCAGCTAATAATAATTATATTCTCCATAAGACTAAGAGCAGATCTTAAACATTATGAGAGAGAGATGTTGTGAGTTGAGGTGAGGAATCCAGTGTAGTTTACGAACTATCTGGTTGCGCATTTGTGATCACTGAGGGGTTCCCGATCGGGTTCCACTCCAGGTTTATACCCAACGAGCTCTAATTGGATCGTGGGTCAGGTGGCTACGGCCTTTTATTTGGACGTCTTACGAGACAAAAGAGAATAGTCAGGGGCCTCCGGACCTCTGGCGAAATGAGCACCTTTGTGTGTACGGGAGGACTACTGTCCATGGTGAGGTTATCGGGTTGTCTTAACATGACGCCCAACTGGTATTTAAATAACATGGTTTGGATGGATGGGGCCTTGAAGGCCAAATTAAATTAACAAAGGATGGTGTTCGCTATGGCGTTTATTCAGTATTATTATTCGATATGTTCGATATACAGTTGTTATTTGTGGTATTAAATGAATGTTTGGATTGGATGGATGGTTGAATGTTTATGAGAATTTGGATGGATAATTATGAATATTATGCATGTATATTACAGTATTGTTTAAAACTGTAAAATGGAAAAGCATGAAACCAATCTAATAATAAGATGGTTAAAATGGCTAAGTGACCATTAGGGTCCAGGCCCGGCATACTCAGCGTTTATCGCTGATACTACACTCATTGCAGGTTGTTGATTATTGTCAAAGCCGAAGCGCGGGAATAGGGTAGTTAGAGATTACTTTAACTACCGCACATGGAGTTTATTTGCATAACGATGTCAGACAGGGAATTGTATTATGGTACGGTTATGTATATTCGGGATTGGGTAGACGCTCACTTGTCGATGTTTATGAGTATGGACTTAGTATGATGTATAGGAATTATCTCGTTATCATAGCGGTTAGCAGTTTGTTGATGTTGGATATAGTTTGGCTTCGTTACTTGCATGGGCGAGTAATGGCCGGTGACACCCAAGTGAGTATTATTGTTTTTATTATTCTTCCGCTGTAAGACGTTTTATATATTGCTACGAGAGAGATTATTACGTGATTATGGAGAGGGGTGTTACAACCTTGCTAGTTAACAAGTAAATAAAGTAAGATAAAGTAAGTTACTATTTGCTTTTTCTACTTAAATATCTAAACTAGCTACTTATCTTCATTCTCTTTGCCTTCCCACCGTCTCCAACCTCTCTTCTTCCTCCATTCACGTTTTGCTACAGCCATATACCATTCTCCATCTTTGATTGTCTATAATTCCTAGCTCCATTAACTAAATCAAAATCTAAGACCACCGTTCTCTTTGTCTTGCCAAGCTCTTCAACTTCATCTTTTCAAAGTGCCAAAACCTCCATTTCGGTGCCAAGGAGAAATGTTATAACCCAAAGTTTATTTCAGAATTTCCTTTGTATTCTATCTTGTTACAAGCTGATTAAATGAGTTATTTAATCCTTCAGGACATGAGAGTCCTTTTAATTAAAGGTGAGGACTAATGGGTCATTTTCCGTCCCCCTTCTAATTACTGATATGTAATTAAATCAGTAAAGTTATTTCCTTAATTCCCCTCACTCTCAATCACGTTCTAACCCTCGCTCATTTGGAAACCATCAGTGCGCTCCCTTCTCTGTTCTCTCTCTCAAAAGTTACTTGCTGCTCATCCTCTCAAGTGCTGTGGATTGTGGCTCCTCTTGGAATTCTGCTGTGGATTCTACCTCGTTCTGGAAACCGGTTTCAGTATAAGAATCTTCAATCCTTCTGCGTGGCTGTGTTCAGACTCTCCTCTGTAGTTCCTTTGCTGTTAGATTCAGTTGCGTTGTTCGGGTGTATTGTCGTTCTGCATTCGGGAATTCTGTTCGTTGGTTGGCTCTGCTGTTCAGATTGGTTTCCGTCTGCTGATTATCGAAGTAGGTGGCTTATGGATTCGGCTTGTGTGCTCAGCCTTGGGGAGTTTCGTTCCGGTTCTGATTCGAGTTGTGTTTTGTTTGTTGAAATTGTGCTTGTGAACTGTCTGTTTAATGCCGTTTTAACTCTTACAAACCCCCAAGGTTGTTTTCTACTAACTTATAATGTTTTGACATTGTTTTGGTGCCTCTGTTTGTGTGAAAATCGCCTCTGTTCATTGTGTTTTTCGTCGTGTCCGAACTTCCGTCCGACCTTGGAAGTTCTGACATGCATCGTTGCGTTTTAAATTTATGAAGTTTTACTGTGTCCGAACTTCTGTCCGAGCTTTGAAGTTCGGACACAGCCTTCTGTATTCTTTGATTTTGCCTCGACTTGTGTCCGAACATGGATGTGGACACAAGTTCGGACTCTGCGCGTATCTGATTTCCGAAGGGCGTCCGAACATCAGTCTGAGCTTTGATGTTCGGACACCTCTGTCTCTGCTTTGTTTTAAGGTTCGACCTGTGTCCGAACATTGATGTCCGGACACAAGTTCGGACATGGCTCTGTTTTGACCATAACTTGCTCGTTTGAGCTCCGTTTTGACTTCCGTTTGTGGGGTTGGATTCCTCTTCTGATTTCCAAGCTGTCTACTTTTCTGGTGCCTTTGGTGCACATATGCTTAATTGTTTTAAGCTATTTTGGGACCTAGTTATCTCTGTGTCTGAACCTTTGGATGGCTGGTCTCGCTGTCTCGTAGCGCGCTATGCAGGATCCTTCTGTTCACGGGTGATGTTCCCCGTTCTGTTCATAGGTGTTACCTGTTCTGTTTACGAGTGAGGTTTCCTCGTTCTGTTCACGAGCTGGTTGCTCGTTCTGTATGTATGCTGTGATTAACTAGTGTCCCGCTCTGTTTTATGATTCTATCTGCTTCTAACTCTGTTTAGTCCTTTGTTGCATGGACTTCTGCTTCTGTTTTCTGTCATGCTTGTGGATTCCTTCGTTTCCTTCTGATTTTATAATATTCTGTAAAATGTTTTGAGCATGCTGGTTGATGAAGTTTGTCATCTACTGGGCATAGTTGTTTGCTCATTCCCCTACTCTATCTAACATTGCAGATTGATCGGTGAAGGTCACTTGCTCAGCTCAGGAGGTTAGTTTGTTTCGTTATTTGAATTCTTTTGATACATTTGTATTTGATTTTGAGCCTTTGGGCCTCTTCAGTTAGCTTCCGCTTTTGAATATTCGTTTGGTGGGTTCTGTAATGACTTTTGGGATGTTTCAACATCTCTTTGTTATACTTTTATGCAAGTATTCGTTTTGGGCCTTGTTTGGTACTTGTTTAAGTTCGTTTATTAGAGCCTTGCGTCATTATGTAATAATACGCGGCGTGTGACACCCCTAACTCCTAGGCCAGTGTTTGGGGGTGTTACATTTAGTGGTATCAGAGCTCTTGGTTCTAATCTGCTGGGATTTTAAGTTAGCCAGTCAGTCAGAAACGTTAGTGTTAGTGTCTGAGTCTAATTGACTGCTGTTGGACTTTTAGAATGCCGCCAAGAAGGGCCCCAGGGAACGTTGCTGATGCTGTTCAGCAGTTCATGACGCAGCTCATGCAGACCATGGTTGCAGGGGGTGGACCAGCTGGAGGAGGACCAGCTGGGGGCAGGATGCTGGAGGCCGGAATGTGAAGGCGCTTCAGGAGTTCATGAAGCTGAAGCCGCCATCGTTCGACGGGGCAGGAGATCCCCAGGAGGCCAGTCATTGGCTGTCAGAGGTGGAGGACTTGCTGCATGTTATGGGCTCTGAGGAGGAGCAGAAGGTGGACTTCGCCACCTTTCTTTTCAAGGCCGAAGCCAAGGAGTGGTGGAGGTCTGTGATGGGGAAGTTTCCACAGCCTTGGACGTGGGACCAGTTCACCGGGGAGTTCAACAAGTAGTTCTACCCCGATGTCTATAAGGACCAGCGCATCTTGGAGTATAATAGGCTTCACCAGGGGCGCGATATGGGTGTGGAGGAGTATGTCAGGAAGTTCATCAGCCTGTCTAAGTTTGCACCTGAGCCAGATGAGCATAGGAAGGCCAGGAAGTTTGAGAGCGGCTTGAGGCCGGATATTCGCTCTGTTGTGATGCCGCTGCGTCACAAGACCTTCAGGGACGTTGCTGATGTCGCCCTGTTGGCAGAGGCTGATTTGAGGGGCCGCCAGTCTGGAGGGAAGGACCAGAAGAGGAAGCAGCGGTCTGACGAGAGTGATAGGAGGGATCAGTCTGCTTCTTAGAAGAAGCAGTCTACTGGAGACCGAGCTGGAGACCGTTCGGGAGATAGAGGTGGTTCGTCTTCGTCAGCTCCCGCTCCGAAGTGCCGGGTCTGCGGCAAGTTTCATCGAGGCCAGGACTGCTACAGGAAGTCTGGAGCCTGCTTCAAGTGTGGATCCCTGGAGCACAGGATAGCTGACTGCCCTCAGGCTGAGAGGAGCAGGGGTAGCTCTGGAGGTGGAGCTGGAGGATCTACATCTGGGTGTAGAGATCGAGACCGGGGCAGAAGAAGCCCCAGGGCCAGGCCAGAGTGTACGCGATGGCTGGAGAGAGAGACCGATCGACTGACAGAGTTGTCACAGGTATTCTCCAGCTATCTTCTCGTTCTGTTTTCTACTTGTTTGACTCTGGAGCCACCCACTCTTTTATTTCTGCTGAGTTAGTGGGTGAGCTCGGTTTGCCTGTTGTGCCTCTGGGTGTTGAGTTATGTGTGCATAGTCCATTGGTTAGGGACTCTTCTATGCTTTTGAATTCAGTCTGTAAAGATAGTCCTGTGTTAGTCAGAGATAGGACTCTGTGTGCTAACCTCATTCCGATGGAGATGACTACTTTTGATGTGATTCTGGGCATGGATTGGCTTGCTGCGCACCATGCCCACATTGATTGTGCTGCTTCGAGAGTCACTTTTGAGGAGCCGGGTCAGCCCCGCCTAGTTGTAGCAGGGAATGGACTCCCGTGCTCGCCGCCAGTCATATCAGCTATGCAGGCGTTTCGATTTCTGAGGAAGGGATGCCAGGGATATCTGTGTTACATCCTGAGGTTCGCAAGGATGCAAAGTTGGAGGAGATTCCAGTGGTCAGAGACTTCCCAGATGTGTTCCAGGATGACGTACCTGGGCTTCCCCCTGTCAGAGAGGTGTAGTTCTCGATCGAGCTCGCACCTGAGACTCAGCCCATTTCTAAGGCCCCATACAGCATGGCGCCTGCTGAGCTCAAGGAGTTGAAAGTTCAGTTGCAGGAGTTGTTGGACAAGGGCTTCATTCGCCCTAGTGTGTCGCCTTGGGGAGCGCCAGTGTTATTTGTTAAGAAGAAGGACGGTAGCATGCGTTTGTGCATTGACTACAGGGAGCTCAACAAGGTTACCATTAAGAATAGGTACCCTCTCCCGCGCATAGATGATTTGTTCGACCAGTTTGCAGGAGCTAAGGTGTTTTCGAAGATCGATCTGAGGTCGGGTTATCATCAGCTGAGGATTAAGGCAGACGACGTGCCTAAGTCCGCCTTCAGGACTCGTTATGGACATTACGAGTTCCTAGTGATGCCATTCGGTTTGACGAATGCGCCTTCTGTGTTTATGGACATGATGAACCGAGTGTTCAAGCCCTTTCTAGACCAGTTCGTCGTGGTGTTTATAGATGATATCTTGGTGTATTCCAAGAGTGCTGAGGAGCACGAGGGGCATTTGAGGACTGTTCTCCAGACTCTGAGGGAGAAGGAGCTGTATGCGAAGCTGAAGAAGTGCGAGTTCTGGTTGGATTAGGTGGTATTCTTGGGACACAGTGTCTCCAAGGATGGTATCTCCGTAGATCCGGAGAAGATTAGAGCTATTACTGAGTGGGCCAGGCCTACTAATGTTGGAGAGATTCGTAGCTTCCTTGGACTAGTGGGTTACTATCGTAAGTTTGTGGAGGGCTTCTCCAAGCTCGTGATTCCTTTGACTCGTCTGCTGCAGAAGGTTGTGAAGTTTGAGTGGAGCGAGGCCTGTGAGCAGTGCTTTCAGGAGCTGAAGAAGAGGTTGACGTCTGCGCCGATTCTGACCCTTCCAGAGGGTAGTGACGGACTAGAGGTTTTCTGCGATGCGTCCCATAAGGGACTTGGGTGTGTTCTGATGCAGCATGGGAAGGTAGTAGCATATGGCTCTCGTCAGTTGAAGCCATATGAGAAGAACTATCCGACCCACGACCTGGAGCTGGCTGCTGTGTCTTTGCGTTAAAGATTTGGAGGCACTACCGGTCTGGAGCGGCGTGCAAGGTGTATACAGACCACAAGAGCCTCAAGTATCTGTTCACTCAGAAGGAGTTGAACTTGAGGCAGAGGAGGTGGCTGGAGTTGCTACATGATTATGATCTAGAGATCCTCTACCACCCGGGTAGGGCGAATGTGGTTGTTGATGCGCTCAGTAGGAGGGGTCCGTCTGGGGCTGAAATACCCCGGATCTAAAAATGGCGATTAAATTACTCTAATAAAATTATTAAGGGCCTAATGGCGCCTAAAGAGTATTGGTAAAAAGAATAAAACCAAAAGAAAAGAGAAAACGCTTGAAAAGCGAAAAACGCTAAAATGCGCGTTAAATGAGTGTAAGAGATATATGATCTCGAGAGGGTCCGAGATGGATTCCTAAGGCTTAGTTAGGCCTAATTAGTATACGGGAATGATTCCCGAAGAAAACGGATCCAAATAATGGGTTAAAACGCTAACGGAGTTTTAAAGCACGTTTTTCGAGAAAACCCGAAAACGTGACTTTAAGTGGTCAAACGGACCCGTAAAAATTATAGTTGATTAAATAACTATTATTAAGTATTAATGGAAGCTTAATAACCATTAAAATTAATTAAACGAGAAAATTCCGGAAAACGGACCCGGTAAGTGAATAGTGACGAAATCGGGAGACGAGACGCGTTTAATTCGAAAAGACGAAAAATGACCTGGGCCATTAATTAGTGTGGGCCGTTTTAATTAATAAGTGTACACCCATTAATAGCTTGCTAGCTATTAAGTAATAACAAGACAAATAAATAAATAAGTAAAGTAAATAGTATAAAGTAAAAAGTAAAATAAAAATACATACCTCTCACTCCTCCTCCTCATTTTACGATTTGCTCCAGACTTGCAACTCCTTCTTCTTCTTCCTCTGTAAGTCGCGACACCAACAGCACACAACCCCCTCCTTGTCTCACCTCCATCTTATTCATTTCTCCACCGAATCACACGAAATTGGTACCGTTGAATTCGTCTCGGTGAGAGCTTCGATTTCCACCCAACAAAGTTTCGATTCCTCCACCTTCATCTCCATTGACGTTGGAGCTTTTGAAGTTTGAAGAGTTGATTTCAACCCTTCTTCTCTTCCTGAGTGCCTTAAGGTATATATAAGTGAGTATTTATATCATTTCAAGCCTATTCTACCATTTGTGAGACTTTTTCCTCACGTTGGAAAATTCCTCTCATTTCAGCCGAGACCATATGTTTTTGTGGGGTGTTGGAAACCTCTCCAACTGATTGCCAATCCAACCATTTGGGTTCTTCAAGGTAAAACCTAGATTAAACTTTGAAAACTAGCACTTAATATATATATTAGGTTTTGTGGAGGAAAAATAAATTGATTGTTGAATGTGTGATGGGCTGCGGTTGTAGTGGGCAATCCAAAGCCCTTGTGTGGTGTGGAAAACAAGAGGAGAAAGAGGGAACAAGATAAAGAGGAAGAAGAGGAGTGAAAACTGAAAGTGAAACAAGGTAAAGAGCTTACCTTGTATTGGTTTATCTTCTTGCAAAACAGATTTTGTAAGTGGTGAGAATGATCTTGTATTAGTGTAGTTGAGATACTACAATTTAGTGATGAATGAAGTGTTTTAATGTTGCTTAAGTGTGGGAATTAAGCTTGAGTCTAAACCAGTACATATGTGTGAACAAGTGGAATTTGGTGTATTGTGGTTATTGGTGCTTCATTAAACAGGGATGAAGGAGTGTATATGAGCTGTTTTAGTGTGGTGAATATACTAAAGAAGTAGCCAAGTGCTGTCAAAATCATTTAGGAGATTATGGACTTGAGTGTTTTTATTATAGGAAGAAACTAGGTTGTTAAGAGGTTTTAAGATGAGTGGGTTATGTTTTGAAAACCAAACAAAGAAGAAGAGTGTTCTATGGGCAAAATAATGTCATTTGGGAGTTAGGTATGGCATCAGTATGTGAGGTTTGAATGGTTTAAAGAGGAAACCAAAATCTGTTACAAATTTGATAGAAAAACAAGTAGAAAACTAGTTTGTAAGTGTAAATAATTTAAGTGAAGTTAACTAGGATGGTGAGTGTATTGGTGCTTGATTTAAGATGGTTTAAGTGAGTAAATAGGTGCTTAAACATGAGGATTATAGTTGGTGGAGATTGGGTAATCAATGGGCTAAGAGAGGGCCTTGAACAGAGACAGAAACTGTCAAATTTGCAAAATCTGTAGCAGGGTCCGGGACCTAGTCCATGGACAAAGTCCCGGACCACCCCCTTTATTAAGGCCGAGAGTTGCCTACTATGTTTGGTCCGGGACTTGAGTCTGGTACAAGGTCCCGGACCACTTGTTAAAATCACCCGAGAGTTACAACCAGCTTTGGTCCGGGACTTAAGGTAGGGACCAAGTCCCGGACCACCCCCAGAATCATGCCCCGTGAGTGTTTTAAAGGTTGCTAATGATGGGGGTTTGAATGTTAATGATGTTATAAGATGTTAAGGCCTTGTTTGGTGACATGTAAAGGCCCTAGGAAGTGTGAGAAAGTGTTAGAAGTGATTGAGAAGTGAGAACTCAAATT
Organism: Limonium bicolor; assembly: GCA_023374045.1. NCBI lineage: Eukaryota > Viridiplantae > Streptophyta > Magnoliopsida > Caryophyllales > Plumbaginaceae > Limonium > Limonium bicolor. The sequence continues at coordinate 286,881,577 of CM041782.1, forward strand.
AATAAAAGTAATACCGAGAAAAGGGATAACGGGGTAACTGGGAGTCGGGAGTAACATTTTATTATGTTCCGTATGATATTAGTATTAATAATAATGTTGAAACATTATCAGAGAACCGTGCGTGACCCGAGCTTGGTGAGATGAGACACGGTAAAAGTAAAAACCCCGTGTGAAAGGTATGATTTTCTCATGCCCCGTATGCTAACCGAGTTACTCTGATTTGTGTGTTTGTGTGCCGGCTTAATCAAGACTAAAGCATGAAAATAATCCCTTGTTTGATTATGTATGTCTTGTTGTATGTTAAATGAACTAACATACTTGTATGCCGGTGTGGTCTAACATAGTGTAAAGACCGACTCATAGTGAGTAACGTTCGGCTAGAGATCCGTAGAACGGATCGATGCGTATGATAACGAAACATGCAAACACACACAAACTATCGATTAAAGTATAACGATATCGTAAACATATGAACTCCCTAGAATGTGAGGAGATGTACGGGTTGAGTAAATACCCGATAACGGTTAGAAAACCTTATTAAAACAATCCACGAAATAAATATGAGTGGAGAGATAAATGAACCTCCATCGAGAGGATTGAAGTTAGTCCAATAATGTAAACATATAAGAAAGGTAAAAGAGACCTAAGGGACTATGTGACTCCCTTGAGATACGGTCGACCTCTTATATGAGGATTTTACCCGGTATAAGAAAATATCCGAATGTATAAGCATATGATTGTGAGGGTAACCCTTAAACCTAAGATTACCCGAATTTAAGGAGAGTTCCCAAAGTCATCAGAAACATCGAGAATGATGCTTCTAACTAATATACATGATATTATTATAACTCCGAGAGAGGAGTGTATGGGAACGAGAGTAGTCCGAGAGTAGTCGGACCTAAGTAAAAGAGATAGGAACTAAGAGAGAGTTCCGTGAGCTAGTTGAACCTTCCCACCATGCTAGACCCAGAGTAGGGTCGAAACCGGGGAAGTAAGACTATGCTAGAAGCCATGAGTTTTGGCTTAAGTATGTATAAGAGTAACAAGCGTCGTAGGAGACCTGTAGTGTCTCGAGAATCTACAAGAGCTTGAGTATGAATAACCCAAGAGTGTGGGTGAGATAATGAGTATAAATAACCCGAGAGAAAGGGGTGAGTATATGTATGAGTAACCCGAGAGAATGGGTAAGTATAAGAATGAGTAGCCCAAGAGAATGGGTGTGTATACGAATAAGAAACCCGAGAGAGCGGGTGAGGTATTGAATAAGTAAACAAGGCATAGTGAGGAATAACCCTCAATGCCTAAGAGTAACCAGTTACCACTAACAACATTGTTATGTTAGTTAGGAATCGTGTTCCGTGATTGGATGTAGATTCCTTGTGTGATATACATATATATGGTATTGCCATGATGCATGTTGTTTGATTAAAATGAATTCCATGTATATCCGACCCAAAGTAGTCGGCGTACCGCGGTTAGCACGCGGTATATGCGAATTTCATGCGCAGCGAAAGCTGACCCCTAGGGGGAACGTTTTTAGTGTGCAGGTACTTGAAGCTGACCACCGTTCGAGAGAGTAGGACGGGGACTGCTGTGAGCATGGGTAGTTAGATTGTAATTACTTATGCGTTTGAATGAGGTGTAAGTCCGAGTATGTTATCGGCATCCGTATATTGTAGACTCGGTATAGTAGAGATATGAATTGAGTAATGTATTTGTATGAAGTACTTGGTTGTTCCAGTTCATCAGACCGTTACGGTATGTAAGAAAGGCCTGGTTAGCCACATGGGTGGCTAACGGCGTTGTTTCACCCCTCGTTGTAATTAGAGTTCCGCTGCGTGAGTAGTAGTAATTAGTAACAGTTTAAGAGGTAATGACGAGATTAACGGTTGGGGTGTTACAAAAATGGTATCAGAGCGAAGTATCGCTCTGATGACTGGAAATACGAGCTTAGGAGATACCGAGTTAGGAATTAGAGACTTAGGGCTATGGGTTGAGTGGTAGCGTGAGAGATGCGCTAGATAGGAACTTCCAGTATGTTCTGGATACCTACAATACCAAACCCGCCCTCCACAACCCCCGCATTAAAAGCTTGGGGAAGAACGCCAGAGAGACGGGGAAACCCAGTCTGACAGTTATTTAATATCTCTATATGAACTAGAACCTGTCATGCGGTAGATCCCGAGAACCGGAAATCCCGGAGACGGATCCCGCTGGAACGACAATACCGCACATAATGGTGAGAGATCGAGAAATCCTAATCCAAGGAGACCGAAATCTGTGACACTTGGGGCGACATGCTTAGCAGTCGAGAACTAGCTGGCGTAGAGAGCAGCAGAAGAAGAAGAAAGCACCAACCGTGCAACAAGGCGGACTCATGAGAAAAACGAGAACCGGGACACATGTCTACGGACCGCCATAGTTAACTAATACCACCAATGGTATACGTATTGACTGAGAATCTAGTCAAAGGTAGATGCACCCACCTGCCACACCCAAGAGGTTGCAATACTTAACTGATACAGCTTAGACAGCTACGAGCATAACTACGGGATATACCCGAATAGGACTACAAAAAGTAGTACCTAAATAAGCTAAACCTCGGTAACACAGTAAAGACGTGGAACGAAGCAACGAGGTAAAGCATAGAATTAAAGTAATTAAGGAACTCCGAGAGTGGAGGAGCACCTAAATGAATGACAGTCATGTCAAGGGGAATGAGAATCAGCTCCAAGGAGCAGTTATCCAAACTAGGGGATCAAGGAAGAGCCAACGAGGCTACCAAATATAATGTGAACAATACCGTGACCGGATGAGTTAATCCAAAAACCGCCAGTACGCGCACTTGCCACGGCAAGTGCAGGACAGCAAGTAAGAAAGACCGGGAAATAAGAAGAGAAGCCTTGGCAAGCGACCAGTATTAGCAATACCAAAATGAGCGAGAGGAGAAGACAATATGGCAAGACAACCCTAAGAAATCTGAAATTCTGAAAAACTTCGGAAAGGCCTGACAGCCTGACCACTTATTAAGGAGCATACCGGTCGGCGAGAAGCTAGACCTGGTAAGAAGCAACCGGCAAGAGAATGCCATGAAAATTTTATTTTTAAACTCAAATTTTTCTTTAAAAAACGTAAGTTTTCCAAAAACCCCCAAATTTTAAAACCAAACCAGAGAGCCATGGTAAATCATCATAGGACAACAAGAGGAGTTGGCAACAGAATACTTCACTTAGGCGTGACCGACACTACAAGTGTACACAAATGAGACATGGAACGACCGCACTCCAAGGAGCTTGCGGGCCTGACAGACCAATTATGAGTTAGTTGGGTGGTAAGTGGTAACGTATCAATAAGATACTCCATGTATGTATACAAGTAGAGTACGGAACACGGGAAGAAGTAGCCCACTCCATACTACGGACGAAAGAGCCAAACCAAACCGAGACAGTTGGACACCTCGAATGATCGAAGAACACAAAGAAGCTTACTAAGCTAAAGGAGTCAAGAATCCAGTAGGATGATGGAGCTAAGAACATAACGTTAAGAAGTGCGAGAAGCACAGAGTATTAAGTGTAGACATTGGATATGTGACAACTGGAAGAATACCCAGTATAAACAATACGTCGAATGCCTAAAATGAATATATCAATATTTGATGAATGGGATAGAATTCCCACCTTATACCTCACTGAAGAGAATAATGACCAGACCTAGTAGGTATTAGAAGGTACCAAGGATCTACCCAATAATGGGAGACATTACAATCCTAAACGGGATAGTCAAGGACATAGCCGCAAGGCGAAGTCACAACTGAACATAACCATGAGTACAAGCCAAATGTAATGGCATTACTCAGTAACACCCAGGAGCAATCCGAGAAGGGTGCCAGAGTCAACAGTAGTTGAACGAAATATCGTGCTGAGAACACAAGTTTAAGCAAACACTCGGGTAGAACCCGAAGGGATCCCACGGTACACGGGATACCCTAGATTGCCAGAGGGCATCAAAAATGTCAAGATACTTAAAGGGCCTTCCATGAACGGAAGCGTGATGAAACTACCATATCAAAACCCAGTAATACCTCCAAACCATTTAATGGTATACGGAGAAGCGGAAACCTGTATAAACAGCCCGCATGGAGCATGGCGAGGCAATGTGGCTCATAAGCCGGTAACTAACTGCAAACTTGTAGATCTAAACGTTGTAAACCTATGCATAGAGGCACAAGAGGAACAGTGGAGAATGAACCACTACCTTAGAGTGGGGATACCATTGTTATTATGGGGCCTATGGAGCGGCAATTGCGTGACTCCTCCAGAGAAAGGCTACCATCTAGGTGTGATGAATGTGAAACCGCTAGAGCGGTGTTGTAGTAAAACTTGAGCATGTGTATATTGCCAAGGAGCATATGAATTATAGTAGTGGTAAAGAGGAACCTTGAGCAGTAAAAAGGAAACCGAGAGAGTAATCGGGATGAGTAGTGAACACTGTATGTGTACAGTATGAACTGCAGAGTGAGCAGTGCGCAAGAAGCGCAGAGAGATTTAGCCATAGTACGAATGGCAGTGGGGAGTATTGAGCGGAAACTAAAGTAGTAGCGGATGCCTTAAAGCGAATGTTGTTAAGAGTAGAAATGGTACGCAGCAAGCAACCATTGTAAGAGTATAGCCAGTTCATGATATGAAATTGATGAGAAAATGGGTAAGGAGACATAATCATTCCTATCCCATGAGAGATTTACTGTCAAGGGTTTACGCTTCTGCACTCTGTATGACTGAGTGTTTTGGTATTGCACTTGTGCGGTGATGATCGAGTGGGAGAGTCAGGAATTGAGAAATGTCAAAAGCCTGTTGAGTGAGAATCTAGAGAGATAACCGTGCGGCCATTGGCTAAAGATGCACAAAGAACGTGGGCAGTAACCCACAGGGCCCAGGATCGATATGTGGGAAAACGCAGAGTAGTATGAATGAGGAACTCTGGCACAGAACCAAGAAACAAACATAATCCATGAGCCACTATTAACGAGGAAGCACTACATGCTAAGTAGTAGCTTGACCTCAACCGACAACAAGTCGGGAAAAATAGTGAATAATCACAAAGGTATACAGTGTTATACAAAGTAGATTCCCAGAGAACTGGAGAGACAATCTAAAATTCATCGAATTCGCATACGGTAAGAGATACCAAGCGACGATTGAAATACATGAGAATACCAAAGAGCAAATTAAGCTCTAGTTATCAGGTCACGCAGCAGAAGCTTGTGGACCGTGATTCAGGGTTAATATACCTATGTCATAAACCCCTTGAAGCCTTAGAGGCTAAAACCGAACCCGGTTATGAGTTAATTAACCGTACTGAAGTTAAAACACTTCATAATACTCGAATTAATGAACCAATGTTCAGTGATAACATATGGTTGGTTACGCGGGCGTAACCCCTTTAATTGGGGGGGTAGGGCGAGAAACCGCTTAGAGTATGTTTTACGTATTGGTGCGTAAACTACTATGTGCATAGCACAAAAAGAAATTGTTTTGATGATTGGAACTATGTTACATAAACATATGTACCCATTCATGTGTAATAATGATTATTGTGCATGAGTGATGCAAGTAACGAGTATGTAATATTTATGAAAAGAGGAGTAGAGAGACTCCTAGGGAATGAGAATCCCTATAGTATATGTCTAGTGAGATTAGACATGAGTTATGATGAGTATGAATCGGCATGAAACCGATGTGTAACCTAAGAGGGAGTGAGTTCCCTAGGTGATTTTATTTGAGAATGATAGATGGAGTGAGTTCCATCCTTTGGAGTTGTATGTTATGTGTTTTAAATTGAGCAACAATTTGAGTAAAAGAAGCCATAAGTATGGAATACCTAGGTAAAGTAGTGAAGCAATGAGAATGACAAATGACCTAAGTACCAGGAACTAGAGATAATTAATTGAAACGATTGTTTCGTGAATATGACTAGAAAGAGTAAAAGATAGAAAACGAAAATGTTTGACTATCTGATTGTTGTTTGAAACTGACGTGGGAGGTGGAACTTGGTCTGCTAGCGATCAAGGGAAACCGAACACAAATTGGGGTGGAAGGATAGTTCAACACTGATGCTGATCACATCAGGGTTGGATGATTCTTGAAGCTCCCTATAAGTGGTCACAAGTAATCACGCTAAGAAAGATACAACTACCATAAATTTGATTTGGAGTTGTGTGATGTTTTAAAAAGAATTTTCAAACAGATTTTGAAAAAGAATTTCTTCAAGTATGAAGATGGAAATGAAAACTGGTTTTGAAACCGCTATCACCCGCCGATGGCTACGGCCTTAAGTCTTGATGACCGGTAGAACGGTGGGCGTGTATTAGTTTTGAAACCATTGCACCGTACGTGCGGCGGTCCTAAGTGACCGGTTGGGGCGGTTGTCAGTGTGTGATTTTTCCAAAGGCAGCGGGACGGGGAGAGTACCCTGAGATGTTCCTGTGTTGAGTGAGTCAACCAGAGTGCCTGAGGATATGTATATGTGTAATGTTTTGATCAGAACCGAAGGGACCGTGGGCCAGAGAGAGTAAGTGCCCATTTGTCATGAAACGGCCGTGAACCAGAAAGAGTAAGTGTTCAACGTGACCGGTACCTGAGGGATCAGTAGTATATCACTCAACATGGATTCGAGGACTGTAGTGCCTTCTTGTCTTCGGACCGATTCCATGGAGAGAGAAAAAGAGTATTTTGATTGCTATACATGCTGTGTGATATGGTGTGGTATGTGTAGTATGAAATGAGACTGACTTGTGGAGTAGAGGTTATACATGTACTATAACCTTGGCATTGAATGCCATGAGAGTAACCATCTAGATTCATCAACTTTGAGGACAAAGTTCCTAAGGGGGGTAGATTGAAATACCCCGGATCTAAAAATGGCGATTAAATTACTCTAATAAAATTATAAGGCCTAATGGCCTAAAGAGTATTGGTAAAAAGAATAAAACCAAAAGAAAAGAGAAAACGCTTGAAAAGCGAAAAACGCTAAAATGCGCGTTAAATGAGTATAAGAGATATATGATCTCGAGAGGGTCCGAGATGGATTCCTAAGGCTTAGTTAGGCCTAATTAGTATACGGGAATGATTCCCGAAGAAAACGGATCCAAATAATGGGATTAAAACGCTAACAGAGTTTAAAGCACGTTTTTCGAGAAAACCCGAAAACGTGACTTTAAGTGGTCAAACGGACCGTAAAAATTATAGTTGATTAAATAACTATTATTAAGTATTAATGGAAGCTTAATAACCATTAAAATTAATTAAACGAGAAAATTCCGGAAAACGGACCCGGTAAGTGAATAGTGACGAAACCGGGAGACGAGACGCGTTTAATTCGAAAAGACGAAAAATGACCCGGGCATTAATTGTGTGGGACGTTTTAATTAATAAGTGTACACCCATTAATAGCTTGCTAGCTACTAAGTAATAACAAGACAAATAAATAAATAAGTAAAGTAAATAGTATAAAGTAAAAGTAAAATAAAAATACTACCTCTCACTCCTCCTCCTCATTTACGATTTGCTCCAGACTTGCAAATCCTTCTCTTCCTCTGTAGTCGCGACACCAACAGCACACAACCCCCTCCTTGTGTCACCTCCATCTTATTCATTTCTCCACCGAATCACACGAAATTGGTACCGTTGAATTCGTCTCGGTGAGAGCTTGATTCCACCCACAAAGTTTCGATTCCTCCACCTTCATCTCCATTGACGTTGGAGCTTTTGAAGTTTGAAGAGTTGATTTCAACCCTTCTTCTCTTCCTGAGTGCCTTAAGGTATATATAAGTGAGTATTTATATCATTTCAAGCCTATTCTACCATTTGTGAGACTTTTTCCTCACGTTGGAAAATTCCTCTCATTTCACCGAGCCATATGTTTTTGTGGGGTGTTGGAAACCTCTCCAACTGATTGCCAATCCAACCATTTGGGTTCTTCAAGGTAAAACCTAGATTAAACTTTGAAAACTAGCACTTAATATATATATTAGGTTTTGTGGAGGAAAAATAAATTGATTGTGAATGTGTGATGGGCTGCGGTTGTAGTGGCAATCCAAAGCCCTTGTGTGGTGTGGAAAACAAGAGGAGAAAGGGGAACAAGATAAAGAGGAAGAAGAGGAGTGAAAACTGAAAGTGAAACAAGGTAAAGAGCTTACCTTGTATTGGTTTATCTTCTTGCAAAACAGATTTTGTAAGTGGTGAGAATGATCTTGTATTAGTGTAGTTGAGATACTACAATTAGTGATGAATGAAGCTGTTTTAATGTTGCTTAAGTGTGGGAATTAAGCTTGAGTCTAAACCAGTACATATGTGTGAACAAGTGGAATTTGGTGTATTGTGGTTATTGGTGCTTCATTAAACAGGGATGAAGGAGTGTATATGAGCTGTTTTAGTGTGGTGAATATACTAAAGAAGTAGCCAAGTGCTGTCAAAATCATTTAGGAGATTATGGACTTGAGTGTTTTTATTATAGGAAGAAAAACTAGGTTGTTAAGAGGTTTTAAGATGAGTGGGTTATGTTTTGAAAACCAAACAAAGAAGAAGAGTGTTCTATGGGCAAAATAATGTCATTTGGGAGTTAGGTATGGCATCAGTATGTGAGGTTTGAATGGTTTAAAGAGGAAACCAAAATCTGTTACAAATTTGATAGAAAAACAAGTAGAAAACTAGTTTGTAAGTGTAAATAATTTAAGTGAAGTTAACTAGGATGGTGAGTGTATTGGTGCTTGATTTAAGATGGTTTAAGTGAGTAAATAGGTGCTTAAACATGAGGATTATAGTTGGTGGAGATTGGGTAATCAATGGGCTAAGAGGGGGCCTTGAACAGAGACAGAAACTGTCAAATTTGCAAAATCTGTAGCAGGGTCCGGGACCTAGTCCATGGACAAAGTCCCGGACCACCCCCTTTATTAAGGCCGAGAGTTGCCTACTATGTTTGGTCCGGGACTTGAGTCTGGTACAAGGTCCCGGACCACTTGTTAAAATCACCCGAGAGTTACAACCAGCTTTGGTCCGGGACTTAAGGTAGGGACCAAGTCCCGGACCCCCCAGAATCATGCCGTGAGTGTTTTAAAGGTTGTAAATGATGGGGGTTTGAATGTTAATGATGTTATAAGATGTTAAGGCCTTGTTTGGTGACATGTAAAGGCCCTAGGAAGTGTGAGAAAGTGTTAGAAGTGATTGAGAAGTGAGAACTCAAATTAATAAAAGTAATACCGAGAAAACGGGATAACGGGGTAACTGCGGAGTAACATTTTATTATGTTCCGTATGATATTAGTATTAATAATAATGTTGAAACATTATCAGAGAACCGTGCGTGACCCGAGCTTGGTGAGATGAGACGGTAAAAGTAAAAACCCCGGTGAAAGGTATGATTTTCTCATGCCCCGTATGCTAACCGAGTTACTCTGATTTGTGTGTTTGTGCCGGCTTAATCAAGACTAAAGCATGAAAATAATCCCTTGTTTGATTATGTATGTCTTGTTGTATGTTAAATGAACTAACATACTTGTATGCCGGTGTGGTCTAACATAGTGTAAAGACCGACTCATAGTGAGTAACGTTCGGCTAGAGATCCGTAGAACGGATCGATGCGTATGATAACGAAACATGCAAACACACACAAACTATCGATTAAAGTATAACGATATCGTAAACATATGAACTCCCTAGAATGTGAGGAGATGTACGGGTTGAGTAAATACCCGATAACGGTTAGAAAACCTTATTGAAACAATCCACGAAATAAATATGAGTGGAGAGATAAATGAACCTCCATCGAGAGGATTGAAGTTAGTCCAATAATGTAAACATATAAGAAAGGTAAAAGAGACCTAAGGGACTATGTGACTCCCTTGAGATACGGTCGACCTCTTTTATGAGGATTTTACCCGGTATAAGAAAATATCCGAATGTATAAGCATATGATTGTGAGGGTAACCCTTAAACCTAAGATTACCCGAATTTAAGGAGAGTTCCCAAAGTCATTAGAAACATCGAGAATGATGCTTCTAAACTAATATACATGATATTATTATAACTCCGAGAGAGGAGTGTATGGGAACGAGAGTAGTCCGAGAGTAGTCGGACCTAAGTAAAAGAGATAGGAACTAAGAGAGAGTTCCGTGAGCTAGTTGAACCTTCCCACCATGCTAGACCCAGAGTAGGGTCGAAACCGGGGAAGTAAGACTATGCTAGAAAGCCATGAGTTTTGGCTTAAGTATGTATAAGAGTAACAAGCGTGTCGTAGGAGACCTGTAGTGTCTCGAGAATCTACAAGAGCTTGAGTATGAATAACCCAAGAGTGTGGGTGAGATAATGAGTATAAATAACCCGAGAGAAAGGGGTGAGTATATGTATGAGTAACCCGAGAGAATGGGTAAGTATAAGAACGAGTAGCCCAAGAGAATGGGTGTGTATACGAATAAGAACCCGAGAGAGCGGGTGAGGTATTGAATAAGTAAACAAGGCATAGTGAGGAATAACCCTCAATGCCTAAGAGTAACCAGTTACCACTAACAACATTGTTATGTTAGTTAGGAATTGTGTTCCGTGATTGGATGTAGATTCCTTGTGTGATATACATATATATTGTATTGCCATGATGCATGTTGTTTGATTAAAATGAATTCCATGTATATCCGACCCAAAGTAGTCGGCGTACCGCGGTTAGCACGCGGTATATGCGAATTTCATGCGCAGCGAAAGCTGACCCCCTAGGGGGAACGTTTTTAGTGTGCAGGTACTTGAAGCTGACCACCGTTCGAGAGAGTAGGACGGGGACTGCTGTGAGCATGGGTAGTTAGATTGTAATTACTTATGCGTTTGAATGAGGTGTAAGTCCGAGTATGTTATCGGCATCCGTATATTGTAGACTCGGTATAGTAGAGATATGAATTGTGTAATGTATTTGTATGAAGTACTCGGTTGTTCCAGTTCATCAGACCGTTACGGTATGTAAGAAAGGCCTGGTTAGCCACATGGGTGGCTAACGGCGTTGTTTCACCCCTCGTTGTAATTAGAGTTCCGCTGCGTGAGTAGGAGTAATTAGTAACAGTTTAAGAGGTAATGACGAGATTAACGGTTGGGGTGTTACAGGGGCCGTCTGTGCTTTGTCTGGGGTGCAGAGGTCTGCTCTCGAGTTGTAGCGTATGGGTATCTGGGTCGTCCGTCCAGAGAGATCTGGGATGTTAGCAGCGTTGCAGATTCAGCCTACCTTGATCGACCGGATCAAGGCCAGTCAGGAGCTCGATGTCGGTTTGCGTAAGATCAGAGAGAGTATCTCTTCCGGTCAGGAGTCTAAGTTCAGAGTTTCAGAGGATGGCTGCTTGAGGTTCAGAGACCGTGTTTTGTGCCGGCAAACGACGCTTTGAGACGTGAGATCATGCAGGAGGCTCATGGAGCCCCGTACTCGGTACAACCAGGTGGTGTGAAGATGTACCAGGACCTTCGGGAGACGTTCTAGTGGAGTAACATGAAGAGGGATATTTCTGACTTTGTATCCAGATGTCGACCTGTCAGCAGGTCAAAGCCGAGCATCAGAGACCAGCTGGTTTGCTTCAGCCTCTTCCCATTCCGGAGTGGAAGTGGGAGAGCGTCGGTATGGATTTTGTCATGGGGCTGCCTAAGACTCCGAGGGGGTTTGTTGCAGTTTGGGTGATAGTGGACAGGCTCACGAAGAGCGCCCACTTCTTGCCTGTCAGGAAGACTTTCAGTTTGCATCGCTTGGCGCAGTTATATATGGATGAGATAGTGCGTCTGCATGGAGTTCCTGCTTCTATAGTGTCTGACAGAGACCCGCACTTCGTATCCAGATTCTGGCAGAGTTTGCATCAGGCTATGGGGACGAAGTTGTCATTCAGCTTAGCGTATCATCCTCAGTCGGATGGGCAGACAGAGAGGACGAATCAGGTCCTGGAGGACATGCTCAGAGCATGTGTGCTTGACTTTGGAGGCAGCTAGGATCAGCACGTGGCGCTGATAGAGTTTGCGTATAATAATAGCTTCCAGACTAGTATCGGGATGGCCCCGTTTGAGGCTTTGTATGACAAGAGGTGCAGATCACCCATCTGTTGGGATGATCTGAAGGAGAAAGCAAGTTATTGGTCCGGACTTAGTTCAGGATGCTGTGGGCAAAATTCAGTCTATCAAAGAGCGCTTGCTTGTGGCTCAGAGTCGTCAGAAGAGCTACGCCGATCAGAGGAGACGACCTCTAGAGTTTGAGGTGGGCGACCATGTGTATCTGAAGGTTTCTCCAGTTCGAGGAGTTGTTCGGTTTGGGAAGAGAGGCAAGCTTAGCCCTCACTTTGTGGGTCCTTTTGAGATCCTGGAGAGGATCGGACCGGTTGCCTATCGTTTAGCTTTGCCACCGTCGTTGGCTGGAGTTCACAGTGTCTTCCATGTGTCTATGCCGAGGAAGTATATTCCGGACCCGTCGCATGTGATTGACTTCAGTCCGCTTCAGTTGAGGGAGGACTTCACGTTCGAGGCAGTTCCTTCGAGGATCCTAGCTCGAGATATTCGTAGGTCAGGAGTAAGACCATGCCCTTGGTGAAGGTGCAGTGGTCGGGTCAGTCCGAGGAAGAGGCGACCTGGGAGGTCGAAAGTGAAGTGCGTTCTAAGTTCCCCGCCCTCTTCGAGCAGTAGGTACATTTAATTTTGAGGACGAAATTCTTTTAAGGGGGAGGTGATGTTATAACCCAATTTATTTCAGAATTTCCTTTGTATTCTATCTTGTTACAAGCTGATTAAATGAGTTTTTAATCCTTCAGGACATGGGAGTCCTTTTAATTAAAGGCGAGGACTAATGGGTCATTTTCCGTCCCCCTTCTAATTACTGATATGTAATTAAATCAGTAAAGTTATTTCCTTAATTCCCCTCACTCTCAATCACGTTCTAACCCTCGCTCATTTGGAAACCGTTAGTGCGCTCCCTTCTCTGTTCTCTCTCTCAAAAGTTACGTGCTGCTCATCCTCTCAAGTGCTGTGGATTGTGGCTCCTCTTGGAATTCTGCTGTGGATTCTACCTCGTTCTGGAAACCGGTTTCAGTATAAGAATCTTCAATCCTTCTGCGTGGCGGTGTTCGGACTCTCCTCTGTGGTTCCTTTGCTGTTAGATTCAGTTGCGTTGTTCTGGTGTATTGTCGTTCTGCATTCGGGAATTCTGTTCGTTGGTTGGCTCTGCTGTTCAGATTGGTTTCCGTCTGCTGATTATCGAGGTAGGTGGCTTATGGATTCGGCTTGTGTGTTCAGCCTTGGGGAGTTTCGTTCCGGTTCTGATTCGAGTTGTGTTTTGTCTTGAAATTGTGATTGTGAACTGTCTGTTTAATGCCGTTTTAACTCTTACAAACCCCCAAGGTTGTTTTCTGCTAACTTATAATGTTTTGACATTGTTTTGGTGCCTCTGTTTGTGTGAAAATCGCCTCTGTTCACTGTGTTTTTCGTAGTGTCCAAACTTCCATCCGACCTTGGAAGTTCAGACATGCATCGTTGCGTTTTAAATTTTCTGAAGTTTTACTGTGTCCGAACCTCCGTCCGAGCTTTGAAGTTCAGACACAGCCTTCTGTATTCTCTGATTTTTCCTCGACTTGTGTCCGAACATGGATGTCCAGACACAAGTTCGGACTCTGCGCGTATCTGATTTCCGAAGGGCGTCCGAACATCAGTCCGAGCTTTGATGTTCGGACACCTCTGTCTCTGCTTCTGTTTTAAGGTTCGACCTGTGTCCGAACATTGATGTCCTGACACAAGTTCGGACATGGCTCTTGACCATAACTTGCTCGTTTGAGCTCCGTTTTGACTTCCGTTTGTGGGGTTGGATTCCTCTTCTGATTTCCAAGCTGTCTAAGTACTTTCTGGTGCCTTTGGTGCACATATGCTTAATTGTTTTAAGCTTCTGTTTTGGGACCTAGTTATCTCTGTGTCTGAACCTTTGGATGGCTGGTCTCGCTGTCTTGTAGCGCGCTATGCAGGATCCTTCTGTTCACGGGTGATGTTCCCCGTTCTGTTCATAGGTGTTAGACCTGTTCTGTTTACGAGTGAGGTTTCCTCGTTCTGTTCACGAGCTGGTTGCTCGTTCTGTCTGTATGCTGTGATTAACTAGTGTCCCGCTCTGTTTTATGATTCTATCTGCTTCTAACTCTGTTTAGTCCTTTGTTGCATGACTTCTGCTTCTGTTTTCTGTCATGCTTGTGGATTCCTTCGTTTCCTTCTGATTTTATAATATTCTGTAAAATGTTTTGAGCATGCTGGTTGATGAAGTTTGTCATCTACTGGGCATAGTTGTTTGCTCATTCCCCTACTCTATCTAACATTGCAGATTGATCGGCGAAGGTCACTTGCTCAGCTCTAGAGCTTAGTTTGTTTCGTTATTTGAATTCTTTTGAGACATTTGTATTTGATTTTGAGCCTTTGGGCCTCTTCAGTTAGCTTCCGCTTTTGGATATTCGTTTGGTGGGTTCTGTAATGACTTTTGGGATGTTTCAACATCTCTTTGTTATACTTTTATGCAAGTATTCGTTTTGGGCCTTGTTTGGTACTTGTTTAAGTTTGTTTATTAGAGCCTTGCGTCATTATGTAATAATACGCGGCATGTGACACCCCTAACTCCTAGGCCAATGTTGGGGTGTTACATTTAGTGGTATCATGTTATATCCCAAAGTTTATTTCAGAATTTCCTTTGTATTCTATCTTGTTACAAGCTGATTAAATGAGTTATTTAATCCTTCAGGACATGGGAGTCCTTTTTATTAAAGGCGAGGACTAATGGGTCATTTTTTGTCCCCCTTCTAATTACTGATATGTAATTAAATCAGTAAAGTTATTTCCTTAATTCCCTTCACTCTCATTCACGTTCTAACCCTCGCTCATTTGGAAACCGTCAGTGCGCTCCCTTCTCTGTTCTCTCTCTCAAAAGTTACGTGCTGCTGATCCTCTCAAGTGCTGTGGATTGTGGCTCCTCTTGGAATTCTGCTGCGGATTCTACCTCATTCTGGAAACCGGTTTCAGTATAAGAATCTTCAATCCTTCTGCGTGGCTGTGTTCGGACTCTCCTCTGTGGTTCCTTTCCTGTTAGATTCAGTTGCGTTGTTCGGGTGTATTGTCGTTCTGCATTCGGGAATTCTGTTTGTTGGTTGGCTCTGCTGTTCAGATTGGTTTCCGTCTGCTGATTATCGAGGTAGGTGGCTTATGGATTCGGCTTGTGTGTTCAGCCTTGGGGAGTTTCGTTCCAGTTCTGATTCGAGTTGTGTTTGTCTTGAAATTGTGATTGTGAACTGTCTGTTTAATGCCGTTTTAACTCTTACAAACCCCCAAGGTTGTTTTCTGCTAACTTATAATGTTTTGACATTGTTTTGGTGCCTCTGTTTGTGTGAAAATCGCCTCTGTTCACTGTGTTTTTTCGTCGTGTCTGAACTTCCGTCCGACCTTGGAAGTTCGGACATGCATCGTTGCGTTTTAAATTTTCTGAAGTTTTACTGTGTCCGAACTTCCGTCCGAGCTTTGAAGTTCGGACACAGCCTTCTGTATTCTCTGATTTTGCCTCGACTTGTATCCGAACATGGATGTCCGGACACAAGTTCAGACTCTACGCATATCTGATTTCCGAAGGGCGTCCGAACATCAGTCCGAGCTTTGATGTTCGGACACCTCTGTCTCTACTTCTGTTTTAAGGTTCGACCTGTGTCTGAACATTGATGTCCGGACAGAAGTTCGGACATGGCTCTGTTTTGACCATAACTTGCTAGTTTGAGCTCCGTTTTGACTTCCGTTTTTTTTTTTTTTTTTTTTTTTTTTTTTTTTTTTTTTTCGGGGGTTGGATTCCTCTTCTGATTTCCAAGCTGTCTAAGTGCTTTCTGGTGCCTTTGGTGCACATATGCTTAATTGTTTTAAGCTTCTGTTTTGGGACCTAGTTATCTCTATGTCTGAACCTTTGGATGGCTGGTCTCGCTGTCTCGTAGCGCGCTATGTAGGATCCTTCTGTTCACGGGTGATGTTCCCCGTTCTGTTCACAGGTGTTCCACCTATTATGTTTACGAGTGAGGTTTCCTCGTTCTGTTCACGAGCTGGTTGCTCGTTCTGTCTGTATGCTGTGATTAACTAGTGTCCCGCTCTGTTTTCTGATTCTGTTTGCTTCTAACTCTGTTTAGTCCTTTGTTGCGTGCATTTCTACTTCTATTTTCTGTCATGCTTGTGGATTCCTTCGTTTCCTTCTGATTTGATAATATTCTGTAAAATGTTTTGAGCATGCTGGTTGATGATGTTTGTCATCTACTGGGCATAGTTGTTTGCTCATTCCCCTACTCTATCTAACATTGCAGATTGATCGGCGAAGGTCACTTGCTCAGCTCTGGAGCTTAGTTTGTTTCGTTATTTGAATTCTTTTGAGACATTTGTATTTGATTTTGAGCCTTTGGGCCTCTTCAGTTAGCTTCCGCTTTTGGATATTCGTTTGGTGGGTTCTGTAATGACTTTTGGGATGTTTCAACATCTCTTTGTTATACTTTTATGCAAGTATTCGTTTTGGGCCTTGTTTGGTACTTGTTTAAGTTCATTTATTATAGTCTTGCGTCATTATGTAATAATACGCGGCGTGTGACACCCCTAACTCCTAGGCCAGTGTTTGGGGGTGTTAAAGAAACACCATGGGAGGAGCTTGAGCTCATCTTTTTGCCTTTTGTTGATCACCTTTGCTTCAAGGTAAGGAAAAACTAAAGAAAACTCCATTTCCTTCTTGTTTTGATGTTGGCCGAAAAACACCATTAATGGTATCTTTACCTTGCTTTGTTCTAGCTTCATTTCAATCTTTCAAGGACTTGGTGGAGTCCTCTCTTGCTACTAATTTAAATTCCCTTCCATTTCCAAGGTAAAACAACTATCTTAATGTTTTAGGAGGTTATATAACCTAGGGTTTATAATGAGATTAAGCATGAAGCTTGAATACTCATTACATTGCTTGTATATTGATTAGAAGTTGACAAGCAACTAATGCCTTGCCGATTTTAATCAAGGAAACAAGAAAAAAGTTTGAGAGTAAAAGAGGTAAATGTGCTAACCTAATGTAGTTTGATGCATTAGGAAAAAGTGAGCTTAAATTGTTCATTAAAACTACTTAAGGAGCTAATGGTAAATGACTTAGAAAAATACTCTCAAGGGTTAATTAAAAGACATATGTGTTGTTGTATGTATTTGCAGGTCAAAGGCATATATTATGTGGGAAATTCAGTGTTTAAGGTTTATGCAATTTAAGGGCCTAAGAGCCATGCAATTTAAGGGCATAAGTGCCAAGCAATTTAAATTATGCACTATATTGTTATGTAGTGTAGTTTAAGGCTTAGTTGTGTGTAAAGAACATTTTTGTGTGAATAAGTGTTCTTGAGTGTTCAAAGGTGAGAAACCTTGCGTTGGGTGTGTAAGGAAATACTAAGGGAGCTATGTCAAAATTTGAGTAGAAAATAAGAAGTTTAGGTGTTTTTAAGGAGGTTTGGTGACCTAGGTTTCACTAGGAATTGCTAAGGGTTGAATTGGTGAAAGAAAGGGAAATTAGGTGTTCATAAGTATAAGAATGACTTGGGCATTGTTCATGGAAGTTTAGAGAATCAAATGTGGGATTGTAAGCATGCCAAAGTAGTGGTAAGGTGGTGTGTCTTAGTCTTGTGCAAAGTTTGGTGACCAATGGAAGAGAAATGCCTTGTGAGGGATAAAACAAAAGCTTGTGAGAAGGACCTAGGAGGTTAGTGTAAAGGGGGTGGTTGTAGTGCAAATGATGTTTAAAAAGATAGTTATAAGGTATTGAGGGAACACTTTGGTTTTAGGAAAGAATACAAGTTACAAGTGTAAGAAAAAAATGTTCTAAGTGTTAAGGACTTAGTAAAATTTAAGGAATTTTTGGGATGTTTGGAGAGGGTTTAAGTGTGCCCAAAAGATGTTAAAACATGTGTAAAGCATAGGAAAAAATTGGGATGAATTTGGAGTTCAAAAAGAGGAGAAAAGCACATTAGAAAATTGGTTCTGCAGTGGACCGCCCCTACGGACCGCCCCTGTGGGGAGGTCCTGTTGTCTGCTGCATGCGTGAGACATTCTGTTGTGGACCGCCCCTGGGACCTCCCCAGTGGGGCGGTCTGGACCAGACCATAAAAAATAAAAATTCTTTAAATTTAAGAATGAAGAATGAGAGTTATGTAGTGGACCCTAGTATGAATAATAAAGATAAATGAGTGTAAGATTAAGGATGAAACATGTCATGAAACATGTAAACACTTAGTAAATTATAAGTTGAGTAAATTAATTAACCGACGTTATTAATTATGTATAGGAGTCGACTACGGTGGAAACCAATCGAAGCAAGGACCAAGGTATGGTTTTCTTGCAATCTGTTGCCTACCGGTTTACACCGGCTTGTGTGTTGTTTGTTTTTCTGTGAGTTTATGGCCTTGTAAGACTTAAGTCATGTAATGAGTTTACAGTTGTTAATGTTATTATGTTGTTAAGATGTGACTCATTTCCCTTGTGTGTGTCTAACTAGACCTAAACACTTGCTTGTGAATTCATTTATTAAGTTCATTGTGGAACTTCTAACAAGTGCTAACTGGGGAGTGAGGAGTCCGGTAGTTCCGGCCACGCGTGTGAGTATGGGAGTCAATGTCATATCCGGTTCGATTCTCTTTGTATGTTATGGTTGTTTTCCATTTTGGTTTTCAACCTTCCATTTAGCTTATCCAAGGCTATTTTACAGACTCACGTCGGGCCACAGGGGCATACTATGTTTGTTCGGTGTGCTTGGATTACTATATCCGACGGACCTTGGGGTTAAGTTATCCGTTCAATCTAACAGGACGGTAACGAGTTATGTAACGAGCTTAGCATGAGTCTGGCAACATTCTCTAGGCTCTCCATGTGTTCTGACTATATTGGTTTGGTTCCTAAAGTGAACCGTTCTTGTTATGTTATGTGTGTTGTTGTGCTATGCAATATCCCTTGCTATGATAAATTTATGTTGTTTGTTTAAAATCAATGCCATGTTATCATGACAAATAGTTGCGCGTATCCCAGTAGCCGATGGGCTGCGCGTTAACCATACCAGCCAAGGGTTGCTGACCCCCTCGGGGGCTCCATATTTATATTGCAGGATGAGGATCGAAGAAGCAGAGTGGTTGTAGATCTAGGTCATGTTATACTTTTGGTTATTTTGGATGTTGAGCCCGGGATGCGCCTGTGCTCCCGTGGCATTATATTTTGGCGCCGTTATTTTTGACAGTGGCGGTTGTTGACAGTTTACAGTGGCAGTTTATGGTTTACAGTTTACAGTGACGTTATGATGTAAATACTCGGTATTGTTGGTTATGTATATATATATGGATGTTAGTACCTAACGCTCGGGAGTCTGATCATCAGACCGGTACACTTGTATTTATTCTGCCTTGTTAACCACGTGGGTGGTTAACGACGACGTTGTAGCACCGCACCATTTAGTTATTGTTAGTTGTTTATTTCCACTGCGATTTCGGTTAGTTGTTAAGTATGTAGTAGGGGTGTTACACCAGCACGAATCAGCCTTGGCCATTAACATGAAAGTTGTAGAGGGATTAGAGAGCTACACAACGAGCTATAGAAGATGGATTTTCATCCACATACGAAGAAGTTATGGCCAGACGAAGTTTACCTGATTAACTGAATTTCTGGAAATCTGGGTTACGGTTTCGTAGGGAGGCAACTTTGGATCAATTTTCCGGTCATTGTAGAAGGAGTTAGATGGTGTGTGAGTAATGGTTGGAAAGATGAATGATAGGAGAATCGAATGAAACAGACGGCATACCAAATGGTAGAGTAGAGAAAAAGATATAGGCGTCTAAAGATCGACTCCTAACATGCCAAAACTAAAGGAAACATAACCGATTAAGTTACTTTGGTGTTGACTGGGGCGCGACACGTGTCCCGAGGTGCACGGCTGAGTCAGCTAGCCCTGGACACGTCAGCAACCTCTAAAATTTTGGCTCTAAACTTCAATTTATCATAACTTTGGCTAGGATGATCCGTTTTTAACGTTCTTTTTATCAATCTTCTTGGTTTTCCATAACATTTTTATTGGTATAGTTTTCATGGCCTGATTTGACCATTCTCAAAAAGTGAATCCTAGCAAGGCTTTGAAGCTTTAAGGTTTCTATGATTTTATTTTAACTTTTAAGCCTTAAATCAATGTTCAAAATATTTCTAAAATCTTTATAATATAATTGGAGTGTCTTGAAATTTTGCCAAGATTTATTGACTTAAAAATCTTACTATTAAATTAATAATACCATATAATAAATTAATATTTAATAGTATTATTTAGGGTTTACTAAAAAATCCCCTAAATTAATTTAAATTAATTTATGGGATATTTCGTCTACGCCCCTTAAAAGGAACTTCATCCCGAAGTTTAACACCACTAAGAGCACAAATACTCACACCACTCAGGTGTGCTGGCAAGAATTACCAGGATGTTCATCGAATAACAATTCCAACCAAAATTCCATACCAACCCATACCAATTGTAATTTCTCCCAATCTATTTCCAATCATTTCCATTTCCAAATTCCACGCAAGATTACTCAACATTAGACCAAAACCAAGATTTTTCATAGATAGAAATCAAGAATCACACAATAGAAATCAAGAATCACACAATGTATAAATCAAGTACATACATACCCCTCTCCATCACTCGACTAACAAAACAAACAGGGCATAATCTGGATGAGGTGACGAAGAAAGAGTATGCACTACCCCCCCCGAAAAGAGCCAAGGTACGCCCTCGTACCGCTATGAACAAGAACCCATTAAAGGCAAGAATACTAGGAAATATCATGTGAATAGGTGTGGGTACTTCACTCTCATGGAGTCCTCAGTCTCCCAAGTAGCTTCTTCAACCCCATGATGCTCCCAAAGAACTTTCACTAGCTTGACTGATATGCCTCTCGTTTCCTGGACCTTCGTGTCCAAGATCCGAATGGGGGTCTCCTCATATCTCAGTGTAGGCTCAATCTCCAATCTCTCTGGCTGTAGCACGTGAGAAGGGTCAGGTACATACTTCTTCAGCTGAGATACCTGAAACACGTCATGTACCTTCCCCAACTCCGCTGGTAGATCTAGTCGATATGCTGCTGGGCCCACGCGCTCCGTAATCCTATACGGACCAACATACTTAGGGCTTAGCTTTCCTCTCATCCCAAATCTGAAGATGCCTCTCATCGGAGACACTCGTAGGAAGACCATATCACTGATCCGAAATTCAAGCTCTCTGGCACACTGATCCCCGTAAGATTTCTACCTAGACTGTGCGCCCTCATGTGCTACTGAATGACTCTGATGTCATCCTGCAGTCTCTGAATATACTCCGGACCAATCAAAACTGCCTCAGCAGGGTCACTCCATGATAAAGGAGTCCGACACGGTCTGCCATACAGAGCAAGAAATGGTGCCATGCCGATAGACGAGTGATAGGAGTTGTTGTAGGAGAACTCTACCAAGTGTAGATGCTCTACCCAACTCCCCTGATAGTCTAAGGCGACCGCTCTCAACATATCTTTCAATGTCTGAATCGTCCTCTCGGTCTGCCCATCTGTTTGAGGGTGGAAGGTTGTGCTAAGTCGCAGCTGAGTACCAAATGCCTCCTGCACCTAACGCCAAAATCTACTAAGGAAACGTGCATCACGATCGGAGACGATCGTCTTTGGTACCCCATGGTACCGGATATGCTCTGTGGTGAACACCTCAGCTAGTTTGGGCACCTTCCATGTGTCCTTGATAGGTATGCACCTAGCTGTCTTAGTTAACCTATCGACTATCACCCAAATTATGTTCAATCCACCTCTAGCTGAAGGGAGACCGAACACAAAATCCATACTAATATCGTCAAACTTCCAGCACGGTACCGGTAATGACTGAATCTGGCCTCCTGGTCGCCGATGCTCGAACTTCACCTTCTGACAGGTGAGACATCGGGAGACGAAGTCTGCTACATCCCTCTTCATCCCGCTCCACCAGAATAACTTCTTTAAATCCTTGTACATCTTGGTGGCTCCAGGATGTACTGACAATGTAGAGGAATGAGCTTCAGAGAGAATCCTGGTCTGAAGTTCTGTCGCATCCTGAGGAACGCAGAGTCTGCCTCTGACTTGAAGGTGTCCCTTGCTGTCTAGCTCGTAGTCATACTTCAGACCATCAGTCAACCCATCTGCTAATTTCTACCTGACACCCTGTAGATACACATCACTGTCCTGAGCTGCATATACCTCCACAGCTATCGTGGTCGTCTATATGAGAGCAAGAAGTGAATGCGCTCTTCTGCTCAGAGCGTCTGCCACGACATTCCCTTTACCCTCAATGTACTGGAGGTCAATATCATAATCAGCTAGTAGCTCGATCCATCGTCGCTGTCTCAAGTTCAGCTCCTTCTGGGTCCAGATGTATTTCAAACTCTTATGATCTGTCATAATTCGGACCGTGGCTCCAAACAGGTAATGTCGCCAGATCTTCAAAGAAAAAACTATGGCGAGGAGCTCAAGGTCATGTGTGGGATAATTTTCTTCGTGCTTCTTCAGCTGTCGAGAAGCGTAAGCCACAACTCTGCCATTCTGCATCAATACTCCACCGATCCCCTTGCCTGAAGCATCGCAGTAAACCTCGAATCCCTCATTTCCCTCAGGGATTACCAATACTGGAGTTGTGGTCAGAGCATCCTTCAGTGCCTGAAATGAGACCTCACATGCCTCTGTCCATACAAACGGGCTATCCTTCTTCATCAGAGAGGTTAAGGGCTTGGCTAGCCTGGAGAAATCCTTTACAAACACTACTACAGAAAATGCTTTAGAGAACTGTTAAAAAGGCTTTAGAGAACTGTTAAAAACAGTTCTAGTTGTTAGAGTTCTCTATAGTATGCTCTATTTTAGACTACTGTGAATAACAGTTCTCTATACTAACTTATAACTACTGTTAATGCCATG
This sequence comes from Limonium bicolor, assembly GCA_023374045.1. Lineage (NCBI taxonomy): Eukaryota > Viridiplantae > Streptophyta > Magnoliopsida > Caryophyllales > Plumbaginaceae > Limonium > Limonium bicolor. Next base: position 286,904,596 of record CM041782.1, read on the forward strand.
ATACACAACTGTTATTAACAGTTATCAAACACCTTATCACTACTACAAAAAATGCCTACTATAACTGTTAAAAAAGCTTTAGACAACTGTTAATGCTATTAAACAGTTGTGTAATCCAACAATACAACTACTGTTTATGTCATCTAATACAACTGTTAAAATGTTGTTGTCTTTGATCATATACAATACCAGTTCTTATACCACAGACAATTGTTTGTAACAGTTGTCTTTTATTATATTTTGAACAAGGAATTTTGATGCTTTTCAGCAACTACGGATTCAGATGCAAAAACAATTTTCACACCTTGTATATGCACACATAAGAGCCCCGTCACTTTTATAGTAATAAAAATACACTTTTATTATATGTAAATGTAACTTTAGATATCCAGATCCACAAAGCTCGAACAAATCATCATACCTAAAGTAAACTAAGTCTAAGTATAAACGTTGCTAAACATGAACTCCCACTCTTGAATACTTTCTTGGAAAACAAAACAGCAACATCTGACTCGAAATCGTCAATCTCCCTGTTCAGATGAGTGAAAATCTCCCAAGCAAGCAAGGAACACCACAATCGACTTACATCAAAGAGTAATAAATCTCCCAAGCAAACCTGAAGCATAGATAACCGAGCATATACCTATAAGTAATGGTGGCCACGAATCCTGTTCCACCGGTTCCGGTTCCGGAAAATGTGTATTCGGATTCGGAACCGGTTCCAGGCGGTTCGGGGGCGGTTCCGGTTCCGGTTCCGGACTTTGTATTCTCTTCGGATTTGCTCAAATCAACGGTTCCGACCGGTTCCAGAGCTGTTCCGGTTCCGATCGGTTCCGACCGGTTCCGGGGCGGTTCCGACCGGTTCCGGAAAGATTCGATCGGCTCTAGTTTCTTCGTTTTAACTCCGATTTTAGATCCGTTTGCACGCACACGTTGCTCTTTTCGTCCACTTTACTCCTAGCTAGGTTATTCCTCAAGTTTATAATCTTAAATGTGTAAGAACCAAAGACTTAAATTTTTGTATTGAATTTGCAAAAATTAAAGAGCAAAGCGGATTTTATTATATGATTCACTGCCTCGTTAAAACCTTATTAGGTAAAAACCCATTGGGAAAACCCTAATAAGGAAAAAGAGTACAACTACTAATAGGTTACATGATTTCAATTTGGAAGTCTTAAAAGATTACATGGAAAGAAAGTAATACTAATACATTCTAAAACATTACAATACAAAACGACGTCGTTTTGGCCCGATTCCAATGGTAACTTCGATCGGTTCCGGGGCGGTTCCGGTTCTGGTTCCACGGTTCCGAATCCGACGCGAATCCAGGCGGTTCCAGGCGGTTCCGGTTCCGGTTCGGTCCCGAATCTCAAAACTTGTATTCGGATTCGATTCGCAAAAGGGCGGTTCCGGTTCCGAATCGGTTCCGGTCGGTTCCGGTTCCAATTGGTTCCGGGTAGATTCTCTGGTTCCGGGTAGATTCGGATTCGGTGGCCACCATTACCTATAAGTGAGTGACAAAAGAAAGAGGAAGAACAGCAAATAAAATTCTCAGATTAGATTTTAGGGGGGAAAACCCAATACCTGTTTGTCCTTCACTCTAGCTAGAATGAAAATTTAAATTCTCACCTGTAATCATAATAGATATGCCAAAATGACAAAAAATAATCCAACGAATATAACTAGTATAGACAATATTATTTTTAGTTCATTCTCATAGATACCTGAAGTTTGTCACGCAAACAGCAAATCTCGGCATCTACATCAGCTCGACATGCAATTTCTAGACCCAATTCTTTTGTTTATGGATAACTTTGTCACACAGACAACACGAATTCCAGCATCTACAGCTGCTCAACATGCTACCACAACATCAAAAACCTATCACATGAACAAATGAGTGTACTGCACAAATTGGTCAAACTTTTGCCAGTTAAAAGGTTAAAATTTATAGCGAAAGGTTAAAATTAAGAAAAGTAGTATAAGCAGTTTTGTAACAATGAGACAACTTTTAAATCATGCTATATGAGGTAACATACACTAGAAAAAACCTAGAATTGGAATGAAACATGCATCTAAAATACAGAAAAATGTAGCATAAAGCATAACTGTAAAGTCACTTAATAATCAAACTTGATGATGCACTATTTTGTTGACCATTATGATGCATTATGCATGCATATAACCTTCGGTAATGAGGCTAGATGATCCACTATTAACGTGTAAACCTAGACAACTTCACTATCCAAGAACACCTGCACAATATAATGATCGAAAGAGGAAATATGAAAAATAAACCAACAAACTTATTAATGGTTCACGGCAAGTAGCAATACAATTACACCAAACATCGCAAGCTCCATTTCTGAAATCACCTGTGAATGCAAGTTAGGGTTAGAAAGTGAAGATTCACAAAAAGTAAACCTCTGCAGTAGTGTATTCACCTAAAGTTCACAGCAACAACAAATTCATAGAACATGCTATCAGAATCCAAAACATAATTACCAGCAGTTTCCAAGCCTGTTATGAAAAAAGAAAAAAAAGTAATCATTAAATTCAATCATTTTGTTGCCATCTCTTTTCTAAATTAATTTACTCGGACGCTCTTACTTGCTATCATAATCTTCTCATCCAATGCTCAAGCGGAAATAAAAAATTGTAAAACAGTATTAACTCCAATCGTCTAGTCAGTAGTGAGTATAAACTGGTGATTTAGAAAATAGGAATGGGCGAGAGAACAAAACCTCATAATTCTTTGTTGCTACCAGGAAATGGCTATTCTCCGAATTAAACGAGGAATCTTTCCCTCACGGTAAGACATGAAACTGATGCATTACTCCAGTCGTAAACAAACGTAGTTTCTTTCAGTGCTCTCCATTTCACTATAAGCATCCATGAGCATAACTTAAGGTTAGAAAATAAAGTGAGGAACAACAAAAAAAGCCCCAAACTTGTTCGTCCTTCGACCCTTATAGCAAGAAAATGAAATAAAATCTCACCCATTACGAATACACTGGACGAACGAGAAGAGTTCAGGTTGTAGAGAGCGGTGAATTCACGGTGAGTTTACCACAGACGCAGGCTTCTTCTAGTATCAAAGAACGCAAGTTAGGGTTTGAAACAAAATTAAAGAGATGATAGCAATTAATAGCGTTGGTTCACAGCAAGCAGCAAGAAGATCGAAGTAGAGGATAAGCTTTTTGTGAGAGCATATTATAAAAGCATTTGACTTTGAAGAGGATGAAGAACTCACTGGATGTTTCGAGCACAAGAGTTTTCTGAGAGGATCGAAGAGAGTCGACCAAGGGAGGGGAAGGAGGTCCAAGATAATGAATTAGGCTTAGAAGTGTTATATTTCCTTTTATTTTCTTCTTTTAGTGGGAAATGCTCATACCTAGTTTCGAACACATGGTCAGTCGGTTAGTATACCTGTTTTTCCGCTTTTTATGTAGCTTATCAGGCTCAATTACAACTAGCATTTATAACGGTTGTCTTATGGAAGTTATTACCCACCTTAGTCCCTTATTTTGATAAACAACAACTTTAATTAAAGAACAGTTGTCTTTTATCAGTAGTTAATAATCAAATCTGTAGTAGTGAAAGCGTCTATAATAGCCAGCCAACCCAAGGAAGCTCCAAATCTCAGTCACTGAGCGAGGTCTATGCCAGCTCTTCACAGCCTCAATTTTATCTGGGTCCACTGAAACTCCCTCAGCTGAGATCACATGACCAAGAAATGATACCTTGTCCAGCCAGAATTCACACTTGCTGAACTTGGCATAGAGTTGCCTCTCTCTCAGAATCTCCAAGACTGTCCTCAAATGTTGCTCATGTTCCTCCCTACTCTTGGAGAAGGTCAAAATGTTTTCTATGAATACGACCACTGACTTGTCTAGCTGGGCTTGGAAGACCCTCTGCATCAGATCCATGAATCTCGCTGGTGTGTTAGTCAGTCCAAACGCATCACTGTGAACTATTAGTGGCCATATCTGGTTCGGAACGCTGTCTTTTCTATATCTGATTCAGCTACTGCTATCTGATGATATCCAGAACGTAGATCAATCTTGGAGAACACCCTTGCTCCCTTCAGCTGGTCAAATAGGTCATCGATCCTGGGCAGTGGGTACTTGTTCTTGATCGTGACATTATTCAACTCCCTGTAGTCAATACATAATCTCATGCTTCTGTCCTTCTTCTTGACGAACAGCACAGGAGCACCCCAAGGTGAGACACTGGGTCGGATGAAACCCTTATCTAATAACTCCTGCAGTTGTTTCTTCAATTCAACCATCTCTGCAGGGCCCATCCGGTAGGGTGCTTTGGCAATTGGTCCGGTACCAGGTATGAGGTCGATGTTGAATTCAACCTCCCTCAGTGGTGGTAGTCCAGGTAACTCCTCTAGAAAAACGTCGGGGGTACTCCGACACAACTGGTATGTCACTCTTGAACTTCGGGTCTGTCCTCAGATCCTGGGCATAACAGTAGTAGGTGGTCGCGCCCTTGGACACCTCCTTCATCAGGGATAACGCCGATACAACCTTCACAGTCGGCTGCTTGGGCTGCATTCGGTATGATACTGTGATCCCTGTAGCTGACTTCAAGAGGAGACGGTGCTCTGCACAGTGTAGCCTACCTCTGTATCACTGTAGCATGTCCATGCCCATAATTATGTTGAACCCCATGCCAGGGAAGACAATGGCATCAAAGAGGAAATCTGCTCCCTTGATGTGTATGTTCAAGTCCTTACACTGCTTACTGCACTTGATTAACTCTATGGATGGCTATAAGACTGAGCAGTCATGGATATCCTCTGTAGGGGCATCTATCTTAGCATGAAATGCCTGAGATATGAATGAATGGGAGGCTCCAGAATCAAACAGAACAGTGGCTTCCACTTCATTAATTAAGATCGTGCCTGAAACCACAGAGTAAATTCTAAGATTTTCAGGTAACTCTTCCAAGGTAATAAATCAGGCTAGTAGTTATACCTGTGATGACCATCCCATTGCTCTTCGCTTTAGCCTGGTTCAACACAGTCAACCTGATCTCTGAGTTTCCAACCCCTACAACGACGCAACAAAACTCATAAGACTTCCATTCTTATTAAGGTCTTCATGAGCATCTTAATGATTACAATGCTGAAATTGCAAAAATACAAGGCTAGATCTGTCTAAAGGTTAGGTTTAAACGGCCAGGTTTCCTGTGGGTTTGGTTGATGATGGATGTGGGGGCTGTGTTGGGCTTAATTCTCTTCACCCCATGGTAGATAAGTCTGGCTGCTCCTCCGAATATCAGCATATCACCCGACTTCAGGAGGATCTTTGTAGCAAGATCCATTCTCTTCTGATCTCCAAATAGGAATTCCGCGTCATCTCCAAGTGATATGGACACCGCTGGAACTCCTCTGGTGATGGACTCTAGAGACTCATCCCTATCATGATGCATTCCTAGCTTACCTTCTTTTCCATATAAGTTGATGGTGCACACGTCTGAGGTTAGGTCTGGGACGGGTTCATCCTCCAATTCCTGGGCTGCTTTAACTGCAGCACCAATGATGGTCTGCAACTCTCCTGGGATTGGTGGCACCTCCACCTCTTCATAGCTTCTAGTGGTGTGGTCCCACTTCTTACCTAGGCACATGATCTTCACCTTCATGGTTGAGCCGTTCTTGAAGGTAGGGGTGTAAAAGTTTCCTCCTTTCACACCTAATTCTCTGATCTTGAGGATTAATGCATATTGGTCAGCTGGGGTCAAAAATTCTCATAGTAAGATCATCCCGGGTCTCAATATCTCACACTTCTCTTGTGGGTGTGGTTTGGATTCAAAGGGAATGGTGGGTGTGGTAATAGGCAATACAGGAAAGCAAATATCGAAAGCTGAATGGAAAACAACAATTGCCATTAAGTAAACAAGTCAAGGTTCAAACTGGGTTTAGCACAAAGATATAAAAGAAAGAGGGATTTATAGTTCATCCCATTACAATATGGAGGAAAAATTACTTGAAGAAATGAAGTGAAACGAAGGTCTAAGCTTCTTCAGTAGGAAAGTAGTCCTCACCAGGTGAACTCGGGCACTCGCTGATTCGACACGGTCCACCAGGTTGAGAGTTGGTGCTTTGCCTGGCCTCTGAGGGTAGTTCTGGGCATGGCGGTTGGTAGATGGTCCTGCACCTCCTGTGCCACCTCTACCTCCTCCTCCGGCAGCATTGGTAGTTGGGGCTCTAGCCGCCGACCCGGTGTGTGGCTTGTAACTCTTGGAGTCTGGGTTCAGGAAGCATTCGAATCCCCTGTGCCCCTTCTTACCGCAGTAGTGGCATTCCACCAGGTTCCCTTTACAGTCTTTGCCTGGGTGATCCTTCTGGCACCACTTGCAGAAATACCTTCTCACTAGGTTGTCTCCTCTAGGTGGCTCGTAGCGGAGAGGCTTAGCATCAGCATGAGAAGGAATGATGGCTTTCTCGTTCCCTCCCTTGAAAAATGTTCCCCTCTTTTCATGATTCTGAGAGGATCCTCTTCCATTTCCTCCTCCATTATCATTCCTCCTCTTCCCTAGCACAGAATCCTGATATGCGATGGTGGTTTCGCAGTCATTTGCATCATCAGTTAGTTCCTGTTTACAATACGTGTTAGTGGGGAATCTTAGCATGCCAGAAATTTCCATAGTCATATTTCATACCTGTAAAGTCTTTCCTCTGGTGGAACCGATCATATTCATGATCCTGAAGTCCAAGCCGGTATGGAATTTGTCCACCAAGTACCTCAGAGCGTAAGCCCCCTCCCCAATGATAGCAAGCAACTCCACAAACTTGTCATAGTATTCAGCAACAGAGGAAGTCCCTTGCTTCAACTGCTCAAATTCACTTCTCATCCTCTTCTGTAGGTAGGATGGGTAGAACTTAGCTCTCAGGGCCACCAGAAATGCTTGGAAATCAAAGTTGCCAGGGCGGTCAGCTCGGCTCTGGCTGTCTGCCACCATCGATGAGCGGGCCCTTGGAGAAAGTGGGCGCTATGTCCACTTGGCGATCTGCTGGAACATGTAGGGAGGTAAAAGCCTTTTGAATCTCGGCGATGTATTTCTCTAGAGCTTTCGGTACTGGCTGGCCTTCGTAGACTGGGGGACGAAGATCGTTGACCGCTTTCAACCAGTTGAACTCCCGTGGACCATTGGGTGGGGCGGGGCGGTGGGGGAGGGATCTGAGCCTGCTGCTGGGCTAATGCAGCGGTCACAATCTGAGCTATGACCTCAGGGGTAACAGCGTCGGGTCCGTAACAGCCTGGGGGTCCGCTCCTCGTCCTTCTCGTCCTCCGCGTCCTCCTCTTTGAGACATTTAACTGCTAAGGACGATGTTTGTTGTTCAGAATGTGTTAAATCCAGATATCTATGTAGTAACATGCGAAGTGTTTTATAACCACCCAGGGACGGTATGTAGTTAGAGTGTTCATGAGTAATGTACGTAAAGCAAGGTATGGGGTAAGGGCAACGTGCCTTTCTGGAATCCTCACTTCCCAATTCTACCCCACTTCCCTAGTTTTAAGGGCACCTATATTCAAGTATTTCACTGGGCTTGTTTTCTCGGGCTCAGAGCGTAACTACGCTCTGATACCACTTTCTGAAACGCCCCTATTTAACGAAAATGTAGCGGAAATAAAATACTAAGGCGATTACAGATCATCGGGTTCCAAACACCCGACACCAAACCTCACCAATTTTAACCTAGGACAATACAAATGCTACGGTCTGAACTCAAGAAAACATAACATAAACCTAACAATAGAAAATTACGCCAACGCCCCACAAATCCTAATTCCCATCCCAAACACTCATACTCTTCGTGGCCACCTGTATAACAATTCATACCTGCAAGATAAAACCAAGTAGCCCACCCCAGGAGGGGTGAGTCAGTTCCCTGGAATGGAACTGGTACAATTCTCATAACAAAAATTAAAACATAGTCTTTAAACAATATAGTAACTTGGAAAGAAACACTTAAAACAAAACAGAGGAACAAGGCACTTCAAAACCACCAAGGCAAAGTCACAAGCAAAGAATAGAGATAGATAACAGAAAGGTAAAGTTAGTCAATTAAAACCACACCATGAGTTAGTGAACATCCCAAGCTTAAGTTAGATTTAATTCCAATTAAGAGTAGAAAGACACAAGTAGTCACAAGGACTAGGAAAGAAAGGAAGAAATCCAAGAACCAACAACTCAAGAGTGGAATGAAACCAATTGGAAGAGATGGCTCCGCTGCCAATTACGTCCCTTTTGGGACAGGGGATATACAGCCCCTCGCTGTTAACTACGTCCGATAGGACAGGGGATATACAGCCCCTCGCTGTTTACAACGTTCGATTGGACAAGGGATATACAGCCCCTCGCTGTTTACCGGTGAAGATGTGTGCACATCACAACAAAGACTCAGCTCATGGTTGAAACGATATCCAGAGTCGAAAGAAGAATTTACCAAGAATGACATTCCCATATTCCCACTAGATTAATAACTGCACAAGTGCAATACCAAAACACTCAGTCCTACAGAGTGTAGAGGCGTAAACCCTCAGCAGTTAATATCCAATGAGATAACTAGATAAGAGGAACCAATAATCATGAAAGTTGTACATTCAAGGCTCAGTTAGTCACATCAGGCTGAGTTAGTCACACAAACAGTTTCCTTTTGAAATTCATTCAAGCTCAGTTAGCGTTTCTCAAAACATTCCATAAAGTTCATCACCAAAAGCATCTGAGTACGAGAAATCGTACCTGGTATGTGTAGAAGCAGTAACCAAACTTGAAAATGCGAACTACTTCCACTAATCACCTATAATTAAGGTATTCCAAGCATTGATTAGTTAAGGAACTATAATGCTACACATCTTTCATTCTTACTAGTCTATAGTTTTGGTTTACAATTACTCTCTCTTAAGGATCTAGCTCGATCTCGTAATTAAGCCTTTAATGTACATTTTAACTTATTCCATTTACCTACTCCTGAATATAGGTTTAGCTTAATTAAACTCTTTAGTTACACTTGGCTAACTTACTTTAATACCTATTTAAGGTTTAGGATATGTATTTCCCCCTAATAGCCATCTAGATGTCACATTAACATTTAATATTTCAATTGTCACGTATGAGTTAGGGTTATCCTAATTTTTCCCTCTCATTATGTTTCCCATAAGGTATGTTACTTCTTTTATTTACTTCTAATGTATTTATATATACACATATATTTTCCTTAGGATTTATCTAAAACATTCTTTAAGAAATTCTTATTGTATTTAATTATCTTTAATAACTTTTACACCTATCCACTCCCGGTATATAATTTATAAAATAAAGCATTTCCCTTAGTTTAATTTAAGTACATTACCCTCCACATTATCTAGTTGGTACAAACATAGATTGACTAAATTCCATGATTAAACATTTACTATTTTATTTCATATATATATATATATTCACTTCACTTAAAAGCTTGTACTCAAAATATTACTTAATATTCTGTATTAAATGTTAGTTTAGTATTTTTTATTATTCTCAACCTACAAAGTTTATTAATCATCTATACTTTTTTTTGTTACATTCAAAACCTTATATTATAATATACCTTAGGAAAAATTCAGAATTAAAATTTTTAGACCTATTTCTTCTTGTCTAAAAATCCACAAATTTAAAATATAGCGACTATAACATTTTAGACATATTATAAAATTTTATTTCAGAAAAATATCTTTTTAAATTATCCAAACAATTCCAAAATTCACAAAACTTACAAAAATTATAATTTACGTTTAAAAACTCAAAACCCATATTAATTTACATCAAAATAAACTACATTTTATAAGGAATTATGGTTAAAATTTTGTCTCAAAATACATTAGGGAAGGTCATTAAATAAATCTAGCAAGTTAGGACTTTATTCTGGAAAACATATTAAATTATTACAACTTAAACCCCCACGATCTAATCTCGGCCGTCCATTCCTATTAACCATAATCGGACGGCCTACATCTCGCGAGTTCATCAGAAACTCCCAAATCGCACCCGAGTACTAATCCCTCAATATCTCACAATCTACAGAACGAAATTCGACGATTCTTGTTCCTATGGATTCGAAATTAAATTCCGGTTCTAATAGTACTGATTTCTCTAATTATCATGCAGAGTTGAAGATTTACGAATCTGGGTTTGAAATTAGGGTTTATAGGTTGGTTTCGGTTTGAATTAGACAAATTCCCCTATTGTAATCCGTTAATAGACTAAATTGGTATATGGGTTTGACCGGTAATGAAGTTACGATGGCAACAACAGAGCAATTTGATCAGAAACTCACTGGAATTGCATTAACGAGGAGAATCAAATCGGAAATTCTAGAAACTTGTTATTTTATGTGCAGTTCAGGTAGGCAACTTCTCGAATCAACTCGCGCCAACTGAGAGGGATTTGATTCACGAAACCTATCACAATCCAAACTAGACATGTAACTTTAGACGTTAGTGGAAGAATCATTGAATTTGATGAACTAGGGAGAAAGTTACAGATCTCACAAGATCTGTGTTTACCTAGTCGGTTTCGGGATAATCTGGGCAGAAATACCACCGTGATCGCATAGGCAACTTTAGACATCTTTATCTCCTAAACCAGCACGAATCAGCCTTGGCCATTAACATGAAAGTTGTAGAGGGATTAGAGATCTACACAACGAGCTATAGAATATGGATTTTCATCCACAGACGAAGAAGTTATGGCCAGACGAAGTTTACCTGATTAACTGGATTTTTGGAAATCTGGGTTACGGTTTCGCAGGGAGGCAACTTTGGATCAATTTTCCGGTCATTGTAGAAGGAGTTAGATGGTGTGTGAGTAATGGTTGGAAAGAGGAATGATAGGAGAATCGAATGAAACAGACGACATACCAAATGGTGGAGTAGAGAAAAAGATATAGGCGTCTAAAGATCGACCCCTGACCTGCCAAAACTGAAGGAAACTTAACCGATTAAGTTAACTTTGGTGCTGACTGGGCACGACACATGTCCCGAGGCGCGCGGCTGAGTCAGCTAGCCCTGGACACGTCAGCAACCTCCAAAATTTTGGCTCTAAACTTCAATTTATCATAACTTTGGCTAGGATGATCCGTTTTTAACGTTCTTTTTATCAATCTTCTTGGTTTTCCATAACCTTTTTATTGGTATAGTTTTCATGGCCTGATTTAACCATTCTCAAAAATTCAATCCTAGCAAGGCTTTTGAAGCTTTAAGGTTTCTATGATTTTATTTTGACTTTTAAGCCTTAAATCAATGTTCAAAATATTTCTAAAATCTTTATATTATAATTGGAGTGTCTTGAAATTTTCCCAAGATTTATTGACTTCTAAATCTGACTATTAAATTCATAATACCATATAATAAATTAATATCTAATAGTATTATTTAGGGTTTACTAAAAGAAATCCCCTAAATTAATTTAAATTAATTTATGGGGTATTTCAAGTCTGGATTTGCATATTTGACCTTGGTATGGAGTTGACTACTTCTTGCGTTTCTTACAATACTTGTCTACGTGTATGGGGTACCTTACTGGTACATTGCTACTTACTTGACTAACTTATAAATAAGTCTGTCAAGCCCACAAGCTCCTATGGAGTGCGGTCATCCCATATCTCGTTGTGTCTGTCACGCGTTCGTGAAGTATTCTGTTGTCAATCTCCATTTTACTTGGTATTGGGGTGTATCTCGAGGGAATTCTTCAGTTCCTCGGGTCCCCTGTCTAATGGGTATGATCACACATCTTCAATCAACAGGTGTTTGTGATATTTTTCCCTAATGATGGGGTTTACATCATAATGGTACGAGGTGATTTTCCTCCTCTGCCATTGGTTACGTTATTGACATGAGTTCATTGATGTTTTAAAGGAATTTACGACCTCTCGTATCGATAAGTATTGTTGTCACATTACTTAGTAAGTCCTTTATTAGAGTTACTTATGTGTTAATCTCCAATTACCGTTATCTGGTTACCAGGTGTGCGGTTTGGCACTTGTTCATTGTTTCTTGCTCTTGTTCATTAGTAAGTAGGTTACACACGTTATTTACGGTGCGTATTTTAGTTCTTCTAACTTTACTCTATCTCTTGGGTTATATCGTATGGTGTAAATTCTGGACATCATGGCAAAGATTCATGCTCTCTTCTTTTCATGGAAATTCTTATTGTGGTCTGGTTTTAACCAGTTTTCATTACTTAACATGTCATTTTAGGTGTTATTATTCAATTGTTATATATTGGGAGGTAGTCGGAGGCGGTACTTTCGCTCTCCTGGAGTTTTGTCTTGTATGACTGTTTAGGTTGTTTGCCATTGTTTAACTCATTTAGTTATTGTCACTGACAGCCGTCATGTTATTAGACGACATGTCCTTAACACGTACTCTCTTTTGTCATCTATTGTTTGGCGGTGACATTCTTTTTACTTAGAAACTTCATCCATTGACCGGTGTGATCGAATGGAATAACAATGTATAATTAGATCTTGACATATGTGTGTCTTTTGTTAGTTATGGCACTCCTTGGTAAGGATAGTGCCTTGGGTGTTAATTATTTAAGTGTTCAACATCGGTTCGCGTTTATGGTTGCAATTGATTTAAGTAATAACCATGTTGCGGTATGATATATTAAATCTTTGTCCTTTTGAGGACTAACATGTTTTTCCAGTAATTATTATATGTTGGTGTATGCCATTATGGGCGTAGCATCGGCCCTGATTGTTACGTGATCTTGTTCCACCATTATCCCCTATATATATATTCGGAGTGAACTATTATTCACAAGTATTCATATTGTTACCTTAGTTACGTTGCATGTGTTTTAGCTGTGTGCAGCTGTTATGCTTCGGTTCCTATCTATTTTCTATGCGATTAATTGTGGCCACTTGTAGAGAGTTTAGGAATCATCGACCCTCAGTGATCAGTATCAGTGTTGATATCCTTCCACTCCAATTTGGTTCAGCTTCCCTTGACTGTACCGGATCAAGTTCCACCTCCCACGTCAATTTTAAACCATTAAATAATTGTAATAAGTATGTTATGGTGTTTGGCTAATGAGCGATGTTATTGATTCATTTCGTTTAATGAGTTGCAGTTTGTTATGGGCTGGTGTATGCCCTTTAGTTGGTAATGGTCGGGACTCAATTGGTCCTTCCGAGGTTTTGGTCCTCGTATTTTAAGGGTTGTGATCTATGGTGATGAGTTGTAGTTATGAATTTGACTAAATTTACAAATGTTTGGTGGTTACTGGTAGTCATGGTGGTTGTACCTGTGCCTACAGTTTGTAGAATTCAGTTGTATTGCCGTATAGTTATAGTTGTAGTTATAGTTGCAGTCATAGTTGCAGTTGCAATCATAGTTTGCAATTGTAGTTATAGTTGCAGCAACTTGGTGTAGCAACTGCGCGAAGGTAGACGGAATCATAGTATATGCTTGTTATAGCGCTTGTTGTAGAAGAAAGCGCGCGAATGAAAGTGGGATCACGGTGTTGTACTTATTGGTCTCGTTGACACTTTGGTCGTTTGAGTATGATTTAGATGATTCGTCGTGAAGAGGGTAGTATTGGAGTTATTTCGGCTCGTTAAGGTACTGTAAGTTTTTCTAAGGCAATTTATTTCTAGGTTCTCTGAGTTAGGCTCTTTCTGACTTTTGTTTTTAAACTTCATGGTAATAGAAGGTTTCTGGCGCATTACTCATGCAGTCAATTCTTGTTACACCCCGTCTTAATCAACCGTGGTTATCGCAAACTTAACAAATAAATACAAACGTCGCAGGGGAATTAATATATACCAGGACCTTGCTACGGTCTAAAACGCAAGAATACCCAAACTTAATAATTACAACGGTTCAACCAAAATCTTATACCAACCGAGTTATAGTATTCTCCAAGTCTAACAAGTTTACCATTGATTCAAAATAACAGACGGGGTTACATACACACACCCATACTCAAAATAAAACCCTCCTAAGTCTACCCACTCCTACTCTCAAGGTGAGTCTTCTGCGGGCGCTTACCTGCAAAATGTAACAGTTGCCCCGAGGGGGTTAGCACCTTTGCTGGTACGATTCTCGATAGCCCCCAGCTAACGGGGCTACGACGACTAATTGTGGATAAAATGCGGTTGATTAAATACACAACATAAATGGGAAGTGCCACAAACATTCAACCACATATGAACAAACATAGTTCAAACACAATGAACGACTTAAAAAGCATTCCCTCAGTAAGCGAGTTAATCTTTTAAACTCCTTAAGTTATGATTCTCTTAATCTCAGTCCATTCTTATATTACCTCAATCTAATCCTTATCTCAGTCCGAGGATGGTTCCTCACTCCCCCAGCTTCCAGTTAGTAGAAAGTCTTAAAGACGAAGTGTTAGTAAACCTTTTCTTGTATTAACAACCAACAATTGGAAGTGAATTTTTTATTTATAAACCAACGTTATAAGTATTGTTAGTAACTAATCTCAAGGTGAAGTATGTTAGTACAAGGGCAAAAACACACAAGAAGCTAAATAGTCCGGTTGCGTGCTTTATCTGGTTTTAGTTGAAGCAAATAAACAGTAGCACACAACCAAGGGACACTCATTAGCAAGCAGGCTACAAGAAAACCATAGCATTCACAGTCGACGCTCGTTTTTGTTAATCTCCTTCCGAATCCCAATTATCAAGTCCTAAAAACATTCATCCAATTTGGGTTGTAATTACTTCCAATTCTTAACATACTTAAACCACTAATGATTCCCAACTAAAAAACCATAAGTCCATATAAACTTAACTTAAAACACTAAATCATTACTTAACTTAATCCCTTTAGCCTTATATGCTTGTTTATCTAATCATCATTACCCTCTTAATGGCGGTTACTACTAATACCACTCCTATTCTAAAAATTTTATATTTTTGTTATAGAGGTATGGGCCGACCGACCCACCGACCGACACACCCCCTAGGTCGGTCCATTCCAGTAACATTCTGGTTCTCTAAATTTTGATCCGACCGACCCATGTAACACCTCTCTCCTAAAACACGTAATAATCTCTCTCGTAGCAATAAATAAAACGTCTTACAGCGGAAGAATAAATAATAACAACCAATACTCACTCGGGTGTACCGGCCATTACCGGCCCATGCGAGCAATGAAGCCAAACTATATCCAACAAACCAACATAAACAAAACTGCTAACCGCTATCATAACCAGATAATTGCCATACATCATACTAGTCCATACTCATAAACATCGACAAGTGAGCGTCTACCAATCCCAAATATACATAACCGTACATAATACAACTCCAGGTGCGGTAATTAAAATAAAACTAATTACCCTGTTCCCGCCACTTCGGCTTCGGCGATAATCAACAACTGCATAATGGTGTAGTATCAGCGAAAGACCTGAGTATGCCGGGCCTGGACCCTAATGGTCACTTAGTCATTTTAACCATCTTATATTAGATCGGTTTCATGCTTTACCATTTTTACAGGTATAATCATACGTAATATACATGTATATACATAATCAACCATCCAAACGTTCATAAACATTAACCATCCATCCAATCCAAACATTCATAAATATCACAACAACAATGTATATCGAACGTATCGAATAATAATACTGAATAAGCGCCATAGCGAACATCATCCTTTGTTAATTTAATTTTGCCTTAAGGCCCCATCCATCCAAAACCATGATTAAAATATCAGTTGGGAGTCATGTTTAAGACAACCGATAACCTCACCATGGAGAGTAGTCCTCCCGTACACACAAAGGTGCTCATTTCGCCAGAGGTCGGAGGCCCTGACTATTCTCTTTTGTCTCGTAAGACGTCCATATAAAAGGCCGTAGCCACCTGACCCATGATCCAAATAGGGCTCGTTGGGTTATAAGGGAGCAGAAGAAACTCGATCGGGTACCCCTTAGTGATCACAAATGCGCAACCAGGTAGTTAGTAAACTAAAACACTGGATTCCTCACCTCAA
Organism: Limonium bicolor; assembly: GCA_023374045.1. Taxonomy (NCBI): domain Eukaryota; kingdom Viridiplantae; phylum Streptophyta; class Magnoliopsida; order Caryophyllales; family Plumbaginaceae; genus Limonium; species Limonium bicolor. The sequence continues at coordinate 286,920,615 of CM041782.1, forward strand.
TTCACAGCATCTCTCTCTCATATGTTAAGATATGCTCTTAGTCTTATGGAGAATAATTATTAGTAGCTGCCCAATGGGCTTCCGCATACCTAGAAGTAATCTAGGTCATATTCATGTTCGAGATCCATGCTCTAGAGACCGACAATGTCGTGACTCGTCCTAAGGTGTTTACTTAGGTTACCATTATACTTAATATTAATACTATGGTATTATATCAAGTAACCATCTTGTTGTCACAATAACGTATATGTATGTTTATATAAGTCGATCTATAGTCGACGTAGTGTTAGCCCCGTAGGACGCTCGGCATAAATAATTAATGCAGTAGCACACAATCACATACTTGTATCCAAAACACTTAAAACACACAAATGATATCAACCAAATCGAGCCCAAGGAGTTTCCTTAGGGAAAACCCGGATCAAACCCTTTACATACCGTACACCTTAGAGGCAAGGATGCGAAGGTATAGACACTAGCTCGCCAAGCGCCTTCGTCTGAAGTATGATCTAAAACGGTAATAAAAACTATAATCAGTCTCCACTAACGACATCCGGTATTCCGAATAACAAGTAACCCCGATAGTTCATCCCCGGATTTCTACAGTTATTGTTACGGGTTTATCTAAACCGGTCGGCTTTGTTACTAAAACTCGTTATGTCAAAACATTTCGACTGTTAAGTTAATTCATTATATTTCTTTGATCTTATCCACCATAAAATTTAGGTATAACCTATAGTTGCATGATGCATGCATGACTATTATATTGTATTTTTTCCACCATCCATTATAATACATTGTATTATATAATCCATATCTTAGCAAATTATAATTGCATTCAAAAACTTGTAACCTATTATTATGTAAATAGTTTTGTAATAACCACCACCAGTATATTATATGGTTTCCAACATATTATATATTCATCCTTATATAAAATTCTTGTATATGTATATATTTACCTTATTAGGTATGTTTCATGAGTTATAAGACTCGTTATAAGATTATTATATATATGTTACATTTTATCATCATATATTAGATGATTATTCCCATTAGTTGTATTATATTATACAACTTATATTAAGATTATTATCCCAATTTTATGTAACATTTTATGTTGTATAGATACAACTCCTAAGGTTTTTTGTAACACCCCATCCAACAACAAACACATAACAACAATCTGCAGCGGAAACTCAACTCATCACATTACTTAATTCAATGGTGTTACACGCCGTTAACCACCCACGTGGCTAACAAGGCTAATACATATACATTTGTATCGGTCTGATGGACTAGATCCCCGAGCAACTACACAATACAGTCCTCATTCCATTTTCAACATTTATTATATACATACATTCCCACTGTACCGAGTATCCAAAAACTAATGCCGATAACAATTTCGGTCTTACTACGCTTACAATGCTTACGCCATTTAAATGGCTACCCATGTATAACATCTACCCCGTCCTACTCTCGAACGGCTTCCAGCTCCTTGTACCTGAAATAGAAAAGGAGAGAAAGGGTGGCCCCCAAGGGGCTCAGCACCTTTGCTGGTATGGTAATCCCGCAGCCCACATGCTACCGGGCCACGCACGACTAATTGTCGTCTTAGCATGCAGTTGATTATATTTAAATCATGCATACAAGCCATAAACATACAACACATAACATTTCGCTTCAATGAGCTCAACCTATAACCAACACATCCACACTTAACCAACCATCCAATGATTCCTTAAACCCTAGAGTGGCTCTCCTCTATAACGGAGCTAATACCTTAACGAACGACATGTACCCATTCATCGGGTTATCCTTAACCGCCTCTTGTCACAAACTGGGATTCCTTTCCATGAACCACACACTCCATATCCTACAACATATCTCATTCCTCCCATAACAAAACACAACAAAACCTTTTGTTTCGACGTACACATGATAACATCACAATCATTTTAAACACCTAACGTATACTTATCGTAGCATAGCAAGGGAATTTGCGTAGCACAACACCAATACATAACACCATAAATCGGTTCTCACAAGGAACCTTCCACCATAGTTAGTATACCATGTGAGCCTAGGGATTTTTGCCAATCCCATGTTAAGCTCGTTACCAACCTCGTTACCGTCCAGTTATATCGAACGGTTAACTTAAACCCAAGGTGTGTCGGATATAGTAATCCCAAGCACACCGAAATAACATACGTATGCCCCTGTGGCCCGACGTGAGTCAGTAACTAGCTTTGGATAAGCTAAGGGAAGGTAGAAACCAAATTGGAATACCACCTATACATACACCAAGAGAGCCGAACCGGATATGACATCGACTCCCGTCCATCACACGCGTGGCCGGAACAACCGGACTCCTCACCCCCCATTAGTACATATACACTTATAATTGAGTAGTTAGAGATCCATTATGGAGCTTACCACATCCACACACCATACGGTATCATAACCGAGTTAAGCACACAAGGGAGGTTCACACACTTGCATACAACAACAATATCCAACTAACTCACACATAGCCGTGGTTAGCACGTTCCCAAGTTTTGGGCCGTCAACTCCGAATACCGATCACTCATGTGTTCCTAGTTTTGGTTAGCTAAGGTTTAACACATATTTGAGGTTAAACGGTATCGGAGGCCAAATTCGCCACATAAATGAATTACTATAAACTCATTACATGTTTTAATCTTACAAGGTGGCAAACACTCAGCAAACACATTGGCATACAAGCCGGTGTAATCCGGTAGGACACAGGTTGCAAGAAAACCATACCTGTCACCGGAGTCCACTTTACCACGTCCACTTATGTTCCTCGGGCAATTCTCGAACAACTGTTAACATCACATGTGTTTTTATTAACATCGGGGTTTGCTTGATTATTTAATGTCTAATGCTTAACTTTCCCCGTTAACTTAGTTACATAACTTTACATCTTAACTTGTTTTACTTTTACATTTTGATTCAACTTTTCGCCCACTTAATTGTCATTTAAAACTCACCTAACATGTCCTTAACAACCTTATAACATCATTACCTATCAATCCCCATCATCACATATCATTTCCTAACCTTAAACCATGTTTTTTGGTCCGACCGGACTTGCCGACCGGACTTGTCCAAGTCCGGTCGATTCCAGAACACATTTCCGTCAAAATTTTCTACTCCGACCGGACTTGTAAGTCCGGTCCTATGTCCGGTCCATTCCAGAGAGTTTCTTCCCTTTGTAAATTTAGCCCGACCGGACTTGCCAAGTCCGGTCCTATGTCCGGTCCATTCCAGAAGCATATTTTCGCAGGGTAAACTGGGCCCGACCGAACTTGCAAGTCCGGTCGCAAGTCCGGTCTGCCCCAAATCCTTGTTTTCCTTTTCACATTCAACTCCAAACTTCACCCCATATGACCTAGTATACCCTAACCTCATTTGGGCACTTCAAACACACCTTAAGATATCCTTAAACACTCAAAACTCTTTTTCTAATTCCTTAAACCTTTACTTATATCTTCACAAAATTCCTAACACTTACAATGTTTTCTCCTTAAGATTTCTAGGTGGTATTTCACCTATAATGACCACAATACCAAGGTGTTTCCTCTACACCTTAACATCACCTCTCAAACCTCTTTTCTCACTAACTAAACCTCCTTTTTCACATCTTACCCAAACATCACTTATTCCTTGGATATCAACATTACCTAAACCTTTAACAAACTTCTCCAAGACTTTAATACATTCTCAAAGCACACATTGAATTCCTAGAATTTCCAAGATAACACCTAAATCCTTGCATCACTCTAAATCACCTTAATACATGCTTTCTTCTCAAGCAAACATTTATTCACCTTTAACACTTCCTAGTTCACCAAAACTTCCTTAAAACACTTAGAACTTCTTACACATCTTCCCAAATTTGGCCATAGCTTCTCTAGTATATACCCACATCCAAACACTTAGGTTTTCACCTTATTTCATTCAAGAACACCTAAAATCCATCAAACACATTTTTATACACAAACTTCACACATTTAGCACTACATCACAATATAGTGCATAACTTAAATTGCTTGGCACTTAGGCCCTTAAATAACATGGCTCTTAGGCCCTTAAATTGCATAAACCTTAAACACTGAATTTCCACAATATATAAGCCTTTGACCTGCAATTACACACACCAAGACATATATTCCTTTACTAGTCTCCTTGAGAACACCTTACTAAGTCATTCACCATTTGCTCTTTAGGTAGTTTTAACAAGCATTATAAGCTCATTTCTCCTAAGGCATTAAACCACATTGAAATAGCATATTTACCTCTTTTCCACCCAAACTTCTTCTTGTTTCCTTATAAAACCGATAAGGTATTTGGTTCCTTGCCAAGTTCTAAACAATATACAAACATCATAATGAGTATTCAAGCTTTAAGCTTCACCTCATTGTAAACCCTAATTTTATATTGTTTCAAAAACATTAAGATAGTTGTTTTACCTTGGTCTTTGAAGGGAATTGGAATATCTACCAAGAGAGGACTCCACCAAGTCCTTGAAAGATTGGAAATAAGCTAAAACAAAGCAAGGTAAATACACCATTAATGGTGATTTTCGGTCAACATAAGAACTTGGAGGAAACATGGATTTTCTTTGAGTTTCCTTACCTTGAAGCAAAGGAGAATGTCAAGGCATGAAAAGATGAGCTCAAGCTCTTCCCATGGAGGTTTCTCTTGGCACCGAAATGGAGGTTTTGAAGTTTTGAAAAGACAAGATTGTAGAGCTTGGCTTAACTAAGAGAATGGTGGTCTTGAAATTGAATTTGGACCATGGAGCTAGGAGTTACAAGCATTCAAAGATGGAGTTCTTGTGTGGTACTATAGCAAATCGTAAAAGAGAGAAAGAAGGAAGGTAGAAGACGGTGGGAATTGGAGGAAATGAGAGAATGAAGATTGGAGTCTACTTTTAGAAGATATTTATGTACTAAAGTAACTTTCTTCTTTTACTTCCTTTTCCTTCCTTCCTTTAATTGATTTTTACATGGTGGTGACTCACCTTACTAAAAACCGGCCCCCATCATATACTTAGGGGTAGTTTGGTCTTTGTTGACTCATTTAATTACTTATAACATTATATGTTACAAACTAGCTTATAAAAGTTACTATTCATAAAACAAGGCACATAGAAGTGAAATTTTTGTTTTCCCATTGATATAGCCACCCAAATGTGATACTATATAGTACACATGTTAATTAAAGAGTAATGATGGACATTTAGCCATTCAAAACTCATTTACAGGACAATTTTTCAAAAACGTGCTTTAAGACTTCTTAAAGCACATTTTGTGTTTTAACTTGTTTTCAAGCTTGGTTTTCTTTGGTAATTGATTTAATATGTTCATTAACATATTTATAAGGTATAAGTATGACCATTAGGTCTTATACAAATTTATCCCAAGCTTAGAGCACATTTTAGCCCATATTGACCTTAAGGTATTTATTTGTGTTTTGTTTGGTTTCATTGTCTACCAAAGTTTCCTAAGGACTTAATTAGCCTTATAAAGTCATAATTAAGCATTATCAAGTCTTGGTAGGCTCTTTGGGTCCTAGCCAAGTTCACTCCAAGCTTAGAGCATGTTTTTGCTCAAACCGTGTCTTAGTGTTTTATTGTGTTTTACCATGGTTTAAATGGTTCATTTATGTTTCTAAGGCACTTTTTAGCCTTTAAATACCATAGTTTAACATTTACACAACATACCAAGGTTTGGGGTATTTCAGGTTTAATCAATAAATACCTTAGTTTATAAATCTTATTTATTTATAGTTTGTCACATTATTTAATGTGAATATCCTTACTTATATTAATTCCCTTTCAAACCATAAAATTGTTATAACATTTATAACATTATAGACCATAGTCTAAAATTCATATTTCAAACTTTTATAATTCGGTACAGCACCTTTAATTTATTTAAATTCCATTTTGACCACATAACATTATGCAATGTTATACCATATACTAATATCATATAATATGATATCTTTATTTCCTTTAATTTATAACCTATAGTTTTTATACAAAACTATATAATATTGCCGCATGGGCACCATATAAAAACCTTATTCTTTTTCATATACCATAGTTTCCTTTATTTACAAAATCACCACATTAATTATACCATGTTATATATATCATATAATATAACATTTTAAACCTTAATAATAATATAACCTATGGTTATATATTTATAAAATACCGAACAGCCCTTGTGTTGTTCTATATTATTTTTCTAACCCACCAAGTTTCTATAATTGCCATTTGGCCCAATTTATAACATATAGTTTTATAATATCATTAAAATTTTATATTATACTTATATCTTAATAAATACTCTTATATAATTCTAAAAATCACCAAATTTCACCAAAGGGTTATAATTATTATTACTAACCCATATGCTCTCGGTATTTACTATTCCACCCCAACTTTTATTCCAAAGTGTCATAATGACATAATAACTATATATTATACATATATAGTTTATTTTAATTCCAAAATCAACCCAATAAATTCCTAAAAATTCCTAATAGCCCATGGATGTTTATAATACCATTATACACCCTTTATTTTCGGTAATAACATATATACCACATATGTTATCAAATTGTTACAATTAAATACTTATCTTATAACAAAACCTCAAATAAGTTATCTAACTTATTTAATTTGGTCAAAACCTACCATATGGTCAAGGTTGACCACCTTAATATTGCCTTGACCATCAATAACCATATATTACGGTTTGTACCCTTAATTTTTATATAAACTCATTTAAACCTCTAATTTTTGGCTATATCATTATTTAGCCCCCAAATTTAATTTAATTATACTTTAACCCCTTATACTATGCGGTAATATATATATATTACCTAAACTTAAATAAAACCTTATAAATACATAAATAAAATGGCCTAAAGTACATGGCCTTATTACAAACATTAGCTTATAAAATAAATTACACATAAATGCCCAAAAATGCATTAAACTCTCGGCCTTACACACATCTTTTCCTTATTTACCAATTTTCCACATAATGTCTTAAATTTGACAATTATGCTAATTAATTAGTTATAAAATTTACTAAACCATTCCTAAATCACCTAAGGTCAAAATAAGACCTTAATTAACCCATTCACTCACGGCATAAATATATTCATATGTATAAATACATATTAATATACCAAGTGAAGGTTTAAGTGATTTATACCTTGTTTTTGCCTAGTTTAGGCCTTGTTTGGCCACGGCTGCTTAGGAACAATTTTTCCACAGCTTAGTTTACATGTTTTCAAATAGAAATTAAGGCATGATTAGTCTCCAAGCAAGATCTAACCATAAGAAGTGTTTAATGTATATTTTCAAGGTAAATTTTACCTTAAAATACCAAGGTAAGTGTGGATGTCTTTGGCCTAAATTTAGAGAAGTTAAAGAGCATCAAAAGAGCTACTAAAACCAAGCTTTAAACTGGTATAACTCAGATTAGAAGATGGCTAATTTTTACCTTGATTAAAATGCCTAAAATGGTGTTTTTGGCTTGGATATGGGTATACCTTGAAGCTCTTGATATACCAACTGAATAAGTATCTTAATAATAAGATTATAAACCTAGGAAACAAGGCTTTCAAACCGGAATTGAAGAAAATCAAAGGATAAGTGCTTAAAGCACATTTTTATACCTTAAGAACAAGATTAGATTTCTCCACCTTCTTCCCTTGTTTCAGCCGAGATTGACCCTTATTTTAACCTCCAAAACAACCTAGAAACATTGATGGAAATGGTTGATGCTTTGCTCCATGGAAAGAGGAAAGAATTGTGAAGAGAATGAACATAAAATGGCTTAATAAGCTTACCTATGTCAATTGTTGTTCTCTTCTGAATATGGAGTGTTCCCCCACGGTTTGAAGAAGAAAAAGAGAGGATGAATGTGTGTGGTGTCGGCTGGGAGCAATCAAATGAGGTAATTAAGCTAACTTTGCCTTTTAAGTTAAGTTAATGTTATTTTATGTAATAGTAAATGGTGATTCACCAAAGTAGCTAGATATTTGTATCAAAGTTGAATGATCTGTCTTCCATGCTCCATGCCTTCCGACTTCCAAGGGGTAATGGTGGTCATTCATTGACCATTGACCATACTTAGTCAATTTTGCTTAAAAATGCACTATTTGGGTTACTATTCACAAATGAATGCCATATTTTTGATTTTTTTTGAAATATTGGATTTAGACCTTCTAATGTGGTACATTATAGTACATTAGTACATCAAGGTCTAATCCAATGCCTAACACCACTCAAAACCCACTCAGAAAGTCAAATTTCTCAAAAACGTGCTTTAAGGTGTTTTAGTGCACATTTTGTGTCGCAAGGTGTTTCTGAGCTTAGTTTTCTTTTAGAATAGTTTTTTTGTGTTACTTACATGATATTTTATCATGGAATCCAATTTTATATCATTTAGAGGTCATTAGACCTTTAAGGTTTTCTTAGAGCACATTTTTGCCCTACTTGACCTTGAAGCATGTAAATGCTTGTTCTTTGTGTTGGAGTGTTGTCCAACAATTGTAATATGTTTAGTTATGTGTTAATAAGCTTAGGACAAAGTTTTAGGTCCTAAGAAGTTCATTTGGGTATTTATTTACCCTAAACAGTCAAAGGGTGCAATATTGCTTTGTGTTGACCACTATTGTTCTCACTTGACTTTTAAGGCATGTTTAGGCCTTAATTAATGTGATTAGATGTTTAATCCATGTTTAATTAGTTTGGGTTATTTCAATCTACCCCCCTTAAAAAGACTTCGTCCCGAAGTCGCTTAATCAAATAGGTAAGTATATAAATATATAACTACCCATTATTCCTTAATGTATATCTATGTGATATATCATTTACACACATCGTATTGTGCTTATACAGCACATAGCCATCACTTTTTGGCGTTAGTTCAATCATATATGGATATAGGTGATCCATCGACACTAGTATTTCCTATCAATTCTATAAACCCTGACAACCTCACCGAGGTGTCCATAACATACCATCGTTCCACATTCCATAACTAATGATTCATTTCGTATCTAGGCGATACCATATGGAATCAATCTACAAGGTAATATAAATATATATATATATATCACAAGTAGCATAAGAAAAGTATTACACACATGGGTGTCAATACAACATTCAAACAGGTATCTCATAAGATATATACATACTAGTGCACATCACACACAAACAAACCAACAACGTACGCCCCGCGTACCAAACATAATCCAACAAAACCTCGTGTGCCCCGCACACCACCAAACATAATCCAACAAAACCCCGTATGCCCCGCATACGAAACAACAAAACTCAAGAGGCTCTACCCCCCTTAAAAGGGTTACGCCCCCGTACCCCACAAGTATACAACAGCCGCTCAACAAGGAGCGCTGGATACTTGGCTCTCATAGAGTTCACCAACTCGTGGATTATCCTCATATCAGAGAGACGGATATGACTGTAGCTCTTCTGGGCTCCACAATACATAAAGGGTGAGGCACTGATCTATTGTGCTCTCTCCCGTATTCGCTTTAATGGGCCCACTCGCTCCGTATGAGGTGCAGACCCATGAACATAGGCTCAGTTTTCCTCTTATCCTAGCTGTGTATCCTCTCGTTTGGATCACTAGCATACATGCGTGTGTCTTCTCTCGCTGATTTTCAGCTTGAGGTGTAATATGACATTGGCTATTGTTAGTACTTAATGCTCTTTGCACTTGTCTTTGTAATATTAAGACGTACCAGCCTACATGTCCACGGAGATGAAGCTTGTCATCCGTGTCTCCTGGTGGTTTTATTCCGGAGTAACACACTATTGTAGTTCTTGATACACACTCATATTGATATCCATTACATCTTTCCGTATTCCCACTAGATTAATAACTGGCCAAGTGCAACACCAAAGCACTCAATCCTACAGAGTGCAGAGGCGTAAACTCTCAGCAGCTAATATCTAATGAGTCCAATAGATAAGATGAGCGAATTATCATATGAGTGGTACATTCCAAGTGTATTGTTCCTTGCTCAAGGTAACTGCTAGTATTTTAGTTCTGTCTCTCATCATTGCGTAGTCACGCGTTTATGTTCACATCATCTGGTAGATTTCCTCTGGATTGCAAGAATTTGCCCGATCCTTTTGAGGATTCTACATATATTCGTCCATAATGGGTTCTCTTGTCTTCACTGTATACTGTCTACTTCTCTCTGTTGAAGGTTCTTGATTTCTCTAGCCCGTTGGTTTAACTGCGGCTCTTCTCGTCCATCTCCGAGGTAATCTGTATCACTGTCCTTAGTACGGAGTTGACTACTTCTCGTGTTCCTAACACTACTTGTCTACTTGCATGGGGTACCGTACTGATACATTACTACTTACCCGACTAACTCATAAATAAGTCTGTCAGGCTCACATGCTCCTATCAGAGTGCGGTCGTCCCATGTCTCGTTTAGTAAACTGGTAATGTCTGTCACACGGTTATTGTGAAGTATTCTGTTGTCATCTCCCTTGTTGATGGATGTCCTTTAGTATTTTTATTTCCTGTTGAACGGTTATCTTGTAATAGTTGCTATTGCCTAGTGGCATTGGTGGTGATTCGTGCCATAAGCCGGTGTTATTCAGCTCGGTGTAAGTAAAATTCGTGCTATATTAGCAAACTTGGTTCTCCTATCTCGGTCTCATTGAGTACAACACATATTCTTTTTCTCCTGTTTATCATGACCATATCTCATCCATAGTTCATATTCATTCCCTCATCCGTTTAATTGGATATATTGCAGATTGCATAATAGCTTGAGCACTTGGCTCTTCACTTCCCAACCATCCTTACTGACGGTGGTGCATCTACAAAGGGTATGCTTGTCCACAAGGACTAAACATTCATCACTGGTAGTGATTAGCATTAAATGTGGGTATACACTGATGGTATTTGGCTAATAAGCCATGTCTGAAAATTCTTGAACGATTAAACTGGTGTGGTTTATAATCACAGTGGTTGTATAATTTCTCCAGTTGCATAGGTTTCTAATCTTAAGGTTGTATGAAAATATGAGGAAACGTTTTTTTTTGGTATATACATAATAAAAACTAAAAAGTAGTAGTTGCAGTTGCAGCACTTGCTCTGTCAAGTGCGCAAGACAGATGGAAATTTCAGTGGTTTAATTGTCATAGCGCTTGCAATAGCAAGTGCGCTATGCAGGTGGAAATTCTGGTTCAGTAATCACTGGTCTCATTGACTCTGTGTCGTCGAGTATGGGCTACATGATAATGTAAGCATTAACATCCTATTCATATATATAATCCATCAAGGTTCCAAGGTTACTCGTATCGAGTCCACATAACTAGTCTCAAAAGTCATACACAAAAAGGCAAGTGGTCAATGACACACTCCCACATACTTATAACATAGCTCTGTCTAACATCCAAGGTAAGTACATAACGAAGTAAGCAAAGGTCTTCCACCAGCAGTCTCTTGGAGTTCAGGGTACTCATGCCCTATCGACTCCCTTGCCCTTCAGGGCTCCAGCATTAGTAGATGTCTGGCCATCCTGACCGCCTTGTGGTACTCCAGATCCTCCAACTGAGGTCTTCTGTGTATTCCTTGGTGGCCTGTAGTTACGGCTCTCAGGATTCATCCAGCACTCGAACTCCCGGTGGCCCTCTTTCTTGCAACACCGACACTCAACTTTGCGGCCATTGCAGTCGACCCCAGGATGGTCCTTCCCACAACGCTTGCAATAGAAATGGCACTGGGGCTGTCCGGTGCCCTTAGGAGGTGCAGATCTCAAAGGCTGAGCATCTATAACTGGGCCGGTCAACCGAAGGACGGGCTTTTTCCCCTTCGCTCCCTGGTAACCCTGCTGCCCTTTCTTCTGAAAGAATTTCCTGTTTAAGGTTTCGGGTCAGCATTCATAAGGTATTTAATATTGTAAACAATTTAGAATGGGATAAGTCCTTACTTTCCCTTCTTCTGGCTATCGCCTGGAGATGCTCCTCCACCCTCAGACTCTCCCTCAGGGTTCTTTCTCTTCTTCGCCCCGAGAGTCTCTTCCCGAGTCTGGAGCATTAGCTCCGTCCTCGAGGCAGCATCATAGCACTCCTGGAATCTCTTTGGTAAGTTCTCACAAAGTTAATCGGTAATGTAGTAAGTAAAGAATTTATGGCTTTCATGTTAATACCTGGATGGTAGTGTAGAGGGTAGCACTCATCGCCATCTGGATGTGAAACAACAATCCCCCCAGAATTTCTCGACCTTCACGGTCTTTGTGTAATCAACTCCGGGGATAATGTCCAGCAGACCAATGAATCGAGCGTAGTACTCATCCACGGTCAGACCTCCCTGGGATAATGTCTCGAACTCATGGCGCTTCTTCTGCTTAAGATGTGCTGGGTAGTACTTCCCCCTCAACAACTCGACAAAGGCAGCCCACGAAAAGTCGGGCGTAGCTAGATGATGGTCCTTGACCAACCTCCACCAAGTGCTGGCTGCATCCTTCAGAAGGAAAGCAGCAATGACGACCTTCTTGTCGGCAGGTACTTGCAAAGCTTCGTAGACCTTCTCATGTTCAACAATGAAACACTCCAAGGCTACGGGGTCTGGCTCCCCAGAATAAGTAGGTGGTTGGGTCTCGGTAACTGACTTCAGCCAGTTCGTTTCCCTAGGCTGTGGCGGGTGGGCTGGTGCTCCTCCAATTTGAGTACCAAGCTGTGCGAGAATGGCAGCAATCGTCACCGCAACTCCTGGATTCACGGGGTCACCGCCTCCACCTCTACCAGTACCATGCCCTCTAGTTCCCCCAGACATCTGTAGTACAATATGTCACATAAATACTCAGTAATTCACCGTACACAACCAATAGATATTGAATTGCCTTTAAGGCTAATGTATCATGCAATTTGCGTTACTAGTCACAATATCTTTTATGACGAGTCGTCTCGTACCTCACAAACATTTCCCGTTATTTCTTAAGTCCTAAGCTCACTGTCTTAACCTATTTTCTTGTCATCAGAGCGGTACTCCGCTCTGATACCACATTTGTAACACCCCTCTCCTTAAACACATAATAATCTCTCTCGTACAATAAATAAAAACGTCTTACAGCGGAAGAATAAATAATAACAACAATACTCACTCGGGTGTCACCGGCCATTACTCGCCCATGCGAGCAACGAAGCCAAACTATATCCAACAACCAACATAAACAAACTGCTAACCGCTATGATAACGAGATAATTCCTATACATCATACTAAGTCCATACTCATAAAATCGACAAGTGAGCATCTACCCAATCCCAAATATACATAACCGTACCATAATACAACTCCATGTGCGGTAATTAAAATAAACTCTAATTACCCTGTTCCCGCACTTCGGCTTCGGCGATAATCAACAACCTGCATAATTGAAATACCCCAAACCTAAGTATTCTAAGTAAACATCAATTTATGATGTAGTAAGGCTAAAATATGCCTTAGAAAGATTGGTAGACAATTTAACCAAGGAAAACTCAAGAAAATGCCTTAAGGGCAATTAAGGCAAAAATGTGCTCTAAGCTTGGAGAGACTTGGGTGAGTACCCAAATATCATGCTAAGACCTTAGTAATGTCCTAATGGTCATTTTAAACCAATTACCAAAGAAAACTAAGCTTGAAAACAAGTTAAAACACAAAATGTGCTTTAAGAAGTCTTAAAGCACATTTTTGAAAAATTGTCTTCTAAATGGGTTTTGAGTGGCTAAATGTCCATCATTACTCTTTAATTAACTTGTGTACTACTTAGTATCACATTAGGAAGTCTAAATCAATGGGAAATCAAAAATTTCACAATTATGTGCACTAGTTTGTGAATAGTAATCAAATAGTGCCTAGTTTAGTCTTTAATCAACTAAGTCTAATAAGTTGGTCAACAAAGACCATGACTAGCCTTATTTAAGAGGGGGCCAGTTTTCTAAGGGATGAGTCACCATAGACTTCATCAAATAAGAAGGAAAAGAAGAGTAAAGTAAAAGAAGTTACTATTTGCTTTTATAAAGCAAAATATCTATACTAGCCTACCTTCTCTCCTCTCTTCTTCATTTCCCACCTTCACCACGGTTTCTTCTTCTCCTCTCCTGCTCCAAGACCGAGAGGGCTGCCTCCATGGGTGCTCCATCTTCAAATGCTCACCAAACCTCCATTTTAGCTCCAAATCCAAAAATAAGCATAGATTTGTCTTAGTTAAGTCAAGACCTTCCTTTCTATCTTTTCAAATCCTTCAAAGCTCCATTTCGGTGCCAAGGGAAAATCCATTGATGGAGGAAGATCAAGTTTGAAGAGCCCATTTGGTTCTCCATTCTCTTAAGGTAAAGAATATGTAAGAAAAACCATCTTTCCATCACTTCTTCACATGTCCAAAAATTTACTCATGGGGCTTCATTTTTATGCCTTGTTCTAGCTTTTTTTCTATTCTCCAAGGGCTAGAGGAGGTCCTTCTTGATTCATATCCAAGCTTGTTTTGAGAATCCAAGGTAAAGTATTCAATTTAATACCTTAAAACACATTTTTAACCTAGGAATAATTCCTTAAGGTTAGTGCATTATCTAGCACTCATGAGAGTCATTGTATATTGATTAGAACATTGGAAAAGGAAATTAGAATGGTGGCCGAGATTCCCAAGGGAAGAAGCCTAAGGAGAAACTTGAGAAAAACAAGGTAAATTGCTTACCTAATGGTGGTTTAAGTTTTAAGGGATGAGTTTAGGTGAGTACTAATGTAGCTTAAAGCTTACATTATGTAATGGGTTATATAGCCTAGGAAAAAGAATTTAAACAAGCTTATGAACTTGTGATTAAGGATCCAATGGAAATAAGTTAGTAAGATAAGTATAAGGTGAATTAAGAGAACACTTATATTGCTATGGGAGCATTGTTGTGTGTATTTGCAGGTTGAAAGCTTTTATATGTGGGAAATTCAATGTTTAAGTTTAAGTTATTTAAGGGCCTAAGAGTCATGTCATTTAAGAGCCTTAGTGCTATGCAATTTAAGATTATTGCACTATATTGAGTTGTTGTGAATGAGTTGATTTAGGTGAGAAAACAAGATCAGAAAGGATTTGATGTGTGTGAGTTGGTTGAATGAGGAAAACAATGCATTTGGACATGATAAATACTAGGGAAGCTATGGCAAAATTTGAGTAGAAAACAAAGGGTTTAAGTGATGGTGAGTTAATATGCCCTAGGATTCACTAGGGATCATTCTGAGGAATTTGAGTGGAAATGAGTTAACTAAGGAGTTCTGGAGGTTTAGAATGACCTAGAATTGTCTATGAGGAAATTAGAGTTTAGATGGGTATATTGAACACACCAAAGTCATGTTAAGAGGAATGATAAGACTTGAGCAAAATTTGGATGAAAAGATGTATAATGCTATAAGGTGATTTAGTTATGAACTAGGGAATATAACAATGAGAGTTTTGGGAAGCTTGAGTAAGTAGTGAAGATGCTAGTGATGGACTAATGAGGTTCTAGTCTTGATGGTAAGGAATGGACTTGGAGATGGAAGAGAAAAGTGTAAGAGAATGTTGTAAATTGTCAAGGAACAAGACTAGGAATGTATAAGAGTGTATGATTATGAGAATGGTGTGTAAGTTGAGTAAAAGAGATGTAGATGTCTAAGGGGGACTAGGGAATCCAATGATTAATTTAAGCACCAAAACCATAGTGAAGGAAGCTAGGAAATTTGTACAAAGTTTGAAGGAAAAATAAGGTATAATGACTTGTAAGGAAGTAAGCATGTACTAGATTATATAGCTATGAGAAGTGTGAATAAAGCAAATGGGTTGTGCATGATGATTCTTGAGGAGTAGTTATATTGGTGGAAAGGAAACACTTTGGTTAGTTGAAGTTTTAGACAAAGTTTACATGTTGGAAGTGTAATAAAATATTACAAGTGTTAAGAGATTATGTGAGAAATTGGGTTATAAGGTTAGAGAAGGAATTGGACAAGCTTAGGAGGTTATTTTGGTATTAGAACATGCCTAAGATCATGTATAAAGTTTGGGTGATTTATGGATGAAGAGAGCAAGTGCAAATGCACTTAGGAAAATAAAAAGGGCAAAAATCTGTAGCTGGTCCGGGACTTAAGTCCAGGGTAAAGTCTCGGACCAACCTAAAATTCATGCCGAGAGTTGCTTCAACCAAAGGGCCCGGGACTTAAGTTTTGAAAGAAGTTCCGGACCACCCCCTGATTTACCCCCGAGGATTTTCGCTGGCATTGGTCCGGGACTTAAGTCCCATACAAAGTCCCGGACCACCACATTAAAACAGCCGAGAGTTTGAACCAGGTATGGGTCCGGGACTTAAGTTGAGGACAAGGTCCCGGACCACTCTAAAAATGGTGTATAAGCTTGGAAAATGTTAGGTAATGAGGGGGATTGATAAGTATTGATATTATAAAGTTATTAAGGACATGTTTGGTGGGAATTAATGACAATTAAGTGGGTGAATAAGTATAAGAGACAATGAGAAATGATGCACTTAAAAGTCTAAGTTAAAACTGTAAGGACTTAGTGAATATTAAATGGTGAACAATGGTGGATAAGTGGGTTAAGTAAGTTGGGATGAGTTAAGTAACTAATAACCTAAAACTGAATGAATGTTTTAGGACTTATGAATTGGGACCCGGAAGGAGATTAAACAAGCAACCACCACGGTGAACAGTACAGTTCTTCTTGGACCTGCTTGCTAACGAGGTGTCCCTCGGCTTGTGTGCTATTTGTTTTTGTGTGCTCACTAAACAAGATAAAGCATGCAACCGGAACATTATGTTTATTGTATTGTTGTGCGATGTTTGAAAACTAACACAACTTACCGTGAGAACCTGCTAACTAACGTTTAGTAAGGAATTGTGTGAGACTAAGGAACACTCCCTAATATTAGTTTGTTAAAAACCGAAAGAGGTTTAACCAACAAACATGGTCTTAAGACTTTTACTAACTGGTACTTGGGGGGAGTGAGGAACCCGGGACTGACTCCGGTCATGCATGCTAAGGAAAGGGGGTCGGTATCTAAAGCAGATCCGACTTCCACTTAAGGACTTGTCTTCGACTTGTAGCCTAGGTCGGTTGACCGGCTCAGCTACATTGGACATCCAGTCCAAGGTAGGTGGCTTTAAGATGGCGTGGGGGGATCTAGCCTACATCCCCAACAATTTAAGAATGCTGTTTATTGCCGGTAAGTGTCCTGCTGCTGGCTAGGGTTAACCAAGCCTTATGAAAATAAACAACGAACTAAGGGTTAACCAGTTCCCAATGAGAGAACGGTTGGCATATATGAGATAAGGTTTGAGATAAGTTGCAACCATTCCTATTTAAAGGATGGTTTGTATTATAAGACTGAGATAAGCTACATCCATTCCTTTTTAAAGGATGGTTGTTTTCTAAGACTAAGATTGAGGTAAGATAAGGATGGACTAAGATTAAGAGGAAACATAACCTAAGGAGTTAAATAATTAACCCTCTAATTAAGGGAACGCATTTAAGTCGTTCATTGTGTTTGAACTTTGATTGTTCATAATTGGTTTGTTGTTTATTGCACTTTCTATTATGTTGTGCATCTAATCAACCTCCATGCTATCGACAATTAGTCGTCGTACCCACGTTAGCTTGGGGGCCATGAGAGGATCGTACCAGCATTCGTGCTGACACCCTTTGGGGGCTTTTTTTACTACACAGGTGAACATCAGGAGGTGGCCGTCACGAGTGTAAGATGGCATACAAGCGTTACGGGTTAAGTGTGGCCTACGAGTTGTGCATGTACACTCGTATGGCAATTTGAGTTAGTAAGATGTATAGGATGTGAGGGGATTGTAAGAAGGATATGTATTTGGTTAAGATTTGTATGTACTAATGTTCGGTATATTCTGTAGTCAGACCGTGGCAAGGTCCTGGAATGTATTTGAATCCGCTGCAGAGTTTGTATATATGGTGATAAGTTTGTGATAACCACGATTGGATCGAGATGGGGTGTTACAAAAAGTGGTATCAGAGCGTAGTTACGCTCTAAAGACAAGAATTACCGAACTTAGGAGAATACTGAGGTTGAGTTTGAGTTATGGGTTAAGGGTTGAGAGATAGAGTGAGAGGTGCGTTAGTCAGGACTTCCCGGTGTTTACCGGATATCCATAGTACCTAGACCCGCCCTCCACATCCCTAACCCTGAACATGTGGAACAAACGCCAGAGAGAAGAAAGCCTTCTCTTACTCGGGAAAAACCCGATCTGGTAGTTAGTTAGCAGTAAACAATACGAGAAACATCTTGTTGCACAACAGTTACAGAGAACTTGGAGGTTTTTAGTGGAGCACAACAGAGAAACAGGCGCTACCTATGGAATTCTATCAATAAGGGAACGGTAATTACCGGCAACATGGGTCGACATGCTACGCAGTCAAAATAACCCGCCATACCAATGGTAAGAAAAGCACTATAAGTGCAATGGTTAAGAAAAGATAAGTGACAGGAGCACCGGACAGTGGTCCGAATGAGCATAACCGGGGATGATACAAGCACGAGGGTTAAGATTACTGGAAAGTCAAGTTAGAAATGGGAACTCCAAATCCCATAATGAAGAAGGTTGCATACCTGGCCGACATAATGCAGACGACGGTAGAAACTCGTACAACTGTACACCAGAATAGGACTACGATGTAGTGCCTAAAGGAGGATCATTACTTAGTAACCACGACAAAATGTGTGGAAACGGGAGCGAAAGTCAAGACATGAGTGAATAACGAGGGTTCCCTCAGAAAGAGGAACACCCTAATAAGTGACAACACTGTCAAAACGGCAAGGAAACTGCTAAACGGTCAGTTATCCAAACTAAAGAACATCGAAGGAGTCCCGAGGACTACCAAAGATATAAAATGTTAGGAGGAAGTACCATTACTGATGTGTACAGTACCGGTAACCCATCTTGCATGGCACACTTGCCATAGGAAGTGCTACCATGGTTAAGCTACACGGAAAGCCATCATGGTGAGATAACAGAATGCTACAGTTGTAGTCACACTACTACTGGATTGTAAATCCATAAGAACGGGAGAATAAGACCTTGGAAAGGCCCGACGGCCCGACCATGAAGAGATGAGGTGACACACCAGTCAGCCGGGAACGGAACTTGGACGAAATACTAGATGACATAAATATCAGCAACGGTGCAACCTACTACAACAACAACCGACAATACGATAAGAACACCAATCCCGAACTTCAAGAGGAAAACCTAAGAGATCGCTCAGTGATCCGAGCAAAACGATATGTAAGCAATAACATACCGGGAAGTGTTACATAATACAGTGGAGACTGTTGACTCAACGACTTCCAACAGGAACGGGATAGAACTCCCGAGATGACCATTAAGAATACTAATAACAACAATCTTTGTTGAATGCATTGGTAAACCCCGAAACAAGGACAGAGGAAGTAAACTTAAGTTATAACCTACCAAGGGTTAAGGACATACAATTCACAAAAGGAAAGCTCAGAGGACTACCCCCGCAGAGCCGGCATAGTTGAGCCGAACAAACTGATAAATGACAGTTAATACTGTTTGTCTAACTCATTAACACCCAAGTATGATTGCTCATCAACGGGTGGCGTAGTCAACGGAAGTTGAACGAAGCGTTGAGATGGAAGCATAGGATGACAGGATGATATCCAACTTGGACACCGTAAGGCAAACGCCTAATACGAATTTAGCCTTATTTGCTAAAAGACATAAGTCTAATAAAACGACAGTATTGTCAAAGACACTAAGTAACCTCAGATCGCCTGAATAAACTTCCATAGCAGGAAGCAGGATGCAACAACTTACCATGAAACCCGATACTACATTTAGTATGTAACCTAACAGTGGATAGTGTTCAAAAGACCAGAAACTTATGAGAATACCCTACGGATGACTAAGAGTACAAGTAATGAACTAAGACATTAAACACTAACAGCCTACGAGCCAAGGATGTTAGCCACATCAGAGCCCGAGGCGCAGTAAGTTGTAAGAGAGCTTATTTAAGCCACGAAGGAATTACAATTCGTAGATATAAACAGTTACCAAACCTATAACTTAGATTGTAGAAAATATTGCCAGGAAAAGGCACCAATAAGGATAATGAGATAGTACATTGGCAGGGGCGGAGAACGAACCATGCCTTTAGGGTGGGGATACCTCTCCTTGTTGTGAGGCCATGAGTGGGAATAAACCCCTCAAAAAGGGCTTTCACTTATTAGAGATGTAATACACTTCTGTTAGAGAATGAAAACTGTAAACCTTGAGATTACCTTAGAGCATACCAGATACACTTGAGTAATAAGGAAGGCTGCAGAGACAGACCTCATATCCAACACCCAGGATTTAAGAATCAGTATTCGACAGAGATAAACATGGTGAGTGCACAGAATGGCACGTCAAGTAACCAACGCTCAGAAGAGCTTGGGATTCAACGGATGACTTCTTCAGTAACCGGTTAGATTACATGGTAAATAACATCATAAAGGATGAAAGAATGTGAGAAAAAAATTAGCCTACTTATGAACCTGAAATTGAAGTATAACACCTTCATATTAAGAGATGACCATTTTACAACACGATACGACAACCGACATACACCGAAATGAGAGAACCCCCAATGTGTTTACACCTAGAAGGGATTGAATGTAAGATAAGATGTTAGAGTAAATGAGTAAGTAGTTGCGCCATCAATGGGCAACATGGTAAAGGCCAACTACCACTGTAGTAATGGTCGTGAGTACAATGTTTATATAAGGGGATTAAGTCATGGTGCGCAGTAAAGCGACCGTTTGGTATGAGCCGTCAAATATTGACACTGAGGCAATTAGATTTATGAGTTAAGACCAATATAAGTAAGGAAATAAGATGATAGACGAACTGTGCATTGATGCCAGTAGTCTGGACCTGGTTAGGTAAGATTTCACAGGAAGCACACTACCCATTCCTTAAGGAACTGGAAGTGCATTCCTAGTCGAGAAAATATGAGAAACAAGATAAAAGGCTCGATGGAAAGAGACCTCAGTTACTAAGAGACTGAATCAGTACGGGATACAGAAAGAACTAGAGCATACAATACCCAAGAACGTAGTAAATGGATTTCCCTTGATTAAATTCAAGAAGAACAATAAGTGTTATTGTGGAACGATGAAAGAGGAGATCGACAACAGAATACTTCATACTTAGCAATAGTTAAACGTGTGACAGACACTACCAGTTTACTAAACGAGACGTGGGACGACTGCACCCCACAGGGGCTTGCAGGCCTAACGGACTCATTTATGAGTTAGTCGGGTAAGTAGTAATGTACCAGTAAGGTACCCCATGCATGTAGACGAGTGGTGTAATGAACACGGGAAGTAGTCGACTCCGTACCACGGACAACAATGCAAGATCAGACAAGAGCAGCTACTACCACAAACAGTTGAAGAGAAGAATTCAGTTGAACCAACAACACAAATGAATCAGAGAACAAATAATTAAGGACTATGAAGTACGAAGATCACGGAGTGTTAAGTACATACATTGGACATGTCTTAAGACGTTGGAGATTGAGCTGTAAAGTGCAATAAGCACTAAACAGTAGTTTCAGATTAAGAATCTTCTTGAGAGAACACTAAGAATATGAACGTTAGATCTTCAGGGAGATTGCATAGACGAGTTACAACTCATTAAGGCCGTATATATATATAAAGATAACACGTGTCCATTAAGAGATCTTTAGTACTAAATCATAAGCATACATGATGAGGATATACAATACTATGAAGGATAAGAAAGGCAGTTAAGCCTAAGATTGTCAGAGTCACGCAGCGGAAGCTAGCAGATCAGTACCTTTGAGATTAGACCAAACTAAGTTAAGAAAATGGTATAAGTACCGTAAGAATCCTCGATACAGAGACTAAGTCGTTTCTGATCGAATTATAAGTGAGATAGATGACATGGAAGCTAGAATGCTTGGTGAGAATTAGACATCTTGAACCTATGTTCAAGAATGATATGGTGTTGATTACGTGGGCGTAATCCATTTTAAGGGTGGTAGAGTGAAAACCGCTTAGCGTATGTTTGTGTACTGAGTACATACACTACGGTGTGCATAGCACAAAAGAATTTGAGAATATGTTTTACATAAACATTTTGAGATAAATCATGGTTATTGCACACAGAAGATGTGAATACCATACATATTAAGTACCTATCTTGTTAACTCCAATGTGAGTACAAGTTAAGAGAATTAAGGAAGAGGATTAAAGAGACTTAAGGAATGTGGAATATATTATGGGTCGATGTGGAAGTATTAAGAGATAAGAATAAGATAACATTATGAGATATTATTTGACATGAGTATGAGGAAGAACATAGTAATGCTATGAGATATAAGATGGTGAGAAATGGTATGAGACTGATATAGAACTTAGTAAGAATGAGTGCCTTGAGGTAATTACTAAGAGATGAACTGGGAATTATTGATGGACTGAGTCCACACCTTGGAGATGTATTGATTATGATTAGAAAGACTAAAAAGATAGAAAATTGGACGAGTGAATTATTTGATGTTTGAAAATGACGTGGGAGGTGGAACTTGATTTTCTAGGGATCAAGGGAAACCGAACACAAATAGGGGTGGAAGGATAGTTCTACACTGATGCTGATCACATCAGGGTTGGATGATTCCTGAAACTCCCTACCAGTGGTCACAATTAAATCACGCTAAGGATAGAGGCGTTAGTATAAAAAATTGGAGTTGATTGTATTTTTAATTAGAGGAATTATTCCTCACATGACCTCGTAAAAAGGATTACCTTTTTACTGAGTCTCACCCATGAAGTCGAGGACGCACGAGCCTTTGTCTTCGGACCGGTGACATGGGGAGAGCAGAGTGTTTTGTATTCTGGCCCATGGTGACAAGGATGAACGAGCCATTGTCTACAGACCGGTGACATGGGAGAATACGTTAGAGAATTATGTGATTGTTTTAATCATAAAAAAGAAATAAAGGGAATTTTGGGTGCTATACATGCCTAAGCATGTTGTGTGATATTTAAGTATAAGCATATGGCGGATCTAATGATCCAATGAGTTTAAGTATACATAAGTATGATCTATATGATCTATGTAATGAGGTAAGACATGTATTCTAATAAGATAAGATGCATGGGAACTTTGGGGACAAAGTTCTTTTAAGGGGGGTAGATTGAAATACCCCAAACCTAAGTATTCTAAGTAAACATCAATTTATGATGTAGTAAGGCTAAAATATGCCTTAGAAAGATTGGTAGACAATTTAAACCAAGGAAAACTCAAGAAAATGCCTTAAGGGCAATTAAGGCAAAAATGTGCTCTAAGCTTGGAGAGACTTGGGTGAGTACCCAAATATCATGCTAAGACCTCAGTAATATTCTTATGGTCATTTCAAACCAATTACCAAAGAAAACTAAGCTTGAAAACAAGTTAAAACACAAAATGTGCTTTAAGAAGTCTTAAAGCACATTTTTGAAAAATTGTCTTGTAAATGGGTTTTGAGTGGCTAAATGTCCATCATTACTCTTTAATTAACTTGTGTACTACTTAGTATCACATTAGGAAGTATAAATCAATGGGAAATCAAAAATTTCACAACTACGTGCACTAGTTTGTGAATAGTAATCAAATAGTGCCTAGTTTAGTCTTTAATAACCTAAGTCTAAGAAGTTGGTCAACAAAGACCATGACTAGCCTTATTTAAGAGGGGGCCGGTTTTCTAAGGGATGAGTCACCATAGACTTCATCAAATAAGAAAGGAAAAGAAGAGTAAAGTAAAAGAAGTTACTATTTTCTTTTATAAAGCAAAATATCTATACTAGCCTACCTTCCCTCCTCTCTTCTTCATTTCCCACCTTCACCACGGTTTCTTATTCTCCTCTCCTGCTCCAAGACCGGGAGGGCTGCCTCCATGGGTGCTCCATCTTCAAATGCTCACCAAACCTTCATTTTAGCTCCAAATCCAAAAATAAGCATAGATTTGTCTTAGTTAAGTCAAGGCCTTCCTTTCTATCTTTTCAAATCCTTCAAAGCTCCATTTCGGTGCCAAGGGAAAACTCCATTGATGGAGGAAGATCAAGTTTGAAGAGCCCATTTGGTTCTCCATTCTCTTAAGGTAAAGAATATGTAAGAAAAACCATCTTTCCATCACTTCTTCACATGTCCGAAAATTTCACTCATGGGGCTTCATTTTTATGCCTTGTTCTAGCTTGTTTTCTATTCTCCAAGGGCTAGAGGAGGTCCTTCTTGATTCATATCCAATCTTGTTTTGAGAATCCAAGGTAAAGTATTCAATTTAATACCTTAAAACACATTTTTAACCTAGGAATAATTCCTTAAGGTTAGTGCATTATCTAGCACTCATGAGAGTCATTGTATATTGATTAGAAAATTGGCAAAGGAAATTAGAATGGTGGCCGAGATTCCCAAGGGAAGAATCCTAAGGAGAAACTTGAGAAAAACAAGGTAAATTGCTTACCTAATGGTGGTTTAAGTTTTAAGGGATGAGTTTAGGTGAGTACTAATGTAGCTTAAAGCTTACATTATATAATAGGTTATATAACCTAGGAAAAAGAATTTAAACAAGCTTATGAACTTGTGATTAAGGAGCCAATGGAAATAAGTTTGAAAGATAAGTATAAGGTGAATTAAGAGAACACTTATATTGCTATGGGAGCATTGTTGTGTGTATTTGCAGGTTGAAAGCTCTTATATGTGGGAAATTCAGTGTTTAAGTTTAAGTTATTTAAGGGCCTAAGAGCCATGTCATTTAAGAGCCTAAGTGTTATGCAATTTAAGATTATTGCACTATATTGAGTTGTTGTGAATGAGTTGATTTGGGTGAGAAAACAAGATGAGAAAGGACTTGATGTGTGTGAGTTGGTTGAATGAGGAAAACAATGCATTTGGGCATGATAAATACTAGGGAAGCTATGGCAAAATTTGAGTAGAAAACAAAGGGTTTAAGTGATGGTGAGTTAATATGCCCTAGGATTCACTAGGGATCATTCTAAGGAATTTGAGTGGAAATGAGTTAACTAAGGAGTTCTGGAGGTTTAGAATGACCTAGAATTGTCTATGAGGAAATTAGAGTTTAGATGGGTATATTGAACACACCAAAGTCATGTTAAGAGGAATGATAAGACTTGAGCAAAATTTGGATGAAAAGATGTATAATGCTATAAGGTGATTTAGTTATGAACTAGGGAATATAACAATGAGAGTTTTGGGAAGCTTGAGTAAGTAGTGAAGATGCTAGTGATGGACTAATGAGGTTCTAGTCTTGATGGTAAGGAATGGACTTGGAGATGGAAGAGAATGTTGTAAATTGTCAAGGAAAAAGACTAGGAATGTATAAGAGTGTATGATTATGAGAATGGTGTGTAAGTTGAGTAAAAGAGATGTAGATGTCTAAGGGGGACTAGGGGATCCAATGATTAGTTTAAGCACCAAAACCATAGTGAAGGAAGCTAGGAAATTTGTACAAAGTTTGAAGGAAAAATACGGTATAATGACTTGTAAGGAAGTAAGCATGTGCTTGACTATATATAGCTATGAGAAGTGTGAATAAAGCAAATGGGTTGTGCATGATGATGCTTGAGGAGTAGTTATATTGGTGGAAAGGAAACACTTTGGTTAGTTGAAGTTTTAGACAAAGTTTACATGTTGGAAGTGTAAGGAAAATATTACAAGTGTTAAGAGATTATGTGAGAAATTGGGTTATAAGGTTAGAGAAGGGATTGGACAAGCTTAGGAGGTTATTTTGGTATTAGAACATGCCTAAGATCATGTATAAAGTTTGGGTGATTTATGGATGAAGAGAGCAAGTGCAAATGCACTTAGGAAAATAAAAAAGGGCTAAAATCTGTAGCTGGTCCGACTTAAGTCCAGGGTAAAGTCCCGGACCAACCTAAAATTCATGCCGAGAGTTGCTTCAACCATAGGGTCCGGGAATTAAGTTTTGTAAGAAGTTCCGGACCACCCCCTGATTTACCCCCGAGGATTTTAGCTTGCATTGGTCCGGGACTTAAGTCCCATACAATGTAACACCCCCACCGCTAATACCGTCATTACTGTACGATGCTTACCTTCACAGTGGATACTCCATACACAACGGCGGGTGTACAATGCCATTAGTCACCCACGTGACTAACAAGGCGAGTTACAATACTACATACAATCGGTCTGATGAATTGAACATACCGAGTACTCTACACAATACATTACTATCCCTTGCATACTCAACCATAATTCAGATACAATTCCAATTAAATACTATACCGAGTCTACTACAATCCTTAAATCACCGATACTGTTTAGAACTTCCCATTTCACAATACATTACAAATACAAACCCTATTATACAACTACCCATGCTTACATAGCAGTCCCCGTCCTACTCTCTCGAACGGTGGTCAGCTTCGAGTACCTGCACACTAAAAACGTTCCCCCTAGGGGGTCAGCTTACGCTGAATATGAATTTCGCATATACCACGTGCTAACCGCGGTACGCCGACTACTTTGGGTCGGATATACATGGAGCTCAATTTACATGCATACATACATACTCATGCTACAACAATACAATAAACAATGCCTACCTACACATACACGGTTCAATACTTACCAAGGAAGACAATTCGATAGTCAACCGTTCGTATTAGTTATTTATTCATTACTCTTTCGTTGCGTTACTCACTACTCTGTTCGTACTGTGTTCAATATTCGCTACTCTACTCGTACTCACTCCTTACTCTTGCATACTCATCACTCCATGTTCAATACCTTACTCGTACACGATCCTTACTCTGTACTCGTTACTATACTTGTGCGTACCCACTACTCAATACTTCATACTTACTCATACGTACTCAATACTCAGTACTTACTCATACATACTCAATACTCGGTACTCATTACATACTCATACTCACTTCTTACTCAGTACTCATTACTTTACTCATACATACGCAATACTCATTACTCATTACTTTGGCCTCTGGGTGGAGTCATACACAAGACTCGCCACCGGACCTACAATACGAGGGCTATGCGCTTAGCTCCTCAAATACTCAAATGTCCGTTTTTATCGGACTACTCAAATTCCCAACACTCTTCTCTCAGAGTATATTACAATCTCATGAATTAGCCTTGAAGTATCTCTCTTGATAACCTCCACTAGCTTAGGGAATTACCACCATCTAGTATCCTCAGATTTAAGGGTTTCCTCAACGTATCAAATACTCTCATGTTCGGGACATTACTTACATCAGTCGGGTCCTCTCATAATGGGTTGACTAATTGCTAAGGGGTTTGGAGATCCCTCATCATTCTTTACTACTCTCATGGTTCATGTCTTGCACCAAGATTAATTCCTCTAATAAAGGTTACTTATATACTTCCACTACTTATTATTTGTGGATTATTCATTTCGATTCTCCTACCATTATCGGAAGGTTATTACTACCGTACACTCTCTCACATTCTAGTGAGTTCATTGGTTTGCGTTATCGTTTATTGATTCGTTAGTTTAGTGCGCTGCTACGGTTCCATTAGTTCACAACATGACTCTTACAACGAGTCAATACACAACTGGACTCATCTATGAGTCGATCTACGCACTAAATGAAGCCACACAATCAATCAAGAAGGTTAGCTCATACAGCATACATCAAGACATACAGTGATAGGCAATAAACCGTTTTCATGCTTTAGTCTTGATTAGCCGGCATACAGCACACAAATCAACGTAACTCGGTTAGCATACGGGGCATAAGAAAATCATACCTTTCACCGGGGTTTGCTTTACCGTGTGTTCCCTTGTTCCTTGGTTCACACTTGGTCCACTGATAATGTTTCCAACATTGTTATTAATACTAGGTTCATACAATACACAAGTAATTACTACTCCCGTACTTACCCCGTTATCCCGGTACTTAGTTTCGCTCATGTCAAACTATGTCCTTACTTCCCATTCATTTCCTACACTTGTTTACACTTCTTAGGACCTTTAAATATCACCAAACAAGGCCTTAACAACTTCTAAAACCATTACCAATCAATTCCCCAAGTTTAGAACCCTTAAAAACACTCTCTGCTGAATTCTGGGGGTGGTCCGGGACTTGGTTCGGACCCTAAGTACCGGACCAATGCTTCTGTGTACTTCCGGCTGATTTTTAGACCTGGTCCTGGACTTGGTCCTGGACTTAAGTCCCGGACCAATTCCTGCATTCACTCTCAGGCCTTTTTTTGAAGCGGTCCGGGACGTGGTACATATCCTAAGTCCCGGACCCTGCCAAAAACTGCTATTAAGGTCATTTTTCAACCCCAAATCAACCCATAATCCACCCCTAATCATTCCATAAACATTCCACAAGTTTCCTACATAATTATACACCTCAAAACACTCCTTAAACCACCTCAAATCCATGGTCCAATCCATACTCAACTTCTTGCCCAATTTCCATTCTCATTTCTACAACTTGCACACTTGTGCATTTCTACACTTCTCTTTGCATTTTGCATCTTGTCCTAACTTCATTTTACCATTCCAATTCATTTCCAATCGACTACACTACCTATACCCAAGTCAAATCTCCATCTTCAAGATTACAAACACTAACTGTTTCTCTTGTTTTTCCAATGCATTTCACATGCTATTTGCTACAGATTTTACACCCATTTATTCTCATCCTACAACTACCATTCCAAGGTTACTAAACATCTCTAATCAACCCAATACACACCCTGGTTCTCCCATTCACGAAGTCATCCAAAAATGCTTATTTCCTACTAAAATTTGCCATAACCTCCCCATAAATCTTACATCCTCAACTTAATCAATTCTCACCAATTTTCTTTCCTATTCTAGCCACACCCATACATGGGTCCTACCAGCAATACAAAGCAATCTTAATACATCATCACTTCCTCAAAACACAATATCAATACACATACACAATTCTTTGGCTCTAAGGCCTACGATCCACATACTTGTCCACAAATACCCAAACTTTCACAACTACAATCCTAATACATCATTTTGGTTTCTTTAAATTGGTTTACCCATTACCATTATTCTAATGCATTAAAACTTAGCATTAAGGAAGAGCTCTTACCTTGAGCTCATATTCCCTTCATTTCTTTACCAAACTCCATCCCAACACCCAAATTACATAAAGAGAATATATTCAAACTTCTAATCTCTTAAAACTTCACTAATTCAATGAAGGGTTTAAATTACCATTAGTTAGGGTTTTTACCTTGGAGCTTTTAAGAGAGGTTTTCAAGCCTTGAATGAAAGGAAGAGTTCCTCCACCATTGGAGAGTTTAACCAAGCTCAAATCAAGAAGAAAGCAAGCCATTACAAAGGGGGAAAAATCGGCCACTATAGAGAGTGAAGAAAAACGGATTTTTCTTGAAACTTTTTACCTTAGGAGGAAGAGGAGACTCCATGCTTTGAAATGGTGTCATTTATTCTTCAAATGCTCAAAACCCATGGAGATGAAGTTGCTCATTTTCGGATGTTGAAAATATAGAAATGTAGAGCTTGAAGAGGGGAGTTCAAATATGTATTTTATTTTACATTTGGAGCTCAAATGGAGCTAGAGCATGTGGAAGAAAGGTGAGAAGCCGTGGGAGCATTCTTGAGCTCTCAAAATCGTTGGCTTAGAGAGGAAGAAGGAGAATGTGCTGCAGGAGGGGGACTCCATCGTGAGAGAGGGAAAGGAATTGGAGAGAGAGTAGAGAAATAAGAGAATAAGAGGAGAGAGGGAGGGAGTGTACTTTTTACCTTTTTGCTTTTTATTTTCTTGTCTTCTAGTGTGTGTGAGAGAGAGTAATATTTAATTGAGTGTGAGAGAAGGTATTAATACCCAATAAACACCGGCCCACTTACACTGTTAAGCTGGAGCAGTTTTTTTTCTTTTACAGAAAACGCTCGTTAATTTACCCGGTTTAGGTACTATTCACTATCCGGGCCCGTTTTTCGGAATTTCTCGTTTCTTTAATTTTAATGGACATTAAGCTTCCATTAATGTTTATTTATAGTTATTTAATGAACTATAATTTTTACGGGTTCGTTTGACCACATAAAATTACGTTTTCGGGTTTTCTCGAAAAACGCGCGCTAAAGCTATATTAGTGTTTTAATACATTATTTGGTTCCGTTTTCTTCGAGAGTTGTTCCCATATATTATTTTGGTCTTATTAAACTCTAGGAATCCACATAATACGCTAACCGAGGTCTCATACCTCCTATGGTTATTTAACGCTCCTTTAGCGTTTTTCACTTTTTAAAGCGTTTCTTTATTTCTTTTGGATTTATTTTCCTTACCAAAATTACTTATGCACTGTTAGGCCCTTAAATACGATATAAAAATAATTTAATCACCATTTTTAAGTTCGGGGTATTTCAATCTACCCCCCTTAAAGAACTTTGCCCTCATAGTTGGTGAATCCAATATTGTTACTTGTATAAATACTCTATGCTAAGGTTATAACCTCTACATATAGCTTGTCAAACTCCAAATGTCTGACATGATGTATACTACACATCCACACAGCATGTCACTGCATGCATAGCAATCAAAAATATCCGTTTTACTTCTCTCCAAGGGGGTCCATCCGCAGACAATTAGGTACCATCCTCCCCCAATGGCGAGTGATCCCTCAGGTACCGGTCACGTTTGAACACTTACACTTTCTGGTTTACGGCCGTCATGACTTGAGCACTTATACTTTCTGGCTCTACGGTCCTTTGGTTCTGATCAAATTCATTTGCACATATAGAGATCCTCAGGCACTTACTCATACTTACTTACTCATACTTTACTCATACTTACTCGGGACTACGCCGCCTCAGTGCCTTTGGAAAAATACAAAACACACACTGTCACCGCACGAACGGTGTAGTGGTTTCAAACTACTCTACACTTCCACAGACTCAAAACTAGCTTCACCTCCTATGGTTTCGACCGGATACCCGTGCCTAGGCATGGAAGATCCACTAGCGCCCGTGGGAGCGGTTTTAAAACCGATCCTCATTCTCAAGTTTGAAGAAAACATTGTACCAAATTAGTTTTGGAAATTCATTTTGAAAACTTGCATACATCTCCCAATTTCAATTTATAATGATTATTCCAATTACTAGTGTTATTATTGTGGCCACTTAAGGGAGCTTCCAGAGTCCTTCAACCCCAATGTGATCAACATTGGTGTTGAATTATCCTTCCACCCCAATTTGTGTTCGGTTTCCCTTGATCGCTAGCAAATCAAGTTCCACTTCCCACCTCGATACAAACAGACAGATTGTCAAACATTATTTCGTTTTCTATCTTTTTAATCTTGCTACTCATAATCACACATATACATTTCCCATTTCGTATGATTCAATTACCTACTTACTAATCATCTCATCACTTATTACAACATCTTCTCCAACTACTATACTTAGGAAATTCATGGGTATAATATCCCATTAGTTTACTATACTCAATTTATACTCATAAAATACATCGGCTTCATACCGATTTATACTCATTACATACATCGGTTCCATACCAATTTATACTCCTCAAGTCTCCCATACATACTCATTCCTCATACTATTACCAATCGGGGTTTCCATTCCCCTGGGGTTTCTCTACTCCATTCCTATTCTTATTTCCCAAATAACCATAATTACACGATGAGTGAATACAAATGTTTATGTAACATAAGTATCAATCATCAAAACAAATACTTTTGCGCTATGCGCATTGTAGTTTACGCACCTATCACGTAAAACGTACATTTTGCGGTTTTCGCTCTACCCCCCTTAAAAGGGATTACGCCCACGTAATCTACCATGTGTCATCATTGGACATTGGTCGAAGGCATTCAGCCGTCATGGCGTGGTTCAGCTTTCATGCGGTCTATTATACAATGTTCCTTGATCAATGGGTCTTAACCGTATTACCGGTTAGTCCCTTCATCTAGAAATTCCATCGGAGTTTATTTAACTCTGAACCGGGTTCGGTTCTAGCCTAAATGGCTTCAAGGCATTGATGATTGACCTTTTATTCACTAGGTGTATTTCACTTAGAATTTTGGGCCCGCTAGCTTCTGCTGCGTGACTCTGATAGCTCGGGTTATTCGCCCTTCTTGCTATCCTTAACCTCACCTTTTTACCCCTCTTTTTGTGGGAATAAGGTTTGTTCCATCGAGCATGGTATTCCTTTACCGTGTGTGAACACAATGAGTTTTAGATTCATAACTAGCTCTCTAGCAATCTATATACATACTGTTGTGTTTTTTAGTGATCATTCACTTGGTTCCTCCGACTTATTGTCGGGTGAGGTTAAGTCACTACTTAGTTGTAGTGTTTCCTCCATTGTCAGTAGCTTCTGAATTATGCTCAGTATTTTGTTTGGTACAAGTGTTATTTGCTTGTATGACCTTGCATTTTCCATGCGTCGGTCCTACTGACTTTCTTAAGTCTTCTTTCACTTTTATTCCAATGGAATTCACATCTTATGATTATTAGTGTGTTCCACACTCTTCGTGCTTCCTTGGCCTTAGGCTGCACGGTTTGTTTCTAAGCTTTTGCTTAGCTGGCTTATGCCATGTTCATTGGTGAAAGGAAGAATTTACCACGTTTTACCTTTTTCCATCTTCCTAGCTATCCACTTGATCATTAACTGCACAAGTGCAATACCAAAACACTCAGTCCTACAGAGTGCAGAGGCGTGAACCCTTGGCAGTAACTCTCTTATGTGAAATAGGAATTGATACTACTTCTTTGTGTGGTGCTTCGTTATTTGGTGCAGACTCCTGGCTTGTTGCCCGGTATGTCCACTATCTCGTATTAACAATTTCCGTAGCATTGGGTGATTACCCACATACTCTGGTCGCCTGCTGCGCACCCTGTTCTTACTGGTTCTACAGTATTGGTTTACATGGCCTCCGCTGTTGCTAGCTTCAGCTCATGTATTTTCACCATTGATTGCATGGTTCAGCGTTAATACTTCTAAGCTCCTTGAGTGTTTTTCACTTATACCTTACATTTCCACATATCATTTCCTTCTGAATCGATTAGACCTTCCCTGGTTTCAACAAACTGCTGTTGATGCTTTTTATGTCGCTTGGCAATGTTTGTATGCTCAAGCTTCACTGCATTAGTAGTTCCGAAAGGGATATATCTTCGGACATTTATTGATGGTATCCCATTCTTGGAATCCATGTGTTCACCGTTCTTGCGGTCTAACAGTTATGAGGGGTATCCTTGCTCATTGGTTGTTACTCTTCTATCGGTGTCGTCCTTGACAACTTTCCATATGGTTCACAATGGTTTTGCAACCGTTGGGTTGTGTGTGGTAATGGCTTACTAGCCATAATCCATTGCCTAGAGCTCTGTTCATCATACGTCATTCCCAAGTGATTACTTCTCCATAATCCATTGCTGGGTTTGGAGGTGATACTGGGCTCCATGATAAGATCGTCGCATCACGCTTCCGTTTATTCGAGACCCTTTCGTATCTTGGTATAGATCGATACCATTTATTAATTTAGGGTATCCCTTGTCAAGTGGGATCCCTTCGGTGTTCTAACCGGATGTTTGCTCCGATTGTGGTGTTCTTACCACGACATCTCTTTCAGCTGTGTTGACTTGATACCCTTTATGGATTGCTCCTGGGTATTACTGAGTATGCCATTACATCTGGCCGACATTTATGGGTATGTCCAGTTTGTTATCCTACCTTGCGGTTCTGGATCTGAATTATCCGTTGAGGGTTATAATGTCTCCCGTTCTTAGGGTAGATCACCGGTGCTTCTCCTTATGTTATTACGGTTTTGGTATTCCCTTCGGTGATGAATGGTAACTTTAGTACCATATATGATCACCCTGTGTATTTGTGGTAGTTGTTCTAGGAATTCTATCCCGTTCATCGTACACTGATGTGTTAATGTTAGGCATTTGCCTTGTGTTTAGACTGGGTATTCCTTCCAGTCATCATGCTTTACTTTAATATATTCAAGACATATCCAATGTCTTATTCAGTTGTCAGTGCTTCTCGCACTTTTAACTCTTAATCATCCTCCTGTAGTAGGTTCTTGACTCCTTAGATTGTAAGCTTATCTGAGTTCCCTTTGCTCGTTTGAGGTATCCAACAGTTCTGTTTCGAATTTACTTATGGTCCGTAGAGCGGAGTTGACTACTTCCCGTGTTTTGTACACTACATGTATACATACGTGGGGTACCATGTTGGTACGTTACCCCTTACCTAACTATCTGTCAGGCCCGCAAGCTCCTTCGGACTGCGTTCGTCCCACATCCCGTATTTGGGTACACTCGTAGTGCTCGTCACACGCCTAGGTGAAGTATTCTATTGTCAACTCCTCTTGTATCATTCTATGATACTCACCGTAATTCCGTCTGTTTGGTTCTTAAAAATCCAAGGTTTAAAACAAGGGTGTGTGGTTTTGAGAGAAAATTTGAGTTTTGAAATAACAGTTCAGTGTTAAAAGAAGTTCTTCATGGTGCCGCCATGTCTGAGGTCCTGACCAAGTCCAGCTTCTTGCTGACTGGTATGTTCTTGATACAATGGTCGGGCCGTTAGGCCTTCCCGAGGTTTCGTTATTTAATCCTTAGGACTGGTAATCCTATATTTGCTCCATTTGTCATAGCGGTACTTTAGCAAGTATTTGTGGGTTGTTAAAAGTCTGCCAACCGTCTTGTAGTTGCTGCACTTGCCCTGGGCAAGTGCACGGGTAGGTTGTTTTTCGGTTAACGCATACCGGTTACGGTATCGTTTCCATCCATACTTGGTGGTTTTATTAGGTCTTCATTTGATCTTTTGATCTTGGTGATCAATCTCCTGAGTCGCTTCTCAGTATACTTGACATGATTGTCATCAATTCAGGTGTCTCCCACCTTCACTGTGGTTTTCGAGGCTTGACTTATCCTTAGGAACCACGTTGTAGTCCTATAGGTGTATGTTCTATGAATACTTTCATTGTCATCTGTACTTTGTTGTTCGGTTATGACGGCCTCTTGGCATGTAGGTTTAGCGTTATTCCAACCTCGACTAATTCCTTAGTCGGTTTGTATACCGTTATTGGTATTATCAAACATTACAGTCCGTAGACTCCTCTGTCTCGGCTTGTTACTCCATCTTCTTCGCTTCGTTGCGCGGTTGTACTCCTCTTCTTGCTGGCTACTCATGGTTTTCGCGACTGCGAAGCACGTCGCCCCATGGTGCCATAAATTCCCTTATCCTGTGTCTAGGACCTTCGACTATGGTCATTGAATGCGGTTGTTGTTGTTCCAATGGGAACTGTCTTCGGGGCTTCCAGTTCTTGGACTCTACCGTATGACAGGTTCTTTTTCTAGCGAGGTTTGTTTTTGTAATTGCCAGATCGGGTTTTACCCGAGTGTGAGAGGTCTTTCCATCTCTCTGGCGTTATTATTCCAACTTTATACCGGGGGTTGCGGAGGGCGGCTATGGTTGTTGTAGGTTTCCGGATCACCCGGGGGTACCTAACAAGCGTACCTCACACGCTAACACTCCACCCTTAGCTCTAAGTCTCTAATTCCTAACTCGGTATTTTCCTAAACTCGGTATTTCATCCATCAGAGCGATACTTGGCTCTGATACCACTTTTTGTAACACCCCCACCGCTAATACTGTCATTACTGTACGATGCTTACCTTCACAGCGGATACTCCATACACAACGGCGGGTGTACAATGCCATTAGTCATCCACGTGACTAACAAGGCGAGTTACAATACTACATACTATCGGTCTGATGAATTGAACATACCGAGTACTCTACACAATACATTACTTTCCCTTGCATACTCAACCATAATTCAGATACAACTCCAATTCAATACTATACCGAGTTTACTACAATCCTTAAATTACCGATACAGTTTGGAACTTCCCATTTCACAATACATTACAAATACAAACCCTATTATACAACTACCCATACTTACATAGTAGTCTCCATCCTACTCTCTCGAACGGTGGTCAGCTTCGAGTACCTGCACACTAAAAACGTTCCCCCTAGGGGGTCAGCTTACGCTGAATATGAATTTCGCATATACCGCGTGCTAACCGTGGTACGCCGACTACTTTGGGTCGGATATACATGGAGCTCAATTTACATGCATACATACATACTCATGCTACAACAATACAATAAACAATGCCTACCTACACACACAAGGTTCAATACTTACCAAGGAAGACAATTCGATAGTCAACCGTTCATATTAGTTATTTATTCATTACTCTTTTGTTGCGTTACTCACTACTCTGTTCGTACTGTGTTCAATATTCGCTACTCTACTCATACTCACTCCTTACTCTTGCATACTCATCACTCCATGTTCAATACCTTACTCGCACACGATCCTTACTCTGTACTCGTTACTATACTTGTGCGTACCCACTACTCAATACTCCATAATTACTCATACGTACTCAATACTCAGTACTTACTCATACATACTCAATACTCGGTACTCATTACATACTCATACTCACTTCTTACTCAGTACTCATTACTTTACTCACATACGCAATACTCATTACTCATTACTTTGGCCTCTGGGCGGAGTAATACACAAGACTCGCCACCGGACTTACAATACGAGGGCTATACTTTTAGCTCCTCAAATACTCAAATGTCCGTTTTTACCGGACTATTCAAATTCCCAACACTCTTCTCTCAGAGTATATTACAATCTCATGGATTAGCCTTGAAGTATCTCTCTTGATAACCTCGACTAGCTTAGGGAATTACCACCATCTAGTATCCTCAGATTTAAGGGTTTCCCCAACGTATCGAATGCTCTCATGTTCGGGACATTACTTACCTCAGTCGGGTCCTCTCATAATGGGTCGACTAATTGCTAAGGGGTTTGGAGATCCCTCATCATTCTTTACTACTCTCATGGTTCATGTCTTGCACCAAGATTAATTCCTCTAATAGAGGTTACTTATATACTTCCACTACTTATTATTTGTGGATTATTCATTTCGATTCTCCTACCATTATCGGAAGGTTATTACTACCGTACACTCTCTCACATTCTAGTGAGTTCATTGGTTTGCGTTATCGTTTATTGATTCGTTAGTTTAGTGCGTTGCTACGGTTCCATTAGTTCACAACATGACTATTACTATGAGTCAATACACAACTGGACTCATCTATGATTCGATCTACGCACTAAATGAAGCCACACAATCAATCAAGAAGGTTAGCTCATACAGCATACAGCAAGACATACAGTGATAGGCAATAAACCGTTTTCATGCTTTAGTCTTGATTAGCCGGCATACAGCACACAAATCAACGTAATTCGGTTAGCATACGGGGCATGAGAAAATCATACCTTTCACCGGGGTTAGCTTTACCGTGTGTTCCCTTGTTCCTTGGTTCACACTTGGTCCACTGATAATGTTTCCAACATTGTTATTAATACTAGGTTCATACAATACACAAGTAATTACTACTCTCGTACTTACCCCGTTATCCCGGTATACTTAGTTTCGCTCATGTCAAACTATGTCCTTACTTCCCATTCATTTCCTACACTTGTTTACACTTCTTAGGACCTTTAAATATCACCAAACAAGGCCTTAACAACTTCTAAAACCATTACCAATCAATTCCCCATGTTTAGAACCCTTAAAAACACTCTCTGCTGAATTCTGGGGTGGTCCGGGACTTGGTCCGGACCCTAAGTCCCGGACCAATGATTCTGTGCACTTTCGGCTGATTTTTTGACCTGGTCCTGGACTTAAGTCCCGGACCAATTCCTGCATTCACTCTCGGGCCTTTTTTTGAAGCGGTCCGGGACTTGGTACATATCCTAAGTCCCGGACCCTGCTAAAAACTACTATTAATGTCATTTTTCAACCCCAAATCAACCCATAATCCACCCCTAATCATTCCATAAACTTTCCACAAGTTTCCTACATAATTATACACCTCAAAACACTCCTTAACCCACCTTAAATCCATGGTCCAATCCATACTCAACTTCTTGCCCAATTTCCATTCTCATTTCTACAACTTGCACACTTGTGCATTTCTACACTTCTCTTTGCATTTTGCATCTTGGCCTAACTTCATTTTACCATTCCAATTCATTTCCAATCGACTACATTACCTATGCCCAAGTCAAATCTCCATCTTCAAGATTACAAACACTAACTCTTTCTCTTGTTTTTCCAATGCATTTCACATGCTATTTGCTACAGATTTTACACCCATTTATTCTCATCCTAGAACTACCATTCCAAGGTTACTAAACATCTCTAATCAACCCAATACACACCTTGGTTCTCCCATTCACGAAGTCATCCAAAAATGCTTATTTCCTACTAAAATTTTGCCATAACCTCCCCATAAATCTTACATCCTCAACTTCATCAATTCTCACTAATTTTCATTCCTATTCTAGCCACACCCATACAAGGGTCCTACCAGCAATACAAAGCAATCTTAATACATCATCACTTCCTCAAAACACAATATCAATACACATACACAATTCTGTGGCTCTAAGGCCTACGATCCACATACTTGTCCACAATTACCCAAACTTTCACAACTACAATCCTAATACATCATTTTGGTTTCTTTAAATTGGTTTACCCATTCCCATTATTCTAATGCATTAAAACTTAGCATTAAGGAAGAGCTCTTACCTTGAGCTTATATTCCCTTCATTTCTTTTCCAATTCTTCTTCTTCTCTTTTTCTTGCAAAAATCGGTCATGTGGGGGATGGAGTTTCCAAACTCCATCCCAACACCCAAATTACATAAAGAGAATATAATCAAACTTCTAATCTCTTAAAACTTCACTAATTCAATGAAGGGTTTAAATTACCATTAGTTAGGGTTTTTACCTTGGAGCTTTTAAGAGAGGTTTTCAAGCCTTGAATGAAAGGAAGAGTTCCTCCACCATTGGAGAGTTGAACCAAGCTCAAATGAAGAAGAAAGCAAGGCATTACAAAGGGGGCAAAATCGGCCACTATAGAGAGTGAAGAAAAACGGATTTTTCTTGAAAGTTTTTACCTTAGGAGGAAGAGGAGACTCCATGCTTCGAAATGGTGTCATTTATTCTTCAAATGCTCAAAACCCATGGAGATGAAGTTGCTCATTTTCGGATTTTGAGAAGATAGAAATGTAGAGCTTGAAGAGGGGAGTTCAAATATGTATTTTATTTTACATTTGGAGCTCAAATGGAGCTAGAGCATGTGGAAGAAAGGTGAGAAGCCATGGGAGCATTCTTGAGCTCTCAAAATCGTTGGCTTAGAAAGGAAGAAGGAGAATGTGCTGCAGGAGGGGGACTCCATCCTGAGAGAGGGAAAGGAATTGGAGAGAGAGTAGAGAAATAAGAGAATAAGAGGAGAGAGGGAGGGAGTATACTTTTTACCTTTTTGCTTTTTATTTTCTTGTCTTCTAGTGTGTGTGTGTGTGAGAGAGTAATATTTAATTGAGTGTGAGAGAGGATATTAATACCCTATAAAAACCGGCCCACTTACACTGTTAAGCTGGAGCAGTTTTTTGTCTTTTACAGAAAACGCTCGTTAATTTACCCGGTTTAGGTACTATTCACTATCCGGGCCTGTTTTTCGGAATTTCTCGTTTCTTTAATTTTAATTGACATTAAGCTTCCATTAATGTTTTTTTATAGTTATTTAATGAACTATAATTTTTACGGGTTCATTTGACCACTTAAACATACGTTTTCGGGTTTTCTCGAAAAACGCGTGCTAAAGCTATATTAGCGTTTTAATACATTATTTGGTTCCGTTTTCTTCGAGAGTTGTTCCCATATATTATTTCGGTCTTATTAAACTCTAGGAATCCACATAATACGCTAACCGAGGTCTCATACCTCCTATGGTTATTTAACGCTCCTTTAGCGTTTTTCGCTTTTTAAAGCGTTTCTTTATTTCTTTTGGATTTATTTTCCTTACCAAAATTACTTAGGCACTGTTAGGCCCTTAAATACGATATAAAAATAATTTAATCACCATTTTTAAGTTCGGGGTATTTCATACAAAGTCCTGGACCACCACATTAAAACAGCCGAGAGTTTGAACCAGGTATGGGTCTGGGACTTAGGTTGAGGACAAGGTCCCGGACCACTCTAAAAATGGTGTATAAGCTTGGAAAATGTTAGGTAATGATGGGGATTGATAAGTATTGATATTATAAAGTTATTAAGGACATATTTGGTGGGAATTAATGACAATTAAGTGGGTGAATAAGTATAAGAGACAATGAGAAATGATGCACTTAAAAGTCTAAGTTAAAACTGTAAGGACTTAGTGAATATTAAATGGTGAACAATGGTGGATAAGTGGGTTAAGTAAGTTGGGATGAGTTAAGTTACTAATAACCTAAAACTGAATGAATGTTTTAGGACTTGTGAATTGGGACCCGGAAGGAGATTAAACAAGCAACCACCGACGGTGAACGGTACAGTTCTTCTTGTGACCTGCTTGCTAACGAGGTGTCCCTCGGCTTGTGTGCTATTTGTTTTTGTGTGCTCACTAAACAAGATAAAGCATGCAACCAAAACATTATGTTTATTGTATTGTTGTGCGATGTTTGAAAACTAACACAACTTACCGTGAGAACCTGCTAATTAACGTTTAGTAAGGAATTGTGTGAGACTAAGGAACACTCCCTAATATTAGTTTGTTAAAAACCGAAAGAGGTTTAACCAACAAACATGGTCTTTAGACTTTTACTAACTGGTACTTGGGGGGAGTGAGGAACCCGGGACTGACTCCGGTCATGCATGCTAAGGAAAGGGGGTCGGTATCTAAAGCAGATCCGACTTCCGCTTAAGGACTTGTCTTCGGACTTGTAGCCTAGGGTCGGTTGACCGGCTCAGCTACATTGGGCATCCAGTCCAAGGTAGGTGGCTTTAAGATGGGGTGGGGGGATCTAGCCTACATCCCCAACAATTTAAGAATGTTGTTTATTGCCGGTAAGTGTCCTGCTGCTGGCTAGGGTTAACCAAGCCTTACGAAAATAAACAACGAACTAAGGGTTAACCAGATCCCAATGAGAGAACGGTTGGCATATATGACATAAGGTTTGACATAAGTTGCAACCATTCCTATTTAAAGGATGGTTTGTATTATAAGACTGAGATAAGCTACATCCATTCCTTTTTAAAGGATGGTTGTTTTCTAAGACTAAGATTGAGGTAAGATAAGGATGGACTAAGATTAAGAGGAAACATAACCTAAGGAGTTAAATAATTAACCCTCTAATTAAGGGAACGCATTTAAGTCATTCATTGTGTCTGAACTTTGATTGTTCATAATTGGTTTGTTGTTTATTGCACTTTCTATTATGTTGTGCATCTAATCAACCTCCATGCTATCGACAATTAGTCGTCGTAGCCACGTTAGCTTGGGGCCATGAGAGGATCGTACCAGCATTCGTGCTGACCCCCTTTGGGGGCTGTTTTTACTACACAGGTGAACGTCAGGAGGCGGCCGTCACGAGAGTAAGATGGGGTACAAGCGTTACGGGTTAAGTGTGGCCTATGAGTTGTGCATGTACACTCGTATGGCAATTTGAGTTAGTAAGATGTATAGGATGTGAGGGGATTGTAAGAAGGATATGTTTGGTATATTCTGTAGTTAGACCGTGGCAAGGTCCTGGAATGTATTTGAATCCGCTGCAGAGTTTGTATATATGGTGATAAGT
This sequence comes from Limonium bicolor, assembly GCA_023374045.1. NCBI lineage: Eukaryota > Viridiplantae > Streptophyta > Magnoliopsida > Caryophyllales > Plumbaginaceae > Limonium > Limonium bicolor. Next base: position 286,962,491 of record CM041782.1, read on the forward strand.
TTGTGATAACCACGATTGGAACGAGATGGGGTGTTACAATAATGGTGTAGTATCAGCGATAGACGCTGAGTATGCCGGGCCTGGACCCTAATGGTCATTTAGTCATTTTAACCATCTTATTATTAGATCGGTTTCATGCTTTACCATTTTACAGTTATAATCAATATTGTAATATACATGTATAATATACATAATCAACCATCCAAACATTCATAAACACTAAACCATCCATCCAATCCAAACATTCATAAAATATCACAACAACAATTGTATATCGAACGTATCGAATAATAATACTGAATAAGCGCCGTAGCGAACATCATCCTTTGTTAATTTAATTTGGCTCTTAAGGTCCCATCCATCTAAACCATGTTAATTAAATACCAGTTGGGAGTCATGTTAAGACAACCCGATAACCTCACCATGGACAGTAGTCCTCCCGTACACACAAAGGTGCTCATTTCGCTAGAGGTCCGGAGGCCCCTGACTATTCTCTTTTGTCTTGTAAGACGTCCATATAAAAGGCCGTAGCCACCTGACCCACGATCCAAATAGGGCTCGTTGGGTATAAACCTGGAGCGGAAACCCGATCGGGTACCCCTCAGTGATCACAAATGCGCAACCAGGTAGTTCGTAAACTACATTGGATTCCTCACCTCAACTCACACCATCTCTCTCTCATAATGTTTAAGATATGCTCTTAGTCTTATGGAGAATAATTATTAGTTAGCTGCCCAATGGGTCTTACGCATACCTAGAAGTAATCTAGTTCATATTCATGTACGAGATCCAAGCTCTAGAGTCCGACAATGTCGTGACTCGTTCCTAAGTGTTTTACTTAGGTTACCATATACTTAATACTAATACTATGGTATTATATCAAGTAACCGTCTTGTTGTCACAATAACGTATATGTATGTTTATATAAGTCGATCTATAGTCGACGTAGTGTTAGCCTCGTAGGACGCTCGTGCATAAATAATTAATGCAGTAGCACACAATCACATACTTGTATCCAAAACACTTAACACACAAGTGATATCAACCAAATCCGAGCCCAAGGAGTTTCCTTAGGATAACCCGGATCAAACCCCTTTACATACCGTACACCTTAGACCAAGGATGCGCAGTGTAGACCACTAGCTCGCCAAGCGCCTTCGTCTGAAGTATGATCTAAATGGTAATAAAACTATAAGTCAGTCTCCATGACTAACGACATCCAGTATTTCCGAATAACAAGTAACCCCGACAGTTCATCCCCGGATTTCTACAGTTATTTGTTACGGGTTTATCTAAACCGGTCGGCTTTGTTACTAAAACTCGTATGTCAAAACATTTCGACTGTTAAGTTTAATTCATTACATTTCTTTGATCTTATCCACCATTAAATTTAGGTATATAACCTATAGTTGCATGTATGCATGCATGACTATATTATATTGTATTATTTTTCCACCATCCATTATAATACATTGTATTATATAATCCATATCTTAGCATATTATATTTGCATTCAAAAACTTGTAACCTATAGTATGTAACTATTTTTTGTAATAACCACCACCATTATATTATATGGTTTCCAACCATATTATATATTCATCCTTATATACATTATTCTTGTATATGTATATATTTACCTTATAGGTAAGTTTCATGAGTTATAAGACTCTTATATTATATGTTACATTTTATCATCTTATATTAGATGATTATTCCCATTAGTTGTATTATATTATACAACTTATATTAAGATTATTATCCCAATTTTATGTAACATTTTATGTTGTATAATTACAACCCTAAGGTTTAATCAATAAATACCTTAGTTTATAAATCTTATTGATTTATAATTTGTCACATTATTTAATGTGAATATCCTTACTTATATTAATTCCCTTTCAAACCATAAAATTGTTATAACATTTATAACATTATAGACCATAGTCTAAAATTCATATTTCAAACTTTTATAATTCGGTACAGCACATTTAATTTATTTAAATTCCATTTTGACCACATAACATTATGCAATGTTATACCATATACTAATATCATATAATATGATATCTTTATTTCCTCTAATTTATAACCTATAGTTTTTATAAAAAACTATATAATATTGCCGCATGGGCACCATATAAAAACCTTATTCTTTTTCATATACCATAGTTTCCTTTATTTACAAAATCACCACATTAATTATACCATGTTATATATATCATATAATATAACATTTTAAACCTTAATAATAATATAACCTATGGTTATATATTTATAAAATACCGAACAGCCCTTGTGTTGTTCTATATTATTTTTCTAACCCACCAAGTTTCTATAATTGCCATTTGGCCCAATTTATAACATATAGTTTTATAATATCATTAAAATTATATATTATACTCATATCTTAATAAATACTCTTATATAATTCTAAAAATCACCAAATTTCACCAAAGGGTTATAATTATTATTACTAACCCATATACTCTCGGTATTTACTATTCCACCCCAACTTTTATTCCAAAAGGTCATAATGACATAATAACTATATATTATACATATATAGTTTATTTTAATTCCAAAATCAACCCAATAAATTCCTAAAAATTCCTAATAGCCCATGGGTGTTTATAATACCATTATACACCCTTTATTTTCAGTAATAACATATATACCACATATGTTATCAAATTGTTACAATTAAATACTTATCTTATAACAAAACCTCAAATAAGTTATCTAACTTATTTAATTTGGTCAAAACCTACCATATGGTCAAGGTTGACCACCTTAATATTGCCCTGACCATCAATAACCATATATTACGGTTTGTACCCTTATTTTTCCAGAAATTACCATTTAACCCCAAAACTTTATATAATCTTATAATTTTTATATAAACTCATTTAAACCTCTAATTTTCAGCTATATCATTATTTAGCCCCCAAATTTAATTTAATTATACTTTAACCCCATATACTATGCGGTAAAACCTTATAAATACATAAATAAAATGGCCTAAAGTACATGGCCTTATTACAAACATTAGCTTATAAAATAAATTACACATAAATGCCCAAAAATGCATTAAACTCTCGGCCTTACACACATCTTTTCCTTATTTACCAATTTTCCACATAATGTCTTAAATTTGACAATTATGCTAATTAATTAGTTATAAAATTTACTAAACCATTCCTTAATCACCTAAGGTCAAAATAAGACCTTTATTAACCCATTCACTCACGACATAAATATATACATATGTATAAACACATATTAATATATCAAGTGAAGGTTTAAGTGATTTATACCTTGTTTTTGCCTAGTTTAGGCCTTGTTTGGCCGCGGCGGCTTAGGAACAATGTTTCCACAGCTTAGTTACATGTTTTCAAACAGAAATTAAGGCATGATTAGTCTCCAAGCAAGATCTAACCATAAGAAGTGTTTAATGTATATTTTCAAGGTAAATTTTACCTTAAAATACCAAGGTAAGTGTGGATGTCTTCGACCTAAATTTAGAGAAGTTAAAGAGCATCAAAAGAGCTACTAAAACCAAACTTTAAACTGGTATAACTCAGATAGAAGATGGCTAATTTTTACCTTGATTAAAATGCCTAAAATGGTGTTTTTGGCTTGGATCTGGGTATACCTTGAAGCTCTTGATATACCAACTGAATAAGTATATTAAGAAGAAGATTATAAGCCTAGGAAACAAGGCTTTCAAACCGGAATTGAAGAAAATCAATGGATAAGTGCTTAAAGCACATTTTTATACCTTAAGAACAAGATTATATTTCTCCACCTTCTTCCCTTGTTTCAGCCGAGATTCACCCTTCTTTTAACCTCCAAAACAACCTAGAAACATTGATGGAAATGGTTGATGCTTTGCTCCATGGAAAGAGGAAAGAATTGTGAAGAGAATGAACATAAAATGGCTTAATAAGCTTACCTATGTCAATTGTTGTTCTCTTCTGAATATGGAGTGTTCCCCCACGGTTTGGAGAAGCAAAGAGAGGATGAATGTGTGTGGTGTCGGCTGGGAGCAATCAAATGAGGTAATTAAGCTAACTTTGCCTTTTAAGTTAAGTTAATGTTATTTTATGTAATAGTAAATGGTGATTCACCAAAGTAGCTAGATATTTGTATCAAAGTTGAATGAGCTGTCTTCCATGCTCCATTCCTGCCAACTTCCAAGGGGTAAGGGTGGTCATTCATTGACCGTTGACCATACTTAGTCAATTTTGCTTAAAAATGCACTATTTGGGTTACTATTCACAAATGAATGCCATATTTTCGATTTTTTTTTGAAATCTTGGATTTAGACCTTATAATGTGCTACATTATAGGACATTAGTACATCAAGGTCTAATCCAATGCCTAACACCACTCAAAACCCACTCAGAAAGTCAATTTTCTCAAAAACGTGCTTTAAGGTGTTTTAGTGCACATTTTTTGTCGCAAGGTGTTTCTGAGCTTAGTTTTCTTTGAGAATAGTTTTCTTGTGTTCTTACATGATATTTGATCATGGAATCCAATTTTATATCATTTAGAGGTCATTAGACCTTTAAGGTTTTCTTAGAGCACATTTTTGCCCTACTTGACCTTGAAGCATGTAAATGCTTGTTCTTTGTGTTGGAGTGTTGTCCAACAATTTTAATATGTTTAGTTATGTGTTAATAAGCTTAGGACAAAGTTTTAGGTCTTAAGAAGTTCATTTGGGTATTTATTTACCCTAAACAGTCAAAGGGTGCAATATCTTGCTTTGTGTTGACCACTGTTGTTCTCAGTTGACTTTTAAGGCATGTTTATGCCTTAATTAATGTTATTAGATGTTTAATCCATGTTTAATTAGTTTGGGGTATTTCAACCCAAGTCCCTCTGGGTCGGTTCGTTCCAGAAACATTCTCGGCTAGCTATTTACAGTTTGACCGACCCAGCCAGGGTCGGTCCCCTAGGTCGGTTGACTACAGAACCTTCCCAAAATTTGTCTATCTTGCTCCAAACTTCTCCACAAGTTTCATAATAGGTTCAAACATCATTAGGCACTCTAAAACCTTCATAAATCATCCACCAAACTCATTGATAAACTCTTCAAACACTTACTCAAATCCTTACTAAATCCTTAACACTTCTCACACTTCCAACTTGTAATTTTTCCTAAGACTTCAACTAACCAAAGTGTTTTCTCCATACCAATTTGACCACTCCTCAAGCATTATTACTCATTCCCATTTCCATTACTCAAACATCCCAAAGCTATATACTCTATACTTAAACCTTCACAAGACATAACACCTTATTTCCCTCAAACTTTGCACAAGTTTCATAGCTTCTCTTATCATGGTTTTGACACCTTAAACTCACCATCCTAACCTCTAGTTCCTCCTAGACATTCTTAGGTCATTCAATACTCAAGAACACCTTACTTTATCCATTTTCACCAAAATGACCCTTAATGTTTACTAGTACATCCTTAATCATAAAATCTCCTTAAAACATCTTAAACACAAAGTTTCACAACAAATTTTTGACAAGGCTTCTCTAGTATATTACTACACCCAAACATTTAGTTTTTCATCCTTAAACAACCAAGACACTCAAATCCTTAATACACAATCTCTACGCATAAACTACACCCAAATTACACCACATCATAATATAGTGCATAAACTTAAATTGCTTGGCACTTAGGCCCTTAAATGACATAAATGTTACCACTGAATTTCCCACATATAATAGCCTTCAACCTGCAAATACACACAACAATGCTCCCATTGCAATATAAGTGTTCTTGTAATTCACCTTGTGATTGTTTTACTAACTCATTTTCCATTTACTCCTAAGTCACAAGTTCTCAAATATGATCATGTTCTTTTACCTAGTTTTTATAGCCCTTACATAATGTAAACTCTAAGCTGCATTTAGTATCTATCTAAACCCATCCCTTAAAGCATTAAACCTCCTTAAGGTAAGACATTTACCTTGTTTCTCAAACTTTTCTCTCAACTTCCTCCTTAGGTTTTCTTGGATGATTCTCAGCCAAGGACTTCAATTCTCATGCCAATGTTCTAATCCACATTCAAATAATCTAATGAGTATTAAGCAGCATGCCTAAACTCATTGAATTCAATCTTAGGTTAAAAAGTGTTTTAGGCTTAAAGTGGATGTTTACTTTGGAGTTTCAAGATGGACTTGGTAATGAATCAAAGAGGACCTCCACTAGTCCTTTAGAGATTAGAATGAGCTAGTTCAAGGAGTAAAACAAAGCTCCATGAGAAGATGACTTTCGGCCATATGTAAAAATGGTGGGAACTTAGTTTTACTTTGAGTTTTCTTACCTTGAATGAATGGAGAAGCAAATGAGCTCTTCAAACTTGATTTTCCTCCTTCAATGGAGTTTTTACATGGCACAAAACTTGATCTTTTGGAGATTTTAAAAGATAGAAAGAAAGGGCTTGTTCTAACTAAGAGTTATCTATGCTTGGTTTTTGATTTGGAGCTAAAATGAGCATTTGGTGAGCAAATGAAGATGGAGGAATCTGAGGGCTGCAACTTACAGTTTATTAGGGAGGAAGATGAAGAAGAAAATGGTGGAGAAAGAAGAGAATGAAGAAGAGAGGAGAGAGGTAAGCTAAAGTAAAGATTTTTCCTTAAAAGTAAATAGTACTATTCTTTTATTTCCTTCTTCTTTTTCAACTTTTCTGGCTCATTTGGTGACTCACCACTTCAAAAACCGGCCCCCTAGGCTTTATGAAGATATTTGTGGTCTTTTTTGACCAATTAATTAAGCTAAGTTGGCTAAAGCTTAAACTAGGTACTATTTGGGCGTTATTCATAATTAGTGCACAAATTTGTCAAATTTTTGGTTTCCCGTTGATTTAGGCTTTCTAATGTGATAATAATTATTACACAAGTTGATTAAGGTATAATCATAGGCATTTAGCCACTCAAAACCTCCTTCCAAGACAATGTTTCAAAAATGTGCTTTAAGAGTTCTTAAAGCACTTTTTTTTAACTTGTTTTTAAGCTTGGTTTTCTTTGGTAATTGTTTTAACATGTCCATTATCTTGTTAATAAGGTCTAAGAATGATATTTCGGTGTTAACCAAAGTTACTCCAAGCTTAGAGCATGTTTTTGCGTAAATTGCCCTTAAGGTGTTTCTTTGTGTTTTTTTTTGTTTAAATTATTTCCTAATGTTTCTAAGGCATATTTTAGCCTTCTTATATCTTATTTTAACATCTAAAAACCATATCTAGGTTTGGGATATTTCAAATTCATTAAGTTAAGGATGTGCGGTTACCAAGATCGCGCTGCGTACTAGTACCAGCCTAAGGTTCCCACAAAAATCGGGGTATTCTGCCCCTGGCGACTCCTTTCCCCTTCTAGTAGCTCGTATAAGCTGGGGTCTGCTCCGCGTGGCTACCTCGTGGTGCTTTGGGTCCAGCAGATGGAGTACTATTGTTGTCCTTGGTACGACATTCCTCTTCTTGAGCGTTGTGTTATAGTAATTTTTGGAGTTTAGCTCGTAAGCTCATATGGTTATTGTGATAGTAGGTCAGGTTTTACTGGACCTTCTAGGTTGTATCCGGTTGAAGTTATTCCCTTTCTGGGAGAGACTTCCATGCAGTACTTGGTTCCGCATATTATGCATTTTGATAGTCGTCTAAAACTCGTTTTTCTATCTTTCGATCCTCAGGTGCACCCGTGCGTGCTTTCCTCGGGTTAACCGAACAAGGTTTCGGTGTCTAATTACAAGTCGACCCGATTGTCCTATGGATTCCTATCCGTCTTCAAGGTAAGGGTCAATTTATATTCTTCACTACCTATAAGTACCCTTGTAGATAGTACGTAACTATTGGGACCCCCGGTCCTTAATGATTCATCGTATCACGAACTCTTCTATCCATTTTGATGTCACCGTGACTACAACAACCGCATCGGTCTTTCGAATAGGAGAAATTTTTCTGTCTCCTTGGAGCCATCCATTACATTGCCTCTATGGGTGACTGAAGGTGTGCGTAGCGGCGGGTGGGGTACCACTACTGTTTCTCGGGATGTTCTTCCATCAAGCTAGTGCGGCGACTCGTCACAACGCTATTCGAGGTTGCAGGACCTCCATTACCCCCGACATGCCTCGCCCTAAGTGGTTTCTACCTCTCCTCGACACCCGTAATACGCTATGTTGTATCATCACTTGGTAGTTTACCGTATAATAATCAATAACACAGATATGCAATTAAGGCAAATATTGTTACACATTTAGCGTTACTGAAACACTAGTTCGTTTAAGACCAGACGTCGCATACCTCACAAACGTTTCCCGTATTCCCATAATCCTAAGCTTACAGTCTTAGTCCTAATATCTCGTCATCAGAGTGGTACTCCGCTCTGTACCACTTTTGTAACACCCCTCACAATAAACTCGTAATAATCACTCACGTAGCAGAATTAAAGATGTCTTATAGCAGAAGTTGAAATACTAATAATCCTCACTCAGGTGTCACATGCCATTACTTGCCCATGCGAGTAATGAAGATGAAACGAAATATAATAAACAACAACAATAAATAACCATAGTGACGAACGAGATATTAACTATATCATCCTAAATACCACTCAATAAGTATGACAAGTGAGCACTTATAGTATTCCCAAAGTCATCACGTACTGACATGAATTAATCCTTGAAGCGTAATAAATAAAGGTCGAGGTCGTCTACCCACGATCCCGCGCTCCGGCGCTAATCATCATTTACTTGAAACATAAAATATCGGTGCCCATGGAGGGCTCAGCACTTGGCCGAGTATGTTAACTATGTTGTCCTAGACCCTTTAGGCCACTTAGGTCAATTATCCATCTTAACATGAGGTTCGTTACATGTTGTACCGGTTTACATATGTATTGAAACTGTAAATACATGGATGGAAACGTTTAAACACAATCAAGGCAGTCACTACATTCACATACAACATGATACATACGTAATCACAACAAATGAAATAAAGCACTGGAGTGCATAGTCATTCAGCAAACGATCTCATTTTCGTTATATACCACTGACCTCTCAGGTCCTCATCATTCTGTAAACCTTATCGCTTGTTGGATGTCAAGTTAGGACAACCCGTAAATTTTTATTCATTAATGGACAGTCGTCCTGGTGGCAAGAAGCCTGGTACCAACGGCGGTACATTCCGGCAAACGATCTATGTAGGCTCGTGTGGGCTTAATAGAGTGGGAACCCCAATCCGGGAAGAACACTCAGTGATCACTATGCGCAACCTGCTGGAACGAATGCAGACCAGGGTTTAACTAGACACATTTATTATTAGCTTATAGAGTACTCATTCATTACACGGCTGCCCTAAGGGTCTTACGCATACCTAGAAATAATCTAAGTCGTATTCACGTTCGAGGTCCATGTTCTAGAGACCGACATAGTCGTGTCTCTTACCTAAGTATTTTCTTAGGTTACAGTGTATATAATTATAATACTAGGTGTATTATTAAGTAACAACAACTTCATCATATTGATCGTATATGTATGTTTATATAAGCCGATCTATAGTCAACATAGTATTAGTCCGAAAGGACGTTCGTATACAATAATAATAATGCGATATAAACGGTCAAGTATACATTTCAACCCAAATATACATGCATATATACGAATATGTAAAATTCTTATGCACACCATAACATTCACTTGACATTCAAGGAATTAATCCACACACATCATGCATTTCACGCATATCACTCTTGTCATATACACAAGTAATACCCGGACCCGAGGATTCCCTCAGGGGTTTATACCGTACACCGACGAGTAACGCTAGCGTGATGAATGCACGCCTATCCTCTACGTTCCCGGAGCTCAAATTCCGCAACCCGATCTACTGAGATATGTAATTACTATTAGTATCTAGGTTTCAGATTTGCCTAACTAGCCATAGTCATTCTTGACGCGTAACCCGTTATTAACCCTTTAATCGGTTGGTTGTTTTCTCGGGTTTTCATGAGTCTTCAGGATTTATATTTCCATCGTACGGTTTAACTTACGAGTTACATTCAATACTGTATTTTATTCACTACGTGAGGATTGGATTCTCGGTCATCATGATATCCAATGCGGTTATTTGTTCTTGTATAATTGCGTACAATGGCGCTTACGAGTAGGCACTAATATTCACATGTGCATATATGTATACATTTATACTTATGTAAAGATTCATACGTACGTATATTATATGTTATCGTATTTATATCCGTTACGTGATAGTAATTATTTAACCATTCATGTTATATAACTAGATTCGTCCTCGTACGTCCATGCATACATGTATATGTACATAATATTTATACGCATTCATACTTATGTACTCCCTCTGTTCTGAATTGACCGTCCTGTTTGCTTTATGGCACGTTTTTCGATTTCAATATTAAGCATATAAGATAAAATAATTTTATAAACTAAATTTTGTAATATATAGTTTAACATGTAAGGAATCATACGCAAACCTTGAATTTTAAAAATTATGTTATCTTATATGTTAAAAATTGAAGTCAAACGACATGCTTAAATAGTAAACAGGACGGTCAATTCAGGACGGAGGGAGTATTTTCTTGCTCGAGTCTCGTTATAATTGACATTTTTGGTTATATCTCCACCTCGCATATATTATATATCATCTCTGTGTGTATATATATATATATATATTTACAACATCATATATTATATTCCATCCCATATTAAAATTCCTTGTCATATGAATTATATAGCTTTTCATATTACTTCATCATTCCTTGTAACATGTATATTGTTCATTTGTGTCGTTTATTCATACGTTTCTTATTGAAACTTTATTTCGAGATTATACAGTATACATTTATACATTGTCATGCCTCTTACAATATAAAGTTTCTACTGTACAATATACTTTCTACGATTCTCAACCTAGACTTATCATCTTATGTAATTATTTACAAGGCATGTTTATAACATGTTAATTCCTTAATGATATACTTTCTCATCCTTTAATAAAATGTCACATTATACCGTATTAACTTTGTAATATAATCTGTCCACAAATTCCAAACTGCCCAATACTTTTCGGTAATAAAATTCTTTCCTCTTTACTTTCAATTAATCACAATACCAACTCAAGTAATATATGGGTTACATTGCTATCTTTAATTACTTTATAGTCTAAGGTTTTAAACATTGCAATATACATGAAACACCCTAAACAGTTGAGTACATCAAATCATAAATAAAATCATAAACGCGTGAATTTTACCCGAGAATCACGTGGCACATAATGAGGGACATGTGATAATTCGTGACCAATTAAATCAAGTGTGGACATATACATGTTCGAAACAGTGACAACACGTCACCACCTAGGGTGATGTTACGAGGTAATATATATATATGTGTCACGCTCTTAGAACAAAGTAATAATATTGTTACGAATTATAATACATGATTTAAGTATACATAACAATGCCTTTACAAACTATAATACATGGCTTAATTAGATAAGTGCATACAACGTATAATGTCGAAGGTAATTCTATGCTAAGTAATTAAGCAACAAGAACACATCAAGAAAGGGACATGTAACACATACATTATATTGTTAGAATACCACTAGTTGACATGGTATTATAAATTACCAAGGGAAAAAAAACACTACCATTTAACTAAGGCTGATCGGGTTATATCAAGTACAACAAGGGACTTCAAGTGTGACTTTTATACCTTAAAGTATAACACCTATGTTGTGCTTGGAGATTTAGTAAGGACACTTAGAACAACCTATTAAATCCCTCACCTGACCATGCCTCTAACTAACAAGGTTACCCTCTAGTGATTAGTTTATTAAACAACAAAAACGGGACTGATGGCCATGGAATTCCTACCGTAACTGCATGTAAAGCAGTCCCATGCTTCTCTGATTGTTGAGCCGATAGTGCTCATCCACTCATAGGCATCTCAAACTATGAACTAAAGCAGTAAACATAATCAGACTCCGCTCTTGGTGTCTTGTCCGAGAATTTCTGCTGAGACAACAAAATCTGCACTCCAGTTTTGATCCTTGTAACCAGTGAACACTGTACTAACCTAATTAATAACCCATGCTCCTTTCCTTGCTGTTGTAACTGAGCGAACAAAAAAAACCAAAGAGGAACAACAGACAGCTTTTCAGTAGCACAATGGTGACAAGAATCTGTACTCCAGAATTTTGAAACTTAATGCCACCATCCCCCTTGTAATACGAGAGCAGTACTCCTCGCTACAGCTACAACTAAAAAAAACACAGACCATCGACTTCCCTGGCTCTGTCTGAGAACCTGAAGCGCACCATGATGCACCAGAGCATGCCTTGCCTTGAAAATTTGAGTTTCAGTCTCCTATGCTCTTCCTCTCAAGTGTAATGCTGTCAACACCCCAAACTTCCACAAACTGCCTTTATCGAAACCAGCAAGTACTCCATGACCTTCTCTGTCGTAACAACAAATACATAAACTACTCCGTCTGGCACATAACCCATGGTTTGTTGATTTCAGTGAAAGCAATGCAGGTGGCAGAGCTGGTGCATCAGAGTTTGTTTTGTTTTCAAACTCCCACGCCTACGTCATGAGAATTAGAGAGCAACTATCACCATAGTTCATTTCATCTGTGTCAGTCCCATGCAAACACCCACCTCGAATGTGCAAGTTCTGGAGTAAACCATTCAGTCTCTGCTGCGGGCAAGTAAACAGCACTCGTTAGGTCCTTCCCAGTCTCTTCTGTTTCATACCGAGAGTTTCTTTGCTGCCTAACTCATTGCCTCCCCCATCCTTGCATGACCTTGTCTACAAATTTAGCCATGAAGGGTGCATCAAACTCCTCGAGCACTAGGCCACTGATGTATCTCTGTGTGTGTAATAGTACATCCCAGCAGAAATCAGTAAGTGCATCCTACTGAAAACCCCAACTAAGACACTTTGAATCACTTCCCTCTTATGTCTCAATCTCCTCTTCATTCGAAATCACAGAAAAGGAAGAAAGTGAAGCAGCCTTCGCATGGAAAGAACCCGACTCTACATTTTTTTTCAATTAGAATCTGTAACAGGATTCACGCATGCTCCAGTTTGATTTTCCCTGGTGCGGTGAGCCTCTGTAACAAACCTTTCTCATGGCTAAACTCTCATGCATTCGCTAATTAACCCAAACTAGTTCATTTCCAGTTATTCTAGAGCAAACCAAGAATAGAACGGAAGAGGGAACCACACTTGGAAGCAAGGTAATAATAGAATTTCAAAAACTGATTTCAATTTTTGTGTTTTATGCACTTCGCATTCTTAAGTTAACTCCCAATATTATGCTAAGAAAACTAGCCTAACCTAAGCTCCTTAATGCCTTCTTAATTCCTTCTTAATGCTAGATGAAACACACCTCTAAGAACAAGCTAGAAAGGGGGCCGGGGAGGAATAAACCACCTAGTTCAAACGTTACTGGAAGTCCAGTTTCTGTTACATTTGCAGCTTCTGTATAATTAACTTCCAGAGGTGATAAAGAGGATGCATTGGCTTAAAAATGAACCTAACATATTACTAATGCACTTAACTAAGCGTAAGAACATTTTGGGAAAGTTAGTTATCAGATTAGTGTAGTGAAAATGAAGTAGACAAGTGCACAAATGCAGTTAGTTCCACAGTTTTCGTTTCTGCTAAGAAACTTCAGAGCTGTAGTAACTTAATGACAGATCTAAGAGATTACTAAAACGTGACACTAAGTGTAACAAGAAAAAAACAGTTAGCAACTTATTAGGATAAGAAAATAAGTGCATCGGTCAAGCCTTTTGTTTTAGTTTTTTATTTTCAGTTTCTCCTGAAACTTGTGCCCTCTCTATGACCCTATTACAGAGAGTTTATAAGGGATGCATTGAGTGGTTAGTGAACCTAAAACTCACCTAATGCACTCAGGTAGGATATAAACACCTTAGGGGAAAATTAGGGGTCAGGTTAATAATGAAACAGAAAGACCAAAAAGAATTTAGCAGTTTTAGAATTCAGTTCTTGCAGTTAGCTTCGTTTCAGTATAAGGATGGTTCTGTACACTAACGGAGTTGCTTGGGTTTTAAAATGTGAATGAAACACTTAACTACGTGGGTTGGCAATGAAGGAAAATTGAAAACCATAAATTAAGAACTCTCAGAAACCAAGAGAAGTTATCAGGTTCTTATGTCTCTGTTGTAGCTTCTAAAACTTTTGGGTTTCTGCATATTAACTTCTCAGGGTATAGGCTTTGTTGTTGTGGGTTGCTTTGGAGTTAATGTAACACCCCCAATCCTAAACCTGTAATAACGTCGCAAGTTGTAACATAATAAATAACAAATCGCAGCGGAAAATAAAACTATCTACCTTGGTGTTACACGTCACTCACCCTTGTGAGCAACAAGGCAACCTTACTCTTTCCAACAATACAACTCCTCACGCTGTGATGAACAGATACTAAGCACTTCTAATTATTACAAACCAAATCCAACTAAATGAGCAACTAACTGAATACAACAACCTCTTTAATACAATACAAAATAAAACCAAAGGTGTTTATTGAAAACACTACAGCTACCCCCGAGTCCTGCACTCCGGCTTGAGTCTTCTTCAATAACTTGGAATGTTTGGCCCAATGAAGGGCTCAACAATCGAAATGCTGGTATGCTAAATGTAGTCTTAAATCATTTTGAAATACCCTAAACCTTAATATGTTAATAAATTATGTAACTATGATTCTCTAAGGCTAATTAACTCCTTAAGATCATTGGTGAAGAAATAAAAACCAAAAAGAAAAAGGAATGCGTAAAGTCACAAACCGTGAAAACACGTATTTAATTATTTTAGGAGGTATATACATTCATTAGGGTTATAAATATATTTTTATACCTTAATTACACACTGAGAACATGTGGGAAAAATTCCCGAAGAAAACGGATCTAAAGAACGTGTTAAAACGCTAACGGAGTCTTAAAGCGCGTTTTTCGAGAAAACCCGAAAACGCGACATTAAATAGTCAAACGACCCTGTAAAAATTATAGTTAATTATATAACTATAAATAAACATTAATGGGAGCTTAATAACCATTAAAATAAAAGAAACGAGAAAATTACGGAAAACGGGCCCGGTTAGTGAATAGTGCTAAACCGGGTAAATTAACGAGCGTTTTCTGTAAAAGACGAAAAACGCTCCGGCTCGTACATATATATGTGGGCTGGTTTTAGTATATTAATTAGCCCTCTCACACTCTCACCTAGCTAGAAAAGAAAAGAAAAGTCAAATAAAGCAAAAAGGGGATAAAGCACATTTCCCCTCTCTTTCCTCTCATTTCCTTCGCTCTCTCCTCCCTTTTCCTCCTTTCCATCGTGAGCTGAAACAAGAGCTCCCATGGCTAGCTCACTTCCTCTTCATGCCCAAGCTTCATTTAAGCTCCAAATCAAAAATAAATTACATATTTGAACTCCTCTCATCATCCTCTACCTTTCTCTCTTTTCAAAATCTGAAAACGATGAACTTCATCTCCATGGGTTTTCCCCATTTGATGAAAAAATGGCACCAATGGGTAGCTTGGAGTCTCCTCTCTCTCCTAAGGTAAAAATATTCGTGAAAAACTCATTTTTCCTCCTCCTCTTGTGTTGGCCGATTTTGCCCATCCTCATGTCTTGTTTTCTTCTTGTTTTGGAGCTTCATTTCAACCTCCAATGGTGGAGTGATCCCCTTCTTGATTCAAGGGTGAGAACCTCTCTTGAAAGGCCCAAAAGGTAAACCCTAACTTGTGTTCTAAGCCCTCTGATTGAATTGAGATTTCCTAAGGGTTTAGATAATTAATTGAGTATGTTTTTGTGTTTCTTGAATGTTGGGATGGAGTTTGGAAACTCCATCCCCTCTGACCGATTTTGAGAAGATGGGAGCAAGATGAGGATTAAGGAGAGACTTGTGAATTAAGGTAAGAAATCTACCTTAAGACTTATTTTGAATGCTTTAGGATTGGGATGGGCTAAATTAAAATAATGAACCCAAATTATGCGAAATAATGTAGTTGGTTGAATTTGAGAGAGATTGTGAACTTGTGTTGATTTAAGGGCCAAGTGCCATTGCATTTGAGTTTGTGTTTATATGGTGGTTTATTGAGATTTTGGAGTTATGTTGTTGTTGATGGACTTTGAGGATTTATTATTTGCTGGTAGGACCCTTGTAAGGGTGTGGCTAGATTAGGAATGAAAAATGGTGACAAGATGAGTTTGGACATGTTATGTTTATGGGGAGGTTATGGCGAAATTTCGATAGGAAATAAGCGTTTTAGGATGACTTAGCAAATTGAGGAATCTAGGTTTGTAGTGTTGTGTAGAGATGTTTAGTGACCTTGAAATGGTGAATGGAGGATGGATTTGAAAGAGGTAAAAATCTGTAGCATAATTATGCTTGATAACTTGGAATTCCAAGAAAAAGAGTTGGTGTTTGTAATTGGTGAAACAAGGAGTGAATGTGGGTTTTAGGAGTGCATTTATGTAGGAATGATTGGTAAAGGTCATTGATGGATTTGGTAAGTTTGGTAGGAGGTAAGAACAATCAAAAGGAAATAGAAATGCACAAGTGTGCAAAATGCAAGAATGTGAAAAGTGAGTTAGTTGAATTTGAGCAAGAATTGGGTGGTGGAATAAACCAAGGATTTGGAGTGGTCTAAGGAGTGTTTTGAGGTGTTTAATTATGTAGGAAACTTGTGGAAAGTTTATGGAATGATTAGGGGTGGATTAAGGGTTGATTTGGGGTTGAAAAATGACCTTAATAGTAGTTTTTAGTAGGGTCTGGGACTTAGGATATGTACCAAGTCCCGGACCGCATCAAAAAAAGGCCTGAGAGTGAATGCAGGAATTGGTCCGGGACTTAAGTCCAGGACCAGGTGTAAAATTGTTCCGAAAGTTGATTTCTGTATTGGGCCGGGACATAGGGTCCGGACCAGGTCCCGGACCACCCCCAAAACTGCCCAGAAAGTGTTTTAAAGTGTCTAAAACATGGGGGATTGATTGGTATTGGTTTTAGATGATGTTTAGAAGTTGTGTGGTGACCTTTAAAGGTCCTAAGAAGTATAAACAAAGGTTGGAAGTGATTGAGAAAATTGTGAGTTTTGGAACACTTAAGTAAACGAAAAAAGGGATAACGGGGTAAGTACGGGAGTAGCAATTATGTACCTATCGTAATGCCTTAATATTAATTGAACCATTTGAAATTAAATGTGGTTCAAGGGTAAGACATGTGGAACAAGTGTGAACCGAGGAACGTGGGAACAACCGGTAAAGTAATTTCCCGCGGTGACAGGTATGGTTTCTTGCAACCTGTGTCCTACCGGGTTACACCGGCTTGTATGCCAATGTGTTTTCTGTGTGTTTGCCACCTTGCAAGATAAAGCATGAAATGAGTTTATAGTAATTCATTATTGTGGTGTAATTAATTCCGATACCGTTTAACCTTAATTATGTGTTAATAATAGTTAACCGACTTTAGGTTCACATAAGAGATCGGTATTCGGAATAAACGTCCCAACCCACGGGAACGTTCTAACTACGGCTATCCGTGTGTTAGTGTATGTTGTGATTAAGTGTGATGTATGTGACTTGTTTAGTATGTTGTTGTTATTGGATACTGTTATCCGTGTTGTTGAAATGGGATGCGATTTCCCTTATGTGATTAACAGGGTTAGTAAAACTATGTGATGTATGTATGTGATAAGTTCCATAAAGGAACCTTTAACTAATAAGTATATGTTATGTATGGTGAGGAATCCGGTCGTTCCAGTCACGCGTGTTGTTTGGGAGTTGATGTATATGTGTGAATTAACTCCCATCCTGTTATGTTAAGGGTTGCTTTCCTTCATTGGATTTCGACCTCCCACTAGCTTAGCCAAAGCTTACCTACCCAACATCCAATCGGGTTAGGGGGAAATTATGTGTAATGTTGGTAGGGTGTTGATGCCTAAGTTCACTTCGACTCCCTCTTTATTATGTTACGGTTGTTTTTCCTCCTTGAATTACAACCACCCGCAAGCTTAACCAAGGCTTACCTACCTCATCACTATTGGATCTAGGGGGAAATTGTGTATGTAACACCCTGGATTTTTAACTCAAAACATAGCTTATGTAAATACAAATCTAATGGCGCAAACGGCATCAAAAACGGACTTCAAATGAGTCCTAAAAGAGCAAAAACAGAGTTGGTCCGAACTTGTGTCCGGACATGGTAAGTTCGGACACAAGCCGAAGAGAAATAGACTGCAGAAATCCAAACGTCCGAACTTGTGTCCGGACATTGATGTTCGGACACAAGTCGAGAGTTAAAAGGTCTGAAATCCAAAGGCGTCCGAACTTGTGTCCGGACTTAGAAGTTCGGACACAAGTAAGTTTGAAAAGTCCGAGAAATTTTACGTGGCGTGTCCGAACATCAAAGTTCGGACCAAAGTTCGGACACGCCAAAACAGAGAGCTTCTAAAACATTCGGGGCCTGTCCGAACATTGATGTCCGGACGGACGTTCGGACAGGTCCTTCAGTGCAGTTCAGAAGACGTAAACAGGAACCAAAAACCATCAAAAACTCTCATATAAAACACAATAACAATAAGAGGAACTTTGGAACAGATAAGATCATTGTCAAGTACTTAATATGAAGCTCAAACTTAATAAAACCGATTCATAGAAACCAACAAACGCAGTTAACCAAAACTCACATGAACACAACCTTAACATAGCAGCGGATCTCAAAACGTCCAGGGCATTACCGCCACACCCAATTCCCATGGGTGCTCAGGCTAATGAACTAAATAACACTAAAAACACAAGTTAACCTTCAAGTTATGCCGAAGCAAAGTAAGCATTTAATGTATAAAAGTTGAGAACATAACAACATCTCTTAGACACTGAAATTCAAAACATCGCCTTATTAATATGTGGTCCCTAAACTATGTGATTCGCCGTCCCGATCCCCACAGTTAGTCATCCACACCTGCGATCATAAAACATAGACAGAAACACAGAAAAGATCGCACAAATCAGAAAAACTGAGTAAATTCTACCTCAAACTGTAAAATACATTTCAGAACACATTTGCCTTTAACAATCAGATGAGGAGTTTTGCTGAACAGTTGAAGAATTTCCAGAAAAACATATAAATACCGAAACCGCAGTAGGGAGCTTTCAACAGGAAGTAATAACCACAATTCCGAACACGGGTCACCTATGGGACCCCAAACCACAATTCCAGGACAGTCACCTATGGGACCGTCAAACAACCACCTCACCCTAAGTCCTTAAGTGTGCACACCCCCTATGAAACAGCAGTAACATAGAGTAGATCATAGAGCTTAACATCAACAATGTGTGCAGCGCAAATAATAACAATGGGGAGCACCTATGGGCTCCCAAACAATAATAATATCCTGTGAAAGACTCCCCAAAACCATTATCGAATTTCCATAATCTTAATTCAATTTCCAACTTCCAAATCCTCAAACCACAACCGAGATAAAACACAACGAACCCTTTTCCAATATTTCGCAAAACCACAGTCAAATCCATTGAGCATAGAATTTACCTGGAACAATCAAAACCCTCAAGAGCCCAACTGCTCCGGACTATTGGTAGCACTCGTCGATGTAATCGGCGTCTAGGTAATCAAAATTAGCAATCAGAATTTACCGAACAACGAATAAATAACTAAACAACTAAGTAGAATGCATTACCCGACAATCTACCAACTGGACACCAGGGAATAATCAGACCTCGACGAAATCAGCGAGAAAACACCAAGGGTTTGAAGAAGAAGAAGAAGAACGTGAAATAAAGAGCAGATTGTAAACGCAAGAACGGCGTATAGAGGATGGGGAAATAGTGAGGAGATATCAACCCTTAAATAGAATTATTTGTATAATGAAGAGAGAATAACCTAATTAAAGATTTATGCTAAAAAGGAAATACAAATAAAATATTTAAGAAGGAGTTCTAACTCTTGGAATTTAAAATATCTCTAAAGGATAAAACTCGATAAATTAGGGAGATCAGTAAAAGAAAACTGATGGAGAAATTCAAGAAGGAATAAATCAGAATGAGAAACAACATCAAGAATCAATTAATAAATATTTATTTGAAAGGAGATAATTTAGAAAAGAAAAGATGGGTTGTAAATAATTTAACGGTTTAACAAGGGAAGAACAACTCGTAAGAAGAATAAAAGATAATACCAGTAAAACAAATTTCTGGGAGAAGAATAAGGAGAGTTAACAAAATAATATTTGAGTAGTCAAATAGAATTTGAACTCTGAATACTTAAAATAAGTTGGAAAGAATATTCTGGAATAGTACTTCGGAGTTTAAATAACTTAGGGAAATTAAGAGGGGGAAATTAATACTATATCATATAGCGTTTGAAATATAATTAAATCTATTAAGGCAAACGTTACCAATATTCAGAAACACTTTAGAAAGAAAGATTAATTCCCTGGGCCACCTAATCTCAGACATGTCATTCATACCATATACTATATTATTCCTAGCTTGAAAATTCCTGGGTATTTCAGTGTAAGGTGTGATCGGTCCTATATGAGGCCGCCACGCCTAAGTAAAGAAAATGTATGTATGTTGTGCCCGGGCTTATATCACCCCGGCACTCCCTAAGTAAAGTTTATGTTCTCTAAGAAGAATGGAAATAAGTTTGTGTATGTTAATTAGTGAAGTGTGTTGTTATGTTGTGTGTGCTAACCTTGTGTTTATGTTCTATTAACGGATGTGTGCCTTTAAGCATGGCGTTTGTGTGTAATGTGTGCATGTTTTAAATAAAATCAACCGCATGCTAAGACGACAATTAGTTGTGCGTGGCCCGGTAGCATGCGGGCTGCTCGATTACCATACCAGCAAAGGTGCTGACCCCCTTTGGGGGCCCCCATACTTTTCAGGTACAATGGAGCTGGCAGCCGTTCGAGAGTAGGACGGGGTAGTTAGTTGTATACGGGTAGTGCATTTAAACACTTATGTATTGTAGGAGTAGTAAGACTGAAATTTTGTCTGCAGTAGCTTATTAATACTCGGTACAGTGGGAATGTAAATGTATAATGTTTGTTGGTAATGGGAAGAGTCTGTAAAGTGTAGTGCTCGGTAATCTTGTCCATCAGACCGGTATTTGTGTGTGTTAGCCTTGTTAGCCACGTGGGTGGTTAACGGCGTGTGGCACCCAAGGATTAAGTCATGTGTTGAGTTTTAATTCCGCTGCAACCGTTTGTTAAGGATCGTATTTGTAGTTGGGGTGTTACAAAAAGTGGTATCAGAGCGAAGTATCGCTCTGATGACTGAGTTACCGAGCTTAGGAAGTACCGAGTTAAGAGTTTAGTACTTTTGGGTTAAGGGTTGAGTGATAGCATGAGAAATACGCTAGTTAGGAAATACCAGTGTATACTGGATACCTACAATATCCATCCCGCCCTCCACAAACCCTATTTTATAACTCAGAAAGAACGCCAGAGAGATGGAAGTCCTCTCTTACTCGGGAATACCCGATCTGGCTGTTATTAAGTGTCCTTATAAGTACGGAGAACCTGTCAAATGGTAGATTCTGAAGGGTGTGAATCCCGAAGACGGTCTCCATCTGAACAATGTTTGCCGCATATAATAGCGAAAAGTGAAGAATCTTATGCATAGAGGAATAGAATTTCCGGCACCCTGGGTCGACATGCGAAGCAGTCGAGGACAACCAGCTTGCAAGCACTAACCGTGCAACAGTGGAGAAGTGAAGTAGTAGAACCCTAGACGAGTGTCTACGGGACTACAAATGTTAACTAATACACCAACGGTATAACAACCGATTAAGGAACGACAACGTAGTATGAGGAGGATACAATACCCAGTAAAAGGGGTCTCCCAGAATGGGAAACACCTTAGTTAATGATCATCATGTGGAGACAGTGAGAAGTACCCAAAAGATTTATTGTTAAGACGGTAAGATCAAGCAAGGGCCAGCAAGGCCACGGATGTTAGAGCGGGTCAAAGCAGTACCGCAACTGATGTGTATTGAACCAGTAGCCAGTCAGCATGGCGCACTTGCCAAGGCAAGTGCTGCTACTACAAGGCTGGCGGCAAATTATGAGCAACTATAAAGTACTTAGTAAAGTACCAAGAAGTAAAGTGAGATCATCATAACAATGGAAAGGCTTAATAGCCTGACCTCGGTACTTGGAAATACACCAGTCAGCAGGAAGCTAGACTCGGTTAAGGCAAGGGAACGTCGTAAAACCAGGAGAATATTTCTTTCAACTTAAATCCATTTTCAAAACCAGATTTTCATTCAAACCCATTTTATTTCAATTCTTCTTTTCTTTAAACCAAACCAGAAGACCTACACGGGCCTCAGTGCCACATGGTAGGTAAGTTATACCCAGTTTACTTTCGAATAACCGGATGAAAACCGGTAAACCCAAGGGTAACGACCCGAGGGAATGGATGGAGTCCATAATAATACAACAGTGGATAGACTTTCCCTTGATTAAGATCGGGAAGCACGAATGCATATTAACCCAGGATAATATAAGGGTGTTAACAACAGAATACTTCACCTAGGCGTGTGACGGACACTACGAGTGTACCAATTGAATTGTGGGACGACCGCACTCCGGTAGGAGCTTGCGAGCCTGACAAACCTTCTTATAGGTTAATCGGGTAAGTAGCAATGTATCAGTAGGGTACCCCACATATGTATACGAGTGGGTCTGGAGCACGGGAAGTAGTTGACTCCATACTACGGTCCGAAGTAAAAGTCAGGCAAGAGCAATGGAGTACCATCGAATGGTTGAAATAAAGGAACCCAGTTAAGTTAAGGAAGACTAACAGAATTAGTAAGTTTATTTTAAGGAAATGTTTAAAGGTGAACAAGTGCGAAGTGCACTGGTTAGTAAGTAAAGACGTCACACATGTCTTAAGAATCCTGAAGGATGAACAATAGCTGGAGTAAGTACCCAGCCTACATATGGTGAGGCAAATGCCTACAATGGACATGTTAATGTGCAACGATCGGGATGAGACTCCCAAGATATCAATTTCACTAAAGAGGATATTTAACCCAACAAAGAACGCTGAGCGAAGTAGTAAATTAAGCATACCAACAAGTGCAAGCCAGATATGATGGCATAACCTAATAACACCCAGGAGTTATCCTTAAAAGGGTGTTTGGGTCAACAATGGTTGAACAAGATACGTGACAGAAACGCAAAGGCTGAAATTAACACCAAGTTTAAACACAAGTCGTCAGAGGGAAGTCTGACATCCTTGAAGGGGCATCCCATGAAAGGAACAGTGATACTACGACCTTGTCATGGAGCCCAATACCAATCTAAACCATGTAATGTGTGTGGACAGCCTACAACGGGCAGAGCTCGAGGCAATAAGGCTTAAAAGCCACAAATCGATTGTGTTAAGAAAATGTTATTGATCACAGAAGTTTATGTTATATAAGTAAGTAAGCGGATAACGAACCACTGCTTAAAGTGTGGGGACACCTCTTGATGTTGTGAGACCGCAACAACGGTAGTTATGCGAACTAAATTCAGAAAATGTGTTAAGAGTCGATCATGTTGTTACTACGAAAAGAAGTATTCGTACCAGTTGTGAAGACCGGAAGAGTAATAAGTCTGATGGCAACCACCATAGGTGTGGGATGCTAAATGTGTAATGAACAACGCTCAAGGAGCATAAAGACTCGAAGAATAGAGTATTCAGCAGTCAGCCGGGTAAGTGGCAAAACACAATGTAATTGCGGAAGCTAATATAACAGCGGATGCAGTGCGAGTTAATGTTATACAATAAGTAACCGGATGGTGCGTAGTAAGCGACCGTTGCATAAGTATTGTTAAATAATAATGTGGCAAATAAAACCAGTCATGAGTTAAAACCAGTGGAGATACAAGATAAGTGATGATAAACAGACTGGGCATTAAGCCGATGGTCGGTACTATGTGATAAGGAACTCAGTGCGGATTCCTATTGCAATCGCATAAGAGATCTACTGTCAAGAGTTTACGCCTCTGCACTCTGTATGACTGAGTGTTTTGGTATTCCACTTGAGCAGTAATAATCGAGTGGGATAGCTGGGAATTTGGGAAGATGTTAATTGTGGTAGAACAACAAAAAACTTATAACGTCATAAGGACCGATGCATAGGAAATGCAAGGTCGTACAAAGGAAAGAATTCATGTACAAAACCGAATTTGGAGGCATGATTAAGAATAAGTGACTACAGTTGCACTAAATATCAAATATCGGTATGGAATATACCTCGTGTGGGAAATAACCGAGAGAGCACTACACATTAGGTAGTAGCTCAACCTCAACCGACAGTAAGTCAGAAGAAATCAAGTTAATCATCGTAGAAATACATAGCGGTGTACATAGTGAACTATCATAGAGGTGGATAGAAAGTTTGTAAATCGTCGACTTCGCTCACGGTAAGGGATACCACGCGTCGGTTGAGAAACCATTCTTCACAAGATGAAGGTGATAAATGGGAAATGTATAATACTTTAAGAATAACGAATGGGGAAAACAAACCTCCAAAGTTATTAGAGTGGCGCAGCAGAAGCTGGTGAGCCAGTGATTCAGATGTGGAATGTGCATAGTGAATATGAGTAAATGGCTAATTATCAATGCCTAGAAGCGTGACAGGCCAGAATCGAAACCAATTATGAGTTAAATAAGCTCCAATGAAAATCCTTGGTTTAGGGACTAAACCGCCAATATGGTTAAGATCCTCTAACCAGAACGCATTGTATAACAGACCGCGTGGGAGTTAAGACACTTCATGGCGGCAGAACATTTTAAACCAATGTTCAGTGATTGATTACGTGGGCGTAATCCCTTTTAAGGGGGGTAGAGCCTAAAACCGCTTAGTGTGTTTTAACGTACAAGTGTACGTGAACTATGTTGTGCATAGTACAAAACAATTTGTGTTGATGATTGGTGCATATGTAATATGAACATACGCATTCATTCATGGTTTAATTGTGGTAATTGCGCACAGAAGATGCGAATACCATTGTGATAAGTGTGTCTACCTTGTTAACTATTGTGTGAGAGTACAAGCGAAAGGGAGTAAAGAAACTCCCGGGGAACTAAAACCCCGACCATGTATGTTCATATAATACTAAAGGTAAAACCGTGTTGTATTTTGATAAAAGTTTATATATATACAGTATTGTGATTTATGAAGAGGTATGACACTGACATAGAACCTAGCGAGAGGTTATTCCCTAGGTAACTTGATTAAAAGTGAATGGAGATAATTGATGGATGGAGTTCCATTCCTTGGAGATGTAATGATTATGATTAGAAGGATTAGAAGATAGAAAATGGTAAATGTTTGAAGTAGTTGCTTGTTTGAAATTGAAGTGGGAGGTGGAACTTGATTTGCATGCGATCAAGGGAAACTGAACACAAATTGGGGTGGAGAGATAGTTCAACACTGATGCTGATCACATCAGGGTTGGATGATTCTTGAAACTCCCTACAAGTGGTTACAAATAATCACATAAAGAATAAGATGCAGTTAGCAATAATTGGATTTGGAGTTGTATTGTGTTTTCAAAAGAATTAAATTGGTGTTTTCAAATTTCCAATTGGTATTTTCAAGACTTCAGTAAATATTTCCAAAAGTTCTTAAATGCTGTTTTCAAAGGAAGGATTACTTTTGCTTGACCTTATAGAGGATTTTCAATTAATATCCTTCCAATAAAGGATTTGTTCTACTTAACCCCATAAAGAATATTTTCGTATTACTTGCTCACGAGCTGAGGACGTATGAGCCTTTGTCTTCGGACCAGTGACATGAGAAGTATATTTTAAAAATGTATGTGATTGTTTTGATCTCCCAAAGGAACGGGGACCAGAAGGTGTCCATCGCGACCGGGTTCTGCGGGATCACAGTATATATGTACTCTTCATGGGACTCGAGCCCATGGAGAGATGGAAAAGGTATTTCTGTTTGTTATACATGCTAAGACATGTTGTGTGACATGTGTGGTAGATGTTATCCAGGCCTATGAGCCTGAAAGTGATTTGCTGTCTAAACCTTAAAGTCTGAATGTTGTTATGTGACCCAGACCTGAGAGTCTGAGGGTGGTTATGTAAGTACAAATGTTGATATGTTACCCGGGCCGTTAAGTCTGAGGTTGTTATGTGAAGTGTGTTTTAGTATGGAAGTTGTATCTTGCAAGTAATCCCAGTGTTCTCAACAAAAGGATATGAGGGAAATTGTGAACTTCGAGGACGAAGTTCTTTTAAGGGGGGTAGATTGAAATACCCTAAACCTTAATATGTTAATAAATTATGTAACTATGATTCTCTAAGGCTAATAATCCTTAAGATCATTGGTGAAGAAATAAAAACCAAAAAGAAAAAGGAAATGCGTAAAAGTCACAAACCGCGAAAACACGTATTTAATTATTTTAGGAGGTATATAACATTCATTAGGGTTATAAATATATTTTTATACCTTAATTACACACTGAGAACATGTGGGAAAATTCCCAAAGAAAACGGATCTAAAGAACGCGTTAAAACGCTAACGGAGTCTTAAAGCGCGTTTTTCAAGAAAACCCAAAAACGTGACTTTAAATAGTCAAACGACCCTGTAAAAATTATAGTTAATTATATAACTATAAATAAACATTAATTGGAGCTTAATAACCATTAAAATAAAAGAAACGAGAAAATTACGGAAAACGGGCCCGGTTAGTGAATAGTGCTAAACCGGGTAAATTAACGAGCGTTTTCTGTAAAAGACAAAAAACGCTCCGGCTCGTACATATATATGTGGGCCGGTTTTAGTATATTAATTAGCCCTCTCACACTCTCACCTAGCTAGAAAAGAAAAGAAAAGTCAAATAAAGCAAAAAGGGGATAAAGCACATTTCCCCTCTCTTTCCTCTCATTTCCTTCTCGCTCTCCTCCCTTTTCCTCCTTTCCATCGTGAGCTCCTTCCTCCTTCCCCTACCTCTGGCGATTTGAGCTGAAACAAGAGCTCCCATGGCTAGCTCACTTCCTCTTCATGCCCAAGCTTCATTTAAGCTCCAAATCAAAAATAAATTACATATTTGAACTCCTCTCATCATCCTCTACCTTTCTCTTTTCAAAATCTGAAAACGATGAACTTCATCTCCATGGGTTTTCCCCATTTGATAAGAAAATGGCACCAATGGGTAGCTTGGAGTCTCCTCTCTCTCTCCTAAGGTAAAAATATTCGTGAAAAACTCATTTTTCCTCCTCCTCTTGTGTTGGCCGATTTTGCCCATCCTCATGTCTTGTTTTATTCTTGTTTTGGAGCTTCATTTCAACCCTCCAATGGTGGAGTGATCCCCTTCTTGATTCAAGGGTGAGAACCTCTCTTGAAAGGCCCAAAAGGTAAACCCTAACTTGTGTTCTAAGCCCTCTGATTGAATTGAGATTTCCTAAGGGTTTAGATAATTAATTGAGTATGTTTTGTGTTTCTTGAATGTTGGGATGGAGTTTGGAAACTCCATCCCCTCTTGACCGATTTTGAGAAGATGAGGAGCAAGATGAGGATTAAGGAGAGACTTGTGAATTAAGGTAAGAAATCTACCTTAAGACTTATTTTAAATGCTTTAGGATTAGGATGGGCCAAATTAAAATAATGAACCCAAATTATGAAAAATAATGTAGTTGGTTGAATTTGAGAGAGATTGTGAACTTGTGTTGATTTAAGGGCCAAGTGCAATTGCATTTGAGTTTGTGTTTATATGGTGGTTTATTGAGATTTTGGAGTTATGTTGTTGTTGATGGACTTTGAGGATTTATTATTTGCTGGTAGGACCCTTGTAAGGGTGTGGCTAGATTAGGAATGAAAAATGGTGACAAGATGAGTTTGGACATGTTATGTTATGGGGAGGTTATGGCGAAATTTCGATAGGAAATAAGCGTTTTAGGATGACTTAGCAAATTGAGGAATCTAGGTGTTTGTAGTGTTGTGTAAAGATTTTTAGTGACCTTGAAATGGTGAATGGAGGATGGATTTGAAAGAGGTAAAAATCTGTAGCATAATTATGCTTGATAACTTGGAATTCCAAGAAAAAGAGTTGGTGTTTGTAATTGGTGAAACAAGGAGTGAATGTGGGTTTTAGGAGTGCATTTATGTAGGAATGATTGGTAAAGGTCATTGATGGATTTGGTAAGTTTGGTAGGAGGTACGAACAATCAAAAGGAAATAGAAATGCACAAGTGTGCAAAATGCAAGAATGTGAAAAGTGAGTTTGTTGAATTTGAGCAACAATTGGGTGGTGGATTAAACCAAGGATTTGGAGTGGTCTAAGGAGTGTTTTGAGGTGTTTAATTATGTAGGAAACTTGTGGAAAGTTTATGGAATGATTAGGGGTGGATTAAGGGTTGATTTGGGGTTGAAAAATGACCTTAATAGCAGTTTTTAGCAGGGTCCGGGACTTAGGATATGTACCAAGTCCCGGACCGCATCAAAAAAAGGCCCGAGAGTGAATGCAGGAATTGGTCCGGGACTTAAGTCCAGGACCAAGTCCAGGACCAGGTGTAAAATTGTTCCGAAAGTTGATTTCTGTATTGGTCCGGGACCTAGGGTCCGGACCAGGTCCTGGACCACCCCCAAAACTGCCCAGAAAGTGTTTTAAAGTGTCTAGAACATAGGGATTGATTGGTATTGGTTTTAGATGATGTTTAGAAGTTGTGTGGTGACCTTTAAAGGTCCTAAGAAGTATAAACAAAGGTTGGAAGTGATTAAGAAAATTGTGAGTTTTGGAACACTTAAGTAAACCGAAAAAACGGGATAACGGGATAAGTACGGGAGTAGCAATTATGTACCTATCGTAATGCCTTAATATTAATTGAACCATTTGAAATGTAAATAGTGGTTCAAGAGTAAGACATGTGGAACAAGTGTGAACCGAGGAACGTGGGAACAACCGGTAAAGTAATTTCCCGCGGTGACAGGTATGGTTTTCTTGCAACCTGTGTCCTACCGGGTTACACCGGCTTGTATGCCAATGTGTTTTTCTGTGTGTTTGCCACCTTGCAAGATAAAGCATGAAATGAGTTTATAGTAATTCATTATTGTGGCGTAATTAATTCCGATACCATTTAACCTTAATTATGTGTTAAATAATAGTTAACCGACTTTAGGTTCACATAAGAGATCGGTATTCGGAATAAACGTCCCAACCCACGAGAACGTTCTAACTACGGCTATCCGTGTGTTAGTGTATGTTGTGATTAAGTGTGATGTATGTGACTTGTTTAGTATGTTGTTGTTATTGGATACTGTTATCCGTGTTGTTGAAATGGGATGCGATTTCCCTTATGTGATTAACAGGGTTAGTAAAACTATGTGATGTATGTATGTGATAAGTTCCATAAAGGAACCTTTAACTAATAAGTATATGTTATGTATGGTGAGGAATCCGGTCGTTCCGGTCGTGCGTGTTGTTTGGGAGTTGATGTATATGTGTGAATTAACTCCCATCCTGTTATGTTAAGGGTTGCTTTCCTTCATTGGTTTCGACCTCCCACTAGCTTAGCCAAAGCTTACCTACCCAACTTCCAATCGGGTTAGGGGGAAATTATGTGTAATGTTGGTAGGGTGTTGATGCCTAAGTTCGCTTCGACTCCCTCTTTATTATGTTACGGTTGTTTTTCCTCCTTGAATTACAACCACCTGCAAGCTTAACCAAGGCTTACCTACCTCATCACTATTGGAGCAAGGGGGAAATTGTGTAAGGTGTGATCGGTCCTATATGAGGCCGCCACGCCTAAGTAAAGAAAATGTATGTATGTTGTGCCCGGGCTTATATCACCCCGGCACTCCCTAAGTAAAGTTTATGTTCTCTAAGAAGAATGGAAATAAGTTTGTGTATGTTAATTAGTGAAGTGTGTTGTTATGTTGTGTGTGCTAACCTTGTGTGTGTGTTCTATTAACGGATGTGTGCCTTTAAGCATGACGTTTGTGTGTAATGTGTGCATGTTTTAAATAAAATCAACCGCATGCTAAGACGACAATTAGTTGTGCGTGGCCCGGTAGCATGCGGGCTGCTCGATTACCATACCAGCAAAGGTGCTGACCCCCTTTGGGGGCCCCCATACTTTTCAGGTACAATGGAGCTGCCAGCCGTTCGAGAGTAGGACGGGGTAGTTAGTTGTATACGGGTAGTGCATTTAAACACTTATGTATTGCAGGAGTAGTAAGACCGAAATTGTTGTCGGCATTAGCTTGTTAATACTCGGTACAGTGGGATTGTAAATGTATAATGTTTGTTGGTAATGGGAAGAGTCTGTAAAGTGTAGTGCTCGGTAATCTTGTCCATCAGACCGGTACGTTGTGTATGTGTTAGCCTTGTTAGCCACGTGGGTGGTTAACGGCGTGTGGCACCCAAGGATTAAGTCATGTGTTGAGTTTTAATTCCGCTGCAACCGTTTGTTAAGGATCGTATTTGTAGTTGGGGTGTTACACATTTTGACTCCTTAAGTCGTTTTAGCCATCTTGATATTAGATTCTTTACATGAAATACCGGTTACAATAATAACAGTAATAACTATAAACATTTAACAATCACATAACAATTCACCTGTAAACATCAGTGTACAATAGTACACAACACCATTAACCACACAACAATAATCCATAACAATAACCAATAACCACACATCAATAACTCATAATAATAACCAAACAAGATACGCGTATTAAACTTGTACTTGTTAGTTAGCCACCAGACCCTTATCTTTTAAACCAATCATTTAACCTTTTCCAGTTAATTTCCACCTCAAGTGTCATGTTAAGTCAAACCTTAATAACTTATTAATGGATGAATGTCCCCTGTGTTCCATTGGAACTGTTTACCAGCTGACCCTATGGCCCTGGTTAATTGACCGATTCGGTCGAACCTGTGCACCAACGGCAGTGCCTTCCGCCATCCCCGAATGTGGCTGATGGATTTCCCTTGAGTGACTCTCCATTGAAGTCTCTCGTAGTGATCACAATGCACAACCAGAAAGTCGAAACAATCTGGATTCATCTCTTTATAAGTTAGCCCTTTTGGTCAGTGATACAATAACCAATATTTGATTTAAGACCTTAACAGTTGACCTTTGTTAGGTTCAAAAATACCTAAAGGTCAGTTAGTCCTGTAACACCCCATCTCAATCCAAATGTGGTTTCGCAACTTGACAACAAATATATAAATGTCACAGCGGAATTCAATACACTCCAAGACCTTGCCACGGTCTGATTGACAGAATATACCGAACATTAGTACATACAAATCTTAGCCAAATACATATCCTTCTTACAATCCCCTCGCATCCTATGCATCTTACTAACTCAAACTGCCATACGAGTGTACATGCACAACTCGTAGGCCATACTTAACCCGTAACACTTGTACCCCTTCTTACTCTCGCGACGGCCGCCTCCTGACATTCACCTGTGTAGTAAAAACAGCCCCCAAAGGGGGTCAGCACGAATGCTGGTACGATCCTCTCATGGCCCCCAAGCTAACGTGGCTACGACGACTAATTGTCGATAGCATGGAGGTTGATTAGATGCACAACGTAATAGAAAGTGCAATAAACAACATTCCAAATGTGAACAATCAAAGTTCAAACACAATGAACGACTTAAATACGTTCCCTTAATTAGAGAGTTAATTATTTAACTCCTTAAGTTATGTTTCCTCTTATTCTCAATCCAACCTTATCTTACCTTAATCTTAGTCCTTAACTAAGTCTTAGAAAACAACCATCCTTTAAATAGGAATGGATGTAGCTTATCTCAGTCTTATAATAAAAACCATCCTTTAAATAGAAATGGTTGCAACTTATCTCAAACCTTATCTTAATCTTAGAATACAAACCACTCTTAAAATAGAAGTGAATGTATCTTACCTCAATGTTTATTTTTGTCGGGTCAACAGCAACCCTAGCCAATGAGCTATTAACTCCATTGGGTGAATAAACAACTTATCTTATAATTTAGGATTTAGGTGATCCTACCGCACCATCTTAATGCCTCCTACCTTGGACTGTATGTCCAATGTAGTTGAGCCGGCAACCGACCCTAGGCAACAAGTCCAAAGACAAGTCCTTAAGCGGAAGTCGGATCTGCTTTAGATACCGACCCCCTTTTTCCTTAGCATGCATGACCGGAGTCAGTCCCGGGTTCCTCACTCCCCCCCCCCTTAAGTTCCAGTTAGTAGAAGTCTCAAGACAATGTTTGTTGGTTAAACCTCTTTCGGTTATTAACAAACTAATATTAGGGAGCGTTCCTTAGTCTCACTCAATTCCTTACTAAACGTTGGTTAGTAATTTCCACGGTAAGTTGTGTTAGTTTCCAAACATCACAACAATACAATAAACATAATGTTCCGGTTGCATGCTTTATCTTGTTTAGTCGGCACACATAAACAAATAGCACACAAGCCGAGGGACACCTCGTTAGCAAGGAGGTCACAAGAAGAACTGTACCGTTCACCGTCGGTGGTTACTTGTTTAATCTCCTTCCGGGGCCCAATTCACAAGTCCTAAAACATTCATTCAGTTTTAGGTTATTAGTTACTTAACTCATCCCAACTTACTTAACCCACTTTTCCACCATTGTTCACCATTTAATATTCACTAAGTCCTTACAGTTTTAACTTAGACTTTTAAGTGCATCATTTCTCATTGTCTCTTATACTTATTCACCCACTTAATTGTCATTAATTCCCACCAAACATGTCCTTAATAACTTTATAATATCACTACTTATCAATCCCCATCATTACCTAATATTTTCCAAGCTTATACACAATTTTTAGAGTGGTCCGGGACCTGGTCCTCAACCTAAGTCCCGGACCCATACCTGGTTCAAACTCTCGGCTGTTTTAATATGGTGGTCCGGGACTTTGTATGGGACTTAAGTCCCGGACCAACGCAAGCTAAAATCCTCGGGGGTAAATCAGGGGGTGGTCTGGAACTTCTTACAAAACTTAAGTCCCGGACCCTATGGTTGAAGCAACTCTCGGCATGAATTTTAGGTTGGTCTGGGACTTTACCTGGACTTAAGTCCCGGACCAGCTACAGATTTTTGCCCTTTTTTATTTTCCTAAGTGCATTTGCACTTGCTCTCTTCATCCATAAATCACCCAAACTTTATACATGATCTTAGGCATGTTCTAATACCAAAATAACCTCTTAAACTTGTCCAATTCCTTCTCTAACCTCATAACCCAATTTCTCACACAATCTCTTAGCACTTGTAATATTTTCCTTACACTTCCAACATGTAAACTTTGTCTAAAACTTCAACTAACCAAAGTGTTTCCTTTCCACCAATATAACTACTCCTCAAGCATCATCATGCACAACCCATTTGCTTTATTCACACTTCTCATAGCTATATATAATCTAACACATGCTTACTTCCTTACAAGTCATTATACCTTATTCTTCTTCAAACTTTGTGCACAAGTCTCACCATTCCTCTTACCATGACTTTGGTGTGTTCAATACACCCTTTTAAACTCTAATTTCCTCATGGACAACTCTAGGTCATTCTAAAACTCAAGAACTACTTAGTTAACTCCTTTCCACTCAAATTCCTCTTAATGATCCCTAGTAAATCCTAGGGCATATTAACTTACCACCACCACTTAAACACTTTGTTTTCTACTCAAATTTCGCCATAGCTTCCCTAGTATTTTATCATGCCCAAATGCATTGTTTTCCTCATTCAACCATCTCACACACATCAAGTCCTTTCTCATCTTATTTTCTCACCCAAATCAACTCATTCACAACAAACTCAATATGATGCAATAATCTTAAATTGCATAGCACTAAGGCTCTTAAATAACATGGCTCTTAGGCCCTTAAATGACTTAAACTTAAACACTGAATTTCCTACATATAAAAGCTTTCAACCTGCAAATACACACAACAATGCTCCCATAGCAATATAAGTGTTCTCTTAATTAACCTTATACTTATCTTACTAACTTATTTCGATTGGCTCCTTAATCACAAGTTCATAAGCTTGTTTAAATTATTTTTCCTAGGTTATATAACCCATTACACAATGTAAGCTCTAAGCCACATTAGTACTCACCTAAAACTCATCCCTTAAAACTTAAACCACCATTAGGTAAGCAATTTACCTTGTTTTTCTCAAGTTTCTCTCAAGTTTCTCCTTAGGCTTCTTCCCTTGGGAATCTCGGCCACCATTCTAATTTCCATTGCCAATGTTCTAGTCAATATACAATGACTCCAATGAGTACTTAACAACACACTAACCTTAAGGAATAAAACCTAGGTTAGAAATGTGTTTTAAGGTATTAAATTGAATGTTTTACCTTGGATTCTCAAAACAATCTTGGATATGAATCAAGAAGGACCTCCTCTAGCCCTTGGAGAATAGAAAAAAAGCTAGAACAAGGCATAAAAATGAAGCCCCATGAGTGAAATTTTCGGACATGCGAAGAAGTGATGGAAAGATGGTTTTTCTTACATATTCTTTACCTTAAGAGAATGGAGAACCAAATGGGCTCTTCAAACTTGATCTTCCTCCATCAATGGAGTTTTCCCTTGGCACCGAAATGGAGCTTTGAAGGATTTGAAAAGATAGAAAGCTAGAGCTTGAGCTAACTAAGAATAATATGTGTTTAGTTTTTGATTTGGAGCTATGAGCAAGTTATGGACAAAGCAAGGTGAGGCAACAATGGAGGCTGCTCTTACGTGAATGGAGAATAGAGGAGGTGAAGAAAACCGTGGGAAGAAGAGAAATGAAGAGAGAGAAGAAGAAAGATAGGCTAATATAAGATATTTTGCTTTTAAAAGCAAATAGTAACTTTCTTTACTTTATCTCTTCTTATTTTCTTAATTGATGAAGTCTATGGTGACTCACCTTCTTAGAAACCAGCCCCCCCATTGATTTAGGCTATTCATGGTCTTTGTTGACCAACTTATTAGACTTAGTTGATTAAAGACTAAACTAGGCACTATTTGATTACTATTCACAAACTAGTGCACATAATTGTGAAATTTTTGATTTCCCATTGATTTAGACTTCCTAATGTGATACTAAGTAGTACACAAGTTAATTAAAGAGTAATGATGGACATTTAGCCACTCAAAACCCCTTTACAAGACAATTTTTCAAAAATGTGCTTTAAGACTTCTTAAAGCACATTTTGTGCTTTAACTTGTTTTCAAGCTTGGTTTTCTTTGGTAATTGGTTTAAAATGACCATTAGGATATTACTAAGGTCTTATCATGATATTTGGGTACTCACCCAAGTTTCTCCAAGCTTAGAGCACATTTTAGCGTTAATTGCCCTTAAGGCATTTTCTTGTGTTTTGCTTGGTTTAAATTGTCTACCAATCTCTCTAAGGCATATTTTAGCCTTAATACATCATATATTGATGTTTACTTAACATACTTAGGTTTGGGGTATTTCAATCTACCCCCCTTAAAAGAACTTTGTCCCCAAAGTTCCCATGCACCTTATCTTATTAGAATACATGTCTTATCTCATTCCATAGATCATATAGATCATACTTATGTATACTTAAACTCATTGGATCATTAGATCCACCATATGCTTATACTTAAATATCACACAACATGCTTAAGCATGTATAGCACTCAAAATTCTCTTTGTTTCTTTTGATGATTAAAACAATCACATAATTTTCCAACGTATTCTCCCATGTCACCGGTCCGTAGACAATGGCTCGTTCATCCTCGTCACCATGGGCCAGAATACAAAACACTCTGCTCTCCCCATGTCACCGGTCCGAAGACAAAGGCTCGTGCGTCCTCGACTTCATGGGCGAGACTCAGTAAAAAGGTAATCCTTTTTACGAGGTCATGTGAGGAATAATTCCTCTAATTAAAATTACAATCAACTCCAATTTCGTTTTATACTAACGCCTCTATCCTTAGCGTGATTTAATTGTGACCACTGGTAGGGAGTTTCAGGAATCATCCAACCCTGATGTGATCAGCATCAGTGTAGAACTATCCTTCCACCCCAATTTGTGTTCGGTTTCCCTTGATCCCTAGAAAATCAAGTTCCACCTCCCACATCATTTTCAAACATCCAAATAATTCACTCATGTCCAATTTTCTATCTTTTTAGGTCTTCTAATCATAATCAATACATCTCCAAAGTGTGGACTCAGTCCATCAATCATTCCCAGTTCATCTCTTAGTAATTACCTCAAGGCACTCATTCTTACTAAGTTCTATATCAGTCTCATACCATTTCTCACCATCTTATATGAATATGAGGAAGAAGATAGTAATTACCTCAAGGCACTCATTCTTACTAACTTCTATATCAGTCTCATACCATTTCTCACCATCTTATCTCATAGCATTACTACCTTCTTCCTCATATTCATATCGAACAGTATCCCATAGTGTTATCTTATTCTTATCTCACACATAGTCTCTTATCGACTCATATCTCATATGTTCCTTATTCCTTAAGTCTCCTTAATCCTCTTCCTTAATTCTCTTAACTTGTACTCACACCGGAGTTAACAAGGTAGGTACTTAATGTGTATGGTATTCACATCTTCTATGTGCAATAACCATGATTTATCTCAAAATGTTTATGTAAAACAAATTCTCAAATTATTTTGTGCTATGCACACCGTAGTTTATGTACTAAGTACATAAGCATACGCTAAGCGGTTTTCACTCTACCCCCCTTAAAATGGATTACGCCCACGTAATCAACGTTATATCATCCTTGAACATAGGTTCAAGATGTCTAATTCTCACTAAGCATTCTAGCTTCCATGTCATTTATCTCACTTATGATTCGATCAGAGGGAATCTGTATCGAGGATTCTTACGGTACTTATACTATTTCTTAACTTAGTTTGATGTAACCTCAAGGGTACTGATCTGCTAGCTTCCGCTGCGCGACTCTGATAGTCATAAGCTTAACTGCCTTTCTTATCCTTTTATAGCATTATATATCCTTCCCCTGCGTGCTTATGGTTTGGCACTAAAGGTCCCTCAATGGACACGTGTTATCTTTATTTATACATGGACTTGATGAGCTGTAGCTCGTCTATCCAGTCTTCCTGAAGATCTAATGTTCATATTCTTGGCGTTCTTTTAAGTGTTTAAATCGTCCTTTCCATCTGAGGATGACCCTTAATCTGAAACTACTGTTTAGTGCTTATTGCGCTTTACAGTCTTATCCTTAACTTCTTAAGACATATCCAATGTCTGTACTTAACAATCTGTGCTTCTCTCACTTCATAGTTTTTAATTATTTGTTCTCTGGTTCCTTTGTGTTGTTGGTTCAACTGAATTCCTTTTTCTTCAACAGTTTGTGGTAGTAGCTGCTCTTGTCTGATCTTGCACCGTTATCCGTGGTACGGAGTCGACTACTTCCCGTGTTCCTTACACTACTCGTTTACATGCATGGGGTACCTTACTGGTACATTACTACTTACCCAACTAACTCATAAATGAGCGTGTCAGGCCTACAAGCCCCTGTGGGGTGCAGTCGTCCCACGTCTCGTTTTAGTAAACTCATAGTGTCCGTCACACGTTTAGCTATTGCTAATTATGTAGTATTCTCTTGTCGATCTCCTCTTTCATCGTTCCATAATAACACTTATTGTTCTTCTTGAATTTAATCAAGGGAAATTCATTTACTGCGTTCTTGGGTATTGTATGCTCTAGTTCTTTCTGTATCCCGTACTGATTCGGTCTCTTAGTAACTGAGGTCTCTTTCCATAGAGCCTCTTATCTTGTTTCTCATATTTTGATCTACTAGGAATGCACTTCCAGTTCCTTAAGGAGTGGGTAGTGTGCTTCCTGTGAAATCTTACCTAACCAGGTCCAGACTACTGGCATCAATGCGCAGTTCGTCTTCCATTTTATTCCCTTGCTTACTTCGGGCTTAGCTTATAAATCTAATTGCCTCAGTGTCAATATTTGACGGCTCATACCGAACGTTCGCTTTATTGCGCACCATGACTTAATCCCCTTATATAAATATTGTTCTCACGACCACTACTACCGTGGTAGTTGGCCTTTACCATGTTTCCCATTGATGGCGCAACTACTTACTCATTTACTCTAACATCTTATCTTATATTCAATCCCTTCTTGGTGTAAACACACTAGGAGTTCTCTAATTTCGGTGTTTGGCGGTTGTCATACCGTGTTGTAAAAAGGTTATCTCTCAATACGAAGGTGTTCTGCTCCAATCTCAGGTTCATAAGTAGGCTAATTTTCTCACATTCTTTCATCCTTTATGATGTTATTTACCATGTAATTTAACCGGTTACTGAAGAAGTCATTCGTTGAATCAAAAGCTCTTTTGAGCGTTGGTCACTTGACGTGTCACACTGTGCACTCCCAAAGTTTATCTCTGACGATTACTGATTCTTAAATCCTTGGTGTTGGATATGAGGTCTGTCTATGCAGCCTTCCTTATTACTCAAGTGTATCTGGTATGCTCTAAGGTAATCTCAAGGTTTACAGTTTCCATTTTATAACAAAAGCGTATTATATCTCTAATAAGTGAAGGTCTTTTTTGAGGGGTCTATTCCCAACACAACAAGGAGAGGTATCCCCACCCTAAAAGGCATGGTTCGTTCTCCGCCCCTGTCAATGTACTATCCCACTATCCTCATTGGTGCCCTTTCCTGGAAATATTTCCCACAATCTAAGTTATAGGTTGATAACCGTTCTTATCTACAAATTGTAGTTCCTTCGTGGCTTAAATAAGCTCTCTTATAACTTACAGTACCTCGGGCTCTGATGTGGTTAACATCCTTGGCTCGTAGGCTCTTAGTTCTTAATGTCATTGGGTGAGAGCCGGTGCTCGGTTCACTCTTCGTATTCTTACTCATCTGTAGGTTATCCTCATAAGTTTCTGGTGCTTTGAACACTATCCACCGTTAGGTTATATATTAAATGTAGTATCAGGTTTCCTGGTAGGTTGCTGCATCCTGCTATGGGAGTTTATTCAGGTGATCTGAGGTTACTTAGTGTCTTTGACAATACTGTCATTTTACTAGACTTATGTCTTTTAGCAGTCAAGGCTAAGTTTGTATTAGGCGTTTGCCTTACGGTGTCCAAGTTGGATATCATCCCGTCATCTTAAACTTCCATCTCAGCACGAATGCTGGTACGATCCTCTCATGGCCCCCAAGCTAACGTGGCTACGACGACTAATTGTCGATAGCGTGGAGGTTGATTAGATGCACAACATAATAGAAGGTGCAATAAACAACAAACCAATTATGAACAATCAAAGTTCAAACACAATGAACGACTTAAATGCATTCCCTTATTTAGTGAGTCAATTTTTTCACTGCTTAACTTACGTTTCCTCTTAATCTTAGTCCATCCTTATCTTACCTCAATCTTAGTCTTATCTTAGTCTTAGAAAACAACCATCCTTTAAAAAGGAATGGATGCAGCTTATCTCAATCTTATAATACAAACCATCCTTTAAATAGGAATGGTTGCAACTTATCTCAAACCTTATCTTAATCTTAGAATACAAACCACTCTTTAAATAGAAATGATTGTATCTTATCTCAATGTTTATTTTTGTCGGGTCAAAAGCGACCCTAGCCAATGAGCTATTAACTCCACTGGTTGAATAAACAACTTGTCTTATAATTTAGGATTTAGGTGATCCTACCACACCATCTTAATGCCTCCTACCTTGGACCGTATGTCCAATGTAGCTGAGCCGGCAACCGACCCTAGGCAACAAGTCCGAAGACAAGTCCTTAAACGGAAGTCGGATCTACTTTAGATACCGACCCCCTTTTTCCTTAGCATGCATGACCGGAGTCAGTCCCGGGTTCCTCACCCCCCCCCCTTAAGTTCCAGTTAGTAGAAGTCTCAAGACAATGTTTGTTGGTTAAACCTCTTTCGGTTATTAACAAACTAATATTATGGAGCGTTTCTCAGTCTCACTCAATTCCTTACTAAACGTTGGTTAGTAAGTTCTCACGGTAACTTGTGTTAGTTTTCAAACATCACACAACAATGAAATAAACATAATGTTCCGGTTGCATGCTTTATCTTGTTTAGTCGGCACACATAAACAAATAGCACACAAGCCGAGGGACACCTCGTTAGCAAGCAGGTCACAAGAAGAACTGTACCGTTCACCGTTGGTCGTTTCGGTTGCTTACTCTCCTCCGGAGTCCAAATTCCCAAGTCCTAAAACATTCATCGAATTTGGTGGTTAATTACTTTTAATTAACCTAGCTTACTTAATCACTAATGATTTCCAACTAAATACCACTTAAGTTCTTATGAACTTAATCTTAAGTGAATCACTTCTCCTCATTCCTTATACCTATTCACCCACTTAATTATCATTGTCACTCACCAAACATGTCTTAAACAACCTTATATTATCATTACATATCAATCTCCATCTAGCTCTTCTTAAATTCTTACCAACTTAACCTTAAACACTTAGTACCATTTTATTTACCTTTACCTCTTAAGTCCTTATATGCTTATCTTTCAAATCATCATCACTCTTCTAATGGTGGACCCCTAAATCATTGTAATTTAAACTTAATCATGTAAGTTAATCACTTCTCATTACACCTCATACTTGTTTACACCTCTTAAGGCCTTTACATGTCACCAAACAAGGCCTAAACATCATCTAAAACCATTACCATTCAATCCCCCATCATTAGAAGCCAAAACAATTTTTTTTCTTTTTCTCTGCACTGGACCGCCCCTCTGGGGCGGTCCCCAGGGGCGGTCCGCAGCAGAACCTATTTTCCAAAGTGCTTTTCTCCTCATTTTGAACTCCAAATTCACCCCAATCTTTTCCCACTCATTCCACAATCTTTCCACATGTTTCCTACATGTTTAAACACCTTAAAACATGCACTAAACCTTCCTCAAAAATCACCAAACTTGACACTCAATTTCTTACAAAATTCTTACACTTAACACTTGATTCCTTACACTTCCCTCTTGTGACTTTGCCTAAGACCTCAACTAATCATTATGTTTCTTCACAACCATCTTAACTACTCCTCAAGCATCATTTTGCATACCCATTTGCATTACTCAAACTTCTCAAAGCTTCATATAATATAGCACATGCTTACATCCTTATAAGTCATCATACCTTATTTTTCCTTCAAACTTTGTACAAGTTTCCTAGCTTCCTTAACCATGGTTTTGGTGCATAAAACTCACCATTATAACCGCTAGTCCCTCTTACACATCCCTAGGTCTTCCTAGTACTCAAGAACTCCATGGTTTATCCATTTTCACCAAAACAACCCTTAGTGATCACTAGAACATCCTTAGTCATTAAATCTCCTTAGAACACCTTAAACACTTAGTTTTCTCTCCAAATTTTGACATGGCTTTCTTAGTATATTACTACACCCAACATTTAGTTTTTTTTCACCCTTAATACAATCATGAACACTCTAACCCTTAGTACACAATCTTAGCACACAATTTACACCCTCCTAACCTCTAACTCCTCCTAGACAACTCTAGGCCATTCTAAACTTCGAGAACAACTTGGTTAACTCATTTCCACTAAAATTTTGCCATAGCTCCTCTAGTATATTATCATGCCCAAATGCATGGTTTTTCTCATACAATCATCTCACACTCATCGAGTCCTTTCTCATCATATTTTCTCACCCAAATCAACTCATTCATAATGAACTCAATATAGTGGAATAAATCTTAAATTGCATAGCACTAAGGCTCTTAAATATCATGGCTCTTAGGCCCTTAAATGACATGGATCTTAGGCCCTTAAATGACATAAATTAAACACTGAATTTCCCACATGTAATAGCTTTCAACCTGCAATTACACCCATCAATCTCATAGTAGTTATAATGCTCTTAAAATCCACCTTAAACTTATCTTACCAACTCATTCCCATTGGCTCCTTAATCACAAGTGCATAAGCTTGTTTAAATTCTTTTTCCTAGGTTATATAACCCATAACATAATGTAAGCTTTAAGCTACATTAGTACTTATCTAAATACCATCCCTTAAGACTTAAACCACCATTAGGTAAGCATTTTACCTTGTTTTTCCAAGCTTATCTTAACTTCCTCCTTAGACCTTCCTCTTGAATGAATCTCGGCCACCCATTAAATTTCCTTTGCCAATGTTCTAATCAATATTCAATGACTCACATGAGTGCTAAACAATACACTAACCTTAAGGAATGAAAACCTAGGTTAAAAATGTGTTTTAAAGCTTAAAAGTGTGTGTTTACCTTTGAATTTTGGAATGGCTTTCATAATAAAGCAAGGCAAGACCTCCTCAAGTCTTTGGAGAATAGAATCAAGCTAGAACAAGAGTAAAACAAGCCATCTTAAGAGGAAAATTTTCGGCCATATATGAAAAATGGAGGAAAGTTGATTTTTCTTTCACTTTCCTTACCTTGAATGAATGAAGAACCAAATGAGCTTTTCAAACTTGATTTTCCCCCTTCAATGGAGTTTCTCCATGGCACCAAAATTGAGCTTTTGAAGATTTGAAAAGATTGAATGAAAGAGCTTGCTCTAACTAAGAGTAATCTATGCTCACTTTTTGATTTGGAGCTAAAATGAGTATTTGGTGAGCAAATGAAGATGGAGGTGCCATGGCTGGATAAAGAACGGTTTTGGAGCAGAGATGGGAGGAATAAAACATTGGTGAAGGTATGAAATGAAGAAGAGAGGAGAGAGAGAAGGCTAATATAAGATATTTGTCATTTTAAAGCAAATAGTGAATTTACTCACTTTCCCACCTCTTTCCTTACTTACTAGCACATGTGGTGAGTCACCACTTCAAAAACCGTTCCCCCCTTTAATAATAAGATACTTTTGGTCTTTGTTGACCAATTTATTGACTTATGTTGACTAAAGGCTTAAACTAGGTACTATTTGGCACTATTCACAAATCAGTGCACAAATTTGTGAAATTTTTGGTTTCCGATTGATTTAGACTTCCTAATGTGATACTAATTAGTACACATGTTGATTAAGGTGTAATCATGGGCATTTAGCCACTCAAAACCCATTTCTAAGACAATTTCTCAAAAAGGTGCTTTAAGGAGTCTTAAAGCCCATTTTGTGTTTAAGCTTGTTTTTGAGCTTGGTTTTCTTTGGTAACTGATTTAATATGACCATTATGATGTTACTAAGGTCTTATAATGGTATTTGGGTGCTAATCAAAGTCACTCCAAGCTTAGAGCACATTTTTGCCCAAATTGCCCTTAAGGCGTTTTCTTGTGTTTTCCTTGGTTTAAATTGTCTACCATTCTTTATAAGACATATTTTAGCCTTACTACATCATAATTTGATGTTTACTTAGCATACTTAGGTTTGGGGTATTTCAATCTACCCCCCTTAAAAGAACTTTTGTCCCCAAAGTTCTCACGCATCTTATCTTATTAGAATACATGTCTTACCTCATTCCATAGATCATATAGATCATACTTGTGTATACTTAAACTCATTCAATCATTAGATCCGCCATATTCTTATACTCAAATATCACACAACATGCTTAAGCATGTATAGCACTCAAAATTCTCTTTGTTCCTTTTTGATGATTAAAACAATCACATAATTTTCATCGTATTCTCCCATGTCACCGGTCCGTAGACAAAGGCACATTCGTCCACGCCACCATGGGCCAGAATAAAAAACAACTCTGTTCTCCCCATGTCACCGGTCCGAAGACAAAGGCTCATGCGTCCCCGACTTCATGGGCGAGACTTAGTAAAAAGGAAATCCTTTTTACGAGGTCATGTGAGGAATAATTTGAAATACCCCTTACCTTTAAAATATAATTAAATGATCTATTAATGATCTAAGATGGTTAATAAACACCTAAATATTACTGGGGAACAATCTAAAGATCTCAACAAGGCAAAACATGCCTTAAGATCGGTAAAGCCAAAAAGGTGCTTTAAGACACCATAAAGATTGTATGACCTCAGATAGGATCCAAAGTGGATTCCTAAGTATTATAATGAAGTAAGGAACACAACAAAACAGTTCTCAAAGAAAACTAAGCTCAGAAACACCTTACAACACAAAATGTGCACTAAAACTTCTTAAAGCACATTTTTGTGTAATTGCCTTCTAAATTGGTTTTTAATGAGCTTAAAGGTTATAAATACCTTTAAATATGATATTATATCACATTATATCATATTAGGAATTTAATTCCAAATTTTACAAATTTTTACAAATTTAATATTCAAAAATTAATAAAACCCTAAAAGGGGGCCCACATGAGTCAACATTGACTAAGATTGGTCAAGAGGTCAAAGTTGACCCCTTGGACCATAAGAGATCGGCAGCCACAAGCTAAGGAGGCTCCAATTTGCCACTTGTACACACCATGGACAACACTCCAACATAATACCCTAAATTAAGGGTTACTTTTGCCTTTTGATTAATTAATACACCATTAGCTCCATTATTTGACTCCTCCAGCTGGAAAACCGTGTGAGCCTTCCTTTCTTCTCCATTAGCCGACCTCTTGTT
The DNA here is from genome assembly GCA_023374045.1 of Limonium bicolor. Taxonomy (NCBI): domain Eukaryota; kingdom Viridiplantae; phylum Streptophyta; class Magnoliopsida; order Caryophyllales; family Plumbaginaceae; genus Limonium; species Limonium bicolor. The sequence continues at coordinate 287,007,113 of CM041782.1, forward strand.
CCCTCTTATCTCCTAGGTGAGTCATCACTCATTAACTAACATTAAACTAAGCAAAAGTTTGTCTTTTGAATTATTAAGTCTCATTTCCAATCATTCTCTTACCCTAGCTCATTCCAGCCGAGCTCACTCACCTTCCAAACTCTCTCAACCGTGGCTCTTGAGTTAGGAAGGTAGATTCATCTTCTAAGCTTCTAAGGTAATGTTTAAGGCTTGTTTTTGGCTCTTTTTCTTCATCTCTTCACCATCTATGCTTAGATCTCATGGCTAATCAGTTCCTATGGCTTATTATCAGTGTTCTAAGGTTAGACCATCAATCAAATTCGGTTGAAGCAAGTTAAGAGACCAAAGTTTCTCAAAATCTCATTTTAAGGTAAAAACATACCTTAAGCTTCTCTACTCTTCATCCGACTTTCTTCCTTTGATTTTTATGAGTTTATAAACTCATAATCTTCATATTTACATGTTCAATCAGTTGGTTAGCCATTTGGAAGCAAGGGTGGCCGAGATCCAAAGGAAATACCCTCTTTTAAGGCATTTTCCAAGGTAAAACCTAATAACAAGGCAGATTGTTGTTGTCTAGCTATTTCCTATGTCAATATGGTGGATCTAACACCTTGTGGTGTGTTTGATTCAGGCCGAACCCATCTTGAACTCTCCTTGCATTTTTAAGGCGATTTTTGCCTTAAATCTTACATTAATTATTCCTTATGGTTAAGCTCAAGCTTGGAGTATAACCATATCTTGTTTTGGTGTATTAAACATGTCTAAATGATGTGGTGAATTTTCCTTCAAGTGGCCGAGAGCATACAAGGATAAATCAAGGTATAAACACCTTAAACTTATGATTTTTATAATTTCTAAGTTTATATATAATTATTGCCGAGAGTGAACTTACAAATATGGGTTATATTGACCTAAAAATGGAAAAAAATGACTAAGAGAAATTAAGCTAGTCATTTAAGAGATTTAATTAACATAATGGTCAAATTATGACATTATGTGGAAAAATAATTAAATCAAAGTGAGGCCGAGAATATATGCTATATTTTGAGACATTTATTGTGTAATTTATTTTGCAAGTTCAAGGTTGTAATAAGGCCATGTCATTAGGCCATTTTAATTTAAGTTTATAAGCGTATTTAGTTTATTTATGCTTATAATTAAAATTGGGGTGAAACGGTAATTACTAACAAAATATTAGGCCGAGAGCTTAATTTAGAAGAATTTAGGGTTTTTAAATGAATTTAATAAAAATTATAACATTTTATAAAGTTTTGGGTCAAAATTGTAAAAATAGAAAAGTATAGGTTGAGTTTGGTAATTACCGAGAGAGTTGGTTCCAATTTGGTATTAGAAGTCAAAGTTGACCATATAGGAGACTTTGACCAAGTTTGGAGAATTTTAGAAATTAAAATACAACCTTATATTAAGATAAGTATTAAATTGTAAGAGATTTAAAAGAGATGGGGATAAAGTGTGATTTCTGAAAACTTGGGGTATTAAATGGAGTTTAGTACAAACCTTAGGTTATTAGGAATTTTTAGAAGTTGATTTGGTTAAATTTGGAGTTTATATGAATTATATAAGTATAATATAAGATATTTTATGATATTATTACAAATGGGTAACATATGTGGTAAAACCGAGATTTGGAGAAAGTATAAGGTTAGGAATAATGTTTATAACCTTTTGGTATAGTTTGGTGATTTTTGGAATTATATATAAGGTTTTATAAAGACATATGTATAATATATAGTTTTGATGATATTAGTAAACCATATGTTATAAAGAGGGGAATTTGGTGAATATAGAAAGTTAAGTGGTGGAAAAATAATTAGAATAGACCTAGGGGGTCTGTTCGGTTATTTAAAAAAAATAAAACTATAGGTTATAATTATTTTAAGGCTTAAAGGGTATAATATAAGGTATATGATATAAGTGTAACAATGAAATATAATTTGGGATTGATTTGTGATTTATAGAAGTTTAGTGGTTGTTTTGAAAACCGAAAATATAAGGGGTTGTTTGGTATTTTACTACAATTTACAACTATATGTTATAATTGTTTTAATGACTTAAATGTCATAATATATGTTATATAACTATAATGTAACATTACATTAATTATGTGGTGATTTTGTAAATATTTAAGAACATAAGTGTTGTTCGAAAATGTTGACATTTTAAAATGGAATTTATAATATGGTTTTTATGTTATAAGAGTTATAACATTTATAATATATAATAGGTATTCATTAAAAAGAATGAATATATATTATAAGACTTATCATATAAGAAATAGTTCCATAATACATGATTGTAAGTAAATATATGTTATGGTGGAAAATATAACATGGTTTAATGACCATGTATTTTCATAATTTAAATGACATATGATAAAAGGAAAAATAATTACAAACATTGGATATGGGATTCTATTGTTAAGAGGATACATGTGATAATAAGGATTCATGTAATTGAAAGTATTGTTTAAATATGAATTATACCACATTGAACTTAAAAAAAAAAGAAGAAAAGAAAAAAAAAGAGACAAACCTTAGAAAAATAAATACTAAGGTGAGAGGTATAGTGCATGACAAAGAGGCATACATGCAATAAGGAAACAAACTATACGATGTACAAACCAACACTAAGTTTCATGCGATAACAAAGTTCAACAATAAGTATACTAATATACAAGACAAGACTGCGCATGTAACATAACACTTTTTCAATCTCGAGTTAAACCGAAAGCCCGACGAACATTGACAGTTAATAACAGGGGGTTAACCGGGAGTTGGTAGTGACGGTACGGGGTACCGTAGGATTGTGTTATTATACGGGATGCTAATCAGTAGCATTATGTATTGTTTAGACTGTTAGAGACGACACACGGAGCATAGGATCTTGCTGATTCATACTCCACCGTAATACATCAGGGTGAACGGTATGTTGTTATGTGTCTCTGATTGTCTCTGAGGGCTTCCTCAGTTCAGACTTCTGTGTGATCTGTGATAAGATTGTTTGTCTGAATGTGTTAATTAATAAGCATGAATTGTATATTTATAGCTACTTATTATTTACTGTTGTTGAGTTAACAGTATCGGTTCGTATATATGAACCAATATATATAAAACGAACTAGCGGCTATGGTGCTATCTTATATGAAATATAAGGAACATCAGTAAAACGTTGTAGCCCTAGGATAATAAGCTATACATATTATCCGAGACTTTTATACGGAGCATTGGCCTTTCTATACGCCGCTCTCATATCTAACACTGGATCCCGAGTTTACAGACTCCGGATTGGACTAATGACCTTAGTCTGCTGTGTTAGGAAAAAAAAGGTAATGCGATGCGATGGTATAATTAATTAATGGAAAGATAGTAAAGCCAAGAGGATGTGGCTCTTGGTGCGCGCTGTGATCACAAAAACGATACCAGGATGTCCGCGTACGGGTCCGCAAGTATCAAGAAAATTTCCCGTGAGCTAGAATGGCTCGTTGGTCGGAGACTCTACCGTTGGAGTGGCTACTGCCGTGGGTGACCCGCCATAATATATGGGTAACTAGAGACATGTCGTTTTAACGAGACATCGTCACTAGGTATAACTGAACAATTAATACAATTGAGACTTATACAGTGGCGAACAATATTGGTTTCTACACCATGGACGAGATTTAATACTTGTTTATTATTCTCGTTGTTTCGCTTTGTTGTTCATTGGTTATACTTGTGGTTATATTATGGTGTGTTGATGGTTGTGTTATTGTATGGATATTACTATTAATTGTTTTACAGTTTTAAATATTAAAAACGGTATTGCATGTAACGAACCTCATGCTCTCGACCAAATAATTGAGGGGTCTTTGGGGGCATGACGGGGCATGTGATGACATACTCAGCAGGGGCTGATTCCATACCACAAACCATTTTTATTGTAGGAGAGTAGCTGGTGGGTCGACGCGAGGCGCGACTAGTGTGATTTTGTTGTTGGTTGAGACTTGGTACGGTTTAATACTGATGACGTTTTGGACTCGGGTTGTGTAAACCGAGGTGGATTTGTTTTAGATGCTCACGAGTACGGTTTGTAATAATTGGTTAATATTGGATTTGTTTTAAGTTGTTTAAGTTCTACTATCTATCTCTTGTGGTCACTGCGGGAATACGTTTCGCATGTTGATTATCAGGTAACTCGTTATCACCCGTATGGGCGAGTGATAACAGTGATACCATAAGAGCGATAGTCTGTTATTTACCGCTGCGATATAAATATTATGTGCAACATTTGTAGGATTATTAGGAGCCGAATTAGTAGGGGTGTTACATAATTCCTCTAAGTAAAAATACAATCAACTCCAATTTCGTTTTATCCTTACGCCTCTATCCTTAGCGTGATTAAATTGTGACCACTTGTAGGGAGTTTCAGGAATCATCCAACCCTGATGTGATCAGCACCAATGTTGAACTATCCTTCCACCCCAATTTGTGTTCGGTTTCCCTTGATCCCTAGAAAATCAAGTTCCACCGCCCACGTCATTTTTGAACATCAAATAATTCACACATTTCCAATTTTCTATCTTTTTAGTCTTCCTAGTCGTAATCATTACATCTCCAAGGTGTGGACTCAGTCCATCAAACATTCCCAATTCATCTTTTAGTACTTACCTCAAGACTCTCATTACTACTTCTATATCAGTCTTATACCAACTCTCACCGTCTTATACCTCATAGCATTACTATTTCCTACCTCATACTCATATCGAACAGTATCCCATAGTGTTATCTTATTCTTATCTCACACATACTTCCATATCGACTCATATCTCATATATTCCTTATTTCTTAAGTCTCCTTAATCCTCTTCCTTAATTCTCTTAACTTGTACTCACGCCAGAGTTAACAAGATAGGTACTTAATAAGTATGGTATTCACATCTTCTGTGCGCAATAACCATAATTTATCTCAAGATGTTTATGTAAAACAAATTCTCAAATTCTTTTGTGCTACGCACACCGTAGTTTATGTACTCAGTACATAAACATACGCTAAGCGGTTTTCGCTCTACCCCCCTTAAAAGGATTACGCCCACGTATTCAACATTATAACATCCTTGAACTTGGGTTCAAGATGTCTAATTCTCACCAAGCGTTCTAGCTTCCATGTCATCTATCTCACTTATAATTCGATCAGAGGGTCATAACTATGGCAAGGGCTTAGTCTCTATATCGAGGATTCTTACGGTACTTATACCATTTGCTTAACTTAGTTTGATCTAACCTCAAAGGTACTGATCTGCTAGCTTCCGTTGCGCGACTCTGATAATCTTAGGCTCCGTTTGCCTTTCTTATCCTTTTATAGTATTGTATATTCTTCTCCTGCATGCTTATATATGTGTACTAAAGGTCTTTCAATGGACACGTGTTATCTTTATATATACACGGCCTTGATGAGTTATAGCTCATCTATCCAGTCTCCCTGGAGATCTAATGTTTGTATTCTTAGTGTTTTCTCAAGTGTCTAAATCGTTCTTTCCATCTGACCTTTGGTTGAGGATGATTCTTAATCTGAGACTATTGTTTAGTGCTTATTGCGCTTTACAGTTTAATCTCTTACATCTTAAGACATGTCCAATGTCTGTACTTAACAATCCATGCTCTTCGCACTTCATAGTCCTTAATTATTTGTTCTCTGATTCATTTGTGTTGTTTGTTCAACTGAATTCTTCTCTTCAACTGTTTGTGGTAGTAGCTGCTCTTGTCTGATCTTGCATCATTGTCCGTGGTACGGATTCGACTACTTCCCGTGTTCCTTACACCACTCGTCCACATGCATGGGGTACCTTACTAGTACATTACTACTTACCCGACTAACTCATAAATGAGCGTGTCAGGCCTGCAAGCCCCTGTGGGGTGCAGTCGTCCCACATCTCATTTTAGTAAACTCATAGTGTCCGTCACACGTTTAGCTATTGCTAATTATGAAGTATTCTACTGTCGATCTCCTCTTTCATCGTTCCATAATAACACTTATTGTTCTTCTTGAATTTAATCAAGGGAAATCCATTTACTGCGTTCTTGGGTATTGTATGCTCTAGTTGTTTCTGTATCCCGTACTGATTCGGTCTCTTAGCGACTGAGGTCTCTTCCCATAGAGCCTCTTATCTTCTTTCTCATATTTGTTTTACTAGGAATGCACTTGCAGTTCCTAAGGAATGGGTAGTGTGTTTCCTGTGAAATCTTACCTAACCAGGTCCAGACTACTGGCATCAACGCACAGTTCGTCTACCATCTTATTCCCTTACTTATATCGGTCTTAGCTTATAAATTTAATTGCCTCAGTGTCAATATTTGACGGCTTATACATAACGGTCGCTTTACCGCGCACCATGACTTAATCCCCTTATATAAATATTGTACTCACGACCACTACTACCGTGGTAGCTGGCCCTTACCATGTTGCCCATTGATGGCGCAACTACTTACTCATTTACTCTAACATCTTATCTAATATTCAATCCCTTCTTGGTGTAAACACACTAGGAGTTCTCTAATTTCGGTGTTTGGCGGTTGTCATACCATGCTGTAAAATGGTTATCCCTTAATACGAAGGTGTTCTGCTTTAATCTCAGGTTCATAAGTAGGCTAATTTTTTTTCTCACATTCTTTCATCCTTTATGATGTTATTTACCATGTAATCTAACCGGTTACTGAAGAAGTCATCCATTTACTCACAAGCTCTTCTGAGCGTTGGTCACTTGACATGCCATTTTGCGCACTCACTATGTTTATCTCTGACGATTATTGATCCTTAAATCCTGGGTGTTGGATATGAGGTCTGTCTCTGCAGCCTTCCTTATTACTCAAGTGTATCTGGTATGTTCTAAGGTAATTTCAAGGTTTACAGCTTCCATTCTCTAACAAACGTATTATTTCTCTAATAAGTGAAAGCCCTTTTTGAGGGGTTTATTCCCACTCTTGGCCTCACAACAAGGAAAGGTATCCCCACCCTAATAGGCATGGTTTGTTCTCCGCCCCTGCCAATGTACTATCTCATTATTCTCATTGGTGCCTTTTCCTGGCAATATTTTCCACAATCTAAGTTATAGGTTTGGTAACCGTTCATATCTACGAATTGTAGTTCCTTTGTGGCTTAAATAAGCTCTCTTACAACTTACTGCGCCTCGGGCTCTAATGTGGTTAACATCCTTGTCTCGTAGCTCTTAGTGCTTAATGCCTCAGTCCATTACTCTGTTACTCTATTCAGCTGTTATTCCTCCTTTTATAAGTTTTTTGTTTCTTGAACTATCCACCGTTAGTTACATATTGAATGGTAGTATCGAGTTCATGTTAAGTTGCTTCATCTTGCTCCGTCCTTGCGATGGAATTTTAATTCAGTGATCAAGGTTACTTGTGTCCCTCGAAACTACGTCATTTTACTAGACTTATGTCTTTTAGTATTCCCAAAGGTTTGTGTTCGTATTAGGAGGTCGTTTGCATTACGTTGTCCAAGTTGGATATCTCTTGTCATCTTATACTTCCATCTCAACGCTTCGTTCAACTTTCCGTTGACTACGCCACCCGTTGATGATCAATATACTTGGGTGTTAATGAGTTAGACAACAATATCAACTGTCATTCATCATTTGTCAGGCTCGACCATGCCCACTCTGTGGGTAGTCCTCTGAGCTTCCCTCTGTCAGGATTGTATATCTTTATCCTTAGTAGATTACTGCTTAAGTTTATTCCTTATCCCTGTTTCCGGGGTTCACCAACATCTTCATTGTAGAATGTTTGTTATTGGTATTCTTAATGGTCACCCTGGGAGTCTTATCCCTTTTCGTTAGAAGTCGTTGCATCACAGTCTCAATCGTATCTTACAATACATCCTTGTATATTATTGCTTATATAGTGTTTTGCTCGGACTATTGAGCGATCTCTCAGGTTCCTCTCCCTGAGGTTCTGGATTGATGTTCTTACCGTACTGTCGGCTGATGTTGTAGTGGTTGTACTGTCGTCAAGATTTATATCGCTTAGTATTTTATCCAAGCCCAGCTCCTGTTGACTAGTGTGTCGGCTCATCTTATTATGATCAGGTCGTCGGGCCTTTCCAGGTCTCGTTTTCCCGTTCTTATGATTTATCGTCCGATATTAAAATGTACTACAACTGCATCCTTCTATTACCTCGCCATGATGGCTTCCGTACTGTTTAACCGTGGTAGCACTTGTATGGCAAGTGCGCCATGCAAGATGAGCTTCCGGTACCGTGTGCGTCAGTAGTGGTACTTCCACCTAGTTTCCATATCTTTGGTAGTCTCGGGACTCCTTCGACGTCCCTTATTTAGGATAACTAGCCATCCGGTAGTTTCCTGTTCGTTTGACAGTACTGTCATCATCAGGGCGCTCCCCTTTCCGAGGAAACCCCTTGTTATTTAATCATGTCTTGACTCTCTCGCTCCCGTTTCCCACATTTTGTCGTGGTACTAAGTAGTGATTCTCCTTTAGGCACTACTTTGTAGTCCTATTCCGGTATACAGTAGTACACGTTCTTATTGTCGTCTGCGCTATGTCGGCCAGGTTTTATAACCTTCCTTTTGTATGGGGTTTGGAGTTCCCGTTTCTAGCTAGTCCTTCCAGTAATCTTTAACTCTCATGCTTGGTATTATCCCACTGTTATGCTCATTCGGACCACTGTCGATACTCATGTCGCTTATTCTTTTCTTATCCATTGCACTAGTAGTGCTTTTTTACCATTGGTATGGCGGGTTATTTGACTGCGTAGTATGTCGACCCATTTTGCCGGTAATTCCCTTCTCTACTGGTAAAATTCCATTGGTAGCGCCTGATTCACTGTTGCGCTCCAATTAAACGTTCAAGTTCTCATAAACTGCTATTCAACAAGATGCTTCTCGTATTGCTTACTGTTAGCTAACTGCCAGATCGGTTTTTCCCGAGTAAGAGAAGGCTTTCTTCTCTCTGGCGTTTGTTCCGCATATTCTGGGTTAGAGATGTGGAGGGGGTCTAGGTACTATGGATCTCCGGTAAATACCGGAAGTCCTACTAACGCACCTCTCACTCTATCACTCAACCCTTAACCCATAACTCAAACTCAACCTCTGTATTCTCCTAGTTCGGTAATTCTTGTCTTCAGAGCGTAACTACGCTCAGATACCACTTTTTGTAACACCCCATCTCAATCCAAATGGTTTCGCAACTTAACAACATATATATAAATGTCACAGCGGAATTTCAATACACTCCCGGACCTTGCCACGGTCTGATTGACAGAATATACCGAACATTAGTACATACAAATCTTTACCAAGTACATATCCTTCTTACAGTCCCCTCACATCCTATACATCTTTACTAACTCAAATTGCAATACGAGTGTACATGCACAACTCGTAGGCCACACTTAACCCGTAACACTTGTACCCCTTCTTACTCTCGCGACGGCCGCCTCCAGACGTTCACCTGTGTAGTAAAAACAGCCCCCAAAGGGGGTCAGCATGAATGCTGGTACGATCCTCTCATGGGCCCCAAGCTAACGTGGCTACGACGACTAATTGTCGATAGCATGGAGGTTGATTAGATGCACAACATAATAGAAGGTGCAATAAACAACAAACCAATTATGAACAATCAAAGTTCAAACACAATGAACGACTTAAATGCGTTCCCTTATTTAGTGAGTCAATTATTCACTCTTAACTTACGTTTCCTCTTAATCTAAGTCCATCCTTATCTTACCTCAATCTTAGTCTTATCTTAGTCTTAGAAAACAACCATCCTTTAAAAGGAATGGATGTAGCTTATCTCAGTCTTATAATACAAACCATCCTTTAAATAGGAATGGTTGCAAATTTTCTCAAACCTTATCTTAATCTTAGAATACAAACCACTCTTTAAATAGAAATGATTGTATCTTATCTCAATGTTTTTTTTTGTCGGGTCAAAGAGACCCTAGCCAATAAGCTATTAACTCCACTGGTTGAATAACAACTTATCTTATAATTTAGGATTTAGGTGATCCTACCGCACCATCTTAATGCCTCCTACCTTGTACCGTATGTCCAATGTAGCTGAGCCGGCAGCCGACCCTAGGAACAAGTCCGAAGACAAGTCCTTAAACGGAAGTCAGATCTGCTTTAGATACCGACCCCCTTTTTCCTTAGCATGCATGACCGGAGTCAGTCCCGGGTTTCCTCACTCCCCCCTTAAGTTCCAGTTAGTAGAAGTCTCAAGACAATGTTTGTTGGTTAAACCTCTTTCGGTTATTAACAAACTAATATTAGGGAGCGTTCATCAGTCTCACTCAATTCCTTACTAAACATTGGTTAGTAAGTTCTCACGGTAAGTTGTGTTAGTTTTCAAACATCACACAACAATGCAATAAACATAATGTTCCGTTGCATGCTTTATCTTGTTTAGTCGGCACACATAAACAAATAGCACACAAGCCGAGGGACACCTCGTTAGCAAGCAGGTCACAAGAAGAACTGTACCGTTCACCGTTGGTCGTTTCGGTTGCTTACACTCCTCCGGAGTCCAAATTCCAAGTCCTAAAACATTCATCGAATTTGGTGTTTAATTACTTTTAATTAACCTAGCTTACTTAATCACTAATGATTTCCAACTAAATACCACTTAAGTTCTTATGAACTTAATCTTAAGTGAATCACTTCTCCTCATTCCTTATACCTATTCACCCACTTAATTATCATTGTGACTCACCAAACATGTCTTAAACAACCTTATATTATCATTACATATCAATCTCCATCTAGCTCTTCTTAATTCTTACCAACTTAACCTTAAACACTTAATACCATTTTATTTACCTTAACCTTTTTCCTTATATGTTTATCTTTCAAATCATCATCACTCTTCTAATGGTGGACCCTAAGTCATTGTAATTTAAACTTAATCATGTAAGTTAATCACTTCTCATTACACCTCATACTTGTTTACACCTCTTAATGTAACACCCCAACTACAACCATACATTTAACAACACATTGCAGCGGAAACTCAACTCATCACATTACTTATTTCAATGGTGTTACACGCCGTTAACCACCCACGTGGCTAACAAGGCTAATACATGTACTTTGTATCGGTCTGATGGACTAGACTCCCGAGCAACTACACGTTACATTTGCTTCCCTTAAAACAACCCATATACTTTATACATTCCAACCGTACTGTTGGCAGAAATATGTGACTACTTCTACCTAGGCAGTGTACCTATCGTTTTGCGGATATAGTGAATGAGTGGGTTGTCGATCTCAGGGACCTCGTTCAATTAACTGACAATTTATTTACTAACTGAGAAACTAAACTAAGAAAAACAGGAAATGTCACTTTTTTGGGTTTTAATTAATTTAATAAAAAATAATGACTCAACAAACTAACATAAAATAATAAAGCAAACAAAATAAATTAAATAAATAAAGGAATAAAAGGATAAATAAGACAAACGAGCAAATAAAACAAATAACGGATTAAAAATATAATAATTAAAAGACGTTTCCCGAGTTGTTCTAATCACTTAATTCTTCAGACTTTATTATTAATTCTTCCCTTATAATTAACTCAGAAACTTTAATTAATTCGTCAACGGCTAAGTCTAACGAACCCTAATTAATTGCTAGAACTAGCAGCAGACTAATGCTCTAATCCGGACACAATTAATCGCATAAAGTACAGTTTCTATTGGAGTCCGATTAACCTATAGGCGGGATCACGCTTCTAGTCATTAATCAGGTTCGACTTCCTATGTCTAGTTAACTATCTCAGCTCTCGCATGTTGATTAGAAAACTACAAGAATTGTTCTAATTATTGGCCAGATAACTAAAACATATTTAGAACAGGAATCAAACTAACTATAATAATAAAGTTGTACGAAAAATTAATAAAACATAATCATCAGGAATTAGGTTCACTTCCCAACTCGGAAACTAAAATTAAATTACTCACACATTATTTCAAAACACAACTAAATATTAAAACAATATCAAATGACACGTAACAGACAAGAGTGTAACAAGACATAAAATAACTTGTAACAAACATATAATAAAGAGAGTTTAGTTAAAACCCCTTATTATTTGCTCTGAACCGGTTCGGTTCTTCAAATTCTTTTGCCCAACCCGGTTCACGCCTCTGTTATTTTCTCCGTCGGTTCGCTCCATTGATTCCTGTTTCTCTCTCGCCTCACAAACTCTCAATTTTGTCGTTTCGCCCATGCTTTCCTCTTCAAAGTCACCGACTTACTCCCCTGCCCTGTTATTCTCACCGCATTCTTCTCTACCTCGCGTGGTCGACGGCGATGGTGACGGTGAGTTTGGCGACGTCGGTGGTGGTCCAATGAGGTGCGCAGCGCAGACGTGGTGAATGGCGGCGAGATGAGGCGATGATGCGAGGCGAGGTCAATGAGGATGGTGAGCGAGACGACGTGAGTTGACGGAGATAATGAAGATCGGTGGCGTATGCGGTGTTGAAGTGGCGAAGAAACCGAGTCGATGCGGCGAGGTGAATACGATGGCGATGGATATTGGTGTACGACGATGGCGGGCGTGGTCTTATGTGGAGAAGGCGATGGCGTGGATGTGAAGCCGATACGCGAATGAAAATGATGGGTGAGGAGTCGATGATGATTCGATGGTGATGGCGAGCGTGTTCCTTGCGCGCGCCGACGAGAACGACGAAGACGAGGTTGATTGTGACGGAAATGACGGGGAGTGGCGACGGGATGGAGAAGGCGATGGAGACCGTCGTCGATGAAGATTGTGGATGTGGTGTTGAAGTCGGGGCCGTCGTCGATGATGATGAAGTGAAGACGATGAAGATAGTACGTGAGTGTGATGGTGGTATCGGTGGGATGGTGATGATATCAGTCCCGATGGTGATGATGAATAGCGATGGAGTATATGGAGATGATGGCGTGAGGATGATCGTGGTCTGGTGATGTTCTGGAGATGGGTTGATGGTATGAATGGGAATCGATAGTGATGGGCGGTGTGTGTGGCCGTTGATGGGTCGAGGACGTACCCTCCTCTGTTCGACGGTGATGGTGGATGTCGCGATGAATGGAATGAGGTGGTGATGGCGGGTATCAATCGCCGGTGGATGCGAGAGTGAAATGGTGCGGGTCTGGTGAGTGTATCCGGTGGATGGCAGTGGTGAAAGTGAGATGGTGATACGGATGAGAAGTGTGGTCCAGATGCGAGTGCAGGAGAGTCCGTGGATGAAGATGGAGGTGGTTGCGGTGGTGTTGAAGATGAATGGAGGCGTGAGGTCGATGGTGAAGAAGGCGGGTGAGATGGGGTGAGGCGAATGGTGTGGAGCGGTGCGGTCGTGTGGCGTGAAGATGGTATGAAGGTGATGGGTGAAGGTGTTGAACGGAGATGGAGTTGATGAAGAGAGGTGCGGGTCTGTGATGAGGGCGTGGTAAAGGTGACCGATGAGATGAAGATGTGTGATGGATGGTTGATGATGGTGGTCTGGTGTGATGCGAGGCGAAGAATGGAGGAGATGGTGTTGGTGGCGTGAGTGGTGTGAGGCGTTGATGGAGGATGACGGTGAATGGTGATGTCCAGTTGAGTGTCGTCGTGAAGATGAGAAGCGGTGAGATAATAGTTGTCGAAGCGTGGATGGTGTGGTGATGATGGATGAAAGCGAATGAATGGCGGTGGCGTCGAATGGAGATGTAGGTGGTGGTGAAGACGTGGTGAAATGGGATGAAAATGGTGATGGTCGTGGGATGAGGAGTCGATGTCGGGTGAGATATTGAAATGGAGATGGAGGTGGATGGTGCGTAGATGACGCCGATGGTGATCCGGTGTGGTGCGTAGCGAAGGCGTGGTGTTGATGGTGGGTTAGGCCATACTCTGGTCGATGGCGAGAATGGGTAATAAAAACGACCGAGGTCTTCTGTTCCAGGTTGCAGAAGAGTGCGATGCCAGATGATCACTAACGACAAACCTCACAGCTATTAACATGGGTTTAATCATATATTACTCAATATGCTTTTCCTCTGTTATAGTGTCTGCGCCTCCTAGTTTGTGGGCCCATATTCTCACGTCCGTCCAAGTTGATCAGAAATAAAACCCATATCTGATGTGGTTGTAACTTCTTTTTGTTGGTTAAAAAGATGAGTCCAAAAGGATAAAATATTGTTGCTGTTCACGTGCTCATGTGCATGCGCCTGTGATCATTTCATGATTAATTAATCATAATTAATCATGAAATAAAGTATGTAATTCCAAGCATGTTTTTCCTACATTTTACATATAAAATATATCGGTTTGCATCAAAATATAAATAGTAGAAAAACTATAAGATAAGTGTGAAATATAAGCTAATTCATTATGAATATTAATTAAATTAACCCATAAAAGTCTATATATTTCACGCTTATCAAACTTCCTCACACTTAGCTTTTGCTTGTCCTCAAGCAAATATAGGACTACTTTTAAGGGCCGTAGTATTGAAATTCCGGAAAAACAACCGCCGATGGAAAACAAGCAAAATGACAATCAAAAATAGTTCTGCTTCTTGCTGTAGGTTTTTACAAACAGTGAAAAAGAATGATTTTAAAAAGCATGGAGAAGTTAGATTATAGAATCTGAATATAGATTATCTTGGGATCTTCCACCATTCTTTTCCTCTAACCTTTGGATGACAAGGGTGTGAAGTAACACCTTATTCCGTGATACCTTTCAACACCACGTACTCATGATCAAAAACAAAAATTAAACTGCAACTTATTTTTTTTTCTTTCTTTCTTTCTTTCTTTCGCATGCAAAAACATTCTTCTTCCAAGAAATATATACAAAACAAACGAATAATTGTGAATTGCAAAGTTATTCCGTAATCCAGACTTTTCTCTCTATCCTTGTAACGGTGTTGGGCCAACTATCCCAGATCACGAGACCTTAGGTAGATAGGTGATAAGGCACCCCTAGGACTTAATAACCGGATAGACGAGGCCTGCTTTTGTTAGGAAAAATTTCTGATCAGCGGAGTACCTTGCCTTATCCTTTCATTCCAAACCTTCATCATTTCCAAAATCCCAGGTTAAACTAATTCAGTTTCCACAATCAACTAATCCATCAAATTTCAGTGAAAACAGATAATTTTAATAAAACTAAACAAACAAACAGCCTAGAGCAGAAAGATTCTTGAGGTGGTCATCAGGCTCGTTTTCAAAACTTCCAATATATATTTTTTTTCGGCCACTTAAAAGAGATAATTCTTTCAAAATAAGAGGACAAACAAAAACAAATGTGGCGTTAAGTGCAACTGGCATATTTTCAGGGAAAGGTCCTACTTCCTCACACTTAAGAGGAGCAATGTCCTCATTGTTCAAAAATAAATCAAGAGAAGACCTTTCAAAATATGCCAGAGTCATGAAGAATTTCATTCAGGATAATCATGGACTGATATAAAATAACCATTAAGCATGATAGGCTGAACACAGATATTTAAATAAAGGAAAACTGAAACTCTCCCTGATATCGTAGATTGAGGAAGATGCCCTTCCTCACACTTAAGCTCATGCATGGGGTAGTAGTCTTCCTCACACTTGCGTTCATGCAAGTGTCCAGCCTTGGAGAGCATCAAACACCATAAACAGTTTTTCATCTGCACACACTCACAACTACCACAAAAACGCTGAAAGCGTTGCATTAAAGCACGGGCACCATTGCCACTTCTAAACAAAAATAAACCAGAAAACAAAACAAAAACAAAACATGAATGTTAACCACTGGGTTGCCTCCCAGTAAGCTGCCCGTCTTTATAGTCTTTGGCTAGACTCCTGCTTCGTTATCCTGGATCAAAAATAAAAGTAGACAACAGCTTTGCCAGGAAACAAAAATAGGCAGTACTTAAAAGCAAACCACCTGGATCAAAACAAAACGTTACGTTGGCAAATAAAATAGGAAAATGAATACTCCACAAACCTGATGTTTGAGGAGATACTGCCGGTAACGTAGTTCAATCAGAAGACCAGGTGTGAATGGCTCTGCTTCCTCAAATTCAAGGACATAAATGTCGTCCTCCTTTTGTTGAGGCTGGTTAAGGCAAGGTGAGAGTTGTTGATGACTTGGTGGAAACGGTGTTGTCTTCTCAGATTCAAGAAGATAGATATCCTCTTCTGGTTGGTGAGGCTGCATGGAGGCTTCATGTTTACAGAAAATTGTGGTAGAAGCTGTAATTTCTTCATCTTCAATGAACTCGATCGTAACTGGAGCTTCTACCGGCTCGCAGGTAAGTGCAGACAACATATCTTCAAACTCTAGTTGCTCATCTTGTGTTGGGGATGGAGAGGGAGGGGAACACAAATTGTTAAATATTTGCTCCACCTCTTCTTCAGATAATACACTCCTGATTAGTTCCTCCATCTCTTCAACAGAACTTATAGCCTCAAAAGTATCTGGTACGAATCGATCTTTCTTCCTTGGAGTCACCACTGGAATCTCTTCTAGTGGCTCATCCTGACTTGGGAGGAATTCGTCTGCCCTCTGTGTAGATTGCTGTTTGTTCTGATTGAAATAGTAATATCCCAACTGTTCTTCTTTGTACTGCGTATTAGCCTGCTCAACTTCCCACCAATACAGCTCTCGATTTGATTGTTGAGGTGGTTGATAATCCTTGACCAACCTTTGATAGGAGGATATCTCCTCCTGCATACGCGTCCATTCCAGTTCAATCAACAATCTTCTCACCTCATCCTTGCTGCTCTCCATTATCAGAATTAGCCTATAAAAGAAAAAAGTAGAATAGAACTAAAAATAAAAAGGAAACACAAAAACAAAATAATTAAATAAAATAAAAAAAACTAAAATAAAATCTCAATCAAATAAATAAATATGTCAATTAACCGTGCCGGAGGTCCCCGGCAACGGCGCCAAAAACTTTTTGGCAGAAATATGTGACTACTTCTACCTAGGCAGTGTACCTATCGTTTTGCGGATATAGTGAATGAGTGGGTTGTCGATCTCAGGGACCTCGTTCAATTAACTGACAATTTATTTACTAACTGAGAAACTAAACTAAGAAAAACAGGAAATGTCACTTTTTCGGGTTTTAATTAATTTAATAAAAATAATGACTCAACAAACTAACATAAAATAATAAAGCAAACAAATAAATTAAATAAATAAAGGAATTAAAAGGATAAATAAGACAAACGAGCAAATAAAACAAATAACGGATTAAAAAATAATAATTAAAAGACGTTTCCCGAGTTGTTCTAATCACTTAATTCTTCAGACTTTATTATTAATTCTTCCCTTATAATTAACTCAGAAACTTTAATTAATTCGTCAACGGCTAAGTCTAACGAACCCTAATTAATTGCTAGAACTAGCAGCAGACTAATGCTCTAATCCGGACACAATTAATCGCATAAAGTACAGTTTCTATTGGAGTCCGATTAACCTATAGGCGGGATCACGCTTCTAGTCATTAATCAGGTTCGACTTCCTATGTCTAGTTAACTATCTCAGCTCTCGCATGTTGATTAGAAAACTACAAGAATTGTTCTAATTATTGGCCAGATAACTAAAACATATTTAGAACAGGAATCAAACTAACTATAATAATAAAGTTGTACGAAAAATTAATAAAACATAATCATCAGGAATTAGGTTCACTTCCCCACTCGGGAAACTAAAATTAAATTACTCACACATTATTTTTCAAAAACACAACTAAATATAAAACAAATATCAAATGACACGTAACAGACAAGAGTGTAACAAGACATAAAATAACTTGTAACAAACATATAATAAAGAGAGTTTAGTTAAAACCCCTTATTATTTGCTCTGAACCGGTTCGGTTCTTCAAATTCTTTTGCCCAACCCGGTTCACGCCTCTGTTATTTTCTCCGTCGGTTCGCTCCATTGATTCCTGTTTCTCGCCCTCACAAACTCTCAATTTTGTCGTTTCGCCCATGCTTTCCTCTTCAAAGTCACCGACTTACTCCCCTGCCCTGTTTATTCTCACCGCATTCTTCTCTACCTCGCGTGGTCGACGGCGATGGTGACGGTGAGTTTGGCGACGTCGGTGGTGGTCCAATGAGGTGCGCAGCGCAGACGTGGTGAATGGCGGCGAGATGAGGCGATGATGCGAGGCGAGGTCAATGAGGATGGTGAGCGAGACGACGTGAGTTGACGGAGATAATGAAGATCGGTGGCGTATGCGGTGTTGAAGTGGCGAAGAAACCGAGTCGATGCGGCGAGGTGAATACGATGGCGATGGATATTGGTGTACGACGATGGCGGGCGTGGTCTTGTGTGGAGAAGGCGATGGCGTGGATGTGAAGCCGATACGCGAATGAAAATGATGGGTGAGGAGTCGATGATGATTCGATGGTGATGGCGAGCGTGTTCCTTGCGCGCGCCGACGAGAACGACGAAGACGAGGTTGATTGTGACGGAAATGACGGGGAATGGCGACGGGATGGAGAAGGCGATGGAGACCGTCGTCGATGAAGATTGTGGATGTGGTGTTGAAGTCGGGGCCGTCGTCGATGATGATGAAGTGAAGACGATGAAGATAGTACGTGAGTGTGATGGTGGTATCGGTGGGATGGTGATGATATCAGTCCCGATGGTGATGATGAATAGCGATGGAGTATATGGAGATGATGGCGTGAGGATGATCGTGGTCTAGTGATGTTCTGGAGATGGGTTGATGGTATGAATGGGAATCGATAGTGATGGGCGGTGTGAGTGGCCGTTGATGGGTCGAGGACGTACCCTCCTCTGTTCGACGGTGATGGTGGATGTCGCGATGAATGGAATGAGGTGGTGATGGCGGGTATCAATCGCCGGTGGATGCGAGAGTGAAATGGTGCGGGTTTGGTGAGTGTATCCGGTGGATGGCAGTGGTGAAAGTGAGATGGTGATACGGATGAGAAGTGTGGTCCAGATGCGAGTGCGGGTGAGAGTCCGTGGATGAAGATGGAGGTGGTTGCGGTGGTGTTGAAGATGAATGGAGGCGTGAGGTCGATGGTGAAGAAGGCGGGTGAGATGGGGTGAGGCGAATGGTGTGGAGCGGTGCGGTCGTGTGGCGTGAAGATGGTATGAAGGTGATGGGTGAAGGTGTTGAACGGAGATGGAGTTGATGAAGAATGAGGTGCGGGTCTGTGATGAGGGCGTGGTAAAGGTGACCGATGAGATGAAGATGTGTGATTGATGGTTGATGATGGTGGTCTGGTGTGATGCGAGGCGAAGAACGGAGGAGATGGTGTTGGTGGCGTGAGTGGTGTGAGGCGTTGATGGAGGATGACGGTGAATGGTGATGTCCAGTTGAGTGTCGTCGGTGAAGATGAGAAGCGGGTGAGACAATAGTTGTCGAAGCGTGGATGGTGTGGTGATGATGGGATGAAAGCGAATGAATGGCGGTGGCGTCGAATGGAGATGTAGGTGGTGGTGAAGACGTGGTGAAATGGGATGAAAATGGTGATGGTCGTGGGATGAGGAGTCGATGTCGGTGAGATATTGAAATGGAGATGGAGGTGGATGGTGCGTAGATGACGCCGATGGTGATCCGGTGTGGTGCGTAGCGAAGGCGTGGTGTTGATGGTGGGTTAGGCCATACTCTGGTCGATGGCGAGAATGGGTAATAAAAACGACCGAGGTCTTCTGTTCCAGGTTGCAGAAGAGTGCGATGCCAGATGACACTAACGACAAACCTCACAGCTATTAACATGGGTTTAATCATATATTACTCAATATGCTTTTCCTCTGTTATAGTGTCTGCGCCTCCTAGTTTGTCGGCCCATATTCTCACGTCCGTCCAAGTTGATCAGAAATAAAACCCAATATCTGATGTGGTTGTAACTTCTTTTTGTTGGTTAAAAAGATGAGTCCAAAAGGATAAATATTGTTGCTGTTCACGTGCTCATGTGCATGCGCCTGTGATCATTTCATGATTAATTAATCATAATTAATCATGAAACAAAGTATGTAATTCCAAGCATGTTTTTCCTACATTTTACATATAAAATATATCGGTTTGCATCAAAATATAAATAGTAGAAAAACTATAAGATAAGTGTGAAATATAAGCCAATTCATTATGAATATTAAATTAAATTAACCCATAAAAGTCTATATATTTCACGCTTATCACGTACCAAGTATTTACAAACTAATGCCGATAACAATTTCGGTCTTACTACGCCTACAATGCTTACGCCATTTAAATGGCTACCCATGTATAAACATATACCCCTCCTACTCTCGAACGGCTTCCAGCTCCTTGTACCTGAAATAGAAAAGGAGAGAAAGGGTGGCCCCCAAGGGGCTCAGCACCTTTGCTGGTATGGTAATCCCGCAGCCCACATGCTACCGGGCCACGGACAACTAATTGTCGTCTTAGCATGCAGTTGATTATATTTAAATCATGCATACAAACCATAAACACACAACACTTGCATACACCCAACAATAGGGCTCAACATATATCCAACACACATCCACACTTAACAAATCATCCAATGATTCCTTTAACCCTAGAGTGGCTCTCCTCTAAAACGGAGCTACTTCCTTAATGAACGACACGTACCCATTAATCGGGTTATCCTTAAACGCCTCTTGTCACAAACTGGATTCATTTCCATGATCCACACACTCCATATCCTACAGCATATCACACTCCTCACACAGCAAACACAACAACACTTTTCTCGTTTCGACGTACACGTGTTAACATCGAGTTCATTTTAAACATCTATCATAAACATATCTTAGCATAGCAAGGGAAATTGCCTAGCACAATAACAACTCATAACACCATAAGATTTGTTCACACAGGGAACCTTCCACCATAGTTAGTATATATAGTGAGCCTAGAGATTATTGACAATCTCATGCTAAGCTCGTTACCAACCTCGTTACCGTCCAGTTATATCGAACGGTTAACTTAAACCTAAGGTGTGTCGGATATAGTAATCCCAAGCACACCGAAATAACATTCGTATGCCCCTGTGGCCCGACGTGAGTCAGTAATTAGCTTTGGATAAGCTAAGGGAAGGTAGAAACCAAATTGGAATACAACCTATACATACACCAAGAGAGCCGAACCGGATATGACATCGACTCCCGTCCATCACACGCGTGGCCGGAACAACCGACTCCTCACCCCCCATTAGTACATATACACTTATAAATAAGTAGTTAGAGATCCATTATGGAGCCTACCACATCCACACACCATACGGTATCATAACCGAGTTAAGCACACAAGGGAGGTTCACACACTTGCATACAACAACAATATCCAACTAACTCACACATAGCCGTGGTTAGCACGTTCCCAAGGTTTGGGCCATCAACTCCGAATACCGATCACTCATGTGTTCCTAGTTTTGGTTAGCTAAGGTTTAACACTTATTTGAGGTAAACGGTATCGGAGAGTAAAAGCGCCACATAAATGAATTACTATAAACTCATTACATGTTTTTATCTTACAAGGTGGCAAACACTCAGAAAAACACATTGGCATACAAGCCGGTGTAATCCGGTAGGACACAGTTGCAAGAAAACCATACCTGTCACCGGAGTCCACTTTACCACGTCCACTTATGTTCCTCGAGCAATTCTCGAACAACTGATAACATTACATGTACTTTTATTAACATCGGGGTAGCATGATTATTTAATGTCTAATGCTTATAACTTTTTCCCCGTTAACTTAGTTACATAACTTCACTCTTTAACTTGTTTTACTTTTACATTTCAATACAACTTTTTACCCACTTAATTGTCATTAAAACTCACCTAACATGTCCTTAACAACTTTATAACATCATTACTAATCAATCCCCATCATTACATATCATTTCATAACCTTAACCCATGTTTTTGGTCCGACCGGACTTACCGTCCGGACTTGTCCATGTCCGGTCGATTCCAGAACATATTTCCGCCAAAATTTTCTACTCCGACCGACCTTGTAAGTCCGGTCGCATGTTCGGTCTTTCTTTTCCCGAGAGTTTCTTCCCTTTGGAAATTTAGCCCGACCGGACTTGCCAAGTCCGGTCCTATGTCCGGTCCATTCCAGAAGCTAATTCTCACAGGGTAAACTGGGCCCGACCGAACTTGCAAGTCCGGTCGCAAGTCCGGTCTGCCCCAAATCTTTGTTTTCCTTTTTACACTCAACTCCAAACTTCACCCCATATGACCTAGTACATCCTAACCTCATTTGAGCACTTCAAACACACCTTCAGATATCCTTAAACACTCACAAAACTCTTTTTCTAATTCCTTAAACCTTTACTTATATCTTCACAAAATTTCTAACACTTACAATGTTTTCTCCTAGTTTCTTAAGTGTTTTTTCATCCATAATAACCTCTATACCAAAGTGTTTCCTCACCATCATAACATCATCTCCCAAGCATCTTCTCTTACTAACCAAATCTTCTTTTTCACAACTCCTTAAAGTTCCTTTCTCAAAACCTTATCTATACGTTATTCCCCCTTGCACATCACATAACCTAAACCTTAAACAAACTTCTCCAAGACTTTAATACATTCTCAAAACACATATTGAATTCCTAGAACTTCCAAGACAATGCCTAAATCCTTATAGCACCCTTAGAACACCTTAATGCATGTGTTCTTCCTTAGTGAAGCATGTATCCATTCCTAACAATTCCTAGTCACACCCAAGTTCATTTAAGCACTTAGAATTCCTTATACATTTTACAAATTTCGCCATGGGTTCTCTTAGCACATCATCATTCCAAAACTCATAGTTTTCACCATTAAACACTCAAGAACACCTAATTCCATCAAGAACACTATCACTCACAAAACTTCACCAAATTTACACTACATCACAATATAGTGCATAATTAAACTTGCTTGGCACTTAGGCCCTAAATAACATGGCTCTTAGGCCCTTAAATTGCATAATCCTTAAACACTGAATTTCCACAATACATAAGCCTTTGACCTGCAATTACACACACCAAGACATATGTCCTTTACTAATCTCCTTGAGAACACCTTACTAAGTCATTCACCATTTGCTCTTTAGGTAGTTTTAGCAAGCATTATAAGCTCATTTCTCCTAAGGCATTAAACCACATTGAGATAGCATATTTACCTCTTTTCCACTCAAACTTCTTTCTTGTTTCCTCTTAAAACCGGTAAGGCATTTCACTCCTTGTCAACTACTTAACAATATACAAACATCATAATGAGTTTTCAAGCTTTAAGCTCCATCTCATTGTAAACCCTAATTACATATATTGTTTTAACACATCAAGGTAATTGTGTTTACCTTTGAATGGAAAGAGAGCTTGAATGAGTATCAAGAGAGGACTCCTCCTAGCCCTTGGAAGATTTAAATGAAGCTAAAACAAGACAAGAGAAGACACATTACAAGGTGCATTTTCGGTCACACCAAAAAAGGAAGGAAATGGAGTTTCTTTGGTTTTTCCTTACCTTGAAGCAAAGGTGATCAACAAGGCATAAAAATATTAGCTCAAGCTCCTTCCATGGAAGTTATCCTTGGCACCGAAATGGTGGTTTTGATGATTTGAAAAGACAATGTTGTAGAGCTTGCTCCAACTAAGAGAACGGTAGTCTCGGAATTAAATTCGGAGCATGGAGTCATAAGTTCAAGTGAAGAAGGATGAAGAATGATATGGTTCTGTTGGAAACCGATGGAGAGAGGAGGAAGAAGAAGGCCACCGTGGGAAATGAAAGGAAAGAAGAGAATGAGAAGATAAGTTTGCCTTTGTTAAGATATTTATGTATAAAGCAAAAATAGTACTTTACTTTACTTATTTGATTTCTTTTACAAGTTGGTGACTCACACCTTGAAAAACCGGCCCCTATTTAGTTAGAAGGGTACTTTAGTCCTTATTTGTCAATTTAATTACTTATAACATTATATGTTACAAACTAGCTTATAAAAATCACTATTCACAAAACAAGGCACATAGAAGTGAAATTTTTGATTTCCCATTGATATAGCCACCCAAATGTGATACTATATAGTACACATGTTAATTAAAGAGTAATGATGGACATTTAGCCATTCAAAACTCATTTACAAGACAATTTTTCAAAAACGTGCTTTAAGACTCCTTAAAGCACATTTTGTGTTTTAACTTGTTTTCAAGCTTGGTTTTCTTTGGTAATTGATTTAATATGTTCATTAACATATTTATAAGGTATAGGTATGACCATTAGGTCTTATACAAATTTATCCCAAGCTTAGAGCACATTTTAGCCCATATTGACCTTAAGGTATTTATTTGTGTTTTTGTTTGGTTTCATTGTCCACCAGGGTTTCCTAAGGACTTAATTAGCCTTATAAAATCATAATTAATATTATCAAATCTTGGTAGGCTCTTTGGGTCCTAACCAAGTTTACTCCAAGCTTAGAGCATGTTTTTGCTCGAACCGTGTCTCAGTGTTTTATTGCGTTTTAACTATGGTTTAAACTATGCACTGATGTTCCTAAGGCACTTTTTAGCCTTTAGATACCTTATTTAAACATTTAAACAACATACCAAGATTTGGGGTATTTCACTTAAGGCCTTTACATGTCACCAAACAAGGCCTAAACATCATCTAAAACCATTACCATTCAATCCCCCATCATTAGAAGCCAAAACAATTTTTTTTCTTTTTCTCTGCACTGGACCGCCCCTCTGGGGCGGTCCCAACCAGAAGCTAATTTCCTGCACAATTTGCCTGGACCTCCCCACAGGGGCGGTCCCTAGGGGCGGTCCACAGCAGAACCTATTTTCCAAAGTGCTTTTCTCCTCATTTTGAACTCCAAATTCACCCCAATCTTTCCCACTCATTCCACAATCTTTCCACATGTTTCCTACATGTTTATACACCTTAAAACATGCACTAAACCTTCCTCAAAAATCACCAAACTTGACACTCAATTTCTTACAAAATTCTTACACTTAACACTTGATTCCTTACACTTCCCTCTTGTGACTTTGCCTAAGACCTCAACTAATTATTATGTTTTCTTCACAACCATCTTAACTACTCCTCAACCATCATTTTGCACACCTATTTGCATTACTCAAACTTCTCAAAGCTTCATATAATATAGCACATGCTTACATCCTTATAAGTCATCATACCTTATTTTTCCTTCAAACTTTGTACAAGTTTCCTAGCTTCCTTAACCATGGTTTTGGTGCATAAACTCACCATTATAACCGCTAGTCCCTCTTATACATCCCTAGGTCTTCCTAGTACTCAAGAACTCCATGGTTTATCCATTTTCACCAAAACAACCCTTAGTGATCACTAGAACATCCTTAGTAATTAAATCTCCTTAGAACACCTTAAACACTTAGTTTTCTCTCCAAATTTTGACATGGCTTTCTAAGTATATTACTACACCCAACATTTAGTTTTTTTTCACCCTTAATACAATCTTGAACACTCTAACCCTTAGTACACAATCTTAGCACACAATTTACACCCTCCTAACCTCTAACTCCTCCTAGACAACTCTAAGCCATTCTAAACTTCGAGAACAACTTGGTTAACTCATTTCCACTCAAATTTTGCCATAGCTCCTCTAGTATATTATCATGCCCAAATGCATGGTTTTTCTCATACAATCATCTCACACTTATCGAGTCCTTTCTCATCATATTTTCTCACCCAAATCAACTCATTCATAATGAACTCAATATAGTGCAATAAATCTTAAATTGCATAGCACTAAGGCTCTTAAATAGCATGGCTCTTAGGCCCTTAAATGACATGGCTCTTAGGCCCTTAAATGACATGAATTTAAACACTGAATTTCCCACATGTAATAGCTTTCAACCTGCAATTACACCCATCAATCTCATAGTAGTTATAATGCTCTTAAAATCCACCTTAAACTTATCTTACCAACTCATTCCCATTGGCTCCTTAATCACAAGTTCATAAGCTTGTTTAAATTCTTTTTCCTAGGTTATATAACCCATAACATAATGTAAGCTTTAAGCTACATTAGTACTTATCTAAATACCATCCCTTAAGACTTAAACCACCATTAGGTAAGCATTTTACCTTGTTTTTCCAAGCTTATCTTAACTTCCTCCTTAGACCTTCCTCTTGAATGAATCTCGGCCACCCATTAAATTTCCTTTGCCAATGTTCTAATAATCAATATTCAATGACTCACATGAGTGCTAAACAATACACTAACCTTAAGGAATGAAAACCTAGGGTAAAAATGTGTTTTAAAGCTGAAAAGTGTGTGTTTACCTTTGAATTTTGGAATGGCTTTCATAATGAAGCAAGGCAAGACCTCCTCAAGTCTTTGGAGAATAGAATCAAGCTAGAACAAGAGTAAAACAAGCCATCTTAAGAGGCAAATTTTCGGCCATATATGAAAATGAAGGAAAGTTGATTTTTCTTTCACTTTCCTTACCTTGAATGAATGAAGAACCAAATGAGCACTTCAAACTTGATTTTCCCCCTTCAATGGAGTTTCTCCATGGCACCAAAATTGAGCTTTTGAAGATTTGAAAAGATAGAATGAAAGAACTTGCTCTAACTAAGAGTAATCTATGCTCACTTTTTGATTGGAGCTAAAATGAGTATTTGGTGAGCAAATGAGATGGAGGTGCCATGGCTGGATAAAGAACGGATTTGGAGCAGAGAGGGGAGGAATAAAACGTTGGTGAAGGTGTGAAATGAAGAAGAGAGGAGAGAGAGAAGGCTAATATAAGATATTTGTCATTTTAAAGCAATAGTGAATTTACTCACTTTCCCACCTCTTTCCTTACTTACTAGCACATGTGGTGAGTCACCACTTCAAAAACCGTCCCCCCTTTAATAATAAGATACTTTTGGTCTTTGTTGACCAATTTATTGACTTATGTTGACTAAAGGCTTAAACTAGGTACTATTTGGCACTATTCACAAATCAGTACACAAATTTGTGAAATTTTTGGTTTCCCATTGATTTAGACTTCCTAATGTGATACTAATTATTACACATGTTGATTAAGGTGTAATCATGGGCATTTAGCCACTCAAAACCCATTTCTAACATAATTTCTCAAAAAGGTGCTTTAAGGAGTCTTAAAGCACATTTTGTGTTTAAGCTTGTTTTTGCTTGGTTATCTTTGAACTGATTTAATATGACCATTAGGATGTTACTAAGGTCTTATAATGTTATTTGGGCGCTAATCAAAGTCACTCCAAGCTTAGAGCACGTTTTGCCTAAATTGCCCTTAAGCGTTTTCTTGTGTTTTCCTTGGTTTAAATTGTCTACCATTCTTTATAAGGCGTATTTTAGCCTTACTACATCATAATTTTATGTTTACTTAGCATACTTAGGTTTGGGGTATTTCATGGGTTTCCAACATTTTCATTGAAGAATGCTTATTACTGGTATTCTTAGTGATCAATCTGGGAGTCTTATCCCATTCTTGTGGAAAGTTTTTTATGTCAACGGTCTCCATTATATTCCGTAATGCATTCCCTGTACGTTGTCACTTATGTAGTTTTTTCTCACATTACTGAGCGATCTCTTATGTTTTCCTCTTTGGGGTTCGGGATTGATGTTCTTACCGTACTGTCGGTTGTTGTTGTAGTAGGTTGCACCGTTGCTGATATTTATATTGTTTAGTATTTCGTCCATTCAGCTCCCTGCTGACTGGTGTGTCACCTCATCTCTTCCTGGTCAGGCCGTCGGCCTTTCCAAGGTCTTATTTTCCCATTCTTATAGATTTACTGTCTGGTATTAAGATTTACTACAACTGTAGCGTTCTACTATCTCGCCATGATTGCTTTCCGTGTAGCTTAACCGTGGTAGCACTTGCTATGGCAAGTGCACCATGCAAGATGGGTTACCGGTACTGTGTGCGTCGGTAGTGGTACTTCCACCTGATATTTTATATCTTTGGTAGTCCTCGGGACTCCTTCGATGTCTTTTAATTTGGATAACTGACCATTTAGCAGTTTCCTTGCCGTTCTGACAGCACTGTCATTTATCAGGGCGTTCCTCTTTCTAAGGGTCTCCCCTTGTTATTTATTCATGCTTTACTCCTTGCTCCCGTTCCCACACATTTTGTCGTGGTTACTAAGTAATGATCCTCCTTTAGGCACTACATCGTAGTCCTATCATGGTGTACAGTTGTATGAGTTTCTGTCGTCGTCTGCGTTATGTCTGCCCGGTTTGCAACCTTCTTCATTGTTTGGGGTTTGGAGTTCCCGTTCTTAACTGGACTTTCCAGTAATCTTATCCCTTAAACTTTATATTATCCCACTGCTATGCTTATTCGGACCACTGCCCGGTACTCATGTCACTTATCTTTTCTTAACCATTGCACTTACAGTGCTTTTTTTTACCATTGATATGGCGGGCTATTTCGACTGCGTAGCAAGTCGACCCATGTTGCCAGTAATTCCCGTTCCCTTACTGGTAGAATTCCCTTGGTAGCGCCTGTTTCACCGCTGCGCCCCAGTTAAAACGTTCAAGTTCTCATAAACTGTTGTTCAACAAGATGCTTCCCGTATTGCTTACTGTTAACTAACTGCCTGATCGGTTTTTCCGAGTAAGAGAAGACTTTCTTCTCTCTGGCGTTTGCTCCCTGTATTCAAGGTTAGGGATGTGGTGGGCGGGTTTAGGTACTATGGATATCCGGTAAACACCGGGAAGTCCTAGCTAATGCACCTCTCACTCTAACACTCAGCCCTTAACCCATAACTCAATTTCAACCTCAGTATTCTCCTAAGTTCGGTAATTCTTATCTTCGAGCGTAACTACGCTCTGATACCACTTTCTCAATCCAAATGTGTTTCGCAACTTAACAACATATATATAAATGTCACAGCGGAACGGAATTCAATACACTCCAGGACCTTGCCACGGTTTGATTGACAGAATATACCGAACATTAGTACATACAAATCTTAGCCAAATACATATCCTTCTTACAATCCCCTCACATCCTATACATCTTACTAACTCAAACTGCCATACGAGTGTACATGCACAACTCGTAGGCCACACTTAACCTGTAACGCTTGTACCCCATCTTACTCTCGCGACGGCCGCCTCCTGACGTTCACCTGTGTAGTAAAAACAGCCCCCAAAGGGGGTCAGCACGAATGCTGGTACGATCCTCTCATGGCCCCCAAGCTAACGTGGCTACGACGACTAATCGTCGATAGCATGGAGGTTGATTAGATGCACAACGTAATAGAAAGTGCAATAAACAACAATCCAAATGTGAACAATCAAAGTTCAAACACAATGAACGACTTAAATGCGTTCCCTTAATTAGAGAGTTAATTATTTAACTCCTTAAGTTATGTTTCCTCTTATTCTCAATCAAACCTTATCTTACCTCAATCTTTGTCCTTAACTTAGTCTTAGAAACAACCATCCTTTAAATAGGAATGGATGTAGCTTATCTCAGTCTTATAATACAAACCATCCTTTAAATAGAAATGGTTGCAACTTATCTCAAACCTTATCTTAATCTTAGAATACAAACCACTCTTAAAATAGAAGTGAATGTATCTTACCTCAATGTTTATTTTTGTCGGGTCAAAAGCAACCCTAGCCAATGAGCTATTAACTCCATTGGGTGAATAAACAACTTATCTTATAATTTAGGATTTAGGTGATCCTACCGCACCATCTTAATGCCTCCTACCTTGGACTGTATGTCCAATGTAGCTGAGCCGGCAACCGACCCTAGGCAACAAGTCCGAAGACAAGTCCTTAAGCGAAGTCGGATCTGCTTTAGATACCGACCCCCTTTTTTTCTAGCATGCATGACCGGAGTCAGTCCCAGGTTCCTCACTCCCCCCCCTTAAGTTCCAGTTAGTAGAAGTCTCAAGACAATGTTTGTTGGTTAAACCTCTTTCGTTTATTAACAAACTAATATTAGGGAGCGTTCCTTAGTCTCACTCAATTCCTTACTAAACGTTGGTTAGTAAGTTCTCACGGTAAGTTGTGTTAGTTTCCCAAACATCACACAACAATACAATAAACATAATGTTCCGGTTGCATGCTTTATCTTGTTTAGTCGCACACATAAACAAATAGCACACAAGCCGAGGGACACCTCGTTAGCAAGCAGGTCACAAGAAGAACTGTACCGTTCACCGTCGGTGGTTGCTTGTTTAATCTCCTTCCGGGGCCCAATTCACAAGTCCTAAAACATTCATTCAGTTTTAGGTTATTAGTTACTTAACTCATCCCAACTTACTTAACCCACTTTTCCACCATTGTTCACCATTTAATATTCACTAAGTCCTTACAGTTTAACTTAGACTTTTAAGTGCATCATTTCTCATTGTCTCTTATACTTATTCACCCACTTAATTGTCATTAATTCCCACCAAACATGTCCTTAATAACTTTATAATATCACTACTTATCAATCCCTATCATTACCTTACATTTTCCAAGCATATACAACCCATTTAGAGTGGTCCGGGACCTGGTCCTCAACCTATGTCTCGGACCCATACATGGTTCCAAACTCTCGGCTGTTTTAATGTGGTGGTCCGGGACTTTGTATGGGACTTAAGTCCCGGACCAATGCAAGCTAAAATCCTCGGGGGTAAATCAGGGGTGGTCCGGAATTTCTTACAAAACTTAAGTCCCGGACCCTATGGTTGAAGCAACTCTCGGCATGAATTTTAGGTTGGTCCGGGACTTTACCCTGGACTTAAGTCCCGGACCAGCTACAGATTTTTGCCCTTTTTTATTTTCCTAAGTGCATTTGCACTTGCTCTCTTCATCCATAAATCACCCAAACTTTTATACATGATCTTAGGCATGTTCTAATACCAAAATAACTCTTAAACTTGTCCAATTCCTTCTCTAACCTCATAACCCATTTCTTACATAATCTCTTAGCACTTGTAATATTTCCTTACACTTCCAACATGTAAACTTTGTCTAAAACTTCAACTAACCAAAGTGTTTCCTTTCCACCAATATAACTACTCCTCAAGCATCATCATGCACAACCCATTTGCTTTATTCACACTTCTCATAGCTATATATAATCTAACACATGCTTAATTTCTTACAAGTCATTATACCTTATTCTTCCTTCAAACTTTGTGCACAAGTCTCACCATTCCTCTTACCATGACTTTGGTGTGTTCAATACACCCTTTTAAACTCTAATTTCCTCATGGACAACTCTAGGTCATTCTAAACCTCAAGAACTACTTAGTTAACTCCTTTCCACTCAAATTCCTCTTATGATCCCTAGTAAATCCTAGGGCATATTAACTTACCACCACCACTTAAACACTTTGTTTTTATACTCAAATTTCGCCATAGCTTCCCTAGTATTTTATCATGCCCAATGCATTGTTTTCCTCATTCAACCATATCACACACATCAAGTCCTTTCCATCTTATTTTCTCACCCAAATCAACTCATTCACAACAAACTCAATATGATGCAATAATCTTAAATTGCAAAGCACTAAGGCTCTTAAATAACATGGCTCTTAGTCCCTTAAACGACTTAAACTTAAACACAAAATTCCCACATATAAAAGCTTTCACCTGCAAATACACACAAACAATGCTCCCATAGCAATATAAGTGTTCTCTTAATTCCACCTTATACTTATCTTACTGTACTATTTCCCTTGGCCCTTAAGTCATAAGTTCATAAGCTTGTTTAAATTCTTTTTCCTAGGTTATATAACCCATTACACAATGTAAGCTCTAAGCCACATTAGTACTCACCTAAAACTCATCCCTTAAAACTTAAACCACCATTAGGTAAGCAATATACCTTGTTTTTTCTCAAGTTTCTCTCAAGTTTCTCCTTAGGGTTCTTCCCTTGGAATCTTGGCCACCATTCTAATTTCCTTTGCCAATGTTCTAATCAATATACAATGACTCCAATGAGTACTAAACAACACAATAACTTTAAGGAATAAAACCTAGGTTAGAAATGTGTTTTAAGGTATTAAATTGAATGTTTTACCTTGGATTCTCTAAACAAGCTTGGATATGAATCAAGAAGGACCTCCTCTAGCCCTTGGAGAATAGAAAACAAGCTAGAACAAGGCATAAAAATGAAGCCCCATGAGTGAAATTTTCGGACATGTGAAGAAGTGATGGAAAAATGGTTTTTCTTACATATTCTTTACCTTAAGAGAATGGAGAACCAAATGGGCTCTTCAAACTTGATCTTCCTCCATCAATGGAGTTTTCCCTTGGCACCGAAATGGAGCTTTGAAGGATTTGAAAAGATAGAAAGCTAGAGCTTGAGCTAACTAGAATAATAATATGTGTTTAGTTTTTTGATTTGGAGCTAAAATGAGCAAGTTATGGATAAAGCAAGGTGAGGCAACAATGGAGGCTGCTCTTACGTGAATGGAGAATAGAGGAGGTGAAGAAAACCGCGGAAGAAGAGAAATGAAGAGAGAGAAGAAGAAAGATAGGCTAATATAAGATATTTTGCTTTTAAAAGCAATAGTAACTTTCTTTACTTTATCTCTTCTTATTTTATTATTTGATGAAGTCTATGGTGACTCACCTTCTTAGAAACTGGCCCCCTCATTGATTTAGGCTAGTCATGTTCTTTGTTGACCAACTTATTAGACTTAGTTGACTAAAGAGTAAACTAGGCACTATTTGATTACTATTCACAAACTGTACACATAATTGTGAAATTTTTGATTTCCCTTGATTTAGACTTCCTAATGTGATACTAAGTAGTACACAAGTTAATTAAAGAGTAATGATGGACATTTAGCCACTCAAAACCCCTTTAAAAGACAATTTTTCAAAAATGTGCTTTAAGACTTCTTAAGCACATTTTGTGTTTTAACTTGTTTTCAAGCTTGGTTTTCTTTGGTAATTGGTTTCAAGTGACCATTAGGATATTACTAAGGTCTTAACATGATATTTGGGTACTCACCCAAGTTTCTCCAACTTAGAGCACATTTTAGCCTTAATTGCCCCTAAGGCATTTTCTTGTGTTTTCCTTGGTTTAAATTGTCTACCATCTCTCTAAGGCATATTTAGCCTTACTACATCATATTTGATGTTTACTTAACATACTTAGGTTTGGGGTATTTCAATTCCCAGTTTAAATGTATAAACTTCCAGTCGTAAGACGTTCACGTATAAAATACAACGCATCAGTTTGAGCAATACCATATACAATATCATTCACATAAAATCATAGATATCGTTCTTAAACATTTAAACAATAATGTCTGGACCTTAGGATAATCCTTAGGACATTCAGACCACACAATTAACATACCGTCCACCATGTAAACTGCTATCTTGACAAACTCCTGTTCAGTAGTCTCTCCCCGTACGCTGTTATTTAAACATGCAATACCGGGTAATATTAATATAACTATTCATTAAATATTATAGTACTGTCATTGTAACGTTTATACTCGTTGTATAATAACTTTGTACGTTCTTTTATTTCCCCTTGTTATTTTACAATGACTCTAGATAGTTCAACAGTTCGTTATTTTATGTGATATTCACATGTGATAATGAATTTTCCCCTTGTAATATATTTCTACTTCCTTAATTATGTACTCATAAATGTTTCCACTTAATCTTTATATTATATCCTTGGTCATTTTTTAATTATAACCAAAATTATTTTATAAACATTATATTATACTCCTTAATATATCATACTCCCTCTGTCCTGAATTGACCGTCTTGTTTACTTTATGACACGTTTTTCCACTTCAATATTAAGCATATAAGATAAATAATTTTATAAAACTAAATTTTGTAACATATAGTTTATCATGTAAGGAATCATATGTAAAACTTAAATTTTCAAAATTAATTTATTTTATATATTAAAAATTGAAGTCAAACGACATGTCCAAATAGTAAACAGACGGTCAATTCAGGACAGAGGGAGTAATACATTATATTACCTAGTTTACTTCCTTTCCTTACTAAATTACAAAACCAACCTTATTAATTCGGTATTTATATATTTTACCCAACAACTTAATAATTACTAATAACTACATATAGTTTCCGGTAAATCATAATTTGAACCCATTAACTTTTACAACTTCCCAAACAACCTTATACTTTTATATTAACTAAATACCCATATTTTTTCGGAAATTGTAAAACAATTATATTAACTTCTATAAATTGCCAAATAACCTTATAACTTTTATAATTCACTAATTATTCACATTAACCTTTGTAATTATTAATTAACCACCTTACTTTTGCAATTTACCAAACACTCTTACTAATTTTTTGGTAACTACAACCAAAAATTCTAATCTTAATATAAACCACCAAATAACCACATATACTTTCGGTCTTAACATATATCTTTCCTTTATTTACAACTTAACCCCAAAACTTTATACAAGTTACATATTAACTTATAAATTATAGTTTAACTATTTTATTTCTTTAAATAACCAAAACAGCCCACAACTTTCTTCAATTTATATTTCCGCCATATTAAATTCTATTTTTCATATATACTTCCATAAATTACATATTCCCACAAAAACTTTTATAAACTTAATATTTTATGTCATAAATCATTTTAACCCAAAGTTTTTGGTCAACACTTTGACCAAGACTAATTCCACAATTAATACTTTAATATACCCATAAAATAAGTAATTCTTCTCGCCATACATTATATTTTCCAATAATTACAAATAGCCCCAAACTTTATAAAATGTTATTTTAACACTTGTACACTTTTTAAAATTCACCAAATTCATAATATTAATCCCTACCTTATATTATATCATAAATATACCAAACCAACCCTTATGTCTTCGGCAATTATCATTTGTACACCAATCTTTACAAAATTCATATTTAACCACATAACTTATTAAACTAGCCATATAAATACTTGTAGCTATTTTTAATACTCCCAAAATTTATAATATAAGCTAATATATTTATATACTTCGAAAATCACCCAAATAATACCTTTAACTCTCGGCTTTAATATCCCTTTACCATATAGTTTTAAAACTTGATTTAAACCTTATAATAAATACATATAAATGTATATAAGCCATATAACACTTCTTAAAATTATGCTAATGACTTAGAATGATTATAAACTCAAAATAGAACCTTTTATCCTTAGATATTTCGGTTTTAATATGTGTATCATATTTAATTCTTGTGAAACAATTTTATACCTTAGGTAATAATCTTACCTTATATGTTATAATCATTTTCTTTCCATTATAACCTATGATTATCGGCCTAAATTTATTTAGAGGTTATGTATAATTTTTATACCAAAGTTTGAAGCTTAAATCAAACTTAACTTAATAAACCTTACTTATAAAACCTACCCCTTAAATCAAGACAATTCTTGTACTTGATTTTCCTTGAATTCCAAGCTCTCCAAATGCTATCTTGATGAATAATTTTCGGCTCCTTAAATATATTTAGGAGATCCATTTGTTAGACTTCTAACAAGGATTTATAAATAATATTTGAAGTAATTTTACAAGAGTTTACCTTAAGAATTTAACAAGGTATTTTGATACACCTTGGGATGATTGTAGATCCAAGTTTCCTTCATGAAATAATGAAGAGAATATGGATTTAGAAGGTTTAAATTTTGAAAATTGCTTAAGGAATTTTCTTAAGATTTTCAACATGAAAATATACCTTAACTTGATCTTGTTGTTCCTTGTGTTGTTGTTGGATTTAGGAACCTCCTTGGAACATCTATACTTGGTGAAAAATTGTAGAAATTGCTAGGATGATTCCTTGCTTCAAGACTTGATAGAACTAACTAGGAAATTACATTAAAATGGTGTTAGGAACTAGTACACCATTAATGGAGTTTATTAGCACTTAGGAATTAACTTAGGAAGAAAGGAGAAAAGAGAGAACAAGAGGAGAAGCTTACCATTCGGTTAAGGCATGGCAAGGAAATGAATGGACACCTACGTATGATTTAAGGCAAGAACAAGGCTGAACAATAATGGGAATTATTGGTTTCTCATATGTGATTATTTTATGCCTTTGATCTATTTAATTTGACTTGGAAAAATCTGATCATAATTGTCTCCTAATACCTCTTGTTTTACGGTAATGGAGGAGCCATTACATGGGTGATGACTAAGCCTAGATTATAGGTAAATAAACAAGACAATAATCTATCATTTAATAAGCTTAATGATTGCTCCTAAACTTGTCCTTTCATGCAGGTGATCGGCAATTCCTTGTAGACTCACGTTAATGGAGGTTCTAGGAATCATTTGATTTGTTAATTGTAGAACTAGCCAATCATGCTAATTAGTTTAAGTTTTCTTTCCCCTTAATCAAACAGCACTCACCTCCCCCACTACTTGTTCCAGATCGGCAATCACATGCCTAAATCCCAACTTGCTTCATTTGTTAATTCACTTAGTTAAAGTGTGACTAGATTTACATTAAGTTTCATTCTCTTCCTTTAAACTAATCCTAATGTTCTCTTGTTGATCTCCTGCAGGTAATACGGTGGATGAAGGTTCAATTGGCAGCATTTATTTGATATCTTATCATGTAACACATGCTGGATGAGTCATCATCTACTAAGACATGTTTTTGAATCAAAACTAGTCAAAAAATGACTAGAAACCTCGCCCAAATTGGTGGTCAATTGGGACTGATTTTTCATTTGATTTTTTTTACACTATATTGTACTAAGATCATACTAATATGTGTAATATGTTCCAGCATTTATTTGATACATTTTTATTATGGTAAAAGATGAAAGTTTTAAGGTAAAAATGCTGATTTTAGGTACCTTTTTGTTCTAAATATCGCCCCTATTTGTACTATGAATTTAGTACTGGAATTAGTTGATTTAGATGGTCATTTAACCCACTTTTAAGTTTATCAACTCGTGGCTCCTCAAAAACTTCAAGGTAATTGCGTAAAACACATTTTTATGACACCCGAAGGTGCGTTTTGTACTTTAAGGATTTTCTGAAAAATAATTAGTCGCTATGAGTTCCAAGTGTTTATTGACATTTTTTATTGTCAATAATATATGTTAAGGTTTACATTGGGTTATATGGGGTTTATACACTCGTAACTCAATTTCAGGCCTACAGGGACGCTCCCGGGGCAAAAAGGAGCGTTAAGAAATTTGTCCGAGCACTTTGCGTATTTTTGAAAAAGTAGCTCAAGAATTCTCTTTATAATGGTGAATATTAATGTTAGGAACTCTTAGAATAATTTATTTTGGGGTTTGTGCCACTTCGGTACCTCTCCGAGGCACTCCCGTGGGTTTATGGGGTCCTCATCGGGAACCCCCGAGCACTCTGTCTCTAACTGAGAATCTATCTTGAGAATATCATCTTAAATGTTCATTAAAGTGCTATTATGCATTTAAAATGAAGTGTAATGCTTTACTTTATTTAATAAGGTATTTCAGGGACTTTCAGGCCTTAAGGGGCCTTTAAGGGAACTCCCGAGCATTTTGTATTTTACTCAGTTTTAGGTGAGGTCCTGCATTCTAAAGATCTTATGATGATGCTTGGTTAACTTCATGTGAAGTTAATAGATTATATAACTTGTTTATCTTAAGGTTGGGCTTTAACGCACGTTTTTAACCTTAAGGAGTTTAGGTGCGTTTTTAAACGCCCAAGTGTTTATATGCTTTCCTAGGTTTAATAACCCCCAAATAATATTTATTTACTTATATTTAATTATTTAAATGTTAGGGGTATTTCAGTCTACCCCCTTAAAAGGACTTCGTCCCGAAGTCATAATTTATACTTACATATCCTATGGAATCAAGTTCCCCGTATCTATTCCCTGTATGCTTATCATTCCTGGGTGTCAATATTATAGTGACACCTCTACATTCCATCTGTAATCCGAGTGTATGCAGTTCATACATATACATAGCCTACTCATGACATTTAATATAATCGTAACACAAATAACTTGGTAAATACTGTAAGATAAGTAAACACAGACACAACCCTAACTTATTCAAGTGTCACCTAAGATACAACAATGACCATACAAGTGTCTCATAAGAAATATCATTAATAACCAACCAGTGTCACATAGGACATATCAACTATAACCAACCATTGTCACATAGGACATATCAACAACCATTTAACCAATTGCACACATGCGCAACAATCAAACACAAATAACCATACACAAAACCAATATAGACTACAGATATGCAAGTCGCATGTGGTGCTCTACCCCCCTTAAAAAGGGTTACGCCCACGTACCACCCCACAAGTATACACAAAACTAAGAGAAAATTGTTGGATACTTGTCTCGCATGGAGTCTTCTAGCTCCCATGTCGCCTCCTAAGTGTCGTGGTTTGACCACTTAACCTTGACCATTGTAATGGTCTTGTTCTTGGTTTCCCTAGTCTTGGATTTTAATATGAGAACTTGGGTCTCCTCATATCTAAGTGTATGATCTAGTTCGAGTGTCTCGGGCTCTAAGATAAATCTAATCTGTAAGCTAATGGGCCCACTCGCTCCATAATAAGGTACGGTCCTACATACTTCAGGCTAAGCTTGCCCTTCTGCCCAAATCTAAAAATTCCTTTCGTAAGTGAAACTCTAAGGAAGACTTGATTGCCTACTGCGAACTCGAGGTCTCTCCTATGGACGTCAGCATATGACTCCTGTCTGTTTACAAGGTATAGCCCTCAAGTATCTATGTATTCTCTAACATGTTCCCTAGTGCATTATTATGCTTTTACATTTAAATCCTGTATGTATGGGTGAAGGTGATCTACTATCTTGTACATTGCCAATATTATTTCATGGCTTGTTTAAACTATCATGTGTAACACACTTCCATTAATTGCCTCTTGTAGTTGTAATCATCGACGCTCGGGTCTTGTATTAATATTGGGGCTTACTTAAAATCTCTCTCTTTGATCCTCAGATCATCATCTTGTGATTCTGGTATTTGAGTTTACTGTCACCATATTCAGTTTCATTTTCATGTAGAGTATGAGCTACGGTCAAGCCGTGCATCTTATGTATATTATAGAAAGTTTTCTTGATATTATTGATTCACCAATTGTCGGTAGTATATACACGATCACTATCGTATGTTCATCAAGTATACCACAGTAGGGTTACCGCTAAGTTTCTAACAAGGTATAGTTTCCTCTCAATTGGACATGTTCTTTCAGTTGTGAATCAATTTATGTGAGTGTTAGTATAATGTTTCTACTCTTTATATTCTACCATGTTATAGGTAGGTTCCCATTTAATATATTTGGGTTGAATTCATAAAGAAAGGCATGGAAGTCGATCTTTCCTTCGAGATGGCAATTTGGCCATAACTTAGAAGGTAGCTTGATAATACTTTTATTATAGGTAATTTTCTCTTGTATCATATTTAATTTATTAACATAGTTCATGGAACAATAATAGTTAGTGTTTCCCTCATAATTGATTATTTTTCGACATATACGGAGTTGTTCTAGTTGTTTAATCTCTTCAGGGTAATCTGGACAGCTTAACTCTTAATTTACATCTTCCACATCTCATATACTTATTAGTCAAATTTTATATTAGATTTAAGAATAAATACTTACGTATCACAGAAATATTTGTGACCACTTGTAAGGAGTCTCAAGAATCATCCAACCCTGACGGGGTCAGCATCAGTGTTGAACTATCCTTCAACTCCATTTTGTTTTTGGTCTTCCCTTGATCTGACCCGGATCAAGTTCGACCTCCCACGTCAAATATCAAACAATCACATAATTGTCATTTTCCAAATTTTATCTTATTGAACTTTGTGACGTGATGACTACTACATGTACCTTTTTCCTTAACTGTTAAACAACTATTCCAATAACTGTTATAACCTATACTTGAATCTAGTGTATTCCTTAATCCCCGGAACTAAGTTCCTTGATCAAATCATCAAGCGGGGTAGCCAGTTTTTCCTCTTCGCATCATAGGTAATCCTTATTAAAATCTAGGCTCATCTTGTCTAATGACTATATCTATCAATCATTTCAACTCCTAAATCCATCATACAAGTAATAAGTTCCGTCATGGACTTGCATACCTTAGAATGCTCTCTTCTCTATTAAAAGGTTCATCCATAAGTTAACTTGCTAGACCTTAATTATTGCCTAGACTTTAGTTATAATTTCGTGGAACGAAGACAGTCACAGTTAGACTTCCAAGTAAAAGTTTTTATAACTCGATCAACAACTACAGTTCCATAATGTATTATTTCCTCCTCTTTGAAACTTGGCTTTTTCTTATTCCATCTAAACTCCATAAATCCAGTGAACCATATGTTCAGCCTAGGTCAAATATCTCTTAATATTGGTACCTTCTCAAACTAAGGGTTTCCAGTTTAAATCCTACGGTTTGGTAACAGGGCAATCCAAGTTTATTGTTTGTTTCTATCCTTTAGAACATGGTTAATCCACAAGCTCAATGGCTTCCAAAATAGAACGATTAGGTGTAATAAATAGAGGATCTAAAATTCTTAAAAATTGTATATATAGTTAGGAAAGTTACGTATGGAATACTTGTTACAAGTCAAGGGTATGCTTCCCTTCTTTTAGATTTGACTCCCACTCACTCTCAGTGTATATTCCAATTCAAACTCTTAATATAACTTATACTACCTTCATTGAAAGTGTCAGGGAGAGTTATTCGTTACCATGTTTATTCAAATTTTCTATTACATAGGTTTTACCCTATTTGATTTACTGCGATCTTTATTCGCATTCACAAATTGAGCTGTCATAGCAGACATATGCTCGTACAGAACCATAAGAATAGTGTAGGATGATAGCCTCAAAATAGGGTAGGTATATTTAATGATACTTTAACCCTCTGAAATGTATCAATACTCCTTAATGTTTAACTTTACAACCTCCAAATTACATGTATGTATGTAGCATTTAGTATTGCTGATTAGGTAGTTCTCCCGACATCAGAAAAAATATATATTCCAAATTTGTTCTCTCCCCTTCATTAATTAGGAGTCCAGCACTGTTATGTATTGGTACTAGCTGTAACACCCCTCTCCACAAACACGATATAATCTCTCACGTAGCAATAATAAACGTCTCGCAGCGGAAAATAAATAACAATAACAATACTCACTCGGGTGTCACCGGCCATTACTCGCCCATGCGAGCAACGAAGCCAACTAACATCCAACTTCCAACATAAACAAAATGCTAACCGCCGTGATAACGAGAACTCCTATACATCATACTAAGTCCATAAATTATAAACATCGACAAGTGAGCGTCTACCCAAACCTGAATATACACAACCTTACCATAATAAACAATCCACTTCTTCATTGCCACTTAGACAAACTCCAATTACCCTGTTCCTGCTCTTCGGCTTCGTCACAATCAACAACCTGTAATGGTGTAGTATCAGCGATAGACGCTGAGTATGCCGTGAATACCCCTAAATTAATTTAAATTAATTTAGGGGATTTCTTTTGTTAAAATTAAATTATTATAATGAATATGAATTTATTATTATATGGAGTGTGAATTCATTTAGGGGTTTTCTCCTATTTAACCCCAATTATTATACATTATTATATAGTATTATGAATTTATAATATAGATTTATAAGTCAATAAATCTTGGGAAAATTTCTAAACACTCCAAATAATTATAAAGATTTTAGGAAGTGTTGGAACATTGTTTTGAAACATAAAAGTCAATATAAAATTCTAGTAACCTTAAAGCTTATAAGCCTTGCTAGAGTTGACTTTTTGAGAATGGTCAAACTAGGCCATGAAACCTATACCAATAAATAGGTTATGAAAAACCATGAAGATCGATAAAAGAACGTCAAAACGGATCATCCTAGCCAAAGTTATGATAAATTGAAGTTTAGAGCCAAAATTTAGGAGATTGCTGACGTGTCCAAGATTGGCTGACTCAGCACGCCCAGTCAGCCGATTTAACCCAATCGCTTCAGATTTCCTTCAGTTTTGGCATGTCATAGGTCGATCTTTAGACGCCTATCTTTTTCTCTACTCCCCATTTGGTATGCCATTTCTTTCATTCGATTCTTCTATCTTTCCTCTTTCCAACCATTACTCACACACATCTAACTCCTTCTACAATGACCGGAATATTGATCCAAAGTTGGCTCCTCGCGATTGTGTAACCCGAATTCCAGTTTTTCCTAAAATCGGGTAAACTTCCTCCTCACGCTATAACTTCTTCGTTTCCCGTCCAAATTTCGTGTTCTTTAGCTTGTTTTGAAGATCTCAAATCCCTCTATAACTTTCATGTTTATGGCCAAGGCTGATTCTCACGGGTTTGGGATATAAATCTGTCTAAAGTTGCCCACTCGATCACGTCGGTAATTTTGCCCAGTTCAACCCGAAACAAACTAGGTAAACATCGATCTTGTGAGATCTGTAACTTTCTCCCTAGTTCATCAAAATTAATGATTCTTCCACTAACATCTAGAGTTACATGTCTAGTTTGGATTGTGATAGGTTACATGAATCAAATCTCTCTCAGTTGGTGCGAGTTGATTCGAGAAGTGGCATACCTGAACTGCACATGAAATAACGATTTCCAGTTTTCCAGATTCGATTTCGCCCCGTTAATGCATTTCCGGTGAGTTTCCGATCAAATTGCTCCGATGTTGATGTTCGTAGTCATGTTTCCGATCAAACCCACATGCCAATTTAATCTATTATGCATTATAATGGGGGAATTTATCAAAATCGAATTCGGATTGAACTTTGAACCCTAACTTCGAACCCAGATTCGAAATTACTAGATTCTGCATGAAATTGGGGAAATTGGTACCATTAGAACCGGGATTTAATTTCGAGTTGATAGGAACAAGAATCATCGAATTTCGTTCTGTGGATTGTGAGAAATCATCAGATTAGTACTCGATCCCCTTATTGTTTTCGCTGAAGAACTGGCTGTTCTGGGCCGTCGGATCGCGGTTAATAAACATGGACGGCCAAGATTAGATCGTGGGTTTTAAGTTGTAATAAGATTAATGTAATTTCCAGAATAAAGTCCTAACTTGCTAGATTTATTTAATGGCCTTCCCGAATGTGTTTTGACTTGAAATTTTAACCATAGATTCCTTAATTAATCTAGTTTATTTTGATGTAAATTAATATGGGTTTTGAGTTTTTAAACATAAGTTATGATTTTTGCAAGTTACGGGTATTATGGGATTATTTGGGTGATTTTAAAAGATATTTTATGAAATAAAAATTTTATATGTGTAAAATGTTATAGTTATTATATAATAATTTGGGATTTTTGGACAAGGGTAAATAGGTTTAAAAATTATGTTTATGGAATTTTCATAAGAATAACTTAATATATGGTTTTTTAATGTAACAAAAATTAAAGCATGGTTTGTAATAAGCTTCTTAGGTTGGGGAAAATAAAGGAAACTAAATTAATATTTTATAACAGTATGTTTATAAATATTTTGGGTATTATCTTTTAGGTGAAGTAAAAGTTGTTTACACATAAAAAAAAAACTTATATGAGAAAGATAAAATGGGAACTTATATTAAATCGAGGTATTAAACTAAACTACTATTATTATTATTGGAGGTTAATATGCTTAATTAAACTAGGGCAAACACTTTATTTTATAAACCATATATCAGTTGTGGAGATGTCTAAAAGATATTAGATATA
This sequence comes from Limonium bicolor, assembly GCA_023374045.1. NCBI lineage: Eukaryota > Viridiplantae > Streptophyta > Magnoliopsida > Caryophyllales > Plumbaginaceae > Limonium > Limonium bicolor. Next base: position 287,050,797 of record CM041782.1, read on the forward strand.
ATTAAATACAGTAAGAATTTCTTAAAGAATGTTTTGGATAAATCCTAAGAAAAATATAAGTGTATATATAAATACATTAGAAGTAATAAAAGAAGTAACATTCCTTATGGGAAACATATTAAGAGGGAAAATTGGGATAAACCTAATTCTACATGGCAATTAAAAATATTAAAGGTTAGTGTGACTCCAGGTAGACTATTAGGGGGAAATACACATCCTAAACCTTAATGGTGTCAAAGTAAGTTAGCCAATCGTAACCAGGGATTAATTAAAACAAACCTATAATCAGGAGTGGGTAAATGGAATAAGTTAAGTATGCACAAAGATTTAATTACGAGATCTAACCAGATCCTTAGGAGGGAGTAACTGTAAAACAAACTATAGACTAATAAAATGGGGGATGTGTAGCATTATAGTGCCTTAACTAATTAATGCTTGGAATACTTTAATTATAGGTGATTAGTGGAAGTAGTTCGCATTTTCAAGTTTGGTTACTGCTTCTACATATACCAGGTACGATTTCTCGTACTCAGCTTGTGGTTTGGCCTTTATGGGATGTTTTGTACGATTTCTCGTACTCAGATGCTTTGGTGACGAATTTTATGGAACGTTTTGAGAAACGCTAAATGAGTATGAATGTATCTTGAAAGGAAATTGTTTGTATGACTCAGCCTGTTGTGACTAACTGAGCCTTGGATGTACACTCACATGATCATTGGTTCCTTTTATCTGGTTATCTCATTAGATATTGACTGTTGAGGGTTTACGCCTCTGCACTCTGTAGGACTGAGTGTTTTGGTATTGCACTTGTACAGTTAATAGTCTAGTGGGAATATGGGAAATGTCAAACTTGGTATTGGGTATGGATTATTTCTATTAAGTGGTGCACTCACTTTTCACCGATGACCGAGAACGGGTCGGTGGCAGCGGAGGTCTGCTATACCTCGCCCTTTGTGGCAACTGACAGCGGAGGTCTGTTTACCTCGCCCTTTGGCAACTGACAACGGAGGTCTGTTTACCTCCCTTGTGGCACTGACTGGTGGGGGCCATCTCTCCTTGGTTTTATTCCACTCTTGAGTTAAGGTTCTTGGGTCTTTCTAATCCTAATTGGAACTGAATCTAACTTAAGCAATGGATGTTCACTAACTTCTGGCGTGGTTTCTTTTATGTTGGCTCACTTTACCTTCATGTTATTTGTCTCTATCCTTGACTTGTTATCTTTGACTTGGTGTTTTGTGTGCCTTGTTCTTCTGCTTTTGTTCTAAGTGTTTGGCTTCAACTTATTGTTTATTTTTAAGAGTTATGTTTTAAACTGTTATTTTGGAGTGTTGTACCAGTTCCATTCCAGGGAACTGACTCACCCCTCCTGGGGTGGGCTGCTTGGTTTCATCTTGCAGGTACGAATTGCTATACAGGTAGCCACGAAGAGTATGAGTGTATGGGATGGGAATTAGGAACTTTGGAGAGCTATTGTATTTTGTTATTATTCTTTTATGTTATGTTTTCTCGAGTTCAGACCGTAGCTCTTGTAATGTCATAAGTTGTAATTGGTGAGGTTTGGTGCCGGGTGTTTGGAACCCGATGATCTGTAATCGCCTTAGTATTTTATTTCCGCTGCATTTATGATAAGTAGGGGCGTTACAGAAAGTGGTATCAGAGCGTAGTTACGCTCTGAGCCCGAGAAAACAAGCTGAGTGAAATACTTAGAATCTAGGTGCCCTTAAAACTGGGGAACTGGGGTAGAATTGGGAAGTGAGGAATCCAGAAAGGCACGTTACCCTTACCCCATACTTGACCTTATTTACATCACTCATGAACACTCTAACTACACACCGTCCCTGGGTAGTTATGAAACACTTCGCACGTTACTACATAGATACCTAGAATTAATACACAACTTCTGAATAATAAACACCATCCTTACCAGCTAAATGTCTCAAAGAGGAGGAAGAGGAGGACGCGGGAAGAGGAGGACGAGGAGCGGGACCCCAGGTGGTACGGACCCGACGCTGTTACCCCTGAGGTCATAGCCAGATTGTGCTGCTGCATTAGCTCAGCAGCAGGCTCAGATCCCTCAACCACCGCCACCACCACCACGGTCCGCGAGAGTTCAACTGGTTGAAAGCAGTCAACGATCTTCGTCCCCCAGTCTATGAAGGCCAGCCAGTACCGAAAGCCCTGGAGAAATACATCGCTGAGATTCAAAAGGCTTTTACCTCTCTACATGTCCCAAGATCGCCAAGTGGACATAGCGGCATACTTCCTCCAAGGGCCAGCTCATCGATGGTGGCAGACAGCCAGAGCCGAGCTGACCGCTCAGGCGAACTTTGATTTCCAAGCTTTTCTGGTGGCCTTGAGAGCTAAGTTCTACCCGTCCTACCTACAAAAGAGGATGAGAAGTGAATTTGAGCAGCTGAAGCAAGGGACTTCCTCTGTTGCTGAATACTATGACAAGTTTGTGGAGTTGCTTGCTGTCATTGGAGAGGGAGCTTACGCTCCGAGGTACCTGGTGGATAAATTTCATACTGGCTTGAACTTCAGGATAATGAACATGATCGGTTCCACCAGGGGAAAAACTTTACAGGTATGGAATATGACTTTGGAATTTCTGGTTCGGTAAGATTTTCCCACTAACACATAATGTAACGACAGGAACTAGCTGATGATGCAAACGACTGCGAAACCACCATTGCCTATCAGGATTCCGTGCTAGGCAAGAGGAAGGGAGACGCTGGAGGAGGTAGTGGAGGAAACTCTTCCCAGAACTATGAAAGGAAGGGCAAGTTCTACAAGGGGAAGAATGAAAAGGCCATGGTTCCTTCACATATTGATGCGGAGCCAATCCGCTCCCATCCACCTAGTGGTAAGATAATACAGAATCTACAATGTGCTTACATATTGCTATCACGCTACTACCTTGACTTGGAACAGGAAACCAACCCGTAAGAAGGTACTTCTGCAGGAAGTGTGAGAAGGACCATCCAGGAAAGGAGTGTGACGGGACTCTGGTGACGTGTCACCACTGTGGCAGGAAGGGGCATAGATCCTTTGAGTGCTTCTCGAACCCGGATTCCAGGAACTACAAGCCACGCACCGGGTCAGCGACTAAAGCCCCAGCTACTAATACAAGTGGAGGAGGAGGTAGAGGTGGCACCGGAGGTGCTGGACCATCTACCCATCGTCCTGCCCAGAACTACCCTCAGAGGCCAGGCAAAGCACCAGTTCTCAACCTGGTGGACCGTGTCGAATCGGCGAGTGATGACCCGAGTTCACCTGGTGAGGACTACTTTCCTACTGAAGAAGCTTAGACCTTCGTTTTGCTTCATTTCTTCAAATAATTTTTCCTCTGCATTGTAAAGGGATGAACTATAAATCCCTCTTTCTTTTCACCTTTGTGCTAAGACCAGTTTGAACATTGACTTGATTACTTAATGGCAACTGTTGTTTTCGTTCAGCTTTCGATATTTGCTTTCCTGTATTGCCTATTTCCACACCCACCATTTCCTTTGAGGCCAAACCACACCCGCCAGAGAAGTGTGAGATATTGAGACCTGGGATGGTCTTATTACGAGAATTTTTGACCCCAGCTGACCAATATGCATTAATCCTCAAGATCAGAGAATTAGGTGTGAAAGGAGGAAACTTTTACACCCCTACCTTCAAGAACGGTGCAACCATGAAGGTGAAGATCATGTGCCTAGGTAAGAAGTGGGACCACACCACTAGAACCTACGAAGAGGTGGAGGTGCCACCAATTCCAGGAGAGTTGCAGACCATCATTGGAGCTGCAGTTAAGGCAGCCCAGGAATTGGAGGATGAGCCCGTCCCAGACCTAACCTCAGACGTGTGCATCATCAACTTCTATGAGAAAGAAGGTAAGCTAGGAATGCATCAGGATAGGGACGAGTCTCTAGAGTCCATCACCAGAGGAGTTCCAGTGGTGTCCATATCACTTGGAGACGACGCGGAATTCCTATTTGGAGATCAGAAGAGAATGGATCTTGCTACAAAGATCCTCCTGAAGTCGGGTGATGTGCTGATATTCGGGGGAGCAGCCAGACTTATCTACCATGGGGTGAAGAGAATTAAGCCCCACACAGCCCCCACATCCATCATCAACCAGACTCACATGAAACCTGGCCGTTTAAACCTGACCTTTAGACAGATCTAGCTTTGTAATTTATGCAATTTCAGCATTGTAGTCATTAAATGCTCATGAAGACCTTAATAAGAATGGAAATCTTATAAGTTTGTTTCGTCGTTGTAGGGGTTGGGAACTCAGAGATCAGGTTAACTGTGTTGAACCAGGCTCAAGCGAAGAGCAATGGGATGGTCATCACAGGTATAACTACTAGCCTGATTTATTACCTTGGGAATAATGCCTGAGAATCTTAGAATTTACTCTGTGATTTCAGGCACGTTCTTAATTAATGAGGTGGAAGCCACTGTTCTGTTTGATTCCGGAGCCTCCCATTCATTCATATCCCAGGCATTCCATGCTAAGATAGATGCCCCTACAGAAGATATCCATGATGCTCAGTCTTATTGCCATCCAGAGAATTAATCAAGTGCAGTAAGCAATGTAAGGACTTGAACATACGCATCAAGGAAGCAGATTTCCTCTTTGATGCCATTGTCTTCCCTGGCATGGGGTTCGACATAATTGTGGGCATGGACACACTACAGAGATACAGAGGTAGGCTACACTGCGCAGAGCATCGCCTCCTCTTGAAGTCAGCTACAGGGATCACAGTTTCATACCGAATGCAGCCCAAACAGCCGACTGTGAAGGTTGTATCGGCACTATCCCTGATGAAGGAAGTGTCCAAGGGAGCGACCGCCTACTACTGTTATGCCCAGGATCTGAGGACAGATCCAAAGTTCAAGAATGACGTACCTGTTGTGTCGGAGTACCCCGACGTCTTTCCGGAGGAGTTACCTGGACTACCACCATTGAGGGAGGTTGAGTTCAACATCGACCTCATACCCGGTACAGGACCAATTGCCAAGGCTCCTTACCGGATGGGCCCTACAGAGATGGTGGAATTGAAGAAGCAACTGCAGGAACTGCTAGATAAGGGTTTCATCAGACCCAGTGTCTCACCTTGGGGTGCTCCAGTGCTCTTCGTCAAGAAAAGGACGGAAGCCTGAGACTCTGTATCGACTACAGAGAGCTGAACAATGTCACAATCAAGAACAAGTACCCACTGCCCAGGATCGATGACCTGTTCGACCAGCTGAGGGGAGCTAAGGTGTTCTCTAAAATTGATCTGCGTTCCGGGTATCATCAGATAGCTGTAGCTGAGTCAGATATAGAGAAGACAGCCTTCCGGACCAGATACGGCCACTATGAGTTCACAGTGATGCCGTTTGGACTGACCAATGCACCGGCGAGATTTATGGATTTGATGCAGAGAGTCTTCCAAGCCCAGCTAGATAAGTCAGTGGTCGTATTCATAGACGACATCTGATCTTCTCCAAGAGCAAAGAGGAACATGAGCAGCATTTGAGGACAGTCTTGGAGACTCTGAGAGAGAGGCAACTCTATGCCAAGTTCAGCAAGTGCGAATTCTGGCTGGACAAGGTATCATTTCTTGGTCATGTGATCTCAGCTGAGGGAGTTTCAGTGGACCCAGCAAAAATTGAGGCAGTAAAGAGCTGGCACAGACCTCGCTCAGTGACTGAGATTCGGAGCTTCCTTGGGTTGGCTGGCTATTATAGACGCTTTGTGAAGGATTTCTCTAGGCTAGCCAAGCCCTTAACCTCTCTGATGAAGAAGGATAGCCCGTTTGTATGGACAGAGGCATGTGAGGTCTCCTTTAAGGCACTGAAGGATGCTCTGACCACAGCTCCTGTATTGGTGATTCCCGAGGGGAATGAGGGATTCGAGGTTTACTGTGACGCTTCAGGCAAGGGGATCGGTGGAGTTTTGATGCAAAATGGTAGAGTCGTGGCTTACGCTTCTCGACAGCTGAAGAAGCACGAAGAAAATTATCCCACACACGACCTTGAGCTCCTCGCCATAGTCTTTGCCTTGAAGATCTGGCGGCACTACCTGTACGGAGCCACGGTCCGAATTATGACAGATCATAAAAGTTTGAAATACATCTGGACCCAGAAGGAGCTGAACTTGAGACAGCGACGGTGGATCGAGCTACTAGCTGATTATGATATCGACCTCCAGTACACTGAGGGTAAAGGTAATGTCGTGGCAGACGCTCTGAGCAGAAGAGCATATTCACTTCTTGCTCTCATAGAGACGACCACGATAGCTGAGGAGGTATATGCAGCTCAGGACAGTGATGTGTATCTACAGGGTATCAGGCAGAAATTAGCAGATGGGTTGACTGATGGTCTGAAGTATGACTACGAGCTAGACAGCGAGGGACACCTTCGGGTCAGAGGCAGACTCTGCGTTCCTCAGGATGCGACAGAACTTCAGACCAGGATTCTCTCTGAAGCTCATTCCTCCATTGTCAGTACATCCTGGAGCCACCAAGATGTACAAGGATTTAAAGAAGCTATTCTGGTGGAGCGGGATGAAGAGGGATGTAGCAGACTTCGTCTCGCGATGTCTCACCTGCAGAAGGTGAAGTTCGAGCATCGACGACCAGGAGGCCAGATTCAGTCGTTACCGGTACCGTGCTGGAAGTTTGACGATATTAGTATGGATTTGTCGGTCGTCCTCCCTCCAGCCAGAGGTGGATTGAACACAATTTGGGTGATAGTCGATAGGCTAACTAAGACAGCTAAGTTTATACCTATCAAGGACACATGGAAGGTGCCCAAACTAGCTGAGGTGTTCACCACAGAGCACATCCGGTACCATGGGGTACCGAAGACGATCGTCTCCGATCGTGATGCACGTTTCCTTAGTAGATTTTGGCGTCAGGTACAGGAGGCATTTGGTACTCAGTTGCGACTTAGCACAGCCTTCCACCCTCAAACAGATGGGCAGACCGAGAGGACGATTCAGACACTAGAAGATATGTTGAGAGCGGTCGCCTTAGACTATCAGGGGAGTTGGATAGAGCGTCTACACTTGGTAGAGTTCTCCTACAACAATTCTTATCACTCGTCTATCGGCATGGCCCCATTTCAGGCTCTGTATGGCAGACCGTGCCGGACACCTTTATCATGGAGTGACCCTGCTGAGACAGTTTTGATTGGTCCAGAGTATATTCAGAGACTGCAGGATGACATCAGAGTTATTCAGCAGCACATGAGGGCAGCGCAGTCTAGGCAGAAATCTTACGGGGATCAGCGTACTAGAGAGCTTGAATTTCAGATCAGTGATATGGTTTTCCTACGAGTGTCTCCGATGAGGGGTATCTTCAGATTTGGGATGAGAGGAAAGCTAAGCCCTAAGTATGTTGGTCCGTACAAGATTACGGAGCGCGTGGGCCCAGCAGCGTATCGACTAGACCTACCAGCAGAGTTGGGGAAGGTACATGACGTATTTCATGTATCGCAGCTGAAGAAGTATGTACCTGACCCTTCTCACGTTCTACAGCCAGAGAGATTGGAGATTGAACCTACACTGAGATATGAGGAGACTCCCATTCAGATCCTGGACACGAAGGTCCGGGAAACGAGAGGCAGATCAGTCAAGCTAGTGAAAGTTCTTTGGGAACATCATGGGGTTGAAGAAGCTACTTGGGAAACTGAGGACTCTATGAGAGTGAAGTACCCACATCTATTTCCATGATATTTCCTGTATTCTTGCCTCTACTGGGTTCTTGTTCATAGCGGTACGAGGGCGTACCTTGGCTCTTTTCGGGGGGGTAGTGCATACTCTTCCTTCGTCACCTCATCCAGATTATGCCCTGTTTGTTTTGTTAGTAGAATGATGGAGAGGTGTATGCATGTACTGATTTATACATTGTGTGAATCTTGATTTCTATTTATGAAAATCTTGGTTTGGTTTGACGCTGAATAATTTGCGTGGAATCTGGAAATGGAAATGAGTGGAATGGATTGGTATGGAATTTTGGTTGGGATTGTTATTGGATGAACATTCTGGTAATTTTTGACAGCACACCTGATGTGGTGTGAGTAGCTATTAGTTGGTATTAAACTTCGGGACGAAGTTTCTTTTAAGGGGGATATACTGAAATACCCCTAAATTAATTTAAATTAATTTAGGGGATTTCTTTTGTTAAAATTAAATTATTATATGGAATAATGAATATTAAATTATTATATGGAGTTGTGAAATTATTTAGGGGTTTTCTCCTATTTAACCCCAATTATTATACATTATTATATAGTATTATGAATTTAATAATAAGATTTATAAGTCAATAAATCTTGGGAAAATTTCTAAACACTCCAAATATTATAAAGATTTTAGGAAGTGTTGGAACATTGTTTTGAAACATAAAAGTCAATATAAAATTCTAGAACCTTAAAGCTTATTAAGCCTTGCTAGAGTTGACTTTTTGAGAATGGTCAAACTAGGCCATGAAACCTATACCAATAAATAGGTTATGAAAAACCATGAAGATCGATAAAAAGAACGTCAAAAACGGATCATCCTAGCCAAAGTTATGATAATTGAAGTTTAGAGCCAAAATTTAGGAGATGCTGACGTGTCCAGATTGGCTGACTCAGCACGCCCAGTCAGCCGATTTAACCCAATCGCTTCAGATTTCCTTCAGTTTTGGCATGTCATAGGTCGATCTTTAGACGCCTATATCTTTTTCTCTACTCCACCATTTGGTATGCCATTTCTTTCATTCGATTCTTCTATCTTTCCTCTTTCCAACCATTACTCACACACTATCTAACTCCTTCTACAATGACCGGAATATTGATCCAAAGTTGGCTCCTCGCGATTGTGTAACCCAGAATTCCAGTTCTTCCTAAATCGGGTAAACTTCGTCACGCTATAACTTCTTCGTCCTCCAAATTTCGTGTTCTTTAGCTTGTTTTGAAGATCTCAATCCCTCTATAACTTTCATGTTTATGGCCAAGGCTGATTCTCACGGGTTTGGGAGATAAATCTGTCTAAAGTTGCCCACTCGATCACGTCGGTAATTTTGCCCAGTTCAACCCGAAACAAACTAGGTAAACATCGATCTTGTGAGATCTGTAACTTTCTCCCTAGTTCATCAAAATTAATGATTCTTCCACTAACATCTAGAGTTACATGTCTAGTTTGGATTGTGATAGGTTACATGAATCAAATCTCTCTCAGTTGGTGCGAGTTGATTCGAGAAGTGGCATACCTGAACTGCACATGAAATAACGATTTCCAGTTTTCCAGATTCGATTTCGCCCCGTTAATGCATTTCCGGTGAGTTTCCGATCAAATTGCTCCGATGTTGATGTTCGTAGTCATGTTTCCGATCAAACCCACATGCCAATTTAATCTATTATGCATTATAATGGGGAATTTATCAAAATCGAATTCGGATTGAACTTTGAACCCTAACTTCGAACCCAGATTCGAAATTACTAGATTCTGCATGAAATTGGGGAAATTGGTACCATTAGAACCGGGATTTAATTTCGAGTTGATAGGAACAAGAATCATCGAATTTCGTTCTGTGGATTGTGAGAAATCATCAGATTAGTACTCGATCCCCTTGTTTTCGCTGAAGAACTGGCGTGTTCTGGGCCGTCGGATCGCGGTTAAAAATGGACGGCCAAGATTAGATCGTGGGTTTTAAGTTGTAATAAGATTAATGTAATTTCCAGAATAAAGTCCTAACTTGCTAGATTTATTTAATGGCCTTCCCGAATGTGTTTTGACTTGAAATTTTAACCATAGATTCCTTAATTAATCTAGTTTATTTTGATGTAAATTAATATGGGTTTTGAGTTTTTAAACATAAGTTATGATTTTTGCAAGTTACGGGTATTATGGATTATTTGGGTGATTTTAAAAGATATTTTTATGAAATAAAAATTTTATAATATGTGTAAAATGTTATAGTTATTATATAATAAATTTGGGGATTTTTGGACAAGGGTAAATAGGTTTAAAAATTATGTTTATGGAATTTTCATAAGAATAACTTATAATATATGGTTTTTAATGTAACAAAAATTAATGGTTTGTTAATAAGCTTTTAGGTTGGGGAAAATAAAGGAAACTAAATTAATATTTTATAACAGTATGTTTATAAATATTTTGGGTATTATCTTTTAGGTGAAGTAAAAGTTGTTTACACATAAAAAAAAAACTTATATGAGAAAAATAAAATGGGAACTTATATTAAATCGAGGTATTAAACTAAACTACTTATTATTATTATTGGAGGTTAATATGCTTAATTAAGCTAGGGCAAACACTTTATTTTATAAACCATATATCAGTTGTGGAGATGTCTAAAAGATATTAGATATAATTAAATACAGTAAGAATTTCTTAAAGAATGTTTTGGATAAATCCTAAGAAAAATATAAGTGTATATATAAATACATTAGAAGTAATAAAAGAAGTAACATTCCTTATGGGAAACATATTAAGAGGGAAAATTGGGATAAACCTAATTCCTACATGGCAATTAAAAATATTAAAGGTTAGTGTGACATCCAGGTAGACTATTAGGGGGAAATACACATCCTAAACCTTAATAGGTGTCAAAGTAAGTTAGCCAATCGTAACCCAGGGATTAATTAAAACAAACCTATAATCGGGAGGGGTAAATGGAATAAGTTAAGTATGCACAAAAGATTTAATTACGAGATCTAACCAGATCCTTAGGAGGGAGTAACTGTAAAACAAACTATAGACTAATAAAATGGGGGATGTGTAGCATTATAGTGCCTTAACTAATTAATGCTTGGAATACTTTAATTATAGGTGATTAGTGGAAGTAGTTCGCATTTTCAAGTTTGGTTACTGCTTCTACATATACCAGGTACGATTTCTCGTACTCAGCTTGTTGTGTTTTGGACTCTATGGAATGTTTTGTACGATTTCTCGTACTCAGATGCTTTTGGTGACGAATTTTATGGAACGTTTTGAGAAACGCTAAATGAGTATGAATGTATCTTGAAAGGAAATTGTTTGTGTGACTGACTCAGCCTGTTGTGACTAACTGAGCCTTGGATGTACAACTCACATGATCATTGGTTCCTTTTTATCTGGTTATCTCATTAGATATTAACTGTTGAGGGTTTACGCCTCTGCACTCTGTAGGACTGAGTGTTTTGGTATTGCACTTGTTCAGTTAATAGTCTAGTGGGAATATGGGAAATGTCAACTTGGTATTGGGTATGGATTATTTCTATAAGTGGTGCACTCACTTTTCACCGATGACCGAGAACGGGTCGGTGGCAGCGGAGGTCTGCTATACCTCGCCCTTTGTGGCAACTGACAGCGGAGGTCTGTTTACCTCGCCCTTGTGGCAACTGACACGGAGGTCTGTTTACCTCGCCCTGTGGCAACTGACTGGCGGTGGGGGCCATCTCTCCAATTGGTTTATTCCACTCTTGAGTTAAGGTTCTTGGGTCTTTCTAATCCTATTTGGAACTGAATCTAACTTAAGCAATGGATGTTCACTAACTTCTGGCGTGGTTTCTTTTATGTTGGCTCACTTTACCTTCATGTTATTTGTCTCTATCCTTGACTTGTTATCTTTGACTTGGTGTTTTGGTGTGCCTTGTTCTTCTGCTTTTGTTCTAAGTGTTTGGCTTCAACTTATTGTTTATTTTTAAGAGTTATGTTTTAAACTGTTATTTTGGAGAGTTGTACCAGTTCCATTCCAGGGAACTGACTCACCCCTCCTGGGGTGGGCTGCTTGGTTTCATCTTGCAGGTACGAATTGCTATACAGGTAGCCACGAAGAGTATGAGTGTATGGGATGGGAATTAGGAACTTTGGAGAGCTATTGTATTTTGTTATTATTCTTTTATGTTATGTTTTCTCGAGTTCAGACCGTAGCTCTTGTAATGTCATAAGTTGTAATTGGTGAGGTTTGGTGCCGGGTGTTTGGAACCCGATGATCTGTAATCGCCTTAGTATTTTATTTCCGCTGCATTTATGATAAGTAGGGGCGTTACAGAAAGTGGTATCAGAGCGTAGTTACGCTCTGAGCCCGAGAAAACAAGCCGAGTGAAATACTTAGAATATAGGTGCCCTTAAAACTGGGGAACTGGGGTAGAATTGGGAAGTGAGGATTCCAGAAAGGCACGTTACCCTTACCCCATACTTGACCTTATTTACATCACTCATGAACACTCTAACTACACACCGTCCCTGGGTAGTTATGAAACACTTCGCACGTTACTACATAGATCTAGATTTATACACAACTTCTGAACAACAAATACCATCCTCAGCCTAAATGTCTCAAAGAGGAGGAAGAGGAGGACGCGGAGGAAGAGGAGGACGAGGAGCGGGACCCCAGGTGGTTACGGACCCGATGCTGTTACCCCTGAGGTCATAGCTCAGATTGTAACCGCTGCATTAGCTCAGCAGCAGGCTCAGATCCCTCAACCACCGCCACCACCACCCCACGGTCCGCGAGAGTTCAACTGGTTGAAAGCGGTCAACGATCTTCGTCCCCCAGTCTATGAAGGCCAGCCAGTACCGAAAGCCCTGGAGAAATACATCGCTGAGATTCAAAAGGCTTTTACCTCTCTACATGTCCCAGCAGATCGCCAAGTGGACATAGCGGCATACTTCCTCCAAGGGCCAGCTCATCGATGGTGGCAGACAGCCAGAGCCGAGCTGACCGCTCAGGCGAACTTTGATTTCCAAGCTTTTCTGGTGGCCTTGAGAGCCAAGTTCTACCCGTCCTACCTACAAAAGAGGATGAGAAGTGAATTTGAGCAGCTGAAGCAAGGGACTTCCTCTGTTGCTGAATACTATGACAAGTTTGTGGAGTTGCTTGCTGTCATTGGAGAGGGAGCTTACGCTCCGAGGTACCTGGTGGATAAATTTCATACTGGCTTGAACTTCAGGATAATGAACATGATCGGTTCCACCAGGGGAAAAACTTTACAGGTATGGAATATGACTTTGGAATTTCTGGTTCGGTAAGATTTTCCCACTAACACATAATGTAACGACAGGAACTAGCTGATGATGCAAACGACTGCGAAACCACCATTGCCTATCAGGATTCGTGCTAGGCAAGAGGAAGGGAGACTGGAGGAGGTAGTGGAGGAAACTCTTCCCAGAACTATGAAAGGAAGGGCAAGTTCTACAAGGGGAAGAATGAAAAGGCCATGGTTCCTTCACATATTGATGCGGAGCCAATCCGCTCCCATCCACCTAGTGGTAAGATAATACAGAATCTACAATGTGCTTACATATTGCTATCACGCTACTGACCTTGACTTGGAACAGGAAACCAACCCGTAAGAAGGTACTTCTGCAGGAAGTGTGAGAAGGACCATCCAGGAAAGGAGTGTGACGGGACTCTGGTGACGTGTCACCACTGTGGCAGGAAGGGGCATAGATCCTTTGAGTGCTTCTCGAACCCGGATTCCAGGAACTACAAGCCACGCACCGGGTCAGCGACTAAAGCCCCAGCTACTAATACAAGTGGAGGAGGAGGTAGAGGTGGCACCGGAGGTGCTGGACCATCTACCCATCGTCCTGCCCAGAACTACCCTCAGAGGCCAGGCAAAGCACCAGTTCTCAACCTGGTGGACCGTGTCGAATCGGCGAGTGATGACCCGAGTTCACCTGGTGAGGACTACTTTCCTACTGAAGAAGCTTAGACCTTTTTTGCTTCATTTCTTCAAATAATTTTTCCTCTGCATTGTAAAGGGATGAACTATAAATCCCTCTTTCTTTTACACCTTTGTGCTAAGACCAGTTTGAACATTGACTTGATTACTTAATGGCAACTGTTGTTTTCGTTCAGCTTTCGATATTTGCTTTCCTGTATTGCCTATTTCCACACCCACCATTTCCTTTGAGGCCAAACCACACCCGCCAGAGAAGTGTGAGATATTGAGACCTGGGATGGTCTTGTTACGAGAATTTTTGACCCCAGCTGACCAATATGCATTAATCCTCAAGATCAGAGAATTAGGTGTGAAAGGAGGAAACTTTTACACCCCTACCTTCAAGAACGGTGCAACCATGAAGGTGAAGATCATGTGCCTAGGTAAGAAGTGGGACCACACCACTAGAACCTACGAAGAGGTGGAGGTGCCACCAATTCCAGGAGAGTTGCAGACCATCATTGGAGCTGCAGTTAAAGCAGCCCAGGAATTGGAGGATGAGCCCGTCCCAGACCTAACCTCAGACGTGTGCATCATCAACTTCTATGAGAAAGAAGGTAAGCTAGGAATGCATCAGGATAGGGACGAGTCTTTAGAGTCCATCACCAGAGGAGTTCCAGTGGTGTCCATATCACTTGGAGACGACGCGGAATTCCTATTTGGAGATCAGAAGAGAATGGATCTTGCTACAAAGATCCTCCTGAAGTCGGGTGATGTGCTGATATTCGGGGGAGCAGCCAGACTTATCTACCATGGGGTGAAGAGAATTAAGCCCCACACAGCCCCCACATCCATCATCAACCAGACTCACATGAAACCTGGCCGTTTAAACCTGACCTTTAGACAGATCTAGCTTTGTAATTTATGCAATTTCAGCATTGTAGTCATTAAATGCTCATGAAGACCTTAATAAGAATGGAAATCTTATAAGTTTGTTTCGTCGTTGTAGGGGTTGGGAACTCAGAGATCAGGTTAACTGTGTTGAACCAGGCTCAAGCGAAGAGCAATGGGATGGTCATCACAGGTATAACTACTAGCCTGATTTATTACCTTGGGAATAATGCCTGAGAATCTTAGAATTTACTCTGTGATTTCAGGCACGTTCTTAATTAATGAGGTGGAAGCCACTGTTCTGTTTGATTCGGAGCCTCCCATTCATTCATATCCCAGGCATTCCATGCTAAGATAGATGCCCCTACAGAAGATATCCATGATTGCTCAGTCTTATTGCCATCCAGAGAATTAATCAAGTGCAGTAAGCAATGTAAGGACTTGAACATACGCATCAAGGAAGCAGATTTCCTCTTTGATGCCATTGTCTTCCCTGGCATGGGGTTCGACATAATTGTGGGCATGGACACACTACAGAGATACAGAGGTAGGCTACACTGCGCAGAGCATCGCCTCCTCTTGAAGTCAGCTACAGGGATCACAGTTTCATACCGAATGCAGCCCAAACAGCCGACTGTGAAGGTTGTATCGGCACTATCCCTGATGAAGGAAGTGTCCAAGGGAGCGACCGCCTACTACTGTTATGCCCAGGATCTGAGGACAGATCCAAAGTTCAAGAATGACGTACCTGTTGTGTCGGAGTACCCCGACGTCTTTCCGGAGGAGTTACCTGGACTACCACCATTGAGGGAGGTTGAGTTCAACATCGACCTCATACCCGGTACAGGACCAATTGCCAAGGCTCCTTACCGGATGGGCCCTACAGAGATGGTGGAATTGAAGAAGCAACTGCAGGAACTGCTAGATAAGGGTTTCATCAGACCCAGTGTCTCACCTTGGGGTGCTCCAGTGCTCTTCGTCAAGAAAAGGACGGAAGCCTGAGACTCTGTATCGACTACAGAGAGCTGAACAATGTCACAATCAAGAACAAGTACCCACTGCCCAGGATCGATGACTGTTCGACCAGCTGAGGGGAGCTAAGGTGTTCTCTAAAATTGATCTGCGTTCCGGGTATCATCAGATAGCTGTAGCTGAGTCAGATATAGAGAAGACAGCCTTCCGGACCAGATACGGCCACTATGAGTTCACAGTGATGCCGTTTGGACTGACCAATGCACCGGCGAGATTTATGGATTTGATGCAGAGAGTCTTCCAAGCCCAGCTAGATAAGTCAGTGGTCGTATTCATAGACGACATTCTGATCTTCTCCAAGAGCAAAGAGGAACATGAGCAGCATTTGAGGACAGTCTTGGAGACTCTGAGAGAGAGGCAACTCTATGCCAAGTTCAGCAAGTGCGAATTCTGGCTGGACAAGGTATCATTTCTTGGTCATGTGATCTCAGCTGAGGGAGTTTCAGTGGACCCAGCGAAAATTGAGGCAGTAAAGAGCTGGCACAGACCTCGCTCAGTGACTGAGATTCGGAGCTTCCTTGGGTTGGCTGGCTATTATAGACGCTTTGTGAAGGATTTCTCTAGGCTAGCCAAGCCCTTAACCTCTCTGATGAAGAAGGATAGCCCGTTTGTATGGACAGAGGCATGTGAGGTCTCCTTTAAGGCACTGAAGGATGCTCTGACCACAGCTCCTGTATTGGTGATTCCCGAGGGGAATGAGGGATTCGAGGTTTACTGTGACGCTTCAGGCAAGGGGATCGGTGGAGTTTTGATGCAAAATGGCAGAGTCGTGGCTTACGCTTCCCGACAGCTGAAGAAGCACGAAGAAAATTATCCCACACACGACCTTGAGCTCCTCGCCATAGTCTTTGCCTTGAAGATCTGGCGACACTACCTGTACGGAGCCACGGTCCGAATTATGACAGATCATAAAAGTTTGAAATACATCTGGACCCAGAAGGAGCTGAACTTGAGACAGCGACGGTGGGTCGAGCTACTAGCTGATTATGATATCGACCTCCAGTACACTGAGGGTAAAGGTAATGTCGTGGCAGACGCTCTGAGCAGAAGAGCATATTCACTTCTTGCTCTCATAGAGACGACCACGATAGCTGAGGAGGTATATGCAGCTCAGGACAGTGATGTGTATCTACAGGGTATCAGGCAGAAATTAGCAGATGGGTTGACTGATGGTCTGAAGTATGACTACGAGCTAGACAGCGAGGGACACCTTCGGGTCAGAGGCAGACTCTGCGTTCCTCAGGATGCGACAGAACTTCAGACCAGGATTCTCTCTGAAGCTCATTCCTCCACATTGTCAGTACATCCTGGAGCCACCAAGATGTACAAGGATTTAAAGAAGCTATTCTGGTGGAGCGGGATGAAGAGGGATGTAGCAGACTTCGTCTCGCGATGTCTCACCTGTCAGAAGGTGAAGTTCGAGCATCGACGACCAGGAGGCCAGATTCAGTCGTTACCGGTACCGTGTTGGAAGTTTGACGATATTAGTATGGATTTTGTGGTCGGTCTCCCTCCAGCCAGAGGTGGATTGAACACAATTTGGGTGATAGTCGATAGGCTAACTAAGACAGCTAAGTTTATACCTATCAAGGACACATGGAAGGTGCCCAAACTAGCTGAGGTGTTCACCACAGAGCACATCCGGTACCATGGGGTACCGAAGACGATCGTCTCCGATCGTGATGCACGTTTCCTTAGTAGATTTTGGCGTCAGGTACAGGAGGCATTTGGTACTCAGTTGCGACTTAGCACAGCCTTCCACCCTCAAACAGATGGGCAGACCGAGAGGACGATTCAGACACTAGAAGATATGTTGAGAGCGGTCGCCTTAGACTATCAGGGGAGTTGGATAGAGCGTCTACACTTGGTAGAGTTCTCCTACAACAATTCTTATCACTCGTCTATCGGCATGGCCCCATTTCAGGCTCTGTATGGCAGACCGTGCCGGACACCTTTATCATGGAGTGACCCTGCTGAGACAGTTTTGATTGGCCCAGAGTATATTCAGAGACTGCAGGACGACATCAGGTTATTCAGCAGCACATGAGGGCAGCGCAGTCTAGGCAGAAATCTTACGGGGATCAGCGTACCAGAGAGCTTGAATTTCAGATCAGTGATATGGTTTTCCTACGAGTGTCTCCGATGAGAGGTATCTTCAGATTTGGGATGAGAGGAAAGCTAAGCCCTAAGTATGTTGGTCCGTACAGATTACGGAGCGCGTGGGCCCAGCAGCGTATCGACTAGACCTACCAGCAGAGTTGGGGAAGGTACATGACGTATTTCATGTATCGCAGCTGAAGAAGTATGTACCTGACCCTTCTCACGTTCTACAGCCAGAGAGATTGGAGATTGAACCTACACTGAGATATGAGGAGACTCCCATTCAGATCCTGGACACGAAGGTCCGGGAAACGAGAGGCAGATCAGTCAAGCTAGTGAAAGTTCTTTGGGAACATCATGGGGTTGAAGAAGCTACTTGGGAAACTGAGGACTCTATGAGAGTGAAGTACCCACATCTATTTCCATGATATTTCCTTGTATTCTTGCCTCTACTGGGTTCTTGTTCATAGCGGTACGAGGGCGTACCTTGGCTCTTTTCGGGGGGGTAGTGCATACTCTTCCTTCGTCACCTCATCCAGATTATGCCCTGTTTGTTTTGTTAGTAGAATGATGGAGAGGTGTATGCATGTACTGGATTTATACATTGTGTGAATCTTGATTTCTATTTATGAAAATCTTGGTTTGGTTTGACGCTGAATAAGTTTGCGTGGAATCTGGAAATGGAAATGAGTGGAATGGATTGGTATGGAATTTTGGTTGGGATTGTTATTGGATGAACATTCTGGTAATTTTTGACAGCACACCTGATGTGGTGTGAGTAGCTATTAGTTGGTATTAAACTTCGGGACGAAGTTTCTTTTAAGGGGGATATACTGAAATACCCCTAAATTAATTTAAATTAATTTAGGGGATTTCTTTTGTTAAAATTAAATTATTATATGGAATAATGAATATTAAATTATTATATGGAGTTGTGAAATTCATTTAGGGGTTTTCTCCTATTTAACCCCAATTATTATACATTATTATATAGTATTATGAATTTAATAATAAGATTTATAAGTCAATAAATCTTGGGAAAATTTCTAAACACTCCAAATATATTATAAAGATTTTAGGAAGTGTTGGAACATTGTTTTGAAACATAAAAGTCAATATAAAATTCTAGTAACCTTAAAGCTTATTAAGCCTTGCTAGAGTTGACTTTTTGAGAATGGTCAAACTAGGCCATGAAACCTATACCAATAAATAGGTTATGAAAAACCATGAAGATCGATAAAAAGAACGTCAAAAACGGATCATCCTAGCCAAAGTTATGATAAATTGAAGTTTAGAGCCAAAATTTAGGAGATTGCTGACGTGTCCAAGATTGGCTGACTCAGCACGCCCAGTCAGCCGATTTAACCCAATCGCTTCAGATTTCCTTCAGTTTTGGCATGTCATAGGTCGATCTTTAGACGCCTATATCTTTTTCTCTACTCCACCATTTGGTATGCCATTTCTTTCATTCGATTCTTCTATCTTTCCTCTTTCCAACCATTACTCACACACTATCTAACTCCTTCTACAATGACCGGAATATTGATCCAAAGTTGGCTCCTCGCGATTGTGTAACCCAGAATTCCAGTTTTTCCTAAAATCGGGTAAACTTCCTCACGCTATAACTTCTTCGTTTCCCGTCCAAATTTCGTGTTCTTTAGCTTGTTTTGAAGATCTCAAATCCCTCTATAACTTTCATGTTTATGGCCAAGGCTGATTCTCACGGGTTTGGGATATAAATCTGTCTAAAGTTGCCCACTCGATCACGTCGGTAATTTTGCCCAGTTCAACCCGAAACAAACTAGGTAAACATCGATCTTGTGAGATCTGTAACTTTCTCCCTAGTTCATCAAAATTAATGATTCTTCCACTAACATCTAGAGTTACATGTCTAGTTTGGATTGTGATAGGTTACATGAATCAAATCTCTCTCAGTTGGTGCGAGTTGATTCGAGAAGTGGCATACCTGAACTGCACATGAAATAACGATTTCCAGTTTTCCAGATTCGATTTCGCCCCGTTAATGCATTTCCGGTGAGTTTCCGATCAAATTGCTCCGATGTTGATGTTCGTAGTCATGTTTCCGATCAAACCCACATGCCAATTTAATCTATTATGCATTATAATGGGGGAATTTATCAAAATCGAATTCGGATTGAACTTTGAACCCTAACTTCGAACCCAGATTCGAAATTACTAGATTCTGCATGAAAATTGGGGAAATTGGTACCATTAGAACCGGGATTTAATTTCGAGTTGATAGGAACAAGAATCATCGAATTTCGTTCTGTGGATTGTGAGAAATCATCAGATTAGTACTCGATCCCCTTATTGTTTTCGCTGAAGAACTGGCGTGTTCTGGGCCGTCGGATCGCGGTTAATAAACATGGACGGCCAAGATTAGATCGTGGGTTTTAAGTTGTAATAAGATTAATGTAATTTCCAGAATAAAGTCCTAACTTGCTAGATTTATTTAATGGCCTTCCCGAATGTGTTTTGACTTGAAATTTTAACCATAGATTCCTTAATTAATCTAGTTTATTTTGATGTAAATTAATATGGGTTTTGAGTTTTTAAACATAAGTTATGATTTTTGCAAGTTACGGGTATTATGGGATTATTTGGGTGATTTTAAAAGA
This sequence comes from Limonium bicolor, assembly GCA_023374045.1. Classification (NCBI taxonomy): domain Eukaryota; kingdom Viridiplantae; phylum Streptophyta; class Magnoliopsida; order Caryophyllales; family Plumbaginaceae; genus Limonium; species Limonium bicolor. Next base: position 287,071,091 of record CM041782.1, read on the forward strand.
TATTTTTATGAAATAAAAATTTTATAATATGTGTAAAATGTTATAGTTATTATATAATAAATTTGGGGATTTTTGGACAAGGGTAAATAGGTTTAAAAATTATGTTTATGGAATTTTCATAAGAATAACTTATAATATATGGTTTTTTAATGTAACAAAAATTAAAGCATGGTTTGTTAATAAGCTTCTTAGGTTGGGGAAAATAAAGGAAACTAAATTAATATTTTATAACAGTATGTTTATAAATATTTTGGGTATTATCTTTTAGGTGAAGTAAAAGTTGTTTACACATAAAAAAAAAAAACTTATATGAGAAAAATAAAATGGGAACTTATATTAAATCGAGGTATTAAACTAAACTACTTATTATTATTATTGGAGGTTAATATGCTTAATTAAGCTAGGGCAAACACTTTATTTTATAAACCATATATCAGTTGTGGAGATGTCTAAAAGATATTAGATATAATTAAATACAGTAAGAATTTCTTAAAGAATGTTTTGGATAAATCCTAAGAAAAATATAAGTGTATATATAAATACATTAGAAGTAATAAAAGAAGTAACATTCCTTATGGGAAACATATTAAGAGGGAAAATTGGGATAAACCTAATTCCTACATGGCAATTAAAAATATTAAAGGTTAGTGTGACATCCAGGTAGACTATTAGGGGGAAATACACATCCTAAACCTTAATAGGTGTCAAAGTAAGTTAGCCAATCGTAACCCAGGGATTAATTAAAACAAACCTATAATCGGGAGTGGGTAAATGGAATAAGTTAAGTATGCACAAAAGATTTAATTACGAGATCTAACCAGATCCTTAGGAGGGAGTAACTGTAAAACAAAGCTATAGACTAATAAAATGGGGGATGTGTAGCATTATAGTGCCTTAACTAATTAATGCTTGGAATACTTTAATTATAGGTGATTAGTGGAAGTAGTTCGCATTTTCAAGTTTGGTTACTGCTTCTACATATACCAGGTACGATTTCTCGTACTCAGCTTGTTGGGTTTTGGCCTTTATGGGATGTTTTGTACGATTTCTCGTACTCAGATGCCTTTGGTGACGAATTTTATGGAACGTTTTGAGAAACGCTAAATGAGTATGAATGTATCTTGAAAGGAAATTGTTTGTATGACTGATTCAGCCTGTTGTGACTAACTGAGCCTTGGATGTACGACTCACATGATCATTGGTTCCTTTTTATCTGGTTATCTCATTAGATATTGACTGTTGAGGGTTTACGCCTCTGCACTCTGTAGGACTGAGTGTTTTGGTATTGCACTTGTACAGTTAATAGTCTAGTGGGAATATGGGAAATGTCAAACTTGGTATTGGGTATGGATTATTTCTATTAAGTGGTGCACTCACTTTTCACCGATGACCGAGAACGGGTCGGTGGCAGCGGAGGTCTGCTATACCTCGCCCTTTGTGGCAACTGACAGCGGAGGTCTGTTTACCTCGCCCTTTGTGGCAACTGACAACGGAGGTCTGTTTACCTCGCCCTTGTGGCAACTGACTGGCGGTGGGGGCCATCTCTCCCAATTGGTTTTATTCCACTCTTGAGTTAAGGTTCTTGGGTCTTTCTAATCCTAATTGGAACTGAATCTAACTTAAGCAATGGATGTTCACTAACTTCTGGCGTGGTTTCTTTTATGTTGGCTCACTTTACCTTCATGTTATTTGTCTCTATCCTTGACTTGTTATCTTTGACTTGGTGTTTTAGTGTGCCTTGTTCTTCTGCTTTTGTTCTAAGTGTTTGGCTTCAACTTATTGTTTATTTTTAAGAGTTATGTTTTAAACTGTTATTTTGGAGAGTTGTACCAGTTCCATTCCAGGGAACTGACTCACCCCTCCTGGGGTGGGCTGCTTGGTTTCATCTTGCAGGTACGAATTGCTATACAGGTAGCCACGAAGAGTATGAGTGTATGGGATGGGAATTAGGAACTTTGGAGAGCTATTGTATTTTGTTATTATTCTTTTATGTTATGTTTTCTCGAGTTCAGACCGTAGCTCTTGTAATGTCATAAGTTGTAATTGGTGAGGTTTGGTGCCGGGTGTTTGGAACCCGATGATCTGTAATCGCCTTAGTATTTTATTTCCGCTGCATTTATGATAAGTAGGGGCGTTACATGCCGGGCCTGGACCCTATTGGTCACTTGTCATTTTAACCATCTTGTTATTAGATCGGTTTCATGCTTTACCATTTTACAGTTATAATCAATACTGTAATAAACATGTATAATATACATAATCATCCAACCAAATATTCATAAACATTTAACCATCCATCCAATCCAAATATTCATTTAATAACACAAACAACATTCGTATATCGAACGTATCGAGTAATAACAATATAATGTACAATGTACATTCGCCGTAGCGTGTACCATCCTTTATTAATTTCAATTTAATTTGGCCTTCAAGGCCCCAACCATGTGTACAATGTACAATCGCTGTAGCGTGCAGTTTCCATAGTTAATTTAATTTAGTTTGGCCTTTAAGGCCCCATCCAACCATGTTTAATTATTAATACCAGTTGGGCGTCATATTAGGACAACCCGATATCCTCACCATGGACAGTAGTCCTCCCGTACACACAAAGGTGCTCATTTCGCCAGAGGTCCGAAGGCCCCTGACTCTCTTATGTCTCGTAAGACGTCCATATAAAGGCCGTAGCCACCTGATCCACGATCCAGTTTGGGCTTGTTGGATATAACCTGGAGCGGAATCCAATTAGGAAACCCCTCAGTGATCACAAATGCGCAACCAAGTAGTTCGTAAACTACCGGGATTCCTCACCTCAACTCAACTCAACTCATACCATCACTCTCTCATAATGTTTAAGATATACTCTTAGTCTTATGGAGAATATATTTATTAATTAGCTGCCCAATGGGTCTCACGCATACCTAGAAGTAATCTAGGTTATATTCATGTTCGAGATCCATGCTCTAGAGACCGACAATGTCGTGACTCATACCTAAGTGTTTTACTTAGGTTACCAATATAATATTAATATTATGGTATTATATCAAGGAACCGTCATGTCATCACAATAACATATATGTATGTTTATATAAGTCGATCTATAGTCGACGTAGTGTTAGTCCCGTAGGACGCTCATGCATAATAAGTAATGCAGTAACACTTAAACACATACATGTAACCACACACACATAACACACAAGTTATATCAACCAAATCCGAGCCCAAGGAGCAGCCTTAGGACAACTCGGATCAAACCCCTTTACATACCGTTCACCCTGATCGTATTACGGTGGAGTATGAATCAACAAGATCCTACACTCCGTGTAATCCACTAGCTCGTCAAGCGTCTTGTCAGAAGTACACTCTAAACGGTAATAAAACTATAAGTCAGTCTCCATGACTAACCACATCCGGTATTTCTGAATAATAAGTAACCCCGACAGTTCACCCCTGTTTTCTACAGTTGTTTGTTACCTGTTTCTCTAAAACAGTCGGCTTTGTTACTTAAAACCCATACGTCATAATATTTCAACTGTTGAGTTTAATTCGTTGTATTTCTTTTTAATCTTATCCACCATCTAGTTTAGGTACGTAACCCATAGTTGCATGTATGCATGCATGATTGTATTATATTTTTTTTGTATTGTATCATTTATTATATTGTATTGTATTATTTTCCACCATCCATTATAATACATTGTATTATATAATCTATTATCTTAGCAAATTATACTTGCATTCAACAACTCATAACATGTAGTTTGTAACTACCTTTTTTTTTAAATAACCACCACCATTATATCATATGGTTTCCAACCAAAATATATATCCACCTTATATACATTATTCTTGTGTATGTATATATTTACCACGTAGGTAATTCCCATGAGTTTAATAAACTCTTATATTTTATGTTACTTTTTATCATCTTTTATTAGATGATTATTCCCATTAGTTGTATTTTATTATACAACTTATATCAAGATGATTATCCTAATATTATGTAACATTTTATGTTGTACAATTACAACTCCTATGGTTTATTCCATAAATACCTTAGTTTATAAATCCCATTTATTTATAGTTCGTCACATTATTTAATGTGAATATCCTACTCATATTACTTCCCTTAAACCACCTTAATACCATATAATTGTTATAGCATTTGTAACATTATAGACCTTAGTCTAAAATTCATTTTCCAACTCTTGTTAATTCGGTATAGCCCTTGAATTTATTTTAAATTCCATTTTGACCACATAACATTATGTAATGTTATTCCATATGCTAATATCATTTGATATGATATTCTTATTTCCTTTAATTAATAACCTATAGTTTTTATACAAAACTATTATATATTGCCACATAGGCACATATATTAAACCTTATTCTTTTTCATAAACCATAGTATCCTTTATTTACAAAATCATCCCATAACTTATACCACGTTATATATCCTTTTAATATAACATTCTAACCTTAATATAAATATAACCTATGGTCAATATTTATAAAATACCGAACAGACCCAAAACTGTTCAATAATTGCCATTTGGCCTTATTTATAACATATAGTTTAATAATTCATTAAAACTATATATTATACATATATCTTAATAAATGCTCTTATATAATTCTAAAAATCTCCAAATTTCTCCAAAGGGTTATAACTATCCTTATTAACCCATATACTTACGGTATTTACCATTCCACCATCTATATTTCTCCAAAGTGTCATAATGACATAATAACTATATATTATACATATATAGTTCATTTTAATTCCAAAATCAACCCAATAAATTCCTAAAAATTCCTAATAGCCCATGGGTGTTTATAATACCATTATACACCCTTTATTTTCGGAAATAACATATTCACCATATATGTTATAAAAATATTACCATTAAGTACTTATCTTATTATAAAACCTTAAATAATTTATTTAACTTATCTAATTTGGTCAAAACCTACCATATGGTCAAGGTTGACCTCCTTAATATTTCCTTGACCCTTAATTCCTTATAATTACGGTTTGCACCCAAACTTTCTAGAAATCACCATTTAACCCCAAAACTTTATATAATCTTATAAACTTTATTTTAAATCCTTTTTAACTCTAATTTTTGGCCTTATTATTTTAGAGCCCCTAAATTTATTTTAATTACACCTTAACCCCAATTCATTTCGGTAATAATTATATATCACCTAAACTTTAAATAAAAGCTTGTAAATGCATAAATAAAATGGCCTAAAGTACATGGCCTTATTACAAACATTTGCTCACAAAATAAATTACATATAAATGTCCCAAAATACATATAAATCTCGGCCTCACCATAGATTCTTCATTTAATTACCAAACTTCCACATAATGTCTTAAATTTGACAATTATGCTTGTTTAATTAGTTATAAAATTTATTAAACCATTCCTTAATCATTTTAAGGTCAAACATGACCTTATTATACTTCTTCACTCACGACAATTAATTAGAAATAGCTTAAACTTGTATTAATGTATCAAGTTAAGGTTTTAAGTAATTTATACCTTGATTCGGCCACCTTAGGTAGAAATTCTCCACAGCTTGATTTACTTGTCTTCATGTAGAAAATAAGGCATGATTAAACACCATACATGAGCTAACCATGAGAAGTAATTTAAGTCATGAAAATCATTGATTTTTACCTTAGATCTTTAAGCTTGTTAGAGATCTACTTCGGCCCTATTTTTCCAGCAAAGAAAGAGTATCAAAACTCTCTTAAAAACAAGGCTTAAAACCGTGGGTGGTTAGCTTGGAAGATGACTAAGATTTACCTTGTTTAAGATGCCAAAATGGTGTTTTTGGCTTGGATCTAGCTACTCCTTGTAGATTGGTATACCAACTGAATCTACATGAAAAGGAGAAGAAAATAAAGCTAGGGAACCAAGGTTTACAACCGAAATTCACAAGGTAGAAGAGATATGTGCTTAGAGCACATTTTTACCTTAAATGGTCAAAACTTGAACTCTTCTCCTTAGATCTTGTTATGGCCGAAATTTATCCTTCCTTTAACCTCCAAAAAACTCTACATTAATGTATAGAAAAGGTTGGAGTGTAGATCAATGGAAAAAGGAAAGAAAGATGAAGAAAATGGGCATTTTTATGCCTTAGGAGCTTACCTAGAGCAAGAGCTCTCATCCATGAAGTTGGAACACTTACCTACGGTTGAAGAGGAGCCAAAGAGAGCATTTGGATGATGCACTCTCGGCTGGAATGGAGAAATGAAGGAGGTAAGCTTAAATTGTCCTTAATGTCATTTTTTGCATTTTTTATGATTTTAGTGACTTGATGACTCACCAAGGCTTGCTTGGTGTTGCTTAACTGATGGAGACAAGGAAAAGAGGCAGCCGGCCTAGATTGAGAAAGGTGGTGAGTAGTTTATACATAATTGATTCAATTATGGAGTTATAATGCTACTTTAAGCAATTAATGAATAGGTGACTCACCATGCTTGTCTTATCTTATTTGGAACAACCGTATAATGAGGAGAAAGGAGCTCCCAAATCGGCTGTCTTCACATGGGGTAAGCAAATGGTAGACAACTTTAAGTTTAATATGTTAAAGTATGCCTTTTCCTTATTTTATGTAAAAGTAATGAGGTTTATTTAATTGTCACATGGGACTTGTCCCTTGGTCTGTTAGGAGACTCACTCCACCAATTTTATGTAGTCCAATTCGTGGTCAATGGTCAACATTGACCAACTTAGTCAATGTTGACCTAAACGGGCCCCACCTTAGGGTTTTATTAATATTTTAATATTAAATTTGTAAAAATTTGTAAATTCTTGGAATTAATTTCCTAATATGATATAATATGATATTTTATCATATTTAAAGGTATTTATAACCTTTTAGCCCATTTAAAATCAATTTAGAAGGTAATTACCCAAAAATGTGCTTTAAGGAGTTTTAGTGCACATTTTGTGTCTCAAGGAGTTTCTGAGCTTGGTTTTCTTTGACAACGGTTTTGTTGTGTTCCTTACATGATATTTGATCATGGTGTCCAATTTTATATCATTTAGAGGTCATTAGACTTTTAAGGTTTCTTAGAGCACATTTTTGCCCTTCTTGACCTTAAAGCATGTAAATGCTTGTTCTTTGTGTTGGAGTGTTGTCCAACAATTGTAATATGTTTAATAATGTGTTAATAAGCTTAGGACAAATTTTTAGGTCCTAAGAAGTTCATTTGGGTATTTATTTACCCTAAACAGTCAAAGGGTGCAACATCTTGATTTGTGTTGACCACTGTTGTTCTTAGTTGACTTTTAAGGCATGTTTAGTCCTTAATTAATGTGATTAAATATTTAATCCATGTTTTATTATTTTGGGGTATTTCAATCTACCCCCCTTAAAAAGACTTCGTCCCGAAGTCTCTTAATCAAGTAGGTAAGTATATATAAATGTATAACTACCCATTGTTCCCATAATGTATATCTATGTGATATATCATTTACTGAAATACCCCAAACCTTAATATATTGTTTAAACACTTAAATATGGTGTATTAAGACTAAAAAGAGTCTTAGAAACATTAGTAAACAAGTCTAAACAAAAGAAAACACAAAATGTGCTTTAAAGTCAATAAGAGCCAAAATGTGCTCTAAGCTTGGGATAAACTTGGTTAAGACCTAATGAACTTACCAAGACCTCATTTATACACTAATGAACATATTAAATCAATTACCAAAGAAAACCAAGCTTGAAAACAAGTTTAAACACAAAATGTGCTTTAAGGAGTCTTAAAGCACATTTTTGAAAAATTGTCTTGTAAATGAGTTTTGAGTGGCTAGATGTCCATCATTACTCTTAAGTATATATGTGTACTATATAATATCACATTTGGGTGTCTATATCAATGGGAAATAAAAAATTTCACTTCTATGTGCCTTGTTTTATGAATAGTAACTTTTACAAGCTAGTTTATAACATATGTTATGTTAAGTAATTAAATTGACAAACAAAGACTATATTACCCTCATTATAATAAGGGGGCCGGTTTTCTAAGGTGTGGTGACTCACCACCCTCTTGTTATTTTGTTAAGTAAATAATGGTGACTAATGAATGTACTATTTACTTTAAAGCTACAAATATCTTCTAAAAGTAAACCAATCTTCATTCTCTCATTTCCTTTCTTCATTCACACGGTTTCACCTTCTTCATTCTCCCTTCTTGCTGCTCTCTCACGGTAATACCACTACCACCATTAAAACACAAGCTTTGACCTCTTGTTAAATCTTGCTCACTTGTCCAAATCAAAAACAAACACCACCATCTTCCTCCTCTCCTCAAGCTCTTCATTTCTATCTTCTCCAAACTTCAAGACAACCATTTCGGTGCCATGGAGTTTCTCCATTGATGGAGCTTGAGCTTGTATTTTTACATATTGTTACTCTCCTTTGCTTCTAGGTAAGGAATCTCAAATAAAAACTTCATTTCCTTCATGTTTTTATGGTAACCGAAAATACATATTTAAGGAGCTCTTTGTGTGACCTTGTTCTAGCTTCATTCCAACTCTTCATGGACTAGGTGGAGTCCTCTCTTGCTAGATATTCAAACTCTCTTCAAAGAGCAAGGTAAAACAACTACATTAATGTTTTGAAACAATGTGAAATTAGGGTTTACAATGAGATGGAGCTTATAGCTTGAATACTCATTATAATGTTTGTATATTGTTTAGAACTTGTCAAGGAATCAAGTACTCTATCGGTTTTCTAAAGGAAGCAAGAAAGAAGTTATTTTGCAAAAGAGGTAAATCTACTAACCTAATGTTGTTTTAAATGCCTTAGGAGAAATGAGCTTATAAATGCTTATTAAACTACCTAAAGAGCAAATGGTGAATGACTTAGTAAAGTGTTCTCAAGAGCTTAGTAAAAGGCATATGTGTTGTTGAGTGTATTTGCAGGTTAAAGGCAAATATATTGTGGAAATTCAGTGTTTACGATTTACGCATCTTAAGGGCCTAAGAGCCATGTCATTTAAGGGCCTAAGTGCCATGCAATTTAAATTATGCACTATATTGTGATGTAGTGCTTTGTGAGTGGAGTTTGTGTATAATAAGCACTTGATGGATTTTTAGTGTTCTTGGTTGTTTGTTGGTAAAAACAAGGTGTTTTGGTTTAGTAATGTTCTAGGAGAACCTATGTCGAAATTTAGGTAACAAATGTGAAGTTCTAGGTGTTAAAATGAGTTTGATAAGTTAAGGAGTATTTAAAATGGTTAAGTGTTGTTCTTGTGTAGGAAACATGCATTAAGGTGATTTAGGATGTAATAAGGACTTAGGCATGAGCTTGAGATTTTAGTATGTACCAAAGTCATTTTGGGACTTAGGTAAAGACTTAGGCAAACTTTGGTAAATTAAGGAGAAAGTATGAACTTGAAAAAGGATTTGAAGTAATGATATAAGGAGTTAGTTGTGAGAGATGATGCTTGGGAGATGATGTTAAGATAAGGAGAAAACATTTTGGGATAGTAGTTATCATAGGTGAGAAACACCATTTAGAAACCTAGTGTAAAATGTTGTAAGTGTTAAGGAATTTACAAAGAAATAAGTAAAGGTTTAAGGAATTAGAAAAAGAGTTTTGTGAGTATTTAAGGATGGCTTAAGTTGTGTTTGAAGTGCCCAAATGAGGTTAGGGTACTAGGTTATGTGGGTGAAGTTTGGGGTTGAATGTAAAAAAAACAAAGATTTGGGGCACACCGGACTTGCAAGCCCGGTCGGGACCTGTTTACCCTGCGAGAATTGGCTTCTGGAATGGACCGGCCTTGGGACCGGACTTGCAAGGTCGGTCGGGCTTGAAAATTGTGTACGGATTGAGTTACTGGAATCGACCGGACATAGGACCGGACTTGGCAAGTCCGGTCGGACTAAATTTACAAAGGGGAGAAACTCTCTGGAATAGACCGGACATACGACCGGACTTACAAGGCCGGTCGAAGTAGAAAATTTTGACGGGAATATGTTCTGGAATCGACCGGACATGGACAAGTCCGGTCGGACCAAAACTTAAAAAAAAAAAAACAGAAAAGAATGTGACTTATGTAGTTAACCCTAGGGTGTATAATGAATGTAACCTAGGGTAAGATAGACATTAAAACATGTCATACAATTATGTTAAACACTTAGTAAATTTGGAGGTTAAGTAAGTTAATTAACTGACGTTCTTGAATTATGTATAGGAGTGACCTACGGAGGAAACCAAACGAGGCAAGGACCAAGGTATGGTTTTCTTGCAGTCTGTTGTCTAGCGGTTTACACCGGTTTGTGTGTTGTATGTTTTTCTGTGTGTTTACAACGTTATAAGATTTAAACATGTAATGAGTTTACAGTTGTTCATATTATTGTGATGTGATGTTGTGACTCATTTCCCTTGTGTGTGTCTAACATGACTTACCACCTATTGTGTGTTGGTTGTTAAGTTCCACTATGAACTTCTAACAAGTGTTAACTGGGAAGTGAGGAATCCGGTTGTCCGGTCATGCATGTAAGTTAAGAGTAGATATCTGAATCAGATTCGACTCTTATGTTGTTAAGATTGTTCTCCTTAATTTGGCGTTCGATCTCCCGCTAGCTTCTTCCAAAGCTTACCTATTCTGACTTATGATCGGTTTAGTGGGAACCTGTGTTTGTGTGGTGTGTTCGGGTCACTAAATCCAAACCATCTGTGACTTAAGTTACTCGTTCGTCTAACAGAACGGTAATGAGTGTGTTTAACGAGCTTAACATGAGGGTGAACCACTCTCTAGGCTCTTATGTTATTTGACCCTTGTGGTTTGTTATTGTGGGACGAAGATCCACCGTGTGTGTGATAATGAGCTGTGCACTATTGATGCTATGCTCCATGTTATGTTATGTTATGTATGTAAATGAATGCCATGTTATCATGACAATTAGCTGCGCGTATCCCGGTAGCCGATGGGCTGCGCGTTAGCCATACCAGCCAAGGGTTGCTGACCCCCTCGGGGGATCCATATTTCTTATACTGCAGGATGAGGATCGAAGCAGCGGAGTGGCTTTAGATCCTAGGATGTGATTACTTTTGTATACTTTTGGATGTTGGCCCGGGATGCGCCTGTGCTCCTGTGGCGTTATATACTTTTGGTTGTTGCAGTTACAGTGATGTTATACAGTGAAGGATATGTAAACACTCGGTATTGTATATAATGTATTTATGGTTTAGTTTTATGCTCGGGAGTCTGATCATCAGACCGGTACAATTGTATTTATTCTGCCTTGTCAACCACGTGGGTGGTTGACGGCGTTGTAGCACCGAAGCGTTAGTTACTGTTTAGTTATTTTATTCCACTGCGATTTCATTTAGTATCATGTGCGTATTAGGGGTGTTACATTTACACACATCGTATTGCGCTTATACAGCACATAGCCATCACTTTGTGGCATTAGTTCAATCATGTATGGATATAGGTGATCCATCAGCACCATCATTTCCTATCAGTTCTACCAACCTTGACAACCTCCCTGAGGTGTCCATAACATTCCATTGTTCCACATTCCATATCTAATGATTCATTTCGTATCTAGGCGATACCATATGTAATCACTCTATAAAGCAATATGAATACATATCACAAATATCATAAGAAAGGTACTACACACATGGTGTAAATACAACATTCAAACAAGTATCTCATAAGATACATACATACAAGTGCACATCACACACATATAAATCAACAACGTACGCCCTGTGTACCAAACATAACCAACCAAACCAATTCACTGTATGCAATGTATACGAAACAATTCACTGTATGCCATGCATACAAAACAAACAAACCTCGTATGCCCCGCACACCACCAATTCTTTGTATGAAATGCATACTAAACGACCAAAACTTAGTGCACACACGTGCACAGCCAAGAGGCTCTACCCCCCTTAAAAAGGGTTATGCCCCCGTACCCCACAAGTATACAACAGCCGCTCAACAAGGAGCGCTGGATACTTGGCTCTCAAAGAGTTCACCAACTCGTGGATTATCCTCATATCAGAGAGACGGGTATAACTCTAGCCCTTCTGGGCTCCACAATACTTAATGGGTGAGGCACTAACTATTTTTGCTCTCTCTAAGTTCGTTCTAATGGGCCCACTCGCTCCGTATGAGGTGCAGACCCATGAACATAGGCTCAATTTGCCTCTTTCCATTGCTGTGTATCCTCTCATTTGGATCACTAGCATACATGCGTGTCTTCTCTCATTGATATTCAGCTTGAGGTATACTATGACATTGGCTATTGTTAGTACTTAGTGCTCTTTGCACTTGTCTTTGTAATACTAAGATGTACCAGCCTATATGTCCATAAAGATGATGTTTGTCATCCATGTCTCCTGGTGGTTTTGTTCTAGAGTAACACAATGTTGTAGTTCCTTTTTATTTTTACACACTCGTGTTGATATCCATTGCATCTTTCCGTATTCCCACTAGATTAATAACTGCACAAGTGCAATACCAAAACACTCAGTCATACAGAGTGTAGAGGCGTAAACTCTCAGCAGCTAATATCTAATGAGTCCAACAGATAAGATGAGTGAATTATCCTGTGAGTGGTACATTCCAAATCCACTGTTCCTTGCTTAAGGTATCTGCTATTACATAGCTTTGTCTTTTACCCTCGCGTAGTCACGCGTTTATGTCCATATCATCTGGATTGCAAGAATTTACTCGATCCTTATGAGGGTTCTACATAATATTCATCCATAATAGGTTTTCCTGTTTCTTTCCTTTCGGTTTCCTGTCCTTGAACGGTTCCTTTGTCTTCACTGTATACTATCTACTGATCTCTGTTGAAGGTTCTTGATTTCTCTAGCCCATTGGTTTAACTGCGGCTCTTCTCGTCCATCTTCGAGGTAATCCGTCTTACTGTCCGTAGTATGGAGTTGACTACTTCTCGTGTTCCTAACACTACTTGTCTACTTGCATGGGGTACCGTACTGATACATTACTACTTACCCGACTAACTCATAAATAAGTCTGTCAGGCCCACATGCTCCTAACGGAGTGCGGTCGTCCCATGTCTCGTTTAGTAAACTGGTAATGTCTGTCACACGTGTATTGTGAAGTATTCTGTTGTCAATCTCCCTCTGATGGATATCCTGTTTTCTTTTCTCTTCTTCTTCCCTTCCTTTTTTTTAATAGTTCATGGTATCGGTTATCTAGTAATAAGTGCTATTGCCCTGGTGGCATTAGTGGTAATTCGTATCATAAATCGGTTTGCAAGTAAAATCTGTGTTACATTTAGCAAACTTGGTTCTCCTAATTCGATCTCATTGAGTACGACACATATCCTTTTCTCTCTGTTTATCATGATCATATATCATCCGTAGTTCATATTCGTTCCCTCATCCTTTTAATTGGATGTATTGCAGATTGCACAATAGTTTGAGCAACTCGGCCCTTCACTTCCCAACCATCCTCATTGACGGCGGCGCATCTACAAAGGGTATGCTTGTAACACCCCATCCAACGCCAATCGTGGTTATCGCAAAACTGAACACTTAATCGAATTCGTCGCAGCGGAAACAATAAACATCTGGACCTTGCCACGGTCTGATCGTTAGAATATACCGGCCTTATCAATTACAACACTTATCCAAAATAGACAACCGATCCAAATATCACCATCCAAAATTCCACCAACCAACCGAGTACAAGTAGCAAAGTCATAATCACGACCTTACATCAGTTTAAATATAAATAGACGGGTGCACAAGCGCAACCCGTACTCAAAATAAACATCCCATCCTAAGTCTAACCGCTCCTACTCTCGTAGTGCATCCTCATGGGTCTCTTACCTGCAAGTGTAAAAACAGCCCCCAAAGGGGGTCAGCACGAATGCTGGTACACCCTCTCATGGCCCCCAAGCTAACGGGGCTACGATGACTAATTGTAGATAGCATGGAAGTTGATTACATACACAAGCATGATATGAAGTGCAATAACAATAATCCACAATCAACATGCATAGTTCACAAACAGTGAACGACTCAAGCGTCCCCTTATCAAGTGGGTTAGTAACCCCCTCCTCAGTCCTGATTTCCTTAATCTCAGTTCCTTACCTTACCTTAATCTTAATCTCAACTTAATCTCAGTATACAAACCGTTCCTGGAAGGGAATGGTTGTAGCTTAATTCGAACCTGGGATTTAGGTGATCCCACCGCACCATCTTAATGCCACCTACTCTGGACGGGAGTCCAGCGTAGCTGAGCCGGCAACCGGCCTTAGGCTATAAGTTCGAAGACAAGTCCTTAAGCGGAGGGCGGATCTGATTCAGATACCGTCCCCCTTTCCTTAGCATGCATGACCGGAGTTCGGTCCCGGGTTTCCTCACTCAAGTTCCAGTTAGTAGAAATCTTAATCACCATGTGCTAGCTAAGCCTTAACGGGCATTAACCAACAACCACCAAAACTTAACTCTTATTCTTAACTCAGTAAGTACTAAACTTGGTTAGCAACAACCTCAAGTCTCACGGGTTAGTGCAAAGATAACACATACACAACGAGAACAAATATAACCGGTTGCATGCTTTATCTTGTTTTAGTCATAGCAGTTAAACAGATAGCACACAAGCCGAGGGACACCTCATTAGCAAGCAGGTCACAAGAAAGATTGTACCGTTCACCGTCGATCGTCGTTTGTTTAACCTTCTCCGGGGTCCCAATTCATAAACCTAAAACATTGATTCATTTTTAGGCCATTAGTTATTTGCACCTCACTTAACTCACTTAGTCCCTAAAGACTCCCAATGAATATCATCATAAGTCCTTACCACTTAAGCTTTTAAACTTAATTTTAAACATTAAGGTTCTTACTTAACTTAATTTAATCCCTTAAGTTCTTAGGGTCCTAACCATTACCACCCTACCAAAGGTATACCTTATTACCAATTATCATCCTTGGAATTCAAAATTTCTTTTTTTTTTATGTTAAGGGCCGTCCGACCCACCCTCTGGGTCGGACCCTTCCAGTAACTTTCGGGTTTGAAAAACTCTACATGTCCGACCCACGTCTGACCCAACCAACTGGGTCGGACCATTCCAGAAATTTTCCGTCTTCTAAACCTCCTATGTCCGACCCATGTCCGACCCAACCTTCTGGGTCGGACCATTCCAGAGACTTAACCGCCCTCAAAAATGCACCCGTCCGACCCATGTCCTCTGGGTCGGACCATTCCAGAACCTTTCCCTGGCGTTAAAAAGAGGCCGTCCGACCCAAACTTGGGTCGGACCCCTGGGTCGGACGCCACCAAAACCTGCCCAAACTTTGCCAAATCTTCACTAATCTTTTCCTCAAGCCATCCAATGTGTTATAACATCATTTAGACCCTTAAACTCATCTTAAACCATCCTCCAAACTCATTCCCATCCTTTACACAATTCTTACAACAACTACTAACACTTAACACTTATTTTTTTTTCCTACATTTCAACATTCCTTTCACCCAGCACTTCTACTAGCCCAAAGTTCCCTCCTTATGAACTTGGCCACACCATATACACCACTTTCATCTATCTTACACTTTCCAAGGTTTTCCCTAAATTCTAAACTCTAGTTTCTATCTAAATCATCTCAAAGTTTTATGCCCTTTTTCATCAAACTTACTAAAGTTTCCTAGCTTTTTTTATCAACATTTATCTAAGTCATAAATACCCAAGTACATTCTTTTGATTCCTAAATCCTTCATGATCATGTCTAGGTCATTATAACTCATTATACACCTTAAACTCACCCTTTTTCACCAAGACAACCTTTAGAACTTCCTAGTACTCCCTTAGTCATGAAATCTCCTTAGAACATCTCAAACACTTAAGTTCTCCTCTAAATTTTTGCCATGGGTTCTCTAGTATATAGTTACATCCAAACACTTGGCTTTTCACCATCAAACAACCAATATCACTCAAATTCTCATCACAACACCTTAATACACAATTTACACCAAAACTACACCACATCATTACATAGTGCATAAACTTAAATGCTTGGCACTTAGGCCCTTAAATGAAAATAATCTTAACCACTGAATTTCCACATATATTTGCCTTCAACATGCGAATACACACAACAAGGCTCCCATTGAAATAAAATGCTTCTTGTAATTCACCTTGATATTCTTAAACTATCTCTTTTTCCTCATTTGCTCCTTAGTCACAAGTTCTCAAACATATTCATTGTTTCTCCTAGGTCATATATAACCCTTTTCTAATGTAAACTCTACCCTAAACTCATCACATATCTAAATCCCATTCCCTTAAACAATAAAACACCTTAAGGTAAGTAATTTACCTTGTTCTTTCACAAGCTTTAAAAACTTTCTTCCTTAGGTTTTTCCTTCCTCAATCTCGGTCACCAATATATATCTCCTTGCCAATGTTCTAACCAATATCCAATGACTCCAATGAGTACTAGATAATACATTAACCCTAAGGAACAAACCCTAGGTTAAAAATGTGCTTTATGGTATTAAGGTGATTGTTTTACCTTGGTTTCTCAAGACAAGCTTGCATATGAAGCAAGAAGGACCTCCTCAATCCTTTGAAGAGTAGAAAACAAGCTAGAACAAGGCATTAAAATGAAGCCTAATGAGCATGTATTTTCGGTTATGATGAAAAATGATGGAAACCTAGATTTTCTTACACTTTCTTTACCTTAAGAGAATGGAGAAGCCAATGGAGTCTCCAAACTTGAGTTTCCTCCTCTAATGGTGGTTTGGCTTGGCACCAAATCAAAGCTCTTGAAGTTTTGAAAAGATATAAAGAGAGAGCTTGAGCTAACTAAGAGGAATATGTAATTTGTTTTGGTTTTGGAGCTAAAATGAGTAAGTAGTGTGCAAAGGAAGATGGAGCTAGCATGGGGTTGTGCTTCACGTTAATGGAGAAGGGAGAGAGCAGCTCAAAACCGTGGGAACAAGAGAGAATGAAGAGGTGAGGAGAGAGGTGAGTAAAATGAGATATTTAAGTATAAAGTAAATAGTAGTTTCTACTTTATCCTTTAATTTCCTTTCTTATTTGCTCATGTGGTGATTCATCACCTTAAAAACCGGCCACCCCCTTTTAATTAGGCTAGTCATGGTCTTGTTTGACCAACTAAATAAACTAAATTGACTTATGTTACAAACTAGCTTAATTAAATTACTATTCACAAAACAAGGCACATTGTTGTGAAATTTTTGATTTCCCAACGATATAGACTTCCAAATGTGATACTATATAGTACACATGTTAATTAAAGAGTAATGATGGACATTTAGCCATTCAAAACTCATTTACAAGACAATTTTTCAAAAATGTGCTTTAAGACTCCTTAAAGCACATTTTGTGTTTTAACTTGTTTTCAAGCTTGGTTTTCTTTGGTAATTGATTTAAAATGACCATTAGGATATTACTAAGGTCTTAGAATAATATTTGGGTACTCTCCCAAGTCTCTCCAAGCTTAGAGCACGTTTTTGCTTAAACTGCTCTTTTGGTGTTTCCTTATATTTTCTTTGATTAGGAATGTGTCTTAATGTTTCTAAGGCATTATTTTGCCTCCTTATAACTTAGTTTATCTTTTAAACACCATATCTAAGTTTGGGGTATTTCAATGCTTGTCCATAAGGACTAAACATTTATCACTAGTAGTGATGAGCATTAATTGCGGGTATACATTGATGGTATTTGGCTAATAAGCCATGCCTGAAAATTCCCAATCAATCAAACTGGTGTGGTTTACAATCACAGTGGCTGTATAATTCTCCAGTTGCAGTGGTCGGACTAACGGTCCTTCCATAGTTGCATAGGTTTCTAATCTTCAAGGTTTGTATGAAAACGTTTAAAAACTCTCTTTTTTTTGTATATATATAATAAAAACTAGAAAATAGTAGTTATTGCAGTTGCAGTTGCAGTTGCATTTGCAGTTGTTGTTGTTGTTGCTGCACTTGCTCTGTCAAGTGCGCAAGGCAGATGGAAATTTCAGTGGTTTACTTGTCATAGCGCTTGCAATAGCAAGTGCGCCATGCAGGTGGAAATTCTGGTTTAGTAACCATTGGTCTCATTGACTCTGCGTCGTCAAGTATGGCTACATGATAATGTAAGCATTAACATCCTGTTCATATATATATTATCCGTCAAGGTCTAAAGCTTTTTGGTACTGAGTACACACAACTAATCCCAAAGCCTTACACAAAAGGCGAGTGGTCAATGACACACTCCCACATACTTATAACAAGTCTTTGTCTAACATCCAAGGTAAATACACAACATAGTAAGCAAAGTCTTCCACCAGCGGTCTCATGGAGTCAGGGTACTCATGCCCAATCTACTCCTTTGCCTTTATAGGCTCCAGCATCAGTAGATGTCTGGCCATCCTGACCGCCTCGTGGTACTCCAGATCCTCCAGCTGAGGTCTTCTGAGTATTCTTTGGTGGCCTGTAATTACGGCCCTCAGGGTTCATCCAGGACTCGAATTCCCTATGGCCCTCTTTCTTGCAGCACCGACAGACAACTTTGTGGCCTTCGTAGTCGACCCCAGGATGGACCTTCCCACAACGTTTACAGTAAAAATGGCGCTGGGGCTGTCTGGTGCCTAATGGTAGTAATTAAGTTTAAGTTATAATCTGATGGTATAAAGGTTAAGGTCACAATTGAATTTAAGAGGTAAGTGTTCTCACCCTTAGGAGGTGCAGATCTCAAAGGCTGAGCATCTATAGCTGGGCCGGTCAACCGAAGGACGGGCTCTTTTCCCTTTGCTCCCTGGTGACCCTGCTGCCCTTTCATTGGAAAGAATTTCCTGTCAAAGTTTCGGGTCAGTATTCCTAAGGTATTTAATATGATAAATAATTTAGAATGGAATAAGTCCTTACTTTCCCTTCCTCTGGCCATCGCCTGGAGATGCTCCTCCACCCTCAGAATCTCCCTCAGGGTTCTTCCTTTTCTTGGCCCCGAGAGTCTCTTCCCGAGTCTGGAGCATTAGCTCCGTCCTCGAGGCAGCCTCATAACACTCCTGGAATCTCATTGGTAAGTTCTCACAAAGTTAATTGGTAATGTAGTATTCCTCAAAAAAAAAAAATTGGTAATGTAGTAAGTAAGGAATTTATGGCTTTCATGTTAATACCTGGATGGTAGTGTAAAGGGTAGCACCCAACGCCATCTGGATGCGAAACAACAATCCTCCCCGGAACTTCTTGACCTTCACGGTCTCTGAGTAATCCACACCGGGGATAAAGTCCAGCAGACCAATGAATCGAGCATAGTACTCATCCACGGTCAGACTTCCCTGAGACAATGTCTCTAACTCCTGGCGCTTCTTCTGTTTGAGATGAGCTGGGTAGTACTTCCCCCTTAGCAACTCGACAAAGGCAGCCCACGAAAAGTCGGGCATAGCCAGGTGATGGTCCTTGACCAACCTCCACCAAGTGCTGGCTGTATCCTTCAGATGGAAAGCAGCAATGACAACCTTCTGGTTGGCAGGTACTTGTAAAGCTTCGTAGGCCTTCTCATGTTCAACTATGAATCTCTCCAAAGCTACGGGGTCTGGCTCCCCTGAATATGTAGGTGGTCGGGTCTCGCCAACTGACTTTAGCCAGTTCGTTTCCCTGGGTTGTGGCGGGTGGGTTGGTGCTCCTCCTATTTGAGTATCCAGCTATGCAAGAACGGCTGCAACCGTCTCAGCAACTCCTGGAATGCCGGGGTCACCGCCTCTACCTCTTCCGGTACCACGCCCTCTAGTTCCCCCAGACATCTGTGGTACAGTATGTCACATAAATACTTGGTAAATTACCGTATACAACCAATAGATATTGAATTGCCTTAGAGGCTACTATGTCACGCAATTTGCGTTACTAGACACAATATCTTTCTAAGACGAATCGTCTCATACCTCCCAAATGTTTCCCATAATTTCCCAAGTCCTAAGCTCACTGTCTTAACCTATATCCTCGTCATCAGAGCGGTACTCTGCTCTGATACCACTTTTGTAACACCCCTCTCCACAAACACGATATAATCTCTCACGTAGCAATAAATAAAACGTCTCGCAGCGGAAAATAAATAACAATACTCACTCGGGTGTCACCGGCCATTACTCGCCCATGCGAGCAACGAAGCCAAACTACATCCAACTTCCAACATAAACAAAATGCTAACCGCCATGATAACGAGAAACTCCTATACATCATACTAAGTCCATAAATTATAAACATCGACAAGTGAGCGTCTACCCAAACCTGAATATACACAACCTTACCATAATACAATCCACTTCTTCATTGCCACTTAGACAAACTCCAATTACCCTGTTCCTGCTCTTCAGCTTCGTCAACAATCAACAACCTGTAATGGTGTAGTATCAGTGATAGACGCTGAGTATGCCGGGCCTGGACCCTATTGGTCACTTGTCATTTTAACCATCTTGTTATTAGATCGGTTTCATGCTTTACCATTTTACAGTTATAATCAATACTGTAATAAACAAGTATAATATACATAATCATCCAACCAAATATTCATAAACATTTAACCATCCATCCAATCCAAATATTCATTTAATAACACAAACAACATTCGTATATCGAACGTATCAAGTAATAACAATTTAATGTACAATGTACATTCGCCGTAGCGTATACCATCCTTTATTAATTTCAATTTAATTTGGCCTTCAAGGCCCCAACCATGTGTACAATGTACAATCGCCGTAGCGTGCAGTTTCCATAGTTAATTTAATTTAGTTTGGCCTTTAAGGCCCCATCCAACCATGTTTAATTATTAATACCAGTTGGGCGTCATGTTAGGACAACCCGATATCCTCACCATGGACAGTTGTCCTCCCGTACACACAAAGGTGCTCATTTCGCCAGAGGTCCGGAGGCCCCTGACTCTCTTATGTCTCGTAAGACATCCATATAAAGGCCGTAGCCACCTGATCCACGATCCAGTTTGGGCTCGTTGGATATAACCTGGAGCGGAATCCAATTAAGAAACCCCTCAGTGATCACAAATGCGCAACCAAGTAGTTCGTAAACTACCGGGATTCCTCACCTCAACTCAACTCAACTCATACTGTAACACCCCATCTCAATCCAATCGTGGTTATCACAAACTTATCACCATATATATAAACTCTGCAGCGGATTCAAATACATTCCAGGACCTTGCCACGGTCTGACTACAGAATATACCGAACATTAGTACATACAAATCTTAAACAAATACATATCCTTCTTACAATCCCCTCACATCCTATACATCTTACTAACTCAGATTGCCATACGAGTGCACATGCACAACTCGTAGGCCACACTTAACCCGAGACGCTTGTACCCCATCTTACTCTCGTGACGGCCGCCTCCTGACGTTCACCTGTGTAGTAAAAACAGCCCCCAAAGGGGGTCAGCACGAATGCTGGTACGATCCTCTCATGGCCCCCAAGCTAACGTGGCTACGATGACTAATTATCGATAGCATGGAGGTTGATTAGATGCACAACATAATAGAAAGTGCAATAAACAACAAACCAATTATGAACAATCAAAGTTCGAACACAATGAACGACTTAAATGTGTTCCCTTAATTAGTGAGTCAATTATTTCACTCCTTAAGTTACGTTTCCTCTTAATCTTAGTCCATCCTTATCTTACCTCAATCTTAGTCTTATCTTAGTCTTAGGAAACGACCATCCTTTAAAAGGAATGGAAGTAGCTTATCTCAGTCTTATAATACAAACCATCCTTTAAATAGGAATGGTTGCAACTTATCTCAACCTTATCTTATATATGCCAACCGTTCTCTCATTGGGAACTGGTTAACCCATAGTTCGTTGTTTATTTTCATAGGGCTTGGTTAACCCTAGCCAACAGCAGGACACTTACCGGCAATAGACAACATTCTTAAATTGTTAGGAATGTAGGCTAGATCCCCCCACGCCATCTTAATGCCACCTACCTTGGACTGGATGTCCAATGTAGCTGAGCCGGTCAACCGACCCTAGGCTACAAGTCCGAAGACAAGTCCTTAAGCGGAAGTCGGATCTGCTTTAGATACCGACCCCCTTTCCTTAGCATGCATGACCGGAGTCAGTCCCGGGTTCCTCACTCCCCCAAGTACCAGTTAGTAGAAGTCTTAAGACAATGTTTGTTTGTTAAACCTCTTTCAGTTTTTAACAACTAATATTAGGGAGTGTTCCTTAGTCTCACACAATTCCTTACTAAACGTTAGTTAGTAGGTTCTCACGGTAAGTTGTGTTAGTTTTCAAATATCACACAACAATACAATAAACATAATGTTCTGGTTGCATGCTTTATCTTGTTTAGTGATCACACAAAAACAAATAGCACACAAGCCGAGGGACACCTCGTTAGCAAGCAGGTCACAAGAAGAACTGTACCGTTCACCGTCGGTGGTTGCTTGTTTAATCTCCTCCTGGGTCCCAATTCACAAGTCCTAAAACATTCATTCAGTTTTAGGTTATTAGTTACTTAACTCTTCCCAACTTACTTAACCTACTAACCCACATTGTTCACCATTTAATGTTCACTAAGTCCTTACAGTTTTAACTTAGACTTTAAAGTGCATCATTTCTCATTGTCTCTTATACTTATTCACCCACTTAATTGTCATTAGTTCCCACCAAACATGTCCTTAATAACATTATAATATCACTACTTATCAATCCCCATCATTACCTAACATTTTCCAAGCTTATACACCATTTTTAGAGTGGTCCGGGACCTTGTCCTCAACCTAAGTCCCGGACCTATACCTGGTTCAAACTCTCGGCTGTTTTAATGTGGTGGTCCGGGACTTTGTATGGGACTTAAGTCCCGGACCAATGCAAGCTAAAATCATCGGGGGTAAATCAGGGGGTGGTCCGGAACTTCATACGAAACTTAAGTCCAGGACCAGGGTGCTGGACGAAGTCTCGGCTCTAATTTAGGCATGGTCCGGGACTTTACCCTGGACCTAGGTCCCGGACCAGCTGCAGGTTTTAACCTTTTGCATTTTTTCTAAGTGTGATTGCCCTTGTTCTTTTCACCCATGCTTTACCCAAAGTCCCATATAAGATCTTAAAATATTCTAACCCCAAAATAATATCTTAAACTTGCCAATTCCTCATCTAAACTTGTTACCCAATTTCTCACAAAATCTCTTATTACTTGTAATATTTTCCTTAAGTTTTCTAAGTGGTATATCATGCCTACAAACTCAACTAACCAAAATGCTATCTTCACAACCATCTTAACTACTCCTAAGCATACATCATCAGGCACAACCCATTTGCTTTTTCACACTTCTCAGAGCCCCCTAGTATATATATCTAGCACATGCTTACATCCTTACAAGTCATTATAACCTTTATTTCCTTCAAATAGTTTGTACAAGTTTCCTAGATTCCTTCACTATGGTTTTGGTGCTTTAAATTAGCCATTGGATCCCTAGTCCATCTTAGACATCTCCATCTCTTTACTCAACTTACACACAAATCTCATAATCATACACTCTTAACATTCCTAGTCTTTTTCCTTGACAATTTACAACATTCTCTTACACTTTCTCTTCCATCTCCAAGTCCACTCATTGTCATCTAACTAAAACTTATTAGTCCACTACTAGCATCACCACCACTTACACAAACTTCCCAAAACTCTTATTGTTTTACTCTCTAGTTCATACCTAATTCATCTCAAAACATTATACATCATTTCCTCCAGATTTTGCACAAGTCTTACCATTCCTCCTACCATGACTTTGGTGTGTCTAATACACCCATCTACCCTCTAATTCCTCCTAGACATCTCTAGGTCATCCTAAACCTTGAGAACTCCTTAGTTAACTCATTTCCACTCAAACTCCTTATATTGATCCCAAGTAAACCGTAGGTCATATTTAATCAGAACCATCACTTAAACCCTTTGTTTTCTACTCAAATTTCGCCATAGCTTCCCTAGTATTTATCATGCCCAAATGCATTGTTTTCTCATTCAACCAACTCACCACATCAAGTCCTTCTCATCTTGTTTCTCACCCAAATCAACTCATTCACAACAACTCAATATAGTGCAATAATCTTAAATTGCATAGCACTAGGCTCTTAAATGACATGGCTCTTAGGTCCTTAAATAACTTAACTTAAACACTGAATTTCCCACATATAAAAGCTTCCAACCTGCAAATACACACAACAATGCTCCCATAGCAATATAAGTGTTCTCTTAATTCATCTTATACTTATCTTACTAACTTATTTCCATTGGGTCCTTAATCAGAAGTTCATAAGCTTGTTTAAATCCTTTTTCCTAGGTTATATAACCCATTACATAATGTAAGCTTTAAGCTACATTAGTACTCACCTAAACTCACCCCTTAAAACTTAAACCACCATTAGGTAAGCAATTTACCTTGTTTTTCTCAAGTTTCTCTCAAGTTTCTCCATAGGCTTCTTCCCTTGGAAATCTCGGCCACCATTCTAATTTCCTTTGCCAATGTTATAATCAATATACAATGGATCTCATGAGTGCTAGATAATGCACTAACCTTAAGGAATTATTCCTAGGTTAAAAATGTGTTCTAAGGTATTGAAATGAATGTTTTACCTTGGAGTCTTAAGGTAGGCTTGGATATGAATCAAGAAGGACCTCCTATAGCCCTTGGAGAATAGAATCAAGCTAGAACAATGGATAAAACAAGGCTCCATGTGAAGGTAAGTTTCGGACATGTGAAGAAGTGATGGAAAGATGATTTTTCTTACATTTTTCTCACCTTGAATGAGTAGAGAACCAAATGGGCTCTTCAAACTTGATTTTCCTCCATCAATGGAGTTTTTCCATGGCTCCAAAATGAAGCTTTCCCAATTTTGAAAAGATAGGAAGCTAGAGCTTGAGCTAACTAAGAATATTATGTGTTTAGTTTTTGATTTGGAGCTAAAATGAAGATTTGGTGGGCAAAGCAAGGTTAGGCAACAATGGTGCTGTTTGGGAACGGTTTAGAACAGAGAAGAATAAGAGGAACTCGTTGGTGAAGAAGAGAAATGAAGAAGAGAGGAGAGAGGTAGGCTAATAAAGGATATTTTGCTTTATAAAAGCAAATAGTAACTTTCTTTACTTTATCTCTTCTTATTTCCTTATTTGATGAAGTCTATGGTGACTTATCCCCTTAAAACCGTCCCCCCTTACTAATTAACATACATAAGGCCTTGTTTGGCCATTTAACTAATTAAGGTTGACTTAAGTCAAAACTAGCACTATTTGAGCACTATTCACTAATTAGTGCACATATTCATGAAATTTTTGGTTTCCCATTGATTTAGGCTTCCTAATGTGATACTAATTAGTACACATGTTGATTAAGGTGTAATCATGGGCATTTAGCCACTCAAAACTCATTTCTAAGACAATTTCTCAAAAAGGTGCTTTAAGGAGTCTTAAAGCACATTTTGTGTTTAAGCTTGTTTTTGAGCTTGGTTTTCTTTGGTAATTGATTTAAAATGTCCATTAGCATATTAATAAAGTCTTATAATGGTATTTGGGTGCTAATCAAAGTCACTCCAAGCTTAGAGCACGTTTTTGCCCAAATTGCCCTTAAGACATTTTCTTGTGTTTTCCTTGGTTTAAATTGTCTACCAATCTTTCTAAGGCATAATTTAGCCTCACTACATCATAAATTGATGTTTTCTCATCATACTTAGGTTTGGGGTATTTCAATCTACCCCTCTTAAAAGAACTTTGTCCCTAAAGTTCCCATGCATCTTATCTTATTAGAATACATGTCTACCTCATTCCATAGATCATACTTATGTATACTTAAACTCATTGAATCATTAGATCCGCCAAATGCTTATACTTAAATATCACACAACATGCTTAAGCATGTATAACACTCAAAATTCCCTTTATTTCTTTGATGATTAAAACAATCACATAATTTTCCAACGTATTCTCCCATGTCACCGGTCCGTAGACAATGGCTCATTCGTCCTCGTCACCATGGGCCAGAATACAAAACAACTCTGCTCTCCCCATGTCCACCGGTCCGATGACAAAGGCTCGTGCGTCCTCGACTTCATGGGCGAGACTCACTAGTAAAAAGGTAATCCTTTTTACGAGGTCATGGAGGAATAATTCCTCTAATTAAAATACAATCAACTCCAATTTCATTTTATCCTAATGCCTCTATCCTTAGCGTGATTTAGTTGTGACCACTGGTAGGGAGTTTCAGGAATCATCCAACCCTGATGTGATCAGCATCAGTGTAGAACTATCCTTCCACCCCAATTTGTGTTCGGTTTCCCTTGATCCCTAAAATCAAGTTCCACCTCCCACGTCATTTTCAAACATCCAAATAATTCACTCATGTCCAATTTTCTATCTTTTTAGTTCTTCTAATCACAATCAATACATCTCCAAAGTGTGGACTCAGTCCATCAAACATTCCCGATTCATCTCTTAGTAATTACCTCAAGACTTAAATTCCTACTAAATTCTATAACCGTCTCATACCAATTCTCACCATCTTATATCTCATAGCATTACTATCTTCTTTCTCATATTCATATCGAACAGTATCCAATAGTGTTATCTATTCTTATCTCACACATAGTCACATATAGACTCATACCTCATATATTCCTTATTTCTTAAGTCTCCTTAATCCTCTTCCTTAATTCTCTTATCTTGTACTCACACCGGAGTTAACAAGAAAGGTACTTAATATGTATGGTATTCACATCTTCTGTGTGCAATAACCATGATTTTATCTCAAAATGTTTATGTAAAACATATTCTCAAATTATTTTGTGCTATGCACACCGTAGTTTATGTACTCAGTACACAAACATACGCTAAGCGGTTTTCGCTCTACCCCCCTTAAAATGGATTACGCCCACGTAATCAACACCACATCATTCTTGAACATAGGTTCAAGATGTCTAATTCTCACCAAGCATTCTAGCTTCCATGTCATCTATCTCACTTATAATTCGATCAGAAATGACTTAGTCTCTGTATCGAGGATTCTTACGGTACTTATACCATTTTCTTAACTTAGTTTGGTCTAATCTCAAAGGTACTGATCTGCTAGCTTCCACTGCGCGACTCTGATAATCTTAGGCTTAACTGTCTTTCTTATCCTTCATAGTATTGTATATCCTCATCCTGTATGCTTATGATTTAGTACTAAAGATCTCTTAATGGACACGTGTTATCTTTATATATGTAATACCCCAACCCGAAATCCAATAAACTGAACGGCGATCACTCCCAAGTAAAATGCAACTGCAGCGGAAATAAATACAACAACCGGGCGGTATTACAATGCCGTTGGCCACCCTTGTGACCAACAAGGCTAAGTCCAAATACAATCCTCAAATGTCACGGTCTGGAATACAGATACAATCCGAGATACTAGGAATCAAACTCTAATGTAAAATACTTAAGTAAAATAAATGTCTAGAAGAAGACTCCCATAGCTTGAATCTACCCCACCTACACTCGGTGTGGTAATCTTCTTAACTTCAGGTACCTGAAAAATGGGGGTGCCCCCAAAGGGGCTCAGCAAACAATGCTGGTATGGAAAACGTGCAGCCCATCGTCTACCGGGCCACACCAACAACTTTGTCGAACACATGCAGTTCATTTTTATAAAGCTGTAAACAAGCATAGTCTGATAATAACAAGTATCCATACAAGGACAATAATGTCACATAGAACAAGACACAGAAGGTCGTGTTAGCTGAACTGAAATTCTTTAATGATAGTCGATCCACACAATGGGACTGACAAGTATAACTGAATATCTTAAATAGTGGAGGTATAGTGACCTCGTTAAGATTGAAAGGTTGGGTATAAAAACCCCAGGAGATAACGTAGTTAAACCCTGAACTGAGAGGCGTGGGAAATAGAATCCCACTAGAGGAATGAAGTCTTCCTCAAACTGAAGGGCATTAGAAACCCAGAAGGAATAGAGTCTTCCTCCCAACTGAAAGTTCCGTCGCGACGTAGATAGGAGACGACCTGAGACAGGTACAGCTCCTGTAGCATGCATGGCCAGATCCAACAGGGCTCCTCGTTCTCGTAGTATAGAGTTGTTAAGTGTCATATAAAGACGTTAAACAAGAACACAATGTGTATTGTCAATTATCACGTTTAGGATAATGACGTTTGTTATAAAGTGAAGTTAGTGAGAGACTTGAGTACAAGTCCTCGGTATACTGAAACGCAGGTATTTAATCCACTGGTATAGTAGTGTTTGTATGCGTGGGACATACACGTTGTAGTCAGCAACATTCACGCACATAAAATAATACCACATTGTGCATCTTGGTCGTTATTTCAAACAACAGATAGCACACAAGCCGGTGTAATCCGGTAGAAAACAGGTTGCAAGAATCCCATACCGTTCACCGTAGACTGGACTTGTTTAATTCCCGGTCAACGTCTGGTCAAACAAAGTCCTAGATTAGGATTAACTGAGAGGGTTAATTTATGTTACCCTTATATAATAATTCTATTGGATCTTTCAACAAATCTCGTATTTGTTATTTCATGTGAGGTTTATTTCTTTTAATTACCTCATGATTTAATGTATAACTTATTTGTTATTCCTTTTTGATTTTTTATAAATCCTTTAATGTACATATATGTATTCATATATTCATGTACTATATTTGTTGTTTATTTTAATTGTCTAGGTGACATAACAACTTATAATTTTCTTAACTAAATTTAAATGTCTTACAATGACATGATATTCTTATAATCTCATTATTCTCCTTTTTGTCATGAATAATATTTATTGTTTTCCTTTAACTTCCTTATAACTATATAATAGCCATAGTTCTAATTCCATAATTCCTTTAATTAAAATTCTTTCTTCTAACTCCTCCAAATATCCATGTAGGACCTATATTTATTTAAATCTAAATTATTACCCTTATATTTCGGTTATTTATAAATCAACCACATTAATTCATAAACTTTATATTTAAATTCTAATCTCATTATAATAGAGTTTTAACTTCTTATTTAGCTAAATTACATAGTCACACTAATATTTTGGTATATAGCTTTTAAGTACTATAACTTTCAAAAATAACAACTTAGCCCCTTAAATTCTCGGCAATAATAATTTATTCCCTATAATTACAATTTAACCACTAAATCTTATTAACTTTACATAATGCCTTATAAACTATAGTTTTAATTTTAATTCTCCATATATGCCGAATATATATATATAAATTCTTAAATTACCAAACTAACCCCAAGTAATTCGGCTTTGGTCCTGAACTCTCCATTAATTACATTTTCACCCCAAAACTTTATAATAACTTAATGACTTATAAACTAAAGTCTAAATATAATTCCTCAAAATTTCAAAGGTGAGCCTAATAAATCTCTTAATTATGAATTCGCCCCTTTTTATGTTCTAAACTTTCATAACAACTTTTATAAATTACATAATAGCCCAAAACTTTATAAAAAGTTATTTTAAAGCTTGTTTAAATCATCTAAAATTCTTAAACTTATTTCCTAACCTTATATTATATCATATATATCCCAAGAATACCCTTAACTCTCGGTTTTTATAATAAACACACTAAACTTTGTAAAAATTACATTTAAGCCATATAACTTAATTAATTAGCCATTTAAGCTCTCATAAAATATTTTTAACTCACCAAACTTTGTGATATAAGTTTATATACCTAAGTAGGTCATTAATACCTATTTATCAATCAAAGCATTCGGCCATATTTATTTGGTGACCATATAGTATATAAAAGTGGATTTATATGTCATAATAATTATACATAAATTCATAGGAGTTATATAACGCATGTAAAAATTATTGTAATGTCTTATATAAATTCTTAGCTCAAAAATAAGCATTTTTGCCCTTGATAATTCGGCTTGAATTAATATGTAACATAACTGAATTTTGTGACACAAAAATGTGTCTTAAGGTAAATATTTTCTATATATGTTATAGATTATATTTTTAGCATATAAAACCATATAGTTTCAGTTTTAATTAACCTAGGAGATGTACATAATTTTTGTATAATTTTTAGAAGCTTAACAAAGCTTATAACATAAAGATTTACTTAGTAAACTTACTTCTTAACAAAGGTGGTTAAGTGCTTGAACACTTCTTGAATCTCCAAGCTTCCTCCAAGGTAATATTGAAGCTCCACTTCGGTTATATACAAGTGGTGAAGGAGTTTTAGGAGTTAGATCTTCAACAAAGATCTTAAGTAGATTTGTAAGTAGTTTTACAAGAATTTACCTTAGACTTTTTCTCCTTATAAATTCGGCACTCCTAAGGTAGATGAAGAACAAGGTTTCCTTCATGAAAATGGAGAAGAAAAGAACCTTAGAAGAAGTAGAACTTGGTTACACATAAAAATGTGCTTTAAGGACTTTCAAGCATTAAAACTACCTTAAGATAACCTTGGAATGCTCCTTGGATTAATGTTGGTTTGGACAACCTCCTTGGAGAACTAATTGATGCCGAACACCCCTTGTTATGCTAGGAAGAGTTTTGCTTCAAGACTTGCCAAGAAATGCTAGGAAATTACCTTAAGGATGAAGATAGAAGTTAAAACTCCATTAATGGACTTAAGAGCTTCAAAGGAAGAAGATGAAGCAAGAAGAGAGAGCTTAGAACCTTACCAATTCGTGAATGAAGAGTGCAAGGAGGGAAATGAGACCAAACTTACGTATAAGGTAAGAATGCCTTTGGAAATTGATTTTTGTTTTGTCAATTTTTAATGTCATTTGACTATTCTTTTCCTTAGTTTATTACATAGATTATTGGCTCAATAAAAGCCCTTCTTTACTGCATAAAACCGGCCATGTGGTGTGACTAAGCAAGAGTTGGAAAGAAAATAATGTTGGCTAGAAGACAAGGTAAGAAAAGGTAAGGTATCTTCTTTTGATTTTTCTAAGTTTTGCTTGTCTTCTTCTCCTCTTGTAGCTGGACGAATTCAAGCTCAATTGGGAGGTCTCCACCGGTCATGAAGAGCCAAGGAAGAGCTAAGGAAGGTCACATGCTTAAGAAATCAAAAGGCAAAAAGAAAAGGAATCTACTTTTTGCTTTTAGTATTTGTTTTGTATCTAGCTCACATGGCCTTATTCCATGACCTAATTTCGACAGCTCTCTGGTAAAATGAGACCTACATACTTTGGCATTAAGTAATATAACACATGGGAAGGTGAGTCACCATGTTCTATGCCTTTTACAAACTTTAAATGCAATTTTTATACTAGTTTTTGCTCTCAAAATCGGCCAATATAGAGAGTCTTGTTGACTAGTCACACCAACTTATTTAGAAGGTCCTTTTAACCCTATTTAAGATTACCAATTCGTGGCATGTCAAAAACTACAAGGCAATTGCGTAAAACGCGTTTTCGTTACACCCGAAGGTGTGTTTTTGTGCTCTAATGAAATTTTGGGAAACAATTTTTTTTTATGAGTTCCAAGTGTTTGTAACCACTTATTATAGTAAATAAACATATACTAAGATGTTACATTGGGTTATATGGGGTTACATCCACCCGTGACATAATTTACGGGCCATCGGGACACACCCGGGCAAAAAGGAGCGCTAAGAAATCCTCCTGTTGTTTTTGCTGAATTTTGAGAAACCACTTCGTGAGTTCTCTTTATAATGGTTAATAATGATGTTAGGAACTCAAGGAATTAATTTTATAGGAGTTCGTGCCACCTCGGCACTCCTCCGGACTTTTCGTGCTTTAAGGGGTGGGCGTGAGCACTCCCGAGCGTTTTGCGTTTTTGACTGAATAGAGCTTAGGGAATATATTTATATATTCATATAATAATTGTATGACCATTTGGTTTGAATATTAGAGGGTCATACAAGGTCATGTTTGACCATATGCTTCTAAGGCGTTTTAGCGTTTATGGTGAAACGACTATTTTTACGTAACGTTTTCATGCATGGGTTTGCATGCGTACGTGAAATGATTTATATTTGGATTATATTCCAATAAATAATGATTTAATAATATTATTTATATTTGGGGTATTTCAATCTACCCCCCTTAAAAAAGGACTTCGCCCCGAAGTCTCATATCTAAATTATAAGGTTGTGGGGAATCAAGTTCCACTAGGTATCCACAACTCAATCTAGTTTTTAGGGATCAAGTCCCAAGTCTCTATATTCCTAAGTTCACAGTGTACATCAAACACAACAGGAATACTTGGAACAATATAGTGTATATAATAACATAGTCACTTTTCATGTCTGATAGTGCAGAGTAGTGCACATAAACTTTTATTGTAGTGTAACAAGGTACACACCATCTAGTAGAAGTACAAGGTACATTCAAATGCAGTGTCACAAAAGAACACATACAAGACAACATGTCACTGAAATATGCTGAATAGTGTTACACAAGAACACATACAAGACAGAACGTCACTGAAATGCACAAAAGTGCAACAAAACGCACACTAAACTCAAAAATGAAAAAGGCTCTACCCCCCAAAAAGAGGGGTACGCCCCGTACCCTAGACTAAAGTGTCTGGTCGGTAAATAATGAGGGAAATTTCGCTCGCATATCTGCTTCTAATTCCCATGTGGCCTCTTCCACATCGTGGTTCGACCAAAGAACCTTCACGAGGCTCACAGACTTGTTTCGAGTCTCTCGTGTCTTTCTGTCTAAGATTCTTTGTGGTGTTTCCACATACCGCATTGTTGGTTCTAAAGAGAGTGTCTCTGGTTGTAGAACATGAGAAGGATGAGGCATGTATTTCTTAAGCTGAGACACATGAAAAACATTGTGTACTTTGCCCAACTCGGCTGGCAAATCAAGTCGATATGCCACAAGGCCCACCCGCTCTATGATAGCATAGGGTCCTACAAATTTCGGGCTTAGCTTGCCCTTCTGACCAAATCTGAATACACCCTTCATGGGTGAAACTCGTAGAAATACCTGATCGCCAACTGCGAACTCAAGGTCTCGTCGTCTCTCATCAGCATATGATTTTTGTTTGTCCTGTGCTGTTTTCATATTGTTTCTGATCTGCTGTACCTCTGCCTGGACTTGCTCTAAGTACTCAGGCCCAATGATGACGGTCTCACTAGACTCGTCCCAGCACAAAGGTGTGCGGCATGGTCTGCCATATAAAGCCTGAAAAGGTGACATCTGTATAGAGGCGTGATAGCTGTTATTGTAAGCAAACTCGATGAGATGTAATCTATCTATCCAGCTGCCCTGGAAATCCAAGGCACATGCTCGTAGCATGTCCTCTAAGGTCTGAATAGTCCTCTCTGACTGACCATCTGTCTGAGGGTGAAATGCTGTGCTAAGCTTCAATTCGGTGCCAAGTGCTTCGCGAGTAGCTCGCCAATATCGTGAGAGAAATCTAGTATCTCTATCTGAAACAATAGTCTTAGGTACTCCATGATGTCTGATGATCTCTTTCTCAAATAGCTCTGCCAACTTTGGCACTTTCCACGTATCTTTCATCGGAATAAACCTAGCAACCTTAGTCAGTCGATCAACAACAACCCAAATCATATTTAATCCTCCTCTCGTAGGTGGTAGTCCCACCACGAAGTCCATAGAAATGTCATAAAACTTCCATTCTGGAACTGGCATAGACTGTACCATACCTCCTGGTCGTCTATGTTCGAATTTCACTTTCTGACAAGTGAGACATCGAATCACATATTCTGTCACGTCGCCCTTCATACCACTCCACCAGAAATACCTCTTTAGATCTCTGTACATCTTAGAAGCTCCTAGATGGACAGATGTGGTAGAAGTGTGGGACTCTCGAAGAATATGCTCCTTTATATCTGTGCTGTCTCTGGGAATACACAATCTGCCCTTCAATCTGATGAGTCCATCATCATGTAGCTGAAACTCATACTTACCACCCTCAAATGTACCGTCAGTAAACTTCTGACTGATCTCCATCATTCGCTGATCCTTCTGCTGTGCGGTACGTATGTCGTCTATAAGACTCGAGCTAGCCACAATGGCATTTAAGTAATGTGCTCGTCAACTCAATGCGTCTGCTACTACATTAGCTTTTCCTTCCTTGTACTGCAAATCAATGTCATAGTCCTTAAGAAATTCAACCCATCTTCTTTGTCTCATGTTTAACTCCTTCTGGGTGAATACATACTTCAAACTCTTGTGATCCGAATATACGGTCATCTGGACACCATACAGGTAGTGGCGCCAGATCTTTAATGCAAAAACAATTGCTCCAAGCTCCAAGTCATGAGTGGGATAATTCTCTTCATGTTTCTTCAACTGTCGGGAAGCGTAGGCGACTACCTTCCCATTCTGCATGAGTACACACCCTAATCCTCTGCCTGATGCATCACAGTAAACTTCATAACCCTCTATGCCTTCAGGTATAGTCAAAACTGGTGCTGATGTCAAAGCATTCTTCAAAAGCTCAAATGAGGTCTCACATTCAGTAGTCCATGTGAAAGGTGCGTCCTTCTTCATTAAGCTGGTCATAGGTTTGGCTATTTTGGAGAAGTCTCTGACAAACCTTCTGTAGTATCCTGCTAAACCAAGGAAACTCCTGATGTCCGTAACTGTCTTTGGCCTAGGCCAAGTGTGAACTGCTTCTATCTTTGCTGGATCCACAGCGATCCCAGCATCAGAGATAACATGTCCTAAAAAGGAAACTCTGTCTAACCAAAACTCACATTTGGAGAACTTAGCATAAAGCTGGTTCTCCCTTAAGATCTCAAGTACATGTCGGAGGTGACTCTCATGCTCTTCCTTAGACTTCGAATAGATGAGGATGTCATCGATGAATACAACCACGGTCTTATCCAACTGCTCTCTGAATAATCTGTTCATCAAATCCATGAAGATTGCAGGTGCATTTGACAAGCCAAAAGGCATAACTATAAACTCATAGTGGCCATACCGTGTTCTGAATGCTGTCTTTTCTATGTCATGCTCCCTGATAGGTATCTGATGGTATCCTGATCTCAAATCGATCTTCGAGAACACCTTTGCTCCTCTGAGCTGATCAAACAAATCATCAATACGTGGTAGTGGATATTTGTTCTTCACCGATACTGCATTAAGCTCTCTGTAATTGCAGAGTGGATTTATCGTGAGTGATTTAGAAGAGGTGTAGTTATTAAAAGAAAGAAATTAATACTCAAAATATCCGTCGGGCTGCAAATTAAAACCCAGTCGTAGTAGTATAGAAGACAGAAGCGGCCGGGGTCAAACCGTGGGACTTATAGCGAGCTAAAATAGTTCCTAAGCTTGTCACAAAAGGGGGGAAGTTAATTGACTTGTTTTTAGAGAATTAAAAGAGCAGATTAAATTACTGAGTGCAGATGAATTAAATGGAACTCCGGGTTCAGGTTTTATATAATCTGATTAATTATGCTATCTCTACCGGTTTAATAAATTAGTTTGGCAAAATTCCTGTTATTATCCTAAGGACTAAGTCATAGACCCTTAAGAACTCATTTACCAGAAAATGCTCGGTCTAATCAAGGTTCGAGCAAACTATGTAAACGGACGTTAAATTCAAGGAATTATAATTGCATCTGTAATACTAACTTATTAAATCATAATAAGTTTTCTCCAGATTTACGGCTTAAATAACCTGTCTATTTATCACCTGGTCTGATCAAAATAGACTTAGGAAAGCATTTTAATAAATTCATGTAATTTATTAAAATGGTGAGAGAAATCCTTTAAGCGTAACAAACTGAATTTATTAAAACCGGTAGAAATATTGATTACATAATTAAACAAACCATAATTAAAAACCTTGCCCGGAGCAAATCCTCCTTAGCCAGACATATTAACTGGTAATAAATCTGACAGAGGTTGGACGTAATAACAGCACGGAGACGTGATTAGTGAATGGAGAAATGGAGAGGTCGAAGAGTGAAACATGTACGTAGGCTATTATAAGTGAAGTGGGTGAATTAGAGAATTAATGGAGTGAAATGGTATACGGGAGCGATTTACTGGAAGAGAATGAGATGAGGTGAGTGTGAGTGATTTTCAGGTTTTCTCCGTGCACTCGTACAAGGCTGTAGGGAATGGGTATTTATAGAAGAAAGGAAGACTACGTAGAAGACTTGCAGTTGATTGCCTCTGTTGATTTCTTCACTGATTGAAGCATTGATTGCTTCATTTAATGCAGGGGACAGGAGCTGGATACGCGTGAGCGAAATAAGGTAGGCGACGGCGGGGTAGATAGATAAGGCGAGTTGCAGAGTCGCGCGAGGAAGAAAACTATGTTCTCTTGTCCGCCTGTGGAAGACCGCCTGATAAGTGGCGGTTGGTGGTGTGGTGTCCGCCTGGGAGACCGCCTGTTAGTTGGCGGTAGGAGCTGAGAGGACCGCCTGGCGGTTGAGCATGGTGGTGTCCGCCTGTTAGTTGGCGGTAGCAGCTGAGAGGACCGCCTGGCGGTTGCACCAGAGAGGACCGCCACTTCTTGGGCGGTTGCAACCATTGACCGTGGCCTTTTTTCCTTCAAACTTTGACCGGCTCTAGATTCTTCGTTTGGACTCCGTTTTCTGAGCCGTTTGTGTCTACGCGTTCGTCTCTTGACTACTTCACTCCGCTTGGTTTTCCTCATGTTAAACCAATAATTTTGTGAGATAAACAATAAAACATAAACTAGAGGAAAACTAACCGAAGTGGAGAAATGAGCAAGAAAAGTGCTAATATTATACATGAAATACACCTAAATAACATGCTCATTTAGACACTTATCACACCCCCACACTTATCTTTTTGCTTGTCCTCAAGTAAAACCATGTACCTAAGCAAGTAGGAAATGCTCAATACTAACAAATATTATTATGAAGGGTAGGTAAAAAAAGTCAATAGTTTATGATCTCTAAAACTTATTGAGGAGTGTGAAAAATTATCTGCTGGTGGCATAGGTGTGCTCAAGGTGAAAACAAAATATAGAGTTTCGGGGTATGATCTAAGGTACTTCAATGTTTCTTTTGTTTGGGTGACTCCGAGAACTTTTACCATGGCCAACTTCTCTCAAGAATGGGCTTTTGAGGAGAAAATAAAAGGAAGAAAAGATTTATGCATTTGCTTCACTTTTGCATGAGGGATGAGAAAATGTAGGCATAATCCTTTGTATTCAAGAACACTCAACTCTCTTTTGTTGGTTACCAATGGTGTCTCGAAAGTTCCTTATTTTTTATATTCTTCTCTTTTTTTTTAACAGAAAAGCACCTCTTAGCAATCCCTAAGAGAGAAGACAGAAAGAAACCCTGAGCAATAAAATCCAACCAATTTGCAGATTATTTGGTCACACCGCATATAAAAATGCTCCTCAAAAGTAATCAAATGTAAAATTTTAAAAATTTGTACCCTTTATCCTACAATTCATAATAGTATTAGTTTTTAAAGAGAACAACCTACATTAGCAGGTACATAATTCAATTTTGAACAAATGCGAGGTAAGCAGAAGAATAAGCAGAGAGATTAACAATTTCAAGCAAATGTCCTGAAAAGGCTCTTCCCCCACACTTAAGCTTAAGCAATGCCCTCATTGCGTAGATGAAATAAAATTAATAGGGCAAGTAGTAAAGGAAAGAGTGTACTCCCCAGATTTCGTAGAGTGTGTAGAGCTCCCCCACACTTGAGTGTTGCTGTGGAATGTCATGAATTAACCTGTAAAGAATATTCTACACAGCGAGAAGAACTCAAGTGAAGCCTGCATTTTATTATAGCAATAAAAGGGAAATATAGTACAAAAAGGAAAAACATATTAAATTAAAGGAAAGATAAAAGATAGATAGTGGGTTGCCTCCCACCGAGCTGCCCGGGTTTAACGTCTCTAGCTAGACGTATTTGACCAAGTTTTAGTTTGGAGAAGATTCTGAGGGCGAATTGTCCGCTGTTCTTGGACAAAATAAGTTGCAGATAGGTTAGTTGAAATATTGGAATGAGAATTATACCTTTTAAGACGTGCCCCGTTGACCTTGAAAGTTTCGCCTTGTTTGTTCTGGAGTTCAAAGGCACCGTACGGGGTCACACTAACAATTTGAAAAGGGCCGGCCCAATGTGACTTGAGCTTCCCAGGGAAAATCCTTAATCTCGAGTTATATAAGAGAACCCAATCACCAATTTCGAATTCCTTCTTGAGGATCATCCTGTCGTGGAACTTTTTGGTGCGCTCTTTATAGATCTTAGCATTCTGGTAAGCCTGATCTCGCAGCTCTTCTAATTCGGTAAGTTGGAATTTCCTCTTCTCTCCTGCAGAAGTCATGTCAAAGTTTAGGGCCTTGATTGCCCAATACGCTTTATGCTCCATTTCTACAGGAAGGTGGCATGCTTTTCCATAGACCAGCTTAAAAGGAGACATCCCGATGGGAGTCTTGAATGCAGTGCGGTAAGCCCAAAGCGCATCATCCAGTTTAAGTGCCCAATCCTTTCTCGATGAGTTAACCGTCTTCTGAAGGATCCATTTTAACTCTCGGTTGGAAACTTCTGCTTGACCGTTTGTCTGGGGGTGATAAGGTAAAGCTACCTTGTGACGTACCCCGTATTTAACCATAAGTGCTTCAAATAAACGGTTGCAGAAGTGTGTTCCTCCATCACTAATAATAATTCTGGGCACGCCGAAACGGGTAAAGATGTGCTTTTTGAGGAACCTAAGTACTGTCTTTGCATCGGCATGATGACACGGAATAGCTTCTACCCACTTTGACACATAATCAACTGCCACTAGAACATATTCGTGGCCCTGCGAGGAAGGGAACGGTCCCATGAAATCTATGCCCCAACAATCAAAGAGCTCTACTTCTAGTATCCCTTGTTGCGGCATCTCATGTCTCCTGGATGTGTTACCCATTTTCTGACAATTATCACATTGTCTGCAGAATTGGTACACATCTTTATGAAGGGTTGGCCAATAAAAACCTGAGGCCAGGATCTTAGCAGCGGTCCTCGTGGGTCCATGGTGACCTCCGGCTTCCCGAGAATGACAAAAGTGAATGACGCTCGAAACCTCTTCTTCCGGGAGACATCGTCGAATAACCCATCAGCACTAACTCGGAACAAGTACGGGTCCTCCCAGAAATAATGCCTCGAGTCAGAAAGGAATTTCTTCTTCTGGGAGTAGGAAAAATCGTAGGGTACTGTTCCTGAGACTAAATAATTGGCCAGGTCTGCGTACCATGGCTCCTGTACTTTGGTGATGGAG
Organism: Limonium bicolor; assembly: GCA_023374045.1. NCBI lineage: Eukaryota > Viridiplantae > Streptophyta > Magnoliopsida > Caryophyllales > Plumbaginaceae > Limonium > Limonium bicolor. The sequence continues at coordinate 287,110,321 of CM041782.1, forward strand.
AAGACAGTCTCGTCGGGGAAGAATTCGTTGATGGGCACACTATCCGTAGGAGTCACCAACCTAGAGAGATGGTCGGCGACGACATTCAGTTTCCCGCTCTTATCTTTGACTTCGATGTCAAACTCTTGAAGTAGAAGAATCCAGCGCAGTAAGCGAGGCTTGGCTTCTTGTTTGTGAATAAGTATTTGAGAGCGGAGTGTCTGTATGCACGATGACTTTGCTTCCCCATAAGTAAGATCTGAACTTATCGAGGGAGAAAACTATAGCCAAAAGTTCTTTTTCGGTGGTCGTATAGTTTTTCTGGCGTCGTTCAGTGTTCTGCTAGCATAGGCGATCACTCTCAAGATTTTCTCTTTTTTTGGCAAAGAGCTGCCCCCACGGCATAGTCACTTGCGTCACACATGATCTCAAAAGGAAGAGACCAATCAGGTGGTATGACACAGGTGCTGTCACCAATTTTTGTGTTATGGCTTTGAAGGCAGCTGAACACTTGTCGTTGAAATGAAACGGGGACATCTTTTGTAGCAGGTCGGTCAATGGCTTACTGATTTTGGAGAAGTCCTGTATAAACCGCCGATAGAATCCTGCGTGCCCTAGAAATGCTCGGATGTCTTTAACAGTAGTGGTGCTGGTAACTTCTCGATAACCTCTACCTTGGCTTTATCCACCTCTATCCCTTTTGCTGATATTTTATGTCCAAGGACGATCCCGTCCTTGACCATAAAATGACACTTCTCCCAGTTTAAACGAGATTCGTATCCTCACACCGTCTAGGATCAAATCTAGTTGTGCCAAGCATTTGTCGAAACTAGAGCCGTAGAGAGAGAATCGTCCATAAAGACTTCTATGCTCTGCTCGATGAAGTCAGCAAATATTGCTTGCATACATCTCTGGAAGGTAGCAGGGGCGTTGCATAGACCGAAAGGCATTCGTCGGTATGCAAAGGTACCGTAAGGACAAGTGAAGGTTGTCTTGTCCTGGTCCTCAGGTGCGATTGGTATTTGAAAATAACCCGAGAACCCATCTAGAAAACAGTAGTACTCTTGCCCTGCAAGTCGTTCCAACATCTGGTCGATGAAGGGGAGAGGGAAATGATCCTTCCTGGTGGCCAAGTTCAAACGCCGATAATCAATACACATGCGCCATCCTGTGATCTTTCTTTGAGGGATAGTCTCTCCCTTTTCATTAATAACAGCTTCGATGCCCCCCTTCTTAGGGACAACTTGAACAGGACTGACCCATGGACTGTCAGAAATTGGATAGATGATGTCTGCGTCAAGGAGTTTCAGAACCTCCTTTCGAACTACCTCCTTGAGGTTAGGCTTTAGCCGGCGTTGAGGTTGTCGGATAGGCTTGAAGTTTTCCTCCATGTAAATATGGTGCGTGCAATAGGAGGGATCAATTCCTTTGATATCAGCGATAGTCCACCCGATTGCTGTCTTGTGCTTCTTTAACACCTCAAGTACTTCATTTCCTCCCGGAATTCAGAGAAGAGGAAATAATGACAGGCAAATGGTCATTTTCAGCTAGGAAAGCATACTTGAGGTTAGAGGGTATTTCTTTAAGCTCGAGCTCTGGTGGTTGTTCTACTGATGGAATTGATTTTTGAGGTTTTCTGTCGAGTTCTTCGATTGGTGGCCGGAACGATTGATAACCAGCCCTTCCTTTTTCTACGTACGCCAAAATGGTGTTAACTTCTGGATCCTCCATCTTTTCTTCTAGAGAGTAATAATACGCTCTAGGGGTTCAGTTTCAGCTTCCTGGATGGAAGATGGAAAATACGTGTCCTCCTCTGTAGCAAAATCGCCTTCCTCCTCCTCGTCATCTGTGAATCCCACCGTCTTAGCATGAGGAGAAAAGTTTGAGCTTTTCTTCATCATTTTCTGCATGTCGAATTCAATCGTCTCATCTTCGTACCGAAGAGTGATTTTCCCGTCGTGGACGTCAATGATAGCTTTGGCGGTACTTAGAAACGGTCGACCTAGAATCAGGGGAACCTCGACATCGTCATCCATTTCTAGAATGACGAAATCAGCTGGAAAGATGAAGCGAGACACTCCAACTACCAAATCTCGGACTATGCCCATGGGCTTGATCTCTGATCTGTCTGCTAGTTGGAGTTTAAAAGGAACCGGTTGCATGTCTCCTCCTTTAACTTTCAGAAAGGTGGCATATGGCATGATATTTATGCTGGCTCCTAGGTCGCAAAGACCACTTCCACAGTCCACCCCGCCTATAAAGCACGGGATCACGGGATTTCCCGGATCTGTTTGTTTGGGGGGAAGTGCTCGAAGAAGGGCTGCAGAGCACTCCTCTGTCAGGTGCACTGTCTCTTTTCCAGGTTTCTTTTTCTTCTTTGTCAAGAGATCCTTGAGGAATTTTGCGTAGTTAGGCATCTCTTGCAAAGCATCGATCAGAGGTATGTCGAGGGTCAGTTTCTTGAAAATACTCAAGAACTTAGAGAACTGTTCGTCGAGATGTTTCTTTTTCATTCTGTTCGGAAATGGGAGTTCATTGTTTTTATGAGTGGAGGTTGGGATGTCGATGGTAATTCGAGATGGAGGTGGAGTAACAGGAGTAGGAATTGGGATTTCTGAGGGAGGTGAAGTTGGTTTGGTGGTTTCATCAACATTGATATAGGAATCTTCAAGATTTTCTTTTTCTTTTCCCTTGCTGGTGGCAAGTTCCCTTCCACTCCTTAAGGAGACTGCACACTAGTTTGTTGATTGTAATATGCCATCGTCTATAAGGACTGAATTTGCTTGTTCCTTCGGATTGGGATTAGTCTGTGAAGGGAATTGACCAGGTGGTCTTTGTTGAGTGAGTAGCTGTTGGATTTGAGATTGCAAGGCTTTTTGGTCTTTGCGCAGAGCTGCGACCTCTTCTTGCGTATCTCGTGATTTACCCATCATCGCCTTAAACATCTCCTGCATCTGAGACATATCAGACTCAGGATTCGAAGGAGGTTGAGCTGGTCGACTCGATGAAGCTTCATTGCCATAAGGCTGTTGTTGATATTGCCTTGGGCCTCCTTGGAAATTGGACTGAGGTCTATAATTTTGGGATTTTTGTAGGGTATGTGGGTTCTGGATATTTCCGGTGTTTGAGTAGCTAAGGTTGGATTGCATGTTACGTTGCCATGGTTGTCTGTATCATGAGTTTTTGGTGATGTAATTTGCTTCCTCCGCTGCTTTCATTTCTTGTAGTTGGGGGCATTGATCGTAGTCATGAGGCCCGCAACATTGCGTACAAGAAATTGTTGGAGTTGGTTGAGATTGAGGAGCGTAGCCTGGAGGGGTAGTAGGTGGTCGGGAAATCATTGACTTAGCTTGCTGAGGGAAGGAATTCATAGCCATCTGTTCGACCACTTTCTGTAGAGTGCTCACTTTTGTTGCTTGCTGAGCATTGCATTCCATGAGTTGCTCATGGCTTTTCATTAATTGATCGAACTTGTTATCACTTTCCCCAACATGATATAATCCTGGAGTAGCGCTCCTTGATCCACCGGAGGCCCAGTCTCTAATTTCCTCACAGAGAGACTCCATGCTGTTCAGAAATTGTGCTCCCGGCTTTTTCAGAACGTCAGCCCCTAACGAAGATAACACCATTGTTCTGCACGGACCGATCAAGCCATTGTAGAACAATTGTGATACTTGTTCCTTCATTAGACCGTGGTGAGGACAAGTGAGTAGTAGACCTTTGAAACGGTCCCAAGTTTCACAAATATTCTCCGACCCTGGTTGCTTGAAATTATAAATTTCAGCAATCATCTCCAAAGTTCGGCTCGGGGGTAGGAATTTGTCATAGAACTTGGTGGCCATGTCGTCCCAGGTACCAATGGTACTCGGTGTTAAGCTATGATACCACTTGCTCGCGTTTCCCGTCAGGCTGTGTGGGAATAACGACAATCTTGCATATTGAAGTACTGCGTCGGTTGCAGTAAGGCTATTGGCATGTTGCAAGAATTTTGTAACATGTAACAGGGCTTCGTCTGGACTGGTGCCATCAAACATGCCCAACTCCTTCACACATCGAATCTGATGATATGGCTTCAGCTTCTGCCACTCATCGTATTCGGATGGGCTGAGGTGAGGAAGGATGATAGCAGGCTGTTGTCCTTGGTTAGACGGCCTGTTGATATTTCGAACCGTTGCTGGTGTAGCTGCCATGTTAGCTTCAGGGTCAGAATCTATCACTGTGGTGGTTATGTTCTGTTGAGTTCGTCTCTGCCTGAGATTGCGCAGAAAGGTTCTCTCGATTTCTGGGATGTAACCAACCGTGTGATTAATATTCTCTGGGAGGCTCTGTGACCTGGTGAAAGGCATACACCACTCAAAACAGAGAAAAGAACTGGTTATACGTTAGAATAATAAAAATGTTAGGAATTAGTAGACATAAATTATAAGTTAGTAGTTAGTAAACAATGGAAAGAAATGACAATGGAACGAAATGACAGAAATTTAAAGTTAGTAGTTAGAGACAATGGAACGAAATGACAATGGAACGAAATGACAGAAATAAATAACAATAATATTAACAAATTAGTAGTCAGATGTCCAAGTCAGATCAGAAGTTAGATGTCCACTGTCCAAGTCAGATGTCCGAGGTTATATGTCCAAAATTGGATTAACAGTTTTTTTTTTTTAAATTAACAATTATTGTAATTAAAACAGGTGAATTAACCGGGGCTTAGGGACTAGATTAAATCAAGTCCCCGGCAACGGCGCCATTTTGCAGAGTGGATTTATCGTGAGTGATTTAGAAGAGGTGTGTATTAAAAAAAGAAATTAATACTCAAAATATCCGTCGGGCTGCAAATTAAAACCCGGTCGTAGTAGTATAGAAGACAGAAGCGGCCGGGGTCAAACCGTGGGACTTATAGCGAGCTAAAATAGTTCCTAAGCTTGTCACAAAAGGGGGGAAGTTAATTGACTTGTTTTTAGAGAATTAAAAGAGCAGATTAAATTACTGAGTGCAGATGAATTAAATGGAACTCCGGGTTCAGGTTTTATATAATCTGATTAATTATGCTATCTCTACCGGTTTAATAAATTAGTTTGGCAAAATTCCTGTTATTATCCTAAGGACTAGTCATAGACCTTAAGAACTCATTTACCAGAAAATGCTCGGTCTAATCAAGGTTCGAGCAATACTATGTAAACGGACGTTAAATTCAAGGAATTATAATTGCATCTGTAAATACTAACTTATTAAATCATAATAAGTTTTCTCCAGATTTACGGCTTAAATAACCTGTCTATTTATCACCTGGTCTGATCAAAATAGACTTAGGAAAGCATTTTAATAAATTCATGTAATTTATTAAAATGGTGAGAGAAATCCTTTAAGCGTAACAAACTGAATTTATTAAAACCGGTAGAAATATTGATTACATAATTAAACAAACCATAATTAAAAACCTTGCCCGGAGCAAATCCTCCTTAGCCAGACATATTAACTGGTATAAATCTGACGGAGGTTGGACGTAATAACAGCACGGAGACGTGATTAGTGAATGGAGAAATGGAGAGGTCGAAGAGTGAAACATGTACGTAGGCTATTATAAGTGAAGTGGGTGAATTAGAGAATTAATGGAGTGAAATGGTATACGGGAGCGATTTACTGGAAGAGAATGAGATGAGGTGAGTGTGAGTGATTTTCAGGTTTTCTCCGTGCACTCGTACAAGGCTGTAGGGAATGGGTATTTATAGAAGAAAGGAAGACTACGTAGAAGACTTGCAGTTGATTGCCTCTGTTGATTTCTTCACTGATTGAAGCATTGATTGCTTCATTTAATGCAGGGGACAGGAGCTGGATACGCGTGAGCGAAATAAGGTAGGCGACGGCGGGGTAGATAGATAAGCCTGATAAGTGGCGGTTGGTGGTGTGGTGTCCGCCTGGGAGACCGCCTGTTAGTTGGCGGTAGCAGCTGAGAGGACCGCCTGGCGGTTGAGCATGGTGGTGTCCGCCTGTTAGTTGGCGGTAGCAGCTGAGAGGACCGCCTGGCGGTTGCACCAGAGAGGACCGCCACTTCTTGGGCGGTTGCAACCATTGACCGTGGCCTTTTTTCCTTCAAACTTTGACCGGCTCTAGATTCTTCGTTTGGACTCCATTTTCTGAGCCGTTTGTGTCTACGCGTTCGTCTCTTCGACTACTTCACTCCCGGCTTGGTTTTCCTCATGTTAAACCAATAATTTGTGAGATAAACAATAAAACATAAACTAGAGGAAAACTAACCGAAGTGGAGAAATGAGCAAGAAAAGTGCTAATATTATACATGAAATACACCTAAATAACATGCTCATTTAGACACTTATCAGTAATCAATACATAAACGAAGGCTTCCATCCTTCTTCTTCACAAACAGAACAGGTGCTCCCCAAGGAGATACGCTAGGTCGTATGTATCCCTTGTCCAATAAATCTTTCAGCTGCTCCTTCAGCTCAGCCATCTCTGCTGGTGCCATACGGTATAGTGCCTTAGCTATGGGACCGGTACCTGGTAGTAATTCGATGGAGAACTCTACCTCTCTGGATGGCGGTAAGCCTGGAAGTTCCTTTGGAAAAATATCTGGAAATTCCGACACCACTGGCATAGCTGGATCAAAGTCAGGGTCGTGCTCTACATTCTGAACATAGCATAGGTATACTTCCCTCTGCTTCCTGACGTGCTTGTACATGGATAGCAGATATAACTTTTATAGACGGTGCTCTAGGGCTCTGACGGTAAGATACTGTCACTCCTGATGGGCTCTTAAGTAACAGCCTGCGCTCTGCACAAAGAATGCGGCCTCTGTGCCGCCCCAGCCAGTCCATCCCGGCTATAACATCGAATCCTAGACCTCTGAACTCAATAAGGTCCATAGGAAATTCCTCCTCCTTAATGCGGATAGTGGCTCCTCTATAAAGACGAGTGCAACTGATCTTCTCCTTAGACGGGAGTGCCACCTTAAAATCAGGTAACTCTACAGCGTCTAGCCCCAACTTCCCCGCAAGCGAAGGCGAAACGAAAGTATGTGAGGCTCCGGAGTCAAACAGTACTAGTGCATCCACTCCATTAACAGGAAAGGTACCAGTGAGGATCGCGCCGCCCTTGCTGGCCTCCTCCTCAGTAAGAATACTTAAGGCACCTTCCGTCTCCTTAGTACAACCTAATAACAGAATCTGAGTAAGTACTTTGATATATGATGGGGTCTAAAGACATTCACTTTCATAACAATAATGCTTCATTGATGAGATGATCTCCTTTCAGATGTCCAAACAATTACAATACTAGTACTTTCTAAAAGTCAAACTTAATCTTCCTGGTTTCATGTGAGTGGTTTATCACTGTCGAAGGTGCTGTGTTTAATTTAATCCTTTTAATTCCATGGTATAGCAACCTTGACTTTCCACCCATTACTAAAACATCTCCTGAACTCAATATGATTTTCTTTGCAAGGTCCACACGCTTCTGCTCGCCATAAAGGAACTCTGCGTCATCTCCAATTGACAAAGACAATACTGGTATCCCCTGTTCAAGGGACCCTTTTGTTTCATCATTGTCCTGGTGTAGTCCTAAGCGGCCTCCTTCTTCATAGAAGTTGATGATACATAGATCAGCCCTTAAGTTGGGAACTGGATCTTCTTCTAGTTGCTGAGCTGTATTAACTGCTTGTTCCACAATTTGTAAAAATTCTTCTGGGATTTTTGGCACTTGTGCTCCATCTCCATTTCTTGCATCCTGGTAGGTCTTTGAGTAAGGATTCCAATCCTTTCCTAAGCACATCATTTTCAGCTTCATCTTTGATCCTCCTGGAAATTCTGGAGTGTAGAACCCTCCTGGTCCTGCTCCCAATTCGTGACATTTTCTAATGATTGCAATTTGTGTCTCCGGTGTTAGGTATCCTTTGAGTAGTATCAAACCTGGTTGGATAACCTTACATTGTTCGTTCCCTGGTTCTTGTACTTTGATAATGTTTTCTCCCAGGGAGGGCGGTGAGGGGATAGGAAAGCATATCTTATAGCTTCCTACGTGGTTTAAATTTTACTAGTGAGTTTTACTAATTCTTTCCTACTCAATTAGGCAATCAAGGCATGTAAGCACTCATTCACATCATCCATTGCTCAATAACAGGTTCACATGGTTTAGAAATACCTGGGTTGGTAGAAGGACCAGCCTCATCTGAGCGGTCCATGATATGCAGGGCGGGTCCCGATGCTGGGCCTTTGCCCTTATACCCCTGAGCTTGGTTTGTTGGTGGAGGGCGAGTATCGCTAGCTCCATTCTTTTGGCCTGTGTTTGGCTTTGCTCCCGGGCGGTAGTTCCTGCTCTCCGGGTTTCGGATACACTCGAAGGCACGATGCCCGAGTATCTGACAGTAGCGGCACATGACTTTCTCCCCTTGGCAGTCTACGCCGGGGTGATCCTTTCCGCACTGTTTACAGTTGAAGCGGCGGACATACTTCTGGCCCGTGTTTGAGCCATGTCCAGAACCTAATACAATCAAGATTAATTATACAATCCAACGGTACTGAAGTAATCACAAAAGTTCCAAATCTAACTATCTGATTAGAGTGCCTACCCTTAGATGGGTAGGTTTTCTGTGAAGTTGCTGCTCCGTGGGTTCCTGACTGGGGGTTCCCAGTAGTTTGGTTCCCCTTCCCTTGATAGGACCCTTGGCCTTTATGATAGGGTTTGTTCCTTTTGTTGGAGTTCCCCTGCTTGGCATCTTCGCCACCAGGTCCGTCCTTCCTCTTTTGGGAGCTCAAAGCATCCCTTCTCTTACAGGTGATCTCCACAACGGAGGCAGCATGATAGCATTCCTGAAATCTCAAGGTATCAATCTCCAAATCTCTCATGACGGGGTATACTATGTAATAAAATTTTCAACTGTTTGTGTCTCTCCTGTTTTACCTGTAAACTGGTGGGGATGATTGGTCCCATCCCAAACTGAAGTCGAGGGCTCAGTCCCCCGTAGAACCGGTCGACCAACACTTGGTCTGAGTATCCTATACCGGGTAGTAGCCGGAGTAGTGAAGTAAACTTGGCATAATACTCATCCACGGTCATTTTCCCCGTCTGCTCCAAGGCGTCAAACTCCCTAGTCTTCACCATTCTGGTGTGGGCCGGGTAGTATTTGCCTCTCAGTAGTGCAGTGTAATGTCCCCAAGTAAAAGCTGGGTCATCCAGGTGGTCAGCTTTCACCATGTTCCACCAATCTCTCGCTACATCCTTCAGATAAAAGGCTGCAAGCCTTACTTTTTCCCTAGCTGGGACTGCAAGCGTCTCGAACGCTGTCTCCATCTCCATGATGTATGTCTCTAAGTGAGCAGGGTCAGTCTGCCCCTTGAATGCAGTCGGCCTCAAATCTGCCAAACTCTTCACCCAGTCTCTCTCCCTGGGTGGTGGTGGTGGAGGTAGCTGCTGCTGCTGTGCAACCCCCGCCTGTGCAAATGCCTGAGCGATTAAGGTGGCAATGTCTGCCAGCCTGATGTTTGGCTCCTCATCAGCCTGTCCACGTCGTCCTCCTCTTCCCGACATCTGCAGGATGTTGAGGTATATTAGGCACTGTGGTCAAAATCTTGGTCTTGGATAGTAGTCTAAGTAAAACTAACTTAAACTCTTTTCAATACTATCTCTCAACCCTTAACCTAAGTCTTAGATATCCTAATCTCGGTGTATCCTTGTATCCAGAGCGTAACTACGCTCTGATACCACTTTTTGTAATACCCCAACCCGAAATCCAATAAACTGAACGGCGATCACTCCCAAGTAAAATGCAACTGCAGCGGAAATAAATACAACAACCGGGCGGTATTACAATGCCGTTGGCCACCCTTGTGACCAACAAGGCTAAGTCCAAATACAATCCTCAAATGTCACGGTCTGGAATACAGATACAATCCGAGATACTAGGAATCAAACTCTAATGTAAAATACTTAAGTAAAATAAATGTCTAGAAGAAGACTCCCATAGCTTGAATCTACCCCACCTACACTCGGTGTGGTAATCTTCTTAACTTCAGGTACCTGAAAAATGGGGGTGCCCCCAAAGGGGCTCAGCAAACAATGCTGGTATGGAAAACGTGCAGCCCATCGTCTACCGGGCCACACCAACTACTTTGTCGAACACATGCAGTTCATTTTTATAAAGCTGTAAACAAGCATAGTCTGATAATAACAAGTATCCATACAAGGACAATAATGTCACATAGAACAAGACAGAAGGTCGTGTTAGCTGAACTGAAATTCTTTAATGATAGTCGGTCCACACAATGGGACTGACAAGTATAACTGAATATCTTAAATAGGGAGGTAGTGACCTCGTTAAGATTGAAAGGTTGGGTATAAAAACCCCAGGAGATAACGTAGTTAAACCCTGAACTGAGAGGCGTGGGAAATAGAATCCCACTAGAGGAATGAAGTCTTCCTCAAACTGAAGGGCATTAGAAACCCGGAAGGAATAGAGTCTTCCTCCCAACTGAAAGTTCCGTCGCGACGTAGATAGGAGACGACCTGAGACAGGTACAGCTCCTGTAGCATGCATGGCCAGATCCAACTGGGCTCCTCGTTCTCGTAGTATAGAGTTGTTAAGTGTCATATAAAGACGTTAAACAAGAACACAATGTGTATTGTCAATTATCACGTTTAGGATAATGACGTTTGTTATAAAGTGAAGTTAGTGAGAGACTTGAGTACAAGTCCTCGATATACTGAAACACAGGTATTTAATCCACTGGTATAGTAGTGTTTGTATGCGTGGGACATACACGTTGTAGTCAGCAACATTCACGCACATAAAATAATACCACAGTGTGCAAGAGTAAAACAACAGTTTACATTAATTATCTTGGTCGTTATTTCAAACAACAGATAGCACACAAGCCGGTGTAATCCGGTAGAAAACAGGTTGCAAGAATCCCATACCGTTCACCGTAGACTGGACTTGTTTAATTCCCGGTCAATGTCTGGTCAAACAAAGTCCTAGATTAGGATTAACTGAGAGGGTTAATTTATGTTACCCTTATATAATAATTCTATTGGATCTTTCAACAAATCTCGTATTTGTTATTTCATGTGAGGTTTATTTCTTTTAATTACCTCATGATTTAATGTATAACTTATTTGTTATTCCTTTTTGATTTATTTATAAATCCTTTAATGTACATATATGTATTCATACATTCATGTACTATATTTGTTGTTTATTTTAATTGTCTAGGTGACATAACAACTTATAATTTTCTTAACTAAATTTAAATGTCTTACAATGACATGATATTCTTATAATCTCATTATTCTCCTTTTTGTCATGAATAATATTTATTGTTTTCCTTTAACTTCCTTATAACTATATAATAGCCATAGTTCTAATTCCATAATTCCTTTAATTAAAATTCTTTCTTCTAATTCCTCCAAATATCCATGTAGGACCTATATTTATTTAAATCTAAATTATTACCCTTATATTTCGGTTATTTGTAAATCAACCACATTAATTCATAAACTTTATATTTAAATTCTAATCTCATTATATTATAGAGTTTTAACTTCTTATTTAGCTAAATTACATAGTCACACTAATATTTTGGTATATAGCTTTTAAGTACTATAACTTTCAAAAATAACAACTTAGCCCCTTAAATTCTCGGCAATAATAATTTATTCCCTATAATTACAATTTAACCACTAAATCTTATTAACTTTACATAATGCCTTATAAACTATAGTTTTAATTTTAATTCTCCATAAATGCCGAATATATATATATAAATTCTTAAATTACCAAACTAACCCCAAGTAATTCGGCTTTGGTCTTGAACTCTCCATTAATTTACATTTTCACTCACCCCAACTTTATAATAACTTTCTTAATGACTTATAAACTAAAGTGCAAATATATATTCCTCAAATTTCAAAGGTGAGCCTAATAAATCTCTTAATTATAATTCGCCCCTTTTTATGTTCTAAACTTTCATAACAACTTTTATAAATTACATAATAGCCCAAAACTTTATAAAAAGTTATTTTAAGCTTGTTTAAATCATCTAAAATTCTTAAAACTTATTTCCTAACCTTATATTATATCATATATCCCAAGAATACCCTTAACTCTCGGTTTTTTATAATAAACACACTAAACTTTTGTAAAAATTACATTTAAGCCCATAACTTATTAATTAGCCATTTACGCTCTCATAAAATATTTTTAACTCACCAAACTTTGTATAAGTTTATATACCTAAGTAGGTCATTAATACCTATTTATCAATCAAAGCATTCGGCCATATTTATTTGGTGACCATATAGTATATAAAGTGGATTTATTATCAAATAATTATACATAAATTCATAGGAGTTATATAACTCATGTAAAAATTATTGTAATGTGTCTTATATAAATTCTTAGCTAAAAATAAGCATTTTTGCCCTTGATAATTCGGCTTGAATTAATATGTACATAACTAAATTTTGTGACACAAAATGTGTCTTAAGGTAAATATTTTCTATATATGTTATAGATTATATTTTTAGCATATAAAACCATATAGTTTCAGTTTTAATTAACCTAGGAGATGTACATAATTTTTGTATAATTTTTAGAAGCTTAACAGCTTATAACATAAAGATTTACTTAGTAAACTTACTTCTTAACAAAGGTGGTTAAGTGCTTGAACACTTCTTGAATCTCCAAGCTTCCTCCAAGTATTGAAGCTCCACTTCGTTATATACAAGTGGTGAAGGAGTTTTAGGAGTTAGATCTTCAACAAAGATCTTAAGTAGATTTGTAAGTAGTTTTACATTTACCTAGACTTTTTCTCCTTATAAATTCGGCACTCTAAGGTAGATGAAGAACAAGGTTTCCTTCATGAAAATGTAGAAGAAAGAACCTTAGAAGAAGTAGAACTTGGTTACACATAAAAATGTGCTTTAAGGACTTTTCAAGCATTAAAACTACCTTAATAATACCTTGGAATGCTCCTTGGATTAATGTTGGTTTGGACAACCTCCTTGGAGAACTAATTGATGCCGAACCCCCCTTGTTATGCTAGGAGAGTTTTTGCTTCAAGACTTGCCAAAAATGCTAGGAAATTACCTTAAGGATGAAGATAGAAGTTAAAACTCCATTAATGGACTTAAGAGCTTCAAAGAGAAGATGAAGCAAGAAGAGAGCTTAGAACCTTACCAATTCCAATTCGTGAATGAGAGTGCAAGGAGGGAAATGAGACCAACTTACGTACAGTAAGAAATGCCTTTGGAAATTGATTTTTGTTTTGTCAATTTTTAATGTCATTTGACTATTCTTTTCCTTAGTTTATTACATAGATTATTGGCTCAATAAAAGCCCTTCTTTACTGCATAAAACCGGCCATGTGGTGTGACTAAGCAGAGTTGGAAAGAAAATAATGTTGGCTAGAAGACAAGGTAAGAAAGGTAGGTATCTTCTTGATTTTTCTAAGTTTTTGCTTGTCTTCTTCTCCTCTTGTAGCTGGACGAATTCAAGCTCAATTGGGAGGTGTCTCCACCGGTCATGAAGAGCCAAGGAAGAGCTAAGGAAGGTCACATGCTTAAGAAATCAAAAGGCAAAAAGAAAAGGAATCTACTTTTTGCTTTTAGTATTTGTTTTGTATCTAGCTCACATGGCCTTATTCCATGACCTAATTTCGACAGATCTCTGGTCAAATGAGACCTACATACTTTGGCATTAAGTAATATAACACATGGGAAGGTGAGTCACATGTTCTATGCCTTTTACAAACTTTTAATGCAATTTTTATACTAGTTTTTGCTCTCAAATCGGCCCATATAGAGAGTCTTGTTGACTAGTCACACCAACTTATTTAGAAGGTCATTTTAACCCTATTTAAGATTACCAATTCGTGGCATGTCAAAACTACAACAATTGCGTAAAACGCGTTTTCGTTACACACCCGAAGGTGTGTTTTTGTGCTCTAAGGAAATTTTGGGAAACAATTTGTTTTTATGAGTTCCAAGTGTTTGTAACCACTTATTATAGTAATAAACATATACTAAGATGTTACATTGGGTTATATGGGTTACATCCACCCGTGACATAATTTACGGGCCATCGGGACACACTCCTCGGGCAAAAAGGAGCGCTAAGAAATCCTCCTGTTGTTTTTGCTGAATTTTGAGAACCACTTCGTGGGTTCTCTTTATAATGGTTAATAATGATGTTAGGAACTCAAGGAATTAATTTTATAGGAGTTCGTGCCACCTCGGCACTCCTCCGGACTTTTCATGCTTTAAGGGGCGGGCGTGAGCACTCCGAGCGTTTTGCGTTTTTGACTGAATATAGCTTAGGGAATATATTTATATATTCATATAATATTGTATACCATTTGGTTTGAATATTAGAGGGTCATACAGGTCATGTTAGACCATATGCTTCTAAGGCGTTTTTAAAGCGTTTATGGTGAAACGACTATTTTTACGTAACGTTTTCATGCATGGGTTTGCATGCGTACGTGAAATGATTTATATTTGGATTATATTCCAATAAATAATGATTTATATAATATTATTTATATTTGGGGTATTTCAATATATATACACGGCCTTGATAAGTTGTAGCTTGTCTATCCAGTCTCACTGGAGATCTAATGTTCATATTCTTAGCGTTCTCTTAAGTGTCTAAATTGTTCTTTCCATCTGACCTTTGGTCTGAGGATGATTCCTAATCTAAAACTACTGTTTAGTGCTTATTGCACTTTACAGTTTAATCTCTTACATCTTAAGACATGTCCAATGTCTGTACTTAACAATCCGTGCTCTTCGCATTTCATAGTCCTTAATTATTTGTTCTCTGATTCCTTGGTGTTGTTGGTTCAACTGAATTCTTCTCTTCGACTATTTGTGGTAGTAGCTGCTCTTGTCTGATCTTGCGTCGTTGTCTGTGGTATGGAGTCGACTACTTCCCGTGTTCCTTACAACACTCGTCTACATGCATGGGGTACCTTACTGGTACATTACTACTTACCCAACTAACTCATAATGAGCGTGTCAGGCCTGCAAGCCCTTGTGGGGTGTACTCGTCCCATGTCTCGTTTTAGTAAACTCATAGTGTCTGTCACACATTTAGCTATTGCTAATTATGAAGTATTCTGTTGTTGATCTTCTCTTCATCGTTCCATGATAACATTTATTGTTCTTCTTGAACTTAATCAAGGGAAATTTATTTACTGTGTTCTTGGGTATTGTATGCTCTAGTTCTTTCTGTATCCTGTACTGATTCGGTCTCTTAATAACTGAGGTCTCTTCCCATAGAGCCTCTTATCTTGTTTCTCATATTTGTTTTACTAGGAATGCACTTCCAGTTCCTTAAGAATGGGCAGTGTAGTTCCTGTGAATCTTACCTACAGGTTTCACGCGGCATCACGCACAGTTCGTCTACCATCTTATTCCCTTACTTATATCGGTCTTAGCTTTTAAATTTAATCGCCTCAGTGTCAATATTGACGGCTCATACACACGTCGCTTTACCGCGCACCATGACTTAATCATCTTATCTAAATATTGCACTCCCGACCACTACTAGCGTGGTAGTAGGCCTTTACCATGTTGCCCATTGGTGGTGCAACCTCTTATCCACTTATTCTAATGTCTTACCTTATACTCAATCCCTTCTTGGTGTAAACACACTGGAGTTCTCTCATTCCGGTGTATGGCGGTTGCCGTACCATGTTGTAAAATAGTTGACTCTTGATGTGAAGATGTTCTGCTTAAATCGCAGATTCTTAAATAGGCTGATTTCCCTCGCATTATTTCATCCTTATGACGTTGCTTACCATGTAATTTAACCGGTTCCTGAAGAAGTCATCCACTGAATCACAAGCTCTTCTGAGCATTGGTCACTTGACGTGCCATAATGGCACTCACAATGTTTATCTCGATCACTAATTCTTACATCCTGGGTGTTGAATATGGGTCTATCTCTGCAACCTTCCGATTACTCAAGTGTATCTGATATGTTCCAGGTATCTCAAGGTTTACAGTTTCCCATTCCTAACAAAAGCATACTATATCTCTAAGAAGTGAAGCCCTTTTTGAGGGGTTTATTCCCACTCTTGGCCTCACAACAAGAGAGTATCCCACCCTAAAGGCATGGTTCGTTCTCCGCCCCTGCTAATGTACTATCCCATTATTCTCATTGGTGCCTTTTCCTGGCAATATTTTCCACAATCTAAGTTATAGGTTTGGTAACCGTTCATATCTACGAATTGTAGTTCCTTATGGCTTAAATAAGCTCTCTTACAACTTACTGCACCTCGGGCTCTGATGTGGTTAACATCCTTGGCACGTTGGCTCTTAGTGCTTAGTGCTTAATATCATTGGGTGAGAGCCGGTGCTCGGTTCGCTCCTTGTACTCTTGCTCATCTATAGGTTATCCTCATTGATTTCTGGTTCTTAGTCACTATCCACTGTTACGTTACATATTAAATGTAGTATCGGGTTTCATGGTAAGTTGCTGCATCCTGCTTCCCACTATGGAAGTTCGTTCAGGTGATCTGAGGTCACTTAGTGTTTTTAACAATACTAACGTTTCCATAGACTTGCGACCTTTAACAATTACGGATTAGTTCGTATTAGGCATCTGCCTTACGGTGTCTAAGTCGGAAATCATCCTGTCATCTTTTGCTTCCATCTCAAGGCTTCGTTCAACATTTGTTGACTACGCCACCCATTGATGATTAATCATACTTGGGTGTTAATGAGGTAGGCAATCAATACTAATCGTCATTCATCGGTTTGTTTGGCTCGACTGTGCCCGCTCTGTGGGGGTAGTCCTCTGAGCTATCCTCTTTCGGGGTTGTATGTCTTAATCCTTAGTAGGTTATATCTTACGTTCATTTCTTTTATCCTTGTCTTCTGGGCTTTCCAACATCCTCATTGAAGATTGTTGTTATTGGTTTTCGTAATGGTCACCTCGGGAGTTCTATCCCGTTCCTGCTGGAAGTCATTCTGTCAACACTCCACTGTATCACGTAATGCATTCTTTGTATGTTATCACCTATGTAGTGTTTTGCTCGCATTACGGAGCGATCTCTTAGGTTTTCCTCTTTGGGGTTTGGGATTGGTGTTCTTACCGTACTGTCGGTTGTTGAAGTAGGTGGTACCGTTGCTAACATTTATATTGTTTAGTATTTCGTCCAAGTTCAGCTCCCTGCTGACTGGTGTGTCGACTCATCTCATCATGGTCAGGCCGTCAGGCCCTTCCAAGGTCTCATCCTTCCGTTCCTATAGATTTACAGTCCGGTATTAAAATGTACTACAACTGTAGCGTTCTACTATCTCGCCATGATTGTTTTCCGTGTAGCTTAACCGTGGCAGCACTTGCTATGGCAAGTGCGCCATGCAAGATGGGTTACCGGTGCTTTGGGCATCAGTAATGGTACTTCCTCCTAATATTTTATATCTTTGGTAGTCCTCGGGACTCCTTCGATGTTCTTTAGTTTGGATAACTGACCATTTAGCAGTTTCCTTGCCGTTTTGACAGTGCTGTCATTTATCAGGGCGTTCCTCTTTTTGAGGGAACCCCTTATTATTTACTCATGTCTTGACTCTCGCTCCCGTTTCCACACATTTTGTCGTGGTTACTAAGTAATGATTCTCCTTTAGGCACTACATCGTAGTCCTATTCCGGTATACAGTTGTACGCGTCTTTATTGTCGCTGCGCTATGTCGGCCAGGTTTTGTAACCTTTCTCATTGTATGGGGCTTGGAGTTCCCATTTCTAACTGGACTTTCCAATAATCTTAACCCTCATGCTTTGTATCATCCCACTGTTATGCTCACTCGGACCGCTGTCCGGTACTCATGTCGCTTATCTTTTCTTATCCATTGCACTCGTAGTGCTTTTCTTATCATTAGTGTTGCGGTGTAACTCGACTGCGTAGCATGTCGACCCATGTTGCCGGTAATTACCGTTCCCTTACTGGTAGAATTCCCTTGATAGCGCCTGTTTCACCGCTGCGCCCCAGTTAAAACGTTCAAGTTCTCATAAACGGTTGTTCAACAAGATGTTTCTCGTATTGCTTACTGTTAACTAACTGCCAGATCGGGTTTTTCCCGAGTAGGAGAAGGCTTTCTTCTCTCTGGCGTTTGTTCCATGTATTCAAGGTTAGGGATGTGGAGGGCGGGTCTAGGTACTATGGATATCCGGTAAACACCGGGAAGTCCTAACTAACGCACCTCACATTCTATCACTCACCCCTTAACCCATAACTCAAACTCAACCTCAGTATTCTCCTAAGTTCGGTAATTCTTGTCTTCAGAGCGTAACTACGCTCTGATACCACTTTTTGTAACACCCCATCTCGATCCAATCGTGGTTATCACAAACTTATCACCATATATATAAACTCTGCAGCGGATTCAAATACATTCCAGGACCTTGCCACGGTCTGACTACAGAATATACCGAACATTAGTACATACAAATCTTAAACAAATACATATCCTTCTTACAATCCCCTCACATCCTATACATCTTACTAACTCAGATTGCCATACGAGTGCACATGCACAACTCGTAGGCCACACTTAACCCGAGACGCTTGTACCCCATCTTACTCTCGTGACGGCCGCCTCCTGACGTTCACCTGTGTAGTAAAAACAGCCCCCAAAGGGGGTCAGCACGAATGCTGGTACGATCCTCTCATGGCCCCCAAGCTAACGTGGCTATGACGACTAATTGTCGATAGCATGGAGGTTGATTAGATGCACAACATAATAGAAAGTGCAATAAACAACAAACCAATTATGAACAATCAAAGTTCAAACACAATGAACGACTTAAATGCGTTCCCTTAATTAGTGAGTCAATTATTTCACTCCTTAAGTTACGTTTCCTCTTAATCTTAGTCCATCCTTATCTTACCTCAATCTTAGTCTTATCTTAGTCTTAGGAAACGACCATCCTTTAAAAGGAATGGAAGTAGCATATCTCAGTCTTATAATACAAACCATCCTTTAAATAGGAATGGTTGCAACTTATCTCAACCTTATCTTATATATGCCCACCGTTCTCTCATTGGGAACTGGTTAACCCTTAGTTTGTTGTTTATTTTCGTAGGGCTTGGTTAACCCTAGCCAGCAGCAGGACACTTACCGGCAATACACAACATTCTTAAATTGTTGGGAATGTAGGCTAGATCCCCCCACGCCATCTTAATGCCACCTACCTTGGACTGGATGTCCAATGTAGCTGAGCCGGTCAACCGACCCTAGGCTACAAGTCCGAAGACAAGTCCTTAAGCGGAAGTCGGATCTGCTTTAGATACCGACCCCCTTTCCTTAGCATGCATGACCGGAGTCAGTCCCGGGTTCCTCACTCCCCCAAGTACCAGTTAGTAGAAGTCTTAAGACAATGTTTGTTGGTTAAACCTCTTTCGGTTTTTTAACAACTAATATTAGGGAGTGTTCCTTAGTCTCACACAATTCCTTACTAAACGTTAGTTAGTAGGTTCTCACGGTAAGTTGTGTTAGTTTTCAAATATCACACAACAATACAATAAACATAATGTTCCGGTTGCATGCTTTATCTGTTTAGTGATCACACAAAAAACAAATAGCACACAAGCCGAGGGACACCTCGTTAGCAAGCAGGTCACAAGAAGAACTGTACCGTTCACCGTCGGTGGTTGCTTGTTTAATCTCCTCCCGGGTCCCAATTCACAAGTCCTAAAACATTCATTCAGTTTTAGGTTATTAGTTACTTAACTCTTCCTAACTTACTTCACCTACTTACCCACATTGTTCACCATTTAATGTTCACTATGTCCTTACAGTTTTAACTTAGACATTTAAGTGCATCATTTCTCATTGTCTCTTATACTTATTCACCCACTTAATTGTCATTAATTCCCACCAAACATGTCCTTAATAACATTATAATATCACTACTTATCAATCCCCGTCATTACCTAACATTTTCCAAGCTTATACACCATTTTTAGAGTGGTCCGGGACCTTGTCCTCAACCTAAGTCCCGGACCTATACCTAGTTCAAACTCTCGGCTGTTTTAATGTGGTGGTCCGGGACTTTGTATGGGACTTAAGTCCCGGACCAATGCAAGCTAAAATCCTCGGGGGTAAATCAGGGGGTGGTCCAGAACTTCATACCAAACTTAAGTCCCGGACCAGGGTGCTGGACGAAGTCTCGGCTCTAATTTATGCATGGTCCGGGACTTTACCCTGGACCTAGGTCCCGGACCAGCTGCAGGTTTTAACCTTTTGCATTTTTCTAAGTGTGATTGCCCTTGTTATTTTCACCCATGCTTTACCCAAAGTCCATATAAGATCTTAGAAATATTCTAACCCCAAAATAATATCTTAAACTTGCCCAATTCCTCATCTAAACTTGTTACCCAATTTCTCACAAAATCTCTTATTACTTGTAATATTTCCTTAAGTTTTCTAAGTGGTATATGCCTACAACTCAACTAACCCAAAATGCTATCTTCACAACCATCTTAACTACTCCTCAAGCATCATCATGCACAACCCATTTGCTTTATTCACACTTCTCAGAGCTATATATAATCTAGCACATGCTTACATCCTTACAAGTCATTACCTTATTTTCCTTCAAAGTTTGTACAAGTTTCCTAGCTTCCTTCACTATGGTTTTGGTGCTTTAAATTAACCATTGGATCCCCTAGTCCCTCTTATACATCTACATCTCTTTTACTCAACTTACACACCATTCTCAAATCATACACTCTTATACATTCCTAGTCTTTCCTTGACAATTTACAACATTCTCTTACACTTTTCTCTTCCTTCTCCAAGTCCACTCATTGTCATCTAACTAAAACCTTATTAGTCCACTACTAGCATCACCACCACTTACACAAACTTCCCAAAACTCTTATTGTTTTACTCTCTAGTTCATACCTAATTCATCTCAAAACATTATACATCATTTCCTCCAGATTTTTGCACAAGTCTTACCATTCCTCCTACCATGACTTTGGTGTGTCTAATACACCCATCTACCCTCTAATTCCTCCTAGACATCTCTAGGTCATCCTAAACCTCGAGGACTCCTTAGTTAACTCATTTCCACTCAAACTCCTTATATTGATCCCAAGTAAACCCTAGGTCATATTAAATCATAACCATCACTTAAACCCTTTGTTTTCTACTCAAATTTCGCCATAGCTTCCCTAGTATTTATCATGCCCAAATGCATTGTTTTCCTCATTCAACCAACTCACACACATCAAGTCCTTTCTCATCTTGTTTTCTCACCCAAATCAACACATTCACAACAACTCAATATAGTGCAGTAATCTTAAATTGCATAGCACTAAGGCTCTTAAATGACATGGCTCTTAGGCCCTTAAATAACATAAACTTAAACACTGAATTTCCCACATATAAAAGCTTCCAACCTGCAAATACACACAACAATGCTCTCATAGCAATATAAGTGTTCTCTTAATTCATCTTATACTTATCTTACTAACTTATTTCCATTGGCTCCTTAATCACAAGTTCATAAGCTTGTTTAAATCCTTTTTCCTAGGTTATATAACCCATTACATAATGTAAGCTTTAAGCTACATTAGTACTCACCTAAACTCATCCCTTAAAACTTAAACCACCATTAGGTAAGCAATTTACCTTGTTTTTCTCAAGTTTGTCCATAGGCTTCTTCCCTTGGAAATCTCGGCCACCATTCTAATTTCCTTTGCCAATGTTCTAATCAATATACAATAACTCTCATGAGTGCTAGATAATGCACTAACCTTAAGGAATTATTCCTAGGTTAAAAATGTGTTCTAAGGTATTGAAATGAATGTTTTACCTTGGAGTCTTAAGGTAGGCTTGGATATGAATCAAGAAGGACCTCCTCTAGCCCTTGGATAATAGAATCAAGCTTGAACAATGGATAAAACAAGGCTCCATGAGAAGGTAATTTTCGGACATGTGAAGAAGTGATGGAAAGATGATTTTTCTTACATTTTCCTCACCTTGAATGAATGGAGAACCAAATGGGCTCTTCAAACTTGATTTTCCTCCATCAATGGAGTTTTTCCATGGCTCCAAAATGAAGCTTTCCCAATTTTGAAAAGATAGCTAGAGCTTGAGCTAACTAAGAATATTATGTGTTTAGTTTTTGATTTGGAGCTAAAATGAAGATTTGGTGGGCAAAGCAAGGTTAGGCAACAATGGTGCTGTTTGGGAACGGTTTAGAACAGAGAAGAAGAAGAGGAACTCGTTGGTGAAGAAGAGAAATGAAGAGAGAGGAGAGAGGTAGGCTAATAAAGGATATTTTGCTTTATAAAAGCAAATAGTAACTTTCTTTACTTTATCTCTTCTTATTTCCTTATTTGATGAAGTCTATGGTGACTTATCCCCTTAAAAACCGTCCCCCCTTACTAATTAACATACATAAGGCCTTGTTTGGCCATTTAACTAATTAAGGTTGACTTAAGTCAAAACTAGCACTATTTGAGCACTATTCACTAATTAGTGCACATATTCGTGAAATTTTTGGTTTCCCATTGATTTAGGCTTCCTAATGTGATACTAATTAGTACACATGTTGATTAAGGTGTAATCATGGGCATTTAGCCACTCAAAACTCATTTCTAAGACAATTTCTCAAAAAGGTGCTTTAAGGAGTCTTAAAGCACATTTTGTGTTTAAGCTTGTTTTTGAGCTTGGTTTTCTTTGGTAATTGATTTAAAATGTCCATTAGCATATTACTAAAGTCTTATAATGGTATTTGGGTGCTAATCAAAATCACTCCAAGCTTAGAGCACGTTTTTGCCCAAATTGCCCTTAAGGCATTTTCTTGTGTTTTCCTTGGTTTAAATTGTCTACCAATCTTTCTAAGGCATATTTTAGCCTCACTACATCATAAATTGATGTTTACTCATCATACTTAGGTTTGGGGTATTTCACATACCATCACTCTCTCATAATGTTTAAGATATACTCTTAGTCTTATGGAGAATATATTTATTAATTAGCTGCCCAATGGGTCTCACGCATACCTAGAAGTAATCTAGGTTATATTCATGTTCAAGGTCCATGTTCTAGAGACCGACAATGTCATGACTCATACCTAAGTGTTTTACTTAGGTTACCATATACTTAATATTAATATCATAGTATTATATCAAGTAACCGTCATGTCATCACAATAACGTATATGTATGTTTATATAAGTCGATCTATAGTCGACGTAGTGTTAGTCCCGTAGGACGCTCGTGCATAATAAGTAATGCAGTAACACTTAAACACATACATGTAACCACACACATATAACACACAAGTTATATCAACCAAATCCGAGCCCAAGGAGCAGCCTTAAGACAACTCGGATCAAACCCATTTACATACTGTTCACCCTGATCGTATTACGGTGGAGTATGAATCAGCAAGATCCTACGCTCCGTGTAGTCCACTAGCTCGTCAAGCGTCTTGTCAGAAGTACACTCTAAACGGTAATAAAACTATAAGTCAGTCTCCATGACTAACCACATCCGGTATTTCCGAATAATAAGTAACCCCGACAGTTCACCCCTGTTTTCTATAGTTGTTTGTTACCTGTTTCTCTAAAACAGTCGGCTTTGTTACTTAAAAGTTAAAACCCATACGTCATAATATTTCAACTGTTGAGTCTAATTCGTTGTATTTCATTTTAATCTTATCCACCATCTAGTTTAGGTACGTAACCCATAGTTGCATGTATGCATGCATGATTGTATTATATTTTTTTTTTGTATTGTATCATTTATTATATTGTATTGTATTATTTTCCACCATCCATTATAATACATTGTATTATATAATCTATTATCTTAGCAAATTATACTTGCATTCAACAACTCATAACATGTAGTTTGTAACTACCTTTTTTTTAAATAACCACCACCATTATATCATATGGTTTCCAACCAAAATATATATATCCACCTTATATACATTATTCTTGTGTATGTATATATTTACCACGTAGGTAATTCCCATGAGTTTAATAAACTCTTATATTTTATGTTACTTTTTATCATCTTTTATTAGATGATTATTCCCATTAGTTGTATTTTATTATACAACTTATATCAAGATGATTATCCTAATATTATGTAACATTTTATGTTGTACAATTACAACTCCTAAGGTTTATTCCATAAATACCTTAGTTTATAAATCCCATTTATTTATAGTTCGTCACATTATTTAATGTGAATATCCTACTCATATTAATTCCCTTAAACCACCTTAATACCATATAATTGTTATAGCATTTGTAACATTATAGACCTTAGTCTAAAATTCATTTTCCAACTCTTGTTAATTCGGTATAGCCCTTGAATTTATTTTAAATTCCATTTTGACCACATAACATTATGTAATGTTATTTCATATGTGAATATCATTTGATATGATATTCTTATTTCCTTTAATTAATAACATATAGTTTTTATACAAAACTATTATATATTGCCACATAGGCACATATATTAAACCTTATTCTTTTTCATAAACCATAGTCTCCTTTATTTACAAAATCATCCCATAACTTATACCACGTTATATATTCCTTTTAATATAACATTCTAACCTTAATATAAATATAACCTATGGTCAATATTTATAAAATACCGAACAGACCCAAAACTGTTCAATAATTGCCATTTGGCCCTATTTATAACATATAGTTTAATAATTCATTAAAACTATATATTATACATATATCTTAATAAATGCTCTTATATAATTCAAAAAATCTCCAAATTTCTCCAAAGGGTTATAACTATCCTTATTAACCCATATACTTACGGTATTTACCATTCCACCATCTATATTTCTCCAAAGTGTCATAATGACATAATAACTATATATTATACATATATAGTTCATTTTAATTCCAAAATCAACCCAATAAATTCCTAAAAATTCCTAATAGCCCATGGGTGTTTATAAAACCATTATACACCCTTTATTTTCGGAAATAACATATTCACCATATATGTTATCAAAATATTACCATTAAGTACTTATCTTATTATAAAACCTTAAATAAGTTATTTAACCTATCTAATTTGGTCAAAACCTACCATATGGTCAAGGTTGACCTCCTTAATATTTCCTTGACCCTTAATTCCTTATAATTACGGTTTGCACCCAAACTTTCTAGAAATCACCATTTAACCCCAAAGCTTTATATAATCTTATAAACTTTATTTTAAATCCTTTTTAACTCTAATTTTCGGCCTTATTATTTTAGAGCCCCTAAATTTATTTTAATTACACCTTAACCCCCATTCATTTCGGTAATAATTATATATCACCTAAACTTTAAATACAAGCTTGTAAATGCATAAATAAAATGGCCTAAAGTACATGGCCTTATTACAAACATTTGCTCACAAAATAAATTACACATAAATGTCCCAAAATACATATAAATCTCGGCCTCACCATAGATTCTTCATTTAATTTCCAAACTTCCACATAATGTCTTAAATTTGACAATTATGCTTGTTTAATTAGTTATAAAATTTATTAAACCATTCCTTAATCATTTTAAGGTCAAACATGACCTTATTATACTTCTTCACTCACGGCAATTAATTAGAAATAGCTTAAACTTGTATTAATGTATCAAGTTAAGGTTTTAAGTAATTTATACCTTGATTTAGCTTAGATAGAACCTTGTTTGGTTCGGCCACCTTAAGTAGAAATTCTCCACAGCTTGATTTACTTGTCTTCATGTAGAAAACAAGGCATGATTAAACTCCACACATGAGCTAACCATGAGAAGTAATTTAAGTCATGAAAATCATTGATTTTTACCTTAGATCTTCAAGCTTGTTAGAGATCTACTTCGGCCCTATTTTTCCAGCAAAGAAAGAGTATCAAAACTCTCTTAAAAACAAGGCATAAAACCGTGGGTAGTTAGCTTGGAAGATGACTAAGATTTACCTTGTTTAAGATGCCCAAAATGGTGTTTTTGGCTTGGATCTAGCTACTCCTTGTAGATCTTGGTCTACCAACTGAATCTACATGAAAAGGAGAAGAAAATTAAGCTAGGGAACCAAGGTATACAACCGAAATTCATAAGGAAGAAGAGATATGTGCTTAGAGCACATTTTTACCTTAAATGGTCAAAACTTGAACTCTTCTCCTTAGATCTTGTTATGGCCGAAATTTATCCTTCCTTTAACCTCCATAACACTCTACATAAATGTATAGAAAAGGTTGGAGTGTAGATCAATGGAAACAGGAAAGAAAGATGAAGAAAATGGGCATTTTTATGCCTTAGGAGCTTACCTAGAGCAAGAGCTCTCATCCATGGAGTTGGAACACTTACCTACGGTTGAAGAGGAGCCAAAGAGAGCATTTGGCTGATGCACTCTCGGCTGGAATGGAGAAATGAAGGAGGTAAGCTTAAATTGTCCTTAATGTCATTTTTTTGCATTTTTTATGATTTTAGTGACTTGATGACTCACCAAGGCTTGCTTGGTGTTGCTTAACCTATGGAGACAAGGACAAGAGGCAGCCGGCCTAGATTGAGAAAGGTAGTGAGTAGTTTATACATAATTGATTCAATTATGGAGTTATAATGCTACTTTAAGCAATTAATGAATAGGTGACTCACCATGCTTGTCTTATCTTATTTGGAACAACCGTATAATGAGGAGAAAGGAGATCCCAAATCGGCTGTCTTCACATGGGGTAAGCAAATGGTAGACAACTTTAAGTTTAATATGTTAAAGTCTGCCTTTTCCTTATTTTATGTAAAAGTAATGAGGTTTATTTAATTGTCACATGGGACTTGTCTCTTGGTCTTTTAGGAGACTCAATCCACCGATTTTATGTAGTACAATTCGTGGTCAATGGTCAACATTGACCAACTTAGTCAATGTTGACCCAAACGGGCCCCACCTTAGGGTTTTATTAATATTTTAATATTAAATTTGTAAAAGTTTGTAAATTCTTGGAATTAATTTCCTAATATGATATAATATGATATTTTATCATATTTAAAGGTATTTATAACCTTTTAGCCCATTTAAAATCAATTTAGAAGGCAATTACACAAAAATGTGCTTTAAGGAGTTTTAGTGCACATTTTGTGTCTCAAGGAGTTTCTGAGCATGGTTTTCTTTGACAACGGTTTTGTTGTGTTCCTTACATGATATTTGATCATGGTATCCAATTTTATATCATTTAGAGGTGATTAGACTTTTATGGTTTCTTAGAGCACATTTTTGCCCTTCTTGACCTTTAAGCATGTAAAAGCTTGTTCTTTGTGTTGGAGTGTTGTCCAACAATTGTAATATGTTTAATAATGTGTTAATAAGCTTAGGAAAAATTTTTAGGTCCTAAGAAGTTCATTTGGGTATTTATTTACCCTAAACAGTCAAAGGGTGCAACATCTTGATTTGTGTTGTCCACTGTTGTTCTCAGTTGACTTTTAAGGCATGTTTAGGCCTTAATTAATGTGATTAAATATTTAATCCATGTTTTATTAGTTTGGGGTATTTCACTAGCTGAGACCCTTGGTATTTGTTCAGGTATTTTAAAACTCGTACTTATCCATGATGGATGTTTAGTTGTATATATTGAGATCCTGTTTCTCTATTGTCATATTTCAAGGTTGTGCACTATTTTCTCTCGGAGTTAATAAGGGATTGTAAGATCTTCTAGTCTCGCACTGAGCGGTAAGCTCGGTGCCTAGGTATCCCACAAAATTTCAGTATTTGCTCTATACGTGCAGGTTTTCATCAAACCCTTTTGACAATTTATGTAGTCTTAAGTATTCTATATTAATTAATATATTCCTTTTTCATGACATCTGCTCGTCATTTAGGCAGGTCATAATTTGTAGTTACTGTAAGTTTGGACAGTTGATAATGCCCTTCGGCGGTCCAAGTAAAACTAACTTGTTATTCCTCACTGTACTATCTCACACCCTTTATCCCAAAGATAAACTCGGTTTTGTATTTGGTTTAATACCCTTAATCCTATGGTAAATCAATCTGGATTCTACACCAAATATCAACGCGTCTTCTGATTTTAAAAACAATCTTGTTCGCCTTATTTATTCTCTTTTAATCACTGTTATAAATTTAGCATCATCTCCTATAGAGAATGATACAGGTGGTATCCCAATCCTTACTCATACTCATCATATATAATTTAAGTTTTAATCCACTCCCATACCCTGGAATATAAAATCCTCTAAGGCTTATCCTCAAGTTCTACATAGTTATTTGTTCATTTATAATCAAGTATTTCTTGAGTAGGATCATGCCGGGTCAAATTACTTGGCATCATGCCTCTGGATATTCCTGACCTTCGCTCATAGGCTCAGGTGATCTCGGTCACATAGGTAAGGAAAATAAATATCGAAGTATCCCATTAGGTGAGAGGTTACCTAAGTTAGGTCTCTCTAAGTTTGGATACTTACTAACACATACAAGTCTCATCGACTGATAAATATAAACACACATTCATGCATCATGCATTAGGTTTAAGTTCTAGGCTTACCCGTTTCGCGCTGAGCGCTAGCCTCAGCGCCCGAAGTTCCCACTGTGTACTAGGTGATTCTTCATGGAACTATCTCCTTTCCCTTCCGACTTCCGGATGAGGATGGCGGTCCTGTCGGTCCTCTAGCATAGGTGTTGTTCTGCGGTGCCTGACCTACTCTTGGTCCGCCCGCCTCATTAACTGGTGTTCTCTGTAAACCTCTAGCTCCCTTGTATACTCGGCTCCCTGGATTGGAAAAGCATTCATACTCCCTGTGACCTTCCTTATTGCAATAGCTGCACTCCACCTTCCTTCCTGCGCAATCTACGCCTGGGTGATCATTTCCACAGCATTTACAATAGTAGTGACGTCGGGTGGGCTTTTTGCCTCTAGGTGATGCTGTTCCTAGTGGCTGAGCTTTAATAGCTGGGCCTGTCAGACGAGGGACCTGCTCCTTCGTCTTCTGACCATGAAAATCCTTCCGCCCCTTCTTCTTTTCAAAGAATTTCTTTCCCTTCTTGCAGTAACCGCCGGAGGTTGCTCCACCATCATCTCCTTCAGTACTCTTTGTCTTCTTCTTTCTGCGTCGAAGTAGTCGACTCCTGGTATATGTCCAACAAACTGGTGATCCGCGCGTAGTACTGGTCAACTGTTTGACTTCCTTGGATTAAGGTCTCGATCTCCTGCCTTTTCTTCCGCTTTATGTGTTCGGGGTAGAATTTCTCCCGCAACACTTCTACAAATGCTGTCCATCCAAAGTCCGGTGTAGCTCTTCGGTGGCCATCAACAGACCGCCACCAAATGTCAGCTGCGTCCTTCAGGTTGTACGCGGCGATGTTGACCTTCTGGTTTTCTGGAACTCCAACAACTTTGAACGCCTTCTGGTGCTCCACTATGAATTTCTCCAGTGCGGCGGGGTCCGGTTCCCCTGAATAAATTAGTACTCTCACGTCTGCAACGCTCTTCAACCAGTTGGTTTCCCTGGGCTGGGCGGGTGGGGTATGGCTCCCGTAAGTTGAGCTCCTAGTTGCTACGCGAAGCTTGCCAAGGCTGCCGCTAGGTCTGGTACTGCTGGAACATCCGCCGGTGTCTCATCATCACGTCCACTGCTGCCTCCACGTGGTCTTTCTCTTGTTGACATCTATAATAGTATACTATTATTTCTACTCGGTTTGCTACACCGTCATACACAATCACAGTCATGTAAGTAAGTTAACGACTAGCAATAAAATATCCCTAGGGTTTTTTTTTCTAAGTCACGTATCCTCACAGACGTTTTCCCGTATTCCCCAAATATCCTATGCTCATTGTCCTAGACTCAGTATCTTTTCATCAGAGCGGTACTCCGCTCTGATACCACTTTTTGTAACACCCCCAATCCTAAACCTGTAATAACGTCGCAAGTCGTAACATAATAAATAATAAATCGCAGCGGAAAATAAAACTATCTACCTTGGTGTTACACGCCGTCACTCACCCTTGTGAGCAACAAGGCAACCTTACTCTTTCCAACAATACAACTCCTCACGCTGTGATGAACAGATACTGATGTAACACCCCTACTAAACACTTAACAATAACTGAAATCACAGCGGAAAAACAACTAAACAATAACTAAACGATTCGGTGCTACAACACCGTCAACCACCCACGTGGTTAACAAGGAAGAATAAATACAAGTGTACCGGTCTGATGATCAGACTCCCGAGCATTAGGTAACAACAACCATATATACATAACCAACATACCGAGTATTTAATACAAACCGTTACTGAAAACTGTACACATAAACTCCACTGTCAACTGTAACGATCGTCACCGTAACACGAACAGTACCAAAATATAACGCCACAGGAGCACAGGCGCATCCCGGGCTCAACATCCAAAATAACCCAAAAGTAATTCTGCAGCCTAGAATCTATAGCCATTCCGCTTCCTCGATCCTCATCCTACAGTAAAAATATGGAGCCCCCGAGGGGGTCAGCAACACTTGGCTGGTATGGTTAACGCACAGCCCATCGGCTACCGGGATACGCGCAACTAATTGTCATGATGACATGGCATTCTTTTTAGCACATAACATATACATATGGCATAGCAACAATATTGCCTAGCACAACATCACATACATAGTGAATACACTTTCCACAAAATAACCAAGAAGGTTAATCAACATAAGAAGCCTAGAGAATGGTTCACCCTCATGTTAAGCTTGTTACACACACTCATTACCGTTCTGTTAGTCGAACGAGTAACTTCAGTCACAGATGGTTCGGATATTGTGACCCGAACACACCACACAAACACAAGTTCCCACTAAACCGATCATAAGTCAGAATAGGTAAGCTTTGGAGGAAGCTAGCGGAAGATCGAACGCCAAATAAAGGAGAACAATCTTAACATCATAAGAGTCGAATCTGATACAGATATCTGCTCTTAAACTTACATGCATGACCGGACAACCGGATTTCTCACTCCCCAGTTAGCACTTGTTAGAAGTTCAACAGTGGAACTTAACAACCAATTCACAAGTAAGTGGTAAGTCATGTTAGACACACACAAGGGAAATGAGTCACGTCATAACATCACAATAGTATAAACAACTGTAAACTCATTACATGAATTAAGTCTTACAAGGTTGTAAACATACAGAAAAACAAACAACACACAAGCCGGTGTAAACCGGTAGGCAACAGACTGCAAGAAAACCATACCTTGGTCCTTGCTTCGATTGATTTTCACCGTAGGCCACTCCTATACATAAAGAATGTCGGTTAATTACTTACTTAACTTCAATTTACTAAGTGTTTAACATGTTTATATGACATGTTTTAATGCCCAACTTATCCTTGATTACCTACATTATACCCCCTAGCGTTAACTACTTAAGCCATACTTTGTTTGTTTTTTTTTTTACAAGTTTAGGTCCGACCGAACTTACCGACCGACCTTACACAAGGTCGGTCCATTCCATAACACATTACCGTCAAAAATTCTACTCCGACCGACCTTGCAAGTTCGGTCACAAGTTCGGTCTATTCCCGAAAGTTTCTTTCCTTTGAAAATTCAGGCCCGACCGATCTTGGCAAGTTTGGTCGCAAGATCGGTTGATTCCCGAGACTTACTTACGTACAAAGATTTAGGCATGACCGAACTTGTAAGTCCGGTCTATTCCCGAGACTCAATCTGTACTAAAAATCCATGCCCGACCGACCTTGCAAGTCCGGTCCCCATGGTCGGTCCATTCCAGAAACCATTTCTCGCAGGGTAAATTGGGCTCGACCGACCTTGAAATACCCCAAACTTAAGTATAGGGATTAAAATTAATTTAATACGTATTTAAGGGCTTAATGGTACCTAATTAATATTGGTAAAGAAAAACAAAACCTGAAGAAATAAAGAAACGCTTAAAAAGCGAAAAACGCTAAATAAGCGTTAAATAACCATAGGAGGCACGAGACCTCGGTTAGTGTATTACATGGATTCTAAAGGTTTAATAAGACCTAAATAATGTATGGGAACAACTCCCGAAGAAAACGGATCCAAAGAACGAATTAAAACGCTAATAAAGCTTTAGAGCACGTTTTTCGAGGGAACCCGAAAACGTGACTTTAAGTGGTCAAACGGACCCGTAAAAATTATAAATCATTAAATAATAATTATTAAGCATTTATGGAAGCTTAATAACTAATAAAAAAATAATTAAACGAGGAAATTCCGGAAAACGGGCCCGGTTAGTGAACAGTACCAAAACCGGGTAAAAGAACGAGCGTTCTGTAAAAGACGAAAACGCTCCAGCTAGTGTTACTGAAGGGGCCGGTTTTTAAAGAGTCACATAACTCCCTCACACATATGTAACTAGCTAATTAAATAAGAGAGCTAAAAGCAAAAAAAAAAACAATAAAGTAAACATTACTTTATTTCCCTCTCACCTCACTCTCACATTCACTCATCTCTCTCTTTCCTCCCCCTCTCACCGATTTCTCCCTCTCTCCTCTGGTTGGGCGATTTCATGGAGCTCCACAAGCCCCCATGGCTTCTCATCTTCATCCTCATGCTCCACCCTCATGTAAGCTCCAAACTCGAAAATAACTACATTTGAACTCCCCTCATCATCCTCTACACTCTCTTTTTCAAAATCCAAAAATGAGGAAGTTCATTTTCGTGGGTATACCCCATTCAAAGAGAAAAGCACACCATTATGGAGCTTGGAGTCTCCTCTTTCCAACAAGGTAAAAATCTACATGAAAAACTCATGTTCTCTTCATTCTTCTTCACAACCGATTTTTGCCCATTGTACACTCCATTTTCTCTCTCTCTTTTGAGCATAATATCAACCTTGCAATGGTGGTGGATTCACCTTCTTGAACCAAGGGCTAAAACCCCTCCTAAAAGCTTCAAAAGGTAAACCCTAGAAATTTGTTTAAAACATCTCAATGAACTAGCATTAAATTAAGGGTTAGTATATTAATTATAGTTGCTTTGTGTTCATTGGGTGATGGGAATGGAGTTTGGTAACCCCATTCCCCACATGGCCGATTTGGGCGATGAAGAAAGAAGAGGGGAATTGAAAAACAATGGAAGGAAATAAAAGCTCAAGGTAAGAGTTCCTCACTCATGTTAAATTATAGTGCATTAGAGTAATGGAATGAGTAAACGAATAAAAGAAACCAAACTAATGTATTAGTATTGAAGTTTATGAAGTTTGAGTATTTGTGAAATTAGTAAGTGAATTGTAGGCCTTGGAGCCAAATGATTGGGTATGAGTATTAGGGTATTTGAAGAAGTATTGGTGAATGCATATTGTATTGATTGCTGGTAGAACCCTTGTAAGGGTGTGGCTAGAATAGGTATGAACTTGGTGAGAAAAGGTGTGTATGGATAAGTAAGAAATGTAGAGGAACTATGGCAAAATCTTGATAGGATATGTATAGGTATTGATGACTTGGTGAATGGGAAAACCAAGATATGTATTTGGATTAGTAGAGATGTTTAGTAGCTATGGAATGGTAGTTGTGACATGAGGGATGAGAAGTGCAAAATCTGTAAAAGTATATAGAAATGCATTGGAGAAGATAGGAAAGATTAGTGTGCAAGAATTGGTAAGAAGAGTGTTGGACTTGGGTGTAGGTGATGTAATGACTTGGAAATGTATTGGGATGCTAGGAGTAACATTGGTGGAGGAAATATTGAATGGTAGGAGTGGTAGAAAAATCTGTAGCATAAGAGGAGAGAAAACTATTGTAAGTGTTGAAAGGAAGTAAGGAAATTGTGTAAATGGGTTGATAGATTTAGTAATGGGATTGGTGGATGAATTGAGGTATTTTAGGAAGCCTAAATGGCATTAAAACATGTGGGATTACATGTAGAAGGATTGGGGAAGAAATGGGTAAGAAAGGAAAAGAAAAACGAAGTCTGTAGCAGAGTTCTGCTACCGACCGACCCAGAGTCGGGTCGGACCGTGGGGTCGGTCGGAGCTTAAGAAACGAGTATAAACCTTTCGGGAATGGACCGACCCAGGAACCGAGGGTCGGACGTGGGTCGGTCGGACTCGGATTTTCTGTTGTCGGAGTTTCGCACTTCGACCGACCCAGAGGTGGGTCGGTCGGAGGGTCGGTCGGAGCTTGGACAACAGACCCGAAACTTTCGGCAATGGACCGACCCAGAGGTGTATGGGTCGGCGGAATAGTTCTGGGTCGGTCGGGAGAAATTTCAGAGAACGAAACTTACTGGAATGGACCGACCCAGGGTTGGGTCGGTCGGTGGGTCGGTCGACCCATAACTTACAAAAAAAAAACTAAAACTAAAAGAATGTGACTAGTATATATATATATATATATATGTATGTATACCCACCTATACATACGTACATGCACACGTAGGTAAGTAAACCAATGTAAGTAACCAAAAGTAAGTAAATAAAATGTAGGTATAGGAATGTAAAGACTTAGTGAGTATGAGTTAGGGAGCGTAAGGATAATCGAATTAAAGTAATGATAGTTAGATTAATTATTCGATTGTATGTATATCATAGGATTTGATTTGTGAACACCGGAGGAACGTTGGGATACAAGTACAACGGTGAAAGGTATGATTTCCTCATGCCCTGTATCCTAATCTGGTTACCCCGATTTGTGCTTATTTGATCACCTAAATAAGATAAATGCATGAATCGGACTATATTGCACTTACTTGTGCTTGATTTATGTGTTCTTGATATTTATTGTCTTGAACACTAGTTTGTATAATTCATGAAAAATGTGGATGAAGATAAAGTGTATCTGTATCTTGTAGTGTACTTGTGTATAGTATTGTATTTCGTATGGATGTATATATGAGCAATGTATTGTATTATTGTGGCTTGGATGTTGACTTGTGCTAATTCCTAACTATCTAACTCCTAACTTAAGTGAGTAAATTGGAATGAGTACAAGTCCGATATAGCTTCGGCCACGCGTGAGGATGCGGAGTCACAAGAGGTTGGCTGCAATTCCTGACTCTTAAACTGGTCCGTGGCCCAAATCCCTTAAATGGGTAGCATCCCGGATTAGTGAGTCAAGTAAATCCCGGAGGTGGGACGGTGTAGTCCCCAGGGCCGGAGGTCCCGACGACTTAACTTGAGTAAGAGTAAGAGTAAGTAAATATGGATCCGTAAGTATGTATGAGTATGTATGTGTATGTATGGAGTAAACGAGTAAAAGAGTAATCTCCACCCGATTAACCCGGGTGGACCAATGAAGCTAACAAGTATTGTATATTGTGTATATAATGCGTATGTGTATTCGGAAGAAGGTAAGTATGTATTGGATGATTGTATTGTGTTCCTTGAATGCAATGAAATGTATGTTATGTATGCCTTGTGAAAGTAATGTAGTATTGAGTATGAAAGCATGTATGCATGTTGTGTGAATAAATGAACCGCATGTATTCGACCAAGTGGTCGGCGTACCCTCACTAGTACGCGGGGTATGCGGTTATCATGCTCGGCGAAAGCTGACCCCTTCGGGGGACATTTTTTAGTGTGCAGGTACCCGAAGCGAATGTGGTCAAGGCACGAGACCGGCGACCACATTGGATAGTAGCAGTAGGATGCAGTGGTGTATCAGCTAGCACACCCCTTGTATTTAGGAAGTAATGTGGTAGTGAGGAATGGGTAGCAAGTAGTCTCTTAGTGAGTATGTATGGACTTGGAAGAAGAATTGTAATTGTATTGGGAACTTAGTAAACTCGGTATGTAGATTGTATGGTATTGAACTTGGAGTATTGTGATGAATGGGATGTTGTAGTATTTGATTCGGTAATTGGAGTAGGTATGATAAGAGTGTAGTACTCGGATATTCCGGTCCATCAGACCGATGCTGTAAGTAGAAGTAGTGGCCTTGTTAGTCACGTGGGTGACTAACGGCATTGTATCACCCAATGTATGTAAGAATATATCCGCTGCGTGTATCTGGTATGTAAGGAGATGGGACGGTAAGTATTGTATTAATGGTAGGGGTGTTACAAAAAGTGGTATCAGAGCGAAGTATCGCTCTGATGACTGGAAATACCGAGTTTAGGAAATACCGAGTTAGGACTTAGAAGCTTAGGGCTAAGGGCTGAGTGTTAGCATTAGAGATATGCTAATTAGGAACTACCGGTGAGTACCGGATACCTACAATACCAGTCCCGCCCGCCGCAAACCCCCACTGTATAACTTGGGAAAGGACGCCAGAGAGAAGAAAAGCCTTCTCATACTCGGGAAAACCCGATCTGGCAGTGGTGAAGCAATCACACAGTAAACAGGAACCGATATGTAGTGATTCCAAGAAAAGGAAGACCCGGGGATGAATCCCGGTTGAACAATACCCGCACCTAATGGCGGTAGAATGAGAACTCCAACCATAAGGAGACTACAACATGCAACAACATGGGGCGACATGCTTAGCAGTCGCAGAACCTGGCTAACCAACCAATAGCAGGAAAGGAACACTAACCGTGCAACGAAATGGAAAGAGGAGCAGTAATGGGACCCGAGGCACAAGTCTGCGGGACAACAGTAATAGCCAAGCAACACCACCAATGGTATGCTAGCTGGCTAAGGACATAACCGGGAGTGAATGACTCCAAAACTACAACGCTAAATAGGTTACAAACCTGGCCAACATAGCTCAGACAGCTACAAGAACATTCACAAGCTATAAGCTGATGCAACTACAACCGTAGTGCCTAAAACAAGCTAAGGCTCAGTAACCACCACTGAGTGGGAACGAGCCACAAGGAACGACACTAAACCAAATAGAATGGGAATCTCCAAGGAACGGGGAAGTACCCGGATCTACGACAGCCATGTCTAGACCACCAAGAAGCTACCTGAAGGATCGAGTATACCCACTATAGATCAATAAGATCAAGGGAAGAGTCAACGAGACTATCAAATGCGAGGGGAAACCATACCGTGATCGGTACAGGATTACTCAAAAACCACCAGTACCACGCACTTGCCACGGCAAGTGCAGTAACAACACGAACATGTAAAGGAACAATAATACGTCACAAGTACATAGTAATGTACGGTGACCGTAATGAAACAACCACAGGATCACACATCCTAACAACCAGACGTATGAAACCTTGGGAAGGCTTAACGGCCCGACCACTATACTTAGAACATACCAGTCAGCGAGAAGCTAGACTTGGCCAAGACCTCAAGAATGGCTATGCCATGAGAGACTTCTTTAACACCGAAACATATTTAAAAACCAAAAAATTTTCTTTCAAAACCACAACCCTTCTTTTAAAACCTTGGATTTTAAAACCAAACCAACAGAATTTCGGTGAGTATCATAGAATGATACAAGAGGAGTTGACAATAGAATACTTCACCTAGGCGTGTGACGAACACTACAAGTGTACCCAATTACGGGATGTGGGACAACCGCACTCCGAAGGAGCTTGCGGGCCTGACATATAGTTAGGTAAGTGGTAACGTATCAACATGGTACCCCACGTATGTATACATGTAGTGTACGACGCATGGGAAGTAGTCAACTCCGTTCTACGGACCATCAGTAAGTTCGAACCTGAACAGCTAGACACCTCAGACGATTAAGTACAAAGGAACTCAGAGAATCCATCTAAAGATAAGGAATAAGAACTGGAAGGTGCAAAGCGCACAGATTAGCAAGCATAGACATTGGATATGTCTCAAAGACATCAAACAAATACATGACAGCTGGAAGGGATACCCAGCCTAAGCACAGTGAGGCTAATGCCGAATGCGAACGCAACGATGCACAACAATGGGACAGAGCTCCCACGAGTAATCACAAGATTACCACCAAGTATAACCCATCAATGTAGAGAATTTTAAACCTAGTCAAGGACACTAGGAGAAGGTATACACAGCCTACCCAAGAATGGGAGACATGATAACCCTAAAGTGGATAGCTCAAATACAATACCACAAGGCGGTATAGTAGACACAATATGTCATAAAACATTAGCCGGATGTAACAGCATAACCAACGACACCCAGGAACAATCCTCGAAGGGTGTCTGGATTGCAACAGGTGACCAATAGCGACACGATAAAAGCACAGAAGCTAGAACGAACGCACGGTTAAGACACCGAAGGGATTTCACTTAACAGGAAATGCCCTAAATTACTAAGAGACACTAATTAACACCAGGATGCCTAAAGGACCTCCTAGGAACGGAAGCGTGATGTCACGATTTACCATGGAGCCCAGCGATACCTCCAACCCACGGGGTATACAGGGAGTGGAAACATGTATAAGCAGCTTGCAAAGAGCAAAGCTTGCAGCGATAAGGCCTAAAAGCCATCAACCAACTATGTTATGTAAAACCTAACGGTTACATAACCCACACCATTTGATGACAAGACTTGCAAGAAATATTGTCCCGTGCGACAAGAAATCAACAACTGGACCATCAACTCTAATCCAACATAATGAGTGGCTTGTAGTAATGGCCAACTCAGTGTCACTGTCACTAGAGCATCAGCCTAGTATACAGTCGACTAAGTTTTAATTCCTTTCATGCCTTCTGAAGGAGTGATAACACAGAGGCATAGGAATCGTTTATAATGCCAACAATGGCCTAGTCCACACTTGGACACTACGAGAACCCAAGGGAAGGTACCCCTCGTCAACCGGAGATCACCAATGTGGTGAAGATGTGAACCCGTAGAAAGGCTTCCATCTACTACAACAATTAAGCCTACACATATAGATATGCCAGAGGTGATGAAACAAGGATAAGACATTCCAAACCATCACAACTTAAAGGAGTAAGTATACTCCTATGCAGTACATAAGAGGTACTAATAGTAACCTTGCCATGAGACTATGAGGTGGTGACAAACCCTCACAAGAACTTTACTTACCAATGATAGACGGGACCAGAAAACCCAGAAGCTTCTTGGGATGTCCCGGTGATGTACATACAAGAATAGAACTACATAGCTGGAGCCTATAACCAATGCTAGCTTAGGGAGGACAGTAATTGTCAAAAAACAATCAATGTGAGTGCACATGCACACCATGAATGATCAACGCTCAAGAGAGCTTGTAACCCGATAAAAATTACTTCACCCTTTGTCAACCAGACACGGTAAAATGGTGTCGTAAATGAGCAAAACAATGTGAGGTAAGCTACCTACACATGAAACCGAGTTGAGATAAGGCATCTCCAATGGGAAGAAATACCATTACGGTATGCAACAACAACATCATACATATGAACTAGGAAACTCCTAGTGTACTTACACCATAAGGAAATGGTGCCAATGACAATGGCAATGAGTAAAGAGGAAAAAACTACACAATAACAGAAACAGTAAGAAAATGTTGTACAATGAGTAAGAATACGGTGCGCAGCAAGCGGACCGCTATGAGAAGTAGTTAGATAACGACACGGAGTATAAGTATGGAAGACAGGCAGAAATATTCCTCCTATCCCATAAGTGACCCTACTGTCAAGCGTTTACGCCTCTGCACTCTGTATGACTGGGTTTTGGTATTGCACGTGTTCAGTTAAGATCTAATGGGATGGTAGGGATATGGCAAATGTAAACCGTAGTAGACCCTCCTTCCACCAACAATTATGGCAATGAACAGCTAAGGAAGTTAGCAGCAAACCGTGCGGCCTAAGGCCAAAGAAGCACGAAGAGTGTAAACCCACTAACAATCAAGATGTGAATCCATTGGAATAAAAGGTGAAAGGAGACGTACAAAGTCACTAGGCCGACGCAATATAAAAATGCAGGTCATACAAGTAAAAGACACTGTACTGAACCAGAAGAACTTGTATGATTCAAAACTGACATCAAGGAAGCACTACAACTAAGTAGTGACTTAACCTCACCCGACAGTAGATCGGAGGAGATTATCAAACAATCGTGGAAAGCACGAATAGTATACATAATAAGATCACCAGAGAGCTGGTTAAAATCTATACTCATTGAGTTCAAACAGGTAAAAGAATACCGCAATTGTTTAGTAGACCTTACTCCATAACAGACGGGTAAAAGGGATGTATAGCACAGTAAGGATAACACGAAGGGTGAATAACCCAAGTTATCAGGGTCGCGCAGCAGAAGCTAGTGGGCCCTAGCTAGGAGATAAATACCTAGTAGTATAGTAGTAGAAGGGCTATTAATGCCTGAAGACTAATAGGCTAGAACCAAATTGATGTGAGTTAAATAAAACTCATAGAGGAATTCTGGTGCAAAGACTAAACCATTGGTATGGTTAAGACCCTTTGACCAGAGCATGTGGTACAGATACCGTAGTGAAGCTAAACGCTTCAGATTGCCCAAATTGATTAAACCAATGTTTAATAATATAACATATGGTAGATTACGTGGGCGTAATCCCTTTTAAGGGGGGTAGAGCGAAAAACCGCTTAATGTAAGCTTTGTAAATAAAACACATAAACCATAATGTGCATAGCACAAATGAGAATCAAATGATGATTGATACTATGTTAATAAAACATAAGTACTCGTCCATATTGTAATTATGGTAACTAGGCATTAAATATGCAAATACCATAGGAGGAATGTACCCATCTTGTAACACCAGCGTAAGAGTATTAGTAAGTAAAGAGTAACGAGTGGTGGACGGAACTCCACAAGTATTGTAACCCTTGAAGAAGTAGTACGAATGGAATGAGAGTAATTGAGGAATGAATTCTAGGAGTAGTGTATTTGTAAGTAAGTTATTGGAAGAAAACCGAGAACAACTAAATTCTACGAGTATGGCAATTCCTAGTTAGAACATTTGAAACAATGGAGAGTGATGGATGGAAGTAGTGAAGGTCGATGAGATGAGCACGTAGGTATTGAGCCTGGAAGTAAAGCATTTGGGAAATAGATTAGACAGAATGATTGATGATCGAATTCCATCCTTTGGAGATGTATGAATGACTAGGAAGAGTAAAAAGAATATAAAACATGAAAATAATTGAATTAATGCTTGTTTGAAACTGACGGGGAAGTCGAACTTGATCCTGATCAGATCAAGGGAAACCGAACACAAATTGGGGTGGAGAGATAGTTTGACACTGGTGCTGATCACATCAGGGTCGAATGATTCTCGAAGCTCCCCTTAAGTGGTCACAAGAATCACAATTAGGATAGAAGTAATGAATAGAAATGGGAATTTGGAGTTGTATGCTTTAGAAAGATTTCTAATTGGTAGTTGTAAAACAATTTTCCCTAGACTGGAGAGCAAGTAATTGTTAGAAGCTTATACCGGAGAATGATAGTAGTGTAGCATATTATAGTATTCCAAGGGCAATAGGACATAGTGGAGTCCTGTGTCGAAATGATCTGAGTGCCTACGGGATTGTGATGTGTATTGCATTGCTTTGGGAATAGCTTTGCACTATATGTATGTATGAACCGTGTAATGAGGAACCGGATGATTGGTAGGAATGCGGATTGGAGTAATTATTGTACATTGGTATGGTATGGTATGTAGGAACCTTGAGGGATGGATTTGGGAATTGTAAGGAGGAAGGAAGTATGACTTTGGCACTAGACAAGTATAAAGGAGTAAGTATAGTAATCCCATAGCCTCGAACAACTTTGAGGACAAAGTTCTAAAGGGGGGTAGATTGAAATACCCCGAACTTAAGTATAGGGATTAAAATTAATTTAATACGTATTTAAGGGCTTAATGGTACCTAATTAAT
Source organism: Limonium bicolor (assembly GCA_023374045.1). Taxonomy (NCBI): domain Eukaryota; kingdom Viridiplantae; phylum Streptophyta; class Magnoliopsida; order Caryophyllales; family Plumbaginaceae; genus Limonium; species Limonium bicolor. The sequence goes on from CM041782.1 coordinate 287,152,021, forward strand.
ATTGGTAAAGAAAAACAAAACCTAAAGAAATAAAGAAACGCTTAAAAAGCGAAAAACGCTAAATAAGCGTTAAATAACCATAGGAGGCACGAGACCTCGGTTAGCGTATTACATGGATTCTAAAGGTTTAATAAGACCTAAATAATGTATGGGAACAACTCCCGAAGAAAACGGATCCAAAGAACGAATTAAAACGCTAATAAAGCTTTAGAGCACGTTTTTCGAGGGAACCCGAAAACGTGACTTTAAGTGGTCAAACGGACCCGTAAAAATTATAAATCATTAAATAATAATTATTAAGCATTTATGGAAGCTTAATAACTAATAAAAAAATAATTAAACGAGGAAATTCCGGAAAACGGGCCCGGTTAGTGAACAGTACCAAAACCGGGTAAAATAACGAGCGTTTCTGTAAAAGACGAAAAACGCTCCAGCTAGTGTTACTGAAAGGGGGCCGGTTTTTAAAGAGTCACATAACTCCCTCACACACATATGTAACTAGCTAATTAAATAAGAGAGCTAAAAGCAAAAAAAAAAACAATAAAGTAAACATTACTTTATTTCCCTCCCTCTCACCTCACTCTCACATTCACTCATCTCTCTCTTTCCTCCTCCCTCTCACCGATTTCTCCCTCCTCTCTCTCTGGTTGGGCGATTTCATGGAGCTCCACAAGCCTCCCATGGCTTCTCATCTTCATCCTCATGCTCCACCCTCATGTAAGCTCCAAACTCGAAAATAACTACATATTTGAACTCCCCTCATAATACCTCTACACTTCTCCCCCCTCCCTCTTTAAAAATCCAAAATGAGGAAGTCATTTCGTGGGTATACCCAACCATTCAAAGAGAAAAGCACACCATTATGGAGCTTGGAGTCTCCTCTTTCCAACAAGGTAAAAATCTACAATGAAAAACTCATGTTCTCTTCATTCTTTCTTCACAACCGATTTTGCCCCTTGTAACACTCCATTTTCCCTCCTCTCTCTTTTGAGCATAATATCAACCTTGCAATGGTGGTGGATTCACACTTCTTGAACCAAGGGCAAAACACACCCCTAAAAGCTTCAAAAGGTAAACCCTAGAAATTTGTTTAAAACATCTCAATGAACTAGCATTAAATTAAGGTTAGTATATAATATTAGAGTTGCTTTGGTGTTCATTGGGTTGATGGGAAATGGAGTTTGGCAAACCCACATTCCCCCACAATGGCCGAATTTGGGCGATGAGAAAGAAGAGGGGAATTGAAAAACAATGGAAGTAAATAAAGCTCAAGGTAAGAGTTCCTCACTCATGTTAAATTATAGTGCATTCGAGTAATGGAATGGTAAACGAATAAAAGAAACCAAACTATGTATTAGTATTGAGTTTATGAAGTTTGAGTATTTGTGAAATTAGTAAGTGAATTGTAGGCCTTGGAGCCAAATGATTGGGTATGAGTATTAGTATGGTATTTGAAGAAGTATTGGTGAATGCAATAGTATTGATTGCTGGTAGAACCTTGTAAGGTGTGTGCTAGAATAGGTATGGAACTTGTGAGAAAAGTGTGTATGGATAAGTAAGAAGTAGAGAACTAGTGGCAAAAATCTTGATAGGATATGTATAAGGTATTGATGACTTGGTGAATGGGAAAACCAAGATATGTATTTGGATTAGTAAGATGTTTAGTAGCTATGGAATGGTAGTTGTGACATGAGGGATGAGAAGTGCAAAATCTGTAACAAAGTATATAGAAATGCATTGGAGAAGATAGGAAAGATATAGTGTGCAAGAATTGGTAAGAAGAGTGTTGGACTTGGGTGTAGGTGATGTAATGCTTGGAAATGTATTGTGGATGCTAGGAGTAACATTGGTGGAGGAAATATTGAATGGTAGGAGTGGTAGAAAAATCTGTAGCATAAGAGGAGAGAAAACTATTGTAAGTGTTGAAAGGAAGTAAGGAATTGTGTAAATGGGTTGATAGATTTAGTAAATGGGTTGGTGGATGAATTGAGGTATTTTAGGAAGCCTAAATGGCATTAAAACATGTGGGATTACATGTAGAAGGATTGGGGAAGAAATGTGTAAGAAAGGAAAAGAAAAACGAAGTCTGTAGCAGAGTTCTGCTACCGACCGACCCAGAGTCTGGGTCGGACCGTGGGTCGGTCGGAGCTTAAGAAACGAGTATAAACCTTCGGGAATGGACCGACCCAGGAACCGTGGGTCGGACGTGGGTCGGTCGGACTCGGATTTTCTGTTGTCGAAGTTTCGCACTTCGACCGACCCAGATGGTGTCGGTCGGTGGGTCGGTCGGAGCTTGGACACACAGACCCGAAACTTTCGGCAATGGACCGACCCAGAGGTGTATGGGTCGGTCGGAATAGTTCTGGGTCGGTCGGGAAAATTCAGAGAACGAAACTTACTGGAATGGACCGACCCGGGTTGGGTCGGTCGGTGGGTCGGTCGACCCATAACTTACAAAAAAAAAACTAAAACTAAAGAATGTGACTAGTATATATATATAATATATATATATATATATATATATATGTATACCCACCTATACATACGTACATGCACACGTAGGTAAGTAAACCAATGTAAGTAACCAAAAGTAAGTAAATAAATGTAGGTATAGGAATGTAAAGACTTAGTAAGTATGAGTTAGGGAGCGTAAGGATAATCGAATTACAGTGATGATAGTTAGATTAATTATTCGATTGTATTATATCATAGGATTTGATTTGTGAACACGGAGGAACGTTGGGATACAAGTACAACGGTGAAAGGTATGATTTCCTCATGCCCTGTATCCTAATCTGGTTACCCCGATTTGTGTGCTTATTTGATCACCTAAATAAGATAAATGCATGAATCGGACTATATTGCACTTACTTGTGCTTGATTTATGTGTTCTTGATATTTATTGTCTTGAACACTAGTTTGTATAATTCATGAAAAATGTGGATGAAGATAAAGTGTATCTGTATCTTGTAGTGTACTTGTGTATAGTATTGTATTTCGTATGGATGTATATATGAGCAATGTATTGTATTATTGTGGCTTGGATGTTGACTTGTGCTAATTCCTAACTATCTAACTCCTAACTTAAGTGAGTAAATTGGAATGAGTACAAGTCCGATATAGCTTCGGCCACGCGTGAGGATGCGGAGTCACAAGAGGTTGGCTGCAATTCCTGACTCTTAAACTGGTCCGTGGCCCAAATCCCTTAAATGGGTAGCATCCCGGATTAGTGAGTCAAGTAAATCCCGGAGGTGGGACGGTGTAGTCCCCAGGGCCGGAGGTCCCGACGACTTAACTTGAGTAAGAGTAAGAGTAAGTAAATATGGATCCGTAAGTATGTATGAGTATGTATGTGTATGTATGGAGTAAACGAGTAAAAGAGTAATCTCCACCCGATTAACCCGGGTGGACCAATGAAGCTAACAAGTATTGTATATTGTGTATATAATGCGTATGTGTATTCGGAAGAAGGTAAGTATGTATTGGATGATTGTATTGTGTTCCTTGAATGCAATGAAATGTATGTGTGTATGTATGCCTTGTGAAAGTAATGTAGTATTGAGTATGAAAGCATGTATGCATGTTGTGTGAATAAATGAACCGCATGTATTCGACCAAGTGGTCGGCGTACCCTCACTAGTACGCGGGGTATGCGGTTATCATGCTCGGCGAAAGCTGACCCCTTCGGGGGACATTTTTTAGTGTGCAGGTACCCGAAGCGAATGTGGTCAAGGCACGAGACCGGCGACCACATTGGATAGTAGCAGTAGGATGCAGTGGTGTATCAGCTAGCACACCCCTTGTATTTAGGAAGTAATGTGGTAGTGAGGAATGGGTAGCAAGTAGTCTCTTAGTGAGTATGTATGGACTTGGAAGAAGAATTGTAATTGTATTGGGAACTTAGTAAACTCGGTATGTAGATTGTATGGTATTGAACTTGGAGTATTGTGATGAATGGGATGTTGTAGTATTTGATTCGGTAATTGGAGTAGGTATGATAAGAGTGTAGTACTCGGATATTCCGGTCCATCAGACCGATGCTGTAAGTAGAAGTAGTGGCCTTGTTAGTCACGTGGGTGACTAACGGCATTGTATCACCCAATGTATGTAAGAATATATCCGCTGCGTGTATCTGGTATGTAAGGAGATGGGACGGTAAGTATTGTATTAATGGTAGGGGTGTTACAGACCTTGCAGGTCTGGTCCCCAAGGTCGGTCTGCTCCAGACCCTTGTTTTTAATTGCCCATTTAACTCCAAACTTCCCCACATATATCCTAGTATGTTCTACTCTTAATTGGGCACTTCAAACACACCTTAAGACCTCCATTAAACTCCTTAAATCATTTCTCAAAATCCTCCTCAAGCATTACACAAATTCTTATAAAAAGGTTTACACTTGTAATGTTTTTCACTAAGATTCTATGTGGTGTTTCATACCTATAACTTCCACTATTCCCAAATATTTTCTCACCACTACAACATCATCTCCCAAGCATCTTTTCTTCCAAACCAAACTCCTTGAATATCTCTACAAGTTTATAGCTCCTCCATGGAACACATCACCTCTTCCTTATTCACCAACATTGCACAAGTCCTAAACACAATCTCAGCATGATCTTGAACTATCCTAAAGCACTCATTTGCATTCTAAATCCTCTAGAACGTTGCCTAAGTCCTTTTTACATATTAGAATACCTTAATGCATGTTTCTTTCACTAGTAGGACACTTAACCACCCTAAACACTTCCTAACTCATCAAACTCATTTTAAACACCTAACACTTCTTATATGTTATCTAAATTTCGACATGGGTTCTCCTAGAACATTACCAAGCCAAAACACATTGTTTTCACCATTAAACATTCAAGAACACCAAAATCCATCAAGAACATTCTTGTACACAAAACTTCACTCATTTAACACTACATCACAATATAGTGCATAATTTAAATTGCTTGGCACTTAGGCCCTTAAATAACATGGCTCTTAGGCCCTTAAAGTGCATAAACCATAAACACTGAATTTCCACAATATATTTGCCTTTGACCTGCAAATACACTCAACATCACATATGCCCTTTTACTAGTCTCCTTGAGAACACTTTACTAAGTCATTCCCCATTGGCTCCTTAGATCATTTTAATAAGCAATATAAGCTCATTTCTCCTAAGACATTATAAGCTACATTAGGTTAGCATATTTACCTCTTTTTCTCACAACTTCTTTCTTGTTTCCTTGTTTAAAAATCGGTAAGGGTGTTTGATTTCTTGTCAGCTTCTAAACAATATACAAATAATGAAATGAGTATAAAAGCTTTATACTTCATCTCATTGTAAACCCTAGATACATATATTGTCTTAGAGCATTTAGATGATTGTTTTACCTTGGATATGAAAGAGAGTTTGGATATGTAGCAAGAGAGGACTCCACCAAGCCCTTGGAAGATTCAAATGAAGCTAAAACAAGCAAGGTATAGGGCACCATTAATGGTGATTTTCGGACAACACTAAAACATGAAGGAAATGTTATTTTTCTTTGAGTTTCTTTACCTAGAAGCAAAGGAGAACAATAATATGTGAAAAGATGAGCTCAAGCTCCTCCCATGGGGATTCCTCTTGGCACTGAAATGGAGCTCTTGGAATTTCAAGAAGATAAGAATGAAGAGCTTGGCAAGGCAAAGAGAATGGTGGTCTTTGTTTTTGATTTGGCAAAGTGAGCTAGGAGTTACAAGAGGTTGAAGATGATATATGGTGGTGGTACTATTGCAAAACCGTGAATGGAGAGCAAGAAGGAGATAGAAGAGAGGTTGGAGGCATGGGAAATGAAGAGGGAAAGAAGAGAATGAAGATAAGTAACTAGTTTTGATATTTAAAGTAAAAGTAAATAGTGATTTGCTTTATTAATTTTACTTACTTGATAACTAACAAGGGGGAGATGACTCACCCTTATAAAAACCGGCCCCCATAATATACTAAGGGGTATTTTAGTCTTTGTTGACCAATTGTCACACTTATATTGACATATGTTATAAACTTGGTTATTTTGGTTACTATTCACTAAAACAAAGCACATAGTTGTGAAATTCTTGATTTCCCATTGATTTAGACTTCCTAATGTGATACTAAGTAGTACACATGTTAGTTAAAGAGTAACGATGGACATTTAGCCATTCAAAACTCATTTACAAGACAATTTTTCAAAAATGTGCTTTAAGACTCCTTAAAGCATATTTTGTGTTTTAACTTGTTTTCAAGCTTGGTTTTCTTTGGTAATTGGTTTTATATGTTCATTAGTATATAAATAAGGTCTTGGTAAGCTCACTAGGTCTTAACCAAGCTTATCCCAAGCTTAGAGCACATTTTAGCCCTAATTGACTTTAAGGCATTTATTTGTGTTTTCTATGGTTTAAATTGTTTACTAATGTTTAGAAGACTCTTTTTAGTCTTAATATACCCTATTTTAATGTTTAAACCACATACAAAGGTTTGGGGTATTTAAATCTACCCCCCTTAAAAGAACTTTGTCCCCAAAGTTCACACTTCCACATATCCTAAATATTAGAAAAGGACACGGGAATTCTCATAAACCATATCCCATAACAACATTAACAACATACTTACACAACATCGGACACAAGGTCCATACAACAACATCATTCAGACACAACGGTCTGTAACATAACAACATAACATAGACGATGTATTTAAATACACGTCGTACACACATAACCGAAACGGCTCTACCCCCCTTAAAATAGGGGTACGCCCCGTACCCTATACATACAAATACTAAGAAGTAAACAACGACGGGTACTTCGCCTTCATCTTATCTTCCAGCTCCCAAGTGGCCTCTTCGACGTCCTGGTTAGACCAGAGGACCTTCACCGTCAGACAGACTTATGGGAGTGTCTCGAGTCTTAGTATCCAGAATCCGTACCGGAGTCTCCACTGATCGCATGGTCGGCTCTAAGGTTAGCCTTTCAGGCTGAAGCACATGAGACGGATGAGACATATATTTCTTCAACTGGGACACATGAAATACATCATGTACCTTGCCCAGCTCGGCAGGTAAATCAAGTGTGTAAGCTATCGGGCCGATCCGCTCCGTCACAACATAAGGCCCCACATATTTCAGGCTCAACTTGCCTTTCTGGCCAAAACGAAATACTCCCTTCATGGGGGATACCCTAAGAAATACCTGATCGCCCACGGCGAACTCCAGGTCATGTCTGCGCACATCAGCGTATGATTTCTGCCTATCCTGAGCTGCCTTCATGTTAGCCCGGATTTGGCGCACTTCTGCTTGAACTTGTTCCAGATACTCTGGTCCTATAATGACTGTCTCACTCGACTCATCCCAGCATAATGGCGTGCGGCATGGTCTACCGTACAAAGCCTGGAAGGGAGACATCTTGATCGAAGCATGGTAACTATTGTTGTAACTAAACTCGATCAGATGTAACTTATCAATCCAGCTGGTCTGAAAATCAAGTGCACATGCACGTAACATATCCTCAAGTGTCTGGATGGTGCGCTCACTCTGACCATCTGTCTATGGGTGGAACGCTGTACTTAGCTTCAGCTCGGTACCAAGCGCTTCCCATGTGGATTTCCAATACCTTGAGAGGAATCTGGTATCCCTATCAGACACAATTGTTTTCGGTACCCCATGATGTCTTACAATCTCTCTGTCGAAGAGCTCTACTAGTTTTGCCACTTTCTAGGTGTCCTTCATCGGTATGAATCGAGCCACCTTGGTCAGTCGGTCAACAACAACCCAAATCATATTCAGACCTCCCCTTGTAGGCGGAAGCCCTACTACGAAGTCCATAGAAATGTCATGGAACTTCCACTCAGGCACTGGCATTGGCTGTACCATACCACCAGGCCGTCGGTGCTCAAACTTGACCTTCTGGCAAGTGAGACACCTCAATACATAGTCATTCACATCCTTTTTCATTCCAGTCCACCAAAAATAACGTTTCATATCCTTATACATCTTTGAAGCTCCGGGGTGAATCGAAGTCGTAGAACAGTGGGATTCACTCAGTATGCGCTCCTTCAGTTCAGCGCTACTCCTCGGGATTCACAGTCGGCCATTGAGCCTAATCAGGTCAACATCATGGAGTCGGAAGTCGTACTTCTGACCCTCGAATGTGCCATCAACAAGCTTCTGCCTGATCTCCAACATATACTAATTCGTCATCTGAGCACTCCGCACCTCTTCAACCAAGCTAGTATGAGAGACTAGCGAATGGAGAGAGTGTGCTCGGCGACTCAAGGCGTTAGCTACCACATTTTCCTTACCCTCTTTGTATTGTAAATTGATGTCGTAGTCATTTAAGAACTCGACCCACCTTCTTTGTCTGATGTTCAACTCCTTCTGAGTGAACAAGTATTTTAAACTTTTGTGGTCAGAATAAATTGTTACACTTACCCCATACAAATAATGTCGCCATATCTTCAATGCGAAGATAATGGCACCCAAATCTAAATCGTGGGTAGGGTAGTTCTCTTCATGCTTCTTCAGCTGTCGGGAGGCGTATGCTACGACCTTCCCGTGTTGCATCAACACACAGCCCATACCTCTGCCTGATGCATCGCAATAGACCTCAAAACTATCTGGACCGTCTGGTAAAGTCAGGACTGGTGCAGATGTTAGAGCATCCTTGAGACTCTGGAAAGAACTCTCGCAGTCATCTGTCCACTCGAATGGAGCATCCTTCTTCATCAAGGAAGTCATCGGCTTCGAGACACTGGAGAAGTCCTTCACAAATCTCTTATAATATCCTGCCAGACCGAGGAAGCTCCGGATGTCGGTAACTGTCTTCGGCCTTGGCCAGGTGCGCACAACATCAATCTTTGCCGGATCAACAGCGATCCCGGCCTCAGAAATCACATGACTAAGAAAGGATACTTGGTTCAACCAAAACTCACACTTTGAAAATTTCGCATACAACTGATTCTTTCTCAGCGTTTGTAACACATTTCTCAGGTGGCTTTCATGCTCACCTCTCGATCTCGAGTACACAAGTATATCGTCGATGAAAACTACCACTGACTTGTCCAACTGATCTTGGAACAAGCGGTTCATTAAGTCCATGAACTTTGCTGGTGCATTGGATAAACCAGACGGCATAACCGTAAACTCATAATGTCCATATCTGGTTCTGAATGCGGTCTTCTCAATGTCATTGTCACGGATGGCAATCTGATGGTATCCGGATCGTAGATCTATCTTGGAGAATACTAATGCTCCTTTCAACTGATCAAATAAATCGTCGATGCGTGGTAAAGGGTAACGGTTCTTCACCGTAACTGCATTCAGCTCTCGATAGTCAATACACAGGCGGAGACTACCGTCCTTCTTCTTCACGAAGAGGACCGGCCCTCCCCATGGTGAAACGCTAGGGTGGATAAATCCCTTGTCGAGTAAGTCTCTCAGCTGCTCCTTGAGCTCTGTCATTTCTGCTGGAGCCATACATTAGGGCGCCTTCGCAATTGGTCCGGTGCCCGGAACCAAATCAATTTCAAACTCAACTTCCCGTGCTGGCGGCATGCCCGGCAGTTCCTTAGGAAATACATCAGGAAACTCCGACACTACCGGCACATCTGGGCTAAACTCTAGGTCTCTCTCTATGTCCTGGACATAGCAGAGGTATACATCATTCCCTCGTCGTAGTTCACGATACATAGCCATGGCGGTGATGATCTGAGTCGAAGGCTCCCTGAGCCTCTGGCGGTAAGATATAGTAACCCCAGACGGACTCCGAAGAAGCAGACGATGCTCGGCACACAGGATTCTGCCCTTGTACCGCTCCAACCAATTCATCTCGACAATCACATCAAAACCAAGTCCGTTGAACTCTATCAAGTCGATCGAAAACTCTTCATCTCGAATTCGTACAACAGCATCTCGGTGGTAGCGGGTACACCTGATCTGCTCTTTCGACGGGAGAGTGACTAAGAAGTCTGGCATCTCTTCACCGTCTAACCCCAGCCTCTTCGCAAAAGATAGCAAGATAAATGTATGTGAGGCTCTGGAGTCGAACAAGATCGAAGTGTCCACGCCATTGACTGGAAAGGTACCGGTGAGGATTGTGCCGCTCTTGCCGGCTTCTGCCTCATTACAAACGCCCAATATACCTCCCGTTCCGAGTGCACAGTCTAATTCATTGGCAAACTAATAAGTATTTGGTAACAACACGGTTGATATACTTCGAACAACTCCACTTTATTGATTAACACTCCCTTCACATCACAAGTCGATTACATTGTAACTTAGCTAGATATAGCATTCTTAATATACAACTGGCTTAACACATTACATAATTATACAAGGCTCTAAAACTGTCTGAAGGTCAAATTCAAACGTCCGGGTTTCATGTGTGTGGCATTGATCACTGCCGATGGTGCGGTATTCAGTTTGATCTTCCTGATGCCATGATATAGCATCCTTGACTGCCCACCCATGATTAACCCATCTCCTGATTTCAACACTAGCTTCTTTGCGAGATCAGCACGCTTCTGCTCGCCATATATAAACACTGCGGTATCACCAATGGACCAAGACACCACGGGTATTCCCTTACTTAGAGACTCGGGTGACTCGTCCTTATCTTGGTGTAAACCCAACCGTCCACCTTTCTGGTAGAAGTTCACAATGCATAAATCTGCTTTAACACTTGGAATTGAATCCGTTCCAACTTGCTGAGCAATTCCCACGGTGTGGTTAACGACCGCAAGGAACTCCTCAGGTATCATCGGTACCATTGCTCCATCTTCAGCTCGCACTTCTTGATATGTCTTGGTGTAAGGATTCCAGTCCTTACCCATGCACATCATCTTCAATTTCATTCTCAATCCACTCGGGTATTCGGGTGTGTAGAATCCTCCGGGTGTTGCTCCCAGTTCATTGCACCGTCTGATGATGTGGATTTGTGCTTCCGGTGTCAGGTATCCATTTAAGAGTATCATACCTGGTTGGATGACCTGACATTGCTCCATAGAAAAGTCGGTGATGTTGATGGTGGTTTCTTCAGTGTTTGGTGTGGGTGGGATTGGATAACAAATATTGAAGGTTCCTAGATTTCCAAATTACCTATTTATGTGATTTTCACATTATACTTTAATTCTTTACTCACATGGTAGTACACTTGGACTCACTAACACACATGCATGAAATGCGGTATGCAATCACTTATTTCACTCAATAGTTTAGGCAGTACCTGGTCTAGTAGAGGGCCCTGGCGCCTCAGACCGGTCCACCACATTCAGGGCGGCCTTGCTAGGCCCCGACCCTTTCCCCTTCTGGGAATCAGTGTGCCTCTGATCTGTGGGTGGCAGGTTAGCCGACTTCGGGCCATCGATGGTCTCTGTGGCCTTACCCTTCCACTGCCCCTTGGGCTTGTTGACTCTGCTGTTGGGGTTCCGGTAACACTCATAGTCACGGTGACCCCACTTCTCGCAGTAGCGACACTGCACGTCATTTCCTTTGCAGTCCTTGTCGGGATGGTCTCCGTTACACCACTTACAGTAGTAGTGGCGCTCCGGTCCAGAACCCGCGCTAGCTGCTATCACAGTACACAATCAATACTTACTTCATAACTTAACAACATACTCTTCAACTTGACACACATGATTAAATAATTACCCTTAGGCGGGTAAGAGCGTAGGGGCTTCGCCGCATATGCGTACGTGAGCTTCAGTGGCTCCTCAGCTGTGGTGGTCTGGGCTTGGCCCTTGTCACCCTGGTGCTGACTCTTCTGGGGCTGGGGGTAAGGCTTCTTCTTCTTCTTTCCTCCCCCGTACCCCTGCGGACTTTGGCCCTCGCTCGTGGCCTTGCGCTTGTGCGCATTCTCCTCGTCCCTCAGTCGGACGGTAATTTCAACCTTAGCAGCGGCATGATAGCACTCCTGGATTTAGGATGTCAGTCATGCCCCGCAAAACATACTCACAAACTCACATTAATATTCACTTATGGATTACACTTATTCACATCACACTGTATTCTAATTACCTGCAAGGTAGTATACTCAGCTGGCCCCATCCCGTAGCGAAGACGGTGGCTGAGACTGTTGTAGAAATGGTTTACCAGCACCCTGTTCGAGTACCCCAGGTCTGGTAACAGGTGGATAAGGCCGGTGAAAGCGGTGTAGTAATCATCAACCGACATCTTATCCCCCTGCCTCAGACTATCCAGCTCTAGGCGCTTAGCCTCTTGCACATGCACAGGATAATACTTGGCTCGCGGTAGAACCCTTCAGGTAGTAAGCGGCAAGACGGACCTTGGCAAGTCGGACCTTGGCAAGACGGTCCTCCCTCACAAGCTTCCACCAACTTTGTGCCGAACCCTTCAGGTAGTAAGCGGCAAGACGGACCTTGGCTCCAGCAGGCACATCCAAGGTCTCGTAGGCGGTCTCCAACTCGGAGATGTACGCCTCCAGCTTACGTGGGTCGGTCTCCCCATGAAACGACGGGGGTCTCAAGTCTGCCAATGCCTTGACCCAGTTGGTCTCTCGTGGCGGTGGCGGTGGTGGTTGAACTTCAGGCTGTTGCCCTTGCAGAATTGCAGCTACTAGTTGTGGGACCATCTGGGCTACAGCGGCCGCTACAGCATCGGCCATGACTTGTGCCGTAGGGTTCTCCCCCTGGTTCCCAGTATCACCAATGCCGCGCCCGCGGCCTCGACCTCGTGGTCTACCTGACATCTGTATTCACACGAACATTGATTAGCATCGTGCTTACACACTTATCGGTTCCAACAGTTGTAACGTCTCCCCGACAACAAGGTATCTCCACACTTAGTTAGTGGTTAACCTTTACATAACTGCTCACTTAGGTAACTGTGGTTAGGTTTCCTAGCTCGGTATATTCCTAAGCTCGGTATTCTAGTCATCAGAGCGATACTTCGCTCTGATACCACTTTTTGTAAAACCCCTACTAAACACTTAACAATAACTGAAATCGCAGCGGAAAAACAACTAAACGATTCGGTGCTACAACGCCGTCAACCACCCACGTGGTTAACAAGGCAGAATAAATACAAGTGTACCGGTCTGATGATCAGACTCCCGAGCATTAGGTAACAACAACCATATATACATAACCAACATACCGAGTATTTAATACAAACCGTCACTTAAAATTATACACATAAACTCCACTGTCAACTGTAACGATCGTCACCGTAACACGAACAGTACCAAAATATAATGCCACGGGAGCACAGGCGCATCCCGGGCTCAACATCCAAAATAACCCAAAAGTAATTCTGCAGCCTAGAATCTATAGCCATTCCGCTTCCTCGATCCTCATCCTGCAGTAAAAATATGGAGCCCCTGAGGGGGTCAGCAACCCTTGGCTGGTATGGTTAACGCGCAGCCCATCGGCTACCGGGATACGCGCAACTAATTGTCATGATGACATGGCATTCTTTTTAGCACATAACATATACATATGGCATAGCAATAATATTGCCTAGCACAACATCACATACATAGTGAATACACTTTCCACAATAATAACCAAGAAGGTTAATCAACATAAGAAGCCTAGAGAATGGTTCACTCTCATGTTAAGCTTGTTACACACACTCATTACCGTTCTGTTAGTCGAACGAGTAACTTCAGTCACAGATGGTTCGGATATTGTCACCCGAACACACCTCACAAACACAAGTTCCCACTAAATTGATCATAAGTCAGAATAGGTAAGCTTTGGAGGAAGCTAGCGGGAGATCGAACGCCAAATAAAGGAGAACAATCTTAACATCATAAGAGTCGAATCTGATACAGATATCTGATCTTAAACTTACATGCATGACCGGACAACCGGATTCCTCACTCCCCAGTTAGCACTTGTTAGAAGTTCAACAGTGGAACTTAACAAACAATTCACAAGTAAGTGGTAAGTCATGTTAGACACACACAAGGGACATGAGTCACGTCATAACATCACAATAGTATAAACAACTGTAAACTCATTACATGAATTAAGTCTTACAAGGTTGTAAACATACAGAAAAACAAACAACACGCAAGCCGGTGTAAACCGGTAGGCAACAGACTGCAAGAAAACCATATCTTGGTCCTTGCTTCGATTGATTTTCACCGTAGGCCACTCCTATACATAATTAAGAATGTCGGTTAATTAACTTACTTAACTTCAAATTTACTAAGTGTTTAACATGTTTATATGACATGTTTTAATGCCCAAACTTATCCTTGATTACCTACATTATACCCCCTAGGTTAACTACTTAAGCCATACTTTGTTTGTTTTTTTTTTACAAGTTTAGGTCCGACCGAACTTACCGACCGACCTTACACAAGGTCGGTCCATTCCAGAACACATTACCGTCAAAAATTCTACTCTGACCGACCTTGCAAGTTCGGTCACAAGTTCGGTCTATTCCCGAAAGTTTCTTTCCTTTGAAAATTCAGGCCCGACCGATCTTGGCAAGTTCGGTCGTAAGATCGGTCGATTCCCGGGACTTACTTACGTACAAAGATTTAGGCATGACCGAACTTGTAAGTCCGGTCCCAAGTTCGGTCTATTCCAGCGAATTAATCCGTACTAAAAATCCATGCCCGACCGACCTTGCAAGTCCGGTCCCCAAGGTCGGTCCATTCTAGAAACCATTTCTCGCAGGGTAAACTGGGCTCGACCGACCTTGCAGGTCCGGTCCCCAAGGTCGGTCTGCTCCAGACCCTTGTTTTTAATTGCCCATTTAACTCCAAACTTCCCCACATATATCCTAGTATGTTCTAACCTTAATTGGGCACTTCAAACACACCTTAAGACCTCCATTAAACTCCTTAAATCATTCCTCAAAATCCTCCTCAAGCATTACACAAATTCTTATAAAAAGGTTTACACTTGTAATGTTTTTCACTAAGATTCTCTGTGATGTTTCATACCTATAACTTCCACTATTCCCAAATGTTTTCTCACCACTACAACATCATCTCCCAAGCATCTTTTCTTCCTAACCAAACTCCTTGAATATCTCTACAAGTTTATAGCTCCTCCATGGAACACATCACCTCTTCCTTATTTACCAACATTGCACAAGTCCTAAACACAATCTCACCATGATCTTGAACTATCCCAAAGCACTCATTTGCATTCTAAATCCTCTAGAACATTGCCTAAGTCCTTTTTACATCTTAGAATACCATAATGCATGTTTCTTTCACTAGTAGGACACTTAACCACCCTAAACACTTCCTAACTCATCAAACTCATTGTAAACACCTAACACTTCTTATATGTTATCTAAATTTTGACATGGGTTCTCCTAGAACATTACCAAGCCAAAACACATTGTTTTCACCAGTAAACATTCAAGAACACCAAAATCCATCAAGAACATTCTTCTACATAAAACTTCACTCATTTAACACTACAGCACAATATAGTGAATAATTTAAATTGCTTGGCACTTAGGCCCTTAAATAACATGGCTCTTAGGCCCTTAAAGTGCATAAACCATAAACACTGAATTTCCACAATATATTTGCCTTTGACCTGCAAATACACTCAACAACACATATGCCCTTTTACTAGTCTCCTTGAGAACACTTTACTAAGTCATTCCCCATTGGCTCCTTAGATCATTTTAATAAGCAATATAAGCTCATTTCTCCTAAGACATTATAAGCTACATTAGGTTAGCAAATTTACCTCTTTTTCTCACAACTTCTTTCTTGTTTCCTTGTTTAAAAATCGGTAAGGGTGTTTGATTTCTTGTCAACTTCTAAACTATATACAAATAATGAAATGAGTATACAAGCTTTATACTTCATCTCATTGTAAACCCTAGATACATATATTGTCTTAGAGCATTTAGATGATTGTTTTACCTTGCATATAAAAGAGAGTTTGGATATGTAGCAAGAGAGGACTCCACCAAGCCCTTGGAAGATTCAAATGAAGCTAAAACAAGCAAGGTAAAGGGCACCATTAATGGTGATTTTCAGACAACACTCAAACATGAAGGAAATGTTATTTTTCTTTGAGTTTCCTTACCTAGAAGCAAAGGAGAACAACAATATGTGAAAAGATGAGCTCAAGCTCCTCCCATGGGGATTCCTCCTGGCACCAAAATGGAGCTCTTGGAATTTCAAGAAGATAGGAATGAAGAGCTTGGCAAGGCAAAGAGAATGGTGGTCTTTGTTTTTGATTTGGCAAAGTGAACTAGGAGTTACAAGAGGTTGAAGATGATATATGGTGGTGGTACTATTGCAAAACCGTGAATGGAGAGAAAGAAGGAGATAGAAGAGAGGTTGGACGCATGGGAAATGAAGAGGGAAAGAAGAGAATGAAGATAAGTAACTAGTTTTGATATTTAAAGTAAAAGTAAATAGTGATTTGCTTTATTAATTTTACTTACTTGATAACTAACAAGGGGGAGATGACTCACCCTTATAAAAACTGGCCCCCATAATATACTAAGGGGTATTTTAGTCTTTATTGACCAATTGTCACACTTATATTGACATATGTTATAAACTTGGTTATTTTGGTTACTATTCACTAAAACAAAGCACATAGTTGTGAAATTCTTGATTTCCCAATGATTTAGACTTCCTAATGTGATACTAAGTAGTACAAATGTTAATTAAAGAGTAATGATGGAAATTTAGCCATTCAAAACTCATTTACAAGACAATTTTTCAAAAATGTGCTTTAAGACTCCTTAAAGCACATTTTGTGTTTTAACTTGTTTTCAAGCTTGGTTTTCTTTGGTAATTGGTTTAATATGTTCATTAGTATATAAATAAGGTCTTGGTAAGCTCACTAGGTCTTAACCAAGCTTATCCCAAGCTTAGAGCACATTTTAGCCCTAATTGACTTTAAGGCATTTATTTGTGTTTTCTATGGTTTAAATTGTTTACTAATGTTTCGAAGACTCTTTTTAGTCTTAATATACCATATTTTAATGTTTAAACCACATACAAAGGTTTGGGGTATTTCAACTGAGCACTTCTAATTAGTACAAACCAAATCCAACTAAATGAGCAACTAACTGAATACAACAGCCTCTTTAATACAATACAAAATAAAACCAAAGGTGTTTGTTGAAAACACAACATCTACCCCCGAGTCCCGCACTCCGGCTTGAGTCTTCTTCAATAACATGGAATGTTTGGCCCAATGAAGGGCTCAGCAATCGAAATGCTGGTATGCTAAATGTAGTCTTAAATCATTTGGACTCCTTAAGTCGTTTTAGCCATCTGATATTAGATTCTTTACATGAAATACCGGTTACAATAATAACAGTAATAACTGTAAACATTTAACAATCATAGAACAATTTACCTGTAAACATCAGTGTACAATAGTACACACACCAATAACCACACAACAATAATCCATAACAATAACCATAACCACACATCATAACTCATAATAATAACCAAACAAGATACCGTATTAAACTTGTACTTGTTAGTTAGCCACCTGACCCTTATCTTTTAAACCATCATTAACCTTTTCCAGTTGATTTCCACCTCAAGTGTCATGTTAAGTCAAACCTTAATAACTTATTAATGGACGAATGTCCCCTGTGGTTCCATGGAACTCTTTACCAGCTGACCCTATGGCCCTGGTTAAATGACCGATCCGGTCGAACCTGTGCACCAACGGCAGTACCTTCCGCATCCCCGAATGTGCTGATGGATTTCCCTTGAGTGACTCTCTCCATTGAAGTCTCTCGTAGTGATCACAATGCGTAACCAGAAAGTCGAAACAATCTGATTCCTTTCTTTATAGTTAGCCCTTTTGGTCAGTGATAACTAACCAATATTTGATTTAAGACCTTAACATTGACCTTTGTTAGGTTCAAAAATACCTAAATGTCATTAGTCCTTTTCCCAGTTTAAATGTATAAACTTCAGTCGTAAGACGTTCGCGTATAAAATACAACGCATCAGTTTGAGCAATACCATATACAATATCATTCACATAAAATCATAAATATCGTTCTTAAACATTTAAACACATTGTCCGGACCTTAGGATAATCCTTAGGACATTCAGACCACACAATTAACATACCGTCCACCAATAACTGCTATCTTGACAAACTCCTGTTCAGTAGTCCCTCCCCGTACAGCTGTTATTTAAACATGCAATACCAGGTAATATTAATATAACTATTCATTAAATATTATAGTACTGTCACTGTAACGTTATACTCGTTGTATAATAACTTTGTACGTTCTTTTATTCCCCTTGTTATTTTACACATGACTCTAGATAGTTCAACAGTTTCGTTATTTTATTTGATATTCACATGTGATAATGAATTTTTCCCTTGTAATATTTTCTACTTCCTTAATTATGTACTCATAAATGTTTCCACTTAATCTTTATTATATCCCTTGGTCATTTTTTAATTATAACCAAAATTATTTTATAAACTTTATATTATACTCCTTAATATATCATAATACATTATATTACCTAGTTTACTTCCTTCCTTACTAAATTACAAAACCCAACCTTATTAATTTGGTATTTATATATTATACCCAACAACTTAATTAATTACTAATAACTACATATAGTTTCCGGTAAATCATATTTTGAACCCATTAACTTTTACAACTTCCCAAACAAACCTTATTTTTATAATAACTAAATACCCATATTAATTTTCGGAAATTATAAAACAATTATATTAACTTCTATAAATTGCCAAATAACCTTGTAACTTTTATAATTCACTAATTATTCACATTACCTTTGTAATTATTAATTAACCACCTTACTTTTGCAATTTACCAGACACTCTTACTAATTTTTTGGTAACTACAACCAAAAATTCTAATCTTAATATAACCACCAAATGACCACATATACTTTCGGTCTTAACATATATCTTTCCTTTATTTACAACTTAACCCCAAAACTTTATATTAGTTACATATAACTTATAAATTATAGTTTAACTATTTTATTTCCTTAAATACCAAAACAGCCCACAACTTTCTTCAATTTATATTTCCGCCCATATTAAATTCTATTTTTCATATATACTTCCATAATTACATATTCACCCAAAAACTTTTATAAACTTAATATTTTATGTCATAAATCATTTTAACCCAAAGTTTTTGGTCAACACTTTGACCAAGACTTAATTTCACAATTAATACTTTAATATACCCATAAAATCATAAGTAATTCTCGGCCATACATTATATTTCCAATATTACAAAATAGCCCCAAAACTTTATAAAATGTTATTTTAACACTTGTACACTTATTAAATTCACCAAAATTCATAATATTAATCCCTACCTTATATTATATCATAAATATACCAAACCAACCCTTATGTCTTCGGCAATTATCATTTGTACACCAATCTTTACAAAATTCATATTTTAACCACATAACTTATTAAACTAGCCATATAAATACTTGTAGCTATTTTTAATACTCCCAAAATTTATAATATAAGCTAATATATTTATATACTTCGAAAATCACCCAAATAATACTTTAACTCTCGGCTTTAATATCCCTTTACCATATAGTTTTAAAACTTGATTTAAACCTTATAATAAATACATAAATGTATATAAGCCATATAACACTTCTTAAAATTATGCTAATGACTTAGAATGATTATAAACTCAAAATAAAACCTTTTATCCTTAGATATTTCGGTTTAATAATATGTGTATCATATTTAATTCTTGTGACATAATTTTATACCTTAAGGTAATTATCTTACCTTATATGTTATAAATTATTTTCTTGCCATTATAACCTATGATTATCGGCCTTAATTATTTAGAGGTTATGTATAATTTTTGTACCAAAGTTTGAAGCTTAAATCAAACTTAAACTTAATAAACCTTACTTATACAAACCTACCCCTTAAATCAAGACAATTCTTGTACTTGATTTTTCCTTGAATTCCAAGCTCTCCAAATGCTATCTTGATGAATAATTTTCGCCTCCTTAAATATATTTAGGATATCCATTTGTTAGACTTCTAACAAGGATTTATAAATATATTTGAAGTAATTTTACAAGAGTTTACCTTAAGAATTTAACAAGGTATTTTTGATACACCTTGGGATGATTGTAGATCCAAGTTTCCTTCATGAAATAATGAAGAGAATATGGATTTAGAAGGTTTAAATTTTGAAAATTGCTTAGGGAATTTTCTTAAGATTTTCAACATGAAAATATACCTTAACTTGATCTTGTTGTTCCTTGTGTTGTTGTTGGATTTAGGAACCTCCTTGGAACATCTATACTTGGCGAAAAATTGTAGAAATTGCTAGGATGATTCCTTGCTTCAAGACTTGATAGAACTAACTAGGAAATTACATTAAAATGGTGTTAGGAACTAGTACACCATTAATGGAGTTTATTAGCACTTAGGAATTAACTTAGGAAGAAAGGAGAAAAGAGAGACAAGAGGAGAAGCTTACCATTCGGTTAAGGCATGGCAAGGAAATGAATGACACCTATGTATGATTTAAGGCAAGAACAAGGCTGAACAATAATGGGAATTATTGGTTTCTCATATGTGATTATTTATGCCTTTGATCTATTTAATTTGACTTGGAAAAATCTGATCATAATTGTCTCCTAATACCTCTTGTTTTACGGTAATGGAGGAGCCATTACATGGTGATGACTAAGCCTAGATTATAGGTAAATAAACAAGACAATAATTTGTCATTTAATAAGCTTAATGATTGCTGCTAACCTTGTCCTTTCATGCAGGTGTGATCGGCAATTCCTTGTAGACTCACGTTAATGGAGGTTCTAGGAATCATTTGATTTGTTATTGTAGACTAGCCAATCATGCTAATTAGTTTAAGTTTTCTTTTCCGTTAATCAAACAGCACTCACCTCCCCAACTACTTGTTCCAGATCGGCAATCACATGCCTAAATCCCAACTTGCTTCATTTGTTAATTCACTTAGTTAAAGTGTGACTAGATTTACATTAAGTTTCATTCTCTTCCTTTAAACTAATCCTAAATGTTCTCTTGTTGATCTCCTGCAGGTAATACGGTGGATGAAGGTTCAATTGGCAGCATTTATTTGATATCTTATCATGTAAAACATGCTGGATGAGTCATCATCTACTAAGACATGTTTTTGAATCAAAACTAGTCAAAAAATGACTAGAAATCTCGCCCAAATTGGTGGTCAATTGGGACTGATTTTTCATTTGATTTTTGTTACACTATATTGTACTAAGATCATACTAATATGTGTAATAGGTTCCAGCATTTATTTGGTACATTTTTATTATGGTAAAAGATGAAAGTTTTAAGGTAAAAATACTGATTTTAGGTACCTTTTTGTTCTAAAAATCGCCCCTATTTGTACTATGAATTTAGTACTGGCATTAGTTGATTTAGATGGTCATTTTACCCACTTTTAAGTTTATCAACTCGTGGCTCCTCAAAAACTTCAAGGTAATTGCGTTAAACGCATTTTTATGACACCCGAAGGTGCGTTTTTGTGCTTTAAGGATTTTCTCAAAAATAATTAGTCGCTATGAGTTCCAAGTGTTTATTGACATTTTTTTATTGTCAATAATAATATTTTATGGTGTTACATTGGGTTATATGGGTTATATACACTCGTAACTCAATTTCCGGCCTACGGGGACATTCTTGGGGCAAAAAGGAGCGTTAAGAATTCGTCCGAGCACTTTGCGTATTTTTGAAAAAGTAGCTCGAGAATTCTCTTTAGAATGGTGAATATTAATGTTAGGAACTCTTAGAATAATTTATTTGGGGTTTGTGCCACTTCGGTACCTCTCCGAGGCACTCCCGGGGTTTTATGGGGTCCTCATCGGGAACCCCCGAGCACTCTGTCTCTAACTGAGAATCTATCTTGAGAACATCATCTTAAATGTTCTTTAAAGTGCTATTATGCATTTAAAATGAAGTGTAATGCTTTACTTTATTTAATAAGGTATTTCCGGGACTTTCGGGCCTTAAGGGGCCTTTAAGGGAACTCCCGAGCATTTTGTATTTTACTCAGTTTTAGGTGAGGTCTTGCATTCTAAAGATCTTATGATGATGCTTGGTTAACTTCATGTGAAGTTTATAGCTTATATAACTTGTTTATCTTAAGGTCGGGCTTTAACACACGTTTTTAACCTTAAGGAGTTTAGGTGCGTTTTTAAACCCCCAAGTGTTTATATGCTTTCCTAGGGTTTAATAACCCCCAAATAATATTTATTTACTTATATTTATTATTTAAATGTTAGGGGTATTCAGTAAACTACTGATAAACTCGTAGTAAGTGGGGTAACACTTAGGTAGAAGTAACAACCTGATTAATGAACAATAAGAAAAATAAAGAGGAAAGAAAGATCAATATCAGTTTCATGTTTCAGTTGGTTTAGTTTCTGAAAAATCTTATTTCCGTAGGTGTGATTTTCTGTAACTTTAACCTAGCACCTAGGGTTGTTTCAGACTTTAAACTATATTAAGATGTGAAACTAAATGGCTAAAGAGCCTAGGGGAAGCGAGAGAACCAAGTCATGAACAAACAGATGGTGAGGATAAAAGATAAAGAAAACAGTACAAGCTTTAGTTTTTCCTAGTTCTTTTCATTTCAGGTTAGGGAAATTTCAGTAGCTTCAGCTGATTGTCGTGGGTCTGCTCTTAAATTCAAAAGCTTTATAACACACTCGATCACATGAGTAAATAGGTGGGAGAATCTAGAAGTCATAACTGAGAACAAAGAAAAAGAGGCAGTGGAGGATATATCATTTCACACTTCAGTTTTCCTGTAACATTTGTCAGTTCTGGTAACCGTGTACAGAGGGTTTGGAAAGAGTTAATTGAGTTGTAATGGTCCTAAATCATGGCTAATGCACTCAACTAGATGGGTATAACCTTTGGAGGATTAGTAGTCAGTTAAGGGAATGGAAACTGAAGTTCAATGAAGTGCAATGCAGGGGTGTGTGTTCCAGCTTTGTTTTTTTTGTACCTTGGTTTCAGTAAAACGAATTTCAGATGTGATATGAGTGTTGTATTGAGTTGTTAATGAACCTAAAACACTCTTAATAAACTTAAATAAGATATACACACCTTAGGGAAGTGTTAGAGCTCAGGTTATTAAGTAGAGAAACAACAATAAGAAAAGAAATACACCAGTTTCATAGTTCACTTCAGTTTTTATGTTTTAGATTTCAGTTTCAAGTTTCTTTTCAGGTTGAGGGTATCTCAGTAGATGTGACCAGCTGTCTTGGGTTAGTCTTCAGCTTAAAACTGTGCTAATCCATAAGCCTACGTGTGGATAGGTTGGGGGGAATTGAAAGTCAGGATAAGCAACAGAAGGGAAAGATAGAAATAGCCATATCAGATTTCTGTTTCAGTTTTTCTGTTATGTGTTTCAGTATGCCTAACTTCCTAAGGTGCTAAGAGTGTGATAGTGGTTTAAAAATAAACTCAAGTCATAGCTAACAACTGCAGCTAGGTTCATAAAACATTTTGAGAAGATTAAACATCAGTTACACTAAACAGAAACAAGGAACAAGAAGAAACTAGTAGATTGTTGTTTCAGTTTCGATAATATGCCTCCTCTGTATGACTATAATACCCATGGTTTAAGAGAGTTGAATTGGCCTGAGAGTGAGCTCAAATCATAACTGATACACTTAGCTAGGATGGTGAAACAGGCTGGGGGAAATAGTCCTCAGTTGTTACATCAAAAGTGTAACACCCCAACTCAATCCAATTGTGGTCTCGCAACTTAATAGCATATAATATACATGTCACAGCGGAATTCTTTACAATCCAGGACCTTGCCACGGTCTGACTACAGAATATACCGAACATTAGTACAACAATCTTAACCATTTACATATCCTACTTACAACCCCCTCACATCCTATACATCTTACTAACTCAAATTGCCATACGAGTGTACATGCACAACTCGTAGGCCACACTTAACCCGTAACACTTGTCCCCCTTCTTACTCTCGCGACAGCCGCTTCCTGATGTACCTGTGTAGTAAAAACAGCCCCCAAAGGGGTCAGCACGAATGCTGGTACGATCCCCTCATGGCCCCCAAGCTAACGTGGCTACGACGACTAATTGTCGATAGCATGGAGGTTGATTAGATGCACAACATAATAGTAAATGCTGTAAACAACATCCAAATATGAACAATCAAGTTCACACACAATGAACGACTTAAATGCGTTCCCTTAATTAGAGAGTTAGTTATTTAACTCCTTAAGTTATGTTTCCTCTTAGTCTTAGTCCATCCTTATCTCACCTCAATCTTAATCTTATCTTAATCTTAGAACAACCATCCTTTAATAAGGAGTGGATGTAGCTTATCTTAATCTTAATAACAAACCATCCTTTAAAGAGGAATGGTTGCAACTCATCTTAACCTTACCTTAATCTTAAACTTAACAATACAAACCATCCTTTAATGAGGAATGGTTGCAACTTATCTTAACCTTACCTTAGCCTTAATCTTAACTTAATCTCAATATACAAACCGCTCCTGGAAGGGAATGGTTGTAGCTCAATTCGAACCTGGGATTTAGGTGATCCCACCGCACCATCTTAATGCCACCTACTCTGGACGGGAGTCCAGCGCAGCTGAGCCGGCAACCGGCCCTAGGCTACAAGTCCGAAGACAAGTCCTTAAGCGGAGGGCGGATCTGATTCAGATACCGTCCCCCTTTTTCCTTAGCATGCATGACCGGAGATCGGTCCCGGGTTTCCTCACTCGAGTTCCAGTTAGTAGTAATCTCAAGACCATATTTGTTGGTTAACCTCTTTCGGTTCATATCGTCCCTTATTAGGGGCGTTCCTTAGTCTCACTCAATTCCTTACCAAACATTGGTTTGTAAGTTCTCACGGTATGTCGTGTTAGTTTTCAAACATCACACAACAATACAAGAAATATAATATATTCCGGTTGCATGCTTTATCTTGTCTAGTGAGCACACAAAACAAATAGCACACAAGCCGAGGGACACCTCGTTAGCAAGCAGGTCACAAGAGAACTATACCGTTCACCGTTGTCGATCGGCTGCTTACTCTCTTCCGGAGTCCAAACTCCCAAGTCCTAAAACATTCATTCAGTTTTAGGTTGTTAATCACTTAACTTAATCCAACTCACTTGACTTACTTAACTTACTTAGCTTACTTATCCTTTAATGATTCCCACCTAACACCTCTTAAGTCTTCCAACTTAATCTTACAACTTAACCTTAAACTTTTAAGTTTATACTTATCTTAACTTAATCCCTTAAGTTCTTAGGGTCCTAATCATTACCACCCTACCAAAGGTATACCTTATTACCTATTACCATCCTTAGAATTTAAAATTTCTCTTTTTTTTTATTTTTAGGCCCGACCGAACTTCCGACCAACCTTACCTAAGGTCAGTCCATTCCAGAACACTTCATCGTTTGAAAATTCTACTCCGACCACCTTGCAGGTCCGGTCCCAAGGTCGGTCCATTCCCGAGAGTTTCCCCGTGGGATGTTGAAGCCCGACCGAACTTGCCAAGTTCGGTCCCATGTTCGGTCGATTCCAGAGACTTATTACCGTACAAAATACATGGCCGACCGACCTTGCAAGTCCGGTCCCAAGGTCGGTCCATTCCAGAAACTTCTCCGGTAGTGTAATTTGAGCTCGACCGACCTTGCAAGTCCGGTCCTAAGGTCGGTCGGCTCCAGAACCTTGTTTCTAAATTCTCTTTTCAACTCCAAACTTCTCCTCATATATCCTAATATGCTATAACCTCATTTGGGCACTTCAAATACACCTTAAGCCCTCCTCTAAACACCTTAAATCATTCACCAAGATCCACCTTAGTCTTTATGCATTTTCCTTATAATAATGCTAACACTTGTAACGTTTTCCTCTAGGTTCTAGGTGGTGGTTCATACCTAATGTAACCATTATGCCAAATGTTTTCCTTACCACTATAACATCATCTCCCAAGCATCTTTCACCATCAAAAACTCTTTTTTTGCATTTACTTAAAGTTCCTTCACAAGCTTAAGCTTCCATCCATCAACACCTTATTTCCTTCCTAGTTGTTTACCAACATTTGCCTAAGTCCTAAATACTCAATTACATTCTCTTGATTCCTAAATCCTTCAAGTAATGCCTAAGTCATTATAACTCATTATAACACTTTATCTGACCCCTTTTTCATCAAGACAACCTCTAAAACTTCCTAGTACTTCCTTAGTCATTAAATTCCCTTGAACATATGTAAATCACCTTAAGCATTACACCATCTCCTTAAACTTATGCACAAGTCTTACAATCCTCATCTCATGATTTTGGTGTGTTCAAAAACACTCATCTACACTCTAATTTCCTTATGGACCACCCTAGGTCATTCTAAACCTCAAGAACTCCTTAGTTCACTAATCTCCACTCAAATTCCTCATAATGACTCCTAGTAGATCATAGGTCATATTAATTCACCACCATCACCTAAACACTTATTTTCTACTCAATTTTCGCCATAGCACCTCTAGCATCATAGCATGCCCAAACACATTATTTTCCTCATTTAACCATCTCACACACATCAAGGTCTTTCTCATCATATCTCATCACCCAAACCAACTCATTCACAACAAACTCAATATATTGCAATAATCTTAAATTGCGTAGCACTAAGGCTCTTAAATGACATGGCTCTTAGGCCCTTAAATAAATTAAACTTAAACACTGAATTTCCCACATATAACCTTCAACCTGCAAATACACTCATCAATCTCATAGTAGTTATAACACTCTTAAAACTCCTCTTAAACTTATATTACTAACTCATTCCCATTGGCTTCTTAGTCACAAGTTCACAAGCTTATTTAAGTTCTTTTCCTTAGGTTATATAACCCAATACACAATGTAAGCTCTAAGCCACATTGGTATCCACTTAAACTCATCCCTTAAAACTTAAACCACATTAGGTAAGCATTTTACCTTGTTTTCTCAAGTTTATCTTAACTTCCTCCTTAGACCTTCTTCTTGCATGAATCTCGGCCACCACTTAAATTCCCCTTGCCAATGTTCTAATCAATATTCAATGACTCATATGAGTACTAAACAATACACTAACCTCAAGGAATGAAAACCTAGGTTAGAAATGTGTTCTAAGGCATAAAAGTGGATGATTACCTTTGAAGTCTCAAAGTAGACTTGGGCATTGAATGAAATAGGACCTCCACTAGTCCTTGGTGAATAAATCAAGCTAGAACAAGGCATAAAAACAAGGCCCCATGAGAAGGAATTTTCGGCCATGTACAAGAAGTGATGGAAACTTGGTTTTTTATATTTTCTTTACCTTAAGAGAATGGAGAAGCTAATGAGCTCTTCAAACTTGGTTTTCCTCCATCAATGGAGTTTCCTCTTGGCACCAAAATGGAGCTTTGAAGGATTTGAAAAGATAGAATGATAGGTCTTGACCTAACTAAGAGAAATATGTGTTTAGTTTTTGATTTGGAGCAAAGATGAACACTTAGTGAGTGATTGAAGGTGGAGCACCCATGGATGGAGCTCTCTCAGTTTGGAGCAAAAGAAGAGAAGAAGAAATCGTGTGAAGAGAGAAATGAAGAGAGAGAAGAAGAAAAGGTGGCTTATAAGAGATATTTGCTTTAATAAAGCAAATAGTACTCTTTTACTTATCTCTTCTTTTCTTCTTATTTGACTACTTATGGTGACTCACCCTCCTTTAGAAAACCGGCCCCCCTACCTTAAATAAGGCTAGTCATGGTCTTTGTTGACCAACTAATTAGCTTATATTGATTAAAACTTAAACTTGTCACTATTTGGCACTATTCACAAATCAGTGCACATATTTCTGAAATTTTTGATTTCCCATTGATTAAGGCTTCCTAATGTGATACTAATTAGTACACATGTTGATTAAAGAGTAATGATGGACATCTAGCCACTCAAAACTCAATTCTAAGACAATTTCTCAAAAATGTGCTTTAAGACTTCTTAAAGCACATTTTGTGTTTTAACTTGTTTTCAAGCTTGGTTTTCTTTGCTAATTGATTTAAAATGTCCATTAGCATATTACTAAAGTCTTATAATGGTATTTGGGTGCTAATCAAAGTCACTCCAAGCTTAGAGCACGTTTTTGCCCTGATTGCCCTTAAGGCACTTTCTTGTGTTTTCCTTGGTTTAAATTGTCTACCAATCTTTCTAAGGCATATTATAGCTTTACTACATCATAATTTGATGTTTACTTAGCATACTTAGGTTTGGGGTATTTCAATCTACCCCCCTTAAAAGAACTTTGTCCCCAAAGTTCCCATGCATCTTATCTTATTAGAGTACATGTCTTACCTCATTCCTTAGATCATATAGATCATACTTATGCATACTTAATCTCATTGGATCATTATATCTGCCATATTCTTATACATAAATATCACACAACATGCCTAAGCATGTGTAGCACTCAAAATTCCTTTTGTTCCTTTTGATGATCAAAACATTCACATAAATTCCAACGTATTCTCCCATGTCACCGGTCCGTAGACAATGGCTCATTCGTCCTCGTCACCATGGGCCAGAATACAAAACACGCTGCTCTCCCCATGGCACCGGTCCGAAGACAAAGGCTCGTGCGTCCTCGACTTCATGGGCGAGACTTAGTAAAAAGGTAATCCTTTTTACGAGGTCATGTGAGGAATAATTCCTCTAATTAAAAATACAATCAACACCAATTTCATTTGATCCTAAAGCCTCTATCCTTATTGTGATTTAATTGTGACCACTGGTAGGGAGTTTCAGGAATCATCCAACCCTGATGTGATCAACATCAGTGTAGAACTATCCTTCCACCCCAATTTGTGTTCGGTTTCCCTTGATCCCTAGAAAATCAAGTTCCACCTCCCACGTCATTTTCAAACATCCAAATAATTCACTCATGTCCATTTTTCTATCTTTTTAGTTCTTCCTAATCATAATCAATACATCTCCCAAGTGTGGACTCAGTCCATCAAACATTCCCGATTCATCTCTTAGTAATTACCTCAAGATTTAAATTCCTACTAAGTTCTATAACTGTCCCATACATACCATTCCCCCATCTTATATCTCATAGCATTACTATCTTCTTCCTCACACTCATATAAAATGATATCTCATAATATTATCTTATTCTTATCTCACACATAGTCTCATATCGACTCATACCTCATATATTCCTTATTTCTTAAGTCTCCTTAATCCTCTTCCTTAATTCTCTTAACTTGTACTCACACCGGAGTTAACAAATAGGTACTTAATATATGGTATTCACATCTTCTTCTGTGTGCAACAACCATGATTTATCTCAAAATGTTTATATAAAACATATTCTCAAATTATTTTGTGCTATGCACACCGTAGTTTATGTACTCAGTACACAAACATACGCTAAGCGGTTTTCGCTCTACCCCCCTTAAAATGGATTACGCCCACGTAATCAACATTATATCCTCATTGAACATAAGTTCAAGATGTCTTATTCTTACCAAGCATTCTAGCTTCCATGTCATCTATCTTGCTTATAATTCGATCAGAAATGACTTAGTCTCTGTATCGAGGATTCTTAACGGTACTTATACCGTTTCCTTAACTTAGTTTGGTCTAATCTCAAAGGTAGTGATCTGCTAGCTTTTGCTGCGTGACTCTGATAATCTTAGGCTTAATTGTCTCAATGGACACGTGTTTTCTTCATATATATACACGGCCTTGATGAGTTGTAGCTCGTCTATCCAGCCTCCCTGGAGATCTAATGTTCATACTCTTAGTGTTTTCTCGAATGTCTAAATCGTTCCCTCCAAATGACCTTTGGTCTGAGGATGATTCTTAGTCTGAAACTACTGTTTAGTGCATATCGCGCTTCACAGTCTTAATTCCTTACATCTTAAGACATATCCAATGTCTGTACTTACACATTTGTGCTTTTCGCACTTCATAGTCCTTAATTATCTATTCTCTGGTTCCTCTATGTTCCTGATTCAACTGAATTCTTCTTTTCGACTGTCTGTGGTAGTAGCTGCTCTTGTGTGATCTTGCGTCGTTGTCCGTGGTACGGAGTCGACTACCTCCCGTGTTCCTTACACCACTCGTTCACATGCATGGGGTACCTTACTGGTACATTACTACTTACCCAACTAACTCATAAATGAGCGTGTCAGGCCTGCAAGCCCCTGTGGGGTGCAGTCGTCCCACGTCTTGTTTTAGTAAACTCATAGTGTCCGTCACACGTTTAGCTATTGCTAATTATGAAGTATTCTGTTGTCGATCTCCTCTTTCATCGTTCCATAATAACATTTATTGTTCTTCTTGAAGTTAATCAAGGGAAGTCCATTTACTGTGTTCTTGGTTATGGTATGCTCCAGCTCCTTTCTGTATTCCGCACTGATTTGGTTTCTTAAAAATTGAGGTCTCTTTCCGTAGAGCCTCTTATCTTGTTTCTCATATTTGTTCTACTAGGAATGCACTTCTAGTTCCATGAGGAATGGGTAGTGTGCTTCCTGTGAAATCTTACCTAGCCAGGTCCAGACTACTGGCATCAATGCTTAGTTCGTCTACCATCTTATTTCCTTACTTATACTGGTCTTAACTCATAAATCTAATTGCCTCAGTGTCAATATTTGACGGCTTATACATAATGGTCGCCTTACCGCGTACCATGACTTAATCCACTTATCTAACTATTGTACTTACGACCACTACTATCATGGTAGTTGGCCTTACCATGTTGCCCATTAATGGTGCAACCTCTTATTCACTTGTTCTAATGCTTACCTTATACTCAATCCCTTCTTGGTGTAAACACACTGGGAGTTCTCTCATTCCGGTATTGGCGGTTATCGTACTGTGTTGTAAGATAGTTGACTCTTGATATGAAGATGTTATGCTCCAATCTCAGATTCGTAAGTAGGCTAATTTCTTCCGCTTTCTTTCATCCTTAGTGATGTTATCTACCATGTAGTTTAACTGATTACTGAAAAAGTCATCCACTGAATCACAAGCTCTTCTGAGCATTGCTTAATTGACGTGCCACAATGTGCAGTCACAATGTTTATCTCTGACCATTACTAATTCTTACATCCTGGGTGTTGGATATGGGGTCTATCTGTACGACCTTCCTTATTACTCAAGTGTATCTGGTATGTTCTAAGGTGATCTCAAAGTTCATAGTTTTCATTTTCTAAATAAAGTGTATTTTATCTCGAATATGTGAAATCCCTTTTTGAGGGGTTCATTCCCACTCATGGCCTCACAACAAGGAGAGGTATCCCCACCCTAAAAGGCATGGTTCGTTCTCCGCTCCTGTCCTTAGCATTATCTCAATATTCTCATTGGTACCCTTTCTTGGTAATGTTCTTCCCAATCTAAGTTATAGGTTTGGTAACCGTTCATATCTACAAATTGTAGTCCCTTCGTGGCTTAAACAAGCTCTCTTATAACTTATTGCGCCTCGGGCTCTGATGTGGTTAACATCCTTGGCTCGTAGGCTCTTAATGCTTAATGTTTCAGTTCCTTATTTGTACTCTTACTCATTTGCAGGTCATCCCTATAAGATTCTGGTTCTTTGAGCACTATCCACCGTTAGGTTACATACTAAATGTAGTATCTGATTTCATGATAAGTTGCTGCATCCTGCTTCCTGCTATGGAAGTTGTTCAGGTGATCTGAGGTTACTCAATGCCTTTGACACTACTATCATTTTACTAGACTTATGTCTTTTAATAGTCAAGGTTAGGTTCATATTAGGCGTTTGCCTTACGGTGTCCAAGTTGGATATCATCCTGTCGTCTTATACTTCCATCTCAACGCTTCGTTCAACTTCTGTTGACTACGCCACCCGTTGATGATCAATCATACTTGGGTGTTAATGAGTTAGACGAACAGTATTAGCTGTCATTCATCAGTTTGTTCGGCTCGACTATGCCCGCTCTGTGGGATAGTCCTCTGAGCTTTCCTCTGTGGGATTCGTATGTCCTTACCCTTGGTAGGTTATATCTTAAGTTTATGTCCTTTATCTTGCTTTCTGGGCTTCCCAACATCTTCATTGTAGAATGTTTGTTATTGGTATTCTTAGTGTTCAAACTGGGAGTTTTATCCCATCCCTGTTGGGAGTCGTTCTATCGACTGCCTTTATTGTATCTCTTGATACATTCCGTGTATGTTGTTGTCGTAGTACATTGTACTGTTGCTAACATCCATATGGTCTAATATTATGTCCAAGTTCCGTTCCCGGCTGACTGATGTGTCGGCTCATCTCATCATGGTCAGGCCGTCAGGCCTTTCCAAGCCCATTTTTCTGTTCTTATGGATTTACCATCCGGTATTAATATATGCTACAACTGTAGCGTTCTCCTATTTCGCCTTGATGGCTTTTCGTGTGGCTTAACCGTGGTAGCACTTGCTATGGCAACTGCGCCATGCAGGATGGGCTATTGGTACAAGGTACGTTGATAGCAATACTTCTTTCTAATTTCCATGTAATTGGTAGTCCTCGGGACTCCTTCGATAATCTCTTATTTTGGATAACCGTCCATCGGGCAGTTTCCTTGTTGTTTGACCGTACTGTCATCTATTAGGGCGTTCCTCTTCCTGAGGGAACCCCTTAATACTTTCTTATGTCTTAATCCTCGCTCTTGTCTCCACACATTTTGTTGTGGTTACTGAGTAATGATTCTCCTTTAGGCACTACATCGTAGTCCTATTTCGGTACACAATTTATATAAGTTCCTATCGTCATCCGCATTATGTTGGCCAGGTTTGTAACCGTTTTCATTGTATGGGGTTTGGAGTTCCCGTTTCTAACTGGACTTCCCAGTAATCTCAATCCTCATGCTTTGTATTATCCTACTGTTATGCTCCTTCGGACCACTGTCCGGTACTCATGTCGCTTCCCTTTTCCTTTCTATTACACCCGTAGTGCTTCCCTTATTATTGGTATTGCGGGCTTTTTCGACTGCGTAGCATGTCGACCCATGTTGCCGGTAATTACCGTTCCCTTACTGATAGTATTCCATAGGTAGCGCCTGTTTCTCTGTTGCGCTCCATTGAAAACCTCCAAGTTCTCCGTAACTGTTGTACAACAAGTTGTTTCTTGTATCGCTTACTGTTAACTAACTGCCAGATCGGGTTTCCCCGAGTAAGAGAAGGCTTTCTTCTCTCTGGCGTTTGTTCCACATATTTAGGGTTAGGGATGTGGAGGGCGGGCCTAGGTACTATGGATATCCGGTAAACACCGGGAAGTCCTGACTAACGCACCTCTCACTCTATCTCTCAACCCTTAACCCATAACTCAATCTCAACCTCATCATTCTCCTAAGTTCGGTATTTCTTGTCTTCAGAGCGTAACTACGCTCTGATACCACTTTTGTAACACCCCAACTCAATCCAATTGTGGTCTCGCAACTTAACAGCATATATATATACATCACAGCGCGAATTCTTTACAATCCAGGACCTTGCCACCGTCTGACTACAGAATATACCGAACATTAGTACAACAATCTTAACCATTTACATATCCTTCTTACAACCCCTCACATCCTATACATCTTACTAACTCAAATTGCCATACGAGTGTACATGCACAACTCGTAGGCCACACTTAACCCGTAACACTTTGTCCCCCTTCTTACTCTCGCGACAGCCGCTTCCTGATGTACCTGTGTAGTAAAAACAGCCCCCAAGGGGGTCAGCACGAATGCTGGTACGATCCCCTCATGGCCCCCAAGCTAACATGGCTACGACGACTAATTGTCGATAGCATGGAGGTTGATTAGATGCACAACATAATAGTAAATGCTGTAAACAACAATCCAAATATGAACAATCAAGTTCACACACATGAACGACTTAAATGCATTCCCTTAATTAGAGAGTTAGTTATTTAACTCCTTAAGTTATGTTTCCTCTTAGTCTTAGTCCATCCTTATCTCACCTCAATCTTAATCTTATCTTAATCTTAGGAACAACCATCCTTTAATAAGGAGTGGATGTAGCTTATCTTAATCTTAATAACACAAACCATCCTTTAAAGAGGAATGGTTGCAACTCATCTTAACCTTACCTTAATCTTAAACTTAACAATACAAACCATCCTTTAATGAGGAATGGTTGCAACTTATCTTAACCTTACCTTAGCCTTATCTTAATCTTAACTAATCTCAATATACAAACCGTTCCTGGAAGGGAATGGTTGTAGCTCAATTCGAACCTGGGATTTAGGTGATCCCACCGCACCATCTTAATGCCACCTACTCTGGACGGGATTCCAGCGCAGCTGAGCCGGCAACCGGCCCTAGGCTACAAGTCCGAAGACAAGTCCTTAAGCGGAGGGCGGATCTGATTCAGATACCGTCCCCCTTTTTCCTTAGCATGCATGACCGGAGATCGGTCCCGGGTTTCCTCACTCAAGTTCCAGTTAGTAGTAATCTCAAGACCATATTTGTTGGTTAACCTCTTTCGGTTCATATCGTCCCTTATTAGGGGCGTTCCTTAGTCTCACTCAATTCCTTACCAAACATTGGTTTGTAAGTTCTCACGGTATGTCATGTTAGTTTTCAAACATCACACAACAATACAAGAAATATAATATATTCCGGTTGCATGCTTTATCTTGTTTAGTGAGCACACAAAAACAAATAGCACACAAGCCGAGGGACACCTCGTTAGCAAGCAGGTCACAAGAGAACTGTACCGTTCACCGTTGGTCGTTCGGCTGCTTACTCTCTTCCGGAGTCCAAACTCCCTAGTCCTAAAACATTCATTCAGTTTTAGGTTGTTAATCACTTAACTTAATCCAACTCACTTGACTTACTTAACTTACTTAGCTTACTTATCCTTTAATGATTCCCACCTAACACCTCTTAAGTCTTACAACTTAATCTTACAACTTAACCTTAAACTTTTAAGTTTATACTTATCTTAACTTAATCCCTTAAGTTCTTAGGGTCCTAATCATTACCACCCTACCAAAGGTATACCTTATTACCTATTACCATCCTTAGAATTTAAAATTTCTCTTTTTTTTTTTTATTTTAGGCCCGACCGAACTTCCGACCGACCTTACCTAAGGTCGGTCCATTCCAGAACACTTCATCGTTTGAAAATTCTACTCCGACCGACCTTGCAAGTCCGGTCCCAAGGTCGGTCCATTCCCGAGAGTTTCCCCGTGGGATGTTTAAGCCCGACCGAACTTGCCAAGTTCGGTCGATTCCAGAGACTTATTCCAGAGAAAGTACAAAATACATGCCCGACCGACCTTGCAAGTCCGGTCCCAAGGTCGGTCCATTCCAGAAACTTTCTCCGGTAGTGTAATTTGAGCTCGACCGACCTTGCAAGTCCGGTCCTAAGGTCGGTCGGCTCCAGAACCTTGTTTCTAAATTCTCTTTTCAACTCCAAACTTCTCCTCATATATCCTAATACTATAACCTCATTTGGGCACTTCAAATACACCTTAAGCCCTCCTCTAAACACCTTAAATCATTCACCAAGATCCACCTTAGTCTTATGCATTTTCCTTATAATAATGCTAACACTTGTAACGTTTTCCTCTAGGTTCTAGGTGGTGGTTCATACCTAATGTAACCACTATGCCAAATGTTTTCCTCACCACTATAACATCATCTCCCAAGCATCTTTCACCATCGAAAACTCTTTTTTTTGCATTTACTTAAAGTTCCTTCACAAGCTTAAGCTTCCATCATCAACCTTATTTCCTTCCTCGTTGTTTACCAACATTTCCCTAAGTCCTAAATACTCAATTACATTCTCTTGATTCCTAAATCCTTCAAGTAATGCCTAAGTCATTATAACTCATTATAACACTTTATCTGACCCCTTTTTCATCAAGACAACCTCTAAAACTTCCTAGTACTTCCTTAGTCATTAAATTCCCTTGGAACATATCTAAATCACCTTAAGCATTACACCATCTCCTTAAACTTATGCACAAGTCTTACAATCCTCATCTCATGATTTTGGTGTGTTCAAAACACTCATCTACACTCTAATTTCCTCATGGACCACCCTAGGTCATTCTAAACCTCAAGAACTCCTTAGTTCACTAATCTCCACTCAAATTCCTCATAATGACTCCTAGTAGATCCTAGGTCATATTAATTCACCACCATCACCTAAACACTTATTTTCTACTCAATTTTCGCCATAGCACCTCTAGCATCATAGCATGCCCAAACACATTATTTTCCTCATTTAACCATCTCACACACATCAAGGTCTTTCTCATCATATCTCATCACCCAAACCAACTCATTCACAACAAACTCAATATATTGCAATAATCTTAAATTGCGTAGCACTAAGGCTCTTAAATGACATGGCTCTTAGGCCCTTAAATAACTTAAACTTAAACACTGAATTTCCCACATATAAAGCCTTCACCTGCAAATACACTCATCAATCTCATAGTAGTTATAACACTCTTAAAACTCCTCTTAACTTATATTACTAACTCATTCCCATTGGCTTCTTAGTCACAAGTTCACAAGCTTATTTAAGTTCTTTTTCTTAGGTTATATAACCCAATACACAATGTAAGCTCTAAGCCACATTGGTATCCACTTAAACTCATCCCTTAAAACTTAAACCACCATTAGGTAAGCATTTTACCTTGTTTTCTCAAGCTTATCTTAACTTCCTCCTTAGACCTTCTTCTTGCATGAATCTCGGCCACCACTTAAATTCCCCTTCCCAATGTTCTAATCAATATTCAATGACTCATATGAGTACTAAACAATACACTAACCTCAAGGAATGAAAACCTAGGTTAGAAATGTGTTCTAAGGCATAAAAGTGGATGATTACCTTTGAAGTCTCAAAGTAGACTTGGGCATTGAATGAAATAGGACCTCCACTAGTCCTTGGTGAATAAATCAAGCTAGAACAAGGCATAGAAACAAGTCCCCATGAGAAGGAATTTTCGGCCATGTACAAGAAGTGATGGAAACTTGGTTTTTCTTATATTTTCTTTACCTTAAGAGAATGGAGAAGCTAATGAGCTCTTCAAACTTGGTTTTCCTCCATCAATGGAGTTTCCTCTTGGCACCAAAATGGAGCTTTGAAGGATTTGAAAAGATAGAAAGATAGGTCTTGACCTAACTAAGAGAAATATGTGTTTAGTTTTTGATTTGGAGTAAAGATGAACACTTAGTGAGTGATTGAAGGTGGAGCACCCATGGATGGAGCTCTCTCGGTTTGGAGCAAAAGAAGAGAAGAAGAAATCGTGTGAAGAAGAGAAATGAAGAGAGAGAAGAAGAAAAGGTGGCTTATAAGAGATATTTGCTTTAATAAAGCAAATAGTACTCTTTTACTTATCTCTTCTTTTCTTCTTATTTGACTACTTATGGTGACTCACCCTCCTTATAAACCGGCCCCCTACCTTAAATAAGGCTAGTCATGGTCTTTGTTGACCAACTAATTAGCTTATATTGATTAAAACTTAAACTAGTCACTATTTGGCACTATTCACAAATCAGTGCACATATTCTGAAATTTTTGATTTCCCATTGATTAAGGCTTCCTAATGTGATACTAATTAGTACACATGTTGATTAAAGAGTAATGATGGACATCTAGCCACTCAAAACTCAATTCTAAGACAATTTCTCAAAAATGTGCTTTAAGACTTCTTAAAGCACATTTTGTGTTTTAACTTGTTTTCAAGCTTGGTTTTCTTTGCTAATTGATTTAAAATGTCCATTAGCATATTACTAAAGTCTTATAATGGTATTTGGGTGCTAATCAAAGTCACTCCAAGCTTAGAGCACGTTTTCCCTGATTGCCCTTAAGGCACTTTCTTGTGTTTTCCTTGGTTTAATTGTCTACCAATCTTTCTAAGGCATATTCTAGCCTTACTACATCATAATTTGATGTTTACTTAGCATACTTAGGTTTGGGGTATTTCAAAAAGGGAAGTTAGTTAAGGTAATACATGGGGATGGTGTTTCAGATGTGGAAACCTTTGGGTTTCTGTGTACAGGTTGAGGGGCATTCTAAATATTATAATGTCATGATAACAAGATTAAAACATTGCTAACTTGCTTAGCTAAGGAGGGTATACATCTTGGGTGGATTGAAAACAATCTTGGGTTAAACTTGTCACACGTTTGATGCTTAAAAATACTATAGAACAATAGCTAGAGGGAGTACTTAGTTAACTTGTAAAACAACTATGTTAACGTCCTAGGAGTTAAATAAAGTCAAAGTGAGTACTTGGGAAGTTCTAAGGGATAGAATAAATTGTACATTCAACCACTCACCTAGGGAATAACACCCGGTAAAATAAGATAAACTAGGAAGTGTCACAAAGGGTTGTCACGAAATCATGAACTGACGCGTTATTTTTACTCAATGTTAGGCCATAACAAATGCCAAGTGGACCCAGTGTGTGAGATAACACTTGCTTCTGAATAAGGTATGGATATGTGTGGTCCGTATGTTGTCGTGTTACACGGCTTGTGTGCTGTGTGCTTTGTTTGACAATGACCACAAGACTAACGCTTGAAATTGGACTGCTTGTTTTAACTTGCTTATATGCCTATGCTATTATTGTTGCATATTGCTTGCGCGCACACAGTAGTGTAGTCCCTTCTCGATGATGAAACCTTGAGATGAAACACAACGAACTTCGTAAACAAAACAAAGGAACTACATAAAGGGAAAACTCCTCTTAACTATAGAGGACTTCTAATGACACCCACTATGGTGTCGAGCTATCAACAATAATGATAAGTAAATACCTTGTAACACCCCAACCGTTAAACACGTCATTACCTCTTAATCTGTCACAAATTACCCTTACTCACGCAGCGGATCTCTATTACAATGAAGGGTGGTACAACGCCGTTAGCCACCCATATGGCTAACCAGGCCTATCTCACATACAGTAACGGTCTGATGGACTGGAACAACCGATTACACAATACAACACAATGCCCAATTCATTCCTTTACTATACCGGGTCTACAATATATGGGTGCCGACAACATATTCGGTCTTACACCCTCTTTTAATACATAAGTAATTAATCTAGGTACCCATGCAACCCACCGACCCCATCCTACTCTCAAACGGTGACATCTTCGGTGTACCTGAAAAAAAAAACGTTGCCCTTAGGGGCTCAGCTTAACGCTGCATATGAAATTCGCATACCCCGAACGCTAACCGGGGTACGCCGACTACTTTTGTCGGATATACATGGAGTTCATTTTAGTCAAACAACATGCATCATAGCAATACAATATATGTTTATTACTCAAGGAATCTACATCCAATCACGGAACACAATTCCTAACTAACATAACAAGGTTGTTAGTTGTATCAGTTTACTCTTAGGCCTTGAGGGTTATACCTCACTATGCCTTGTTTATTCATTCAATATCTCACTCGCTCTCTCTCGGGTTACTTATTCATATACACACCCATTCTCTTGGGCTACTCATTATCTCACCCACACTCTTGGGTTATTCATGCTCGTTATCTCACCCACACTCTTGGGTTATTTATACTCAAGCTATTGTAGATTCTCGAGACACTACAGGTCTCCTACGTCACGTTTGTTACTCTTAATAAATTCTCAGGCCAAAACTCATGGCTCTCGAGCATAGTCTTACTTCCCCGTTTTTGACCCTACTCTGGGTCTAGCATGGTGGGAAGGTTCAACTAGCTCACGGAACTCTCTCTTAGTTTCCTAACTCTTTTACATAGGTCCGACTACTCTCGGACTACTCTCATTCCCATACACTCCTCTCTCGGAGTTATAATAACATTATGTGTTTTAGTCTAGAAGCATCACTCTCGATGTTTCTAATGACTTTGGGAACAATACACAAGTTCGGTTAATCTTAGGGTTTAAGAGTTACCCATACGTTTCATTTACTCATAATTTCGGTTATTTTCTCATGTCTGGTAAAATCCTCATATAGGAGGTCGACCATGTCTCAAGGAGCTACTAATCCCTTAGGTCTCTTTTACCTTCTTTACTAGTTCACATCTTCGAACTATCTTTAATCCTCTTGAAGGAGGTTCTCTTATCTTTCCACTCTCATTTGTTTCGTGGATTGTGTCATTATGGTTTACTAACCGTTATCGGGTAATTACTCAACCCGCACATCTCCTCACATTCTAGGGAGTTCATATGTTTGCGTTATCGTTATAATTTAATGGATAGTTTGTGTGTTTGCACGTTTTCATTATCATAAGCATCGACCCGATCTATGGGTCTCTAGCCAAACGTTACTCACTATGTGTCAGTCTTTACACTATGTTAGACCACACCGGCATAAAAGTATGTTAGCTCATTCAACATACAACTAGATATACATAATCAAAAAAGGGATTATTTTCATGCTTTAGTCTTGATTAAGCCGGCACACAAACACACAAATCAACGTAACTCGGTTAGCACGCGGAGTATGAGAAAATCATACCTTTCACCGGGGTTTTTACTTTTTGTAACACCCCAACCGCTAATCCTTCCATTATCCTTTAATCCTTCCCATAATTACCTTACTCGCAGCGGAATACTTACCTACTCCCGGCGGGTGATGCATTGCCGATAACCATCCAAGGTTAACAAGGCTACTACTACTTACCGTATCGGTCTGACGATTAGAATGAATACATACATACTACTTACTTTACAATACCGAATACTTACTTACATTTGATTACCGAGTATACCGAATATATGAATTACATTCCAACACTACTTCCCAAAAATGATGAGTTTATACAACTACTCCTTCCTATCCAAACAAGAATTCAATATCCCCAAAAGGTGTACCACATGGTACACCGGCTACACAAAAGCTCTAGCCGTGTACAACTCGGTACACTATTCCAATTCCTACTAACTACTACTCTCAAAAAGAATTACATGCTGCCCTTACTCTACCTTCACGCCTCGCGGGTACCTGTGGAGTAAAAACATTCCCCCTAGGGGGTCAGCTTACGCTGCATATGATAACCGCATACCTCGCGTACTAGCGAGGGTACGCCAACTATTTGGTCGAGTACATGCGGTTCGTTTCATTCATACATACATACATGCTTTATACAATACAACATGCATTCATTTACCAAACATACATACATACAATACATACAAGGAATACAATACAAGTCATTCAATCACACTTACCATACTCACCGCATCACGGAGACACAATTCTACAATACATACAAGGTCTTGTTAGCCTTATTACACACCCGGGTTAATCGGGTGTTCAATACTTCTACTGGGTCAATGACTTACAATAGTCAAGCCCAATACAAGTGCAATACATACTTCTTACATACTTTACTTCCAGTTAAGTCGGTATGACCTCCGGGCAGGGAATACTACTTCCCACCACCGGGCTTTAGGGTGGCCCACTAATCCAGGATGCTACCCATACAAAGGGAATTGGTCCAAGGAAAAGATCATAGCCAGGATTCGGTTCCAACCTCTTGTGGTTCCTTATCCTCACGCGTGGCCGAAACTTTATCGGGCTTCTACTCATTCCATTTTACTCATTACTCATGTTAGGAGTTAGGTGTAGGAATTAGTAGATGTCCATACTTACTTCCATACATACATACGTACACAAGTACTCATACTTACACACACACTCCATTTCCATTCATACAATTCATGAATTATACAAACTAAATGTTCAAGAGCATAAAACAAGAACAATATAGTTCAAACACAATTAGGTGCAATATAAGTCCGATTCATGCATTTATCTTGTTGGTGATCAAATAAGCACACAAATCGGTAACCAAGTTAGGATACAGGGCATGAGGAAATCATACCGTTCACCGTCGTAGGGTACTACCGTTTCTTTTGAGCTCAACTATGAGGTTCCTATACATACATGAAGTAGTATGATCAATGATCTATTATTGATCTACTTACTCCTTCATTGATACCTCAATGCATACTTACTACTCTATTACTTTCTTATTTGGTTATAAACCATTCTCCTCTCTAACTACCTCATAAACTTGTTTTCTTACCAACTTACTTACTTTCTTAACATTTTTACTTCATCAATGGTGTATTACTACATATATATGCATATAAGTATATAGGCATATATATATGTATATATGATTACTATGGTCATATGATTAAAACATTTTTTTTTTGTAAGTGTTTGGGCCGTCCGACCCACCGTCCGACCCAACCCTGGGTCGGACCATTCCAGTAGGTTTTCGTCCTCTGAAATTACTCCCGTCCGACCCAGCACTATTCCGTCCGACCCTACCCTCTGGGTCGGACCATTCCAGAAAGTTTCGATTTTGTCATCCAGGTCATGTCCGACCCACGTCCGACCCAACCTCTGGGTCGGACGAAGTCAGAAACTTCGATGGAGAAAATTTTTTGCCCGTCCGACCACGTCCGACTCACGGCCCTGGGTCGGACCATTCTAGAAAGATTTCCTGTCGATTATCAAGGCCCGTCCGACCCACGTCCGACTCACGGCTCTGGTCGGACGGTTCCAGAAAGTTTTACCGTGGTTTCTCAAGGCCCGTCCGACCCACGTCCGACTCACGACTCTGGGTCGGACGGTTCCAGAAAGTTTATTTTCGTTTGTTCAGGCCCTGTCCGACCCAGCGTCCGATCCAGCTGTGGGTCGGACAGTAGCAGAACTTTGCTACAGGCCTTGTTTTCTTTCCCAATTTCACCCATTGCTTCCCTAATCTTTACCAATACTTCCCCACATGATTTAGCACTACTTAAACACTCTAAATCACCTTAATTCATCCCCCAA
The DNA here is from genome assembly GCA_023374045.1 of Limonium bicolor. Taxonomy (NCBI): domain Eukaryota; kingdom Viridiplantae; phylum Streptophyta; class Magnoliopsida; order Caryophyllales; family Plumbaginaceae; genus Limonium; species Limonium bicolor. Next base: position 287,194,826 of record CM041782.1, read on the forward strand.
ACTTACTACACAATACCTACACTCACTTACACATTTTCTTCATTTCATTTCAACACTCATGCTAGTTTCCTCTTCACTTATGCTACAGTTTTTTGTTTCCTCTATTATGCTACAGATTTCCACCTTAACTCCTATACTCCAATGCTCCCTCAACTAATGTTTATTCCTAGCATCCGAATGCATTACCTTACACTCTAGTTCAATCCATTTACAAACCTCATTTCCAAATCTGTTACAACTGCTAAAGCACTCCATTAAACTCTCTAACTACTTCCTCTTTTTACACAAGCTAAGTCCTCTCATTTCTACACAAAATTTGACATAGTCTCCCCTATAATTCTTACTTTGCTCACACACTATTTCATCTCACAAATTCGTGTTCTCACAACCTGTTACACAATACTCATTATACACATTTCAATACCACTACAACATCCATAAAATCCTGCACACATACACATTCACTACCTAAGGTTTTCCCAAGTTTTAAACATCATTTAAAACTTCCAAAAACTGTTACATTCTTTTCTCCAATACATTACTACATTACCACTACTCTTACTCAATCCATTAGTCATTTTACTTACTCAAAAACTGTTACAATACCACATACACAAACTACCCCAAGTAAGGGCATTACCTTGACTTGTTAGTTTTTTTTTCTTTCTTCTTTTCCTTCCTCTTCCTTTCTTCTCCTTTGTTCTCGGTCCCAATGAGATTCACACACACACAAGTGCTACAGCACATACCAATACACACAATACCAATTTAGCATCCATTTTACACTAACCCTAGAATTTAAGTTTTAGGGTTTAGAAAAGGGTGTTACCTTCCAATGAGTAGATGAAGTTCTTGACTAGTGAAAGAACAAGATTTCTAGCCCAACAAAAAGCCAAAATCGGCTTGAACAAAGAAGGCCAAGAGTTCAAAAACTGAAAATTCTTAAAATGCCAATGAGAGCTAGAAACAATGGATTTTTGAACTTCTTTTTACCTCAGATGAAGAGGAGGTGAAGGTGTCTTCTAATGGTGACTTGAATCTTCAAATGGGGAACACCCACCGAAATGAAAGTTGAGCTTTTTCGATTTTTGAAAGGAGGAGAATGTTCTCCTTTGCAAGGGGATTCTAGTGGTATGGTTTTTATGATTTTTGGACAAGGTTTGAGCCTTCAAAATTGAGAGAGAAGGAGAGGGCTGGTTTGGGTTGTCCAAATCGCCATTGTCATCGTGCAAGGAGGAAGAAGGGAGAATATGGAGTGAGAGAAATCGCGAGAGGGAGGGATGGGTGTGAGGTGAGAGGATTTTGTTTGTCTTTTTACTTATCCTTTGTCATTTAGTGAATTAGGAATAATAAAGAGAGGGGGAGTGAGAGGGAAATCGGCTACACACATGCCCCTCTACAGATTTTTGCTTTTTATTTGCAAAGTGGACACACTAAGTTTGTTTATTGCATTCTCACCCCACAACTTACCGGTTGTTACAGTTTTTCACTAACCGGTACCCGTTTTCCGGAATTTTCTCGTTTAATTAATTTTATTGGTTCTAAAGCTTCACTAATATTTATTAGTGACTATTTAGTTGACCAAAATTGTTACGAGTCAGTTTGACCCGCTTAAAGTCACGTTTTCCGGTTTCCTCGAAAAACGCGCTTTAAGGTTCGTTTATGCTTTTAACCCATTTTAAAGGTCCGTTTTCTTCGGGATTTGTTCCCTAGTATTTATTTAGTGTAATTAAGCTTTTAAAAATATATTTAGCCTAATTAATCACTGTTTTTAATTACGGGGTATTTCAATCTACCCCCCTTAAGAAACTTTGCCCTCAAAGTTGCTCAAGGTTACAGTTTGCCATTTCTACTCATTGGCAAGCCAATGCCACAATGCATCCTACTACCACCGTACAAGGTGTTCACAATTCTTACACTACCAGCTACGCAATTCAAATACCATGTCACATACTTAGTTCAAATACCATACGCAATACTCAATCCATACGCAATACTTCATTCAAATACCATACACAATGCTCCATCCAATTCATACATTCCACAATACATTCGCAATACTTCACAATGTCATTCGTGTCATATACCGTACGACACCCATGCATTACTCATTACATACATACCATACACATCGTACTACATACCAAATACTACTAGCACTACTTTGTGCCAATACATACAATTAGCACTACATGTGCCAACAAAATACGATTACAATACATACATACTACGCAATGCTAACCCGAAGCAATGCAAAAGCAAAAAGGCTCTACCCCCCTTAAAAAGGGTACGCCCCGTACCCTCCGTGCTATACGGATACTAGACATCTAGTCTACAAATAAATTCGGGTACTTCGCCTTCATGGCGTCCTCTAATTCCCAAGTCGCTTCCTCGACATCGTGGTTAGACCACAAGACCTTCACCATTCGTACGATTTATGGCGAGTGTCTCTTGTCTTGGTATCAAGGATTCGCAGTGGAGTCTCGACATATCTCATCGTCGGCTCTAGGGATAGATGTTCGGGTTCTAATACATGAGAGGGATCGGCTATGTATTTCTTGAGTTGTGATACATGAAAGACATCATGAACACGCCCCAATTCTTCAGGCAATGCTAGCCTATAAGCTACGGCTCCAATCCTCTCGGTAATGGCATACGGGCCAACGAATTTCGGGCTCAGTTTGCCCTTCTGGCCAAATCGAAAGACACCCTTCATAGGTGAGACACGCAGGAACACTTGGTCGCCCACGGCGAACTCAAGGTCGCGTCGTCGCACATCCGCATAGGATTTCTGTCTATCTTGGGCTGCCTTCATATTGGCTCGGATTTGTTGTACCTCAGCTTGTACTTGTTCCAAATACTCCGGTCCTATGATGACCGCTTCGCTTGACTCATCCCAACACAACGGGGTACGGCAAGGTCTACCATACAAAGCTTGGAATGGCGACATCTTAATCGAAGCATGGTAGCTATTGTTATACGAAAACTCGATAAGATGAAGCTTCTCAATCCAGCTCCCCTGGAAGTCTAAGGCACATGCCCTTAGCATATCCTCTAGTGTTTGGATGGTCCTTTCTGTTTGACCGTCGGTCTGTGGATGGAAGGCGGTGCTAAGCTTCAACTCAGTACCAAGCGCTTCCCGTGTCGCTCTCCAGTATCTCGAAAGAAATCTGGTGTCGCGGTCAGATACAATGGTTTTTGGGACTCCGTGGTGTCGGATGATCTCCTTGTCGAATAGCTCTGCGAGCTTCGCCACCTTCCAGGTGTCCTTCATCGGTATGAATCGGGCAACCTTGGTGAGGCGATCGACTACTACCCAGATCATGTTGAGTCCTCCCCTAGCAGGTGGGAGTCCAACAACAAAATCCATGGAGGATGTCATGGAATTTCCACTCCGGAATGGGCATGGATTGCACCATTCCTCCCGGTCTTCGGTGCTCAAACTTCACCTTCTGGCATGTGAGACACCTCAGAACATACTCAGTCACGTCTGACTTCATCCCTGACCACCAGAAGTACCTCTTCATGTCTTTGTACATTTTAGAGGCTCCCGGATGGACATGCAATGTCGAACAATGTGACTCACGCAGAATGCGATCCCTTAGCTCAGCATTGCTTCGGGGGACGCATAATCTGCCATTCAAACGGATCAGACCATCTTCATGCAGTTTGAAGTCGTACTTTCGGCGCTCGAAGGTACCATCTGTGATTTTCTGTCTGATCTCTGTGAAGTAAGGGTCGCTCAACTGAGCGTCTCGCACCTCGTCAAGCCAAGCGAAGCGAGTAGCGAATGGAGCGAGTGTGCTCGACGACTCAGGGCGTCGGCTACTACGTTTGCCTTCCCTTCTTTATACTGGAGGTTGATGTCGTAATCCGAGAGGAACTCCATCCACCTCCTCTGCCTTAGGTTCAATTCTTTCTGGGTGAATACGTACTGTAGACTTTTGTGGTCGGAATAGATGGTGATGCTTACCCCATAGAGATAGTGTCGCCATATCTTCAAGGCGAAGACAATGGCTCCTAACTCTAGATCATGTGTCGGGTAATTCTCCTCATGCTTTTTCAGCTGGCGAGAAGCATAGGCTACTACCTTGCCATGCTGCATGAGTACGCATCCCATGCCCTTGCCTGATGCATCACAATACACCTCAAATCCCTCTGTGCCCTCTGGAAGTGTGAGAATTGGCGCTGAGGTCAATGAGTCTTTCAATTTCTGGAAGGATACCTCCGCACTCCTTTGTCCATACAAAGGGTGCATCTTTCTTCATCAATGACGTCATGGGCTTAGCGACTTTTGAGAAGTCCTTTACAAACCTCCGGTAATAACCGGCTAAACCAAGAAAGCTCCGGATGTCGGTAACAGTCTTAGGTCTAGGCCATGATCGCACTGCTTCATTTTGGATGGATCTACTGAAATGCCCGCGCTCGAGATGACATGACCGAGGAAAGATACCTGATCTAGCCAAAACTCGCATTTGGAGAACTTCGCATACAGCTGGTTCTCGCGCAGTGTCTCAAGTACTTTTCTCAAATGGTTTTCATGCTCTTCTGGTGACTTCGAATACACAAGGATGTCGTCAATAAATACTACTACTGAAGTGTCCAGCTGATCACTGAATAACCGATTCATTAGGTCCATGAATTTGGCTGGTGCATTAGACAAACCGAATGGCATCACCGTGAATTCGTAGTGGCCATATCTTGTTCGGAATGCTGTTTTCTGAATGTCTTGCTCTTTGATAGCAATTTGGTGGTAACCGGATCGGAGATCAATCTTAGAAAAGACGGATGCTCCCTTCAACTGATCGAACAGGTCGTCGATGCGTGGCAATGGGTACTTGTTCTTTACAGTGACCGCATTCAATTCGCGGTAGTCGATGCAGAGGCGGAGACTACCGTCCTTCTTCTTCACGAAGAGGACCGGTGCTCCCCAGGGTGATACGCTCGGGCGTATAAACCCTTTGTCGAGAAGATCATGTAGCTGTTCTTTGAGTTCTGCCATTTCTGCCGGTGCCATACGGTATGGTGCCCTAGCAATGGGACCAGTACCCGGTACAAGGTCGATTTCAAATTCTACCGCCTCTGTGGTGGCATACCAGGTAGCTCTTTCGGAAATACATCAGGGAATTCTGAGACTACTGCTACCTCGTCACTGAACTCTGGATCTCTCTCCAGGTCTTGCACGTGACATAAATACACTTCATGCCCTTTTCTGAGCTCCCGATACATTGCCATGGCGGAGATGACTGTAGTTGAAGGCTCTCTCGGTCTCTGGCGGTATGAAACAGTGACCCCAGATGGACTCTTGAGCAGCAATCGGTGCTCGGCGCATAGGATTCTCCCCTTGTGCCGCTCCAACCAGTTCATTCCAATAATTAAGTCGAATCCCAATCCGTTGAATTCAATGAAGGAAATGGGAAACGCTTCACCTTTGATTTGAATGGTGGCTGATTTGTAATACTTGGTACATGTACCCGCTCCTTCGATGGGAGAGTAACCAAGAAGTTGGTAGCTCATCCGCATCTAGCCCCAACTTCTTCGCAAGAGATGGCGATATGAAGGTGAGAGGCGCCGGAGTCGAATAATACTGAGGCTTCGATGCCGTTTACTGGGAATGTTCCCGTTAGAATGGTGCCGCTCTTGCCGGCTTGTTCTTCGGTGAGGATGCTCAGGTTACCTTCGGTACCGAGTCCACAACCTATTGATTCATGAGATTATAAGTAAAGATGGTGGAACGCAAGTGGAATTTAATAACCAACACTGCTTTTATTGAATAACCAACCATCATACATACTGTGTCTCTAATACACGTTACTACTGGATTACATGCTACTACAAGATTAATACTTTCTAAAGGTAAGGTTCAGGCGTCCGGTATCATGTGTGTGGCATTGATTATTGCCGGTGGTGCCGTATTCAACTTGATCTTCTGGATCCCGTGATACAGCAACCTTGATTTTCCACCCATGATTAGAACATCTCCTGATCTCAATACCAATTTTTCTGCGAGGTCCACACGCTTCCGCTCGCTATACAAAAATACGGCGTCATCACCAATGGACCAAGACACTACGGGCACTCCTAGTTCAAGAGATTCCGCTGTCTCGTCCTTGTCTTGGTGTAAGCCAAGTCGTCCTTCTTTTTCATAGAAGTTGACGATACACAGATCTGCTTCAAGTGCAGGGATTGGTTCATCTCCACATTGTTGTGCAATTTCTACAGCTTGTGTGACAAGCGTTTGGAATTCTGGGGGTATTGCTGGAGGTGTTGCTCCGTCTCCTGCTCGCGTTGTTTGGTATGTCTTGGTATAAGGGTTCCAGTCCTTTCCCAAGCACATCATTTTCAGCTTCATTGTAGCTCCACCGGGAATTCGGGTGTATAAAATCCTCCTGGACCCGTTCCTAACTCGTTGCATCGTCGGATGATTGAAATTTGTGCTTCGGGTGTCAGGTATCCTTTTAATAAGATCATACCTGGGCGGATGACCTGACACTGTTCGTTGTTGAAGTGGTGGTTGGCGATGTCGGTCTCTTCATGAGGTGAGTTTGAAGGTATTGGGTAACAGATATGGAATTTCCCTAAGGTGGTAAATTCATCTAGAATGAGTTCTAGGCTTACTAATTCATTTCATGCTCAATACATACTTCCATGTTACTTATCATGCTCATTTCATACTTCAAGTACTTACGCATTCATGCTTCATTCATAATTACTTTAATACTAGTCATGCTCTTCAAGGATTTAAGGTTACAGTGGTTACCTGGGCCGGACTTAGTCCCGGTCCCATCACGGTCTATGATGTGTAAGGCCGGCTGCCTCTGCGGTGCGCCCTTCTGCGGACCTCGGGACCCCTGTCCCTGTGAGGTATGCTGGGCATGAGCATCGCCAGATGCAACCTCCTTGCCCTCACGCTGCTTGTAGCCCTGGTAGTTGCCCTTGGGCTTAGAATTCTCCGGGCATGCATTGGCACGGTGGCCCGGTTTCTGACAAGAAGCAGCGGATCTCCCTTCCTTGGCAATCTGTGCCGGGATGATCCTTGTTGCAGTTACGGCAGATGTAGCTGCGGCCATCGGATTGGTTCTTTCCTTGGCCAAATCCAGAACCTATAGCTTTCGAGTTAGCAAGGTTTGGTATACTTACAATACTCTATATACATACAAATCCACAAGTGCACTAATTCGGTTTCGGTTTCTTACCCCTGTAGGGCTGAGACCTCAGTGGCTTAGCTGCCACTGGTGCGGTGTAGGCAATCTGTAATGGCTCAGCTGCCTTGCCCTTCTCAGCATGGGCACCGCCGTCTCCGGATGTATTTTTCTGATGATGGGAGTGCTTCCCCTTCCTTTTCTTCCAGGGTTTGGATTGGTTTTGTTCATCGGAGGGGTTACCCTTGCCGCTCACCTTGCGCTTCAGCGCTTGCTCCTCATCTCTTAGCTGGCAGGTGATCTCAACTCGAGATGCAGCGTGGTAACACTCCTGGATTACTTAGGCATTAGGTTACATTTACATACGGGAATACTAATTCACATTACTCATGGCTTTTTAAGGTTCAACTTGTTTACCTGGAGTGAGGTAAACCGAGTGAAGCCCATGCCATACCGGAGTCGATGGCTCAGTCCGCCGTAGAAGCGGTCGACCAAGACTTGGCCGGTATACCCAAGGTCGGGTAGAAGTCGGAGAAGAGAGGTGAAGGTGCGGTAATATTCATCAACCGTCATCTTCTCGGTCATCTTTAGTGCATCGAGCTCAAGCCTTTTCTTGGTCTTGACATGCTCGGGTAGTACTTAGATCGGAGGAGAGAGGTGAATGCTTCCCATCCGAAGCAGGGTCAGCTATGTGCTCGCCTTAACGAGCGAGCTTCCACCAGTCCATAGCCGCGTCTTTGAGGTAGTACGCAGCTATCCTCACTCGAACTCCAGCGGGAGTCTCAAGTGTCTCGAAGGCTGTCTCCATCTCGGAGAGGTAGGCCTCGAGCTTGGCGGGGTCGCTCTCGCCTTTAAAGCATGCAGGTCGAAGGTCGGCGACAGCTTTTACCCAATTCGTTTCTCGGGGATGAGGTGGGTCGGGCTGCTGCTGCTGCTGCTGTGCTGTGTTTGTGTGTTTGCTGTACAGCCGTGATTACTTGCGGTAGCATCTGCGCTACCGTGGCGGCGACGATCTCAGCTATCGTCTGCGCGCCCGGTCCATCAGATGTCTCTCCTCTAGGTCGGCCTCGACCCCGTCCTGACATCTGAACAAGTGTGGATTACATTAGATGTTGTGATACTATGACCTCATGGTCTTCATTCAAGCAATGGTATCGTCTTTACAGACGTTAGTGGTATCCGTTATTGCTAACGGTAGTTCCTAGTTAGGTTTCTAGATATCCGTCTTAAGACGGTTGAAATCCTAACTCGGTAATCACTACTCTTAAGATTCTAATCATCAGAGCGATTTTTTCGCTCTGATACCACTTTTTGTAACACCCCAACCGCTAATCCTTCCATTATCCTTTAATCCTTCCCATAATTACCTTACTCGCAGCGGAATACTTACCTACTCCCGCGGGTGATGCATTGCCGTTAACCATCCAAGGTTAACAAGGCTACTACTACTTACCGTATCGGTCTGACGATTAGAATGAATACATACATACTACTTACTTTACAATACCGAATACTTACTTACATTTGATTACCGAGTATACCGAATATATGAATTACATTCCAACACTACTTCCCAAAAATGATGAGTTTATACAACTACTCCTTCCTATCCAAACAAGAATTCAATATCCCCAAAAGGTGTACCACATGGTACACCGGCTACACAAAAGCTCTAGCCGTGTACAACTCGGTACACTATTCCAATTCCTACTAACTACTCCAAAAAGAATTACATGCTGCCCTTACTCTACCTTCACGCCTCGTGGGTACCTGTGGAGTAAAACATTCCCCCTAGGGGATCAGCTTACGCTGCATATGATAACCGCATACCCGCGTACTAGCGAGGGTACGCCAACTATTTGGTCGAGTACATGCGGTTCGTTTCATTCATACATACATACATGCTTTATACAATACAATACATGCATTCATTTTACCAACATACATACATACAATACATACAAGGAATACAATACAAGTCATTCATCACACTTACCATACTCACCGCATCACGGAGACCAATTCTCCAATACATACAAGGTCTATTAGCCTTATTACACACCGGGTTAATCGGGTGTTCAATACTTCTACTCCGGTCAATGACTTACAATAGTCAAGCCCAATACAAGTGCAATACATACTTCTTACATACTTTACTTCTACTTAAGTCGGTATGACCTCCGGGCAGGGAATACTACTTCCCACCACCGGGCTTTAGGGTGGCCCACTAATCCAGGATGCTACCCATACAGGGAATTGGTCCAAGGAAAAGATCATAGCCAGGATTCGGTTCCAACCTCTTGTGGTTCCTTATCCTCACGCGTGGCCGAAACTTTATCGGGCTTCTACTCATTCCATTTTACTCATTACTCATGTTAGGAGTTAGGTTGTTAGGAATTAGTAGAAGTCCATACTTACTTCCACATACATACGTACACAAGTACTCATACTTACACACACACTCCATTTCCATTCATACATTTCATGAATTATACAAACTAAATGTTCAAGAGCATAAAACAAGAACAATATAGTTCAAACACAATTAGTGTCAATATAAGTCCGATTCATGCATTTATCTTGTTGGTGATCAAATAAGCACACAAATCGGGGTAACCAAGTTAGGATACAGGGCATGAGGAAATCATACCGTTCACCGTCGTAGGGTACTACCGTTTCCTTTGGAGCTCAACTATGAGGTTCCTATACATACATGAAGTAGTATGATCAATGATCTATTATTGATCTACTTACTCCTTCATTGATTCCTTCAATGCATACTTACTACTCTATTTCTTTCTTATTGGTTTATAAAACCATTCTCCTCTCTACTACTCATAAACTTATTTGAACTCTTGGCCTTCTTTGTTCCAGCCGAAGTAAAAATGGTTTTCTAAAACACTTTTGCTCCTCTCAACTGATCAAACAAGTCGTCAATCCGTGTAGTGGATATTTATTCTTCACCGACACTACATTAAGCTCCCGGTAATCAATACATAGCCGAAGGCTTCCATCTTTCTTCTTCACAAACAGAACTAGTGCTCCCCAAGGAGATACGCTAGGTCGTATGTATCCCTTGTCCAGTAAAATCTTTCAGCTGCTCCTTCAGCTCAGCCATCTCTGCTGGTGCCATACGGTACGGTGCCTAGCTATGGGACCGGTACCTGGTAGTAATTCAATGGAGAACTCTATCTCTCTGGATGGCGGTAAGCCTGGAAGTTCCTTTGGAAAAATATCTGGAAATTCCGACACCACTGGCATATCTGGATCAAAATCAGGGTCGTGCTCTACATCCTGAACATAGCATAGGTATACTTCCTTCTGCTTCCTGACTTGCTTGTACATAGACATAGCAGATATAACTTTTATTGATGGTGCTCTAGGGCTCTGGCGGTATGATACTGTCACTCCTGATGGACTCTTAAGTAACAGTCTGCGCTCTGCACAAAGAATGCAGCCTCTGTGCCGCCCCACCAGTCCATCCTGACTATAACGTCGAATCCTAGACCTCTGAACTCAATAAGGTCAATGGAAATCCTCCTCCTTAATACTGATAGTGGCTCCTCTATAAAGACGAGTGCAACTGATCTTCTCCTTAGACGGGAGTGCCACCTTAAAATCAGGTAACTCTACAGCGTCTAGCCCCAACTTCCCCGCAAGCGAAGGCGAAACGAAAGTATGTGAGGCTCCGGAGTCAAACATTACTAGTGCATCCACTCCATTAACAGGAAAGGTACCAGTGAGGATCGCGCCGCCCTTGCTGGCCTCCTCCTCAGTAAGAATACTTAAGGCACCTTCCGTCTCTTTAGTACAACCTAATAACAGAATCTGCGTAAGTACTTTGATATATGATGGGGTCTAAAGACATTCACTTTCATAACAATAATGCTTCATTGATGAGATGATCTCCTTTCAGATGTCCAACAATTACAATACTAGTACTTTCTAAAGTCAAACTTAATCTTCCTGGTTTCATGTGAGTGGTGTTTATCACTGTCGAAGGTGCTGTGTTTAGTTTGATCCTGTTAATTCCATGGTATAGCAACCTTGACTTTCCCCCCATTACTAAAACATCCTTGAACTCAATATGATTTTCTTTGCAAGGTCCACACGCTTCTGCTCGCCATAAAGGAACTCTGCGTCATCTCCAATTGAAAAAGATAATACTGGTATCCCTGTTCAAGGGACCCTTTTTGTTTCATCATTGTCCTGGTGTAGTCCTAAACGGCCACCTTCTTCATAGAAGTTGATGATACATAGATCACCCTTAGATTGGGAACTTGATTTTCTTCTAGCTGTTGAGCTGTATTAACTGCTTGTTCCACAATTGGTAAAAATTCTTCTGGGATTTTTGGTACTTGTGCTCCATCTCCATTTCTTGTATCTTGCTAGGTTTTTGTGTAAGGATTCCAATCCTTTCCTAAGCACATCATTTTCAGCTTCATCTTTGATCCTCCTGGAAATTCTGGAGTGTAGAACCCTCCTAGTCCTGCTCCCAATTCTAGACATTTTCTGATGATTGTTATTTGTGTCTCCGGTGTTAGGTATCCTTTGAGTAATATCAACCTGGTTGGATACCTTACATTGTTCGTTCCCTGGTTCTTGTATTTTGATAATGTTTTTCTTCCAGGGATGGCGGTGAGGGGATAGGAAAGCATATCTTATAGCTTCCTACGTGGTTTAAATTTTACTAGTGAGTCTTACTAATTCTTCCCTACTCAATTAGGCAATCAAGGCATGCAAGCACTCATTCACATCATCCATTGCTCAATAATAGGTTCACATGGTTTAGAAATACCTGGGTTGGTAGAAGGACCAGCCTCATCTGAGCGGTCCATGACATGCAGGGCGGGTCCCGATGCTGGGCCTTTGCCCTTATACCCTGAGCTTGGTTTGTTGGTGGAGGGCGAGTATCGCTAGCTCCATTCTTTTGGCCTGTGTTTGCTTTGCTCCCGGGCGGTAGTTACTGCTCTCCGGGTTTCGGATACACTCGAAAGCACGGTGTCCGAGTATCTGACAGTGGCGGCACTGAACTTTCTTCCCTTGGCAGTCCACGCCGGGGTGATCCTTTCCGCACTGTCTACAGTTGAAATGGCGAACATACTTCTGGCCCGTGTTTGAGCATGTCCTGAACCCTAATACAATCAAGGTCAATTATACATTCCAAAGGTACTGAAGTAATCACAAAAGTTTCAAATCTAACTGTCTGATTAGAGTGCCTACCCTTAGATGGGTAGATTTTCTGTGAAGTTGCCGCTCCATGGGTTCCTGACTGGGGTTCCCAGTAGTTTGGTCCCCTTCCTTGATAGGACCCCTATCCTTTCTGATAGGGTTTGTTCCTTTTGTTGGAGTTCACCTGCTTGGCATCTTCGCCACCAGGTCCGTCCTTCCTCTTTGGGAGCTCAAAGCATCCCTTCTCTTAAAGTGATCTCCACCACGGAGGCAGCATGATAGCATTCCTGTAAACTGGTGGGGATGAATGGTCCCATCCCAAACTGGAGTCGAGGGCTCAGTCCCCCGTAGAACCCGGTCGACCAACACCTGGTCCGAGTATCCTATACCGGGTAATAGTCGGAGTAGCGAAGTGAACTTCGCATAGTACTCATCCACTGACATCTTTCCGTCTGCTCCAGGGCGTCAAACTCCCTAGTCTTCACCATCCTGGTGTGGGCGGGTAGTATTTGCCCCTAAGTAGGATGTGTAGTGTCCCCAGTAAAAGCTGGGTCATCCAGGTGGTCGGCTTTCCATGTTCCACCAATCCCTCGCTGCATCCTTCAGATAAAAGGCAGCAAGCCTACCTTTTCCCTACTAGACTGCAAGCGTCTCGAACGCTGTCTCCATCTCCATGATGTATGTCTCCAAGTGAGCAGGGTCAGTCTGCCCCTTGAATGCAGTTGGCCTCAGATCACCAAAATTTTCACCAGTCTCTCTCTCTGGGTGGTGGTGTGGTGGAGGTAGCTGCTGCTGCTGTGCAACCCCCGCCTGTGCAAATGCCTGAGCGATTAAAGTAGCAATGTCTGCCAGCCTGATGTTTGGCTCCTCATCGGCCTGTCCACGGCGTCCTCCTCTTCCTGACATCTGCAGGATGTTGAGGTATATTAGATACTGTGGTCACAATCTTGGTCTTGGATAGTAGTCTAAGTAAAACTAACTTAAACTCCTTTCAATACTATCTCTCAACCCGTAACCTAAGTCTTAGAAATCCTAATCTCGGTGTATCCTTGTATCCAGAGCGTAACTACGCTCTGATACCACTTTTTGTAACACCCCAACCCGAAATCCAATAACTGAACGGCGATCACTCCCAAATAAAATACAACTGCAGCGGAAATAAATACAACAACGGGCGGTATTACAATGCCGTTGGCCACCCTTGTGACCAACAAGGCTAAATCCAAATACAATCTCCAAAAGTCACGGTCTGAATACGAATACAATCCGAGATACTAGGAATCAAACTCTAATGTAAAATACTTAAGTAAAAACAAGTAACTATAAGAAGACTCCCATAGCTTGAATCTACCCCACCTACACTCGGTGTGGTAATCTTCTCAACTTCAGGTACCTGAAAAATGGGGGTGCCCCCAAAGGGGCTCAGCAAACAATGCTGGTATGGAAAACGTGCAGCCCATCGTCTACCGGGCCACACCAACTACTTTGTCGAACACATGCAGTTCATTTTTATAAAGCTGTAAACAAGCATAGTCTGATAATAACAAGTATCCATACAAGGACAATAATGTCACATAGAACAAAACTTCAGAAGGTCAAGTTAGCTGAGCTGAATCATTTGATAGCTGTCGGGTCCACACAGTGGGACTGACAGATGTATAAAAGTATATCAATATAGTGGAGGTATAGTGACCCGTTATAGAGAAAGGTTGGGCAGTTAGTCCCCAGGAGATAACGTAGTTAAACCCTGTACTGAGAGCTGATGGGAAATAGAACCCACGAGAGGAATGAAGTCTTCCTCTCCACTGAACTGATGGGCATTAGAAACCCGAGAGGAATAGAGTCTTCCTCTCCACTGAAATGTTCCGTCGCGACGTATAACTGAATAGGAGACGACCTGAGACAGGTACAACTCCTGTAGCATGCATGGCCAGATCCAACTGGGCTCCTCGTTCTCGTAGTATAGAATTGTTAAGTGTCATATAAAGACGTTAAACAAGAACACAATGTGTATTGTCAATTATCACGTTTAGGATAATGACGTTTGTTATAAAGTGAAGTTAGTGAGAGACTTGAGTACAAGTCCTCGGTATACTGAAGCGCAGGTATTTAATCCACTGGTATAGTAGTGTTTGTATGCGTGGGACATACACGTTGTAGTCAGCATCATTCACGCACATAAAATATACAACAGTGCACAAGAGTAAAACAACAGTTTACATTAATTATCTTGGTCGTTATTTCAAACAACAGATAGCACACAAGCCGGTGTAATCCGGTAGAAAACAGGTTGCAAGAATCCCATACCGTTCACCGTAGACTGTACTTGTTTAATTCCCGGTCAACGTCTGGTCAAACAAAGTCCTAGAATAGGATTAACTGAGAGGGTTAATTTATGTTACCCTTATATAATGATCCTATTGAATCTTTTAACAAATCTCGTATTTGTTATTTCATGTGAGGTTTATTTCTTTTAATTACCTCATGATTTATGTATAACTTATTTGTTATTCCTTTTGATTTATTTATAAATCCTTTAATGTACATATATGTATTTATTTATTCATGTACTATATTGTTATTATTTTTTTTTGTCTAGCTGACATAACAACTTATAATTCCTTAACTATATTTATATGTCATATATGGACATAAAGTTCTTATAGTTTCATTATTCCTCCTTTAACCTAAAAGTAATAATCATTGGTTATCTTTAAATTCCTTATAACTATAAGTCATAGTTTTAAACCTCATAACTCCTTTAATCAAGATTCTTTCTTTCTAATTCCTCCAAATATCCATGTAGGACCTATATTTATTTTAATCTAATTTCTTACCCTTATATTTCGGTTATTTACAAAACAACCACATTAATTCATAAACTTTATATTTAAATTATCTTATCATAGCATAGAGTTTTAACTTCTTATTTAGCTAAATTACAAGGTCACTAATATTTTGGTATTAGCTTTTAAATATTATAACTTTCAAAAATTACAACTTAGCCCCTTAAATTCTCGGCCTTAATAATTTATTTCTTATAATTACAATCTAACCACAAAATCTTATAACCTTTACATAATGTCATGTAAACTATAGTTTTAATTTTAATTCTCCATAAATGCCGAATATATATATATAAATTCTTAAATTACCAAACTAACCCCAAGGTAATTCGGCTTTGTCATTTATTCTTCCTTAATTACATTTTCATCCCAAAAATTTATAATAGTTTCTTAATAACTTATAAACTATAGTCTAAATATTTAATTCCTCAAAATTTCGAGAGTGAACCTAATAATTCTCTTAATTATGAATTTGCCCACTAATAAGTTCCAAACTTTCATAACAATTTTATAAATTACATAATAGCCCAAAACTTTATAAAGTGCTACTTAACACTTGTTTAAATTATCTAAAATTCATAAACTTAATTCCTAACCTTATATTATATCATATATATTCCAAGAACACCCTTAACTCTCGTTTTTGTAATAAACACACTAAACTTTGTAAAAATTACATTTAGGCCACATAACTTAATTAATTAACCATTTAAGCTCTAATAATATTTTTAACTCACCAAACTTTATAGTATAAGTTTATATACATAAGTAGCTCCTTAAAATCTATTTAACACTTAGAGCATTCGGCCATAATTTATTAAGGACCATATAGTATATAAAAGTGGATTTATATGTCAAAATAACTATACATAAATTCATATGAGTCATATAACTTATGTAAAAATTATTGTAATGTCTTATATTGATTCTTAGCTTAAAATAAGCATTTTTGCCCTTGACATTTCGGCCTTAATTTATTTGTAACTTAAATAAATTTTGTGACACAAAATGTGTCTTAAGGTAAATATTTTCTATATATGTTATAGATTATATTTTTGGCATATAACACCATATAGTTTCGGTTTTAATTAACCTAGGAGATGTACATAATTTTTGTATAATTTTTAGAAGCTTAACAAAGCTTATAACATAAAGATTTACTTAGTAAACTTACTTCTTAACAAAGGTGGTTAAGTGCTTGAACTCTTCTTTGAATCTCCAAGCTTTCTCCAAGGTAATATTGATGCTCCACTTCGGTTATATGCAAGTGGTGAAGGTGTTTAGGAGTTAGATCTTCAATAAAGATCTTAAGTAGATTTGTAAGTAGTTTTACAAGAATTTACCTTAGACTTTTTCTCCTTATAAATTCGGCACTCCTAAGGTAGATGAAGAACAAAGTTTCCTTCATGAAAATGAAGAAGAAAGAAACCTTAGAAGAAGTAGAACTTGGTTACACATAAAATGTGCTTTAAGGATTTTCAAGCATTAAAACTACCTTAAGATAACCATGAAATGCTCCTTGGATTAATGTTGGTTTGGACAACCTCCTTGGAGAACTAATTGATGCCGAATGCTTATTGATGTGCTAGGAAGAGTTTTGCTTCAAGGCTTGACAAGAGATGCTAGGAAATTACCTTAAAGATGAAGATAGAAGTTAAAACTCCATTAATGGACTTAAGAGCTTCAAAGGAAGAAGATGAAGCAAGAAGAGAGAGGAGGGAGCCTTACCAATTCGTTGATGAAGAGTGCAAGGAGGGAAATGAGACTAAACTCACGTATAAGGTAAGAGAATGCAATTTGGAATTGATTTTTGTTTTGTCAATTTTAATGTCAAATGACTATTCTTTTCTTTAGTTTATTCCATGGGTTATTGGCTCAATAAATGCCCATGTTATCTGCATAATTTCGGACATGTGGGGTGACAAGGCAAGGTGGAGAAAATAATGGGAGCTAGAAGACAAGGTAAGTTAGGTAAGGTATATTCTTTTGATTTTTCTATGTTTTGTGCTTGTCTTCTTCTCCTCTTGTAGATGAACGAATTCAAGGGGTCAAATGAGGTGTCTCAATCGACATTGAAGAGCCAAGGAAGAGCAAAGGAAGGTCACATGGAGAAAAAGAAATCAAAAGGTGGAATCTAGATCTACTTTTTACCTTTTGCATTTTGTTTCTTCCAAGCTCACATGGCCTTATTCCAATGCATAATTTCGACAGTTGGTGGTCAAATGAGACCTAAATACTTTGACATTAAGTAATATAACACATGGGAAGGTGAGTCACCATGTTCTATGCCTTTTATAAACTTTAAATGCAAATTTTATACTAGTTTTGGGCATAACTTCGGCCCCTATAGAGAGCCTTGTTGACTAGTCTCTACAACTGATTTAGAAGGTCATTTTAACCCTATTTAAGATTACCAAATCGTGGCATGTCAAAAACTACAAAGCAATTGCGTAAAACACGTTTTCGTGACACCCGAAGGTGTGTTTTTGTGCTCTAAGGAAATCTTTGGGAACCAAATTGTTTTTATGAGTTACAAGTGTTGTAAACGCTTATTATAGTAAATAAACATATATAAGATGTTACATTGAGTCATATGGGGTTACATTAACCCATGTCATAATTTACGGGCCATCGGGACACTCCCGGGCAAAAAGGAGCGCTAAGAAATCCTCCTGTGGTTTTTGTTGAATTTTGAGAAACCACTTCGTGGGTTCTCTTTAGAATGGTTAATATTGATGTTAGGAACTCTAGGAATTAATTTTATAGGAGTTCGTGCCACCTCGGCACTCCTCCGGACTTTTCGTGCTTTAAGGGACGTGCGTGAGCACTCCCGCGCGTTTTGCGTTTTTGACTGAATATAGCTTAGGGAATATGTTTATATATTCATATAATAGTTGTATGATCATTTGGTTTGAATATTAGAGGGTCATACAAGGTCATGTTTGACCATATGCTTCTAAGGCGTTTTAGCGTTTATGGAGAAACGACTGTTTTTACGTAACGTTCTCATGCATGGGTTTGCATGCGTACGTGAAATGATTTATAATAGGATTATTTTCCATTAAATAATGGTTAATAAGTTTAATTAGATTAGGGGTATTTCACTAACCATTCTAAACATTTCTTAACTTATCAAACTCATTTTAAACCCTTAGAACTTCTTGTTTGTTACCAAAATTTTGACATAGGTTCTCCTAGAACATTACTTAACAAAAACACATTGTTTTCACCATCAAACAACCGAGAACACTAAAAGTCCATCAAACACTTTCCTATACACAAACTTCACACATATAGCACTACATCACAATATAGTGCATAATTTAAATTGCATGGCACTTAGGCCCTTAAATAACATGGCTTTTGGCCCTTAAGATGCATAAATCATCAAACACTGAATTTCCACAATATATTTGCCTTTGACCTGAAAATACACTCAATAACACATATGCCTTTTACTAAGCCCTTAAGAGCATTTTACTAAGTCATTCACCATTGGCTCCTTAGATCATTTCAATAAGCAAATAAGCTCATTTCTCCTAAGACATTAAACCACATTAGGTTAGCACATTTACCTCTTTTTCCTCACAAACTTCTTACTTGTTTCCTTGTTTAAAATCGGTAATGATGTTTGGTTTGCTTGTCAACTTCTAAACAATATACAAATGATATATGAGTATACAAGCTTTAAGCTTCATCTCATTGCAAACCCTAGTTTCACATTATTTCAAAGCATTAAGGTAGTTGTTTTACCTTGGTATTTGAAGAGAGTTTGAATATCTATCAAGAGAGGACTCCACCAAGTCCTTGAAAGGTTGGAATGAAGCTAGAACAAAGCCATATAAAGAGCACCTTCAATGGGCATTTTCGGTCACAACAAAACATGGAGGAAATGAAGTTTTTATTTGAGATTCCTTAGCTAGAAGCAAAGGAGATCAATAATATGTAGAAATAATAGCTCAAGCTCCTTCAATGGTGGAACCCCATGGCACCGAAATGGTGGTCTTGAAGTTTTGAGAAGATAGGAATGAAGAGCTTGATGAGAGGAAGAGAATGGTGGTGTTGGTTTTTGATTTGGTTAAGTAAGCTAGGAAATACAAGAGGTCAAAGATGGAGTTTGTGTATTACTATTGCAAATCACGAATGAAGGAAAGAAGAGAGGTTGAAGAAGACTTGAAACCGTGGGAATGAAGAAAGGAAATGAGAGAATGAGATAAGTGAGTTTGTTTTGCTTTTTAGAAGATATTTATACCTTAAAGTAAATAGTAACTTATCTAGTCTTCTTTATTTACTTAAATGTTAACAAGAGTGGTGAGTCACCACACTTACAAAACCGGCCCCCAATAGTTACTTAGGGGTGTTTTAGTCTTTTTTGATCAATTTAATTACTTATAACAACATATGTTACAAACTAGCTTATTTTAGTACTATTCACTAAAACAAGGCACATAGATGTGAAATTTTTGATTTCCCATTGATATAGACTTCCAAATGTGATACTATATAGTACACATGTTAATTAAAGAGTAATGATGGACATTTAGCCATTCAAAACTCATCTACAAGACAATTTTTCAAAAATGTGCTTTAAGACTCCTTAAAGCACATTTTGCGTTTTAACCTATTTTCAAGCTTGGTTTTCTTTGGTAATTGGTTTAATATGTTCATTAGTACATAAATAAAGTCTTGGTAAGTTCATTAGGTCTTACCCAGCTTATTCCAAGCTTAGAGCACATTTTGGCCTTTTTTGACCTTAAAGCACATTTGTGCTTTCTCTCGTTTAAATCGTTTACTAAAGTTTCTAAGACTCTTTTTAGTCTTAATATACCATATTTAAATGTTTAAACAACATACTAAGGTTTGGGGTATTTCAATCTACCCCCCTTAAAAGAACTTTGTCCTCAAAGTTCACACTTCCACATATCCTAAATATTAGAACACGGGAATACATATAAACAATATTTCCATACAACATTAACAACACACTTACATAACATTGGACACAAAGTCCATACAACATAACATCGGCACAAGGTCCATACAACATATACAACATCATCAACAACATTCAGACACAACGGTCTATAACATGACAACATAACATAGACGATGTATTTAAATACACGTCGTACACACATAACCGAAACGGCTCTACCCCCCTTAAAAAGGGGTACGCCCCGTACCCTATAAACATAAACACTAAGAAGTAAACAATGACGGGTACTTCGCCTTCATCTTATCTTCCAGCTCCCAAGTGGCCTCCTCAACGTCCTGGTTAGACCAAAGAACTTTCACCAGTCTCACAGACTTATGGCGAGTGTCTCGAGTCTTAGTATCCAGAATCCGTACCGGAGTCTCCACTGATCGCATGGTCGGCTCTAAGGTTAGCCTTTCAGGCTGAAGCACATGAGACGGATGAGACATATACTTCTTCAACTGGGACACATGAAATACATCATGTACCTTGCCCAGCTCGGCGGGTAGATCAAGTCTGTAAGCTACCGGGCCGATCCGCTTCGTCACAACATAAGGCCCCACATATTTCGGGCTCAACTTGCCCTTCTGGCCAAAACGAAATACTCCCTTCATGGGGGATACTCTCAAAAATACCTGATCGCCCACGGCGAACTCCAGGTCACGTCTGCGCACATCTGCGTACGACTTTGTCTATCCTGAGCTGCCTTCATATTAGCCCGGATCTGGCGAACTTCTGCCTGAACTTGTTCAAGATACTCTGGTCCTATAATGACCGTCTCACTCGACTCATCCCAGCATAATGGCGTGCGGCATGGTCTACCGTACAAAGCATGGAAGGGAGACATCTTGATCAATGCATGGTAACTGTTGTTGTAACTAAACTCGATCAGATGTAACTTATCAATCCAGCTGGTCTGAAAGTCAGTGCACATGCACGTAACATATCCTCAAGTGTCTAGATGGTACGCTCACTCTGACCATCTGTCTGCGGGTGGAACGCTGTACTTAGCTTCAGCTCGGTACCAAGCGCTTCCCGTGTGGACTTCCAATACCTCGATAAGAATCTGGTATCTATGTCAGATACAATGGTTTTCGGTACCCCATGATGCCTTACAATCTCTCTGTCAAAGAGTTCTGCCAGTTTTGCCACTTTCAAGGTGTCCTTCATCGGTATGAATCGGGCCACCTTGGTCAGTCGGTCAAAAATAACCCAAATCATATTCAGATCTCCCCTTGTAGGCGGAAGCCCTACTACGAAGTCCATGGAAATATCATGGAACTAACACTCAGGCACTGGCATTGGCTGTACCATACCACCAGGCCGTCGGTGCTCAAACTTGACCTTCTGGCAAGTGAGACACCTCAATACATAATCAGTAACATCCTTTTTCATTCCAGTCCACCAAAAATATCTTTTCATACCCTTATACATCTTTGAAGCTCCTAAGTGAATCGAAGTAGTAGAACAATGTGATTCACTCAATATGCGCTCCTTCAACTCAGCGCTACTCCTCGGTATACACAGTCGGCCATTAAGCCTAATCAGGTCATCATCGTGGAGTCTGAAGTCGTACTTCTGACCCTCGAATGTGCCATCAATAAGCTTCTGCCTAATCTCCATCATATACTGATCCGTCATCTGAGCACTCTGCACCTCTTCAACCAAGCCAGTATGAGAGACTAGCGAATGGAGAGAGTGTGCTCGGCGGCTCAATGCGTCAGCTACCACATTTGCCTTACCCTCATTGTACTATAGATTGATGTCGTAGTCGTTTAGAAACTCAACCCACCTTCTTTGCCTCATGTTCAACTCCTTCTGAGTGAACACGTACTTTAAACTTTTGTGGTCCGAATAAATTGTCACACTTACCCCATACAAATAATGTCGCCATATCTTCAGTGCGAAGACAATGGCCACCAGTTCTAAATCGTGGGTAGGGTAGTTCTCTTCATGCTTCAGCTGTCGGGAGGCGTAAGCTACGACCTTCCCGTGTTGCATCAACACACAACAATACCTCTGCCTGATGCGTCGCAATAGACCTCAAAACCGTCTGCACCGTCTGGTATAGTCAGGACTGGTGCAGATGTTAGAGCATCCTTGAGACTCTGGAAAGAACTCTCACAGTGACTGTCCACTCGAATGGTGCATCCTTCTTCATTAAGGAAGTCATCGGCTTCGAGACACTGGAGAAGTCCTTCACAAACCTCCTATAATAACCCGCCAGACCGAGGAAGCTCCTGATATCGGTAACTGTCTTCGGCTAGGCCAGGTGCGCACTGCGTCAATCTTTGTCGGATCAACAGCGATCCCGGTCTCAGAAATCACATGACCAAGAAAGGATACTTGGTCCAACCAAATCTCACACTTCGAAAACTTAGCATACAACTGATTCCTCCTCAATGTTTGTAACACATTCCTCAGGTGGCTTTCATGCTCACCTCTCGATTTCGAGTACATAAGAATATCGTCGATGAAGACTACCACAGACTTGTCCAACTGATCTTGGAACAAGCGGTTCATTAAATCCATGAACTTCGCTGGTGCATTGGATAACCCAAACGGCATAACCGTAAACTCATAGTGTCCATACCTAGTTCTGAATGTTGTCTTCTCAATATCACTGTCACGGATGGCTATCTGATGGTATCCGGATCGTAGATCTATCTTGGAGAATACTGATGCTCCCCTCAAGTGATCAAATAAGTCGTCGATGCGTGGTAAAGGGTAACGGTTCTTCACCGTAACTGCATTCAGTTCTCGATAGTCAATACACAGGCGGAGACTACCGTCCTTTTCTTCACGAAGAGGACGGCGCTCCCCATGGTGAAACGCTAGGGCGGATAAACCCTTGTCGAGTAGGTCTCTCAGCTGCTCCTTGAGCTCTGTCATCTCTGCTGGAGCCATACGATAGGGCGCCTTCGCAATTGGTCCGGTGCCCGGAACCAAATCAATCTCAAACTCCACTTCCCGTGCTGGCGGTGCCCGACAGTTCCTTAGGAAATACATCAGGAAACTCCGACACTACCGGCACTTCAGGACTAAACTCTGGGTGAAATACCCCTAAATTAATTTAAATTAATTTAGGGGATTTCTTTTATTAAACCATAAATAATACTATTAATATTAAATTATGGTATGGAATTATGAATATTAAATTATTATATGGAATTGTGAAATTTATTTAGGGGTTTTCTCCTATTTAACCCTAATTATTATACATTATTATATAGTATTATGAATTTAATAATAAGATTTATAAGTCAATAAATCTTGTGAAATTTCTAAACACTCCAAATATATTATAAAGATTTTAGGAAGTGATGGAACATTGTTTTGAAACATAAAAGTCAATATAAAATTCTAGAAACCTTAAAGCTTATTAAGCCTTGCTAGAGTTGACTTTTTGAGAATGGTCAAACCAGGCCATGAAACCTATACCAATAAATAGGTTATGAAACACCATGAAGATCGATAAAAAGAACGTTAAAAACGGACCATCCTAGCCAAAGTTATGATAGATTGAAGTTTAGAGCCAAAATTTTGAGAAATGCTGACGTGTCAGTCAGTCAGGCATTACCACTGAACAGTCCCAGTTTTCGACAGTTTTGGCATGTCGAGGGTCGAATTTGAAACGCCTATATCTCCTGCTCTACTCCACCATTTGGTATGCCGTCTGTTTCATTCTCTTCTCCTTAATCTCATCTTCCAACCATTACTCACACATCATCTAACTCCTTCTACAATGACCGGAAAATGATCCAAAGTTGCCTCCTCGCAAGTTCGTAACCCAGAATTCCGATTTTTCCTGAGATCGGGTAAACTTCGTCACGCCATAACTTCTTCATTTCTCATCCAAAGTTCGTGTTTTTTTAGCTTGTTTTGAAGATCTCTAATCCCTCTACAACTTTCATGTTGATGGCCAAGGTTGATTCGTACTGGTTTGGGAGATAAATCTGTCTAAAGTCGCCTACTCGATCACGGTAGGAAAATCTGCCCAGTTCATCCCGAAACCAACTAGGTAAACACCGATCTTGTGAGGTTCCAAGAATCAAATCTCTCTCAGTTGGTGCGAGTTGATTCGTGAAGGAGCATACCTGAACCGCACATAAAATATCGATTTCCAGATTTCCCGATTTGGATTCACCCCGTTAATGCAATTCCGGTGAGTTTCCGATCAAATTTCTCCATGGTTTCCATTCAAAATCTCATCATCGATCAAACCCACATACCAATTTAGTCTATTATGCATTACAGTAGGAGAATTTGTCGAAATTGAATTCGAACTCAAACCGTGAACCCTAACTTCGAACCCAGATTCGAAACTGCTCGATTCTGCATGATAATTGGGGAAATAGGTACCATTAGAACCGGAATTTGATTACGAGTTGATAGAAACAAGAATCACTCGATTTCTTCGTTCTGTAGATTAGGAGAAAATCGGGATTGGATTTAGTACTCGAATGGGCTATTGAGTTCGATGATGAACTAGAGACATAGGGACCGTCCGATCGTAGTTTAAAGGAACAGACGGCCCATATTAGATCGTGGGAATATAAGAGTATTTAAGTTCTATAAATTCCAGTAAATAGTCTTAACTTGTTGGGTTAATTTAAATATCTCCCGAATGTATTTTGACTTGAAATTTAACCATAGATTCCTTATTTAATCTAGTTTATTTTGATGTAAATTAATATGGGTTTTGAGTTTTTAAAATAAGTTATGAGTTTTGCAAGTTACGAGATTATGGAATTATTTGGATAATTTAAAAAGATATTTTTATGAAATAAAATTTTATAATATGTCTAAAATGTTATAGTTACTATATACTTAATTTGGGAATTTTTGGACAAGGGGAAATAGGTTTAAAAATTGTAATGCTAAGGTTTTCATAAGTTATCTTATAATATAAGGTTTTTAATGTAACAAAAAATTAAGTATAGTTGATTAATGAACTTTATAGGTTGGGGAAAATATAATAAGACTAAAATAACATTTAATACAGAATGTTAATAAATATTTTTGGGTATAAACTTTAAGTGAAGTAAATAGATATATGGATGTACGTATATATAAACGAATAAAATAGTAACTTAGGTTAAATCAAGGGACTAAATAATCTACCTTATATTAATTATATAATATGGTAGTTAATATACTTAATGAAAACTAATGAAAATACTTTTTTTATAAACCTGTATTGGATGTAGCTATGTGTAAAAGTTAGTATAAATAATTAAGTGCAATAAAACTACACAAGGAATGTCTTGAATAAATCCTAATATAGATACACATAAAAAAACTAATAAATAAAAGAAATAAAAGCCTTATAGAAAATAATATGAAGGAATTAATGAGATAAACTAAACCTCTACATAATACTAATAAAAGAATATATATGAGGCGGCTGGTATTAAATTTGATTATTACTTAAGGAGTTCTTTGAATTTCTAAGATTTATATAAACCGTATTAAATTACATGTATAGTATTAGTCAACGACCATAATGAAGCTATAATTGGGTTAAGTAATAATAAGTTAAAACTTAGGAAAAAATTGTGATTAGATTTCATAAAATGTTACACAAAAGATCTTAATTATAATTAATGATAAATAAAGTAATACTTACATCTAGAATGTTTAATATATAAACAATAATAAGTCAAATAAAATACTTTTAACATAGGAATGAGAGGTGGGATAGTTAGTCTAGATTAATCATTTCTTTAAACATTTAGGTATTGAAATATAACTTAAGTTTTAAGATAAATAATTAGAACAAGGATTATTGAAATACCCTAACCTTTAAAAATTAATTAAATGATCTATTAATGATCTAAATGATTAATAAACACCTAAATATTTTTGGGGAACAATCTAAAAGATCTCAACAAGGCAAAACACGCCTTAAGATCGGTAAAGCCAAAAATGTGCTTTAAGACACCATAAAGATTGTATGACCTCAAATAGGATCCAAAGTGGATTCCTAAGTATTATAATGAAGTAAAGAACATAACAAAACCATTCTCAAGGAGAACTAAGCTCAGGAGCACCCTGCGACACAAAACGTGCACTAAAACACCTTAAAGCACGTTTTGTGAGATTGCCTTTTAAATTGATTTTTAATGGGCTTAAAAATTATAATTATCCTTAAATATGATATTTTATCATGTTATATCATATTAGGAATTTAATTCCAAATTTTACAGATTTTTACAAATTTAATATTAAAATATTAATAAAACCCCGAAGTGGGGCCCACAGGAGTCAAATTGACCAAGTATGGTCAATGGGCACTAAAATGACCCATTTAACCCCTTGGTGGCCGGGCTGCATTAAGGGAGGAGACAGCATGCAATGATTTGGAGACAAATGATACCTAATGTGTTTACTTTTATAAATAAATGTTACTTTTTCACATTAATTCAAACCTATCAATCATTCCCACCTTCTCCTTCTTCCTTGTCCGATCTTCACCATCCCAGCCGAGCTCCCCCTTCCTCTCAAGCTCTCCAAGCTTGTTCTTGAACATGGAAGGCAAATCTAGCTCTTAAGTCCTTAAGGTAAGTGTTTTAATGTCATTTTATGTCATTTTTAGCCCTTTTTCTTCATCTCTTCACTACCAAGACCTAAATTTCGTGGCTCATCAATTCCTATGGCTTATTCTCAGTATTCTAAGCTTAGAACAAGAGCTAAACTCGGTTGAGATCAGTAGAGGGACCAAGGTTGTCCAAATCTACATTTTAAGGTAAAAATGTGCTTTAAGCTCATAACTTTTGATTCCTTTCGAGTTTGGCTGTGAAATTTTGGTCATAGCTTCATCTTCTCCTCCATTTCGTGTAGAATCTGTTGGTGAGTCATTTGGAGCAAGGGTGACCAAGATCCAAGAGAAATACTCTCTTTTAAGCCATTTTTCCAAGGTAAAACCTAGTAACAAGGTAATATTTCGAGATCTAACTAATTCCTATGTCAATATGTTGGATCTAACACCTTGTGGTGTGTTTGGTTCAGGTCGAAAATACCTAGAACTTCCCTTGCATTTTTAAGGTGATTTTTGCCTTAAATCTTACATTAATTATTCCTTATGGTTAAGCTCAAGCTTGGAGTGTAACCATATCTTGTTTTTGTGTATTAAACATGTCTAAATCAAGTGGTGATTTTTCCTAGAGGTGGCCGAGAGCATACAAGGATAGATCAAGGTATAAACACCTTAAACTTATGATTTTTGCAATCTCTAAGTATATATATATATATATGGCCGAGAGTGAACATACACATATAGGTCATATTGACCTAAAAATGTAAAAAAAATGGCTAAGATAAATTAAGCTAGTCATTTAAGAGATTTAATTAACATAATGGTCAAATTATGACATTATGTGGAAAAATAATTAAACCATGGAGAGGCCGAAATATATGCTATATTTTGAGACATTTATTGTGTAATTTATTTTGCAAGATCAAGGTTGTAATAAGGCCATGTCATTAGGCCATTTTAATTTAAGTTTATAAGCTTATTTAGTTTTATTTATGCTTATAATTAAAGTTGGGGCCAATTCGTAATTATTAAGGAATTAGAAAAGCCGTGGGTAATTTAGAGCAATTTAGGGTTTTTAAATGAATTTAATAAAAATTATAACATTTTATAAAGTTTTGGGTCAAAATTGTAAAAATAGAAAAGTATAGGTCATTATTTGTAATTACCGAAAATTGGTTCCCATTTGGTATTAGGGGTCAAAGTTGACTATATAGGAGACTTTGACCAAGTTTAGAAAATTTAAGAAATTAAAATACTACCTTATAATGAGATACTTACTAAATTGTAAAAGATTTATAAGGTTTGGGGTGGTAATGTAATTACCGAGAATTAAGGGTAGTAAATGGAGTTTAGTAAAGTCCTTAAGTTATTAGAAATTTTTAGAAGTTTATTTGGTTAAATTTGGAGTTCATGTGAATTATATAAGTATAATATATGGTATTTTATGACATTGTTATAAATAGGTAACAAATGTATAAAAAACCGTGAATTAAAAGAAGTATAAGGTTAGGAATAATGTTTATAACCTTTTGGTATAGTTTGGTAATTTTTGGAATGGTATATATAAGTTTTATAAAGATATATGTATAATATATAGTTTTAATGGGGTTAGAAAACTATGTATTATAAATTGGAATTGAATTGTGAGTTTATAGAAGTTTAATGGTTATAAGTGAAAACCGAAAATACTAAGGCTGTTTGGTATTTAAAAACAAAATATAACTATAGGCTATAATTGTTTTAATGATTTAAATGTCATAAGATATGTTATATAACTATAAGATGACATTATATTAATTAAGAGGTGGATTTTATAAATATTTAAGAACATAGGTGCTGTTCGAAAATAATAACATTTTTAAATGGAATTTATAATATGGTTTTTAATGTTATAAGAGTTATAACATTTATAATATGAGAGATATTCATTAAAAAGAATGAATATAGTATGAGACTTACCATATAATAAATAGTTCCATAATACACACATATAAATAAATATATGTAGTAGTGTAGAAAATGTGACATGGTTCAATAATCATAAATTATCATAATTAAAATGATAATAGTTAAGGAGAAAAGAATTATAAACATTAGATATGGAAATTCTAAAGTTAAGAGTATTCATGGGATAATAAGGATCCTAGATATAAGAGTATAGTTTACAGATGAATTATACCACATGAAATATAAAAAAAAAAAGAGACAAACCTTAGAAAAATAAATACTAAGGTAAGATGCATAGTGCATGACAAAGGATCACACATACAATAATGAAACAAACTGTATGATGTACAAACAAACATTAAGTTACATGCGATAACAAGTTTAACAACAACTATACTAATATACAAACAAGACTACGCGTGTAATATAACACCTTTTCCCAATCTCGAGTTAAACCTAAAACCGACAACATTGATAGTTAATAACGGGGGGTTAACCGGGAGGTGTTAGTGACGGTACGGGGTACCGTAGGATTGTGTTGTTATACAGTATGCTAATCAGTAGCATTGTGTATTGTTTAGTTCGTTAGAGACTACACAAGGAGCATAGGATCTTGCTGATTCATACTCCACCGTAATACACCAGGGTGAACGGTATGTTGTTATGTGTCTCTGATTGTCTCTGAGGGCTTCCTCAGTTCAGACTTCTGTGTGATCTGTGATAAGATTGTTTGTCTGAATGTTTAATTTAAATGCATGATCTTTATATTTATAGCTGCTCATTATTTACTGTTGATGAGTTAACAGTATTGGTTCGTATATAAGAACCTATATATAAAACGAACTAGCGGCTATGGTGCTATCTTATACGAAAAATAAGGAACGTCAGAAAAACGTTGTAGCACTAGGATAATAATACATATATATTATCCAAGACTTTCATACGGAGCATTGGCCTTTCTATACGCCGCTCTCGTATCTAACACTGGATCCCGAGTTTACAGACTCCGGATTGGACTAATGATCTTGGTCTGCTGTGTTAGAAAATTTGGTAATGCGATGCGATGGTATAATTAAGTAAATAATGAATGGAAGTAAAGCCAAGAGGATGTGGCTCTTGGTGCGCGCTGTGATCACAAAAACGATACCAGGATGTCCGCGTACGGGTCCGCAAGTATCAAGAAAATTTCCCGTGAGCTAGAATGGCTCGTTGGTCGGAGACTCTACCGTTGGAGTGGCTACTGCCGTGGGTGACCCGCCATATTATATGGGTAACTAGAGACATGTCGTTTTAATGAGACAATGTCACTAGGTATAACTGAACAATAATACATTTGAGAATTATACAGTGGCGAACAATATTGGCTTCTACACCATGGACGAGAATTAATACTTATTGTTACTCTCGTTGTTTCGCTTATTGTTCATTGGTTATACTTGTGGTATATTATGTGTGTTGATGGTTGTGTTGTTATATGGATTACTGTTGTTTATTTTACAGTTATATATTAAAATGGTATTGCATGTAATGAACCTCATGCTCTCGACCAAATAATTGAGGGGTCTTTGGGGGCATGACGGGGCATGTGATGACATACTCAGCAGGGGCTGATTCCATACCACAAACCATCTTTATTTCAGGTGATTAGCTGGTGGGTCGCAGCGAGACGTGACCATTGTGATATTACTGTTGGTTTAGACTTGGTACGGTGTGATACTCAGGTTGTTTTGGACTCGGGTTGTTTAACCGAGGTGTATTTGGTTTAGATGCTCACGGTCTGTAATAATTGTTGATGTTAGATTTGTTTTAAGTTGTTTAAGTTCTACTATCTATCTCTTGTGGTCACTGCGGGAATACGTTTCGCAAGTTGATTATCAGGTAAATCGTTATCACCCGTATGGGCGAGTGATAACAGTGACACCAGTAGGGCGATAGTTTATTATTTACCGCTGCGAGATATTATTGTGCGCGACTTCTATAGGATTACTAGGAACCGGTTTAGTAGGGTGTTACAAAAGTGGTATCAGAGCGGAGTACCGCTCTGATTACAAGAGATAGTAGTTTAAGTACCGTGAGCCTAGGTTATCTACACACCAGTACCAAGAGATAGTGTAATGATTTGAGTTAAGTTAGATATAGTAAGGAAAGTACGGTATTTATACCAAGAGCTGACCTTGGCTTTGAATTCTTCAGATGTCTTCCGGGAGGCGATCAGCAGGCAGAGGAGGTGGTGGAAGAGGCGGCGGGCCTGGAGGAGGACCTCCGGAGGCCCCACCCGTGGGCGTGGCTGAGACGGTAGCCGCCGTCTTCGCTCAGCTAGCCCAGTTGGGAGGTATCCATATAGGAGCACCACCTGCACCACCGGTAGTCCCACCCGTACCCGCACCTAGAGAGCCGAATTGGCTGAAGAGCGTAGCTGACACGCGAGTACCTACTTACGATGGAGTTGCTGATCCTACTGTTCTTGAGAGATACATCGTCGAGCACGAGAAGGCCTTCGATGCCATACATGTGCCTGCTGGGCACCGAGTTGATATAGCAGCCTTTCACCTGAAGGACGCTGCCAGCACGTGGTGGAGGTCCGTGAAGGCACACTACCTTGCTACAGAGGGTTTTGGGTGGACTGAATTCGTGGAGATATTGAGAGAGAAGTACTATCCTGCTCACCTGAAGCAGAGGAAGAGGGAGGAGTTTGAGTCCCTGAGACAGGGTAGTATGACAGTAGATCAGTACTACTCCTTGTTTATTGGGCTCTTGGACTTCGTCCCAGGAGTTGTATATTCTGATGCTGTGAAAGTAGAGAAGTTTAGAGGCGGGTTGAGATATGCTATTAAGGCCGCCATGGGTGCTACCTTGTACCCTACGGTTCAGGTAAAACTAATTGACAGTTTGTACCTGTAACTTAGTTGATTCATTACCAGTTTGGGGAACTCATTGATACATTGCAGGAGTGTTATGACGCCGCTTCTCGGACTGAGATGATGGTGAACAGCCGGGAGGACGGCCAGGGGCAGAAGCGTAAGGCCCCAGAGAAAGAGGCAGAGACTGAGGCTGGAGGCGGAGGCAGTAAGGGTTGGAAGTAAGAACCACCTTAAGTTATTTAATCCATTTAAATTACTTACTTACTGCCTGCTTTTATACCTGCTATTCCTGACACTTTGACGATCACAGGAAGAAGAAGAAGTTCTCCTGGAGGGAGAAGAAGAAGGAGCAGGCCAGCCAAAAGGGTAAAGACAAGGTCCCGTTGCTGACCGGGCCTACCTACGATGTGCAGCCTCTTAGATCTATACCCCCTAAGGGTAAGCGATCTAACCTTGTGAATAAATTGTGTACCACACTACCCATTACCATCCTTGTACTAACCAGAGTATGACATGATAATAGGTTCTGCACCCCAGCGCCACTTTCACTGCAAGCGCGCTGTGGTAAAGACCACCCGGGTGTCGACTGCACCGGGCAAGCGGTGGACTGCCACCACTGTGGAAAGAAGGGCCACAGGTCGTTCGAGTGCTTTAATAATCCAGATAGCCGAGCGTACCGCCCACCAAAGGGGACTCAGGGCGCACCTACTGGAGGAGGTGGAGCCCGAGGTGGCCAGAGGGGGCCGGCGCCCCAAGCCCAGAGAGGGCAGCAGCAGCAGCAGCCGCAGCAGCAGAACCAGGGCCAGAGGAACCCGCCAGGCAACCGTATGCTGAATGCAGCGGGAGCTTCAGGCGCTGGCACTAGTACCCAGCGCGATGAAGGTTAGCATTTGAAACCTTAACCATTGTATGAAAGCATGACTAAGTGTTAAACGTTTTACCTTGGCATGAATGAGTGTTTAAATTACCGTTTTAGATAAACAACTTACCTAGGAAACCTTTTACCTCTTAGGAGACTTCGATATCTGCTATCCCATACTTACAAGACAGAGATCACCTAGACCCGTGGAAGAAAGACGGGAGTACCCTAGTGAGTTGTGTCATGTAGTCAGACCGGGCATGATACTTCTCAGAGAGTTCCTAACCCTAGATGAGCAAATCACCATAGTGAATGAGTGTAGAGCTTTGGGTAAGGGCATAGGAGGTTTTTATACCCCTGTATTTACTAGTGGTTCTAGAATGAAACTGCACATGATGTGCTTAGGGAAAGATTGGGATCCACAAGCTAGGGTTTATCGAGAGGTGAGGATGGTAGGTGACATACCTATACCTAGGATACCCGAGAGTTTCCTTACCTTGGTGAGAAACGCAATGGATATCGCTCAAGACTGTGAGACTTATCCATTACCCGACATGACACCTGACGTTTGCATCATCAATTACTATGAACAGGGAGGGAAGCTTGGAATGCACCAGGACCGTGATGAGACGACGACGAGTCCATCACCAGAGGAGTACCAGTTGTATCTTTTTCCATCGGCGATGATGCTGAGTTTATTTATGGAGACCAGAAGAGGATGGATCTAGCAAGTAAGATCATCCTCAAGTCTGGGGATGTGTTGGTATTTGGTGGAGAGTCGAGGCTTGTATATCATGGTATTAAGAGCATTAAGCTCAATACCGCACCACCAGCTCTAGTGAATGATACCCACATCCGACCTGGTCGTTTAAATTTGACTTTCAGACAGTATTGATGTAATAGCAGTAGCTAAGTGTGTAACCTTGTAAAATACCGTTGGATGAATGAAATAAGAGTTTCCTACTTTCAAGTGTTTGTGTTCAGTTTTGTTGATACCGATAATTCATAACTTCAGGCTATAGTAATGAAAAGGAGGGTACCATCTGCATCCTAGACATGGCGCAAGCCAAGGAGTCTGGTAATGTCATCACAGGTATGACAGTTACAAACAACAGTGAATTAGTGATTTATTGGGACTCGATGCTAATACGAGAGATAATCTCAGGTACCTTTCCTATTGATGGTATTAGTGCTTCCGTATTGTTCGACTCAGGAGCTTCGCATTCTTTCATTTCCTCGACGTTTGCTAAGAAGCTGGGGGCCACCCCCGAACAGCTTTCAGACTTTTCAGTCACCCTTCCTTCGAAGGAGAAAGTAGGTTGCACTAGACAGTATACAGGGTTAGAGATCAGCATTATGACTGAGACCTTCCCCATTGATCTAATTGAGTTCAAGAATTTGGGTTTTGACATCATAGTGGGCATGGATTGGCTACAGAAGCATAGGGGCCGCCTTCATTGCGCAGAGCATCGACTACTATTGAAGGGGCCGAGCGGCAAGACAGTGTCATACCGCAGTGTGAGGAGAGAGCCGACTGTCAAGATCGTGTCAGCATTATCCCTGATGAAGGATGTTAGGAAGGGCCGACAAGCCTTCCTCTGTTATGTACAGGACACGAGACAGAGCGACGTGACGGACGTAGACATTCCAGTCGTGGTAGATTTTCCCGACTTATTTCCTGATGAGCTGCCAGGCATGCCGCCTGTGCGCGAGGTTGAGTTCGCCGTCGACTTGTTGCCAGGTACGGGCCCCATTGCTAAGGCACCCTACCGTATGGCACCGGCTGAGATGAGGGAGCTGAAGCTACAGCTGGAGGACCTCCTCGACAAGGGATTCATCCGACCTAGTGTTTCTCCTTGGGGTGCTCCAGTGCTGTTCGTCAAGAAAAAGGACGGCAGTATGCGACTCTGCATCGACTACCGCGAGCTTAATGCGGTTACAGTCAAGAACAAGTACCCATTACCACGGATAGATGATTTGTTTGATCAGCTGAGAGGAGCCAGTGTGTTCTCGAAGATAGACCTCAGATCTGGCTACCATCAGATTAGGATTGCAGAGGGTGACATTGAGAAGACAGCTTTCAGGACACGGTATGGACACTATGAGTTCACCGTTATGCCATTCGGACTGACGAATGCGCCAGCCATATTCATGGACTTGATGAACCGACTTTTTAGAGAGCATCTTGATAGTTCAGTTGTAGTCTTCATCGACGATATTCTGATCTATTCAAAAACCAAGGAAGATCATGAGTTCCATTTGAGACAGGTGTTGAATATTATGAGAGTGAACCAACTGTATGCCAAACTCTCTAAGTGTGAGTTCTGGTTAGACAGCGTGTCATTTCTAGGACACATTATATCAGCTAGCGGCATATCTGTAGATCCTGCTAAGATTGAGGCAGTAAAGAGTTGGCCAAGGCCGAAGACAGTCACAGACGTCCGTAGCTTCCTGGGTTTGGCAGGGTATTATCGAAGATTTGTGAAGGACTTCTCCAAGGAAGCCAAACCAATGACTAATCTAATGAAGAAGGAATCCCAGTTCTTATGGTCTGCAGAGTGTGAGCAGTCCTTTCAGACGCTGAAGGATCTCCTGACATCGGCACCCGTTCTCACTATTCCTGAGGGCACCGATGGGTTCGAGGTGTACTGTGATGCCTCTGGAACCGGCTTAGGCTGTGTGCTTATGCAGCACGGGAGGGTAGTTGCCTACGCATCCCGACAGTTGAAAAAGCATGAAGTGAATTACCCTACACATGACCTAGAGTTAGGCGCAGTAGTCTTCGCTTTGAAGATCTGGCGACATTATTTGTATGGTGTGACAGTCACTATCTACTCTGATCACAAGAGCTTACAGCATCTCTTCTCCAGAAGGAGCTGAACATGCGACAGAGAAGATGGGTCGAGTTCCTGAAGGACTATGACATTGACTTGAGGTACAAAGAGGGCAAGGCGAATGTAGTAGCTGATGCCCTGAGCCGCAGAGCTCATTCATTGTTCACCTTATTAGCAAACAGCAGTATGATTGATGAGATACGAGCTGCACAGGAGAGTGATCACTATATGCAGGGTATCAGGCAGAAAATGATAGATGGTTGTTTTGAGAGATTGAAATATGATTTCGCACTGTGCGATGATGGCATGATTCGACTGAAGGGCCGTTTGTGTATTCCGGAGTCGGCTCCTGATCTGAAGGAGAAGATACTCCAGGAGGCTCATTGCTCGTCCTTATCCGTCCACCCTGGTTCGTCGAAGATGTATAAGGATTTGAAGGTTCATTTCTGGTGGAGCGGGATGAAGAAGGATGTAGCTGAGTACGTGGCTAGATGCTTGACCTGTCAGAAGGTTAAGTTTGAGCACAGGAGACCCGGAGGTTTAGTGCAGTCTATGCCTATTCCTTGTTGGAAGTTCGAGGACATCTCGATGGATTTCGTTGTCGGTCTCCCACCGGCTAAGGGAGGACTGAACACGATTTGGGTCATTGTGGACCGTTTGACGAAGGTGGCAAAATTTGTTGCGATGAAGGATACCTGGAAGGTCCCGAAGTTAGCGGACTTGTTCCAGAAGGAGGTGATCCGGCACCATGGTGTGCCAAAGACTATTGTTTCTGATAGGGACCCTCGCTTTTTGTCTAGATTCTGGGGACAGGTTCAAGAAGCCTTGGGTACGAAGCTGAAGCTTAGTACGGCGTTCCATCCACAGACCGACGGTCAGAGTGAGAGGACCATCCAGACACTGGAGGACATGCTGAGAGCATGTGCCTTAGACTTTCAGGGGAGTTGGTTAGAGCGTCTACACTTGATAGAGTTCGCCTACAACAACAGCTACCACTCCTCGATACAGATGCCACCATTTCAGGCACTTTATGGTAGGCCGTGTAGGACTCCCTTATGCTGGGATGAGGCCAGCGAGACTACGCTTCTAGGACCAGAGTACCTAGAGCAGATTAAGGAGGATGTCCTACAGATTCGCAACAAGACATGAGAGCAGCTCAAGACCGGCAGAAAGCAAATGCAGACACCAAGAGGAGGGACATTGAGTTCACTACCGACGATATGGTATTCCTTAGAGTGTCACCCATGAAGGGGATATTCCGGTTTGGGCAGAAGGGCAAGTTGAGCCCGAAATATGTTGGACCTTACGCGATTAAGGAGCGAGTGGGCCCGTTAGCCTATAGACTGGATTTACCAGCAGAGCTCGGGAGGGTGCACGACGTTTTCACGTTTCACAGCTGAAGAAGTATGTGCCCCACCCATCGCACGTGTTACAGCCAGAGACTTTACAGTTGGACCCAGCTCTAAGATATGAGGAAACACCACTCCGCATTCTCGATACGAAGACGAGGCAGACTAGGAACAAGACCGTTAGCATGGTCAAGGTTCTCTGGTCGAACCATGAGGTGGAGGAGGCTACATGGGAGTTAGAGGACTCCATGAGAGCGAAGTACCCAGCACTCTTCGAGTAGTAGCTGCGATACTTATACGGGTTCGTGGTCAAACCCTTTTTAAGGGGGGTAGACACCACTTGGCTTGCGCACATGTTGTGCATTAGGTCTTGTTATTTTGTGGTGTGTTTGGGTGTATGCTATGTCATACGTATTTGTTTGGATGATTGTATGTATGATACATTTTATGTATGTGCCTTAGTGCACCTGGTTGAATATATATACATGGTACCGCTGAGTACTTTTGGTTGATGAGTTGGGATGTGCACCTTGTATAGTGCTGCTGTGATATGAATGAGTTATACTATGAGCTTGGCTATTTGATATATGCTGTATGTATAGACTAGGTTTGAACCTAGTGGGAGTTACTCCCTAGAAATGGACTGTTTGGTTACTTAGTGGAACTTGATTCCTTAGGTGAACTTTAGAGGATTAAGGACTTCGGGACGAAGCCTTTTTAAGGGGGGTAGACTGAAATACCCCTAACCTTTAAAAAATTAATTAAATGATCTATTAATGATCTAAATGATAATAATAAACACTAAATATTTTTGGGGAACAATCTAAAAGATCTCAACAAGGCAAAACACGCCTTAAGATCGGTAAAGCCAAAAATGTGCTTTAAGACACCATAAAGATTGTATGACCTCAAATAGGATCCAAAGTGGATTCCTAAGTATTATAATGAAGTAAAGAAATAACAAAACCATTCTCAAGGAGAACTAAGCTCAGGAGCACCCTGCGACACAAAACGTGCACTAAAACACCTTAAAGCACGTTTTTGTGAGATTGCCTTTTAAATTGATTTTTAATGGGCTTAAAAATTATAATTATCCTTAAATATGATATTTTATCATGTTATATCATATTAGGAATTTAATTCCAAATTTACAGATTTTTACAAATTTAATATTAAAATATTAATAAAACCCCGAAGTGGGGCCCACAGGAGTCAAATTGACCAAGTATGGTCAATGGGCACTAAAATGACCCATTTAACCCCTTGGTGGCCGGCTGCATTAAGGGAGGAGACAGCATGCAATGATTTGGAGACAAATGATACCTAATGTGTTACTTTTATAAAATAATGTTACTTTTTCACATTAATTCAAACCTTATCAATCATTCCCACCTTCTCCTTTCTTTGTCCGATCTTCACCATCCCAGCCGAGCTCCCCCTTCCTCTCAAGCTCTCCAAGCTTGTTCTTGAACATGGAAGGCAAATCTAGCTCTTAAGTCCTTAAGGTAAGTGTTAATGTCATTTTATGTCATTTTTAGCCCTTTTTCTTCATCTCTTCACTACCAAGACCTAAATTTCGTGGCTCATCAATTCCTATGGCTTATTCTCAGTATTCTAAGCTTAGAACAAGAGCTAAACTCGGTTGAGATCAGTAGAGGGACCAAGGTTGTCCAAATCTACATTTTAAGGTAAAAATGTGCTTTAAGCTCATAACTTTTGATTCCTTTCGAGTTTGGCTGTGAAATTTTGGTCATAGCTTCATCTTCTCCTCCATTTCGTGTAGAATCTGTTGGTGAGTCATTTGGAGCAAGGGTGACCAAGATCCAAGAGAAATACTCTCTTTTAAGCCATTTTTCCAAGGTAAAACCTAGTAACAAGGTAATATTTCGAGATCTAACTAATTCCTATGTCAATATGTTGGATCTAACACCTTGTGGTGTGTTTGGTTCAGGTCGAAAATACCTAGAACTTCCCTTGCATTTTTAAGGTGATTTTTGCCTTAAATCTTACATTAATTATTCCTTATGGTTAAGCTCAAGCTTGGAGTGTAACCATATCTTGTTTTGTGTATTAAACATGTCTAAATCAAGTGGTGATTTTTCCTAGAGGTGGCCGAGAGCATACAAGGATAGATCAAGGTATAAACACCTTAAACTTATGATTTTTGCAATCTCTAAGTATATATATATATATGGCCGAGAGTGAACATACACATATAGGTCATATTGACCTAAAAATGTAAAAAAAAATGGCTAAGATAAATTAAGCTAGTCATTTAAGAGATTTAATTAACATAATGGTCAAATTATGACATTATGTGGAAAATAATTAAACCATGGAGAGGCCGAATATATATGCTATATTTTGAGACATTTATTGTGTAATTTATTTTGCAAGATCAAGGTTGTAATAAGGCCATGTCATTAGGCCATTTTAATTTAAGTTTATAAGCTTATTTAGTTTTATTTATGCTTATAATTAAAGTTGGGGCCAATTCGTAATTATTAAGGAATTAGAAAAGCCGTGGGTAATTTAGAGCAATTAGGGTTTTTAAATGAATTTAATAAAAATTATAACATTTTATAAAGTTTTGGGTCAAAATTGTAAAAATAGAAAAGTATAGGTCATTATTTGTAATTACCGAAAATTGGTTCCCATTTGGTATTAGGGGTCAAAGTTGACTATATAGGAGACTTTGACCAAGTTTAGAAAATTTAAGAAATTAAAATACTACCTTATAATGAGATACTTACTAAATTGTAAAAGATTTATAAGGTTTGGGGTGGTAATGTAATTACCGAGAATTAAGGGTAGTAAATGGAGTTTAGTAAAGTCCTTAAGTTATTAGAAATTTTTAGAAGTTTATTTGGTTAAATTGGAGTTCATGTGAATTATATAAGTATAATATATGGTATTTTATGACATTGTTATAAATAGGTAACAAATGTATAAAAACCGTGAATTAAAAGAAGTATAAGGTTAGGAATAATGTTTATAACCTTTTGGTATAGTTTGGTAATTTTTGGAATGGTATATAAGGTTTTATAAAGATATATGTATAATATATAGTTTTAATGGGGTTAGAAAACTATGTATTATAAATTGGAATTGAATTGTGAGTTTATAGAAGTTTAATGGTTATAAGTGAAAACCGAAAATACTAAGGCTGTTTGGTATTTAAAAACAAAATATAACTATAGGTTATAATTGTTTTAATGATTTAAATGTCATAAGATATGTTATATAACTATAAGATGACATTATATTAATTAAGAGGTGGATTTTATAAATATTTAAGAACATAGGTGCTGTTCGAAAAAATAACATTTTTAAATGGAATTTATAATATGGTTTTAATGTTATAAGAGTTATAACATTTATAATATGAGAGATATTCATTAAAAGAATGAATATAGATTATGAGACTTACCATATAATAAATAGTTCCATAATACACACATATAAATAAATATATGTAGTAGTGTAGAAAATGTGACATGGTTCAATAATATAAATTATCATAATTAAAATGATAATAGTTAAGGAGAAAAGAATTATAAACATTAGATATGGAAATTCTAAAGTTAAGAGTATTCATGGGATAATAAGGATCCTAGATATTAAGAGTATAGTTTACAGATGAATTATACCACATGAAATATAAAAAAAAAAGAGACAACCTTAGAAAAATAAATACTAAGGTAAGATGCATAGTGCATGACAAAGGATCACACATACAATAATGAAACAAACTGTATGAGTACAAACAAACATTAAGTTACATGCGATAACAAGTTTAACAACAACTATACTAATATACAAACAAGACTACGCGTATGTAATATAACACTTTTCCCAATCTCGAGTTAAACCTAAAACCCGACAACATTGATAGTTAATAACGGGGGGTTAACCGGGAGGTGTTAGTGACGGTACGGGGTACCGTAGGATTGTGTTGTTATACAGTATGCTAATCAGTAGCATTGTGTATTGTTTAGTTCGTTAGAGACTACACAAGGAGCATAGGATCTTGCTGATTCATACTCCACCGTAATACACCGGGTGAACGGTATGTTGTTATGTGTCTCTGATTGTCTCTGAGGGCTTCCTCAGTTCAGACTTCTGTGTGATCTGTGATAAGATTGTTTGTCTGAATGTTTAATTTAAAATGCATGATCTTTATATTATAGCTGCTCATATTTACTGTTGTTGAGTTAACAGTATTGGTTCGTATATAAGAACCTATATATAAAACGAACTAGCGGCTATGGTGCTATCTTATACGAAAAATAAGGAACGTCAGAAAAACGTTGTAGCACTAGGATAATAATACATATATATTATCCAAGACTTTCATACGGAGCATTGGCCTTTCTATACGCCGCTCTCGTATCTAACACTGGATCCCGAGTTTACAGACTCCGGATTGGACTAATGATCTTGGTCTGCTGTGTTAGAAAATTTGGTAATGCGATGCGATGGTATAATTAAGTAAATAATGAATGGAAGTAAAGCCAAGAGGATGTGGCTCTTGGTGCGCGCTGTGATCACAAAAACGATACCAGGATGTCCGCGTACGGGTCCGCAAGTATCAAGAAAATTCCCGTGAGCTAGAATGGCTCGTTGGTCGGAGACTCTACCGTTGGAGTGGCTACTGCCGTGGGTGACCCGCCCATTATATGGGTAACTAGAGACATGTCGTTTTAATGAGACAATGTCACTAGGTATAACTGAACAATAATACATTTGAGAATTATACAGTGGCGAACAATATTGGCTTCTACACCATGGACGAGAATTAATACTTATTGTTACTCTCGTTGTTTCGCTTATTGTTCATTGGTTATACTGTGGTATATTATGTGTGTGTTGATGGTTGTGTTTGGTATATGGATTACTGTTGTTTATTTTACAGTTTATATAAAAATGGTATTGCATGTAATGAACCTCATGCTCTCGACCAAATAATTGAGGGGTCTTTGGGGGCATGACGGGGCATGTGATGACATACTCAGCAGGGGCTGATTCCATACCACAAACCATCTTTATTTCAGGTGATTAGCTGGTGGGGTCGCAGCGAGACGTGACCATTGTGATATTAATGTTGGTTTAGACTTGGTACGGTGTGATACTCAGGTTGTTTTGGACTCGGGTTGTTTAACCGAGGTGTATTTGGTTTAGATGCTCACGGTCTGTAATAATTGTTGATGTTAGATTTGTTTTAAGTTGTTTAAGTTCTACTATCTATCTCT
This sequence comes from Limonium bicolor, assembly GCA_023374045.1. Lineage (NCBI taxonomy): Eukaryota > Viridiplantae > Streptophyta > Magnoliopsida > Caryophyllales > Plumbaginaceae > Limonium > Limonium bicolor. Next base: position 287,236,601 of record CM041782.1, read on the forward strand.
TGTGGTCACTGCGGGAATACGTTTCGCAAGTTGATTATCAGGTAAATCGTTATCACCCGTATGGGCGAGTGATAACAGTGACACCAGTAGGGCGATAGTTTATTATTTACCGCTGCGAGATATTATTGTGCGCGACTTCTATAGGATTACTAGGAACCGGTTTAGTAGGGGTGTTTACAATGATGAATAAAAAAACTACATAACTATGATTTGGAAATTTATCTAATAATAATTTTAGTTTCTTGGAATGAGATAAGCCATATGAAATTACATTTACAAACATTAATTACCAAACAAACCACCATATTAGGATGTGAGGCTACAATTAAGTGATGGGTGGCGGAAATATTAGTTAGAATTTATAGAAAGGTTTATAAATAGGAATTTGATACTTAAAACCTTGGAACCTTGTACTAGATAAAAATAGTAACATAAGAGACTATCTTGATCACTTTACGACACTAAACATATTAATGGTAATTTGAGTAAAGGTATGAGGATTTGTAGAACATATTTCTATTAAGTAATGACAATTTCACTGGTGGAATGAGAGTTTTAATTCTTAGATAAATTCTACCTTATGTTAAGATATAATGTTCATCCTAAAACATAATAAAGGAGATTAATTTATTAAGTTATCCTTTCAAACCTTAGGTTTTGTAAACAATATGAAAAAAAATGTTTTTAAGAAGTAAGTTTATTAAAATTTAGTATAAAAGGATTATACATAGTCTATAGCGGGATGTGTGTAAAAATAAAACATTTGGGAAATTAAATGTAAGCAAGGATAAATAAAAGGTATCTTAAGTGCCTTATATATAGTTAATGATAAATAAATATATACCTTGGGAATACTAAATGTAAGAGTTCGAAAATCTAAGTTAACTATAATATAGTTATTCAAGATGAGAAGCAGTTTAACATCTTATGATAAGATTATTAGATGGTTGTAATAAAAGTCATCCTAAACTAAAATAAGATATGAGTTTAGTAACTCAATTAGGTTATCATAAAATGCATCTATAACACCATGTCTCCAATATACAGGATGTAGATCTTAATTAAGTTGAGGGGGAAAACTTAATCATAATGGATTATTTGGTAATACTGATAAAATACATAATCATTACATTGTGAAATAATAGTATAATATTCTAAGATAAACCTATCATAGGTCATAACCCGATATTTATTCTAAATTAAGAATAAAAGTATTAAGCTTAAGAATTATTATTGAGATTCTAAGATTGGATGAATAATATAAATGCACTTATGATATAAGGGTCTCAAGAGCCTTGAATTGAGAATTAGGGTTAAGTATGAATAAAGTGGATAAGAGTGTAACAATTAACAAGTGTTAATAACATACATTCCCTAGTCTTACAACCTTGGGTTATACAACATTCTAATATAAGTCAAAGGTTATACATAACATTTACGCGAGGGCTTAAAAGACAATTGAGACTTAGAAATAAGAGTGAGGAATTTATTTAAGTTAACTTAGGTTACAAGTTATTGATGTTAGACTACCTTTATATTCCCAGAGTATTGTTGATTATTTGCACAAGTCGACTAGAACTGCTACAGCGATTACCAGGTACGATTTCTCGTACTCAGCTTGTTGTGTCTTGGACTCTATGGAATGTTTTGTACGATTTCTCATACTCAGATGCTTTTGGTGACGGATTTTATGGAATGTCTTGAGAAACGCTAAATGAGTTTGAAAGAATCTTGGAAGGAAATTGTTTGTGTGACTAACTCAGCCTGTTGTGACTGACTGAGCCTTGAATGTACAACTTTCATGATTATTGGTTCCTCCTTTCGTTGTCTCATTAGATATTAACTGCTGAGGGTTTACGCTTCTGCACTCTGTAGGACTGAGTGTTTTGGTATTGCACTCGTGCAGTTAATAGTCTAGTGGGAATACGGGAAAATGTCAATCTTGGTATATATTGGGTATGAATTCTTTCTATTAAGTGGTGCACACACCTTTCACCGATGACTGAGAACGGGTCGGTGGCAGCGGAGGTCTGCTATACCTCGTCCATATGGACAACTGACAGCGGAGGTCTGTTTACCTCGTCCTTGTGACAACTGACTGGCGGTGGGGGACATCTCTCCCAACTGGGTATATTCCACTCTTGAGTTATGGGTCTTGGATATCTCTTTCATTCCTAGTCCTTGTGACTACTTGGGTCTTTCTAATCCTAATTGGAACTGAATCTATCTTAAGCGATGGATGTTCACTAACTTCTGGCGGGGTTTCTTTTAAGTTGACTCACTTTACTTCTTGTTATTTATCTCTATCCTTGACTTGAGATCTTGACTTGGTGATTTTGATGTGCCTTGTTCTTTTGTTTCGCTTTAATCATTTGACTTCGAGTTATTGTTTGTTTCAAGAGTTATGTTTTAAACTTTTGTTTTGGAGAGTTGTACCAGTTCCATTCCAGGGAACTGACTCACCCCTCCTAGGGTGGGCTGCTTGGTTTCATCTTGCAGGTACGGACTGTTAACAGGTGGCCACGAAGAGTATAAGTGATTGGGATGGGAATTAGGAATTGTGGAGAGTTTTATATCTTGCACTAGTTATGTTTCTCGAGTTCAGACCGTAGCATTTGTAATATCATAAGTTGTATTGGTGAGGTTTGGTGCCGGGTGTTTGGAACCCGATGATCTGTAATCGCCTTAGTATTTTATTTCGCTGCATTTATGATAAGTAGGGGCGTTACACTGGGTCTCTCTCTATGTCCTGGACATAGCAGAGGTATACATCACTCCCTCGTCGTAGTTCACGACACATAGCCATGGCAGTGATGATCTGAGTCGAAGGCTCCTTGGGCCTCTGGCGGGAAGATATAGTAACCCCAGATGGACTCTGAAGAAGCAGGCAATGCTCGGCACACAGGATTCTGCCCTTGTACCGCTCTAACTAGTTCATCCCGACAATCACATCAAAACCGAGTCCGTCGAACTTTATCAAGTCGATCGGAAACTCTTCACCTCTGATTCGTACAACAACATCTCGGTGGTAGCGGGTACACCTAATCCGCTCTTTTGACGGGAGAGTGACTAGGAAGTCTGGCATCTCATCACCGTCTAACCCCAGCCTCTTCGCAAAAGATAGCGAAATAAATGTATAAGAGGCTCCGGAGTCGAACAAGATCGAAGCGTCCACGCCATTGACTGGAAAGGTACCGGTGAGGATTGTGCCGCTCTTGCCGGCTTCTGCCTCATTGCAGACACTCAGTATACCTCCTGTTCTGAGAGCACACCTAATTCATTGGCAAACTAATAAGTATTGGGTAACAACGCGGTTGATATACTTCAATAACTTCACTTTATTCATTAACACACTCTTTTTACATCATACATTGGTTACACTGCTAACATAACTAACACATACATAACATCCTTAACATACACTGGCTTAACACATTACATAATTATACAAGGCTTTAAAACTGTCTGAAGGTCAAATTCAAACGTCCGGGTTTCATGTGTGTGGCATTGATCACTGCCGACGATGCGGTATTCAGTTTGATCTTCTTGATGCCATGATATAGCATCCTCGACTGTCCACCCATGATTAACACATCTCCTGATTTTAGTACTAGCTTCTTTGCGAGATCAGCACGCTTCTGCTCGCCATATATAAATACTGCGGTATCACCAATGGACCAAGACACCACGGGTACTCCCTTACTTAGAGACTCGGGTGACTCGTCCTTATCTTGGTGTAAACCTAATCGTCCACCTTTCTGGTAGAAGTTCACAATACACAAATCTGCTTTAACACTTGGAATTGAATCCGTTTCAACTTGCTGAGCATTCCCACGGTGTGGTTAACGACCGCAAGGAACTCCTCAGGTATCACCGGTACAGTTGCTCCGTCTTCAGCTCGCACTTCCTGATATGTCTTGGTGTAAGGATTCCAGTCCTTACCCATGCACATCATCTTCAATTTCATTCTCGATCTGCTCGGGTATTCGGGTGTGTAGAAACCTCCAGGTGTTGCTCCAAGTTCATTGCATCGTCTGATGATGTGGATTTGTGCTTCCGGTGTCAGGTATCCATTTAAGAGTATCATACCTGGCTGGATAACCTGACATTGCTCCATTGGAAAGTCGGTGATGTTGATGGTGGTTTCTTCAGGATTTGGTGTGGGTGGGATTGGATACATATATTGAAGGTTCCTTTAATTTTAGAGTTACCTAATTAGGTGACTTTCACACTATACCTTAACTCTTTACTCACATAATAATACACTTGGATCACTAATACACACCATGCATGAAATGCGGTATGCAATCACTTATTTCATTCAACAGTTTAGGCGGTACCTGGTCTAGTAGAGGGCCATGGCGCCTCAGACCGGTCCACCACGTTCAGGGTGGCCTTGCTAGGTCCCGACCCTTTTCCCTTCTGGGAATCAGTGTACCTCTGATCTGTGGGTGGCTGATTAGCCGTCTTCGGGCCATCAGTAGCCGCTGTGGCCTTACCCTTCCACTGCCCCTTGGGCTTGTTGATTCTGCTGTTGGGGTTCCGATAACACTCGTAGTCGCGGTGACCCCACTTCTCGCAGTAACGACACTGCATGTCGTTTCCCTTGCAGTCCTTGCCGGGGTGGTGGTCTCCGTTACACCACTTACAGTAGTAGTGGCGCTCCGGTCTAGATCCCGTGCTAGCTGCTATTACAGTACACAATCAATACTTACTTCATAACTTAACACATACACTTCAACTTGTCACACATGATTAAATAATTACCCTTAGGTGGGTAAGAGCGTAGGGGTTTCGCCGCGTAAGCATATGTGAGCTTCAGTGGCTCCTCAGCTGTGGTGGTTTAGGCTTGGCCCTTGTCACCCTGGTGCTGACTTCTGGGGTTGGGGATAAGGTTTCTTCTTCTTCTTTCCTGCCCTGTATCCCTGCGGACTCTGGCCCTCGCTCGTGGCCTTGGGCTTGTGCGCATTCTCCTCGTCCATCAGACAGACGGTAATCTCAACCTTAGCAGCGACATGATAGCACTCCTGAATTTAGGATGTCAGTCATGCCCGCAAATAACTCACAACTCACATTAATATTCACTTATGGATTACACTTATTCACATCACACTATATTCTAATTACCTGCAAGGTAGTATACTCAGCTGGCCCCATCAATATAGCGAAGACGGTGGCTGAGACCGTTGTAGAAACGGTTTACCAGCACCGGTTCGAGTATCCCAGGTCCGGTAATAGGTGGATAAGACCGTGAATGCAGTGTAGTACTCATCAACCGACATCTTGTCCCCCTGCCTCAGACTATCCAGCTCCAGGCGCTTGGCCTCTTGAACATGCACAGGGTAGTATTTGGCTCGCAGTAGTGCCGTGTACTCCCTCCAACCAAACTGAGGATCCGCCATCCGGTCCTCTCTCACAAGCTGCCACCAACTCTGTGCCGAACCCTTCAGGTAGTAAGCGGCAAGACGGACCTTGGCCCCAGCAGGCACATCCAAGGTCTCGTAGGCGGTCTCCAACTCGGAGATGTACGCCTCCAGCTTACGTGGGTCGGTCTCCCCATGAAACGACGGGTGTCTAGATCTGCCAATGCCTTGACCCAGTTGGTCTCTCGTGGCGGTGGCGGTGGTGGTTGAACTTCGGGCTGTTGCCCCTGCTGAATTGCAGCTACAAGTTGTGGAACCATTTAGGCTACGGTGGCCGCTACAGCTTCGGCCATAACCTGAGCCGTAGTATTCTCGACCTGGTCATCCGTATCTCCAGTACCGCTTCCGGGCCCCTACCTCTCGGTCTACCTGACATCTGAATTCACACGAACATCATTAGCATTATGCTTACACACTTATCGGTTCCAACGGTTGAAACGTTTTCCCGACAACAAGGTATCTCCACACTTGGTTAGTGGTTAACCTTTCCATAACTGCTCACTTAGGTAACTGTAGTTAGGTTTCCTAACTCGGTATTTTCCTAAGCTCGGTATTCTAGTCATCAGAGCGATACTTCGCTCTGATACCACTTTTTGTAACACCCCTACAACGGACTTCACAACTAATTGAAATCGCAGCGGAATTAAACAACTAAACATTAACTAAACGCTTCGGTGTTACAACGCCGTCAACCATCCACATGGTTAACAAGGCAGAATAAATACAAGTGTAACCGGTCTGATGATCAGACTCCCGAGCATAGAACTAAACCATAATTACATCATATACAATACCGAGTATTTAAATACATTCTTTCACTGTGAACTGTCAATATACCGCCATAGTAGTTTCAACGGGATCAAATATAATGCCATGGGAGCACAGGGCGCATCCCGGGCTCAACATCCAAAATAAACCAAAGTACAACTGCAGCCTAGAACCTACAGCCACTCTGCTTCCTCGATCCTCATCCTGTAGTAAAATATGGAGCCCCCGAGGGGGTCAGCAACCCTTGGCTGGTATGGTTAACGCGCAGCCCATCGGCTACCGGGATAACGCGCAACTAATTGTCATGATAACTGGCATTCATTTTAAACATAACATAACATAACATAACATGTGGCATAGCATTATTATTGCATAGCACAACTTCACATACACAGTGGATACTCTTCCACAATAAACAACCAAAAAGGTTAAATAACATAAGAGCCTAGAGAATGGTTCACTCTCATGTTAAGCTCGTTACACACACTCATTACCGTTCTGTTATTCAAACAAGTAACTTAAGTCACAGATGGTTCGGATATAGTGACCCGAGCACACCACACCAACACATGTTCCCACTAAACCGATCATAAGTTAGAATAGGTAAGCTTTGGAGGAAGCTAGCGGGAGATCGAACGCCAAATTAAGGAGAACAATCTTAACACATAAAAGTCGAATCTGATTCAGATATCTACTCTTAACTTACATGCATGACCGGACAACCGGATTCCTCACTTCCCAGTCAGCACTTGTTAGAAGTTCATCAGTGGAAACTTAACAAACATTCACAAGAAGTGGTAAGTCATGTGAGACACGCTCAAGGGAAATGAGTCACATCATACATCACCTTAATATGAACAACTGTAAACTCATTACATGATTAAGTCTTATAACGTCATATAAACACACAAAAAAACAAACAACACACAAGCTGTTGTAAACCGGTAGGCAACAGACTGCAGAAAACCATACCTTGGTCCTTGCTTCGATTGATTTCCACCGTAGGTCACTCCTATACATGTTTAAGAATGTCGGTTAATTATTTACTTAACTTCAAACTTACTAATGTTTAACATGATTGTATGACATGTTTTAATGCCCAACTAATCCTTCATTACATTATACCCCCTAGGGTTAACTACATTAGCCACACTCTTTATTATTTTTTTTATATATATTTTGGTCTGTCCGACCCACCGTCCGACCACAACTGTGGGTCGGACCCTTCCAGTGATTTTCGGGTTTGGAAAACTTAACTTGTCCGACCCATGTCCGACCCAACACATCTGGGTCGGACCATTCCAGATAGATTTCATCACCTTTGAACATACACGTCCGACCCATGTCCGACTCACTCGACTGGGTCGGACCATTACAGAACTTTTAACGCCTTACCAAACACCATGTCCGACCCATATCCGACTCACTCGACTGGGTGGGACCATTCTAGAACATTACCCCCACCAAAACATGACCGTCCGACCCATGTCCGACCCTGAAATACCCCAAACCTTGGTATGTTGTGTAAATGTTAAACTATGTATTTAAAGGCTAAAAAGTGCCTTAGAAACATAAAATGAACCATTTAAACCATGGTAAAACACAATAAAACATAAGACACGGTTTGAGCAAAAACATGCTCTAAGGTTGGAGTGAACTGGCTAGGACCCAAAGAGCCTACCAAGACGTTATAATATTTAATTATGACTTTATAAGGCTAATTAAGTCCTTAGGAAACTTTGGTAGACAATGAAACCAAACAAAACACAAATAAATACTTAAGGTCAATATGGCTAAAATGTGCTCTAAGCTTGGGATAAATGTGTATAGACCTAATGGTCATACCTATGCCTTAATTATATGTTAATGAACATATTAAATCAATTACCAGAGAAAACCAAGCTTTAAAACAAGTTAAAACACAAAAAGTGCTTTACGGAGTTAAAGCACATTTTTGAAAAATTGTCTTGTAAATGAGTTTCGAATGGCTAAATGTCCATCATTACTCTTTAATTAACTGTGTACTATATAGTATCACATTTGGGTGTCTATATCAATGGGAAATCAAAAATTTCACTTCTATGTGCCTTGTTTTTGTGAATAGTAACCTTAAAGCTAGTTTGTAAACATAAGTGTATAAGTAATTAAATTGGAATAAAGTCTAAAATACCCTTGCTACTATTTGGGGCCGGTTTTCTCATAAGGGAATGAGTCACCCCTTTGTTAAATTGATAAGATAGAAATTGATAAAGTAAAAACTATTTGCTTTATTAAATATCTAAACTAACAAAAGCAACTCATCTCCTCTTTCACGTCTTTCCTTTCATTTCCCACGGTGGCCTTCTTCTTCCTCCTCTCTCCATCGGTTTCCAACAGGACCATATCCTTCTTCATCCTTCTTCACTTGTAACTTATGACTACATGCTCCGAATTATAATTCCGAACTACCGTTCTCTTAGTTGGAGCAAGCTCTACAACCTTGTCTTTTCAAATCATCAAAACCACCATTTCGGTGCCAAGGAGAATTTCCATGGAAGGAGGTGAGCTAATATTTTTATGCCTTGTTGATCACCTTTGCTTCAAGGTAAGGAAAAACCAAAGAAAACTCCATTTCCTTCATTTTGGTGTTGACCGAAAATGCACCTTGTAATGGTGTCTTCTCTTGTCTTGTTTAGCTTCATTTAAATCTTCCAAGGGCTAGGAGGAGTCCTCTCTTGACTTTGTTCAGCTCTCTTTCCATTCAAAGGTAAAAACAATTACCTTGAGTGTTAAAACAATATATGTAACTAGGGTTTACAATGAGATGAAGCTTAAAGCTTAATACTCATTACAATGTTGGTATATTGTTTAGTTGTTGACAAGGAATGAAATGCTTTACCGGTTTTATGAAGAAACAAGAAAGAAGTTGTGAGGAAAGAGGTAAATGTGTTATCTCAATGTGGTTTTAATGCCTTAGGAGAAATGAGCTTTTAATGCTTGCTAAAACTACCTAAAGAGCAAATGGTGAATGACATAGTAAAGGTGTTCTCAAGGAGACTAGTAAAAGAACATATGTCTTGGTGATGTAATGCAGGTCAAAGCTTATATATTGTGGAAATTCAGTGTTTAAGGTTTATGCAATTTAAGGGCCTAAGTGCCATGTTTAAGGGCCTAAGAGCCAAGCAATTTAAGTTTATGCACTATATTGTGATGTAGTGCAGTTAAAGGCTTGGTTGTGTGTAAAGGGCATTTCTTGTAAAGATGAATGTCTTGAATGGTTTAAAGGATGAAAAACAATATGTTTGTGTGTAAGGAATGTGTATTAAGTGATTAAGTGTTTCTTGGTTGTCTAAAGGTGAAAACCTAAGTGTTTGGGTGTGAGAGTTTACAAGAGAAGCTATGGCAAAATTTAGTTGATAAACAAAGGAGTTTTGTGATGAAATGAGATTTTAAGACCTAGAAGGTACTAGGAAATTGTTAAGTGTAAAGATGGTGGAAGAAGGTGAATCATGGTGTTCTAGGTGTTAAAGTGCCATGGGCATTGTCTTGGAGGATTTAGAAACTCAAATGGGTGTTTGAAACACACCAAGGAATTGTTATGTGAAGTGTTAATCTTGTTCAAGATTTGGTAAACAAAGGAAAAGAAATGCCTAGTGAAGGTCTAAGTGAAAAACTGTGGAAATTAGAAGCAATTGCGCAAAGGAGGTGTGTGTGAGAAATAATGCTTTTGGAGTGGTGTAAAGTTTGTGAGACAAACTTTTGGTTAGTTAAGGTAGTAGGCATGATATACCACTTAGAATCTAAGAAAAATGTTATAAGTGCTAGGAATTGTTGTAAGGGATTGAGTAACCAGTTAGTGATGAATTAGGAAAGTTTAGATGCTTGTTTTTAAAGTTTTAACATGTGGGAAACATGTGGAATGTGGAAAGTTATGGAATGATTAGGTAGGTTTAAGGTTGGTTTAAGGGGTTGAAAATGATGTTTTGACAAGTTAATAACATGGTCCGGGACCTAGCCCCTTGTATAGGTACCCGGACCACCCCTTAAAAAGAGCTGAGAGTGAAGTCTAGAAGTGGTCCGGGTCCTTAGTCCAGGACCAAGACCCGGACCAAGGGTAAAATAAGGCCGAGAGTACATTCTACAAGTGGTCGGGACCTTGGTGTCCGGACCAAGTCCCGGACCAGGTCAAAAGTGCTGCAAAATCTGTTTTAAAGGCTTCTAATCATGGGGAATTGAATGGTAATGGTTTTAGGTGATGTTTAGGCCTTGTTTGGTGGCATATAAAGGCCTTAAAATGTGTAAACAAGTGTTGGGTTTGATGTGAGAGTTGTAAAGTTATTATCACAAGAGTAAGTTAAGTGTAACGGGAATGACGGGGTAAACTATGGGCGCTTTAAACGTTAAGCAAACATGTTACCCCAATATTAATAAAAGTAATTGTGATGTTATCAGTTGTTCGAGAATTGCTCGAGGAACATAAGTGGACGTGGTAAAGTGGACTCCGGTGACAGGTATGGTTTTCTTGCAACCTGTGTCCTACCGGATTACACCGGCTTGTATGCCAATGTGGTTTATGAGTGTTGCCACCTTGTAAGATTAAAACATGTAATGAGTTTATAGTAATTCATTTATGTGGCGCATCTGATCTCCGATACCGTTTAACCTCAAATATGTGTTAAACTTAGCTAACCAAATCTAGATACACATGAGTGATCGGTATTCGGAGTTGACGGCCCAAACCTTGGGAACGTGCTAACCACGGCTATGTGTGAGTTAGTTGGACATTGTTGTTATATGCAAGTGTGTGAACCTCCCTTGTGTGCTTAACTCGGTTATGATACCGTATGGTGTGTGGATGTGGTAGGCTCCATAATGGATCTCTAACTACTTATTTATAAGTGTATATGTACTAATGGGGGGTGAGGAGTCCGGTTGTTCCGGCCACGCGTGTGATGGACGGGAGTCGATGTCATATCCGGTTCGGCTCTCTTGGTGTATGTATAGGTGGTATTCCAATTTGGTTCTACCTTCCCTTAGCTTATCCGAAGCTAGTTACTGACTCACGTCGGGCCACAGGGGCATACGAATGTTATTTCGGTGTGCTTGGGATTACTATATCCGACACACCTTGGGTATAAGTTAACCGTTCTATATAACCGGACGGTAACAAGGTTGGTAACGAGCTTAACATGGGATTGGTAATAATCTCTAGGCTCACTATGTATACTAACTATGGTGGAAGGTTCCTTGTGAGAACCGATTTACGGTGTTATGTATTGGTGTTGTGCTATGCAAATTCCCTTGCCATGCTACGATAAGTATACGTTAGGTGTTTAGAATGATTGTGATGTTATCATGTGTACATCGAAACAAGAAAGTTTGTTAGTTTGTTATGAGAGGAATGAGTTATGTTGTAGGATATGGAGTGTGTGGATCATGGAAATGAATCCCAGTTTGTGACAAGAGGCGTTTAAGGATAACCCGATTAATGGGTACATGTCGTTCGTTAAGGAAGTAGCTCCGTTTTAGAGGAGAGCCACTCTAGGGTTAAGGAATCATTGGATGGTTGGTTAAGTGTGGATGTGTTGGTTATAGGTTGAGTCCATTGAGGCGAAATGTATGTGTTGTATGTTTATGGCTTGTATGCATGATTTAAATATAATCAACTGCATGCTAAGACGACAATTAGTTGTGCGTGGCCCGGTAGCATGTGGGCTGCGGGATTACCATACCAGCAAAGGTGCTGCCCCTTGGGGGCCACCCTTTTCTCCTTTTCTATTTCAGGTACAAGGAGCTGGAAGCCGTTCGAGAGTAGGACGGGGTAGATGTTTATACATGGGTAGCCATTTAAATGGCGTAAGCATTGTAAGCGTAGTAAGACCGAAATTGTTATCGGCACTAGTTTGTAAATAGTCGGTACAGTGGCAATGTATGTATACAATGAATGTTGGAAATGGAATAAGGGTTGTTTGTGTAGTTGCTCGGGAATCTAGTCCATCAGACCGATACAAATGTATATGTATTAGCCTTGTTAGCCACGTGGGTGGTTAACGGCGTGTAACACCATTGAATTGAGTAATGTGATGTGTTGAGATTTCCGCTGCAGTTTGATGTTAAGTGTATGGTGGTGGTTGGGGTGTTACAAAAAGTGGTATCAGAGCGAAGTATCGCTCTGATGACTGAATTACCGAGCTTAGGAAGTACCGAGTTAGGATTTTAGTACTCTGGGTTAAGGGTTGAGTGATAGCGTGAGAGATACGCTAGTAAGGAACTACCAGTGAATACTGGAAACCTACTATATCCTTCCCGCCCTCCACAATCCCTGTTTTATAACTTGGGAAAGGACGCCAGAGAGATGGAAGTCCACTCTTACTCGGGAATACCCGATCTGGCTGCTATTAAATACCTTAAGTACGGAAGACCTGTCATACGGTAGATCCCGAAAACTGGAAATCCCGGAGACGGTCTCCATCTGAGCAATGTTAACCGCATTTAATAGTGAGAATGAAGAATCTTATGTATAGAAGAATAGAATTTCCAGCAACCTGGGTCGACATGCCGAGCAGTCGAGAAAACCGGCTTGCAACGCACTGACCGTGCAACAAGCAAGAAGTGGATTAATGAAACCCGAGACGAATGTCTATGGGACCACAGTTGGTAAGTAATACACCAACGGTATACCAACCAACTAAGGAACCATGACGTAGTGCCCAAACAAGAGACAAGTCTCAGTAACCACGACGATGCGTGGAACGGGCTACAAAGAGAAAATAATGCTAAGTAAAAGGGGACTCCAAGAATGGGAGACACCCCAGTTGCTAACTATAACGTGAATACAGTGAGAAGTTACCAAAGGTTATTGTCGAGACCGTAAGACAATAAGGGCCAACAAGGCCACTGATGATAGTGCGGGTAAAAACAATACCACAACCGGTTGTGTGTGAACCAATAGCCAGTTAGCATGGCGCACTTGCCATAGCAAGTGCTGCTATAACAGGGCTGTTCGGGAATTTATAACCAATGCAAAGTACTTAGTAAAGTACTATGAAGTTGAATGTGATCGTCATAACAGTGGAAGGCCTGTTAGCCTAACCTCTGTAATTGGAAGTACATCAGTCAGCAAGAAGCTAGACTTGGCTAAGGTAAGAAGATGTTGTGAAACCATGAAAAATTTTCTTTCAACCCTGATTTATCTAAACTCTTTCTTTCAAAACCAGATTTTCTTTCAAACCAACACTTCTTTCTAACCTTCTTTTAAACCAAACCAGTGAAACCAGGGGCAGTTGACAAGGATACAACAGTGGATAAACTTTCCCTCGATTAAGTTCGGGAAGCAAGGAATTAATATTGTCACGGGACAATATAAGGGAGTTGACAACAGAATACTTCACCTAGGCGTGTGACGGACACTACAAGTGTACCAACTGTGTTGTGGGACGACCGCACTCCGATAGGAGCATGTGGACCTGACAGACCTACTTATAGGTTAGTTGGGTAAGTAGTAATGTATCAGTATGATACCCCATATATGTATACGAGTAGAGTCCAGAAAACGGGAAGTAGTCGACTCCGTTCTACGGTCAGCAGTGTAAATCAAACAAGAACTAAGGATTACCAGGAATGGTTGAAACAAAAGAACCTAATCAAGTTAACGAGATTAAAAGGATTAGTGAATTCATTTCAAGGAAATGTTTAAGAGTCAGGAGGTGCGAAGTGCACTAACTGCAATGTAAAGACATCGCATATGTCTTAAGGATCCTCAGAGATAAACATGATAGCTGGAATGGTGACCCAGCCTAATGTGGACACATTAATGTGCAATGAACGGGATGAAACTCCCAGAATCAGTACCTACACTATCTGGAAATGTTGACCTTTACAGAAGAAGATAATAACCAGTGAAGAACGCAAAAAGGCATGGCTAACGGAATGTACCCATGAGTGCAAGCCAGATGTAATGGCATATGTTAGTAACACCCAGGAGCAATCCTTGAGGGGTATTTGGATTAAACATTGTTGGATGAAGCAATATAATTGAAACACAAGGGTTGAAATTAGCACCCAGTTTAGACATAAGTTGTCAGGAGACGGACTGGCAATCCTAAGGGACATCCCATGAAAGGAAATATGATGCAACAACCTTGTCATGGATGCCAATACAACCTCTAACCAGGTAACATGGTATAGAGAAGTACATGTGTGTGGACAGCCTACAATGAGCGGAGCTCAAGGCAGCAAGGCTTATAAGCCACAAACAAGATATGTTATGTAAATTTGAGTTAATTGTAGAAGTTTATGTGGTACAAGGAAATAGAGCGGAGAACGAACCACTGCATTAAGAGTGGGGATACCTCTCGATATTGTGAAACCGCAAGAGCGGTAGTTAGGTGAACCAAGTTCAAGAGATATGCCAGGGATTAACCATATTATTGTTACCCAGGAGTGATTTGAATGAGACTAATACGAAAGAAATGTTTGTACCAGTTGTGTAGACAGGAAAAGTGATAAGTTGATAGCAATCACCATAGGAGTGTGAAGCTAAATGTGTAGCGAACAACGCTCAAGGGAAAAATAGTAGTATATTCAAAATCAGCCAAATAAGTGGCCAGATAAACCTAGTGTAATGGCGGAAGCTAATATAATAGCGGATGCAGTATAAGTTGATATTGTATAATGAGTAAGGATACGGTGCGCAATGAGCGACCGTTGTATGAGTATTGTTAGATGATAAAATGGTGAGTGAGCAGAGCTATGAGCTAACCCCAGTGGAGGTACAACGGTAAGTAATAGCAAAGGAACCGAGCAGTAAGCCGGAAGCAAGTGATATGTGATAAGAATTCCAGTAAACACAGAGTAAACTCCTATTGCAATCGCATAAGAGATTTACTGTCAAGAGTTTACGCCTCTGCACTCTGTATGACTGAGTGTTTTGGTATTGCATTTGCGCAGTAATGATCGAGTGGGATAGCTAGGATTTGGGAAATGTTAATTGTGGTGGATGTAGAAAGAAACCTATGATACTATAATGATCAATGCATAAGAAATGCAAGGTCATACCAATGGAAGAGTACTTGTACGAAACCAGATATGGAGGTATGATTAAGAATAAGTGATAACAGTGCACATGAATACCAAATGTCGGTATGAAATATACCTCAGGTGTGGGAAATAACCGAGAGAGCACTACACATTAGGTAGTAGCTCAATCTCAACCGACAATAAGTCGGTAGAAGCAAGTCAAACATTGTGCAGTTTACGTAGTAAGCTATTAGAGAAGTGGATGGAAAATTATGAAACTCACCGAATTCGCTCAGGGTAAGAGATACCATGCGTCGGTTGAGAAACCATTGTTACCTAGATAAGGGTAATACATTAGAGGTGTATAATACAGTAACAGTAACGAATGGGGCAAACTAGATCTATGATTACCAGAGTTGCGCAACAGAGGCCAGAGAGCCCATGCACTAGATACTGAATATACATGGTGAATATGAATAAATGGCTAGTTAACAATGCCTAAAAGCCCCACAGGCCAGGACCGAAACCGGTTATGAGTTAGAACTCCAATGCGAATTCTTGGTTTAGGGACTAAACCGCCAATATGGTTAAGATCCTCTAATCAGAATCCATTGTGTAATAGACCGCGTGGAAGTCAAAACACTTCACGACGGCAGAACATTTTAAGCCAAGGTTTAGTGATTGATTACGTGGGCGTAATCCCTTTAAGGGGGGTAGAGCGCAAAACCAACCGTACAAGTGTACGTGAACTGGGTTGTGCATAGCACAAAATGATTTGTTATGATGGTTGGCGCGTGTGTTATATAAACATACGCATTTATTTGTGGTTAAAATTGTGGTAATTGCGCACAGAAGATGCGAATACCATTGTGGGAAGTGTGTTTATTTTGTTAACAGTGGTGTGTGAGAGTACAGGTGGAAGGGAGTAAGAAACTCCGGGGAACTAAAACCCCGACGGTGCATAAATGTAAACCATGTATTGTATTTTGATAAAAAAATATATATGTATATATATACAATGTTGTGATTTATGAAGGAGTATGAGACCGACATAGAACCTAGTGAGAATTAAATTCCCTAGGTAACTTGAATTAAGTTGGATTTGGAAGATGATTGATAGACGGAGTTCTATCCCTTGAAGATGTAATGATTATGACTAGAAGGATTTAAAGATAGAAAATGGGATACGCTTGAATTAGTTGTTGGTTGAAAAAGAAGTGGGAGGTGAAACTTGATTATCATGAGATCAAGGGAAGCCGAACACAAATTGGGGTGGAAAGATAGTTCAACACTGATGCTGATCACATCAGGGTTGGATGACTCTTGAAGCTCCTGTAAGTGGTCACAAATAACCATGTTAAGAAAGATGCAAAGAGCATAAGCTGGACTTGGAGTTGTGTTGTGTTTTCAAAAGGATTTTCAATTGGTGTTCAAACAATCGATTAATATTTTGAATAAAAGACTTCTTATACTTAACCTAGTAAAGAATATTTTTGTAGTACTTGCTCACGAGCTGAGGACGTATGAGCCTTTGTCTTCGGACCGGTGACATGAGAAGTACATATGTTGAAAATTGAGTGAATGTTTTGATCTCCCAAAGGAACGGGGACCAGAAGGTGTCCATCGCGACCGGGTTCTGCGGGATCACAGTGTATATGTACTCAACGTGGGATTCGAACCCATGGAGAGATGGAAAAGGTATTTCTTTTGATATACATGCTATGACATGTTGTTTGGTATGTGTGATAAAGGTTATTTTGACTTGATCTCCTAAAGTGTATGCTATCAAGGCCTATGAGTCTAAATGTGTTGTGTTACATAGACCTATGTGTCTAAATGTGGTTATGTCACCCAGACCTAAGAGTCTGAGGGATATTGTATAGGTGCAAGTGTGGTGAAGGTACCCGGACCATTAAGTCCGAGGTTACCATGTGAGTATGATATTTTATGTATAATGTGGATATGTTGCCCGGACCATTAAGTCCGAGGTTGGATGTAAAGGGTGGTTGGTAATGGAAGTTTTATGGCTATAAGTAATTCCCGTATTCTAATCCAATGATGCGAGGAAATGTGAACTTCGAGGACGAAGTTCTTTAAGGGGGGTAGATTGAAATACCCCAAACCTTGGTATGTTGTGTAAATGTTAAACTATGGTATTTAAAGGCTAAAAAGTGCCTTAGAAACATAAATGAACCATTTAAACCATGGTAAAACACAATAAAACACTAAGACACGGTTTGAGCAAAAACATGCTCTAAGGTTGGAGTGAACTTGGCTAGGACCCAAAGAGCCTACCAAGACGTTATAATATTTAATTATGACTTTATAAGGCTAATTAAGTCCTTAGGAAACTTTGGTAGACAATGAAACCAAACAAAACACAAATAAATACCTTAAGGTCAATATGGGCTAAAATGTGCTCTAAGCTTGGGATAAATGTGTATAAGACTAATGGTCATACCTATGCCTTATTTATATGTTAATGAACATATTAAATCAATTACCAAAGAAAACCAAGCTTGAAAACAAGTTAAAACACAAAAAGTGCTTTAAGGAGTCTTAAAGCACGTTTTTGAAAAATTGTCTTGTAAATGAGTTTCGAATGGCTAAATGTCCATCATTACTCTTTAATTAACATGTGTACTATATAGTATCACATTTGGGTGGCTATATCAATGGGAAATCAAAAATTTCACTTCTATGTGCCTTGTTTTTGTGAATAGTAACCTAATAAGCTAGTTTGTAACATATAATGTTATAAGTAATTAAATTGGCAAATAAAGTCTAAAATACCCCTTGCTACTATTTGGGGCGGTTTTCTCATAAGGGAATGAGTCACCCTTTGTTAATTGATAAGATAGAAATTGATAAAGTAAAACACTATTTGCTTTACTTAAATATCTAAACTAACAAAAGCAAACTCATCTCCTCTTTCACTTCTTTCCTTTCATTTCCCACGGTGGCCTTCTTCTTCTCCTCTCTCCATCGGTTTCAACAGGACATATCATTCTTCATCCTTCTTCACTTGTAACTTATGACTACATGCTCCGAATTAAATTCCGAGACTACCGTTCTCTTAGTTGGAGCAAGCTCTACAACCTTGTCTTTTCAAATCATCAAAACCACCATTTCGGTGCCAAGGAGAATTTCCATGGAAGGAGCTTGAGCTAATATTTTTATGCCTTGTTGATCACCTTTGCTTCAAGGTAGAAAAAAACCAAAGAAAACTCCATTTCCTTCATTTTTGGTGTTGACCGAAAATGCACCTTGTAATGGTGTCTTCTCTTGTCTTGTTTTAGCTTCATTTAAATCTTCCAAGGGCTAGGAGGAGTCCTCTCTTGATACTTGTTCAAGCTCTCTTTCCATTCAAAGGTAAAACAATTACCTTGATGTGTTAAAAACAATATATGTAACTAGGGTTTACAATGAGATGAAGCTTAAAGCTTATATACTCATTACAATGTTGGTATATTGTTTAGTTGTTGACAAGTAATGAAATGCCTTACCGGTTTTATGAAGAAACAAGAAAGAAGTTGTGAGGAAAAGAGGTAAATGTGTTATCTCAATGTGGTTTAATGCCTTAGGAGAAATGAGCTTTTAATGCTTGCTAAAACTACCTAAAGAGCAAATGAATGACATAGTAAAGTGTTCTCAAGGAGACTAGTAAAAGAACATATGTCTTGGTGTATGTAATTGCAGGTCAAAGGCTTATATATTGTGGAAATTCAGTGTTTAAGGTTTATGCAATTTAAGGGCCTAAGAGCCATGTTATTTAAGGGCCTAAGAGCCAAGCAATTTAAGTTTATGCACTATATTGTGATGTAGTGTAGTTAAAGGCTTGGTTGTGTGTAAAGGGCATTTCTTGTAAGATGAATGTCTTGAATGGTTAAAGGATGAAAAATAATATGTTTGTGTGTAAGGAATGTGTATTAAGTGATTAAGTGTTCTTGGTTGTCTAAAGGTGAAAACCTAAGTGTTTGGGTGTGAGAGTTTACAAGAGAAGCTATGGCAAAATTTAGTTGATAAACAAAGGAGTTTATGTGATGAAATGAGATTTTAAGACCTAGAAGGTACTAGGAACTTGTTAAGTGTAAGATGGTGGAAGAAGGTGAATCATGGTGTTCTTAGGTGTTAAAGTGCCATGGGCATTGTCTTGGAGGATTTAGAACTCAAATGGTGTTTTGAACACACCAAGGAATTGTTATGTGAAGTGTTAAGTCTTGTTCAAGATTTGGTAAACAAAGGAAAAGAAATGCCTAGTGAAGGTCTAAGTGAAAACTTGTGGAAATTAGAAGCAATTGTGCAAAGGAGGTGTGTGTGAGAAATAATGCTTTTGGAGTGGTGGTAAAGTTTGTGAGACAACACTTTGGTTAGTTAAGGTAGTAGGCATGATATACCACTTAGAAATCTAAGAAAAATGTTATAAGTGCTAGGAATTGTTGTAAGGATTGAGTAACCAGTTAGTGATGACTTAGGAAAGTTTAGTGCTTGTTTAAGGTGTTTAAACATGTAGGAAACATGTGGAAAGTTTATGGAATGATTAGGTAAGGTTTAAGGTTGGTTTAGGGGTTGAAAAATGATGTTTTGACAAGTTAATAACATGGTCCGGGACCTAGCCCTTGTATAGGTACCCGGACCACCCCTTAAAAAGAGCCGAGAGTGAAGTTTAGAAGTGGTCCGGGTCCTTAGTCCAGGACCAAGACCCGGACCAAGGGTAAAATAAGGCCGAGAGTACATTCTACAAGTGGTCCGGGACCTTGGGTCCGGACCAAGTCCCGGACCAGGTCAAAAGTGTTGCAAAATCTGTTTTAAAGGCTTCTAATCATGGGGAATTGAATGGTAATGGTTTTAGGTGATGTTTAGGCCTTGTTTGGTGGCATATAAAGGCCTTAAAATGTGTAAACAAGTGTTGGGTTTGATGTGAGAGTTGTAAAGTTATATCACAAGAGTAAGTTAAGTGTAACGGGAATGACGGGGTAAACTATGGGCGCTTTAAACGTTAAGCAAACATGTTACCCCAATATTAATAAAAGTAATTGTGATGTTATCAGTTGTTCGAGAATTGCTCGAGGAACATAAGTGGACGTGGTAAAGTGGACTCCGGTGACAGGTATGGTTTTCTTGCAACCTGTGTCCTACCGGATTACACCGGCTTGTATGCCAATGTGGTTTATGAGTGTTGCCACTTGTAAGATTAAAACATGTAATGAGTTATAGTAATTCATTTATGTGGCGCATCTGGTCTCCGATACCGTTTAACCTCAAATATGTGTTAAACCTTAGCTAACCAAATCTAGAACACATGAGTGATCGGTATTCGGAGTTGACGGCCCAAACCTTGGGAACGTGCTAACCACGGCTATGTGTGAGTTAGTTGGACATTGTTGTTATATGCAAGTGTGTGAACCTCCCTTGTGTGCTTAACTCGGTTATGATACCGTATGGTGTGTGGATGTGGTAGGCTCCATAATGGATCTCTAACTACTTATTTATAAGTGTATATGTACTAATGGGGGTGAGGAGTCCGGTTGTTCCGGCCACGCGTGTGATGGACGGGAGTCGATGTCATATCCGGTTCGGCTCTCTTGGTGTATGTATAGGTGGTATTCCAATTTGGTTCTACCTTCCCTTAGCTTATCCGAAGCTAGTTACTGACTCACGTCGGGCCACAGGGGCATACGAATGTTATTTCGGTGTGCTTGGGATTACTATATCCGACACACCTTGGGTATAAGTTAACCGTTCTATATAACGGACGGTAACGAGGTTGGTAACGAGCTTAACATGGGATTGGTAATAATCTCTAGGCTCACTATGTATAATAACTATGGTGGAAGGTTCCTTGTGAGAACCGATTTGGTGTTATGTATTGGTGTTGTGCTATGCAAATTCCCTTGCCATGCTACGATAAGTATACGTTAGGTGTTTAGAATGATTGTGATGTTATCATGTGTACATCGAAACAAGAAAGGTTTTGTTATGTTTTGTTATGAGAGGAATGAGTTATGTTGTAGGATATGGAGTGTGTGGATCATGGAATGAATCCCAGTTTGTGACAAGAGGCGTTTAAGGATAACCCGATTAATGGGTACATGTCGTTCGTAAGGAAGTAGCTCCGTTTTAGAGGAGAGCCACTCTAGGGTTTAAGGAATCATTGGATGGTTGGTAAGTGTGGATGGTGGGTTATAGGTTGAGTCCATTGAGGCGAAATGTTATGTGTTGTATGTTTATGGCTTGTATGCATGATTTAAATATAATCAACTGCATGCTAAGACGACAATAGTTGTGCGTGGCCCGGTAGCATGTGGGCTGCGGGATTACCATACCAGCAAAGGTGCTGAGCCCCTTGGGGGCAACCTTTTTCTCCTTTTCTATTTCAGGTACAAGGAGCTGGAGAGCCGTTCGAGAGTAGGACGGGTAGATGTTTATACATGGGTAGCCATTTAAATGGCGTAAGCATTGTAAGCATAGTAAGACCGAAATTGTTATCGGCACTAGTTTGTAAATAGTCGGTACAGTGGCAATGTATGTATACAATGAATGTTGGAAATGGAATAAGGGTTGTTTTGTGTAGTTGCTCGGGAATCTAGTCCATCAGACCGATACAAATGTATATGTATTAGCCTTGTTAGCCACGTGGGTGGTTAACGGCGTGTAACATCATTGAATTGAGTAATGTGATGTGTTGAGATTTCCGCTGCAGTTTGATGTTAAGTGTATGGTGGTGGATGGGGTGTTACAGACCCAAGTCCTCTGGGTCGGACCGTTCCAGAACGATTGACTGACGTCTAACAGAGGCTGTCCGACCCAAACTTGGGTCGGACGCCATCAAAACTTGCCCAAACTTTGTCAAATCTTCACCAAACTTCTCCTAAAGCCTCCTAATGTTTCCTAACTTCATTTAGTACCCTCAAACCCTCATACAACATCCATAAATTCATTATCTATCTCCTTAACACTTACTCATTCCATACCGAAATTTTTAACACTTATGTTATTTTCTCCTTGGTTCTCTAAGTGGTGTTTCATACCAATGATAACCACTATGCCAATAATGTTTCCTCACTACTACTACATCATCTCCCAAACATCTTTTCTTCCTAAACAATTTCTTAAACATCATTATAAGTCTATAGCTTCTCATGTAACAATCCACCTCATCCCTTTTTCACCAACAATACATAAGTCCTAAATACAACCTCATCAAGAATCTTGAAATGTCCCAAAGCATTCTTTTGCCTTCTAAATCCTCTAGAACATTACCTAAGCCCTTTTACATCATCAAAACACCTTAATGCATGTTTCTTTCACAAGGAAATCACCTAACCATTCTAAACATTTCTTAACTTATCAAACTCATTTTAAACCCTTAGAACTTCTTGTTTGTTACCTAAATTTTGACATAGGTTCTCCTAGAACATTACTTAACCAAAACACATTGTTTTCACCATCAAACAACCGAGAACACTAAAAATCCATCAAACACTTTCCTATACACAAACTTCACACATATAGCACTACATCACAATATAGTGCATAATTTAAATTGCATGGCACTTAGGCCCTTAAATAACATGGCTCTTAGGCCCTTAAGATGCATAAATCATAAAACACTGAATTTCCACAATATATTTGCCTTTAACCTGCAAATACACTCAACAACACATATGTCTTTTACTAAGCCCTTAAGAGCATTTTACTAAGTCATTCACCATTGGCTCCTTAGATCATTTCAATAAGCAATATAAGCTCATTTCTCCTAAGACATTAAACCACATTAGGTTAGCACATTTACCTCTTTTTCCTCACAAACTTCTTTCTTGTTTCCTTGTTTAAAATCGGTAATGATGTTTGGTTTGCTTGTCAACTTCTAAACATATACAAATGATATAATGAGTATACAAGCTTTAAGCTTCATCTCATTGCAAACCCTAGTTTCACATTATTTCAAAAGCATTAAGGTAGTTGTTTTACCTTGGTATTTGAAGACAGTTTGAATATCTATCAAGAGAGGACTCCACCAAGTCCTTGAAAGGTTGGAATGAAGCTACAACAAAGCCATATAAAGAGCACCTTCAATGGACATTTTCGGTCACAACAAAACATGGAGGAAATGAAGTTTTTATTTGAGATTCCTTAGCTAGAAGCAAAGGAGATCAATAATATGTAGAAATAATAGCTCAAGCTCCTTCAATGGTGGAACCCCATGGCACCGAAATGGTGCTCTTGAAGTTTTGAGAAGATAGGAATGAAGAGCTTGATGAGATGAAGAGAATGGTGGTGTTTGTTTTTGATTTGGTTAAGTAAGCTAGGAAATACAAGAGGTCAAAGATGGAGTTTGTGTATTACTATTGCAAATCATGAATGAAGGAAAGAAGAGAGGTTGAAGAAGACTTGGAACCGTGGGAATGAAGAAAGGAAATGAGAGAATGAGATAAGTGAGTTTGTTTTGCTTTTTAGAAGATATTTATACCTTAAAGTAAATAGTAACTTATCTAGTCTTCTTTATTTACTTAACATGTTAACAAGAGTGGCGAGTCACCACACTTACAAAAACTGGCCCCCAATAGTTACTTAGGGGTGTTTTAGTCTTTTTTGATCAATTTAATTACTTATAACAACATATGTTACAAACTAGCTTATTTTAGTACTATTCACTAAAACAAGGCACATAGAAGTGAAATTTTTTATTTCCCATTGATATAGACTTCCAAATGTGATACCATATAGTACACATGTTAAATAAAGAGTAATGATGGACATTTAGCCATTCAAAACTCATCTACAAGACAATTTTTCAAAAATGTGCTTTAAGACTCCTTAAAGCACATTTTGCGTTTTAACCTGTTTTCAAGCTTGGTTTTCTTTGGTAATTGGTTTAATATGTTCATTAGTACATAAATAAAGTCTTGGTAAGTTCATTAGGTCTTACCCAAGCTTATTCCAAGCTTAGAGCACATTTTGGCCTTTGTTGACCTTAAAGCACATTTTGTGCTTTCTCTCGTTTAAATCGTTTACTAAAGTTTCTAAGACTCTTTTTAGTCTTAATATACCATATTTAAATGTTTAAACAACATACTAAGGTTTGGGGTATTTCAGTTGGACTTGGGTATAGATGGTACAATGGCTTGGGAATGAATGGGCATGGTAAGGTAATGTACTTGGAATGCAAGGAATGGCATTGGTTGAGAAAGTATTGGATGGTAATGTTGAGTTTAAAAATCTGTAGCATGAGTAAAACACAAACTGTTGCAAGTGTGGAAAAGAAGTTAGGTAATTGTGTAAGTTGATTGATGGATTTAGTAATGGATTTGGTGGATGAATTAAGGTGATTTAGAATGTTTAAATAGTACTAAAACATGTTAGGATGTATGTAGGAAGATTGAGGAAGCAATGGGTGAAATTGGGAAAAGAAAATAAGGGCTGTAGCAAGGTTCTGCTACCGTCCGACCTAGAGTCTGGATCGGACGGTGGGTCGGACGGGGCTTAAGGAACGACAGTAAACCTTTCTGGAATGGTCCGACCCAGAGCCATGGATCGGACGTGGGTCGGACAGGCAAAAAAAAATCGGGTGGGTCGGACAGTGGGTCGGACGGAGTCTGGACCACAGAACCGAAACTTACTGGAACGGTCCGACCCATAGGTTGGGTCGGACGGTGGGTCGGACGGCCCCAACTTATATAAATAATAATAATAATAATAATAATAATAATAATAGTAGTAACATAGTAATCATATGTATGTATATATATAGATATGTACATATATATGGGACTTAGTAATACACCATTAATGTAACACTAATGGTAAAGAAATAAGTATGTAAATGGGAAACAAGTAAGAGGACTAGTTAAGAAGTGGGAAGTATAAGAACGTTGAGTTAAACCAAAGCAATGGGATAACGGGGTAAGCACGGGAGTAGCAGCTATGAATGTATTGTAATGCTTAGAATTGATTGAACCATTTGGCATGTAGTCATTGGTTCGAGACTAAGGCTCGAGGAACAAATAAGGAACTATGGAGCAAGGGAACACCCGATAAAGTAAACCAACGGTGAAAGGTATGATTTCTTCATGCCCTGTATCCTAATCTGGTTACCCCGATTTGTGTGCTTATTTGATCACCTAAATAAGATAAATGCATGAATCGGACTATATTGCACTCACCTGTGCTCGACTTATGTTGTTCTTGATATTTATTGTCTTGAACACTAGTTTGTATAATTCATGAAATATATGAATGATGATGAATGGTATTCGAATCTTGTATTGTACTTAAGTATTGTATTGTATTTCGTATGAAGGGTATTGAGCAATGTATTTGTGTATGTGGCTTGTATGAATGACTTCTGCTAATTTCTAACTACCTAACTCCTAACTAAAGTGAGTAAATTGGAATTAGTAGAAGTCCGATATAGTTTCGGCCACGCGTGAGGATGAGGAGACACAAGAGGTTGGATCCGATTCCTGACTCTTAAACTGGTCCGCGGCCCAAATCCCTTAAATGGGTAGCATCCCGGATTGGTGATCAAGTAAATCCCGGTGGTGGGACGGAGTAGTCCCGGGCCGGAGGTCCCGATGACTTAACATGAAGTAAGAGTAAGTAGTAAGTATGGATCCGTAAGTATGTATGAGTATGAGTATGTATGTGTATGTATGAAGTGACGAGTAAAAGAGTAATCTCCCCCATTAACCCGGGTGGACCAATGAAGCTAACAAGTATTGTATACCGTGTATGTAATGAGTATGTGCATTCGGAAGAAGGTATGTATGTATTGGATGGTTATATTGTATTCCTTATATGTAATGAAGTGTATGTATGTATGCCTGCGTAAGTATTATTATATTGTGTAAGAGCATGTATGCAGTATGTTTGTATGAAATGAACTGCATGTATTCGACCAAGTGGTCGGCGTACCCTCACTAGTACGCGGGGTATGCGGTTATCATGCGCAGCGAAAGCTGACCCCCTAGGGGGAACATTTTTAGTGTGCAGGTACCGAAGCGAATATGGTCAAGGTAAGAGACCGGAGGCACACCCTTGTATTTAGAAGCATAGTGTGAGGACGGGTAGTAAGTAGTCTCTTAGTGAGTACGTATGAACTTGGAAGAGGTGTTATACTTGTATAAGGATCTTCGTAAACTCGGTATGTGGATTATATTGTATTGTACTTGAACTATTGTATCGAATGGAAGATTGTAGCATTTATTGGTGTACGGAGTATGTATGGTAGATATGTAACACTCGGGATTCCGGTCCATCAGACCGATGCTGTATGTAGTAACAGTAGCTTTGTTAGTCACGGGGGTGACTAACGGCATTGTATCACCCACATGATGTAAGTATGTATCTGCTGCGTGTATCTGATGTGTAAGGAGATTGGACGGTAAGCACTGTATTCAAGGTCGGGGTGTTACATAAAGTCACGTTTTCGGGTTTTCTCGAAAAATGTGCTTTAAAACTCCGTTAGCGTTTTAATCCATTACTTGGATCTGTTTTCTTCGGGAATCATTCCTGTACACTAATTAGGCCTAACTAAGCCCTAGAAATCCATCTCGGACCCTAATGAGATCATATATCTCTTGTACTCATTTAACGCGCATTTTTAGCGTTTTTCGCTTTTCAAGCGTTTTCTCCTTTTCTTTTGGTTTTATTCTCTTACCAATACTCTTTAGGCACCATTAGGCCTTTACTAATCATATTAGAGTAATTAAATCACCATTTTTAGATCCGGGGTATTAAAATCTACCCCCCTTAGGAACTTTGTCCTCAAAGTTGGTGAATCTTATATCATTACTCTCATGGGCACGCTATGCCAAGGTTATAATACATGTATAACCTTACAGACTCCACAAGTCATTACATGTATTACACATACCACACACATATCACAGCATGTATAACAATCAAAAATACTCTTGTACTCTCTCCATGGAATCGGTCCGAAGACAAGAAGGCACTACAGTCCTCAAATCCATAATGAGTAATATACTACTGATCCCTCAGGTACCGGTCACGTTGGACATATACGCTCTCTGGTCCACGGCCGTTTCATGACAAATGGGCACTTACTCTCTCAGGCCCACGGTCCCTTCGGTTCTGATCAAAACGTTACACATATACATATCCTCAGGCACTCTGGTTGACTCACTCAACACAGGAACGTCTCAGGGTACTCTCCCCGTCCCGCTGCCTTTGGAAAAATCACACACTGTCACCGCCCCAACCGGTCACTTAGGACCGCCGCACGTACGGTGAAATGGTTTCAAAACTAATACACGCCCACCGTTCTACCGGTCATCAAGACTTAAGGCCATAGCCATCGGCGGGTGATAGTGGTTTCAAAACCAATTTTCATTTCCATATTTATACTTGAAGAAAATTCTTTTTTTTTCAAATTCTGTTTGAAAATTCTTTTTAAAACATCACATAACTCCAAATCCATTTATGATAGTTGCCTCTTTTCTTAGCGTGATTACTTGTGACCACTTATAGGGAGCTTCAAGAATCATCCAACCCTGATGTTGAAATACCCCAAACCTAAGTATGTTAAGTAAACATCAATATATGATGTAGTAAGGCTAAAATATGCCTTAAAACGATTGGTAGACAATTTAAACCAAGGAAAACACAAGAAAACGCCTTAAGGGCAATTTGGGCAAAAACATGCTCTAAGCTTGGAGTGACTTTGATTAGCACCCAAATACCATTATAAGACCTTAGTGATATGTCAATGGACATTTTAAATCAATTTCCAAAGAAAACCAAGCTCAAAAACAAGCTTAAACACAAAATGTGCTTTAAGACTCCTCAAAGCACCTTTTTGAGAAATTGTCTTAGAATTGAGTTTTGAGTGGCTAAATGCCCATGATTACATCTTAATCAACATGTGTACTAATTAGTATCACATTAGGAAGTCTAAATCAATGGGAAACCAAAATTTTCACAAATTTGTGCTCTAATTTGTGAATAGTGCCAAATAGTGCCTAGTTTAGTCTTTAATCAACTTAGTTTAGTTAATTGGTCAACAAAGGCCAAAAATGCCCTTATTTAACAAGGGGGCCGATTTTTGAGAGTGGTGAGTCACCACATGAGTCATCCAACTTAAGAAAAGAAGAGGGAAATAAGTAAAGTTACTATTTACTTTATAAAACAAATATCTCCTTATAAGCTACTTTTCCTCTTCTCTCTCTTTATTCTCTTCTTTCCACCGGTTTCTTCTTCCTCTTCTCTTCCAAGGAAAATGTGAAGCTCCATCCATGGCTCCTCACCTTCATTCACTTGCCAAATGCAACTCCAAGCTCCAAATCCAAAACAAATTGCATATTTTTCTTAGTTAAGTCAAGGCCCTACTTTCTATCTTTTCAAATCATTCAAAGATCCATTTCGGTTCCAAGAGAAAACTCCATTGATGGAGGAAAATCAAGTTTGAAGAGCCCATTTGGTTCTCCATTCATCCAAGGTAATGAAAATGTAAGAAAAACCATGTTTCCACCACTTCTTCTTCAGGACCGAAAATTACCTTCTCATGGAGCCTTGTTTTATCCATTGTTCTAGCTTGATTCTATTCTCCAAGGGCTAGAGGAGGTCCTACGTGATTCATATCCGAGCTTGTTTTGAGAATCCAAGGTAAAGCATTCAATTTAATACCTTAAAACACATTTTCAACCTAGGGTTTACTCCTTAAGGTTAGTGTATTATTTAGCACTCATGAGAGTCATTGTGTATTGATTAGAACATTGGCAAGGGAATTTAAGATGGTGGCCGAGATTCCCAAGGGAAAAAGGTCTAAGGAGGAAGTTAAGATAAGCTTGAGAAAACAAGGTAAATTGCTTACCTAACGGTGGTTAAGGTTTAAGGAATGAGTTTTAGATGAGTACCAATGTAGCCTAGGGCTTACATTAGGTAATGGGTTATATGACCTAAGAAAAAGAATTTAAACTAGCTTTTGAACTTGTGACTAAGGAGCCAATGGGAATGAGTTAGTAATATAAGTTTAAGATAGATTTTAAGAGCATTATAACTACTATGAGATTGATGGGTGTATTTTCAGGCTGAAAGCTTTTATATGTGGGAAATTCAGTGTTTAAGTTTAAGTTATTTAAGGGCCTAAGAGCCATGTCATTTAAGAGCCTTAGTGCTATGCAATTTAAGATTATTGCAATATATTGAGTTTGTTGTGAATGAGTTGGTTTGGGTGATAAAATATGATGAGAAAGAACTTGATGTGTGTGAGATGGTTGAATGAGGAAACCAATGCTTTTGGGCATGATAATATACTAGAGAAGCTATGGCGAAATTTGAGTAGAAAACAAAGTGTTTAAGTGGTAGTGGTGAGTTAAGATGCCCTAGGATTCACTTGGGATCATTAAAAGGAATTTGAGTGGAAATGAGTTAACTAAGGAGTTCTTGAGGATGAGAATGACCTAGAGTTGTCTAGGAAGAATTAGAGGATTGGTGGGTGTATTGAACACACCAAAGTCATGGTAAGAGGAATGGTAAGACTTGTGCGAAATTTGGAGGAGAAGGTGTATAATGCTTTAAGGTGATTTAGGTTTGAACTAGGGAATATATCAATGAAAGTTTTGGGAAGCTTGTGTAAGTAGTGACGATGCTAGTAGTGGAACAATAAGGTTTTAGATTAGATGGTAATGAGTGGACTTAGGTGATGGGAGTGAAGATTGAAGGAGAATGTTGTCGATTGTCGAGGAAATCAACTAGGAATGTATAAGAGAGTAAGATCACGAGAATGGTGAGTAAATTGAGTAAAGGGATGTAGGTGTCTAAGGAGGGTGTAGGAAGGTCAAGGTAAAGAAGAACAAGGTTAAGGTGCTAAGAGGAGGTGAAGAAATGATTAGGTATGTCCAAGAGTTTAGGAATGATGAGTAATAAATGGAAAAGAGAGGAACTGGTGCATGGATATGCAAGGTGACTTGAGGAAGTTTTGGTAAATGAGCTGAAGATGGAAAAAATGATGTTTATGAAGTTCTCAAACTGTTAAGGAGGGAACACTTGGGTTGGTTGAAGTTTTGGTAAGGTTACAAGTTCGAAATGTAAGGAATTATATGATAAGTATTAGGAGTGTTTGTAAGAATTTAGTAAATGTTTAATAAGATCTTTGGAAATTTTTTTAGAGAGTTTGGTGGAAGTTCTAAGGAGCGTTTAAGTGCCTAATTGGTATTAGGACACATGGGGGAACTTGTGGCGAAGTTTGGAGTCAAATGGGAATTTAGAAACAAGGTTCAAGAGCCGACCGACCTTAGGGACCGAACCTCCAAGGTCGGTCGAGCTCAGTTTACACTACCGGAAAGAGTTTCTAGAATCAACCGAACTTAGGGACCGGACTTACAAGTTCGGTCGGGCTTGTATTTTGTGTACGAATTGAGTCTCTGGAATGGACCGAACTTGGGACCGACCTTGACAAGGTCGGTCGGGCCTAAATATCCCACGGGGAAACTCTCGGGAATGGACCGACCTTGGGGACCGGACTTGCAAGGTCGGTCGGGGTAAAATTTTCAAACGGTAATAAGTTCTGGAATGGACCGACCTTGGGTAAGGTCGGTCGGTAAGGTCGGTCGACCCCGCCATTTTGCATGGTGTATATCTGAGTGGTTAGAACTGGTGAAATTAAAATAAAAGGAAAGAAATTAAAACTCAAAATAAACGTCGGGCTGCAAACAAATCCCGGTCGTGGTAGTATAGTGAAATGTAAGCGACCGGATATCGAACCGTGGGACTAATGTGCATATTATAGTACCAAAGCGTGTCACAAAAAGGGGGATTAATTGACTTGTATTATAAATAAAAAAGAAAGATAAAATAAACTAAGTTAACAGATAAACTAAACGGGACTCTAGTTCAGGTTAATATAATATCTGCTTAATTATGCTAGGTCTACTGGTTTAATTATAATTGTTTGGCAAAATTCCTCTTATTATCTTAAGGTCTAAGTCATAGACTCAAAAGAACTCGTTTACCAGAAAATGCAAGGTTCTAATCCAGGTTCAAGCATAACACATGTAAACGGACGGTTTAGATATGAGAAATTATATTTGCATCTGAAAATACTAACTTATTAAATAATAATAAGCTTTCTTCAGATTTACGGCTTAATTAACCTATCTATTTATCACCGGTCTGATCAAAATAGACTTAGCAAGCAATTTAATAAACTCATGACATTTATTAAAAAGGCGAGAGATAAGCTTTAATCGTAACAGACTGTATTTAAATAAAACCAATAAAAATATTGCATAATTAATACAAACACATAATAACCATTCCCAGAGTATAAATATTCTAGCCTAACATATTAAATTGATAAACAGAAACAAGAGTAGTAGAAATCATCTGTAGTCACTCCTGCATTCGTTCTGCTATTTTGTATACGTAGGACTAGAGGTGGATATTGTGGAATGTAAAATAAATAAAATGGAGAAGACGGGAGAAGAGAAATGGGATGGACGTGTGATGTGTGGTGAAGTGGATCGATGATGGATTGTTTGGGTGGTGGATGTGTCAATGAGAGCAGAAGGTACGTGTGTTTATATAGAGGAAAGGAAGAGGCAGATCTGGAGTGGAAGAGCATTGATTGCTCATTAATTGTAGGGGACAGAGCTGAAGATGCGTGAGAAATTAAGGTAGGCGGTGCGGAGTAGATGAATATGGCAGAAGCAAGTCGACGGGCGAAGAAGAAAACTGGCACGCGTTGATTTTTAGTCATGTCCGCTTGTTGTCCTCGTTGGCGTCCGCCTCTGAAGCCATGCAGACGTCTCTGTCTGTTTCTGTCCGCTCCTCTGTCCGCCCAGGGCTCACGCGGACATCTCTGTGTGTCCGCCTATCTCCATCACCTGTGTCCGCCCGGTCACACTTGTGTGTGGTCCGCCTAGCTGTCCGCCCAGCCCCATGCGGACGCATGTGTGGTCTCCGCGTGACTTATTTTCTTCTACAAACTTTGACCGGCTCTAGATTCTTCATTTGGACTCCGTTTTCTGAGCCGTTTGCGTCCATGCGTTCGTCTCTTCGTCTACTTTACTCCCAGCTTGGTTTTCCTCATGTTTAAACAATAAATTTGTGAGATAACAATAAAACATAAACTAGAGGAAAACTAACCGAAGTGGAGAAATGAGCAAGAAAAAGTGCTAATATAAATATGAAATACACCTATAAATCATGCTCATTTGGACACTTATCACACCCCCACACTTATCTTTTTGCTTGTCCTCAAGCAAAACCACGTACCCAAGTAAGTAGGGAATGCTCAATATTAACAAATATTATTATGAAGGGTAGGATAAAGAGGTGAACAGTTCATGATCTTTTTAACTTATTGAGGAGTGTGATCCATCAACTACTGGTGGCATAGGTGTGCGCAGGGTAAAAATAAAAAATAGAGTTTCGGGGTATGATCTAAGGTACTTCAATGTTTCTTTTGGGTGACTCTAAGAACTTTTACCATGGCCAACTTCTCTCAAGAATGGGCATTGAGGAGAAAACAAAAGGAAAAATAGATTCATGCATTTGTTTCACTTTTGCATAAGGGATGAGAAAATGTAGGCATCACGCCTTTGTATTTAAGAACACTCAACTCTCTTTTGTTGGTTACCAATGGTGTCTCGCAAGTCCCTTATTATTTATATTCTTCTTTCTTTTTTTTTAAGAAGCACCCCTTAGCAATCCCTAAGAGAGAAGACAGAAAGAAACCCTGAGCAATAAAATCCAACCATTTGCAGATCATTTGGTCACACCGCATATAAAATGCTCCTCAAAAGTAATCACAATTTTAAAATTTGTACCATTTATCCCACAATTCATAACAGTATTTATTTTTAAAGAGAACAACCCACATATAAAGGGTCCACAATATTGAATTGGACAAACGCAAGATAAGGAGAGAGATTAAACATTTAAGCACAAAATTCCACCGAAAAGGGCACACTCCCCCACACTTAATTTGAACAATGTCCTCATTGTTCACTAGAAAAACAAGGGAAGGTTTCAGAAGACCTTTTCGGTAAGTAGATAAAATAGAGATAACACAAAGGTCACAAATAAACATTTAAGCACATAAGCGCTCCTCTGCAGTTTTTATTTAAATAAAAGCATAATTAAAGAAACCGGTACTCCCCTGATATTATTTTTGCTAGTTGGTAAAGGAGTTCCCCCACACTTGAGCTTCAGCCTCAAGTAGCGTAGCTTGGTTGCAGTGTAGACATGAATTGCACCAGTATAAGACACTAGAAGCAATATACTACAAACGGGGTTAAAAGTTAGCAAAAATAAAATTTAAAGAGAACCTAAAAATTAAAAGAGCATAAAAGCAAATAAAAGTTCATCCGGGTTGCCTCCCGGGAAGCTGCCCTTCTTTAACGTCTTTGGCTTGACGCCCGCTTCGTTATCCTGGATCAAAAATAAAAGTAGATAACAGTTTTGCCAGGATAACAAAGTTAGCAGTATTAAAATCAAACCACCTGGATCAAAACAAAACGTTACTTCGGCAAATATAATAGGAAAATGAATACTCCACAAAATCTGGTGTTTGAGGAGGTACTGCCGGTAACGTAGTTCTAACAGAAGACCCGGTGGTGATGACTTTTCTTCGTCAAATTGGAGGATGTAAACATCCTCCTCTTGTAGGTGAGGCTCGTAGAAAGAACGTTGATCGATATCATCTTCAGAGAAAGTTAATTCTTCGAAGGTGATAGTGGTGTTTTGTTTGGATAACTTGGCGGGAGGTGATGGCAATTCCTTCTCTTATTGTCGAGGATGTAAGTATCCTCATCTTCTGGATAGAGCATAAAGAAGGATGGAAACTGGCGGTAGGTGACTATAGAGGGAAGAGAGTAACTTACATCCGTAGTGGGGTGTTGTTCTACCTCATGAACTGTTTTGCTCTTTGGTTGCTGTTCTTGTTGAGCGATTCTCTCCAGGTAGTCTGGTTGATCTTCTAACCAGAGTTGTTCTTGGAATATGAGACAATCCTCATAATCATGAGCTCCCCCAGATACGGAGCAGTATAAATACTGAGAATAACAAAACTCTTGTTCGAACACCTCCATCTGCCGCGTACTGATTTTTTTTTGT
Source organism: Limonium bicolor (assembly GCA_023374045.1). NCBI lineage: Eukaryota > Viridiplantae > Streptophyta > Magnoliopsida > Caryophyllales > Plumbaginaceae > Limonium > Limonium bicolor. The sequence goes on from CM041782.1 coordinate 287,270,872, forward strand.
GTTTCTGTATATAAAACGTAACTACTGAAACAGATTAGAAAATAAAATGATTAGAAACAAACACAATAATAATATAAGTGGTTCGGTGGAGAAATGAAGAAGCTGGAGCAATTTGGAGATGGACTGGAGTCGCGAGCTTCTTCTTCTCTTCGGGTCGAGCTGGAGTGTTTGGAATCGGGGAAGAACTAAAATGGAAACGCGGAGCTAGCTGAATTGGTGACGTCCGCTTGGACGTCCGCGTGGAGGGGTGCGGACAGGTGGGCGGACAAGTGCGCCCGCGCGGAGTAGCGGTCCTCATTGACGTCCGCTTGGACGTCCGCATGGGACAAGGCGGACACGGCTTACCTGACCGTGGGGAGTCCGCATGGAATGGGGCGGACACAGCTTCCGTCTGCTTGCGGACTTAGCCTGCGATTCTTCTTTTTTTTTTTGATTTTTATTAAATTATTAAACAACAACAAAATAAATATGTCATAAAATTATAAGTTAGTAGTAAGATGACAATGGAAAGAAATGACAGAAAATTGAAATGACAATGGAAAGAAATGATAGAAAATTAAAGTTAGTAGTTAGTATACTGGAAATTTGAAGTTAGTAGTTAGTATACTGGAAATTGAAGGACAATGGAAATTAAATGTTAATAATATAAAGAGTTAGTAATTAGATGTCCAAAGTCAGAAGTCCGAAGTCAGGTATCCAATTAATATTAACAGATTATTATAATATAACAGGTGATTTATCCGGGGCTTAGGGACTAGAATAAATCAAGTCCCCGGCAACGGCGCCATTTTGCAGACGTGTTATCGTGAGTGGTTGTAACACCCCTACAACGCCCCTACCAACTACTGAAATCGCAGCGGAAATAACCATCCAACAATAATTTAATGCTTTAGTGTTACAACGCCGTTAACCACCCACGTGGTTAACTAGGCAGAATAAATACAAGTGTATCGGTCTGATGATCAGACTCCCGAGCATAGATCCTAACATCCACATATATATATATAGCCAACAATACCGGGTATTTAATTTACATCACCACTACCAACTGTAAACATCCACCACTGTTTAACGAACGGTACCAAAATGTAATGCCTCGGGAGCACAGGCGCATCCCGGGTTCAACAACCAAGATAACCAAAAGTACATCAACGACCTAGATCTAGAGCCACTCCGCTTCTTCGATCCTCATCCTGCAGTAAAATATGGAGCCCCGAGGGGGTCAGCAACCTTTGCTGGTATGGTTAACGCGCAGCCCATCGGCTACCGGGATACGCGCAACCAATTGTCATGATAACATGGCAATCATTTTAAACATTCAACATATATACACCATAGCATAGCAAGGGAAATTGCATAGCACCATAACAATACATAACACCATAAAACCGGTTCACACAAGGAACCTTCCACCATAGTTAGTATACATTGTGAGCCTAGAGATTAATGCCAATCTCATGCTAAGCTCGTTACCAACCTCGTTACCGTCCAGTTATATCGAACGGTTAACTTATACCCAAGGTGTGTCGGATATAGTAATCCCAAGCACACCGAAACAACATTTGTATGCCCCTGTGGCCCGACGTGAGTCAGTAAACTAGCTTTGGATAAGCTAAGGGAAGGTAGAAACCAAATTGGAATACAACCTATACATACACCAAGAGAGCCGAACCGGATATGACATCGACTCCCGTCCTCACACGCGTGGCCGGAACATGACCGGACTCCTCACTCCCCCGGTTAGCACTTGTTAGTGATCACACAAAAATATTGTTAAGTCACACACAAGCAAGTGTTTAGGTCTTGTTAGACACGCCAAGGGAAGGGAGTCACAATAATGCAACATTATAATATATAACAACCGTAAACTCTTTTCATGCCTTAATCTTATAAGGTCGTAACACACAGAAAAGCAAACAACACCCAAGCCGGTGTAAACCGGTAGACAACAGACTGCAAGAAAACCATACCTTGGTCCTTGCCTCGATTGGTTTCCTCCGTAGGTCACTCCTATACATAGTTAATAACGTCGGTATATTATTTATTTAACTTCAAACTTACTAAGTATTTAACATGATTGTATGACATGTTTTAATGTCTATCTTACCCTAGGTTACCTTCATTATACACCCTAGGGTTAACTACATAAGTCACATTCTTTTCTGTTTTTTTTTTACAAGTTTAGGTCCGACCGACCTTACCGACCGAACTTGTCCAAGTTCGGTCCATTCCAGAACACATTTCCGTCAAAATTTTCTACTCCGACGACCTTGTAAGTTCGGTCACATGTTCGGTCTATTCCCGAGAGTTTCTTCCCTTTGAAAATTTAGCCCGACCGAACTTGCCAAGTCCGGTCCCATGTTCAGTCTATTCCAGTAACTCAATCCGTACACAAAATACAAGCCCGACCGACCTTGCAAGTCCGGTCCCCAAGGTCGGTCCATTCCAGAAGCCAATTCTCGCAGGGTAAACTGGGCTCGACCGAACTTGCATGTTCGGTCGCAAGTTCGGTCTGCCCCAGACCTTTGTTTTCCTTTTTTTCATTCAACTCCAAACTTCACCCCATATATCCTAGTACACCCTAACCTCATTTGGGCACTTCAAACACACCTTAAGACATCCTTAAACACTCATAAAACTCATTTTCTAATTCCTTAAGCCTTTACTTATATCTTCACAAAATTCCTAACACTTACAATGTTTTCTCCTAGTCTCCAAGTGGTGTTTCATGCCTATGATAACTACTATCTCAAAAATACTTTCTCTTCATTTTAACATCATCTTTCAAGCATCATTTCTTACCATCAACTCCTTATGTCATTTCTTGAAATCCTTTTTCAAGTTCACACTTTCTCCTTATTTTACCAAAGTTTGCCTAAGTCTTTACCTAAGTCCAAAATGACTTTGGTACATACTAAAACCTCAAGATCATGCCTAAGTCCTTATTACACTCTAGAACACTTCCTAGTTCATCAAAAATTCCTTTAAAACATCTTGAACCCCTTATGCATTTCCTAAATTTCGACATGGGTTTTCCTAGCATTTTGTTACACCAAAGCACATTGTTTTCACCTTTAAACACCCAAAAACACTAAGAACACCAAGAACACTCTCATACACAAAACTTCACTCAAATCTCACTACATTAAAATATAATGCATAACTTTAAATTGCATGGCACTAGGCCCTTAAAATGCATGGCTCCTAGGCCCTTAAAGTGCTTAAATCATAAACACTGAATTTCCACAATATATGCCTTTGACCTGCAAATACATACAACAAGACATATGTTCTTTTACTAGTCTCCTTGAGAACATTTACTAGGTCATTCACCATTTGCTCTTTAGGTAATTTTAACAAGCATTATAAGCTCATTTCTCCTAAGGCATTAAACAACATTAGGTTAGTATATTTACCTCTTTTCCAAACAACTTCTTTCTTGTTTCATTATAAAACCTGTAAGGTATTTGATTCCTTGTCAAGTTCTAAACAATATACAAACATCATAATGAGTATTCAAGCTTTAAGCTTCATCTCATTGTAAACCCTAATTTTACATTGTTTCAAAAACATCAATGTAGTTGTTTTACCTTGATCTTTGAAGAGACTTTGAATATCTATGAAGAGAGGACTCCACCTAGTCCATGAAAGGTTGGAATGAAGCTAGAACAAAGTCACACAAAGAGCTCCATCAATGCACATTTTCGATCAAGGCAAAAACATGAAGGAAATGTAGTTTTTATTTGAGATTCCTTACCTAGAAGCAAAGGAGATCAATAATATGTGGAAAGACGAGCTCAAGCTCCTTCAATGGTGGAACTCCATGGCACCAAAATTGGGCTCTTGAAGTTTTGAGAAGATAGAAATGAAGAGCTTGATGAGAGGAAGAGATTGGTGGTGTTGTTTTTGATTTAGTTAAGTGAGCTAGGTTTTACAAGAGGTCAAAGCTTGAGTTTTAATGGGGGTGGTATTACCGTGAGAGAACAGCAAGAAGGGAGGAAGGAGAAGGTTGGAACCGTGTGAAATGAGAAAGAAATGAGAGAATGAAGATAGAATTTGCTTTAAGAAGATATTTATACTTAAAAGCAAATAGTAACTTAATTAGTCATTTTATTTATTTAACATGTTAACAAGTGAGTGGTGAGTCACCACACTTGAGAAAACCGGCCACCTTTATTACATAAGGGTACTTTAGTCTTTATTTGTCAATTTAATTACTTAAGATAACATATGTTACAAAATAGCTTAAAATCACTATTCATAAAAACAAGGCACATAGAAGTGAAATTTTTGATTTCCCATTGATATGGCCACCCAAATGTGATATTATATAGTACACATATATATTTAAGAGTAATGATGGACATTTAGCCACTCAAAACTCATTTACAAGACAATTTTTCAAAAATGTGCTTTAAGACTTCTTAAAGCACATTTTGTGTTTTAACTTGTTTTCAAGCTTGGTTTTCTTTGGTAATTAATTTAATATGTTCATTAATATATAAATGAGGTCTTGGTAAGTTCATTAGGTCTTACCCAAGCTTATTCCAAGCTTAGAGCACATTTTAGCCCATATTGACCATAAGGTATTTAATTGTGTTCTTTATGGTTTAAATTGTTTGCTAATGTTTCTAAGACTCTTTTTAGTCTTAATAAATCATGTTTTAATGTTTAACCAACATACCAAGGTTTGGGGTATTTCAATCTACCCCCCTTAAAAGAACTTTGTCCTCAAAGTTCACACTTCCCACATATCTTAATATTAGAACACAGGGAAAATCTTATAACACAATACTTCCAAAACATCATTACCAACACTACCATCATACTTACACCACAATGGACTCAAGGTCCAAACCACATAATACCATTCAGACTCAACGGTCTGTAACATAACATAGACAATGTATACATATACATGTCGTACACAACCATAACCGAAACGGCTCTACCCCCCTTAAAAGGGGTACGCCCCGTACTCTATACATATAAACACTAAGAAGCAAACAATGACGGGTGCTTCGCCTTCATCTTATCTTCCAGCTCCCAAGTGGCCTCCTCAACGTCCTGGTTAGACCAGAGGACCTTCACCAGTCTCACGGACTTATGGCGAGTGTCTCGAGTCTTAGTATCCAGAATCTGTACGGGAGTCTCCACTGATCGCATGGTCGGCTCTAAGGTTAGCCTTTCAGGCTGAAGCACATGAGACGGATGAGGCATATACTTCTTCAACTGGGACACATGAAATACATCATGTACCTTGCCCAGCTCGGCGGGTAAATCAAGTCTATAAGCTACCGGGCCGATCCGCTCCGTCACAACATAAGGCCCCACATATTTTGGGCTCAACTTGCCTTTCTGGCCAAAACGAAATACTCCCTTCATGGGGGATACTCTCAAAATACCTGATCGCCTACGGCGAACTCCAGGTCACGTCTGCGCACATCAACGTACGACTTCTGTCTATCCCGAGCTGCTGTCATGTTAGCCCGGATCTGGCGAACTTCTGCCTGAACCTGTTCCAGATACTCTGGTCCTATAATGATCGTCTCACTCGACTCATCCCAGCATAAAAGCGTGCGGCATGGTCTACCATACAATGCCTGGAAGGGAGACATCTTGATCGAAACATGGTAACTGTTGTTGTAACTAAACTCGATCAGATGTAACTTATCAATCCAGCTGGTCTGAAAGTCAAGTGCACTTGCACGTAATAGATAAACTAAACGGGACTCTGGTTCAGGTTAATATAATATCTGCTTAATTATGCTTGGTCCACTGGTTTAATTATAATTGTTTGGCAAAATTCCTCTTATTATCTTAAGGTCTAAGTCATAGACTCAAAAGAACTCGTTTACCAGAAAATGCAAGGTTCTAATCCAGGTTCAAGCATAACACATGTAAACGGACGGTTTAGATATGAGAAATTATATTTGCATCTGAAAATACTAACTTATTAAATCATAATAAGCTTTCTCCAGATTTACGGCTTAATTAACCTATCTATTTATCACCGGGCTGATCAAAATAGACTTAGCAAGCAATTTAATAAACTCATGACATTTATTAAAAGGCGAGAGATAAGCTTTAATCGTAACAGACTGTATTTAAATAAAACCAGTAAAAATATGCATAATTAATACAAACACATAATAACCATTCCTAGAGTATAAATATTCTAGCCTAACATATTAAATAGATAAACAGAAACAAGAGTAGTAGAAATCATCTGTAGTCACTACTGCATTCGTTCTGCTATTTTGTAAACGTAGGACTAGAGGTGGATATTGTGGAATGTAAAATAAATAAAATGGAGAAGACGGGAGAAGAGAAATGGGATGGACGTGTGATGTGTGGTGAAGTGGATCGATGATGGATTGTTTGGGTGGTGGATGTGTCAATGAGAGCAGATGGTACGTGTGTTTATATAGAGGAAAGGAAGAGGCAGATCTGGAGTGGAAGAGCATTGATTGCTCATTAATTGCAGGGGACAGAGCTGAAGACGCATGAGGAAATTAAGGTAGGCGGTGCGGAGTAGATGGATATGGCAGAAGCAAGTCGACGGGCGAAGAAGAAAACTGGCACGCGTTGATTTTTAGTCACGTTCGCTTGTTGTCCTCGTTGGCGTCCGCCTCTGAAGCCATGCAGACATCTCTGTCTGTTTCTGTCCGCTCCTCTGTCCGCCCAGGGCTCACGCGGACATCTCTGTGTGTCCGCCTATCTCCATCACCTGTGTCCGCCCGGTCACACTTGTGTGTGGTCCGCCTAGCTGTCCGCCCAGCCCCATGCGGACGCATGTGTGGTCTCCGCGTGACTTATTTTCTTCTACAAACTTTGACTGGCTCTAGATTCTTCGTTTGGACTCCGTTTTCTGAGCCGTCTGCGTCCATGCATTCGTCTCTTCGTCTACTTTACTCCCAGCTTGGTTTTCCTCATGTTTAAACAATAAATTTATGAGATAACAATAAAACATAAACAAGAGGAAAACTAACCGAAGTGGAGAAATGAGCAAGAAAAAGTGCTAATATAATATATGAAATACACCTATAAATCATGCTCATTTGGACACTTATCAATGAAAAAAAAGAAGAAAGAAACCCTAAAGAGGTTTAGAGGTATTAATGGTACCCCATTAAGAGGGCATTGATGATTAGAGGTATAAAGACCTAAGGGATTAAGTTAAGTATGAACTTAAAAGTTTAAGTTTAGGTTGTAAGAATAAGTTGTAAAATTAAGAGGTGTTAGGTGGGGAATCATTATGGGTTAAGTAAGTTTAATAAGTTTAATTAAGTTAAGTGATTAACAGCCTAAAACTGAATGAATGTTTTAGGGTTTGAGAATTTGGACTCCAGAGGAGAGTAAGCAACCGAACGACCAACAGTGAACGGTACAGTTCTTCTTGTGACCTGCTTGCTAACGAGGTGTCCCTCAGCTTGTGCTATTTGTTTTTGTGTGCTCACTAAACAAGATAAAGCATGCAACCGGAACATTATGTTTATTGTATTGTTTGTGATGTTTGAAAACTAACACAACTTACCGTGAGAACCTACTAACTACGTTTAGTAAGGAATTGTGTGAGACTAAGGAACACTCCCAATATGAGTTTGTTAATAACCAAAATAGGTTAAACAAACAAACGTCGCATTGAGACTACTATTAACTTTAACTTTGGGGGGAGTGAGGAATCTGGAATGGTACCGGCACATGTGTATTGGGGGAGGTCGGTATCCTTATCAGATACCGACTTCCAAATATGACTTGTCTTCGGGCTCGTCGCCTAGAGTTGACATATAGACTCGGCCTCCTCGGGCTACTTGTTCTCGGAGGGAGGCATACTAAGATGGCGTGGGGGGATCTAGCCTACATCCCCAACAATTTAAGAATGTTGTTTATTGCCGGTAAGTGACCTGCTGCTGGCTAGGGTTAACCAAGCCCTACGAAAATAAACAACGAACTAAGGGCTATCCAGTTCTAATGAGAGAACGGTTGGCAAATATAAGATAAGGTTGAGATAAGTTGCAACCATTCCTATTTAAAGGATGGTTTGTATTATAAGACTGAGATGAGCTACATCCATTCCTTTTTAAAGGATGGTTGTTTTCTAAGACTAAGATAAGACTAAGATTGAGGTAAGATAAGGATGGACTAGGATTAAGAGGAAACGTAACTTAAGGAGTGAAGTAATTGACTCACTAAATAAGGGAATGCATTTAAGTCGTTCATTGTGTTTGAACTTTGATTGTTCATAATTGGTTTGTTGTTTATTGCACTTTCTATTATGTTGTGAATCTAATCAACCTCCATGCTATCGACAATTAGTCGTCGTAGCCACGTTAGCTTGGGGGCCAGGAGAGGATCGTACCAGCATTCGTGCTGACCCCCTTTGGGGGCTGTTTTACTACACAGGTGAACGTCAGAAGGCGGCCGTCATGAGAGTAAGATGGGGTACAAGCATTACGGGTTAGGTGTGGCCTACGAGTTGTGCATGTACACTCGTATGGCAATTTGAGTTAGTAAGATGTATAGGATGTGAGGGGATTGTAAGAAGGATATGTATTTGGTTAAGACTTGTAAGTACTAATGTTCGGTATATTCTGTAGTCAGACCGTGGCAAGGTCCTGGAATGTATTTGAATCCGCTGCAGAGTTTGTATATATGGCGATAAGTTTGTGATAACCACGATTGGATCGAGATGGGGTGTTACAAAAAGTGGTATCAGAGCGTAGTTACGCACTGAAGACAAGAAATACCGAACTTAGGAGAATACAAAGGTTGAGCTTGAGTTATGGGTTAAGGGTTGAGTGTTAGAGTGAGAGGTGCGTTAGCTAGGACTTCCCGGTGTTTACCGGATATCCATAGTACCTAGACCCGCCCTCCACATCCCTAACCCTGAATATGTGGAACAAACGCCAAAGAGAAGAAAGCCTTCTCTTACTCGGGGAAACCCGATCTGGTAGTTAGTTAACATTAAGCAATACGAGAAACATCTTGTTGCACAACAGTTATGGAGAACTTGGAGGTTTTTAATGGAGCGCAACAGAGAAACAGGCGCTACCTATGGAATTCTATCAATAAGGGAGCGGTAATTACCGGCAACATGGGTCGACATGCTACGCAGTCGAAATAACCCGCCATACCAATGATAAGAAAAGCACTAAAGGTGCAATGGGTAAGAAAAGATAAGTGACATGAGTACCGGACACTGTTCCGAATAAGCATAGCAGTGGGATAATATAAAGCTTAAGGGATAAGATTACTGGAAAGTCCAGTTAAGAACGGGAACTCCAAACCCCATACAATGAAGAAGGTTGCAAACCTGGCCGACATAGCGCAGGCGACAATAAAGACGCATACAACAGTATACCAGAATAGGACTACGACGTAGTGCCTAAAGGGGAATCATTACTTAGTAACCACAACAAAATGTGTGGAAACGGGAGCGAGGACTAAGACAGGAGTAAATAACAAAGGGTTCCCTCAGAAAGAGGAGCTCCCTGATGAGTGACGGTACTGTCAAACAACAAGCAAACTGCCGGATGGCTAGTTATCCAAAACGGAAGAACATCGAAGGATTCCCGAGGACTATCACAGATATAAAAGATCAGGTGGATGTACCACTACCAACGCACACAGTACCGGTGACCCTTCTTGCATGGCGCACTTGCCATAGTAAGTGCTACCACGGTTAAATAGTACGGAAAGCCATCATGGCGAGGTAATAGAACGCTACAGTTGTAGTACACACTAATACTGGATTGTAAATCTATAAGAACGGGAGAATGAGACCTTGGAAGGGCCTGACGGCCTGACCATGATGAGATGAGCGGATACACCAGTCAGCAGGGAGCTGAACTTAGATAGAATACTAAACGAAATATAAATATTAGCAACGGTACAACCTACTACAACAACAACCGACAGTGCGGTAAGGACATCAAACCCAAACCCCGAGAGGAAAACATAAGAGATCGCTCAGTAATGCGAGCAAAATACTACGTAAGTGATAACGTACAAGGAATGCATTACGGAGTACAATAGAGACCGCCGACATAAAAACTTTCAACAAGAAGGGGATAAGACTCCCAAATTGATCACTAAGAATGCCAGTAAAAGGAATAAACGTCAGCTATAGCCTACTAAGGATTAAAGGCGCACAACTCTGGAAAAGAAAAGCTCAGAGGACTACCCCCATAGAGTGGGCATGGTCGAGCCTGACAAATTGATGAATGACAGTTAATACTGTTTGTCTAACTCATTAACACCCAAGTATGATTGATCATCAACGGGTGGTGTAGTCAACGGATGTTGAACGAAGCGTTGAGATGGGAGTATAAGATGACAGGATGATATCCAACTTGGACACCGTAAGGCAAACGCCTAATACGAACCTAACCTTGATTGCTAAAAGACATAAGTCTAGTAAAATGACAGCATTTTCGAGGACACTAAGTAACCTCAGATCACCTGAATAAACTTCCATAGCAGGAAGCAGGATGCAGCAACTTACCATGAAATCCAATACTACATTTAAAATGTAACCTAACGGTGGATAGCGTCTAAGAACCAGAAACCTATAAGGATAACCTACAGATGAATAATTGTACAAGTAATGGACTGAGGCATTAAGCACTAAGAGCCTACGAGCCAAGGATGTTAACCACATCAGAGCCCGAGGCGCAGTAAGTTGTAAGAGAGCTTATTTAAGCCACAAAGGAACTACAATTCGTAGATATGAATTGTAACACCCCATCCAACAACAACACATAATAACAATCTGCAGCGGAAACTCAACTCATCACATTACTTATTCCAATGGTGTTACACGCCGTTAACCACCCACGTGGCTAACAAGGCTAATACATGTACATTTGTATCGGTCTGATGGACTAGATTCCCGAGCAACTACACAATACAATACTCATTCCATCTTCTAACATTTATTATATACATACACTCCCCCTGTACCGAGTATTTACAACTACTGCCGATAACAACTTCGGTCTTACTACGCCTATCATACTCATGCCATTTAAATGGCTACCCATGTATAAACATCTGCCCCGTCCTACTCTCGAACGGTTTCCAGCTCCTTGTACCTGAAATAGAAAAGGAGAGAAAGGGTGGCCCCCAAGGGGCTCAGCACCTTTGCTGGTATGGTAATCCCGCAGCCCACATGCTACCGGGCCACGCACAACTAATTGTCGTCTTAGCATGCAGTTGATTATATTTAAATCATGCATACAACCATTAACATACCTCACATAATATTTCGCCTCAATGGGCTCAACCAATAACCAACACATCCACACTTAACCAACCATCCAATGATTCCTTTAACCCTAGAGTGGCTCTCCTCCAAAACGGAGCTACTTCCTTAACAGACGACATGTACCCATTAATCGGGTTATCCTTAAACGCCTCTTGTCACAACTGGGATTCATTTCCATGATCCACACATTCCATATCATACAACATATCTCATTCCTCACATAATAAAACATAACAACACCTTTCTTGTTTCAACGTACATAGGATGACATCGCATTCATTTAAAACATCGAATATATATATATACCATAGCATAGCAAGGGAATTTGCATAGCACCATAACATTACATAACACCATATAATCGGTTCTCACAAGGAACCTTCCACCATAGTTAGTATACCAGTGAGCCTAGAGATTATTACCAATCCCATGTTAAGCTCGTTACCATCCTCGTTACCGTCCGGTTATATAGAACGGTTAACTTATACCCAAGGTGTGTCGGATATAGTAATCCCAAGCACACCGAAATAACATACGTATGCCCCTGTGGCCCGACGTGAGTCAGTAACTAGCTTTGGATAAGCTAAGGGAAGGTAGAAACCAAATTGGAATACCACCTATACATACACCAAGAGAGCCGAACCGGATAAGATAACGACTCCCGTCCTCACACGCGTGGCCGGAACAGACCGGACTCCTCACCCCCCATCAGTACATATACACTTAATATTAGGTAGTTAGAGATCCATTATGGAGCCCTACCACATCCACGCACCATACGGTATCATAACCGAGTTAAGCACACAAGGGAGGTTCACACACTTGCATACAACAACAATATCCAACTAACTCACACATAGCCGTGGTTAGCACGTTCCCAAGGTTTGGGCCGTCAACTCCGAATACCGGTCACTCATGTGTTCCTAGTATTGGTTAGCTAAGGTTTAACACATACTTGAGGTTAAATGGTATCGGAGACCAAATTCGCCACATAAATGAATTACTATAAACTCATTACATGTTTTAATCTTACAAGGTGGCAAACACTCAAGAAAACATATTGGCATACAAGCCGGTGTAATCCGGTAGGACACAGGTTGCAAGAAAACCATACCTGTCACCGGAGTCCACTTTACCACGTCCACTTATGTTCCTCGAGCAACTCTCGAACAACTGTTAACATCACATGTGTTTTTATTACATTGGGGTAACATGTTTGTTTTAAAGTCTAATGCTTATAACTTTCCCCGTTAACTTGGTTATATAACTTTACATTTTTAACACGTTTTACTCTCGCATCTTAATACAACCTTTAGCCCACTTATTGTCATTAAAACTCACCTAGCATGTCCTTAACATCCTCATAACATCATTACCTACCAATCCCCATCATCACATACGATTTCATAACCTTAAACCATGTTTTTGGTCCGACCGACCCACCGTCCGACCCACAACTGGGTCGGACCCTCCCAGTGGTCTTCGGGTCTGAAGAATCCTACCTTGACCGACCCATGTCCGACCCAACCTTCTGGGTCGGACCATGTGCGAACATTTTCTCCTTTGAAACTTGACCGACCGACCCATGTCCGACCCACCCTTTTGGGTCGGACCATTACCGAACACTTCCCTAACATCTAACAGAGGCTCGACGACCGACCAAAACTGGGTCGGACCCCTGGGTCGGTCGCCTTCTATACTTACCCAAACTTTGCCAATCTTCACCAAACTTCTCCTAAGGCCTCTTAATGCTTTCTAACCACATTGGTAACCTTATATCCACATACAACATCCATGAAACTCATTTTCTAACTCCTTAAGCCTTTACTTATTTCCTTGTAAAATTTCCTTAACACTTTCAACATTTGTACTAGGTTCCTAAATGGTGTTTCTCACCTATTATAACTACTATCCCAAAACACTTTCTCCTCATCTTAACATCATCTCTTAAGCATCATTTTCTCCTTATTCATCAACATGACCTAAACCTTAAACAAACTTCTCCAAGACTTTAATATATCCTAAAAACTCTCATTTGGTTTCTAGCACTTCCAAGATAATGCCTAAACCCTTGTAGCACCTTAGAACACCTCAATACATGTTTTCTTCCTTTGTAAAACATTTATCCATTCCTTACATTACCTAGTTCACTAAACTCACTTACCACACTTAGAACTTCTTACACATTCCCCAAATTTGGCCATAGCTTCTCTAGTATATACCCACATCCAAACACTTAGGTTTTTACCTTAATTCATTCAAGAACACCTAAAATCCATCAAACACATTTTATACACAAACTTCACACATTTTGCACTACATCACAATATAGAGCATAACTTAAATTGCTTGGCACTTAGGCCCTTAAATAACATAAACCTTAAACACTGAATTTCCCACATAAATAATGCCTTTGACCTGCAAATACATACACCAATACATATGTTCTTTTACTAGTCTCCTTGAGAGCATTTTACTAGCTCATTTGCCATTGGCTCCTTAGGTATTTTATTAAGCAAATCAAGCTCATTTTCCTAAGGCATTTAAACTACATTGAGATAGTTTGTTTACCTCTTTTTTCCTCTCAAACTTCCTTCTTGTTTCCTTTCAAACCGGTAATGTATTGATACCTTGTCAACTAATAAACAATATACAATCATTAAAATGAGTATACAAGCTTTATGCTTCATCTCATTGTAAACCCTAGGTTTACATTATTTCAAAAACATTAATGTAGTTGTTTTACCTTGATCTTTGAAGGGAGTTTGAATGTCTATGAAGAGAGGACTCCACCTAGTCCATAAGAGATTGGAATGAAGCTAGGAAAAAGGTAATATAATGACTCCATTAAGAGTGATTTTCGGACATGACAAAACATGAAGGAAATGTCATTTTTCTTTGAGTTTCCTTACCTTGAAGCAAAGGAGAACAAGAATATGTGAAAAGGTGAGCTCAAGCTCCTCCCATGGTGATTCCTCTTGGCACCGAAATGGAGCTCTTGGGATTTTGAAAGGATAGAATTGAAGAGCTTGATGAGAGGAAGAGATTGGTGGTGTTTGTTTTTGATTTGAACAAGTGAGCTTGGAATATTGCCAATGGAAGGTGGAGCTTTGGTGAGCACTATTCCAAATCGTAAATGGAGAAGAAGAGAGGTTGAAGAAACCTTGCAACCGTGGGAAATGAAGAAGGAAGGGAGAATGAGATTGGTTTTGCTTTTAAGGATATTTATAACTTAAAGCAAATAGTAACCTATGAGTCACCTTTATTTACTTAACAAGTTAACATGTTTGGTGACTCATTACTACCAAAAACCGGCCCCCTTATTAGTAGAAGGGTATAATAGTCTTTGTTGACCAATTTAATTACTTATAACATTATATGTTACAAACTAGCTTAAAAATCACTATTCACCTAAACAAGGCACTTAGAAGTGAAATTTTTGATTTCCCACTAATATGGCCACCCAAATGTGATACTATATAGTACACATGTTAATTAAAGAGTAATGAGGGACATTTAGCCATTCAAAACTCATTTACAAGACAATTTTTCAAAAACGTGCTTTAAGACTTCTTAAAGCACATTTTGTGTTTTAACTTGTTTTCAAGCTTGGTTTTCTTTAGTAATTGATTTAATATGTTCATTAACATATAAATGAGGCATAGGTATGACCATTAGGTCTTATACACATTTATCCCAAGCTTAGAGCACATTTTTGCTCTTATTGACCTTAAGGTATTTATTTGTGTTTTGTTTGGTTTCATTGTCTACCAAAGTTTCCTAAGGACTTAATTAGCCTTATGAAGTCATAAATAAGCATTATCAAGTCTTGGTAGGCTCTTTGGGTCCTAGCCAAGCTCACTTCAAGCTTAGAGCATGTTTTTGCTCAAACCGTGTCTTAGTGTTTTATTGTGTTTTACCATGGTTTAAATGGTTCATCTATGTTTCTAAGGCACTTTTTAGCCTTTAAATACCATAGTTTAACATTTACACAACATACCAAGGTTTGGGGTATTTCAATCTACCCCCCTTAAAAGAACTTCGTCCTCGAAGTTCACATTTCCTCGCATCATTGGATTAGAATACGGGAATTACTTATAGCCATAACACTTCCATTACCAACCATCTTTCACGTCCAACCTCGGACTTAATGGTCCGGGCAACATATCCACCTCATACATAAAATATCATATTCACATGGTAACCTCGGACTCAATGGTCCGGGTACCTTCACCACACTAGCACCCATACAATATCCCTCAGACTCTTAGGTCTGGGTGACATAACCACATTTAGACTCATAGGTCTATGTAACACAACACATTTAGACTCATAGGTCTTGATAGAACACACTTTAGGAGATCAAAGTCAAATAACCCTTATCACACATACCAAACAACATGTCATAGCATGTATATCAGACAGAAATACCTTTTCCATCTCTCCATGGGTTCGAATCCCACGTTGAGTACATATACATTGTGATCCCGCAGAACCCGGTCGCGATGGACATCTTCTGGTCCCCGTTCCTTTGGGAGGTCAAAACATTCACTCAACTTTCGACATATGTACTTCTCATGTCACCGGTCCGAAGACAAAGGCTCATACGTCCTCAGCTCGTGAGCAAGTACTACAAAAATATTCTTTACTAGGTTAAGTATAGGAAGATCTTTTATTCAAAATATTAATCGATTGTTTGAAAACACCAATTGAAAATTCTTTTGAAAACACCATACAACTCCAAGTCCAATTTATGCTCCTTGTATTTTTCTTAACATGGTTGTTTGTGACCACTTACAGGGAGCTTCAAGAGTCACCCAACCCTGATGTGATCAGCATCAGTGTTGAACTATTTCCACCCCAATTTGTGTTCGGCTTCCCTTGATCTCATGATAATCAAGTTTCACCTCCCACTTCTTTTCAACCAACAATTAATTCAAGCATATTCCATTTTCTATCTTTGAATCCTTCTAGTCATAATCATAACATCTCCAAGGGATAGAACTCCATCTATCAATCATCATCCAAATCCAACTTAATTCAAGTTACCTAGAGAATTTAATTCTCACTAGGTTCTATGTCGGTCTCATACCCCTTCGTAAATCACAACACTGTATATATATACATATATTTTTATCAAAATACCATACATGGTTTACATTTATGCACTGTCGGGGTTTTAGTTCCCCGGGAGTTTCTTTACTCCCTTCCACTTATACTCTCACACACCACCGTTAACAAAATGACACACTTCCCACAATGGTATTCGCATCTTTTGTGCGCAATTACCACAATTTAACCACAGATAAATGCGTATGTTTATATAACACACGCGCCAACCATCATAACAAATCATTTTGTGCTATGCACACCTAGTTCGCGTACACTTGTACGGTAAAACACACTAAGTGGTTTTGCGCTCTACCCCCCTTAAAAGGGATTACGCCCACGTAATCAATCACTGAGCATTAGCTTAAAATGTTCTGCCGTCGTGAAGTGTTTTGACTTCCACGCGGTCTATTACACAATGGATTCTGATTAGAGGATCTTAACCATATTGGCGGTTTAGTCCCTAAACCAAGAATTCGCATTGGAGTTGTAACTCTTAACCGGTTTCGGTCCTGGCCTGTGAGGCTTTTAGGCACTGATAACTAGCCATCCATTCATATTCACAATGTATACCCGGTACCTGACGCATGGGCTCACTGGCCTTTGTTGCGCAACCCTGATAATTATAGAGCTAGTTTGCCCCATTCGTTACTGTTACTGTATTGTACATCTCCAATGTATTACCGTTATCGAGGTAACAATGGTTTCTCAACCGACGCATGGTATCTTTTACCCTGAGCGAATTCGGTGAGTTTCACGATTTTCCATCCACTTCTCCAATAGCTTACCGCGTAAACTACTATGTAATTCACAATGATTGACTTACTTCTACCGACTTACTGTCGGTTGAGATTGAGCTACTACCTAATGTGTAGTGCCCTCTCAGTTATTTCCCACACCTGGGGTATATCTCATACTGTAGTTATTTACTGTTAATCATGTCTCCACCTTTGGTTTTGTACTTGTATTCTTTTATTGGTGCGGTCTTGCATTTCCTATGCATCGGCCATTATAACATTATTCTTCCACCATCAACATGTTTCCAATTCCTAGCTATCCCACTCGATCATTACTGCGCAAGTGCAATACCAAAACACTCAATCATACAGAGTGCGAGGCGTAAACTCTTGACAGTAAATCTCTCATGCGATTGCGATAGGAATTTACACTGTGTTTTCCCGAAATTCTCACCACATAATGCTTGTCACCGGCTTACTGCTCGGTTCGTTTGCTATCACTTAATGTTGTATCTCCACTGGGGTTAACTCACAACTCTGCTTACTCACCATTTTATCATCTAACCATCCTAATACAACGGTCGCTCATTGCGCACCGTGTCCTTACTCATTATATAACATCAACTTACACTGCATCGCTATTATATTAGCTTCCGCCATTTTACTGGGTTTATACTGGCCACTAGTTGGCTGATTTTTGAATATACTACTATTTTTTCCTTGAGCGTTGTTCGACTCATTTAGTTCACAACCTATGGTGATTGCTATCAATATCACACTTACTGCGTACACAACTGGTGCGAAGCACTTCCTTTCGTGTGATTTTATTTAAATCACCACTGGGGTAATAACAACGTGGTCCATCTTCACATATTCCTTGAACTTGATTCACACAACTACCGCTTCTGCGGTCTCACAATATCGAGTGGTATCCCCACTCTTAATGCAGTGGTTCGCTTACCACTTTATCCACTTATACAACATAAACTTCTACAATCAATCAAATTTATATAACATATCTTGCTATGGCTTATAAGCCTTATTTGCCTTGAGCTGGGCTCATTGTAGGCTGTCACACATATGTATTCTCTGTACAACATTACATATTTAGAGGTTGTAGTGGGCTCCATGACAAGGTCGTTGCATTCCGTTTCCTTTCATGGGATGCCCTTAGGTTTGTCAGTCCGTTCCTGACAACTTATGTCTAATCTGGGTGTTAATTTCAACCCTTGTGTTTCTGTCATGTCATGTTGTGCAACAATTATTGATGCGCACACCCCTTTAGGACTTCTCCTGGGTGTCGTTAAGTTATGCCTTTACATCTGATTCACAGTTATTGGTACATTCAGTTAGCCACGCCTTTTGCGTTCTTCACTGGTTACTATCTTCTTCTGCGAAGGTCATCATTTCCTAATAAGGTAGGTACTCATTCTGGGAATTTCATCCCATCCATTGCACTTTACTGTGCCCACACTAGGCTGGGTCACCATTCCAGCTTCCACGTTTATCCCTGGGGATCCTTAAGTCATATAAGCTGTCTTTACATTCAGTTAGTGCACTTCGCACCTCCTGACTCTTAAACGTTTCCTTGAAAGGAATTCACTAATCCTTTTAATCTCGTTAACTTAACTGGGTTCCTTAACTTCAACCATTCCTTGTAATCTTTAGTTCTTGTTTAGTTTCTACTGCTGACCGTAGACGGAGTCGACTACTTCCCGTGTTTCGGACTCTACTCGTATACATATATGGGGTATCATACTGATACATTGCTACTTACCCAACTAACCTATAAGTAGGTCTGTCAGGCCCACATGCTCCTATCGGAGTGCGGTCGTCCCACAACACAGTTGGTACACTCGTAGTGTCCGTCACACGCCTAGGTGAAGTATTCGTTGTCAACTCCCTTATATTGTCCCGTGACAATATTCATTCCTTGCTTCTCGAACTTAATCGAGGGAAAGTTTGTCCACTGTTGTATCTTTATCAACTGGCTTTGGTTTTACTGGTTTGGTGTAAAGGAAGGTTAGAAAGAAGTGTTGGTTTGAAAGAAAATCTGGTTTTGAAAAGAAAAAGGGTTTGAGTAAATCTGAGTTTGAAAGAAAATTTCCATGGTTTCACAACACCTTCTTACCTTAGCCAAGTCTATTCTTGCTGACTGGTGTACGTCCAATTACAGAGGTTAGGCTAACAGGCCCTTCCACTGCTATGATGATTACATTTAACTTCATGGTACTTTTCCAAGTACTTTGTAGTGGTTATAAGTTTCCCGAACAGTCCTGTTATAGCAGCACTTGCTATGGCAAGTGCGCCATGCTAACTGGCTATCGTTTTAACACATACCAATTGTGGTATTGTTTTTACCCATACTGTCATCAGTGGCCTTGTTGGCCCTCACTGATCTTACTGTCTTGATAATAATTCTCTAGGTGACTTCTCACTGTCTTCACATAATAATCATTAAACTAGGTGTTTCCCATTCTGGGAGACCCCCTTTTCTAGTATGTATTCTCTTTGTATCCCGTTCCACGTATTTGGGCACTACGTTGTAGTTCCCTTGTCGGTTGGTATACCGTGTGTGTTTTATTATCAACTGTGGTTCCGTAGACACTTGTCTCGGGTGTCATTAATCATTTCTTGCCTGTTGCACGGTAGGTGCGTTGCAAGCTGGTTATTCTCGACTGCTCTGCATGTCGACCCAGGTTGCCGGAAATTCTATTCTCCAATACACAAGATCCTTCATTCATTGCTATGAAATGCGGTTAACATTGTTTAGATGGGAACCGTCTCCGGGATTCCCAGCTTTCGGGATCTACCGTATGACAGGTTCTCCGTACCCTTAGAGGTATTCAATAACAGCCAGATCGGGTATTCCGAGTATGAGAGGACTTTCATTCTCTGGCGTTGTTTCCCAAGTTATAAAACAGGGATTGTGGAGGGTGGGATGGATATTGTAGGTTTCCAGTAGTCACTGGTAGTTCCTATCTAGCGTATCTCTCACGCTATCACTCAACCCTTAACCCAAAGTACTTAAATCTAACTCGGTACTTCCTAAGCTCGGTAATTCAGTCATCAGAGCGATACTTCGCTCTGATACCACTTTTGTAAACACCCCCATCCAAAACAACACATAATAACAATCTGCAGCGGAAACTCAACTCATCACATTACTTATTCCAATGGTGTTACACGCCGTTAACCACCCACGTGGCTAACAAGGCTAATACATGTACATTTTGTATCGGTCTGATGGACTAGATTCCCGAGCAACTACACAATACAATACTCATTCCATCTTCAACATTTATTATATACATACACTCCCCCTGTACCGAGTATTTACAACTACTGCCGATAACAACTTCGGTCTTACTACGCCTATCATACTCATGCCATTTAAATGGCTACCCATGTATAAACATCTGCCCCGTCCTACTCTCGAACGGTTTCCAGCTTTGTACCTGAAATAGAAAAGGAGAAAGGGTGGCCCCCAAGGGGCTCAGCACCTTTGCTGGTATGGTAATCCCGCAGCCCACATGCTACCGGGCCACGCACAACTAATTGTCGTCTTAGCATGCAGTTGATTATATTTAAATCATGCATACAACCATTAACATACCTCACATAATATTTCGCCTCAATGGGCTCAAAATAACCAACACATCCACACTTAACCAACCATCCAATGATCCTTTAACCCTAGAGTGGCTCTCCTCCAAAACGGAGCTACTTCCTTAACAGACGACATGTACCCATTAATCGGGTTATCCTTAAACGCCTCTTGTCACAACTGGGATTCATTTCCATGATCCACACATTCCTATCATACAACATATCTCATTCCTCAATAATAAAACATAACAACACCTTTCTTGTTTACGTACATAGGATGACATCGCATTCATTTAAACATCGAACATATATATATACCATAGCATAGCAAGGGAATTTGCATAGCACCATAACATTACATAACACCATATAATCGGTTCTCACAAGGACCTTCCACCATAGTTAGTATACCAGTGAGCCTAGAGATTATTACCAATCCCATGTTAAGCTCGTTACCATCCTCGTTACCGTCCGGTTATATAGAACGGTTAACTTATACCCAAGGTGTGTCGGATATAGTAATCCCAAGCACACCGAAATAACATACGTATGCCCCTGTGGCCCGACGTGAGTCAGTAACTAGCTTTGGATAAGCTAAGGGAAGGTAGAAACCAAATTGGAATACCACCTATACATACACCAAGAGAGCCGAACCGGATAAGATAACGACTCCCGTCCTCACACGCGTGGCCGGAACAGACCGGACTCCTCACCCCCCATCAGTACATATACACTTAATATTAGGTAGTTAGAGATCCATTATGGAGCCCTACCACATCCACGCACCATACGGTATCATAACCGAGTTAAGCACACAAGGGAGGTTCACACACTTGCATACAACAACAATATCCAACTAACTCACACATAGCCGTGGTTAGCACGTTCCCAAGGTTTGGGCCGTCAACTCCGAATACCGGTCACTCATGTGTTCCTAGTATTGGTTAGCTAAGGTTTAACACATACTTGAGGTTAAATGGTATCGGAGACCAAATTCGCCACATAAATGAATTACTATAAACTCATTACATGTTTTAATCTTACAAGGTGGCAAACACTCAAGAAAACATATTGGCATACAAGCCGGTGTAATCCGGTAGGACACAGGTTGCAAGAAAACCATACCTGTCACCGGAGTCCACTTTACCACGTCCACTTATGTTCCTCGAGCAACTCTCGAACAACTGTTAACATCACATGTGTTTTTATTACATTGGGGTAACATGTTTGTTTTAAAGTCTAATGCTTATAACTTTCCCCGTTAACTTGGTTATATAACTTTACATTTTTAACACGTTTTACTCTCGCATCTTAATACAACCTTTAGCCCACTTTATTGTCATTAAAACTCACCTAGCATGTCCTTAACATCCTCATAACATCATTACCTACCAATCCCCATCATCACATACGATTTCATAACCTTAAACCATGTTTTTGGTCCGACCGACCCACCGTCCGACCCACAACTGGGTCGGACCCTCCCAGTGGTCTTCGGGTCTGAAGAATCCTACCTTGACCGACCCATGTCCGACCCAACCTTCTGGGTCGGACCATGTGCGAACATTTTCTTCCTTTGAAACTTGACCGACCGACCCATGTCCGACCCACCCTTTTGGGTCGGACCATTACCGAACACTTCCCTAACATCTAACAGAGGCTCGACCGACCCAAAACTGGGTCGGACCCCTGGGTCGGTCGCCTTCTATACTTACCCAAACTTTGCCAATCTTCACCAAACTTCTCCTAAGGCCTCTTAATGCTTTCTAACCACATTTGGTAACCTTATATCCACATACAACATCCATGAAACTCATTTTCTAACTCCTTAAGCCTTTACTTATTTCCTTGTAAAATTTCCTTAACACTTTCAACATTTGTACTAGGTTCCTAAATGGTGTTTCTCACCTATTATAACTACTATCCCAAAACACTTTCTCCTCATCTTAACATCATCTCTTAAGCATCATTTTCTCCTTATTCATCAACATGACCTAAACCTTAAACAAACTTCTCCAAGACTTTAATATATCCTAAAAACTCTCATTTGGTTTCTAGCACTTCCAAGATAATGCCTAAACCCTTGTAGCACCTTAGAACACCTCAATACATGTTTTCTTCCTTTGTAAAACATTTATCCATTCCTTACATTACCTAGTTCACTAAACTCACTTACCACACTTAGAACTTCTTACACATTCCCCAAATTTGGCCATAGCTTCTCTAGTATATACCCACATCCAAACACTTAGGTTTTTACCTTAATTCATTCAAGAACACCTAAAATCCATCAAACACATTTTATACACAAACTTCACACATTTTGCACTACATCACAATATAGAGCATAACTTAAATTGCTTGGCACTTAGGCCCTTAAATAACATAAACCTTAAACACTGAATTTCCCACATAAATAATGCCTTTGACCTGCAAATACATACACCAATACATATGTTCTTTTACTAGTCTCCTTGAGAGCATTTTACTAGCTCATTTGCCATTGGCTCCTTAGGTATTTTATTAAGCAAATCAAGCTCATTTTCCTAAGGCATTTAAACTACATTGAGATAGTTTGTTTACCTCTTTTCCTCTCAAACTTCCTTCTTGTTTCCTTTCAAAACCGGTAATGTATTTGATACCTTGTCAACTAATAAACAATATACAATCATTAAAATGAGTATACAAGCTTTATGCTTCATCTCATTGTAAACCCTAGGTTTACATTATTTCAAAAACATTAATGTAGTTGTTTTACCTTGATCTTTGAAGGGAGTTTGAATGTCTATGAAGAGAGGACTCCACCTAGTCCATAAGAGATTGGAATGAAGCTAGGAAAAAGGTAATATAATGACTCCATTAAGAGTGATTTTCGGACATGACAAAACATGAAGGAAATGTCATTTTTCTTTGAGTTTCCTTACCTTGAAGCAAAGGAGAACAAGAATATGTGAAAAGGTGAGCTCAAGCTCCTCCCATGGTGATTCCTCTTGGCACCGAAATGGAGCTCTTGGGATTTTGAAAGGATAGAATTGAAGAGCTTGATGAGAGGAAGAGATTGGTGGTGTTTGTTTTTGATTTGAACAAGTGAGCTTGGAATTATTGCCAATGGAAGGTGGAGCTTTGGTGAGCACTATTCCAAATCGTAAATGGAGAAGAGAGGTTGAAGAAACCTTGCAACCGTGGGAAATGAAGAAGGAAGGGAGAATGAGATTGGTTTTGCTTTTAAGGATATTTATAACTTAAAGCAAATAGTAACCTATGAGTCACCTTTATTTACTTAACAAGTTAACATGTTTGGTGACTCATTACTACCAAAAACCGGCCCCCTTATTAGTAGAAGGGTATAATAGTCTTTGTTGACCAATTTAATTACTTATAACATTATATGTTACAAACTAGCTTATAAAAATCACTATTCACCTAAACAAGGCACTTAGAAGTGAAATTTTTGATTTCCCACTAATATGGCCACCCAAATGTGATACTATATAGTACACATGTTAATTAAAGAGTAATGAGGGACATTTAGCCATTCAAAACTCATTTACAAGACAATTTTTCAAAAACGTGCTTTAAGACTTCTTAAAGCACATTTTGTGTTTTAACTTGTTTTCAAGCTTGGTTTTCTTTAGTAATTGATTTAATATGTTCATTAACATATAAATGAGGCATAGGTATGACCATTAGGTCTTATACACATTTATCCCAAGCTTAGAGCACATTTTTGCTCTTATTGACCTTAAGGTATTTATTTGTGTTTTGTTTGGTTTCATTGTCTACCAAAGTTTCCTAAGGACTTAATTAGCCTTATGAAGTCATAAATAAGCATTATCAAGTCTTGGTAGGCTCTTTGGGTCCTAGCCAAGCTCACTTCAAGCTTAGAGCATGTTTTTGCTCAAACCGTGTCTTAGTGTTTTATTGTGTTTTACCATGGTTTAAATGGTTCATCTATGTTTCTAAGGCACTTTTTAGCCTTTAAATACCATAGTTTAACATTTACACAACATACCAAGGTTTGGGGTATTTCATGAATGGTTACCAAACCTATAACTTAGGTTGTGGAAAATATTGCCAGGAGAAAGCAGCAATGAGAATAATGAGATAGTACATTGGCAGGGGCGGAGAACGAACCATGCCTTTTAGGGTGGGGATCCCTCTCGTTGTTGTGAGGCCAAGAGTGGGAATGAACCCCTCAAAAAGGGCTTTCACTTATTAGAGAAATAATACGTTTGTTAGAGAATGAAAACTGTACACCTTGAGATTACCTTGGAACATACCAGATACACTTGAATAATAAGGAAGGCTGCAGAGACAGACCTCATATCCAACACCCAGGATTTAAGAATCAATAATCATCAGAGATAAACATGGTGAGTGCACAGAATGGCACGTCAAGTGACCAACGCTCAGAAGAGCTTGTGAGTAAACGGATGACTTCTTTAGTAACCGGTAAAATTACATGGTAGATAACATCATAAAGGATGAAAGAATGTGAAAAAAAAAATTAGCCTACTTATGAACCTGAGATTGAAGCAGAACATCTTTGTATTAAGAGATAACCATTTTACAGCACGATATGACAACAGCCAAACACCGAAATTAGAGAACTCCCAGTGTGTTTACACCAATAAGGGATTGAATATAAGATAAGATGTTAGAGTAAATGAGTAAGTAGTTGCGCCATCAATGGGCAACATGGTAAAGGCCAGCTACCACGGTAGTAGTGGTCGTGAGAACAATATTTATATAAGGGGATTAAGTCATGGTGCGCGGTAAAGCGACCGTTATGTATAAGCCGTCAAATATTGACACTGAGGCAATTAAATTTATAAGCTAAGACCGATATAAGTAAGGAAATAAGATGGTATATGAACTGTGCATTGATGCCAGTAGTCTGGACCTGGTTAGATAAGATTTCATAGGAAGCACACTACCCATTCCTTAAGGAACTGGAAGTGCATTCCTACTAGAACAAAAATGAGAAAGAAGATAAGAGGCTCTATGGGAAGAGACCTCAGTCGCTATGAGACCGAATCAGTACGGGATACAGAAACAACTAGAGCATACAATACCCAAGAACACAGTAAATAAATTCCCTTGATTAAGTTCAAGAAGAACAATAAATGTTATCATGGAACGATGAAGAGGAGATCGGCAACAGAATACTTCATAATTAGCAATAGCTAAACGTGTGACGAACACTATAAGTTTACTAAAACGAGACGTGGGACGACTGCACCCCACAGGGGCTTGCAGGCCTAACACACTCATTTATGAGTTAGTTGGGTAAGTAGTAATGTACCAGTAAGGTACCCCATGCATGTAGACGAGTGGTGTAAGGAACACGGGAAGTAGTCGACTCCGTACCACGGGCGACGACGCAAGATCAGACAAGAGCAGCTACTACCACAAACAGTCGAAGAGAAGAATTCAGTTGAACCAACAACACAAATGAATCAGAGAACAAATAATTAAGGACTATGAAGTGCGAAGAGCACGGATTGTTAACCATAGACATTGGACATGTCTTAAAGTGTTAAGGATAAGACTGTAAAGCGCAATAAGCACTAAACAGTAGTTTCAGATTAAGGGTCATCCTCTGACCAAGGCGAGTTGGAGAGAACAATTTAGACATTCAAGGAAACGCTAAGAGTATGAACATATGATCTTCAAGGAGAATGGATAGACGAGTTATAACTCATTAAGGCCGTGTATATAAAAGATAACACGTGTCCACTGAGAGACTAATATTCCTAAACTGTAAGGAGGCAGAAGGATATACAGTACTATGAACAATTAGAAAGGTAGTTAAACCTAAGATTATCAGAGTCGCGCAGCTGAAGCTAGCAGACCACTACCTTTGAGATTAGACCAAACTAAGTTAAGAATAGGGTATAAGTACCGTTAAGAATCCTCGATACAGAGACTAAGCCATTACCATAGTTATGACCCTCTGATCGAATTATAAGTGAGATAGATGACATGGAAGCTAGAATGCTTGGTGAGAATTAGACATCTTGAACTTATGTTCAAGGATGATATAATGTCGATTACGTGGGCATAATCCATTTTAAGGGGGGTAGAGTGAAAACCGCTTAGCGTATGTTTATGTACTGAGTACATAAACTACGGTGTGCATAGCACAAAAGAATTTGAGAATATGTTTTACATAAACATTTTGAGATAAATCATGGTTATTGCACACAGAAGATGTGAATACCATACATATTAAGTACCTATCTTGTTAACTCCGGTGTGAGTACAAGTTAAGAGAATTAAGGAAGAGGATTAAGGAGACTTAAGAAATAAGGAATATATGAGGTATGAGTCGATATGAGACTATGTGTGAGATAAGAATAAGATAACACTTCGGGATACTGTTCGATATGAATATGAGGAAAGATAGTAATGCTATGAGATATAAGATGGTGAGAATTGGTATGAGACGGTTATAGAACTTAGTAGGAATTTAAGTCTTGAGGTAAGTATTAAGATGAATTGGGAATGATTGATGGAATGAGTCCACACCTTGGAGATGTATGAAATACGATTAGAGAAACTAAAAAGATAGAAAATTGGAAGTGAGTGAATTATTTGATGTTTGAAATGGCGTGGGAGGTGGAACTTGATTTTCTAGGGATCAAGGGAAACCGAACACAAATTGGGGTGGAAGGATAGTTCAACACTGATGCTGATCACATCAGGGTTGGATGATTCCTGAAACTCCCTACCAGTGGTCACAATTAAATCACCCTAAGGATAGAGGCATTAGGATAAAATGAAATTGGAGTTGATTGTATTTTTAATTAGAGGAATTATTCCTCACATGACCTCGTAAAAAGGATTACCTTTTTACTGAGTCTCGCCCATGAAGTCGAGGACGTACGAGCCTTTGTCTTCGGACCGGTGACATGGGGAGAGCAGAGTGTTTTGTATTCTGGCCCATTGTGAAGAGGACAAATGAGCCATTGTCTACGGACCGGTGACATGGGAGAATACGTTGGAAAATTATGTGATTGTTTTAATCATCAAAAGAAACAAAGAGAATTTTGAGTGCAATACATGCTTAAGCATGTTGTGTGATATTTAAGTATAAGAATATGGCGGACCTAATGATCCAATGAGTTTAAGTATACATATGTATGATCTATATGATCTATGGAATGAGGTAAGACATGTATTCTAATAAGATAAGGTGCATGGGAACTTTGGAGACAAAGTTCTTTTAAGGGGGGGTAGATTGAAATACCCCAAACCTAAGTATGTTAAGTAAACATCAATATGTGATGTAGTAAGGCTAAAATATGCCTTAGAGAGATTGGTAGACAATTTAAACCAAGGAAAACACAAGAAAATGCCTTAAGGGCAATTTGGGCAAAAACGTGCTGTAAGCTTGGAGTGACTTTGATTAGCACCCAAATACCATTATAAGACCTTAGTGATATGTCAATGGAAATTTTAAATCAATTACCAAAGAAAACCAAGCTCAAAAACAAGCTTAAACACAAAATGTGCTTTAAGACTCCTTAAAGCACCTTTTTGAGAAATTGTCTTAGAATGGAGTTTTGAGTGGCTAAATGCCCATGATTACATCTTAATCAACATGTGTACTAATTAGTATCACATTAGGAAGTCTAAATCAATGGGAAACCAAAATTTTCAAAAATTTGTGCTCTAATTTGTGAATAGTGCCAAATAGTGCCTAGTTTAGTCTTTAATCAACTTAGTTTAGTTAATTGGTCAACAAAGACCAAAAATGCCCTTATTTAACAAGGGGGCAAATTTTTGAGAGTGGTGAGTCACCACATGAGTCATCCAACTTAAGAAAAGAAGAGGGAAATAAGTAAAGTTACTATTTGCTTTATAAAACAAATATCTCCTTATAAGCTACTTTTCCTCTTCTCTCTCTTTATTCTCTTCTTTACACCGGTTTCTTCTTCCTCTTCTCTTCCAAGGAAAACGTGAAGCTCCATCCATGGCTCCTCACCTTTATTCACTTGCCAAATGCAACTCCAAGCTCCATATCCAAAACAAATTGCATATTTTTCTTAGTTAAGTCAAGGCCCTCCTTTCTATCTTTTCAAATCATTCAAAGCTCCATTTCGGTGCCAAGATAAAACTCCATTGATGGAGGAAAATCAAGTTTGAAGAGCCCATTTGGTTCTCCATTCATCTAAGGTAATGAAAATGTAAGAAAAACCATGTTTCCACCACTTCTTCTTCATGACCGAAAATTACCTTCCCATGGAGCCTTGTTTTATCCATTGTTCTAGCTTGATTCTATTCTCCAAGGGCTAGAGGAGGTCCTACTTGATTCATATCCAAGCTTGTTTTGAGAATCCAAGGTAAAGCATTCAATTTAATACCTTAAAACACATTTTCAACCTAGGGTTTACTCCTTAAGGTTAGTGTATTATTTAGCACTCATGAGAGTCATTGTGTATTGATTAGAACATTGGCAAGGGAAGTTAAGATGGTGGCCGAGATTCCCAAGGGAAAAAGGTCTAAGGAGGAAGTTAAGATAAGCTTGAGAAAACAAGGTAAATTGCTTACCTAATGGTGGTTTAAGGTTTAAGGAATGAGTTTTAGATGAGTACCAATGTAGCCTAGGGCTTAAATTAGGTAATGGGTTATATGACCTAGGAAAAAGAATTTAAACTAGCTTTTTGTAACACCCCTACCATTAGTACGGTGCTTACCGTCCAATCTCCATACATATCAGATACACGCAGCGGAAATATACTTACATACAATGGGTGATACAATGCCGTTAGTCACCCACGTGACTAACAAGGCTACTACCTCTACATACAGCATCGGTCTGATGGACCGGAATCCCGAGTACTACGCATCTAGAATACATACTCCATTCATCAATCAATTACAACAATAGTCCATTCAGTACTTACTCCTCT
This sequence comes from Limonium bicolor, assembly GCA_023374045.1. Taxonomy (NCBI): domain Eukaryota; kingdom Viridiplantae; phylum Streptophyta; class Magnoliopsida; order Caryophyllales; family Plumbaginaceae; genus Limonium; species Limonium bicolor. The sequence goes on from CM041782.1 coordinate 287,300,514, forward strand.
TCAATCCATACAATACAATATACTTAACCGAGTCTACTAGGATCCTTATACAATTATCATATCCCTTCCAAGTTCATACATACACCCTAAGAGACTACTTACTACCCATTCCTCACTACTACATTACTTTCTAAATACAAAGGGTGTGCTAGTTGATACACCTCTACATTCTACTACTATCCAATGTAGTCGCCGGTCTCGTGCCTTGACCACATTCGCTTCGGGTACCTGCACACTAAAAAATGTCCCCCGAAGGGGTCAGCTTTCGCCGAGCATGATAACCGCATACCCCGCGTACTAGTGAGGGTACGCCGACCACTTGGTCGAATACATGCGGTTCATTTATTCACAAACATGCATACATGCTTTCATACTCAATACTACATTACTTTCTCAAGGCATACATACACACATACATTTCATTACATTCAAGGAACACAATACAATCATCCAATACATACTTACCTTCTTCCGAATACACATACGCATTATATACACAATATACAATACTTGTTAGCTTCATTGGTCCACCCGGGTTAATCGGGTGGAGATTACTCTTTTACTCGTTACTTCATACATACGCATACATACTCATACTCATACTTACTTACGGATCCATACTTACTTACTCTTACTCTTACTCAAGTTAAGTCGTCGGGACCTCCGGCCCTGGGGACTACACCGTCCCACCTCCGGGATTTACTTGACTCACAATCCGGGATGCTACCCATTTAAGGGATTTGGGCCGCGGACCAGTTTAAGAGTCAGGAATTGCAGCCAACCTCTTGTGACTCCGCATCCTCACGCGTGGCCGAAGCTATATCGGACTTGTACTCATTCCAATTTACTCACTTAAGTTAGGAGTTAGATAGTTAGGAATTAGCACAAGTCAACATCCAAGCCACAATAATACAATACATATACACACATACATACAAATACAACACAATATACAATACACTACAAGTATTACACTTCATCATCATTCATATTTCATGAATTATACAAACTATTGTTCAAGACAATATCAAGAACAATGTAAACAAGCACAAGTAGGTGCAATATAGTCCGATTCATGCATTTATCTTATTAGGTGATCAAATAAGCACACAAATCGGGGTAACCAGATTAGGATACAGGGCATGAAGAAACCATACCTTTTCTACAATTTACGTTACCGGGTGCCTTCTTGTCTCTTTGGTTCACTCTTGTTCCTTAGTCCTTACTTGTTCCTCGAGTCTTATTCTTGAACCAATGACTACATGCCAAATGGTTCAATTAATACTAAGCATCACAATACATACATAATTACTACTCCCGTACTTACCCCGTTATCCCGTTATTTCGGTTTAACTTAATGTTCTTAAACTTACAACTTTCTTAATTACTTCTCAAACTTGTTTACACTTCTTAGGGCCTTTAAAGGTCACCAAACAAGGCCTTAACAACTTCTAAAACCATTACCCATCAATGCCCCATGGTTAGACCCCTAAAAATCACATTTTACAAGCTTTTATAGGTGGTCCGGGACTTGGTCCGGACCCAAGGTCCCGGACCATGCACTGAAAACACTCTCGACTGAATTTTGTTATTGGTCCGGGACTTGGTCCTGGACTAAGGTCCCGGACCACCTGCTGGTGTGACTCTCGAATTAATTTTAGGTGCGGTCCGGGACTTGGTACATAACCTAGGTCCCGGACCCTGCTAAAAACTGCTACTAGGATGATTTTTCAACCCCTAATCAACCCTTAATCCACCTCCAATCATTCCATAATCTTTCCACATGTTTTGTACATAATTAAACACACTTAAACACTCACTAAAACTCCTTAAATCCATGGTCCAATACTACTCAACTTCTTGTTCAAATTCTACAAATTTCATTCACATTTCATACTTTGCACACTTGTGCATTCCTACACTCTCTTTGCATTTGCACTTTGTTCCAATTCATTTACCATTCAATTATCCAGCAACTACAATATCTATTCCCAAGTCCAACACTCTTTTTACCAATTCGCACTAATTTTTCCTAACTCCTCTAATGCATTTCCATACACCTTGCTACAGATTTTACTTCTTATTCTCATACTACTACTACTCATCACTACTAAACATACCTACTACCCAATATCACCTTGGTTCTCCCACTCACCAAGTCATTCTTGAATACATAATTCCTACTAAAATTTTGCCATAGTTTACCTACAATTCTAACTTATCCATACACACATTTTCTCACCAAGTTCATACCTATTCTAGCCACACCCTTACAAGGGTCCTACCAGCAATCAATACAATATACATTCACCAATACTTCTTCAAATACCAATACTAATACTCATACACAACCATTTGGCTCCAAGGCCTACAATTCACATACTAATTTCACAAATACTCAAACTTCCTCACAAATACTTAAACTTCCAATACTACAATACCAATACAATAGTTTAGGTTCTTTTATTTGCTTACCCATTCCCATTGCACTAATGCATTAAATTGAGCATTAAGAAGGAGCTCTTACCTTGAGCTCTTATTTCCTCTTTTCTTTCCCACTTCTTCTCTTCTCTCTTTCTTGCCCAAATCGGCCATATGGGGGAATGGAGTTGCCAAACTCCATTCCCATCATCCAAGCACACAAAACAATTACAATTAATATATTAACCCTTTTCAACCATTAAAGCTTAATGTAAGTTTTAGGGTTTAGAAATTTCATTACCTTGCAAGGGTGTAGGTAATGCTTGGAATATCTCAAGAACAATATTTCTCACCCTCCAAGAGTGCCAAAATCGGCTAGAGTACAAAGGAACCAAACAAGAGTTTAGTCTAAATTTCGTTTTGCCCACAAGGGCTAGAAAAAGGTAAGCTTTCAAGAACATTTTTACCTCAAAATAACAAGGAGAAGAAGGTGGTTCTAATGGTGGTCTTGAAACTCCAAATGCTCCATACCCATGAAAACGAAAATGCTCCTTTTCGGATTTTGAAAAGAGGGAAATGTTCCTCTTGATGAGAGGATTCCAATGGTATAATTTTTGTAATTTTTGGTGAAGGTTTGATGGGTTAACAAGAGGAGAGAAGTGGGTGTTGGTGTGGGTTCATGTAAATCGCCATTAGAGGCTCAAGGGGAAGGAGAAGAAAATAGAGAGGAAGAGGGGGCTGCTGTACGTGAGTGTAGATAGGAAATGAGAGAGTAGGAGAGAGAATGTGAGGTAGTAAAGTAAGTTAAGTTACTTTTTGCTTTTTAATTCTCTTTGGTCTTTTGTAAATAAAAGAGAATGGAGAGTGTGTGTGAGAGAGCATAAATCGTGACACACACTCAGCCCATGTGGGTTTTAAAATTCTATTTACAATATTGGACACATAAGTTTTGGTTATTTATGTTTCTACCCCACAACTTCCCGTTTTTGACAGTTTTTACTATTTTCTCGTTTTATTGATTTTATCGGTTCTAAAGCTTCACTAATATTTAGTAACGACTATTTAGTTGACCGAATTGTTACGAGCCTATTTGACCCGCTTAAAGACGCGTTTTTCCGGTTACCTCGAAAAACGCGCTTTAATGTTCATTAGTGTTTTTAATCCATTTTAAGGATCCGTTTTCTTCGGGATTTGTTCCCTAATATTTATTTAGACTTAATTAAGCCTTTAGAATCCTTATAATACGCCCACCGAGGTCTCATACCTCCTGGTTATTTAACGCTTATTTAGCGTTTTCGCTTTTTAACGTTTCTTTATTTATTTTTTTTTGGATTTATTTTTCCTCATCAATATTACTTAACCATTATTAGGCTCTTAAATACCTATTAGGATAATTTAATCGCCATATTTAAGGTCGGGGTATTTCAATCTACCCCCCTTAAGAACTTTGTCCTCAAAGTTGTTCGAGGTTATAAGTTTACAATGCTTACTCGTTCTTACATGTCTAATACGGTCATACATTCTTCCTCCTTACTAATCCCAAATCCGTTACTCAGGGTTTCTACATACCATACCATCCAAATGTACTATAATTACTCCAATCCACATTGCTACAACCATCCGGTTCCTCATTACAATTTATACATACATACAATGCAAAGCTATCCCGAAGCAATGCAATACACATCCAATCCCGCAGGCACTCAGGTCATCTAGACACGGGACTCCTCTATGTCCCGCGCCTTGGAATAATACAACATACTACCTACTATCTTCTCGATACACACTTCTAGCACCTCATTCTCCATACCAAGGAAATTTTCACACTACCAATTAAAAATTTCTAAAACATACAACTCCAAATTCCAATTTATACATTACTTCTATCCTATGTGATTCTTGTGACCACTTAAGGGGGGCTTCAAGAATCATTCGACCCTGATGTGATCAGCATCAGTGTTGAACTATCTTTCCACCCCAATTTGTGTTCGGTTTCCCTTGATCTGATCAGGATCAAGTTCGACTTCCCACATCAGTTTCAAACAAGCAATTAATTCAATTTTTTCATGTTTTATCTTTTTACTCTTCCTGGTCATTCATACATCTCCAACGGATGGAGTCAATCCATCAATCATCCTCACTCTACTTCCCAAATGCTTTCCTCCATGGTTCAATCCTAATGCTTATTTCATCACCCTTCACTACTTTCATCCATTACTCACCATCATCGCCAATATTCTAACTAAGGAATACTACACTTATAAGATTTAGTTGGCTTCGATTGTTTCAAATATTTTACTTACGATTCCACTACTCATAAACTTCATTCATCTACTATCCACATTCATTTCGTACTACTTCTTCAAAGGTTACAATACTTGTGGAGCTCCGTCCACTACTCATTACTTTTCTTTTACTAATACTCTTACACGGTGTTACAAGATGGGTATCCTCCTATGGTATTTGCATGTAATGCCTAATTACCATAATTACATGTGAATGAGTACTTATGTTTATTTAACATAGTACCAATCATCAATTTGATTCTCATTTGTGCTATGCACATTACGGTTTATGTGTTTTATTCACAAAACTTACATTCAGCGGTTTTCGCTCTACCCCCCTTAAAAGGGATTACGCCCACGTAATCTAGCATATGTTATTATTATTAAACATTGGTTTAATCAATTTGGGCAATCTGAAGCGTTTAGCTTCACTATGGTATACTATACAATATGTTCTGGTCAAAGGGGTCTTAACCATACAAATGGTTTAGTCTTTGCACCAAGAATTCCTATATGAGTTTATTTAACTCATAATTAATTCGGTTCTAGCCTATTAGGCCTCAAGGCATTAATAGCCCTTCTGTTATGCTTACTAGGTATATCATCTCCTAGCTAGGGCCCACTAGCTTCTGCTGCGCGACCCTGATAATCTTAGTACTTTACTGCTCCTAGGTTATTTCAAATATGTTACTCATCGCCCCTTTATCCCTTCGTTATGGGAATACGGTGTACTAACAGTGTGGTATTCTCTTACCGCTGTTTGAACTCAATGAGTTTAAGATTTATAACCAGCTCTCTGGCGATCCATTATGTATACTACTCGTACTCCCGTGATTATTCACTAAGCTCCTCCGACTTATTATCGGGCGAGGTCAAGTCACCACTTAACTGTAGTGCTTCCTCTGGTCTCAATAGTTTCTGAATCATACCAGTTCTTCTGGTTCAGTACAAGTGTTCTTTACTTGTATGACCTTGCATTTCTATGCGTCGGTCCTAGTGACTTGTTACGTCTCCTTTCACCCTTTTTTTTTCCAATGGAATTCACATTTGTGATTGTTAGTGTGTTTCACACTCTTTGTGCTTCTTTGGCCTTAGGCCGCACGGTTTGTTGCTAAGCTTGCTTAACTGACTAGTGCCATGTTTGTTGGTGAAAAGAAAGGTTTACTATGGTTTACATTCTCCATATCCCTAGCCATCCCATTAGATCATTAGCTGCACAAGTGCAATACCAAAACACTCAGTCATACAGAGTGCAGAGGCGTAAACGCTTGACAGTAAGTCACTTATGTGATAGGAAGGAATATTTCCGTGTATCATCTCGTACTTATACTCCGTGTCATTATCTGCTACTTCCTCCTATCGGTCGCGTGTTGCGCACCGCATTCTTACTCATTATACAACATCGTTTTTACTGTTTCTGTTACTGTGGTAGTTCCTTTTTACTTATTGCCATTGTCGTTGGCACCATTTCCTTATGGTGTAAATACACTAGGAGGTTCCTAGTGTTCGTGTGTATGATGGTTGTCGTAGAATACTGTACGTTATCATCTTCCCATTGTGGAGATGTTCTGTTCCCAATTAGGTTTCATGTGTAGGTTAGCTTACCTCACATCCTAACATCATTTGTGATACAATTTACCAAGTGTCTTGGTTGACAATGGATGAAGTAATTTATCGGGTTACTAGCTCTCTTGAGTGTTGGTCATTCATGGTTTTCAATGTGTATTCACATTGATTGTTTTGACAATTACTGTCTTTCCAGTGCTGAGCACTAATGATAGGCTCTAGCTGTGTAGTTTACTCTGTCATTGATAATGAAAGTTCTTGTTGAGGGGTTTGTCTCCACTCATAGGTCTAATGACAAGGTTGCTATGTTGGTGTTTACACAATGGTCCACTATATGTTTGGGTGTATATGGAGTATGCTTACTCCCTTAAGTCGTAATGGTTTGGAAATCTCATTTCCTTATCCCATCATCCCTTGGCAATATCTATTGCGTGGTTTTATTGTTATAGTAGATGGAAGCCCTTTCTAAGGGTTCACATCATCACCGCATTAGTGGTCTTTGGTTAACGAGGGGTACCTTCCCTTGGGTTTCTCGTAGTGTCCAAGTGTGGACTAGGCCAATGTTGGCATTATCATGATTCTTATGCCTCTGTGCTACCATTGCTACAGAAGGCATGAAGGTAATTAAGAACTCCGTCAACTGTATACTAGGCTGATGCTCTAGTGACAGTGACATTGAGTTGGCCATTACTCCAAGCCACTCAGAGTGTTGGGTTTGAATTTATGGTCCAGTTGTTGATTTCTTGTCGTATGAGGCAATCCCTCTTGCAAGTCTTGTTAGTATTGGTGTGGGTTTTGCAACCGTTTAAGGTTACACACGTAGTTGGTTGGTGGCTTTTAAGCCGTATTGCTGCGAGCTATGCTCTTTGCAAGCTGCTTATGCATGTTTCCACTCCTTGTATACCGTCATAGGTTGGAGGTATTATTGGGCTCCATGGTAAGTCGTGACATCACGCTTCCGTTCATAGGAGACCCTTTAGGTAATCTGATGTTAATAGGTGTCTCAATATCTTTGGGCATTTCCTCTTAAGTGAAATCCCTTCGGGTCCCAACCGAGTGTTCGTTCTAACTTTCGTGCTTTTATCACGTCGCTATTGTTCGACTGTTGTCCATCTAGTCACCCTCAAGGATTGCTCCTGGGTGTTGTTAAATTATGTCGTTACTTCCGGCTGATGGTTATGATATGTTGTCCACTGTACCATCTTGTGGTATCGTTCTTGAGTTGTCCCTTTTTGGGTCATGACGTCTCCCGTCCTTGGGTAGGCTGTTTATGCTTGTTCCTAGTACTTGAGACTAGGTTTGAATATCCTCTCCGATTATGGATTGTGCTTCATAGTAATTTTGTGATTACCCTTGGGAATTCCGCCCCGTTTGCTGAGTATTGTTAGGTTCATGTTAGGCCTTCACCTTAATGTGTTTAGGCTGGGCATTCCATCCAGCTGTCAGGTAATTGCTTGGATTATTTGAGACATATCCAACGTCTATACTTACTAGTCTGTGCTTTTTGCACTCTCCAATCTTTACTCCTTATCTTCAGATGGATTCTCTGAGTTCCTTATACTTGTGCCTTAACTGAGTTTCCTTCTCCTTGATTGTCTGTGGTGTCCAGTTGTTCTGGTTAAAATTTACTCATGGTCCGTAGAACGGAGTTGACTACTTCCCGTCGTTTCCTATACATACGTGGGGTACCATGTTCATACGTTACCACTTACCCAACTATATGTCGGGCCCGCAAGCTCCTTCGGAGTGCGGTTGTCCCACATCCCGTAACGGGTATACTCGTAGTGTTCGTCACACGCCTAGGTGAAGTATTCTGTTGCCAACTCCTCTTGTATCATCCCATGATACTCACCATAATGTGGTTGGTCTGGTTTTAAAATCCAAGGTTTTTAAAAGAGGGTTGTGGTTTTGAAAAGAAAATTTTGGGTTTTAAAACAATGGTCCAGTGTTAAAAGAAATCTCTCATGGCATAGCCATGTTTGAGGTCTTGACCAAGTCTAGCCTCCCGCTGACTGGTATGCTCTAAGTATAGTGGTCGGGCCGTTAGGCCTTTCCAAGGCTCCATTCCTTCAGTTTTAGGATGTTTGATCATGTGGTTGTTTCGTTACTGTCACCGTACATTACTATGTACTTGTGACGTATTAGTGTTCCTTTACATATTCGTGTTGTTACTGCACTTGCCGTGGCAAGTGCGTGGTACCGGTGGTTTTTGAGTAACCCTATACCGATCGCCGTATGGTTTCCATTAGTGTTCAATAGTCTTGTTGATTCTTCCCTTGATCATATTGATCTATGTTTGGGGTACTCGATCCTTTTAAGCAGCTTCTCCTTGATCTTGACATGGTTGTCTTGGTCGGGGTACTCCTCCAATCCTTAGAGATCCCCATTTATTTAGTGTTATGTTTTCCCTTGTTGCTCGTTCCCACTGGTTTATAGTGGTTATTGAGCCTCAGCTTGCTTAGGCACTACCCTTGTAGTCCTGTCGGTTCATATCCCGTGGATTTCCTTGCAGCTGTGTAGGCTATGTCGGCCAGGTATCATAACCTTTTGGCGTTATAGTTTTGGAGTTAACCACTCCTAACTATGACCTTAGTCAGCTAGCATACCGTTGGTAGTATTACTTAGCTATTACTGTCCCGTGGACTTGTGTCTCGGGTTTTGTTACAGTTCCTTTTTCCGCTCCGTTGCTCGCTTAGTGCTTCTTTTACTGCTGGTCGGTTAGCCAGGTTCTGCGACTGCTATGCATGTCGCCCCATGTTGTTGTAAGTTGTAGCCTCCTTGTGGTTGGAGTGCTTATTCCCCCGCTGTTAAGTGGGGCATTATTGTTCAACCGGGATTCATCTCCGGGTCTTCTATTCCTTGGAATCTACTACGTGTCAGTTCTTGTTTACTCTGTGATTGCTTCACCACTGCCAGATCGGGTTCTCCCGAGTATGAGAAGGCTTTTCTTCTCTCTGGCGTCCTTTCCCAAGTTATACAGTGGGGGTTTGCGGCGGGCGGGACTGGTATTGTAGGTATCCGGTACTCACCGGTAGTTCCTAACTAGCATATCTCTAATGCTAACACTCAGCCCTTAGCCCTAAGCTTCTACTTCCTAACTCGGTACTCCTAAACTCGGTATTTCCAGTCATCAGAGCGATACTTCGCTCTGATACCACTTTTTGTAACACCCCTACCATTAGTACGGTGCTTACCGTCCAATCTCCATACATATCAGATACACGCAGCGGAAATATACTTACATACAATGGGTGATACAATGCCGTTAGTCACCCACGTGACTAACAAGGCTACTACCTCTACATACAGCATCGGTCTGATGGACCGGAATCCCGAGTACTACGCATCTAGAATACATACTCCATTCATCAATCAATTACAACAATAGTCCATTCAGTACTTACTCCTCTTCAATCCATACAATACAATATACTTAACCGAGTCTACTAGGATCCTTATACAATTATCATATCCCTTCCAAGTTCATACATACACCCTAAGAGACTACTTACTACCCATTCCTCACTACTACATTACTTTCTAAATACAAAGGGTGTGCTAGTTGATACACCTCTACATTCTACTACTACTATCCAATGTAGTCGCCGGTCTCGTGCCTTGACCACATTCGCTTCGGTACCTGCACACTAAAAAATGTCCCCCGAAGGGGTCAGCTTTCGCCGAGCATGATAACCGCATACCCCGCGTACTAGTGAGGGTACGCCGACCACTTGGTCGAATACATGCGGTTCATTTATTCACACAACATGCATACATGCTTTCATACTCAATACTACATTACTTTCTCAAGGCATACATACACACATACATTTCATTACATTCAAGGAACACAATACAATCATCCAATACATACTTACCTTCTTCCGAATACACATACGCATTATATACACAATATACAATACTTGTTAGCTTCATTGGTCCACCCGGGTTAATCGGGTGGAGATTACTCTTTTACTCGTTACTTCATACATACGCATACATACTCATACTCATACTTACTTACGGATCCATACTTACTTACTCTTACTCTTACTCAAGTTAAGTCGTCGGGACCTCCGGCCCTGGGGACTACACCGTCCCACCTCCGGGATTTACTTGACTCACTAATCCGGGATGCTACCCATTTAAGGGATTTGGGCCACGGACCAGTTTAAGAGTCAGGAATTGCAGCCAACCTCTTGTGACTCCGCATCCTCACGCGTGGCCGAAGCTATATCGGACTTGTACTCATTCCAATTTACTCACTTAAGTTAGGAGTTAGATAGTTAGGAATTAGCACAAGTCAACATCCGAGCCACAATAATACAATACACGTATACACATACATATCCATACAAATACAACACAATATACAATACACTACAAGGTACAATTACACATCATCATCATTCATATATTTCATGAATTATACAAACTATTGTTCAAGACGGATATCGAGAACAATGTAAACAAGCACAAGTAGGTGCAGTTATAGTCCGATTCGTGCATTTATCTTATTAGGTGATCAAATAGGCATACAAATCGGGGTAACCAGATTAGGATACAGGGCATGAAGAAATCATACCTTTTCTACAATTTACGTTACCGGGTGCCTTCTTGTCTCTTTGGTTCACTCTTGTTCCTTAGTCCTTACTTGTTCCTCGAGTCTTATTCTTGAACCAATGACTACATGCCAAATGGTTCAATTAATACTAAGCATCACAATACATACATAATTACTACTCCCGTACTTACCCCGTTATCCCGTTATTTCGGTTTAACTTAATGTTCTTAAACTTACAACTTTCTTAATTACTTCTCAAACTTGTTTACACTTCTTAGGGCCTTTAAAGGTCACCAAACAAGGCCTTAACAACTTCTAAAACCATTACCCATCAATGCCCCATGGTTAGACCCCTAAAAATCACATTTTACAAGCTTTTATAGGTGGTCCGGGACTTGGTCCGGACCCAAGGTCCCGGACCATGCACTGAAAACACTCTCGACTGAATTTTGTTATTGGTCCGGGACTTGGTCCTGGACTAAGGTCCCGGACCACCTGCTGGTGTGACTCTCGAATTAATTTTAGGTGCGGTCCGGGACTTGGTACATAACCTAGGTCCCGGACCCTGCTAAAAACTGCTACTAGGATGATTTTTCAACCCCTAATCAACACTTAATCCACCTCCAATCATTCCATAATCTTTCCACATGTTTTGTACATAATTAAACACACTTAAACACTCACTAAAACTCCTTAAATCCATGGTCCAATACCTACTCATCTTCTTGCTCAAATTCCACAAATTTCCATTCACATTTTCATACTTTGCACACTTGTGCATTCCTACACCTCTCTTTGCATTTAGCACTTTGCTCTAACTTCATTTTACCATTCTAATTCATCTCCAAGCATCTACAATATCTATACCCAAGTCCAACACTCTCTTTTACCATTCTTGCGCATTAATTTTTCCTAACTTCTCCAATGCATGTTAATACACTTTGCTACAGATTTTGCACTTCTTATTTCTCATACTACTACTATCTCTTCATCACTACTAAACATACCTACTAGCTCCAATACTCACCTTGGTTCTCCCACTCACCAAGTCATTCTTGAATACATAATTCCTACTAAAATTTTGCCATAGTTTACCTACAATTCTAACTTATCCATACACACATTTTCTCACCAAGTTCATACCTATTCTAGCCACACCCTTACAAGGGTCCTACCAGCAATCAATACAATATACATTCACCAATACTTCTTCAAATACCAATACTAATACTCATACACAACCATTTGGCTCCAAGGCCTACAATTCACATACTAATTTCACAAATACTCAAACTTCCTCACAAATACTTAAACTTCCAATACTACAATACCAATACAATAGTTTAGGTTCTTTATTTGCTTACCCATTCCCATTGCACTAATGCATTAAATTGAGCATTAAGAAGGAGCTCTTACCTTGAGCTCTTATTTCCTCTTTTCTTTCCCACTTCTTCTCTTCTCTCTTTCTTGCCCAAATCGGCCATATGGGGGAATGGAGTTGCCAAACTCCATTCCCATCATCCGAGCACACAAAACAATTACAATTAATATATTAACCCTTTTCAACCATTAAAGCTTAATGTAAGTTTTAGTAGGTTTAGGGTTTAGAAATTTCATTACCTTGCAAGGGTGTAGGTAATGCTTGGAATATCTCAAGAACAATATTTCTCACCCTCCAAGAGTGCCAAAATCGGCTAGAGTACAAAGGAACCAAACAAGAGTTTAGTCTAAATTTCGTTTTGCCCACAAGGGCTAGAAAAAGGTAAGCTTTCAAGAACATTTTTACCTCAAAATAACAAGGAGAAGAAGGTGGTTCTAATGGTGGTCTTGAAACTCCAAATGCTCCATACCCATGAAAACGAAAATGCTCCTTTTCGGATTTTGAAAAGAGGGAAATTCCTCTTGATGAGAGGATTCCAATGGTATAATTTTTGTAATTTTTGGTGAAGGTTTGATGGGTTAACAAGAGGAGAGAAGTGGGTGTTGGTGTGGGTTCATGTAAATCGCCATTAGAGGCTCAAGGGGAAGGAGAAGAAAATAGAGAGGAAGAGGGGGCTGCTGTACGTGAGTGTAGATAGGAAATGAGAGAGTAGGAGAGAGAATGTGAGGTAGTAAAGTAAGTTAAGTTACTTTTTGCTTTTTAATTCTCTTTGGTCTTTTGTAAATAAAAGAGAATGGAGAGTGTGTGTGAGAGAGCATAAATCGTGACACACACTCAGCCCATGTGGGTTTTAAAATTCTATTTACAATATTGGACACATAAGTTTTGGTTATTTATGTTTCTACCCCACAACTTCCCGTTTTTGACAGTTTTTACTATTTTCTCGTTTTATTGATTTTATCGGTTCTAAAGCTTCACTAATATTTAGTAACGACTATTTAGTTGACCGGAATTGTTACGAGCCTATTTGACCCGCTTAAAGACGCGTTTTTCCGGTTACCTCGAAAAACGCGCTTTAATGTTCATTAGTGTTTTTAATCCATTTTAAGGATCCGTTTTCTTCGGGATTTGTTCCCTAATATTTATTTAGACTTAATTAAGCCTTTAGAATCCTTATAATACGCCCACCGAGGTCTCATACCTCCTACGGTTATTTAACGCTTATTTAGCGTTTTCCGCTTTTTAAGCGTTTCTTTATTTTTATTTTTTTTTTGGATTTATTTTTCCTCATCAATATTACTTAACCATTATTAGGCTCTTAAATACCTATTAGGATAATTTAATCGCCATATTTAAGGTCGGGGTATTTCACTTTTGATCTTGTGACTAAGGAGCCAATGGGAATGAGTTAGTAATATAAGTTTAAGATGGATTTTAAGAGCATTATAACTACTATGAGATTGATGGGTGTATTTTCAGGTTGAAAGCTTTTATATGTGGGAAATTCAGTGTTTATGTTTAAGTTATTTAAGGGCCTAAGAGCCATGTCATTTAAGAGCCTTAGTGCTATGCAATTTAAGATTATTGCAATATATTGAGTTTGTTGTGAATGAGTTGGTTTGGGTGATAAAATATGATGAGAAAGAACTTGATGTGTGTGAGATGGTTGAATGAGGAAACCAATGCTTTTGGGCATGATAATATACTAGAGAAGCTATGGCGAAATTTGAGTAGAAAACAAAGTGTTTAAGTGGTAGTGGTGAGTTAAGATGCCCTAGGATTCACTTGGGATCATTAAAAGGAATTTGAGTGGAAATGAGTTAAATAAGGAGTTCTTGAGGATGAGAATGACCTAGAGTTGTCTAGAAAGAATTAGAGGATTGGTGGGTGTATTGAACACACCAAAGTCATGGTAAGACTTGTGCGAAAATTGGAGGAGAAGGTGTATAATGCTTTAAGGTGATTTAGGTATGAACTAGGGAATATATCAATGAAAGTTTTGGGAAGCTTGTGTAAGTAGTGATGATGCTAGTAGTGGAACAATAAGGTTTTAGATAGATGGATGAGTGATGAGGTGATGGGGAGTGAAGATTGAAGGAGAATGTTGTCGATTGTCGAGGAAATCGACTAGGAATGTATAAAAGAGTAAGATCACGAGAATGGTGAGTAAATTGAGTAAAAGGGATGTAGGTGTCTAAGGAGGGTGAAGGAAGGTCAAGGTAAAGAAGAACAAGGTTAAGGTGCTAAGAGGAGGGGAATAAATGTTTAGGTATGTCCAAGAGTTTAGGAATGATGAGTAATAAATGGAAAAGAGAGGAACTGGTGCATGGATATGCAAGGTGACTTGAGGAATTTTTGGTAAATGAGCTGAAGATGGAAAAAAATGATGTTTATGAAGTTCTTAAACTGTTAAGGAGGGAACACTTGGGTTGGTTGAAGTTTTGGTAAGGTTACAAGTTGGAAATGTAAGGAATTATATGATAAGTGTTAGGAGTGTTTGTAAGAATTTAGTAAATGTTTAAGAAGATCTTTGGAAATTGTTTTGGAGAGTTTGGTGGAAGTTCTAAGGAGAGTTTAAGTGCTTAAATGGTATTAGGACACATGGGGGAACTTGTGGAGAAGTTTGGAGTCAAATGGGAATTTAGAAACAAGGTTCTAGAGCCGACCGACCTTAGGGACCGGGCCTGCAAGGTCGGTCGAGCTCAGTTTACACTACCGGAAAGAGTTTCTGGAATCGACTGAACTTGGGGACCGGACTTACGAGTTCGGTCGGGCTTGTATTTTGTGTACGAATTGAGTCTCTGGAATGGACCGAACTTGGGACCAACCTTGACAAGGTCGGTCGGGCCTAAATATCCCACAGGGAAACTCTCGGGAATGGACCGACCTTGGGGACCGGACTTGCAAGGTCGGTCGGGGTAAAATTTTCAAACGGTAATAAGTTCTGGAATGGACCGACCTTGGGTAAGGTCGGTCGGTAAGGTCGGTCGACCCTAAAGATGAAAAAAAAGAAGAAAGAAACCCTAAAGAGGTATTAATGGTACCCCATTAAGAGGGCATTGATGATTAGAGGTATAAAGACCTAAGGGATTAAGTTAAGTATGAACTTAAAAGTTTAAGTTTAGGTTGTAAGAATAAGTTGTAAAACTTAAGAGGTGTTAGGTGGGGAATCATTATGGGTTAAGTAAGTTAAATAAGTTTAATTAAGTTAAGTGATTAACAACGACCAACGGAGAGTAAGCAACCGAATGACCAACGGTGAACGGTACAGTTCTTCTTGTGACCTGCTTGCTAACGAGGTGTCCCTCGGCTTGTGTGCTATTTGTTTTTGTGTGCTCACTAAACAAGATAAAGCATGCAACCGGAACATTATGTTTATTGTATTGTTGTGAGATGTTTGAAAACTTACACAACTTACCGTGAGAACCTACTAACTATCGTTTAGTAAGGAATTGTGTGAGACTAAGGAACACTCCCAAATATAAGTTTGTTAATAACCGAAAGAGGTTAAACAAACAAACGTCGCATTGAGACTACTACTAACTTTAACTTTGGGGGGGTGTGAGGAATCAAGAATGGTACCGGCACATGTGTATTTGGGGAGGTCGGTATCCTTATCAGATACCGACTTCCAAATATGACTTGTCTCCGGGCACGTCGCCTAGAGTCGACATATAGACTCGGCCTCCTCGGACTACTTGTTCTAGGAGGGAGGCATACTAAGATGGCGTGGGGGGATCTAGCCTACATCCCCAACAATTTAAGAATGTTGTTTATTGCCGGTAAGTGACCTGCTGCTGGCTAGGATTAACCATGCCCTACGAAAATAAACAACGAACTAAGGGCTATCCAGTTCCAATGAGAGAACGGTTGGCAAATATAAGATAAGGTTGAGATAAGTTGCAACCATTCCTATTTAAAGGATGGTTTGTATTATAAGACTGAGATGAGCTACATCCATTCCTTTTTAAAGGATGGTTGTTTTCTAAGACTAAGATAAGACTAAGATTGAGGTAAGATAAGGATGGACTAGGATTAAGAGGAAACATAACTTAAAGAGTGAAGTAATTGACTCACTAAATAAGGGAACGCATTTAAGTCGTTCATTGTGTTTGAACTTTGATTGTTCATAATTGGTTTGTTGTTTATTGCACTTTCTATTATGTTGTGCATCAAATCAACCTCCGTGCTATCGACAATTAGTCGTCGTAACCACGTTAGCTTGGGGGCCATGAGAGGATCGTACCAGCATTCGTGTTGACCCCCTTTAGGGGCTGTTTTTACTACACAGGTGAACGTCAAAAGGCGGCCGTCACGAGAGTGAGATGGGGTACATGCGTTACGGGTTAGGTGTGGCCTACGAGTTGTGCATGTACACTCGTATGGCAATTTGAGTTAGTAAGATGTACAGGATGTGAGGGGATTGTAAGAAGGATATGTATTTGGTTAAGACTTGTAAGTACTAATGTTCGGTATATTCTGTAGTCAGACCGTGGCAAGGTCCTGGAATGTATTTGAATCCGCTGCAGAGTTTGTATATATGGCGATAAGTTTGTGATAACCACGATTGGATCGAGATGGGGTGTTACAGATGTGATCAGCATCAGTGTTGAACTATCCTTCCACCCCAATTTGTGTTCGGTTTCCCTTGATCGCTAGCAGATCAAGTTCCACCTTCCACGTCAGTTTCAAACAAACAGATAGTCAAAATTTTCCGTTTTCTATCTTTTACTCTTCCTAGTCATATTCATAAAACAATTAATTTTAACTTTTTTTTTTCATAGAACTTAAGTCATCCATTATTCTCTATTTGATTCACTTTCCTTGCCTAGGCATTACATACTTATGGCCTCATTAGTCAAATTGTTACTCAATTTAAAACATACCACATACAACTCCAAAGGATGGAACTCACTCCATCAATCATTCTCAAATAAAATCACCTAGGGAACTCACTCCCTACAAGGTTACACATCGGTTTCATACTGATTCATACTCATTATGTCTCATGTCTAATCTCACTAGACATATACTATAGGGATTCTCATTCCCCAGGAGTCTCTCTACTCCTCGTTTCATACATATTATATACTCATTACTCGCATCTCTCATGCAAAATGCTCATACTTACACAATGAATGGGTACACATGTTTATGTAACATAAGTTCCTATCATGAAATTAATTTCTTTTGTGCCACGCACATAGTAGTTTACGCACCTATGAAAAGGTAAGAATATACCCACCCTCCTGTTCCTCGGTTAATCTAGCTGCGTACCTGATCCTAAGCCAATTACACAGGGGGGAGCTTTATGAAGAGAGAAGACGTATGTATTGTGCAAAAGTGTTGAACCTGTCCCACTTACGGGGGGTGTTCTCTTATTTATAGCGTTTACATTGTTATATCGGGGGTTGCCAGCCTGTCCTTCTTTTGGGTTGCTAGGCTGGCATTTGTACATAGATGAGATATTTTACTGCCTATTTGGCCGGAACGCGTTCCGGCCTGACGATATCTAAGGCATTCCTTCTAGTCCCAGGGGACCGGACGTCTTTCTTACTTTACTCTTATACTTTTCCCTCTTCATCAGTCCCACAAGTTCTACTTTTGATTCCCTGAATGTAAAAGTAGAACTTTTCCTTCTTTGATATGTTTTTGAGAAAAATCCTTGCCTGTCTCTGTGACTTTCCGGATTGACTTTCTTCTTTCCTCAGTACTCCCACAAGTTTTACTTGCTTTTTCCCCTACCTTTTAAAAAGATAGAAAACTTGTCCGTGCCTCGCGCCTTTTCAATGTAGAATTTTTGGAAGCGCTTTATGTCAGCGTCCCTTTTCCAGGAAGATGCAGAGTCTTTATTTTATCGATCTTTATTGGCCGAGCGGGAACCGTTTTCTTCAAAACTCCAGGTTTTATCTTTGACACCTTCTCTCTCCTTTACCCACTTCAGACTTCGTCGTTACCTCCTTACGCTTCGTTTCCGAACTTCTCCTCCATCTCCCCTGTCTCACTGTTTTCCTCCGCTCATCTTCCCCAATGGCCTCCTCTAGCTCGAAGAAAAATAAGGCAGCGGCAAATTTTGTTCCTGCAAAAGAGGCGATTCAAGGTACCTTTTCACCCCAGGGGTTTCGCCCTTCCTATTTGAAATCTACCATCCCCTTTTCCGCCGATCGGGAGCCTTCTTCATCCTCCTTGGACACTTCCTCCCTTCTCTCCTGCTTAAAGGATGTCGAAGTCCCACAGGGTACCCGCATCTATCTTCCTTCTTCCGATTCACATCCCTACGACGATTTTGGGCTTGGATACGCCGTTTATGCAGATTTTTTCTCTCGTGGCCTGACTGTGCCCCCTCACCCATTCGTTCTGGGTTTCCTAATTCGGCGTTGCTGCGTGCTTGCTCATCTACACCCAAAGGCAATTTCTTACCTCCACGCCTATGTTCTGCTTTGTGAGGAGAACAAAATTCGGGTGGAAGCAACCGAGTTCGCCCAATTCTACTCCACAAGAGACGATCCTGATAGCTTGACGATCAAGGCGAAGGCCGGCTTTTCTCTTTTCGATTTACAAGAAAGCGTCTTCCGGGTGGAACTCCCAATGGTTTGTCATTGTCCCACCACCAGGCCGATTTTTGGGAGTTCCTTACTGCTCCTCGATCCTGAAAGGCCAATTCAGCTGCCCACCTTCCCTGGCGCAAGAAATGCCCATCTCGAAAATTCTGAAGATGGTAAGCAACAAGCAGCCTACGGTCTCCCAATTTTTTACTCCGGCGCGCCTGGTCTCATTGAAGAAATATCATAGTAAGTCTTGTTTAATCAATTTTACCTAAATCTTTTACCTTTTACCGTATTCTTACTTTTTGCGTTGCTCTGGTAGATTTCTTTTCTAGAAGAGATAAAGTGGGGCCCTTCAATAGTTGGAATTTCGTTAACTTTAAAATGGGTGACGAGCAAGTTGATTATTATGCGTCTGTTGATGCGGCTATAGATGTGGCCACAAGACTCCTTGGGGATGCTTCTTCCTCTAAGAAGAGACAATGAGGTGACAACGACAAGAATCGATCCGGCCAGAAGAAAAAAAGAATTACTGAGTCCCCAGCCCGATCGTGCGGTGATTTGCCAGGTACTTGGCACGTGAGTCCAGGGTCTGGACGTCGTGTCTTTCTCCCTCTTACTCCCGATTCAGGCTTGAGGTCTGTCTCTCACCCAGGGCAGGGGTCTAGTCATCCAACTCCTATTTGTGAATTGTTTCCTGACTTGGCAGGATATTTTTCTTCCGATCCGGCTCACGGTGCTGTCTTGGAAGAGGCTGACCTACGTATTGCTCTTTCTTTATTGAAGGAAACTCTTGCCTTCCCCCTTTGTACATTCTTTACTGACCCTTCTTTTCTTTGGCTCTCAAGGCGCACCCATAACCGTTACTGACAACGAGGTTGCTTGCGGCCCGGCCCCTCCCACTGCTGCTGTTCCGGCTTCTGGTACTCAAAGATTCCGGAAGAAAACTATATCCAAGCCAAAGGCTGTCTTAACGGAGGTCTCCGAAGCCGAGGGGGACAGCGAGGTTCCATGTGATGCTCCTGGAGCCAAGGAATCAGTAAACGAGAAAGTGAAAGAATACCGACCAGTGCCCGAGAACCCATAGCTCCGAAGCAAGCAAAGGGAGGACATTACTGCCTCTTCCTCCTCTCCACCCCCTCCTGTTCAGGGGAGTTTCACCGGCCCTTCCCAGAAGGAGGGACGGTTCTACTATCTTGGGCAACCCCTGCGCAAGATTTCTTTGGACACTGCCCAATACACCGACGCTTGGAAGGAAGCAATAAAGCTGTCTGATTATCCGGACGGGATCTTTGCTCCTCCATCCATTGTTACTGCTACCAAGGAGAAACTGAGGGCCGGGAGCGGAGGAGCTGATGCTATCATGCGTCACTCCCTTCCCATGGGGGAGGTCTTCAACCTAATGTGGCAAGGCATTTTTCGGGTTAGTGCAATCTTCCTCCCATCCTCCTATACCCTTTCGGTGCTCCCTGAACTTTTTATGTTTTGTTTCTCTTTAGGTTATGTCAATGGCCCAAAGTGCTGAAGTTCAATCACGGGACCTCCAATACGATCTGCAACACGAGAAAAATCGGGCCGACAATATTGAAGCTGAGCTGAAGTAGACCCGCTCATCCCATGATAGTTACATTGATCTTGTAAATTACGAGATTGACCGCAAGGTGAAAGAAAGGACGGACACTCTAAACAAAGAGTTACGGTCATCTCGCCAGGATTGTGTCCGCCTTCGAGATGAGTATGAATTAAAGTTGAAGAATTTGCGGGAAGAGATGTTTGCTTTGAGAAACCAGAATCTCCGAACCGAGAGTATCCTGAAACAGGTACATCGTCAGCCTTCCGGCAAAAGGGATGTCATAATACCCCCGCATGCTTTGTCTGACTTGGAAGTTTTGTTGCAGCAGGTACAAGCTGCTCACAAGAGGGAGGTGGATTCCCTTACTTCAGATAAGGCTTATTTTGCGGACCTGAAGACTGCCCTTGAGAAAGTGACCGAGTCCCTTTAGATGGACAAAAAGGCTTTGACCAAACAGAATGAGGCTTTAGTGGAAGACAAAGCCAAACTCATTCATGAGCTTATCAGATTGGCCGAGGAAAGGGACGCCCTGGACGAGCAGACTCGGACCGCCTTTGATCAAGAGAAGCAGTCCCTGATGGAAGAAAACACGGCTCTTTCCGCTGGTAAAGCTTCTCTTGTGGCCGAGAAGGCTTCTCTGGAGGAAAAGGTGAAGGCTTTAGACGAAGCCATGGCCCTCCTTCAATCCGAGAGTGCTAAGGTCCCGGCCAAGGGTGAGTTTCATCGGTCTCTTTCCGGCCGCTTTCTATCCTCATGTTTTATTCTTACCGATCCTGCTCTTTTTCCTTTTTCAACCAGATTCTGAAAATCTTCTAAGACATATTGAGAAACTCAGCAATCGTATTGACAAGCTGAATGAGGAACTTTCTGCTGCGGGTTCTGACCGTGATCTTTACCGAGCTCAGGTCTTACAGCTCGAGGAAGATGTTGCTAAGCATACAGCCTACGCCCGTCGGACCCAAGAGGAGCTGAAGAAGCAAGGAAACATCATTGCCCACTTGAAGAAGGCTTTCGACTCTCAGAGCCGGAAGATTGATAATGTTTGTCGCCAGACCATCTCCAAGTACTTTCTGAAGAGGGGGGAAGTTTTGGATGACGATTTGTATAGTGAGCTGGAGTTTGACAATGTTGCTTAGAAGAGCAACTTCCTTGAAGATTTTGAGAAGTTCGGTCGTCTCCCTGGTGAGACGGTCTTCGGGCCTGGTCAGGCTTCCTTCCTTCCTCCCGATAGTGGTATGCGCCAGGGGGTTGCCGGCTCTCATCAGGCCTTTGGAAAATCTAATTCTAAGGAGAGCGTGTCTCACCCGGTCGAAGGGTACGCTGCAAAGAAGCCTGCTAAAGAATAGATGCTTCTTAGAAAGAGTAATTTCATAGTGTAGGGATCTTGTATAGTTGTATTTTGGGTTACTACTTTGGTAATGTTTTAGCGTTTTGCCCCTACCACTACTTTTGTATCTTTTAATTGTTTCAAGTTACTCTCCATGAGTTGGCTTTATATATCTCTCATTTGGCTTTATCCGGAGCGACCAGACTTCTAAATGCTTTATAAGCCCCTTTTATTTACACCAAAGGTCCTTATACTCTCGCTCAATTTTATCCTTAAGTAAATTTCTATACACTATAGGCACGCTGGCCAGATGGTATATTTCAAGGCTTGATAGCCTGTAGGCACGCTGGCCAGATGGTACATTTCAAGGCATGATAGCCTGTAGGCACGCTGGCCGGATGGTACATTTCAGGCATGATAGCCTGTAGGCACGCTGGCCGGATGGTACATTTCAAGGCATGATAGCCTGTAGGCACGCTGGCCGGATGGTACATTTCAAGGCATGATAGCCTGTAGGCACGCTGGCCGGATGGTACATTTCAAGGCATGATAGCCTGTAGGCACGCTGGCCGGATGGTACATTTCAAGGCATGATAGCCTGTAGGCACGCTGGCCGGATGGTACATTTCAAGGCATGATAGCCTGTAGGCACGCTGGCCGGATGGTACATTTCAAGGCATGATAGCCTGTAGGCACGCTGGCCGGATGGTATATTTCAAAAAACTTTGTTTCAACAGAATACCTCATTTTATTGCTCTTGTGAAAAATGTTTTTATACATAAAACTTTTTAAGGCATTCAGCGTGCCAAGAGTGAGGCAATTCGTATCCTTCACTGTTTTTCAGGCGATATGAGGCTTGACCTATTCGCCGTTGTATTATAAATGGTCCCTCCCATTGGGGCTCTAACTTCTTTGGCTGCTTTACCTCCCGAAGGACCAGTTCTCCCGGAACGAAACTTCTTTCCCTTGTTCTTTGGTTAAAGTATCTCTCCACCTTTGCCTTATCCCTTTCCATCCTGACTTGAGCCATGACGCTAGTTTCTTCAAGTAAATCCAGGCTGTCTTTACCCCTTCACCGTTATGTTCCTCGTCATAGAATTCCCATCTAACTGATGGGACTATAATTTCAGCCGGAACAATTGCTTCCAGACCATAGGTTAACCTATATGGTGTTTCTCCAGTTGGCCCTTTTTCGGTCGTTCTGTAGGACCAAAGGATCTGAGGCAGCAATTCCGCCCACCCTCCTTTCTTGCTGTCCAACCTCTTTTTTATAGCTTTGACGATTTGTCCATTCGCGTTTTCCACCTGACCGTTTGCTTGTGGATGAGCGACCGATGCGAACCTCAAATCGATCTTCCACTCCTCACAGAATGTCCGAAAGCTACCGCAATTGAACTGGGCTCCATTATCTGTCACTATTATCTTTGGGATTCCAAATCTGCAGACCACGTATTTCCAAATAAAGTCCTGCGACTTTCTCGCTGTAATAGATATTGTTGGCATGGCTTCTACCCATTTGGTGAAGTAATCGATGGCCACATAGATGAACCTGTACCTTCCGGAAGATGCTTCCGGGAAAGGTCCAACAATATCTAACCCCCACAAGGCGAATGGGACCGGGGATAATATAGCTTTTTGTGTGGCTGGGGGATTATGTATCTTGTGCCCGTGTTCCTGGAATTTTATGCATTCTTGTATGTACCCTTTAGAATGCTCTTTCATTTCCGGCCAATAGTATCCCAACCTTAGGATTTTGTGAACTATTGCCCTTTTCCCCTGGTGGTTTCGCAGGTTCCTTCGTGTAGTTCCTTCATGAGCCTTGCTCCCTCCTCTATGGTGACACACTTAAGCACTGGTCTTGCGAATGATCTCTTGTAGAGTTGCCCGTGCTCTATGAAGAAAGATGCAGCTCTTCGCTTTATCTTTGTTGCTTCTTTCTCGTCCTGTGGCAAACTTCCGCCTTGTATGTATTCAATGATGGGTGTCATCCAAGAGTTGGCTAATGTGTCCGATTCAATGGTGCATACCCGAACCTCTTCCAAACTTGATTTTGCCTTTATCTCCATCTAGACTTTACTAGGCATTCTTTCGCCCATACTGGCCAATTTGGCCAACGCATCGGCCTCTATATTTTCCGCTCGGGGAAGATGCCTTAATTCGCACTTCTGAAAGTTCGCCTTTGTCTCTTGGACTTTGGCCAAGTACTTCCCGAGTTTCTCCTCTTTAACCTCGTAAATATTGTCATTTTGTCATGCCACCAACATTGAATCTGAGTATATTTCCAATTCTGCACAAGGAATTAAAAGAGGTAAGCTCCATCTCCCCCCTTTTGGAGGTACGTGACAAGTTTATAAGGACACGAATGGAAGCTACTGTCTCATTATAAGAAGAAAAAACCTGTTGCCCCTAAGGCAGTGGCGATTTCCAAACCCTGTATGAGAGCCTCATACTCCGCTTCATTATTTGTTACCTCAAATTCCAACCGGAATGCAAAGTTAAGAGTTCTTCCATCTGGTGTTTGGACCACTATTCCGGCTCCCGCTCCAGTCTTACATCGAGCTCCATCAACTAAGATGACATGTGGGTTTGCGGGCTCTCTTTGCCGTTGGGCAAAGGTCATCTCGGTTATAAAGTCTGCCAAAGCCTGTGCTTTTATAGATGTTCGAGGGAGAAAATGAATTTCGTACTAGGTGAGTTTGACAGTCCAACTAACCATTCGTCCAGATGCGTTCGGGTTGTTTGCTATCTGCTTTAGAGGCCAGTTTGTGCTAATAAATATCCGGTGTGACTGAAAATAAGTTCGAAGCTTTCGGGACGCAACGACTAATGCAAACAATATTCTTTCGATGTTGGTGTACCGACTTTCCGCTGGGGTTAGGATTTTGCAGGTGTAATATACTGGTATCTCTCTCTTTTCTTCCTCCATTATTAGCACGGCCGCCACTGCCCAATCTGTGGCAGACAGATAGAGGTATAAGTCTTGTCCGGGCGCCGGAACACCCAATTTTGGCAATTCTCTGAGCATCTCCTTTATCCTTTCAAAGGCTTCTACACATTCTTGACTCCATTGAAATCTCTTGTTTTTTCTTAGAATGCTGAAGAATGGGATTGACTTCTCTTGGAGTTTTGAACAGAATCTCCCTAAGGCCGTGAGCCTTCCATTTAATGCTTGCACATCTTTAATGTTCATTGGTGGCGATAGATCGAGAATTGCCTGGGTTTTTTCGGGATCCACCTTAATCCCTCTTTGCCCGACGATAAAGCCTAAGAACTTCCCCTTTGTAACCCCAAATACACATTTTTCCAGATTTAGCTTGATTTGGAATCTGTCCAGAGTGTCAAAAGTTTCCTTCAGGTCTTCCATGTGCTGCGCCCAAGAATTGCTTCTCACCACAATATCATCAACGTATGCCTCCACGTTTCGGGCTAATTGTTGTTTGAAAACTTTGTCTATCATTCTTTGGAAGGTTGCTCCCACATTTTTTATTCCAAAAGGCATTACCTTGTAGCAAAAGGTTCCGGCCGAGGTAATAAAGGATGTTTTTTCCGAATCTTCCTCATTCATCCTTATTTGATTGTATCCCGAGAATGCGTCCAAGAAACTTAAGACAGAACTTTGAGCCGTTGAGACGACTAATCTATCTATTGATGGCAATGGGTAGAAGTCTTTGGGACATGCTTTATTTAGGTCCGTGAAATCTACACACATTCTCCATTTTCCATTAGACTTTTTAACCATTACAACGTTGGCCAGCCACTTGGGATAAGACACTTCTCTGATGAATCCGGCTTTAAGCAGTTTTTGCACCTCAGCGCGTGCCGCAAGGTCCCTTTCTTCTCCTATTATTCTTCTTCTTTGCCGGATGGCTGGGTGCTTCGGGTCTACTCGTAGGTCATGCCGGATAACGCTTGGGTCTATTCCGGGCATGTCGTCCGTACTCCAGGCGAAAGTTGTCCTTCTTTTTTCTAGGAATCTCATCAGGTGAGTTTGCTCTCTATAGCCGAATGCATTCCCTATTTTAAAAAATTTAGAAGGGTCAGTTTTTAAGTGTACCTCTCTTGGTGAGTCTTTAGAAGTTCCACAGCCTTCTGTACTTTGATCCGGCTCCGGTGGGAGGGGTAGTTTTCCCTTGAATTCCTTGTCCGACCCCACCGTTTTAACCATTCCTTCTTCCGGCATACCCTCCATGATACAGACTTCACAGATTCGAGCCATCCTTTAACTTCCTTTTATGGTTACCACCTTTCCAGTCTTGGTTAAATACTTCATTTTTAGGTGGTGAGTGCTGCATATTGCTTTGAAGGCATTAATCCCTGGTCGACCGAGATACATATTGTATCCGGAAAGCCCCAGCACGATGAAAGCTGTAAGTCTTTCAGTTCTCTGCTCGTCTCCTAGTCCCAATGTTATGGTGAAGTCTATGCTTCCTGAGGATCTGGTGGAAACGCCCCCAACAAAGCCTCCGAGGACCGCTGAGTGTGGCTTGACTTTATTCTCCGGGATTTCCAGCTTTTTAACCGCCTCGGCTGATATGACATTCACTCCAGCTCCGCTATCTATCAAGATTCCTTCCATCATCCTGTCATTTACTTGCGCCCGAATGACAAGTGGATCGTTGTGGGGATATAACACCCCTTCTTCGTCCTCATCTGTAAAGAAAATCTGTGGAAGACTTTCTCGCTTGGCGATTTTTCTTTCCGGGAGCTCCTGATGTACTCCATGAATATGTCTTTTCCTTTTGTTTGGGGTCAGCGGTCCTACTTCTGAAAAGAGACCTGAGAATTTGCTTAAAGAAAAAGTTTATTAGACTTCTGTTCTTTTCGGAAGTAATTCGCCGGAAGGTTTGTTTTTACAATGTATGTCTTTCCTGAGAAAAAGAAACCAATTACACCATTTTCGCCTGACTACCGGTATGACCGGACCTATCTAATGTTTTAAAGAAACAAAAAACTTTTTCACCTTCTTACAGACCTGAGATCATACCGACCGACTTGCCGTGATTCAGCTCTGGATGGACCTCTTCCTCCTAGTGATTTCGAGAGGGGAACTGGTTTTGCCTGCCATACTGTTTCTGCTGGCCCGCCATCTGTTTTCCTTTGCTCTTCTTTTCTTCTTCGATGATTCGCAACTCCTTGGCCAGAGTGGCACAATTTGCGGTTCTGTGACTCTTGCAGCCATGATATTCACAGAAGGCTACTGGAATCTCTCCTGGATAAGGCTTCTTTGGTGGGGGCAAATATCCTTCTTTGACTGCCGCCGCATACCTTCCTGGATCGATTTGGACAGCAACCCTGGCGTTCTGATACTGCGGTCCTTGGGATGGGGCTTTGTAGTAAGGTTTGTATCTTGAACCTCCCCCGGATGAACTTCCTGACGCGTTGCCGGATGAGCCATTCCCACTATGTCCTCCCTTTTATCACCAATCGCCTTGAAGCTATTTGCCAAGTTTCTGGCCTTATTCTCCGCCGCCTCAGACTTTAGAAAATCGTGAATCATCTCAGCCAGTTCCCCATGGGTTTTTGGAGCCTTTGTCGCGATCTTCCCAGCTAGCCTTGGTTGTGCTAACCCGTTTCCAAAAGCCTTGATCAGAATTTTTTCATCAATGTCATCAATTTCCGCTACCTGTTTATGAAATCTTTCACTGAATTCTTTCACCGTCTCTCATTTTCGCTGCTTGAGATCCATTAGCTCTATCGTTTCTTTTTTGATCTTTTTGCTTGCGGCGAAATACTGCTGGAACTCCTCGGTCAATTGTTTGAAGCTTGAGATCGACTGTGAGGGTCTTGTTGAGATCCAACTGAGTGCTCTTTTAGACAATGTTCCTGGAAACAAATTACAAAGAGCAAGAGAACTTATCCCTTGTGTGTTCATTGCGAACATAAATCTTTTGATGTGAAGAGCAGGGTCCCCCGTTCCATCGTATTTCTCCACTGCTGGTGCAACAAAGTGGGGAGGAAGTTTTTCTTTCCTGATTTTCTCGGAGAAGGGATAAAGAGTCATATCAATTGAATCGTCCTCCTCAGTCTCCTCGTTGATGATTAGAGTTTTCCCTGGCGGCTCTTTTCTTCGGCTGTTGCTTGCTTCAGAGCCGCTGTTTTTGAGTGATTCGAGCGCTTCAGTCATGTCTTCCCATTTCTTTTGGTACTCCTTATCTCGCTGCATCAGTTCCTGCTGCAAGATCTCATTTCCCTCCACTATCCTTTCATCGATGGTTCTGACTAGACTTTTTAGCATCTCCTCTAGCGCTTGTTTGGAGATCGCACCTTCAGCCTCCGCTCTGTTATTTTCGGTCATTCCTACATTGTTAACCTCGCCATCAGGTCGGGATGTTTTTCTTGTTCTTGGAGCCATTCCTGCGTGCGCACCTTCTTCGCTTGTACCTGCAAAAGACACAATCCCAAAGTTTCAGAGCTTCACTGTTTTATCCGTAATCAGACTACTTCTGGTGGACTCGTGGTTGCTAAGAAAGATCTTGAGCTGTTCGTTTCCCACAGCGGCGCCAAAATGAAAAGGTAAGAATATACCCTCCCTCTTGTTCCTCGGTTAATCTAGCTGTGTACCTGATCCTAAGCCAATTACACAGGGGGGAGCTTTATGAAGAGAGAAGACGTATGTATTGTGCAAAAGTGTTGAACCTGTCCCACTTACGGGGGGGATTCTCTTATTTATAGCGTTTACATTGTTATATCGGGTGTTGCCAGCCTGTCCTTCTTTTGGGTTGCTAAGCTGGCATTTGTACATAGATGAGATATTTTACTGCCTATTTGGCCGGAACGCGTTCCGGCCTGACGATATCTAAGGCATTCCTTCTAGTCCCAGGGGACCGGACGTCTTTCTTACTTTACTCTTATACTTTTCCCTCTTCAACCTATACGTAAACATACTCTAAGCGGTTTCTCGCCCTACCCCCCTTAAAAGGGGTTACGCCCGCGTAACAGACCGTATGTTATCACTGAACATTGGTTCACTAATTTGGGTATTATGAATTGTTTTAACTTCAACACGATTAATTAACTCATAACCGGGTTCGGTTCTAGCCTCTAAGGCTTCAAAGCGTTTAGGATTAGCCAATTACTCACATTTGGTAGGTATACTTAACCTTTGAATTACGGTCCACTAGCTTCTGCTGCGTGACCTGATAACTAGAGCTTCATTCGCTCTTTTAGTATTCTCAATGTAATACACATCGTCGCGTAGTATTTCTCACCGTATGCGAATTCGATGGGTTATAGATTTTCTCTCCAGTTTTCTGGAAATCTATTTCATATAACACTGTATACCTTCGTGATTATTCACTTACTTTTCCCGACTTATTGTTGGTTGAGGTCAAGCTACTACTTAGTATGTAGTGCTTCCTCGTTTAATAATGACTTCTGAATCATGTTTGTTTATTTGTTTCTATACAAGAATTCCTCATTCGTACTACTCTGCCTTTACCATTCATCGGTCCTGGGACCTGTGGGTTGCGGCCCACATTCTTCGTGCATCTTTGGCCAACGGCCGCACAGTTACTTCTCTAGATTCTCGCTCAACAGATTCCGTTAACAATTCTCAAGTTCCTAGCCATCCCATAAGATCATTACCGCACAAATGTAATACCAAAACACTCAGTCATACAGAGTGCAGAAGCGTAAACGCTAGGCAGTAAATCACCCATGAGATAGGAATGAACATGTCTCCTTTACTATCTTTTCTCATCAGCTTCATATCATCATCTGACCATACTCTTACAATGGTCGCTTACTGCGTACCATGTCCTTACTCATTACAGCATTCGCTTACACAATGGCATCCACTACTAGTTTACCTTCCGCTCATGCACTCGCGCCATTTATGCTATGGCTTGCCATTCACTTGGCTCAATGTAATTCGCTACTCTTTTAAATCTCTCTGCGCCTCTTCCGCATTGTTTACTCTGCAATTCACATTGCACACGTACTGTGTTTACTTCTCAACCGATTACTCTCTCGGTTTCCTTCCATTGCTATCAAAGCCTTTCTACATAGTATTTGTGTTTATAAACTCCTTGGCAATATACACATGCTCAAGTATCACTACACCGCTCTAGCGGTTTCACATTACATACTCAGGTGGTAGCCTTTCTCTGAGGGTTCACGCATTTGCCACTCCCTAGGCCCCACAATATCAAGTGGTATCCCCCACTCTAAGGTAGTGGTTCGTTCTCCACAATTCCTTTTTATGCCTTTATGCACAAGTTTTGCAATGTTTAAATCTACGAATGGTAGTTGGTTTACCGGCTTACAAGCCACCTTGCCTCGAGCCATGCTCTGTTCAGCTGTTTATATAGGTTTCTTCTTTTCCGTATTCCATTAAATGGTTTAGAGGTATTGCCGGGCTCTTGATATGGTTGCCTCATCACACTTCCCTACATGGAAGGCCCTTTTTGATAACTTGATATTAATTCATGCCTTCTGGCAATATAGGGTATCCTGTGTTACGTGGGATCCCTTCGGGTTCTACCCGAGTGTTTGCTTTAACACTTGTGTTCTCAACACGATATCTCGTTCAACTACTGTTGATTCTGGCACCCTTCACGGATTGGTCATAGGTGTTACTGAGTTGTGCCATTACATCTGGCTTGTACTCATGGGTATATTCAGTTTCTTTCCCCGTCTTGCGGTTACATATATTCTCGAACTATCCCATTTAGGGTTGTAATGTCTCCCGTTATTGGGTAGATCATTTGTTCTTTCTTTACCTTCTTGGTCAGGTCGTTATTCTCCTCAGTGAGGTATGTTGTGGGAATCCTATCCCGTTTATCAAACATTGATATGATCATTTAAGGCATTCATTTTATTGCTTACACTGGGATTCATTTCAGTTATTAGGTATTTCCTCCTTGATTCCTAAGACATATCCAATGTCTATACTTAATACTCTGTGCTTCCCGCACTTCTTAACGCTACACATTTAGACCCGTCATCTTCCTGGGTTCTTCTCCTTGATCATTCATGGTAGTCAATTGTTCTGGTCTGAATTGGCTCTTTCGTCCGTAGTATGGAGTGGACTACTTCCCGTGTTCCGTACTCTACTTGTATACATACATGGAGTATCTTATTGATATGTTGCCACATACCCGACTAACTCATAATTGGTCTGTCAGGCCCGCAAGCTCCTTCGGAGTGCGGTCGTTCCATGTCTCGTTGTGTACACTTGTAGTGTCGGTCACACGCCTAGGTGAAGTATTCTGCCGCCAACACCTCTTGTATCCTTATATGATAACTTACCGTGGTTCTCTGGTTTGGCTTGAAAATTTGGGGGGTTTTGTAAAATTTTGCGTTTTGAAAGAAAAATTTGAGTCTTGAAAGTAGAATCTTCATGGCACTTCGATGCCGGTTACTTCTTACCAGGTCTAGCTTCTCGCTGACCGGTATGTTCTTAATACGATGGCTAGGCCGTTCGGCCTTTCTAAGGTCTCGTTACAGAATTCTTAGGGTTTGTGGTGCTATATTGGCTCCTCTCGCCATCTTTGTACTTTGCTAAGTACTGGTAGCTAGTTAAAGCTCTTCTTAATAGTCCCGTTTTTACTGCACTTGCCTTGGCAAGTGCACGGTACAGGCGGTTTTTAGGTTAACTCATACCGGTCACGGTATCGTTTACATTGTATTTGGTAGCCTTGTCGGCTCTTCCCTTAATCCTTTAGTTGGATAACTGCTCCTTAGAGCTGCTTCTCATTCATCTTGACATGACTGTCATTCATTTAGGTGCTTCTCCACTCTCGGAGTTCCTTGGTACTCGCTCCATGTATTTACCGTGCTTACCAAAAACTTATTTATCTAGGCACTACTTCTATAGTCCTATTCGGGTTTATCCCATAGTTTGCTCGTAGCTGTACAAGCTATACCAGTTAAGTATTGCAACCTCTTCGGGTGTGGCAGGGTGGGTGTATCTACTCCTGACTAGATTCTTAGTCGGTTAATATACCGTTAGTGGTCTTACATAACTATGGCGGTCCGTGGACTTATGTCCCGGTTCTTGATACTTTTAATGAATCCGCCTGGTTGCACGGTTGGTGATTTACATCCTGTTGCTGCTTGGTCAGCCGGGTTCTCGCGACTGCTAAGCATGTCGCCCCAAGCTGCCACAGATTCCGGTCTCCTTGGATTAGGATGTCTCGATCTCCCGTCATTGAGTGCGGTTATTGTTGTTCCAGCGGGAACCGTCTCCAAGATTTTCGGCTCTCGGGATCTACCACTCTTCAGGTTCTAGTTCCTATTGAAATGTTTATTAACTACCAGATTGGGTTTCCCCGTCTCTCTGGCGTTCTTTCCCAAGCTTTTAATGCGGGGGTTATGGAGGGCGGGTTTGGTATTGTAGGTATCCAGATCTTACGGGAAGTTCCTAACAAGCGCATCTCTCACGCTACCACTCAACCCTTAGCCCTAAGTCTCTAATTCCTAACTCGGTATTTCCTAAGCTCGGTATTTCCAGAAATCAGAGCGATACTCCGCTCTGATACCATTTTTGTAACACCCCAACCGTTAAACACGTCCTTACCTCTTAATCTGTCACAAATTACCCTTACTCACGCAGCGGATCTCTATTACAACGAAGGGTGGTACAACGCCGTTAGCCACCCATATGGCTAACCAGGCCTATCTCACATACAGTAACAGTCTGATGGACTGAAACAACCGATTACACAATACAACACAATGCTCAATTCATTCCTTTACCATTCCGGGTCTACAATATATGGGTGCCGACAACATATTCGGTCTTACACCTCTTTTAATACATAAGTAATTAAATCTAACTACCCATGCAACCCACCGACCCCGTCCTACTCTCGAACGGTGACATCTTCGGTGTACCTGAAAAATAAAAACGTTGCCCCTAGGGGCTCAGCTTAACGCTGCATATGAAATTCGCATACCCCGAGCGCTAACCGCGGTACGCCGACTACTTTTGTCGGATATACATGGAGTTCATTTTAGTCAAACAACATGCATCATAGCAATACAATATATGTGTGTATTACTCAAGGAATCTACATCCAATCACGGAACACAATTCCTAACTAACATAACAAGGTTGTTAGTTGTATCAGTTTACTCTTAGGCCTTGAGGGTTATACCTCACTATGCCTTGTTTATTCATTCAATATCTCACCCGCTCTGTCGGGTTACTTATTCATATACACACCCATTCTCTTGGGCTACTCATTACCTCACCCACACTCTTGGGTTTTTCATGCTCATTATCTCACCCACACTCTTGGGTTATTTATACTCAAGCTATTGTAGATTCTCGAGACACTACAGGTCTCTACGTCACGCTTGTTACTCTTAATACATTCTCAGGCCAAAACTCATGGCTCTCGAGCATAGTCTTACTTCCCCGGTTTCGACCCTACTCTGGGTCTAGCTTGGTGGGAAGGTTCAACTAGCTCACGGAACTCTCTCTTAGTTCCTAACTCTTTTACATAGGTTCGACTACTCTCGGACTACTCTCATTCCCATACACTCCTCTCTGGGAGTTATAATAACATTATGTGTTTTAGTTTAGAAGCATCACTCTCGATGTTTCTAATGACTTTGGGAACAATACACAAGTTCGGTTAATCTTAGGGTTTAAGAGTTACCCATACGTTTCATTTACTCATACTTTCGGTTATTTTCTCATGCAGGGTAAAATCCTCATATAGGAGGTCGACCATGTCTCAAGGGAGCTACTAATCCCTTAGGTCTCTTTTACCTTCTTTACTAGTTCACATCTTCGAACTATCTTTAATCCTCTTAAAGGAGGTTCTCTTATCTTTCCACTCTCATTTGTTTCGTGGATTGTGTCATTATAGTTTACTAACCGTTATCGGGTAATTACTCAACCCGCACATCTCCTCACATTCTAGGGAGTTCATATGTTTGCGTTATCATTATACTTTAACGGATAGTTTGTGTGTTTGCACGTTTTCGTTATCATAAGCATCGACCCGATCTATGGGTCTCTAGCCAAACGTTACTCACTATGTGTCGGTCTTTACACAATGTTAGACCACACCGGCATACAAGTATGTTAGCTCATTCAACATGCAACTAGACATACATAATCAAACAAGGGATTATTTTCATGCTTTAGTCTTGATTAAGCCGGCACACAAACACACAAATCAACGTAACTCGGTTAGCACGCGGAGTATGAGAAAATCATACCTTTCACCAGGGTTTTTACTTTTACCGTGTCATCTCACCATGCTCGGGTCACGCACGATTCTCTAATAACGTTTCAAACATTATTATTAATACTAGGCTCATACGGTACATAATAAAAGGCTACTCCCGTACTTACCCCGTTATCCCGTTACTTTGGTTTAACTTAACGTTCTTATACTTTCAACCTCCTTAATTAATCCTCATACTTGTTTCCCATTTATATACTTACTTCTTTACCATTGCTACTTCATTAATGGTGTATTACTACATACATATGCATATATGTGTTTTGGCCTACATATGATTACTATAACCATATGATAAAACACATTTTTTTTATAAGTTTTGGGTCGACCGACCCACCGACCGACCAAACCCCTGGGTTGGTCCGTTCCAGTAAGTTTCCGTCCTCTGAAATTTCTCCCGACCAACCCAGAACTATTCCGACCAGCCCATACACCTCTGGGTCGGTCCATCCCAACACGTTTCAGTCCCGTTGTCCAAGCTCAGACCGACCCACCGACCGACCCAACCTCTGGGTCGATCGATGTCAGAAACTTCGACAACCGGGAATTCAAGCCCGACCGACCCACGACCGACTCACGGCTCCTGGGTCGGTCCGTTCCAGCATGTTTACTTCTCGTTACTTAAGCACGACCGACCCACCGACCGATCCAGCCTCTGGGTCGGTCGGTAGCAGAATGTTGCTGGAGACCTTGTTTTTCTTTTCTTTTCTTACCCATTTCTTCCTCAATCTTCCTACATGTTATTCCACATGTTTCAGTGCCATTTAGGCCTCCTAAAATACCATAATTCATCCACCAACTCCATTACTAAATCCATTAATCAACTTACACAATTTCCTCACTTCTTTTCCAACAAATGTAACAGTTTTTGTGTTACTCATGCTACATATTTTTAACCCAACTTCTACCCTTCAATACTTCCTTTACCAAGCTCACTCCTAGCATCCCAATGACATTATTTCACTACTAACATACTCTTCCTCTTAGTTTGGTTTTCAAACCATTAATCACTCACTTATCACCTCTTAAACACACCTAGTTTCTTCCATTAAATGAAACACTCAAGTTCATAATCTCCAAAGAAATTTTGACAGCACTTGCCTACTTCTTTAGCATATTCACCACAATGAATCTACTCATATACACTCCTTCATCCCTGTTTAATGAAACACCAATAACTACAATACATTACATTCCCACTTGTTCACACATTTGCACTAGCTTAGCTTCTAGGTTTCTTGCATACTCAAACCACATTAAAAACATTCTCATTCCCACTCAATATGGTAGTACCATGACTACACCCATTCAAGAACATTAAATCAACTCTAAAATCTGTTTTACAAATCAAATAAAACCAACTCAAGGTAAGCTCTTTACCTTGTTTGTTTTCGGTTTTCTTCCTCTTCTTCCTCTTTCTCTTGCTCTCTCCTTCTTTTCTTGTTTTCACAACACACAAGGGGGTCTAGATTGCCATCTACAATCATATCCCCATACACACATATTAAGCTTATTAATTCAAGTTTTCCTCACAAAAACTTGTATTACAAGAGCTAGTTTTTAGGGTTTAGCTTAGAGATTACCTTCAAGTGTCCAAATGGAGACCTTAGGCAATCAAAATGATAAAGTTCCAGCACTCCTCAAAAGCATGAAGAACCGGAAAGACATGGGGAAAATTTCAACGTGGAGGAATTTACCAAAATTGGAAGAACTAGCTAGAAATGAAGAGCTTTTGACTTTCTTTTTACCTTGGAGTATCAAGAAGATGATGGAGACTCAAAAACACTTCTTTAAGCTCCAAAATGGCCTACTTCCATGGAGATAAAGATGAAGGTTTCAAGCTTTTGAAGGGTGGAAAACGTAGCCCTCGCCGATACGAATCCAACGGTAGTATTTTTGTGTGATTTGGTGAAGAGATGAGTAAGTTAATGGAGGAAGAAGGTGAGGATTGTTTGCTCCTTCTCAAATCGCCATTGAACAGAGGTAGAGGAAGAAGGAGCTCAATTTGGAAGAGGGAAATCGTGAGTGAGGGGAAAAAGAAGGTGAGAGAGAGTATTAATACCACTTTAACTATTCCCTCTTACTTTATTTATTTGTCATCTAGTGACTTAATAAACTAGCTAGTTGTTTAAGTAAGTGTGTGTGTGTATATTAAAAACCGGTCCCACATTATTAGTGAGCTGGAGCATTTTTTCCGTTTTTTACAGATTACGCTCGTTATTTTACCCGGTATGGTACTATTCACTAACCGGGCCCGTTTTTCGGATTTTTCTCGTTTCTTTATTTTTAATGGTTATTAAACTCCCATTAATACTTATTTATAGTTATTTAATCAACTATAATTTTTACGGGTCCGTTTGACCACTTAAAGTCACGTTTTCTCGAAAAACGTGCTTTAAAACTCCGTTAGCGTTTTAATCCATTACTTGGATCCGTTTTCTTCGGGAATCATTCCCGTACACTAATTAAGCCTAACTAATCCCTAAAAATCCATCTCGGACCCTAACAAGATCATATATCTCTTGTACTCATTTAACGCGCATTTTTAGCGTTTTTCGCTTTTCAAGCGTTTTCTCCTTTTCTTTTGGTTTTATTCTCTTACAAATACTCTTTAGGCACCATTAGGCCTTTAATAATAATTAGAGTAATTAAATCACCAATTTAAGATCCGGGGTATTAAATACCTACTGGTGAAACATGAGAATAATCCGGGAAGACAACATCTCGGGCCGCGCGGTATGGGTGCTCGGGAGTTGGTATCTGCATCAGATCCTTCGACCGACTATTGTGGAGCACATCCTGAGGTCTAGAGGTGACCTCACTTTCTTGACCCTTGGCGTCGGGAATGGAGGATTGGCATTTGGTGGAGCATTATCCTGGAGTCTAGAGGTGACTCTGCTTTCTCGACGTATGATGCCGGGAATGGAGGAAATAGCTACGGAGGAGACGTCCTCCAACGTGCGGTGATAAAAGAATTCCCAAATAATCCTTAAAGAAACAAGGAAAGATTGGCACCTACATGATATGGTTACGGGATCTAATGTAACGCCCCTATTTAACATATTTATAGCGGAATTAAAATACTAAAGGTGAAACAGACCATCGGGTTCCAAACACCTGGTACCAAACCTCACCAATTACAACTTAAAAGACTACAATAGCCACGGTCTGAACCTCGAGAAAACATACATAAACATAACAGTAAATAAATACATTAACTCTCCACAAAACCTAGTCCCATCCCCATCACTCGTTCTCTTCGTGGCCACCTGTATAATAATTCGTACCTACAAGATAAAACCAAGCAGCCCACCCCGGGAGGGGTGAGTCAGTTCCTTGGAATGGAACTGGTACGATTCTCCAAAACAAAACCTTTAAACATATCTCTTAAATAAGCAATAACTTGAAGTCAAATAGCTTAAAACAAAACCGAGGAATAAGGCAATTAAAAATCACCAAGTCAAAGATACCAGGATAAGGTTAGAGGTAAATAACAGAAAGGTAAAGTTAGTCAACCAAAAGTCACACCATGAGTTAGCGAACATCCATTGCTTATGTTAGATCCAGTTCCAGTTAGGAGTAGAAAATCTCGAATAGTCACAAGGACTAGGAATGAAAGAAGAGATCCAAGAACGAATAACTCAAGAGTGGAATAACACCAATTGGGAGAGATGGCCCCCACCGCCAGATAATAATGTCCATATGGATGAGGGTTATACAACCCCCTGCTGTTAGATTTAAATGTCCTGGCGGACGAGGGATATACAGCCCCCTGCTGTCAAATATAAATGTCCTTGTGGACGAGGGATATACAGCCCCCTGTTGTTACCAATGAAGACGCGCGCACGTCACAACAAAAAACTCAGCTCATGGATGAAACAATATCCAGAGTTAAAGGAAGAATTACCAAGATTGTCCTTTTCCATATTTCCACTAGATCACTAACTGCACCAGAGCAATACCAAAACACTCAGTCCTACAGAGTGCAGAAGCGTAAACCCTTGGCAGTTAATGTCTAATGAAACAACCAAACAGAAGAAACAAATAACCACAAAAGTTTCACATTCAAGGCTCAGTTAGTCACATCAAGCTGAGTTAGCCACACAACAGTTTCCTTTTGAAATTCCTTTAAACTTAGTGTTTTTCGAAAACGTCTCATAAGTTGGTCAGTAAAAGTATCGGAGTACGAGAAATCGTACCTGGTATGTGAAGAAGCAGTAACTAACTCGAATGAGTGATCCCCCAATAATAACCTATAATTAAGGTGTTCCAAGTGTTGATTAGTTAAGGGACTTATAAACTAATCATCCTCTATTCTTACTGATTATAGTTCCAGGTTTGCCATTATTCTCTCACAAAGATTCGGGCTAGATTTTGTTAATTAAATCTTTTGTTAGGCCCATTTCGTTTAATCTGGAATGATTTAGGATTTATCCCTGAGAGTGGCCCAAACTCTCTTTGAATTGTTTAAGTGGCTTTTGGAGTTCATAAACTTGGGCTCTGTAGGTTAGCCCAAGACCGTGTTACGTTTGCGTTGTTTAATTAAACCCTTAAGTTATCGTTGACTATTTTATTACACAATGATCAAAATCCTAAAGTTTAATATCCATATTCTTCTTATTATATCTCCCATAAGGAATGTTATTTCCTTCATCTATTTTAATGTATTTATATACATATATATATATATATATATATCTTTATGTATTAAGATTTATCCATAACATTTTTAAGAATTTTTATTGTATTTAATTATGTTTAATAACTTTTAGGCATATCCCCAACCGATATATGGTTTATTAAATTAAGTATTTTCCCTTATTTATACAATATTTATATGCATGTACATGTATTAGAATTTATTTAAGTCATCCTTTATGTAGCTTATTGAATTTAAATTATCTTTATTAACCTCAACATTTATCTGCATTCCATGTATGCTTTATAAAGTATTTCTTTGTACATTTTTGAATATTAGCTTCTATAGTATTTAGTTAATATAAGTGTTGATTTATTTAGCCCCTTGTTTAAACATAAGTTACTATTTTATTCCTTTTATATAATGTGTGTATATATATATATATCCTTAATTTTAATTAAGAATGTTAACTTCCATATTATATAATAAATAAAATGTAGATTAGTTTAATTCCTTGATTTAACATCAGTTTCTATTTTATTTCTCTCATATCAGTATATATATATAAAAACAATTTTTTTTACCTCACTTAAAAGTTAATACCTAAAATACTTATAAACATATTGTTACTAAATGTTAGTATAATCTTTTCATTATTTCCCAACCTAAAAAGTTTATTAATAAACTATACTTTAATTTTGGTTACATTAAAAACCATATATTATAAGTTATTCTTATGAAAAATTCATAAACATAATTTTTAAACCCATTTACCATTGTCCAAAAATTACCAAATTAAATATATAGGAGCTATAACATTTTAGACATATTATAAAATTTTTATTTATTAAAAATATCTTTTTTATTTAACCAAATAATTCCATAATACCTGTAACTTGCAAAAATCATAACTTACGTTTAAAACCTCCAAAACCATATTAATTTACATCAACATAAACTAGATTTTACAAGGAATCTATGGTTAAAATTTCAAGTCAAAATACATTCGGGAAGGTATTTAAATAAATTTAACAAGTTAGGGTTTAATTATGTAATTATTATAAAACTTAAACATTTAAATCTTATACGTTTTAATCTCGGCCGTCCGTTTCTATAACCTACGGTCGGACGGCCCGAGATCTCCGAGTTCTTCAGCGAACAACAGCTCGATACTGAGTACTAATTCGATATTTTCTCTCAACTCACATAACCAAATTCGCTGATTCTTATTCCATTGGATTTGAAATTGAAAAACGCATCCATTGACACCAATTTCTCCACATATAATGCAGTATTTTGCAAGATCGCTTATGGGTTCGAAGGTTAGGGTTCATAGTAAGTTTGAATCTTGATTTGCCAATTACTCTTAGTATATCACATAATAGGAGAAATTGATAAGTGGGTTAGGTCGACAATGCAAAGTCGATTAGCAACATCGGAAGAATTTGAAGAAAAACTCACCGGAATTGCGTGAACGAGATGAATCGGGTTCAGTTTCAGGGAAAAAGTTCGAACTTTGAGCTGTTCAAGTAGCTAACTT
Source organism: Limonium bicolor (assembly GCA_023374045.1). Lineage (NCBI taxonomy): Eukaryota > Viridiplantae > Streptophyta > Magnoliopsida > Caryophyllales > Plumbaginaceae > Limonium > Limonium bicolor. The sequence goes on from CM041782.1 coordinate 287,340,555, forward strand.
CGTGGATCTATAGAATAAGTTCTAGATCGAATTAGAATACGTGTGTGGGCTTAATCGAAAGAGGAATTATAGATCTACAAATTGATAGCAAGAACTTAATCTAACTTGCATTATACAGAAAGAAATTCAACCTGAAAGTTACGAGTTTATTACCTGCGGTTTTTGTATGATTTTATGTGCCAAACAAGGCAGTAACTTTAGACGCCTCGTTCTTCTAAATGGTTGGGATTAGCCTTAGTTGTAAACATAAGAGTTGTAGACGGGTTAGAGATCTACACAACGAGCTAAAGAAATCAAATTTTGGATGAGAGATGAAGAAGTTATGATCGAACGAAAGTGCCTTACCGATCACGTTTTTCTTAGAATTTGGGTTACAGCTTTGCGAGGAGGCAACTTTGGATCAATTTTCGGTGGATGTAGGAAGGGTTAGGTTATGTGCGAGCTATGGTTGTAAAGAGGAGATTAAGGCGAAGAGAATGAAGAAGACGACACTGGAAAATTCGAAAGGATGAGTAAGATATCAGTGTTTAAAGTTAGGGCAAAAACACTGATGGAGGTTAGAATACTCAGCGAATTTTATGCTAAGTGCCGGCGAGCTGTGTGAGCTTGACACGTGGCAGTTTTCAAATTTTTGACTCTAAACTTCATTCTATCATAACTTTGGCTAGGATGATCCGTTTTTGACGTTTTTTTATCAATCTTCTTGGTTTTCCATAACCTTTTTATTGGTATTGGTTTCATGGGCTGGTTTGACCATTCTCAAAAAGTCAACCCTAGCAAGGCTTAATAAGCTTTATGGTTTCCATGATTTTATATTGACTTTTATGATTCAAATTAATGTTCCAAGTCTTTCTAAAATATTTATAATATACTTGGAGTGTTTAGAAATTTTTCCAATATTTATTGACTTATAAATCTTATTATTAAATTCATAATACTATATAATAATATATAGTAATCTAATATTTATTAGTATTCTTTAGGGTGAAATAGAAGAAATCCCCTAATTTAATTTCCATAAGTCCATATAGTAATATAATAATTTATTATTCATAATTCCATACCATAATTTAATAATTAATAGTATTATTTATGGTTTAATAAAAGAAATCCCCTAAATTAATTTAAATTAATTTAGGGGTATTTCAGTATATCCCCCTTAAAAGAAACTTCGCCTCGAAGTTTAAAAATCAACTTGAGACGATAATAATTCCGACGAATTTCTATACCAATCCAATCCTTAATTTCCATCCATTCTATTTCAATATCCCACTCGAGATTACTCAGAATCAAACTGAATCAAAATATACCAAGATATATTAAATCAAAAGTCACATACTACTGTGCCATAACGTAAAACTACGTACATACATACACCTCTCACTCTACTAATAATGTTCTCCCTCTACTAATAATGCAATAGGACATAATACGGATGAGGTAACGAAGGAGGAGTATGCCAGTATATCCCCCTTAAAAGAGCTAAGGTATGCCCTCGTACCGCTACTAACGTGAGCTACAGAGGGATAGGAAAACATCATGCGAATAGATGTGGGTACTTCACTGTCATAGAGTCCTCAGTCTCCCTAATAGCTTCCTCAACCCCATGATGCTCCCAAAGAACTTTCACCAGTTTGACTGATCTGCCTCTTGTTTCTCTGACCTTCGTGTCCAAGATCCGAATAGGAGTCTCCTCATACCTCAGTGTAGGCTCAATCTCCAATCTATCTGGCCGTAGTACGTGAGAAGGGTCAGACATATACTTCTTCAGCTGAGATACATGAAACACGTCGTGTACCTTCCCCAACTCCGCAGGTAGATCTAGTCTATAAGCAGCTTGGCCCACTCGCTCCGTAATCCTGTACGAGCCGACATACTTAGGGCTTAGTTTCCCCCTTATCCCAAATCTGAAGATACCTCCATCGGAGATACTCGTAAGAAAACCATGCCACCCAACTGAAACTCGAGCTCCCTGGTGCGCTGATCCCCATAAGATTTCTGTCTAGACTACGCTGCCCTCATGTGCTGCTGAATAACTCTGACGTCATCCTGCAGTGTCTGAATGTACTCAGGCCCAATCAAGACTGCCTCGGTAGGGTCACTCCATGATAAGGCAGTCCGGCACGGCCTGCCATACAGAGCCTGGAATGGTGCCATGCAGATAGACGAGTGGTAAGAGTTATTGTAGGAGAACTCCACCAGGTGTAGACGCTCTACCCAACTCCCCTGATAGTCTAGAGCGATTGCTCACAGCATATCCTCCAGCGTCTGAATCGTCCTCTCCGTCTGCCCATCAGTCTGAGGGTGAAAGGCTGTGCTAAGGCGTAGCTGAGTACCAAACGCCTCATGCACCAGACGCAAAAATCTGCTGAGGAAACGTGTGTCACGATCGGAGACGATCGTCTTCGGTACCCCATGGTACCGGATGTGCTCCGTGGTGAACACCTCAGCCAGCTTGGGCACCTTTCAAGTGTCCTTGATAGGTATAAACCTGGCTGTCTTGGCCAACCTATCGACTATCATCCAAATAGATTTCAGTCCACCTCTAGCTGGAGGGAGACCGACCACAAAGTCCATGCTGATGTCGTCAAACTTCCAGCACGGTACTGGTAATGACCGAATATGGCCTCCTGGTCGACGATGCTCAAACTTCACCTTCTGACAGGTGAGGCATCAGGAGACGAAATCTGCTACATCCCTCTTCATCCTGCTCCACCAGAATAACTGCTTCAAATCCTTGTACATCCTGGTGGCTCCAGGGTGTACTGATAATGTAGAGGAATGAGCCTCAGAGAGAATCCTGGTTTGAAGTTCTGTCGCATCCTGAGGAACGCAGAGTCTGCCTCTGACTCTAAGGTGTCCCTCGTTGTCTAGCTCGTACTCATACTTCAGACCATCAGTCAAACCATCTGCTAACTTCTGCCTAACGCCCTGTAGGTATACATCACTGTCCTAGGCTGCGTATATCTCCTCAGCTATCGTGGACGTCTCTATCAAGGCTAGGAGTGAGTATGCTCTCCTGCTCAGAGCGTCTGCCACGGCATTCCCTTTACCTTCAGTGTACTGAAGGTTGATGTCATAATCAGCCAGTAGCTCGACCCATCGTCGTTGTCTCAGGTTCAGCTCCTTTTGGGTCCAGATGTACTTCAGACTGTTATGGTCTGTCGTAATCCGGATTGTGGCTCCATACAAGTAATGTCGCCAGATCTTCAAGGCGAAGACTATGGCGAGGAGCTCAAGGTCGTGTGTGGGATAATTTTCTTAGTGCTTCTTCATCTGTCGAGAAGCATACGCTACCACTCTGCCATTCTGCATCAGTACCCCACCAATCCCTCTGCCTGAAGCGTCGCAATACACCTCGTATCCCTCGTTCCCTTCAGGGATTACTAACACTAGAGTTGTGGTTAAGGCGTCCTTTAGCGCCTGAAAGGAGACCTCACAAGCCAATGTCCATACAAACAGGTTGTCCTTCTTCATCAGAGAGGTCAAGGGCTTGGCTAGCCTAGAGAAGTCCTTCACAAAGCGTCTATAGTAGCCAGCCAACCCAAGGAAACTCCTAATCTCTGTCACAGTGCCAGGTCTATGCCAGATCTTCACCGCCTCAATCTTAGCTAGGTCTACTGAAACTCCCTCAGCTGAGATCACATGTCCAAGAAATGACACCTTGTCCAGCCAGAATTCACACTTGCTGCACTTGGCATATAGTTTCTTCTCTCTCAGCGTCTCCAAGGCTGTCCTCAAATGCTGCTTGTGTTCCTCCCGACTCTTGGAGAAGATCAAGATGTCGCCTATGAATACGACCACTGACTTATCCAGCTGGGCTTGGAAGGATCTCTGCATCAGGTCCATGAATCTTGCTGGTGCATTGGTCAGTCCAAACGGCATCACTGTGAACTTGTAGTGTCCGTATCTAGTCCGGATGGCTGTCTTCTCTATATCTGGCTCAGCTACAGCTATCTGATGATATCCGGAACACAGGTCAATCTTGGAGAACACCTTAGCTCCCCTCAGCTGGTCGAACAAGTCATCGATCCTGGGCAGTGGGTACTTGTTCTTGATCGTGACATTGTTCAGCTCCGTGTAGTCGATACAGAGTCTCATGCTCCCGTCCTTCTTCTTGACAAAAAGCACTGGAGCACCCCAAGGGGAGACACTGGGTCTGATGAAACCCTTATCTAGTAGCTCCTGCACCTGTTTCTTTAACTCGACCATCTCTACAGGGCCCATCCAGTAGGGAGCCTTAGCAATCGGTCCCGTGCCAGATATGAGGTCGATGTTGAATTCAACCTCTCTCAGCGGTGGTAGTCTAGGTAGCTCCTCTGGAAAGACGTCAGGGTACTCCGACACAATGGGAACATTGCTCTGGAACTTTGGATCCGTCCTCAGATCCTGGGCATAATAGTAGTAGGCGGTAGCGCCCTTGGACACCTCCTTCATCAGGGATAAAGCTGATACAACCTTCACAGTCGGCTGCTTAGGCTGCATTCGGTATGAAACTATGATCCTTGTAGCTGACTTTAGGAGGAGACGATGCTCTACACAGTGTAGTCTGCCTCGGTATTGCTGTAGCGTGTCCATGCCCACAATTATGTCGAATCCCATGTCAGGGAAGACTATGGTATCAAGAAGGAAGTCTGCTCCCTTGATGTGTATGCTCAAATTCTTGCACTGCTTACTGCACTTGATCAGCTCTCTGGATGGCAGCAAGACTGAGCAGTCATGGATATCCTCTATGAGAGCATTGATCTTAGCATGAAACGCTTGTGATCTGAAGGAATGGGAGGCTCCAGAATTGAACAGGACGGTGGCCTCCACTCCATTAATTAGGAATGTGCTTGAAATTATAGGATAGATTTTTAAGATTCTGGGCAAATGTTCCAAGGCAATTACTCAGGGTTAATGTTTATACTTGTGATGACCATTCCATTGCTCTTTGCTTTAGCCTGGTTCAATTCATTCAATATGATCCCTGAGTTTCCAACCCCTACAATGAAGCAATAAAATTCTTAGAATTTCCATTCTTATTGAAAGCTTCATGAGCAACTTAAAATTTACAACGCTGAAATTGTAAAGTACAAGGCTAGGTCTGTCTAAAGGTTAGGTTTAGACGGCCCGGTTTCATGTGGATCTGGTTAATGATGGGTGGGGGGCTGTGTTGGGCTTGATTCTCTTCACCCCATGGTAGATGAGTCTAGCTGCCCCACCAAAAATTAGTACATCACCCGACTTCAGGAGGATCTTGGTAGTAAGGTACATCCTCCTTTGATCTCCAAATAGGAACTCCGCGTCGTCTCCAAGTGATATGAACACCATTGGAACTCCTCTGGTGACGGACTCTGGCGATTCGTCCTTGTCTTGGTGCATCCCTAGCTTACCCTCTTTTCCATAGAAGTTGATGATGCACACGTCGGAGGTTAGGTCTGGGACGGGCTTATCCTCCAATTCTTGTGCTGCCTTAACTGCAGGTCTAATGATGCTCTGCAGTTCCTCCGGGATTGGTGGCACCTCCACCTCTTCATAGCTCTTGGTGGTGTGGTTCCACTTCTTACCTAGGCACATGATCTTTACCTTCATGGTTGTAAAAATTTCCAGCACCTTCTTGAAGGTAGGGGTGTAAAAATTTCCAGCACCTTCTTGAAGGGCAGCTGGTAGATGGTCCAGCACCTTCTTGAAGGTAGGGGTGTAAAAATTTCCATCCTTCACACCTAACTCCTTGATCTTGAGGATCAATGCATACTGGATCACTGGGGTCAAGTACTCTCGTAGTAAGATCATTCCGGGTCTCAAGACCTCACACTTCTCTGGTGGGTGTGGTTTGGCGTCAAAGGGGATGTTGGGTGTGGAAAATAGCAAAATAGGAAAGCAAATATCGAAAGCTGAACAACAATTGCCATAAATAAATAAGTCAAGGTTCACAACTGGTAATGAAAGGTTCGAAACAACACAAAATAACGGGCTTTATAGTTCATCTCTTTTACATTGACAAAGAAAAACTAGCCAATGGAATGTAAAGAAAGTAAAAGTCAAAGCCTCTTCGTGAGGGAAGTAGTCCTCACCAGGTGAACTCGGGTCATCACTTGCTGCCTCGACACGGTCCACCAGGTTAAGGATCGGTGCCTTGCCCGGCCTCTGGGGGTAGTTCTGTCCCGGCTTCTGTGGATGGCTCTGGGCAGGGCAGCTGGTAGATGGTCCAGCACCTCCTGTGCCATCTCGACCTCCTCCAGTAGTAGTTGCTGCTGGGGCTCTAGCACTGGTCCCGGTGGCGGGCTTGTAGTTCCAAGAATCCGGGTTCTTGTGGCATTCGAATCCCCAATGCCCCTTCTTACCACAGTAGTTGCATTCCACCAGATTTCCTTTACAATCCTTGCCCGGGTGGTCCTTCTTGCACCACTTGCAGAAGTATCTTCTTACCGGTCCATTTCCCCTAAGTGGCTGGGAGCAGAGTGGCTCAGCATCAGTATATGAGGGGACCATGGCCTTTTTGTTCCTCCCCTTGAAGAACTTTCCCTTCCTCTCGTAGTTCTGGGAAAAGTTTCCTCCATTTCCCCTTCCTCCATCCCCCTTCCTTTTGCCTAGCATAGAGTCCTGGTAGGCAATGGTGGTCTCGCAGTCATTCGCGTCATCCGCTAGCTCCTGTAAGGTCATCCCTCTGGTGGAACCGATCGTAGCCATGATCCTGAAGTTCAAGCTGATGGGGAATTTGTCCACCAGGTACCTCGGAGCGTAAGCTCCCTCTCCAATAACAACGAGCAGGTCCACAAATTTATTATAATATTCAGCAACAGAGGAACTCCCTTGCTTCAGCTGCTCAAACTCACTCCTCATCCTCTTCTGTAGATAGGATGGATAGAACTTGGCTCCCAGGGCCACCAAAAAGGCTGGGAAGCCGAAGTCCGCCTGGGCAGTCAGCTCAGCTCTGGCGGTCTGCCACCATCGATGCGCGGGTCCCTAGAGGAAGTAGGCCGCTATGTCCACCTGGCGATTCGCTGGAACATGCAGAGAGGTGAAGGCCTTCTGCATCTCGTCGATGTATCTCTCTAAGGTCTTTGGTTCAGGTTGGCCTTCGTAGTTTAGAGGACGTAGATCGTTGACCGCCTTCAGCCAGTTGAACTCCCGGGGACCGTTAGGTGGTGGCGGTGGTGGTTGTGGGATCTGAGCCTGCTGCTGAGCTAATGCAGCTGTCACAATCTGCGCTATGACCTCTGGGGTGACAGCGTCGGGTCCATAGCCTCCTGAGGGACCAGCTCCTCTTCCTCCTCTTCGAGACATTTAGCTGATATTGACGGTTGTATTACTCATAAGGTGTTTGTTAGGTCTAAATATCTATGTAGTAAAGTATGTAATATTTATAACGTCCTAAGGACGGTTCGTAGATACTTGAAGTTAAACGTAAGTAGTAAAGTAGGTATGGGGTAAGGGTCATGCGCCTTTCTGGAATTCTCACTTCCCAATTCTACCCAGTTCCCCAGTTTTAAGTGCACCTATAATCTAAGTATTTCACTCGGCTTGTTTTCTCGGGTTCAGAGCATAACTACGCTCTGATACCAATTTCTGTAACGCCCCTATTTAACATATTTATAGCGGAATTAAAATACTAAAGGCGAAACAGACCATCGGGTTCCAAACACCCGGTACCAAACCTCACCAATTACAACTTAAAAGACTACAATAGCCACGGTCTGAACCTCAAGAAAAATTAACATAAACATAACAGTAAATAAATACATAAACTCTCCACATAACCTTGTCCCATCCCCATCACTCGTTCTCTTCGTGGCCACCTGTATAATAATTCGTACCTGCACGATAAAACCAAGCAGCCCACCCCGGGAGGGGTGAGTCAGTTCCCTGGAATGGAACTGGTACGATTCTCCAAAACAAAACATTTAAACATATCTCTTAAATAAGCAATAACTTGAAGTCAAACAGCTTAAACCAAAACCGAGGAATAAGGCAATTAAAAATCACCAAGTCAAAGATACCAGGATAAGGTTAGAGGTAAATAACAGAAAGGTAAAGTTAGTCAACCAAAAGTCACACCATGAGTTAGCGAACATCCATTACTTATGTTAGAACCAGTTCCAGTCAGGAGTAGAAAATCTCGAATAGTCACAAGGACTTGGAATGAAAGAAGAGATCCAAGAACCAACAACTCAAGAGTGGAATAACACCAATTGGGAGAGATGGCCCCCACCACCAGATAATAATGTCCATATGGACGAGGGATATACAGCCCCCTACTATCAGATTTTAATGTCCTGGTGAACGAGGGATATACAGCCCCTTGCTGTCAAATATAAATGTCCTTGTGGACGAGGGATATACAGCCCCCTGCTATTACCAATGAAGACGCGCGCACGTCACAACAAAAAACTCAGCTCATGGATGAAACAATATCCAGAGTCAAAGGGAGAATTACCAAGATTGTCCTTTTCCATATTTCCACTAGATCATTAACTACACCAGAGCAATACCAAAACACTCAGTCCTACAGAGTGCAGAAGCGTAAACCCTAGGCAGTTAATGAAATACCCCAAACTCCAATCACCTTGATTAAAGGGAATTAAATTAAAGGATAACTTACGCAAGGATTAGTTGTTAAATTATAAACACTAATCATGTTATACACTAAGGCATTTATATGCACACAATTATATAGTCCATGGAAATCATTAAACTTCACACTAAACAATGGACTAAAGGAGGAACAACTTTAAGGAGAAAACAACCATTAAAGGTAATGTAACATGTTATACCATAATACATATGTACTAAGATCATTAAGTATACTCTACAATCACAATAAATAATGAGTATACATTCACATAAAATATACACAAGGAATAAACTTTAAGGCAAGACAATAACAGGTGTTAAAAAAAACCAACACATGAAACAAGTCCAATGTGACAACACCTAAACACATAATACTACAATATATATTGTGCAACATTGCAAAAAAAAACAAAAAGGTGCTGGCCGTAAGCACATATGTTCAGCCTTGAAGAACAAATAAAAGATGGGAAATAAGGAACAAGGAACAAAAAGCAAGTCATAAAACAAATTACTACTACCTACTACACAATATTATATACAATGCTAGTACATGACTAACCATGAATTAAGGAAGAAGAAATTAAAAACAGCCTTATTGTTGTTCAGTTTCGTAAAACACCAAAAATGAAGCAAGAAGAGAATAAGAGAGAAGAGTAAATTAAGGAGAGCAATTCAAGGAGGAAAATAAGGAAGACTTGTACTTGTTTTGGAATAAATTAATACATGAACACAATATGACAAGAAAGAGAAAAAAAGGTGCTGCCGATTGACTACCAACCTTGAACAATGAAAATAAGAGGGCAAGAGGAGAGTATAATGTGGAGGAAAGTAAGGAGCTTTAGTACTTGCTTGTCATGATTTATGAGAGTATAATGATATAAGGAATACACAAGAAGAAAAGAAGAAGTGAGCTTCCAAATTGGAGCACACTCCACCGGTTTTGAAATGAAAAAAAGAGAGGGAATTAAGGAGCTTGTGTTGAAATATCCCAAGTATTAATGATCATAATTAGTAATAAATTAATTAATTAGAAGTGTTTAATGAAAGATTAAAATTCCTTTAATAAGTAAAAAAAAGAACAATAGGATATAAATGATCATAATGTGGTTAAAAAGAGTTAATTTAACAATTATTGTACATTATATAAATGTATGTACATGTTAAAAAAGGAATGGTTAAACACCTTGAAAAGAGAAATTTTATTAACCTTAACAAAGAGAATGATGTATTTAACTTAAGCATATAATTATATATATGCATAACTTAGGTAGGGAAATACCATCCTTAAATTACATGCTGTAATAAACATCAATAAAGGTTTAAAAATGTACACAATATAATGTACAAGGAGTTACATAAAACCAATAAACAAAATAAGAGCTAATCAACATAATTATACACGTATTTAAATATAATATTACTTGAATTAATATTTGATATTAATGAGTTAGTCATTTCTTTTTTTTAGTTAGTCATTTCTAGACTAATTAACCTTTCCAAAATATCTTCCCTTTTTTTCTCTCTCAACCTATATACTCTACGCGTCTTCTTTCTTTTTTTCAAAACTCCACTGTCACAACCCTTCATCGTCTACCATCCTTCCTTCCCAAACCCTCACCGGCGAAGCAAGGAACACATCTGCCCTCTTTCTTCACTCCCTGCCCACAGTAATTTTGTAGATCAACTAGTGACAAGGAACAACAGCTCCAGCCACTCCTCACGGTAATTTTCCACCCTTGTTGAACAATGGATATACATGTTTCTTCATTCTCTATTTTGTGGCTGTCCATCCTTCTTTCCTTTCTGTTTCTACCGTAATATGCTACTGTTCTTCTTCTTTTGATTCACAACAGTTTAGCAAAACAAACCAACACCTCCTTGTTTGTCTTCTGTTTAACTCACGGTAATCTGGGCACAAAATAAACAGAAGTTGTTGTTCTGTTTTATTCTCACTGTAACTTGCAAACTGAAGAACCTGCTGGCTTCTTTTGTTTCTATTGGCTACTTTTGTTTCTGTCTCTGCATATGTTGCTAGTCCGTTCATCCAGGGTAACATTGCGGAAAATAAAAATTGAAAAACCTAATCTGTTCTTCACTCTTCTTGTTCCTCAGAGTAGGTTGCTGTAGAAAAGGATATACCTTGCTTCTTGTTCTGTTTAGAACTTCCGTATACCTTACTTCTTGTCCTGCATAGAATTATACGGTAATATACTCCAAACTTGTGCCTTCCTTCCACTAATTAAAACATACAACTATCTGATTTCTCCAGCTGCATTCTGCTGAGACAAACCATGAGTATGATAGGTAGCAACATTGCTGTTGCGGTTACAGAATCTGCTGCCTAATGTTGAAACAAACAATGTTAATAGCTGTGAGTTTTACAGCGAAACAATCGATAACCAGAGTAGGTGAGAAAGAACAAGAGAGGTAATCTTCATTACAGAACATGAGAAAAGTGGATACAGAGTGTAAGTGCATATCTGTCTATGTATCTATGCGAGAGTAAGTATGTATGTATATATATATATCTTGTATATACTATTCTACCATATTTATATCTATCCTCTAATGTAGTTATGTCGCTGATTTTAGCAATATAAATTTGATTATAATGCATCTGAAACAATCGACAAGCACTATAATAATATGCAGTTCCTACTTTTGCTGAATCTGGGAAGGTAAATCAGAAACTCATCTAGGTTTGGGAAAATATAAAATAAATCAAATATTAAGAATTTGTTTAAGGTGTGTGCTAACTTGGACAGAAGGCAGTTAAGATAATAATCTTTACGTTGTTGCTAGGTTGGTATTTTGTTCTAGTAGTCCGATTACTGCACATCAGTTTTGATTTATTTAATGCTTAAGCGTAATTTAAGTTGGGTAAAAGTGCTGATTTAGTGGATTTTTTTGGCAGTTGAGAAACATTGGGAAATTGGTGTTGATTTGATATGAGTGGAATCAAACGATTAAGTAGTTAATTGGTAAGCTTCAAATGGGATTAATAAATTTTAGTAAAATGATTAAGTGATGGATTAAAATAATTAAGGAATATGTTATAGAAATCGGTATTAATTATAAAGGAAAAAGAATTATATTGTAAACTTGAATAATAAATGGGGTAAAAATGTGATAAACAAACATTACAATTTATGGAAATATATATATAGACGTGTATAAATATGTATATATATATATTATAGTAAAGGATTAGGACGAGGAGGAACTTTAAAGTGCATACAGACTTAGAAAATTATGAGGATATGAATATATATACTTAAGTGTAACATTAAACTGGTGGGAGCACACCTAGATGAGATGGGATATAATTGGAATTGAATTATAAGGTTGGAAGGTACTTGTCTAAATAATATAATGCCATTAAGAATACTAACAATTATAAAAACCTGTATTATAAGTACAATATGATCAAGAAGGAGAATTATAATCTTGATAAGCATTATAACTAAAGGAGGTATATATATATAATTGACAATTTGGGTAAATATGTATCTATACATATACATATGTATATATATAGTTGGCATTTTAATTGATAGGAACATGTGCATAAATAAATGTTATATATATATATATATGTATATAAAAGCTCGGCAACACATGCAAGGGAGCATATATATATACATATAAGATAAATATGCAAAGAAAATTAATATGTTAAATATATATAGCATTGGAAATTGCAAGGACATAAGTTAGATAAACGGTAATTAAATACAAGGATACGTAGTTAAACATTAAACTTAGAGAGATATGCAAAGAGAATTATGTTATAGATATGAAAAATTTAACTCAATGAATTAAATGAATTATAGGATTGGGATAGCCAGCGCGTGAGCCAAGACTAGGAGAGCGTCTTCTTCAGTGTAAGGTATGGTTTCTTGTAGCTTTCTTGCTACCGAGTTATACTCAGCTTGTGTGCTAGTTGTTTGTGTGAAAAACGACCCCCAAGATTGAAGCATGTAAACTAGACTATTATTGTTGCTCGTAATTGCTTGGTGATTTATCCGTCTTGATGTTTGTCGTGCTGCTAACTACTCAGTAGAGTAGCCTATATATGAGGAATGGAAATTGGATCATGAATGGGGAACTCAAGGAGATTGAGAGGATGGATGTATATGAGTGTGATATAAAGTTATAACTACCTTATTAATTGTTAATGACATTAAAGTGATGTCGCGAAGTAACAAAGGAAGAGATTATGAGAACTTGACTAATGCTAACTATTGGGGGGACGAGAGGATCCGGGTAGACCGGGCACGCGTGTTTATTGGATTGAGAGGGTGGTACCTATAATAGAACCAACCTCGTTGGAGTGCGTCTACGGATTGCGCTGCCCCGGAGTCAAGCGATTGGCTCCCCGTCTTTGGCATATGATCATTGAAAGGGGTGAGTTATATGTATATGTATTTATGTATATATGCCACTATCGGCACAGATTATTGGTTTGTGATGCGTAGCGATCACTTGGTACGGGCCACCTGCCCTAAGATAAAACTGTAAGTAGTCAAAAAGAATGCAGACTATCTTGAGAATATTAAATGTATATGTGCAATTCCGTTGTGTGGATTGTAAGGAAATTATTTGAACATAAACAATACCAATGAGAGCATTGCACTAATCGAGGAGAGAAAGGCGTGGGAGGACTGAAGGATTAAAACTTAAATTAAGGTTAAGAGATGAAAGAAGGCTAACCCTGTTATGACGATTCGATCCCGTTGAGCAGGATCACTTGTTGATTATAAGTTGATTATGTGATTGGCATGCTGAGTGTTTACAGTATTTCATTATATATGCATGTCTGTTAATAAATTAACCACATGTTCATCCGACCAATTTGTTGAGTATGGCCCGATCGCACGTGGGCTACACGATTCCATACCAGCAATTTGTTTTGCTCAGCCATTTCATGGCCAACCATTCACAGGTACGCGAAGGAGATCAGACCCGACAGAGAGTAGGCGGGGTACACTTAGGACTTGGGATTCATCTTGATTTTGTTGTAAGATGTATTTAGAAGTGTAATGTATTAATTAAGACTTAGCGACTCGGTATGTATTTTCAGGAGATTGTAATGTATTTCCAGTCCTTCGGACCGTAACATGTTGGGAGGAAAGGCCTTGTCAATCACGTGGGTGGCTGGCGGCGGTAACACCGAATCTGTTTAAGTTATTTCCGCTGTGGTTATTGATTTCATTGGAGGTTATTAGATGTTAATTACGGGATTTAGAGTTGGGGTGTTACAAAAAGTGGTATCAGAGCGTAGTTACGCTCTGATAACTGGAAATACCGAGTCTAGGAATTCTAACTGTGGGTTAAGGATTGTGAGTAGTGTGAGAGGCGCGTTAGCTAGGATTGTTCCCCAATGATTACTGGATATATATACAGACACCTACACCCGCCCTCCACATCCCTAGTTCAAATTATTCAGGGAAAGAGCGCCAGAGAGGTAGAAAGTCTCCTCTTACTTGGGGAAACCCGGTCTGGCATTTACTTAAAAATATATATAATTAATTCAGAAAGAAAACCTTGTTTACCATAGTTTCCAATATTTGAAGTTTCTGACCGGAGCATAAAATTTAAGGACGCTGCCCATGAAATCCTACCTATGAAAGACCCATTTTATCGGCAACTTGGGTCAACATGCGTAGCAGTCGATAGGACCCTGTCTAACAAGCAAAGGAGAAAGCTCTACCAAGCGCGATGGGAAGGAAAGAAAGCTATAGAAACCCATGACAGATGTCCAATGGAGCATAGCAGTGGAACTATAACAGACATGATAAAGACCACGTAAGAGTCTATACTAAAGTGAGTAACTCCAAACCTCCATAACTCAAAAAGGTTACAAAGACCTGACATAGATAACCCAGACGAATAAGAAACAATTGTGAACCATGCTCCGAGATAGAGCTGCAACACAGTGCCTAAGGAAAAGGCAATAACTTATAACTGTGATAAACATGCGCAAATAGGGCTGAAGATAAAGGCGAAAAACGCTACATAAGGGTTACCTCAGAAGGAGGAACACCCTAATAAGGAACCATCTTACAAAGGACAAGCAACGAGCGACTTAGACAGTCAGCCACCTAATACTGAAAGCGCAAGGGAAGAGCCAACAGAATGCCAAGTATGGTAAGATCAGAAGAATGCACAGTAACCGCCATATAGCGTACCGATAAACCATCTTGCATGGCGCACTTGCTATGGCAAGTGATGCCACAATGAACTATACGGGAAGCCGTAACGGCCAGGACCAGCATGCTACAGTTAGGAAAATATGAATACCAGATTAAGAACCCAAAAGATCAGGAAGACTAGACCTCGAAGAAGCCTAACAGCTTGACTATTGTAACCTTGAAGGGACATACCAGAAGCAGGGAGCCAATCTCGATTATCCTTACTTAACACTACAATTACCAGTAACAATTTCCAACCGTAGATGTGTACACCTAGAACCCAAAGGACTTACACCGACGACATCAACTTCAGACACTACCGGTAAGGAGTGTCAAATCCACATTACAACACTTTAGAGATGACCCACCAACATCAAAGACAAGAAACTGAAGGGAAAATCAAACGAATCCTACCTCATAGGGCATCGAGAAACCATAAAGGTGAAACTTACCAGCTAGAGAACGACCAACAAATTGGATAGAGGAACTGAGGACCAGTGCCTAATATATATGCATACATGAAATACCCCAAACCTAGATATGGTATTTAAAGGATAAACTAAGGTATAAGAAGGCTAAATAATGCCTTAGAAACATTAAGAAACTATTTTAATCAAAGAAAATATAAGGAAACACCGAAAGAGCAGTTTAAGCAAAAACGTGCTTTAAGCTTGGAGAGACTTGGGTGAGCACCCAAATATTGTTCTAAGACCTTAGTAACATCTTTATGGTCATTTTAAACCAATTACCAAAGAAAACCAAGCTTGAAAACAAGTTAAAACATAAAATGTGCTTTAAGGACTCTTAAAGCACATTTTTTAAAAATTGTCTTGTAAATGGGTTTTGAATGGCTAAATGTCCATCATTACTCTTTAATTAACATGTGTACTACTTAGTATCACATTAGGAGGTCTAAATCAATGGGAAATCAAAAATTTCACAACTATGTGCCTTGTTTTGTGAATAGTAATTAAATTAAGCTAGTTTATAACATAAGTCAATATAAGTGAGCTAATTGGTCAACAAAGACTAAATTACCCCTCTCTACTTAATGGGGGCCGGTTTCTAAGGGGATGACTCACCATGTGAGTAAGCTAGATTATTAGTAAATAAAAGAGAAATGTACTAGTCACTATTTGCTTTTGTAAAGCAACATAAATATCCCACCTTTATTCACCTCTCTCCTCACCTCTTCATTCTCTCTTGTTCCCACCGGTTTTGAGCTGCTCCTCTCTTCTTCTCCAACGTGAAGAACAGCCCCCATGTGAGCTTCATCTTCCCTTGATCACAACTTGCTCATTTTAGCTCCAAAATCAAAACAAATTACACACTCTTCTTAGTTAGCTCAACCTCTTTCTTTCTGTCTTTTCAAAACTTCAAGAGCTCCATTTTGGTTCCAAGCCAAACCACCATTAGAGGAGGAAACTCTAGCTTGGAGACTCCATTGGCTTCTCCATTCTCTTAAGGTAAAGAATGTGTAAGAAAATCTAGGTTTCCATCATATTCTTCCCTTGTCCGAAAATTTGTACTCATGGGACTCCATGTTTATGCTTTGTTCTAGCTTGTTTTCTACTCTTCAAAGGATAAAGGAGGTCCTTCTTTCTTATATCCAAGCTTGTCTTGAGAAACCAAGGTAAAACAATCACCTTAATACCTTAAAGCACATTTTTTAACCTAGGGTTTGTTCCTTAGGGTTAATGTATTATCTAGCACTAATTGGAGTCATTGGATATTGGTTAGAACATTGGCAAGGAGAGTTTAAGTGGTGACCGAGATTGAACAAGGAAAACCTAAGGAAGAAAGTTTGTAAGCTTGAAAAAGAACAAGGTAAATTACTTACCTTAAGGTGTTTTATTGTTTAAGGGAATGGGATTTAGATATGTGACGAGTTTAGTGTAGGTTTTACATTGGAAAAGGGCTATATATATAACCTAGGGGAAACAATGACTATGTTTGAGAACTTGTGACTAAGGAGCCAATGAGAAAAGAGATAGTCAAACAATGTTGAGGTGAATTACAAGAAGCATTTTATTTCAATGGGAACCTTGTTGTTTGTATTCGCAGGTTAAAGGCAAATATATGTGGCAATTCAGTGGTTAAGATTATTGTCATTTAAGGGCCTAAGTGCCAAGCATTTTAAGTTTATACACTATATGATGATGTGGTGTAGTTTTGGTGTAAATTGTGTGTTAAGGTGTTGTGATGAGAATTTGAGTGATCTTAGTTGTTTGATGGTGAAAAACCAAGTGTTTGGATGTAACTATATACTAGAGAACCCATGGCAAAATTTAGAGGAGAACCTAAGTGTTTAAGGTGTTCTAAAGAGATTTCATGACTAAGGAGGTCCTAGGAAGTTTTAGAGGTTGTCTTGATGAAAAAGGGTGAGTTTAAGGTGTATAGTGAGTTAGAATGACCTAGGCATGATCATGGAGGATTTAGGAATCAAATGAATGTACTAGTGTATTTAGGACTTAGGCAAACATTGGTAAACTAGTAGAAAAGAAATAATGTGTTGGATGATGGTGTCATAAATTTGTGTAGGAACTTTAAGCAGTTGCATAAAGGAATTTTAGGTGGAGAAAGATGCTTGGGAGATGATGTTATAGTGGTGAGGAAGCATTTTGGCATAATGGTTATAATAGGTGTGAACCACCACTGAAATACCCCAAACCTTAATAAGTTGTATAAACATTAAATAATAAATCATTAAGACTAAAAAGAGTCTCCGAAACATTAGTAAACAATTTAATAAATAGTAAATACAATTAATTGCCTAAAAGGCAATAAGGACAAAGTATGCTCTAAGCTTGGGATAATTTTGATTAAGGCTTGATGAACTTACCAAGACCTTACTTATATATTAATGAGCCTATTAAATCAATTATCAAAGGAAACCGAGCTTGGAAACAAGTTAAAACACAAAATGTGCTTTAAGGAGCCTTAAAGCACATTTTTGAAAAATTGTCTTGTAAATGAGTTTTGAATGGCTAAATGTCCATCAATACTCTTTAATTAATATGTGTACTATTTTGTATCACATTTGGAAGTTTAAATCAATGGGAAATCAAAAATTTCACTTCTAAGTGCCTTGTTATTATGAATAGTGACTTTTATAAGCTAGTTTGTAACATATGTCATATTAAGTAATTAAATGAGTTAACAAGACCAAAATACCCCTAAGTAGTATATGGGGGCCGGTTTTTGTAAGGTGAGTCACCACCACCTGCAATCAAATAAGTGAAGGAAGACATAAAGTAAATAAGTAATATAGCTAGTTACTATTTGCTTTTAGTAAACAACTAATATCTACTAAAGGCAATAACAATCACTCGTACAATCATTCCTCTCTTGTTCCCACTTACCTTCACCGATTTCTTCATCTTCTCCCTTGCTCTCCATCGGTTTTGCTACAGCAGGACACAACTCTCCAACTTCAAATCCATGTAACTTCTAGCTCACTTGTCCAAATTAAAAACTAAGACCACCGATCTCTTAGTCTCGTCAAGCTCTTCGACCTAGTCCTTTTAAATCTTCAAGATCTCCATTTTGGTGCCAAGAGGAATCTCCATGGAAGGAGCTTGAGTTCATCTTTCCATATATTATTGTGCTCCTTTGCTTCAAGGTAAGGAAACTCAAAGAAAAACGATGTTTCCTCCATGTTTTATGTTGTTCGAAAATTTGCCTTAAATGGTGTTCTTACGTTGCTTTGTTCTAGCTTCATTCCAACCTTTCAAGGACTGGGTGGAGTCCTCTCTTGACATGTTTCCAACTCTCTTCAAGTTCTAAGTTGACAAGCAAGCAAATATCCTTACAGATTTCTGAAACAAGAAAGAAGTTGTGAGGAAAGGAGGTAATTATGCTAACCAAAAGTAGCTTGAAATTCCTTTGGAAAATGAACGTATATTGTCTACTGAAACTACCTAAAGAGCCAATGGTCAATGACTTAGAAAAATGTTCCCAAAGAGACTAGTAAAAGACATATGTACTGCTGTGTGAATTTGCAGGTGAAAGGCAAATATATTGTGGGAAATTCAGTGTTTAGGATTTAAGCATGTTAAGAGCCTAAGTGCTATGCAATTTAAATTGTGCACTATGTTGTTATGTGGTGTATATTTGGTGAAGTTTTGAGTATAAGAGTGTACTGGGAAGTTTATACTTATGATGGGTGTAAAGAACTTACGCAGCAGACCTGAAAAAAATGCAGTACGTCAATTCTGTAGCTTCGGTCCGGGACTTAGGATTTGGATAACATCCCGGACCATATATCAAAAAGGGGCCGAGAATTTTAACATAGTCTTGGTCCGGGACTTAAGCCTTGTATGAAGTCCCGGACCACCCCCTTGTATATCCCCGTGAGTTTTTGCTTGAATTGGTCCGGGACCTAGGACTGGTATGAAGTCCCGGACCACCCCATTGAAACAGCCCGAGAGTTTTGTTAAGTATAGGTCCGGGACCTTAGTTGGGGACCAAGTCCCGGACCATTTCTAAAGGTTAGTTTAAGGTTAGATAATAATGTCTAATGAAGGGGAATAGTTAGTGGTGATGTTATGAAGTTATGTAGAACATGTTAGGTGTGTTATAAAGACAACCAAGTGGCTGAAAAGTTGTAGTAAAACGTGAAAGTGAAACAAGTTAAAAATGTCAAGTTATTTAACTAGTTAACGAGGGTAAGTTTTGAACATTAGACTTTAAACAAACATGTTACCCCGATGTTAATAAAAGTACATGTGATGTTGTCAGTTGTTCGAGAATTGCTCGAGGAACATAAATGGACATGATAAAGTGGACTCCGGTGACAGGTATGGTTTTCTTGCAACCTGTGTCCTACTGGATTACACCGGCTTGTATGCCAATGTGTTTTTCTATATGTTTGCCACGTTGTAAGATAAAATGTAATGAGTTTACAGTAATTCATATATGTGGCGTGTCTAGTTCCCGATACCATTTAACCTCGGAAGTGTTAAACCTTTACTAACTGAGTCTAGGATCACATGAGAGTTTGGTATTCGGATTAAACGACCCGAACCATGGGGCGTTCTAACCACGGCTATGCGTGAGTTAAATGTGTGGTATGTGTATGTGAGTGTAGGGATCTCCCTTGTATGTTTAACCTAAAAGTAATACTGTATGTTGTGTGGGTACGATAGACTCCGTAGTGGGGTTCTAACTAATAACTAAAAGTAAGTATGTACTAACAGTAGTGAGGAATCCGGTTAGGCCGGTCGCGCGTTGTTTGGGAGTGGGTATCCTTTTTAGCTTTACCCTTCTCTCTGTTATGGCTGTTTCCCTCACGGGTTATGATCTCCCATTAGCTTATCCCAAAGCTTAGCTATTCTGACTTACGATCGGTTTAGGGGGAACATGTGTTTGTGTGGTGAGTTCGGGTCACTAAATCCGATCCATCTTTAGGAAAGTTACTCGTCCGACTATTAGGGCGGTAATGAGTTTTGTTATAACGAGCTTAACAGGGGGGTGATATCTTTCCTAGGCTCACCAGTGTGTTAACTATGTTTGGGCCGGTTCCTAAGAGATCCGTACCCGTTATGTGTGTGTTGTTGATATGTTGCA
This sequence comes from Limonium bicolor, assembly GCA_023374045.1. Classification (NCBI taxonomy): domain Eukaryota; kingdom Viridiplantae; phylum Streptophyta; class Magnoliopsida; order Caryophyllales; family Plumbaginaceae; genus Limonium; species Limonium bicolor. The sequence continues at coordinate 287,360,873 of CM041782.1, forward strand.
AAGTTGTTGCGATGTGATGTTATATGTGATTAGAAGTGAAATATGAGGATCATGGATATGATTCCTAGTATGTAAAAGAGACGTTTGTGGAAACCCGATAGTGGGTAAATGTCGTCTATTAAGGTAATAGCTCCGTTAGAGGAGAGATACTATAGGGTTGAAGAACTCAAAGGATGATTGGTTACGTATAAATGAGTTGTATTTGTTAAGCCCATTGGGGTGAAATGTATCGTGTTGTGAGTTTATGTTTCACATGCTTGATTTAAATGTAATCAACTGCATGCTAAGATGACAAATAGTTGTGCGTGGCCCGGTAGCATGTGGGCTGCGGGATTACCATACCAGCAAAGGTGCTGATCCCCTGGGGGGCCACCCTTTCTTTCCTTTTCTATTTCAGGTACAAGGAGCTGGAGCCGTTCGAGAGTAGGACGGGGTAGTCGATGCGTACGGGTAATTGATGTAATCACTTGTAACCTGTAGGTGTAGTAAGACCGAATTTATTCTCGGCATTAGTTGTAAATACTCGGTACAGTTGGAAGGTATTTGTATAATGAATGTTGGTGTTGATAAAGGGGACAGTAATGTGTAGTTGCTCGGGGATCTAGTCCATCAGACCGATACGGTTGTGTAAATGTTAGCCTTGTTAGCCACGTAGGTGGTTAACGGCGTGTAACACCGATGAGTTAAGTTATGTGATGATGTGTATTTTCCGCTGCAGTTTAATGTTAAGTATGTGGTGGTATGTTGGGGTGTTACAAAAAGTGGTATCAGAGCGAAGTGTCGCTCTGATGACTGAATTACCGAGCTTAGGAAGTACCGAGTTAGGATTTCAGTACATGTGGGTTAGGGGATGAGTGATAGCGTGAGAGATACGCTAGCTAGGAGGACCAGTGAATATTGGAAACCTACCATATACATCCCCCCTCCACAATCCCTGATTATAACTGGGAAAGAATGCCGGAGATGAAAGCCCCCTCTTACTCGGGAATACCCGACCTGGCGCACTTAAATGTCCTTATAAGTACGGGGAGCCTGTCATACGGTGATTCCGAAAGGTGTGAATCCCGAAGACGGTTCCCATTTTAACAATGTCTGCCGCATAAGATAGCGAAAAGTGGAAGAATCATGCGCATAAGATAATAGAATTTCCAGCAACCTGGTTCGACATGCCAAGCAGTCGAGAAAAACCAGCTTTCACGCACCAAGCGTGCAACAGGCAAAAAGTGAGGTAATGAAACCCGAGACAAGTGTCCACGGGACTACAATTTTAACTACACCATGGTATACCGACCGATTAAGGAACTACACGTAGTATGAGGAGGATGTAATACTAAGTAAAAGGGGTCTCCCAGAAGGGGAACACCCTAGTTAATGGTCACCATGTGAAAATAGTGAGAAAAACCCAAGGATTTATTGTTAAGACTGTGAGATCAAGTAAGGGCCACAAGGCCACTAGTGTCAGAGTAAGCGGAAACAATACCGCAACCAATGTTTTTGGACCAGTAGCCAGTTAGCATGGCGCACTTGCCATGGCAATGCCGCTATGACAAGGCTGTAACGGAAAACTAAAACACACTATAGGTACTTAGTAAGGTACGTGAAGTTAAGTGAGATCAACATAGTTGTGGAAGGGCTTAGCAGCCTGACCTCTGCAATTGGAAGTACACCCAGTCCAGTAGGAAGCTAGACTTGGTTAAAGCAGGAAATGTTTGAAGCCCGAGAATTAATCTTTTAGACTTAAATTCATCTTCAAAACCTTTTTCAAACCAAATTTTCTTTCAAACCCATTTATTTCCAACCTTCCTTGAAACCAGACCAAGAGACCTACACCGGCCTCAGTGCCACATGGTAGGTAAGTTATACCCAGTGACATTTAAATAACCGGATGGAAACCGGTAAACCCAAGGGTAGCAACCCGAGGGAATGGATGGAAACCATAAAAACAAATACAATAGTGGATAAACCTTCCCTTGATTAAGATCGGGAAGCACGGAATGCATATTATCACAGGATAATATAAGGGAGTTGACAACAGAATACTTCACCTAGGCGTGTGACGGACACTACGAGTGTACCAACTGAATTGTGGGACGACCGCACTCCGATAGGAGCTTGTGGGCCTGGCAGACCTTCTATAGGTTAACCGGGTAAGTAGCAATGTATCAACAGGATACCCCACATATGTATACGAGTGGAGTCTGAAACACGGGAAGTAGTCGACTCCATACTACGGACCGAAGTAAAAGTCAGACAAAGTAAAAATTACCAAGAATGGTAGAAGAAAAGAAACCAGTAAGGTCAATAAGACTACAAGAATCAGTGAATTTATTTTAAGGAAATGTCTAAAGGTGAACAAGTGCGAAGTGCACTAGTTGGTAAATAAGGACATGGAATATGTCTTAAAAATCCTGAGGAATGAATGTGCAATGACCGGGATGAGACTCCCGAGATGATCACTAGAGATATCAATCTACTAAAGAGAATTTAACCCAGGTCAAGAATGCAAGGAAAAGCAGTTAATTGAATGTACTCATAATGGAAAGCCAGATGTAATGGCATAATCTAGTAACACCCAGGTGCTATCCTGAAAGGGGTGTTTGGATCAACAGTGTTGAACGGAATAACGTGACAGAAACGCAAGGGTTGAAACTAACACCCAGTTTAATCTTAAGGCGTCAGGAGGAACTCTGACATCCTTGAAGGGACATCCCATGAAAGGCATAACGACCTTGTCATGGAGCCCATACAACCTGTAAACCGTGTAATGTATTGTTCGGAAGAAGTAAATGAATGTGAACAGCCTACAATGAGCAGAGCTCGAGGCAATAGGGCTTATAAGCCACAAGTAAAATGTCATAAGTGAATTTTGTTGACTACGAAAGCTTTATGTTATATGAGTAAAAGCGGATAACGAACCACTGCTTTAAGAGTGGGGATACCTCTTAGTATTGTGAAACCGCCGGAGCGGTAGTGGTAGGATATGTCTAGGAAGTATGTTAAAAGTTGACCATATTGTTACTACCCAGGAATGATGTGAGTAAGAATAATACGAAAATTAGTGTTTGTACCAGTTGTGGAGACTGAAGAGTAATAAGTCGAATGGCAACCACCAGAGGTGTGTGATGCTAAATGTGTAATGAGCAACGCTCAAGGAGCATAAAGCTCGAAGAATAGAGTATTCACCAATCAGCCAAATAGATGGCGAAACACAGTGCAATGGCGGAAGCTAATATAATAGCTGATGCAGTGTGAATTGATGTTATACAATGAGTAACCGCACGATGCGCAGTAAGCGACCGTTGCATGGGTATTGTTAAATAATAAAATGGTCAACAAGCACAGTTACGAGTTAGACACAGTGAACACGTAAGATAAGTGATGACATACAGACTGGGCAACAAGCCAGTACTTGATACTATGTGATAAGGAATACAGTGTGAATCCCTTGCAAATCGCATAAGAGATTTACTGTCAAGAGTTTACGCCTCTGCACTCTGTATGACTGAGTGTTTTGGTATTGCTCTTGTGCAATAATGATCGAGGGGATAGTTAGAAATCGGGAAATGTCAATTGTGGTAGAAGTATAAAGAGAATATAACGGATAAAGACCGGCATAGGAAATGCAAGGTCGTATCAATGGAAGGATACTTGATTCACAATAAGTGACTATAGTTACACAGTATGTTAAATATTGGTATGGAATACCAAGTTGTTGGAAATGACTGAAAGTATACTACACATTAGGTAGTAGCTCAAATTCAACCGATAGTAAGTCGGAAGAAATCAGGCAAATATGGTGGAATACAATAAGTCATCATGGAAGATGCATAGAAAGTTGAAACTCACCGAGTTCGCTCGTGGTAAAGAAATACCACTCGGTTGAGAAACCGTTATTACCTAGATAAGGGTGATAATAGGAATGTACAATACAGTAGGAATAATGTATGAACAACTAAGTTCTAAATTACCAGGAATCGCATAGCAGAAACTAGTGAGCCAGCGATCCAAGTGTTGGATGTGCGTTGTGAATATGAGTGAATGGCTAATTAGTAACGCCTAGAAGTTTCACAGGCCAGAATCGAAACTGGTTATGAATTAAATGAACTCTAAAGAGAACTCTTGGTTAGGGACTAAACCGCCAATATGGCTAAGATCCTCAAACCAGAATACATTGTATAATAAACCGTGTGGAGATTAAACACTTCACGACGGTGGAATGTTATAGCACAGTGAGTAAGTGATTGATTACGTGGGCGTAATCCCTTTTAAGGGGGGTAGAGCGCAAAGCCACTTAGTGTCTACTACCGTGCAAGTGTACGTGAACTATGGTGTGCATAGCACAAAATAATTTGTTTTGATGAGTGGTGTGTGTGTTACATAAACATACGCATACATTCATGGTTTAATTGTGGTAATTACGCACAGAAGATGCGAATACCATTGTGATGAATGTGTACCATTGTGATGAATGTGTTCATTTTGGCAACAGTTGTGTGTGAGGGTACAAGTGTGGGAGTAAAGAAACTCCCGGGGAACTAAAAACCCGACAGTATATGTTCATATGATACTAAATGTTAAACTGTGTGTTGTATTTTGATCAAATATATGTATATGTACAATATAGTGATCTATGAAAGGGTATGAAACCGACATGAACCTAGTGAGAATAGGATTCCCTAGGTAACTGGATTAAAGTGAATGGAGATGACTGATAGACAGAGTTCTATCCTTGGAGATGTATGTTATGACTAGAAGGATTAAAGATAGAAAATGATACATGTTTGAATTAGTTGCTGTTTGAAAATGAAGTGGGAGGTGGAACTTGATTTGCATGCGATCAAGGGAAGCCGAACACAAATTGGGGTGGAAGGATAGTTCAACATTGATGCTGATCACATCAGGGTTGGATGATTCTTGAAGCTCCTACAAGTGGTCACAAATAACCACGCTGGAAAAAAAAAGGAATAAAGAGCATAAGTTGGACTTGGAGTTGTATGTGTTTTCAAAAGGGTTTGAACCGGTATTTATAAAACGTCGATAGGTACCTTACATAGCTAAGTTCTCTTACTTAATCTCATAAGAAATTTTAAATTTAAGTGATTGTTTTGATCTCCCAAAGGAACGGGGGCAATATGTGTCCATCGCGACCGGGTTCTGCGGGAGCACAGTGTATGTAAAAGAAATTTTTAGCTGCTATACGTGCTAAAACGTGTTGTGTGGAATGTGTAAGGAAAAAAAATTAATTGGACCTTGAGTCCTAACGTGGTTAAGTCCGAAGTGTTATGTTATCAGGACCTATGGTCTAAATGTTGTTATGTTGCCCAGACAAGAGAGTCTAAGGGTTGTTATGTATGTGCAAAGGTTGTTAAGGTACCCGGACCATTAAGTCCGAGGTTACTATGTAAGTATGTTAGTATGTATGGATGTGGATATGTTACTCGGACCGCTCAAGTCCGGGACTGTGATGTAAAGTATGTTGGTTATGGAAGTGTTTTATTATACAAGTAATTCCCGTATTCTAACCCAATGATATGTGGGAAGTGTGAACTTCGGGGACGAAGTTTTCTAAGGGGGTGTTAGATTTAATACCCCAAACCTTAATAAGTTGTTTAAACATTAAATAATAAATTATTAAGACTAAAAAGAGGATCTCCGAAACATTAGTAAACAATTTAATAAATAGTAAATACAATTAATTGCCTAAAAGGCATAAGGACAAAGTATGCTCTAAGCTTGGGATAATTTTGATTAAGGCTTGATGAACTTACCAAGACCTTACTTATATATTATGAGCCTATTAAATCAATTTTCAAAGGAAAACCGAGCTTGGAAACAAGTTATAAAACACAAAATGTGCTTTAAGGAGCCTTAAAGCACATTTTGAAAAATTGTCTTGTAAATGAGTTTTGAATGGCTAATGTCCATCAATTACTCTTTAATTAATATGTGTACTATTTGTATCACATTTGGAAGTTTAAATCAATGGGAAATCAAAAATTTCACTTCTATGCTTGTTATTATGAATAGTGACTATAAGCTAGTTTGTAACATATGTCATATTAAGTAATTAAATGAGTTAACAAGACCAAAATACCCCTAAGTATAATGGGGGCCGGTTTTGTAAGGTGAGTCACCACCACCTGCAATCAAATAAGTGAAGGAAGACATAAAGTAAATAAGTAATATAGCTAGTTACTATTTGCTTTAGTAAACAACTAATATCTACTAAAGGCAATAACAATCACTCGTACAATCATTCCTCTCTTGTTCCCACTTACCTTCACCGATTTCTTCATCTCTCTCTTCTCTGCTCTCCATCGGTTTTGCTACAGCAGGACACAACATCCATCTTCAAATCCATGTAACTTCTAGCTCACTTGTCCAAATTAAAAACTAAGACCACCGATCTCTTAGTCTCGTCAAGCTCTTCGACCTAGTCCTTTCAAATCTTCAAGAGCTCCATTTTGGTGCCAAGAGGAATCTCCATGGAAGGAGCTTGAGTTCATCTTTCCATATATTATTGTGCTCCTTTGCTTCAAGGTAAGGAAACTCAAAGAAAAAATGTTTCCTCCATGTTTTATGTTGTTCGAAAATTTGCCTTAAATGGTGTTCTTACGTTGCTTGTTCTAGCTTAATTCCAACCTTTCAAGGACTGGGTGGAGTCCTCTCTTGACATGTTTCCAACTCTCTTCAAGTTCTATTTGAAAGCAAGCAAATATCCTTACAGATTTCTGAAACAAGAAAGAAGTTGTGAGGAAAGGAGGTAATTATGCTAACCAAAAATAGCTTGAAATTCCTTTGGAAAATGAACGTATATTGTCTATGAAACTACCTAAAGAGCCAATGGTCAATGACTTAGAAAAATGTTCCCAAAGAGACTAGTAAAAGACATATGTACTGCTGTGTGATTTGCAGGTGAAAGGCAAATATATTGTGGGAAATTCAGTGTTTAAGATTTAAGCATGTTAAGAGCCTAAGTGCTATGCAATTTAAATTGTGCACTATGTTGTTATGTGGTGTATATTTGGTGAAGTTTTGAGTATAAGAGTGTACTGGGAAGTTTATACTTATGATGGGTGTAAAGAACTTACGCAGCAGGACCTGAAAAAAATGCAGTACGTCAATTCTGTAGCTTCGGTCCGGGACTTAGGATTTGGATAACATCCCGGACCATATATCAAAAAGGGGCCAGAATTTTAACATAGTCTTGGTCCGGGACTTAAGCCTTGTATGAAGTCCCGGACCACCCCCTTGTATATCCCCGTGAGTTTTTGCTTGAATTGGTCCGGGACCTAGGACTGTATGAAGTCCCGGACCACCCCATTGAAGCAGCCCGAGAGTTTTGTTAAGTATAGGTCCGGGACCTTAGTTGGGGACCAAGTCCCGGACCATTTCTAAAGGTTAGTTTAAGGTTAGATAATAATGTCTAATGAAGGGGAATAGTTAGTGGTGATGTTATAAGTTATGTAGGACATGTTAGGTGTGTTATAAAGACAACCAAGTGGCTGAAAAGTTGTAGTAAAATGTGAAAGTGAAACAAGTTAAAAATGTCAAGTTATTTAACTAGTTAACGAGGGTAAGTTTTGAACATTAGACTTTAAACAAACATGTTACCGTAGATTTAATAAAAGTACATGTGATGTTGTGAGTTGTTCGAGAATTGCTCGAGGAACATAAATGGACATGATAAAGTGGACTCCGGTGACAGGTATGGTTTTCTTGCAACCTGTGTCCTACGGATTACACCGGCTTGTATGCCAATGTGTTTTTCTATATGTTTGCCACGTTGTAAGATAAAACATGTAATGAGTTTACAGTAATTCATATATGTGGCGTGTCTAGTTCCGATACCATTTAACCTCGGAAGTGTTAAACCTTACTAACTGAGTCTAGGATCACATGAGAGTTTGGTATTCGGATTAAACGACCCGAACCATGGGGCGTTCTAACCACGGCTATGCGTGAGTTAAATGTGTGGTATGTGTATGTGAGTGTAGGGATCTCCCTTGTATGTTAACCCAAAAGTAATACTGTATGTTGTGTGGGTACGATAGACTCCGTAGTGGGGTTCTAACTGATAACTAAAAGTAAGTATGTACTAACAGTAGTGAGGAATCCGGTTAGGCCGGTCGCGCGTTGTTTGGGAGTGGGTATCCTTTTTAGCTTTACCCTTCTCTCTGTTATGGTTGTTTCCCTCACGGGTTATGATCTCCCATTAGCTTATCCCAAAGCTTAGCTATTCTGACTTACGATCGGTTTAGGGGGAACATGTGTTTGTGTGGTGAGTTCGGGTCACTAAATCCGATCCATCTTTAGGAAAGTTACTCGTCCGACTATTAGGACGGTAATGAGTGTTGTTATAATGAGCTTAACAGGGGGGTGATATCTTTCCTAGGCTCACAAGTGTGTTAACTATGTTTGGGCCGGTTCCTAAGAGATCCGTACCCGTTATGTGTGTGTTGTTGATATGTTGCAAAGTTGTTGCGATGTGATGTTATATGTGATTAGAAGTGAATATGAGGATCATGGATATGATTCCTAGTATGTAAAAGAGACGTTTGTGGAAACCCGATAGTGGGTAAATGTCGTCTATTAAGGTAATAGCTCCGTTAGAGGAGAGATACTATAGGGTTGAAGAACTCAAAGGATGATTGGTTACGTATAAGTGAGTTGTATTTGTTAAGCCCATTGGGGTGAAATGTATCGTGTTGTGAGTTTATGTTTCACATGCTTGATTTAAATGTAATCAACTGCATGCTAAGACGACAAATAGTTGTGCGTGGCCCGGTAGCATGTGGGCTGCGGGATTACCATACCAGCAAAGGTGCTGAGCCCCTGGGGGGCCACCCTTTCTTTCCTTTTCTATTTCAGGTACAAGGAGCTGGAGCCGTTCGAGAGTAGGACGGGGTAGTCGATGCGTACGGGTAATTGATGTAATCACTTGTAACCTGTAGGTGTAGTAAGACCGAATTTGTTCTCGGCATTAGTTGTAAATACTCGGTACAGTTGGAAGGTATTTGTATAATGAATGTTGGTGTTGATAAAGGGGACAGTAATGTGTAGTTGCTCGGGGATCTAGTCCATCAGACCGATACAGTTGTGTAAATGTTAGCCTTGTTAGCCACGTAGGTGGTTAACGGCGTGTAACACCGATGAGTTAAGTTATGTGATGATGTGTATTTTCCGTTGCAGTTTAATGTTAAGTATGTGGTTGTATGTTGGGGTGTTACAACCACTTAGAAACCTAAAGAGAAACATTACAAGTGTTGACATTATTGCAAGGAAATAAATAATGACTAAGATGGATATTGATGGGTGAATTAAGGAGTTTAGTGGAGGGCTTAAGGTGTGTTTTAGATGCCCAAACAAGGTTAGACCATGCTAGGAAATGAGATAAGTGTTTAAGGATTTAGAAGATGGGTATTTTGGCCTGTCCGAACTTCCGTCCGAATTTGGAAGCTCGGACATGCCCTGTTGCAATTTAACCTTCTGAGTCTCGGCCAGTGTCCGGACTTCCGTCCGACCTTGGAAGTTCAGACACTTGAAATTTTTCTGTTGGAATTTCCCTCGACTTAGGTCCGAACTTAGGGAAACTCGGACATATGTTCGGACACCTGAAACTTTTCTTTGGATTTTCCTCGACCTATGTCCGAACTTAGGGAAGCTCGGACACATGTTCGGACACACGTCTGGTTGCACCCTTTTAGAGTCTCGACCTATGTCCGAACTTGGGAAGCTCGGACACAAGTTCGGACACGGTGCTGTTTTGGCCAAAAACTTTTTTTAAGGTTAGGAAATGGTGGGGATGATTAGGTATTGATGTTATAAGGCTATTAAGGACATGTTTGGTGGGTGTAATGGATATTAAGTGGGTGAGTAAGTGTATATATAATGAGGAAATGATGCACCTAAGGTTAAGTTAAAAACCATAAGGCTTAGTGAAAAACAATGAGTAAAAGTTGATGTCTAGGGAGGCTAAGTAATTGTATTGTGTTGAATTGAATAATAACCTAAAACTGAATGAATGTTTTAGGATTGGTAAATTGGGACTTGGACGGAGATAAACCAAACAATCGTCGACGGTGAACGGTAAAATCTTTCTTGTGACCTGCTTGCTAACGAGGTGTCCCTCGGCTTGTGTGCTATCTGTTTACTTGCTATGACTAAGACAAGATAAAACATGCAACCGGTTATGTTTGTTTCGTTGTGTATGTGTTTTCTTTACACTAACCCACGAGACTTGAGATTGTTACTAACCAAGTTTAGTGCTTACTGAGTTAAGGATAAGAATTAAGTATTGATGACTGTTGGTGAATACCCGTTAAGGTTTAACTAACCCATGGTGTATAAGATTTCTACTAACTGGAACTTGAGTGAGGAAACCCGGGACTGACTCCGGTCATGCATGCTAAGGAAAGGGGGACGGTATCTGAATCAGATCCGCCCTCCGCTTAAGGACTTGTCTTCGGACTTGTTGCCTAGAGCCGGTTGCCGGCTCAGCTACGCTGGACTCCCGTCCAAGGTAGGTGGCATTAAGATGGTGCCGTAGGATCACCTAAATCCTAGGTTTGAGATTAAGCTACAACCATTCCCTTCTAGGAACGGTTTGTATACTGAGATTAAGTAAAGCTAAAGATTGAGGTAAGATAAGGAACTGAGGTTAAGGAAATCAGGACTAAGGAGGGGGTTACTAACCCGTTTGATAAGGGAACGCTTGTGTCGTTCAGTGAGTGTGAACTATGTATGTTCATTTGTGGATTGTTGTTTATTGCACTTCATATCATGCTTGTGTACTTAATCAATTTCCATGCTATCGACAATTAGTCGTCGTAGCCCCGTTAGCTTGGGGGCCATGAGAGGGAGTACCAGCATTCGTGCTGACCCCCTTTGGGGGCTGTTATTTTTTACACTTGCAGGTAAAAGGCCCATGAAGTTTCACCACGAGAGTAGGAGCGGTTAGACTTAGGATGGGTTGTTTATTTTGAGTACGGGTTGCGCTTGTGCCCCCGTCTGTTTATATTGAAACTAATGTAAGTTTGTGGCTATGACTTAGATACTTAAACTCGGTTGGTTGGTGGTATTTTGGATGGTGATGTTTGGTCGGTTGTTTACTTTGGTTAAGCGTTGTAAATTGATAAGGCCGGTATGTTCTAACGATCAGACCGTGGCAAGGTCCAAGTGTTAAGTTTTGTGATAACCACGATTGGCTTTGGACGGGGTGTTACAAAAAGTGGTATCAGAGCGTAGTTACGCTCTGATTAAGAAATACCGGACATGAGAAACCACCGAGTTAGGATATAAGTTAAGAAATAAGTGATGGGTTATGGGTGTGAGAAGTTAGAGTGAGTAGAGTCAGATGACCACTAATAAGTGTGGATCATCTTCACCGTCTACAGACGTTATAAATTCATTAACCGAAACAGTGGTGGATGCGAATCTAATGTGAGTTATGCTTGTTCAGATGTCAGGAAGGAGAGGCCGAGGCCGTCCCAGAGGCGACGAGACTGAGATACCGGAGGGGCAGACGATCGCAGAGATCGTAGCTGCCGCATTAGGGCATATGGGCTATCAGCCTGGTGTGGGTGCACCACCTCCACCGCCACAACCCCGGGAACCGAATTGGGTGAAGAGTCTTGCAGACCTTCGATCCGCACACTTAAGGGGTAGACCGATCCCGCCAAGCTGAGGCGTATATCTCCGAGCTGGAGACCGCCTTCGAGACCCTTGACGTCCGTGCTGGGATCAAGGTGCGTCTGGCTGCGTTCTACCTGAAGGGGGCAACAGGCGATTGGTGGAAGCTGGTGGGGGCGAGCATGTGGCCAATCCAGAGTTCGGCTGGGAGCAGTACACCGCCTTGCTACGAGCAAAGTACTACCCCGCCCATGTCCAGACGAAGAAGCGCTTGCAGTTGGATGCGCTTAAGCAGACAGACAAGATGACGGTGGACGAGTATTACTCAGAGTTCACCGCCTTGCTCCGTCTTCTGCCAGGTCTTGGATATTCAGACCAGATCCTGGTGGACCTTTTCTATGACGGGCATAGCCATCGACTCCGCTACGGCATGGGGCTGACGAGTTACACTACCTAGCAGGTAATGAGAATGATTGAGATTTGAGTATGTAAATGAGTAAGATTTAGATTATGAGAAATAAGGGTGACTAATACTGTGGAAAGCAGGAGTGCTATCATGCCGCTGCTAAGGTTGAGATAACTGTCCAGCTGAGGGACGAGGAGAATGCTAAGAGGAAGAGTGCCAGTAAGAGCACGGAGAACCAAGGGCAAGGAGGGTACAAGAAACAAAAGTACCAGCCTCAGGCCCAGAAAAATCAGAACCAAAAAGGGAAGGAGGAAAAGGAGAAGGCTCTGGAAGAGCCATTGAAGTTGACGTACGCTTACGCAGCTACACCCCTGCGCTCTAGGGCGCCAAAGGGTAAGGGATTGATATTGAGAGAGTTAAGAGACAAGTAGTAACCGTTTGAGATGTGAATACTAATATTATGAATGATCAGGATCTGAGACTGAGAAGGGAGCCGGTGGTGGCTACCAGCGACGCTACATCTGTAGGTGGTGTCACATGGACCACCCTGGGCTGGATTGCAAGGGGAATAAGGTGGAGTGCAACTATTGTGGGGTATACGGACACCGAGCATATGAGTGTTTCTGGAACCCCGCTAGTAGAGCCTATAGGCCCGATACTAGGGGCAAGGGCAAGACCGATCAGGGAGCTGGATCTGGCGGTCAGAGGAAGGTGCAGCAAGCTGCAGACAAGAACCCACGGGTGACCCAGAAGTTGGGACCCACACTACACTTGGTGGACTGGGACGATGAGCCTGAACCCTCATCGAGGCCAGGTACCGCTATAACCACTTAGTAATGAAATTGCCTGCTTACCGCATTATCATGCATGTTTGGTGAATAATTGACTTAAGTGAGAATGAGATAAGATTAGAACTTAAGTAAGATATAACCTACTACCACTTAAGGAAGCTTCAACATCTGCTATCCAATACCATCTACACCTAACCCGGAGTACACTGACATCGAAACCATAGACTTTTCAACCGAACAATGTCAGGTTATCCGCCCAGGTATGATTTTATTAAGGGGATACCTGACACCCGAAGCACAAATAGTCGTCATCAGAAGATGCAATCAACTAGGAATAGGACCGGGAGGTTTTTATACACCGGAGTACCCAGGAGGAGCAAGAATGAAATTAAAAATGATGAGCTTAGGCAAGGATTGGAATTCGTATGCCAAGAACTACCAAACCACGAGGATGGAAGATGGAGTCTCACTACCGGGAATACCCGAAGAGTTCCATCCAGTTATTATACAAGTCGTGGAGATCGCTCAGCAGTTGGAAGCTGAACCGATTCCAGACATACAAGCAGACATTTGCATTGTGAACTTCTACGAGAAAGAGGGGCGACTTGGACTACACTAGGATAAGGACGAGACAACGGAGTCTCTCGAAAGAGGGATACCCGTAGTGTCTTGGTCCATTGGGGATGATGTAGAGTTTTTATACGGCGAGCAGAAGCGTGTGGACCGTGCGAATAAGTTGGTACTTAAGTCTGGAGATGTATTAGTTATGGGAGGAGAATTAAGGATGTTATACCATGTAATTAAGAGAATCAAGCTGAATACAGCACCGTCAGTAGTAATTAATGCGACGCATATGAGACCTGAGAGATTAAACCTAACCTTTAGACAATATTAGCCATGTAATGTTAGAATGAGATGAGGAATGAGATGTAAGATTAAAGCACATGTTGTAAACCGGATGGTTATGAATAAAATAACAGTGTTGTTCATTTAAATTGTTACGACTCTTGTTATACCATCAATACTCATGAAGCTTGTGAACACAATTAGGTCATGGACTCGGTACGGAAGGTGCGTTAAGCATACTTACAGAGGCACAGGCCGACGCCAGCGGTACCATCCTCACCGGCACCTTTCCGATTAATGGGATTGAGGCATTAGTTCTCTTTGACTCAGGGGCCTCGCATACCTTTGTCTTAGCATCTTTCGCGAGCAGGTTGGGGCTAGACGCTGATGAGCTACCCGACTTCACGGTTACGCTCCCGTCTAAGGAGAAGGTTCGTTGCACTCGTTACTACCGAGGATCCATTATCAGAATTAAGGGAGAAGACTTTCCAGTCAGTTTTATTGAGTTCAGTGAGCTAGGATTTGATGTTATCTTCGGGATGAACTGGTTGGAGCGGCACAAGTGTCGTATCCTCTGCGCCGAGCATAGACTGCTGCTCAAGAGTCTGTCTGGGGTAACAATATCATACCGCCAGAGGCCCAGAGAGCCTTCGACTAAGATCATCACCGCCATGACAATGTATAAGGAATTGAGGAGAAAGGAAGAAGTGTACCTCTGCTATGTACAGGACATAGAGAGAGACCCTGAGTTCGACCCCGACTTACCGGTAGTGTCGGAGTTCCCCGACCTATTTCCACGGGAACTGCCCGGCATGCCACCCACTCGGGAGGTAGAGTTCACCATCGAGCTGCTACCTGGTACCGGACCGATAGCCAAGGCACCATACCGCATGGCTCCGGCGGAAATGACTGAGTTAAAGGAACAACTGAAGGACTTGTTAGATAAAGGATTTATTAGACCCAGTGTATCACCATGGGGAGCGCCAGTCCTCTTCGTGAAGAAGAAGGATGGTAGTCTCCGCCTCTGCATCGACTACAGGGAGTTGAATGCAGTGACAGTGAAGAATAAGTATCCACTACCCCGCATTGACGATCTGTTCGATCAGTTGAATGGAGCATCTGTGTTTTCCAAGATTGATCTCAGATCGGGGTATCATCAGATAGCCATTAAGGAGGGAGACATTGAAAAGACGGCATTCCGGACACGATACGGCCACTATGAGTTTACAGTGATGTCGTTCAGTTTGTCGAACGCATCGACGAAGTTTATGGATCTGATGAACCCCTTGTTCCGGGAGCAACTGGACAAGATGGTTGCGGTGTTTATTGATGATATTTTGATATACTCGAAATCTAAGGCTGAACATGAGGAACATTTGAGGAGGGTATTGGAGATATTGAGGGAGAACCAGCTATATGCTAAGTTCTCCAAGTGTGAGTTTTGGCTTGACTAGGTCTCTTTCCTAGGTCATGTCATCTCAGATGCTGGGATCTCAGTGGATCCAGCAAAGATTGATGTCGTACGTACTTGGCCAACGCCGAAGACTGTTACCGACATCCGGAGCTTTCTCGGTCTGGCAGGCTTCTACAAGAGGTTTGTTAGGGATTTCAGCAAAGTCACGAAACCGATGACCAGTCTGATGAAGAAACATGCACCGTTCTTATGGACGGCTGACTGTGAGAGATCATTTCAGAGTTTGAAGGACTCACTGACCACTGCACCGGTTCTGACCATTCCAGACGGTACAAAGGGCTTTGAGGTTTATTGTGATGCTCATGCAACATGGCAAGGTGGTGGCATATGCCTCACGCTAGTTGAAGAAACATGAGGAGAACTACCCCACACATGATTTGGAGCTGGGAGCTGTAGTCTTCGCCTTGAAGATATGGCGCCATTACTTATACGGGGCTAGTGTGACGATCTACACCGATCATAAGAGCTTAAGATACATATTTACTCAGAAGGAGTTGAATCTCAGACAGAGGAGATGGTTAGAGTTCTTGAAAGACTATGACATTGACCTCCAATACAAGGAGGGAAAGGCCAATGTTGTAGCAGACGCCCTGAGCCGCCGAGCACACTCACTCCATTCGCTAGTCTCTTTCTCCAGCTTGGTTGATGAGGTGCGAGAGGCTTAGAGGACAGATGAGTGCATGAGAGAGGTCAGACAGAAGCTGACAGATGGTACCTTTGAGAGTCAGAAGTATGACTTCACGACGATGATCTGATCAGACTTAAGGGCCGGTTATGCATACCACGGGGCAACACGGATTTGAAATGCCGTATACTTAGAGAGTCACACAGTTCTCCAGTTTCCATCCATCTGGGAGCCTCTAAGATGTATAAAGACATGAAGAGGTACTTCTGGTGGTCGGGGATGAAGACAGATGTTACCGAGTTCGTCTTGAGGTGTCTCACATGCCAAAAGGTAAAATTCGAGCACCGACGACCGGGTGGAATGGTACAGTCGATGCCAGTTCCGGAGTGGAAGTTCCATGATATCTCCATGGACTTTGTAGTTGGACTCCCACCTGCTAGGGGAGGTCTCAACATGATATGGGTGGTGGTGGATCGCCAAAGTAGCGATTCATACCGATGAAGGATACTTGGAAGGTGACCAAATTAGCTGAGTTATTTGAGAAAGAAATAATGAGACATCACGGGATACCAAAGACCATAGTGTCAGATGGAGATACCAGATTCCTTTCGAGGTACTGGAGAGCTACCAGAGAAGCGTTGGGTACAGTACTCAAGCTGTACCGCGTTCCAGCCTCATACAGATGGTCAGACTGAGCGTACTATTCAGACACTCGAGGACATGCTGAGGGCATGTGCCTTAGACTTCCAGGGCAGTTGGATTAACAAATTGCATCTGATCGAGTTTTCATACAACAACAGCTATCACGCTTCGATCAAGATGGCACCTTTTCAAGTGTTGTACGGTAGACCATGTCGTACACCGCTCTGCTGGGATGAATCGAGTGAGACGGTCATTATAGGACTAGAATATTTAGAGCAAGTTAAGGCTGAAGTTCAGGAAATCAGGGAGAACATGAAAGCTGCTCAAGATAGGCAGAAGTCGTATGCTGATGTTCGACGATGAGACCTGGAGTTCGCAGTGGGCGACCGGGTATTTCTGCGAGTTTCACCGATGAAGGGTGTATTCAGATTTGGGCAGAAGGGCAAATTAAGCCCGAAGTTTGTTGGTCCTTATGAGATTACGGAGCGGGTGGGCCCGGTTGCTTACAGGTTGAATTTACCTACTGAACTGGGTAAAGTGCATGATGTTTTTCATGTTTCACAGCTAAAGAAATACATGCACCACCCTCCCATGTGTTAGAACCTAAGAGGTTGACATTAGAACTAAATATGAGATCCGTGGAGACTCCTCAGAAAATCTTGGACAGTAAGACTAGGGACACTCGCCATAAGTCAGTGCGACTGGTGAAGGTTCTCTGGTCTAACTAGGATGTCGAAGTACCCTTCTTGTTTACTGACTAGATCGTCTGTATAGGGTATGGGGCGTACCCCTTTTTAAGGGGGGTAGAGCTTCCTCGCTTTTGAGTTAGGAAACAAACTTGTTGTGTTGTTTGGTTGTTAAGATGTGATTTTGTGTAAGTTGCTACACTTTGGTGTTAAGTTGAGTATATATAATACTTATGTATTGTATTGAGATGGACCTTTGAGTCTTGAGATGTGCGAATGTGAATAAGATGTGGTGTAAGATTAAAGGGAATTGAGTACCGTGAGGTTAGCATATATGTGAACTTTGGGGACAAGTTATTTTAAGGGGGGTAGATTGAAATACCCCAAACCTAGATATGGTATTTAAAGGATAACCTAAGGTATAAGAAGGCTAAATAATGCCTTAGAAACATTAAGAAACTATTTTAATCAAAGAAAATATAAGGAAACACCGAAAGAGCAGTTTAAGCAAAAACGTGCTTTAAGCTTGAGAGACTTGGGTGAGCACCCAAATATTGTTCTAAGACCTTAGTAACCTAATGGTCATTTTAAACCAATTACCAAAGAAAACCAAGCTTGAAAACAAGTTAAAACACAAAATGTGCTTTAAGGACTCTTAAAGCACATTTTTGAAAAATTGTCTTGTAAATGGGTTTTGAATGGCTAAATGTCCATAATTACTCTTTAATTAACATGTGTACTACTTATTATCACATTAGGAGGTCTAAATCAATGTGAAATCAAAAATTTCACAACTATGTGCCTTGTTTTGTGAATAGTAATTAAATTAAGCTAGTTTATAACATAAGTCAATATAAGTGAGCTAATTGGTCAACAAAGACTAAATTACCCCTTGCTACTTAATGGGGGCCGGTTTCTAAGGGGATGACTCACCATGTGAGTAAGCTAGATTATTAGTAAATAAGAGAGAAATGTACTAGTCATTATTTGCTTTTGTAAAGCAACATTAATATCCCACCTTTATTCACCTCTCTCCTCACCTCTTCATTCTCTCTTGTTCCCACCGGTTTTGAGCTGCTCCTCTCTTCTTCTCAAACGTGAAGAACAGCCCCCATGTGAGCTTCATCTTCCCTTGATCTCTACTTGCTCATTTTAGCTCCAAAATCAAAACAAAGTACATACTCTTCTTAGTTAGCTCAAGCTCTTTCTTTCTATCTTTTAAAAACTTCAAGAGCTCCATTTTGGTGCCAAGCCAAACCACCATTAGAAACTCAAGCTTGGAGACTCCATTGGCTTCTCCATTCTCTTAAGGTAAAGAATATGTAAGAAAATCTAGGTTTCCATCATATTCTTCCCTTGTCCAAAAATTTGTACTCATGGGACTCCATGTTTATGCTTTGTTCTAGCTTGTTTTCTACTCTTCAAAGGACAAAGGAGGTCCTTCTTGCTTCATATCCAAGCTTGTCTTGAGAAACCAAGGTAAAACAATCACCTTAATACCTGAAATCACATTTTTTAACCTAGGGTTTGTTCCTTAGGGTTAATGTATTATCTAGCACTCATTGGAGACATTGGATATTGGTTAGAACATTGGCAAGGAGAGTTTAAGTGGTGACCGAGTTTGAGCAAGGAAAACCTAAGGAAGAAAGTTTGTAAGCTTGAAAAAGAACAAGGAAAATTACTTACCTTAAGGTGTTTTATTGTTTAAGGGAATGGGATTTTGATATGTGATGAGTTTAGTGTAGGGTTTACATTGGAAAAGGGCTATATATATAACCTAGGAGAAACAATGACTATGTTTGAGAACTTGTGACTAAGGAGCCAATGAGAAAAGAGATAGTCAAACAATGTTGAGGTGAATTACAAGAAGCATTTTATTTCAATGGGAACCTTGTTGTTTGTATTCGCAGGTTAAAGGCAAATATATGTGGAAATTAAGTGGTTAAGATTATTGTCATTTAAGGGCCTAAGTGCCAAGCATTTTAAGTTTATACACTATATGATGATGTGGTGTAGTTTTGGTGTAAATTGTGTGTTAAGGTGTTATGATGGGAATTTGAGTGATCTTAGTTGTTTGATGGTGAAAAACAAAGTGTTTGGATGTAACTATATACTAGAGAACCCATGGCAAAATTTAGAGGAGAACCTAAGTGTTTAAGGTGTTCTAAGGAGATTTCATGACTAAGGAGGTCCTAGGAAGTTTTAGAGGTTGTCTTGATGAAAAAGGGTGAGTTTAAGGTGTATAGTGAGTTAGAATGACCTAGGCATGATCATGGAGGATTTAGGAATCAAATGAATGTACTAGTGTATTTAGGACTTAGGCAAACATTGGTAAACTAGTAGAAAAGAAATAATGTGTTGGATGATGGTGTCATAAATTTGTGTAGGATCTTTAAGCAGTTGCATAAAGGATTTTTAGGTGGAGAAAGATGCTTAGGAGATGATGTTCTAGTGGTGAGGAAGCATTTTGGCATAATGGTTATAATAGGTGTGAACCACCACTTAGAAACCTAAAGAGAAACATTACAAGTGTCGACATTATTGCAAGGAAATAAATAATGACTAAGAGGGATATTGATGGGTGAATTAAGGAGTTTAGTGGAGGGCTTAAGGTGTGTTTTAGATGCCCAAACAAGGTTAGACCGTGCTGGGAAATGAGATAAGTGTTTAAGGATTTAGAAGATGGGTATTTTGGCCTGTCCGAACTTCCGTCCGAATTTGGAAGCTCGGACATGCCCTGTTGCAATTTAACCTCCTGAGTCTCGGCCAGTGTCCGGACTTCCGTCCGACCTTGGAAGTTCGGACACTTGAAATTTTTCTGTTGGAATTTCCCTCGACTTATGTCCGAACTTAGGGAAACTCGGACATATGTTCGGACACCTGAAACTTTTCTTTGGGTTTTCCTTGACCTATGTCCGAACTTAGGGAAGCTCGGACACATGTTCAGACACACGTCTGGTTGCACCCTTTTTGAGTCTCGACCTATGTCCCAACTTGGGAAGCTCGGACACAAGTTCGGACGCGGTGCTATTTTGGCCAAAAACTTTGTTTAAGGTTAGGAAATGGTGGGGATGATTAGGTATTGATGTTATAAGGCTATTAAGGACATGTTTGGTGGGTGTAATGGTCATTAAGTGTTTGAGTAAGTGTAATAGATAATGAGGAAATGATGCACCTAGGAGTTAAGTTAAAAACCATAAGGCTTAGTGAAAAACAATGACTAAAAGTTGATGTCTAGGGAGGCTAAGTAATTGTATTGCGTTGAATTGAATAATAACCTAAAACTGAATGAATGTTTTAGGATTGGTGAATTGGGACTTGGAAGGAGATAAACCAAACAATCGTAGACGGTGAACGGTACAATCTTTCTTGTGACCTGCTTGCTAACGAGGTGTCCCTCGGCTTGTGTGCTATCTGTTTACTTGCTATGAATAAGACAAGATAAAGCATGCAACCGGTTATGTTTGTTTCGTTGTGTATGTGTTTTCTTTACACTAACCCACAAGACTTGAGATTGTTACTAACCAAGTTTAGTACTTACTGAGTTAAGGATAAGAATTAAGTATTGGTGACTGTTGGTTAATACCCGTTAAGGTTTAACTAACCCATGGTGTATAAGATTTCTACTAACTGGAACTTGAGTGAGGAAACCCGGGACTGACTCCGGTCATGCATGCTAAGGAAAGGGGGACGGTATCTGAATCAGATCCGCCCTCCGCTTAAGGACTTGTCTTCGGTCTTGTTGCCTAGGGCCAGTTGCCGGCTCAGCTACGCTGGACTCCCGTCCAAGGTAGGTGGCATTAAGATGGTGCGGCAGCATCACCTAAATCCTAGGTTTGAGATTAAGCTACAACCATTCCCTTCTAGGAACAGGTTTGTATACTAAGATTAAGTTAAGGTTAAGATTGAGGTAAGAGAAGGAACTGAGGTTAAGGAAATCAGGACTAAGGAGGGGGTTACTAACCCGCTTGATAAGGGAACGCTTGTGTCGTTCAGTGAGTGTGAACTATGTATGTTCATCTGTGGATTGTTGTTTATTGCACTTCATATCATGCTTGTGTACTTAATCAATTTCCATGCTATGGACAATTAGTCGTCGTAGCCCCGTTAGCTTGGGGGCCATGAGAGGGAGTACCAGTATTCGTGCTGACCCCCTTTGGGGGTTGTTTTTTTTTTACACTTGCAGGTAAGAGGCCCATGAAGTCGCACCACGAGAGTATGAGCGGTTAGACTTAGGATGGGTTGTTTATTTTGAGTACGGGTTGCGCTTGTGCCCCCGTCTGTTTATATTGAAACTAATGTAAGTTTGTGGCTATGACTTAGATACTTAAACTCGGTGGGTTGGTGGTATTTTGGATGGTGATGTTTGGTCGGTTGTTTACTTTGGTTAAGCGTTGTAAATTGATAAGGCCGGTATGTTCTAACGATCAGACCGTGGCAAGGTACAGGTGTTTGTTATTTCCGTTGCGACGAATTCGATTAAGTGTTAAGTTTTGCGATAACCACGATTGACTTTGGACGGGGTGTTACAAAAAGTGGTATCATAGCGTAGTTACGCTCTGATCAAGAAATACAGGACATGAGAAACCACCGAGTTAGGATATAAGTTAAGAAATAAGTGATGGGTTAAGGGTGTGAGAAGTTAGAGTGAATAGAGTCAGATGACCACTAATAAGTGTGGATCGTCTTCACCGTCTACGGACGTTATAAATTCGTTAACCGAAACAGTGGTGGATGCGAATCTAATGTGAGTTATGCTTGTTCAGATGTCAGGAAGGAGAGGCCGAGGCCGTCCCAGAGGTGACGAGACTGAGATACCGGAGGGGTAGATGATCCCAGAGATCATAGTTGCCGCATTAGGGCATATGGGCTATCAGCCTGGTGTGGGTGCACCACCTCCACCGCCACAACCCCGGGATCCGAATTGGGTGAAGAGTCTTGCAGACCTTCGACCCGAACACTTTAAGGGGGAGACCGATCCTGCCAAGCTTGAGGCGTATATCTCCGAGCTGGAGACCGCCTTCAAGACCCTTGACGTCCCTGCTGGGATCAAGGCGTCTGGCTGTGTTCTACCTGAAGGGGGCAGCAGGCGATTGGTGGAAGCAGGTGAGGGCCGAGCATGTGGCCAATCCAGAGTTCGGCTGGGAGCAGTATACCGCCTTGCTACGAGCAAAGTACTACCCCGCCCATGTCCAGACGAAGAAGCGCTTGCAGTTGGATGCGCTTAAGCAGACCGACAAGATGACGGTGGACGAGTATTACTTAGAGTTCACCGCCTTGCTCCGTCTTCCGCCAGTCTTGGATATTCAGACCAGATCCTGGTGGACGCTTCTATGGCGGGCTTAGCCATCGACTCCGCTACGGAATGGGGCCGACGAGTTACACTACCTTGCAGGTAATGAGAATGATTGAGATTTGAGAAAGTAAATGAGTAAGATTTAGATTATGAGAAATAAGGGTGACTAATACTGTGGAAAGCAGGAGTGCTATCATGCCGCTGCTAAGGTTGAGATAACCGTCCAGCTGAGGGACGAGGAGAATGCTAAGAGGAAGAGTGCCGGTAAGAGCACGAAGAACCAAGGGCAAGGAGGGTACAAGAAACAGAAGTACCAGCCTCAGGCCCAGAAAAATCAGAACCAAAAAGGGAAGGAGGAAAAGGAGAAGGCTCTGGAAGGGCCATTGAAGTTGACATACGCTTACGCAGCTACACCCCTGCGCTCTAGGGCGCCAAAGGGTAAGGGATTGATATTGAGAGGGTTAAGTGACAAGTAGTAACCGTTTGAGATGTGAATACTAATATTATGAATGTACAGGATCTGAGACTGAGAAGGGAGCCGGTGGTGGCTACCACCGATGCTACATCTGTAGGTGGTGTCACAAGAACCACCCTGGGCTAGATTGCAAGGGGAATAAGGTGGAGTGCAACTATTGTGGGGTATATGGACACCGAGCATATGAGTGTTTCCGGAACCCCGCTAGCAGAGCCTATAGGCCCGATACTAGGGGCAAGGGCAAGACCGATCAGGGAGCTGGATCTGACGGTCAGAGGAAGGTGCAGCAAGCTGCAGACAAGAACCCACGGGTGACCCAGAAGTCAGGATCCACACTACACTTGGTGGACCGGGACGATGAGCCTGAACCCTCATCGAGGCCAGGTACCGCTATAACCACTTAGTAATAAAATTGCCTGCTTACCACATTATCATGCATGTTTGGTGAATAATTGAGTTAAGTGAGAATGAGATAAGATTAGAACTTAAGTAAGATATAACCTACTACCACTTTAGGAAGCTTCAACATCTGTTATCCAATACCATCTACACCTAACCCGGAGTACACCGACATCGAAACCATAGACCTTCCAACCGAACAATGTCAGGTTATCCGCCCAGGTATGATTTTATTAAGGGGATACCTGACACCTGAAGCACAAATAGCCGTCATCAGAACATGCAATCAACTAGGAATGGGACCAGGAGGTTTTTACACACCTGAGTACCTAGGAGGAGTAAGAATGAAATTAAAAATGATGAGCTTAGGCAAGGATTGGAATCTGTATGCCAAGAACTACCAAACCACGAGGATGCAAGATGGAGTCTCACCACCGGGAATACCCGAAGAGTTCCATCCAGTTATTATACAAGTCGTGGAGATCGCTCAGCAGTTGGAAGCTGAACCGATTCCAGACATACAAGCAAACATTTGCATTGTGAACTTCTACGAGAAAGAGGGGCGACTTGGACAACACCAGGATAAGGACGAGACAACGGAGTCTCTCGAAAGAGGGATACCCGTAGTGTCTTGGTCCATTGGGGATGATGCAGAGTTTTTATACGGCGAGCAGAAGCGTGCGGACCGTGCGAATAAGTTGGTACTTAAGTCTGGAGATGTATTAGTTATGGGAGGAGAATCAAGGATGTTATACCATGGGATTAAGAGAATCAAGCTGAATACAGCACCATCAGCAGTAATTAATGCGACGCATATGAGACCTGGGAGATTAAACCTAACCTTTAGACAATATTAGCCATGTAATGTTAGAATGAGATGAGGAATGAGATGTAAGATTAAAGCACATGTTGTAAACAGGACGGTTATGAATAAAATAAAAGAGTTGTTCATATAAATTGTTACGACTCTTGTTATACCATCAATACTCATGAATCTTGTGAACACAATTAGGTCATGGACTCGGTACGGAAGGTGCGTTAAGCATACTTACAGAGGCACAGGCCGACGTCAGCGGCACCATCCTCACCAACACCTTTCCGATTAATGGGATTGAGGCATCAGTTCTCTTCGACTCAGGGGCCTCGCATACCTTTGTCTCGGCATCTTTCGCGAGCAAGTTGGGGCTAGACGCTGATGAGCTACCCGACTTCATGGTTACGCTCCCGTCTAAGGAGAAGGTTCGTTGCACTCGTTACTACCGAGGAGCCATTGTCAGAATTAAGGGAGAAGACTTTCCAGTCAGTTTTATTGAGTTCAGTGAGCTAGGATTTGATGTTATCTTCGGGATGAACTGGTTGGAGCGGCACAAGGGTCGTATCCTCTGCGCCGAGCATAGACTGCTGCTCAGGAGTCCGTCTGGGGTAACAATATCATACCGCCAGAGGCCCAAAGAGCCATCGACTAAGATCATCACCGCCATGACAATGTATAAGGAATTGAGGAGAAAGGAAGAAGTGTACCTCTGCTATGTACAGGACATAGAGAGAGACCCCGAGTTCGACCCCGACTTACCGGTAGTGTCGGAGTTCCCCGACCTATTTCCACGGGAACTGCTCGGCATGCCACCCACTCGGGAGGTACAGTTCACCATCGAGCTGCTACCTGGTACCGGACCGATAGCCAAGGCACCATACCGCATGGCTCCGGCGGAAATGACTAAGTTAAAGGAAAAACTGAAGGACTTGTTAGATAAAGGATTTATTAGACCCAGTGTATCACCATGGGGAGCGCCAGTCCTCTTCGTGAAGAAGAAGGATGGTAGTCTCCGCCTCTGCATCGACAACAGGGAGTTGAATGCAGTGACAGTGAAGAATAAGTATCCACTACCCCGCATTGACGATCTGTTCGATCAGTTGAAGGGAGCATCTGTGTTTTCCAAGATTGATCTCAGATCGGGGTATCATCAGATTGCCATTAAGGAGGGAGACATTGAAAAGACGGTATTCTGGACACGATACGACCACTATGACTTTACAGTGATGCCGTTCGGTTTGTCGAACGCACCGGCGAAGTTTATGGATCTGATGAACCGCTTGTTCCGGGAGCAACTGGACAAGACGGTTGTGGTGTTTATTGATGATATTTTGATATACTCGAAATCTAAGGCTGAACATGAGGAACATATGAGGAGGGTATTGGAGATATTGAGGGAGAACCAGCTATATGCTAAGTTCTCCAAGTGTGAGTTTTGGCTTCACCGGGTCTCTTTCCTAGGTCATGTCATCTCAGATGCTAGGATCTCAGTGGATCCAGCAAAGATTGATGCCGTACGTACTTGGCCAAGGCCGAAGACTGTTACCGATATCCGGAGCTTTCTCGGTCTGGCAGGCTACTACAGGAGGTTTGTTAGGGATTTCAGCAAAGTCGCGAAACCGATGACCAGTCTGATGAAGAAAGATGCACCGTTCTTATGGACGGCTGACTTTGAGAGATCATTTCAGAGTTTGAAGGACTCACTGACCACTGCACCGGTTCTGACCATTCCAGACGGTACATAAGGCTTTGAGGTTTATTGTGATGAATCCGGCAGAGGGCTGGGTTGCGTGCTCATGCAACATGGCAAGGTGGTGGCATATGCCTCACACCAGTTGAAGAACACATGAGGAGAACTACCCCACACATGATTTGGAGCTGGGAGTTGTAGTCTTCGCCTTGAATATATGGCGCCATTACTTATACGGGGTTAGTGTGACGATCTACACCGATCATAAGGGCTTAAGATACATATTTACTCAGAAGGAGTTGAATCTCAGACAGAGGAGATGGTTAGAGTTCTTGAAAGACTATGACATTGACCTCCAATACAAGGAGGGAAAGGCCAATGTTGTAGTAGACGCCCTGAGCCGTCGAGCACACTCACTCCATTCGCTAGTCTCTTTCTCCAGCTTGGTTGATGAGGTGCGAGAGGCTCAGAGGACAGATGAGTACATGAGAGAGGTCAGACAGAAGCTGACAGATGGTACCTTTGAGAGTCAAAAGTATGACTTCAGACTTCACGACGATGATCTGATCGACTTAAGGGCCGGTTATGCATACCACGGGGCAACACGGATTTGATATACCGTATACTTAGAGAGTCACACTGTTCTTCAGTTTCCATCCATCCAGGAGCCTCTAAGATGTATAATGACATAAAGAGGTACTTCTGGTGGTCGGGGATGAAGACAGATGTTACCAAGTTCGTCTTGAGGTGTCTCACATGCCAGAAGGTAAAATTCGAGCACCGATGACAGGGTGGAATGGTACAGTCGATGCCAGTTCCGGAGTGGAAGTTCCATGATATCTCCATGGACTTTGTAGTTGGACTCCCACTTGCTAGGGGAGGTCTCAACATGATATGGGTGGTGGTGGATCGCCTTACCAAAGTAGCCCGATTCATACCGATGAAGGATACTTGGAAGGTGACCAAATTAGCTGAGTTATTTGAGAAAGAAATAATGAGACATCACGGGATACCAAAGACCATAGTGTCAGATAGAGATACCAGATTCCTTTCGAGGTACTGGAGAGCTACCAGAGAAGCGTTGGGTACAGAACTCAAGCTGAGTACCGCGTTCCATCCTCAGACAGTTGGTCAGACTGAGCGTACTATTCAGACACTCGAGGACATGCTGAGGGCATGTGCCTTAGACTTCTAGGGCAGTTGGATTGACAAATTGCATCTGATCGAGTTTTCATACAACAACAGCTATCACGCTTCGATCAAGATGGCACCTTTTCAAGCGTTGTACGGTAGACCATGTCGTACACCGCTCTGCTGGGATGAATCGAGTAAGACGGTCATTATAGGACCAGAATATTTAGAGCAAGTTAAGGCTGAAGTTCAGCAAATCAGGGAGAACATGAAAGCTGCTCAAGATAGGCAGAAGTCGTATGGAAGCTAAAATACTTCATGAACCGACTACAACTGTAGACATAAAAGAATGTAGAGCCTATAACTTATTAAGATTAAATTACCAGTAAAGGCACCACTAAGGAAAGAGAAACATCATATTTCAGTGGAGCGGGAAATGAACCAACTGAGCTTACACCGATTGAAGGGAAGAAATAAATCATTTGACTATTGAGAATGGGAACTATAAACCCCATAATTCCTTAGGGGTTCCCCAAAGACACATGTAACAAAAAAGAACTGTACTCTAGAACCTATAACCAGTTACCAGGAAGGAAGAAAGCAATGGCTATTAGAACAGACACTATGAGTGTACAACAAAGAAGGAGGAGCGACCAGGGCCAAAAGAGTTTGTGGATTCAACGAATTACCCATTTTAAGGCAGCCAAATCAGTGGTGAACGCACCCATAAATGATGAAAGCACGTGAGGAAAACTAACCTACACATGAATTTGGACTGAAGCAATCAACGTTGTGTTGAAAGACAGCGACTGGATAGTACGACGCTGCAATAGCCGCATATTTGAACCCTAAAAACTCCTAGAGTGTTTTCACCAATAAGAGATTGAACCAAGGAGGATGTTGGCTTAGATCGTTGAAGAATTAAAACACCAATGTACAATACACAAATGATAAACTAACAATAGTGGATGGCATGGCAACAACACCTATCTAAAGAAAGTACATGGTGCGCAAGGAAGCGACCATCATAAGTGACCGTCAGACGTTGACATGGAAGACCAATTTATGAGTTAAACACGACGTGAATGAAAAAAAAAAGTTTGAAGTCTGACTGCAAATTAATGGCAATGATTTAGACCTTACGAAAAGAGATGTCACAAGTAGCGCAATGCTTATTCCTAGTATATTTACATAAGAGACTGGAAGCGCATTCCTAGTAGATCAAACATAAGAAATGAGATAATAGGCTCTATGGAAAGAGGCCTCAATGGCTAGAGAATCGAGTTCGTATGAAATGCAAGAAGACCGTAGAACATATCTTAGAACCAAGTAGATGGATTTCCCTTGATTAAGTTCAGGAAGAACCACATGTGTGTTATCATAGAACGATGAAAGAGGAGATCAACAGCAGAATGCTTCACAAGATACCAACAACTAACTGTGTGACAGACACTACGAGTATACAAAAATGAGATGTGGGACGACCGCACTCCAAAAGAGCTTGCGGGCCTGATAGACTTATTTATAAGTTAGTCAGGTAAATAGTAATGTATCAGTAGGGTACCCCATATATGTAAACGAGTAGTGTAAGGAACACGAGAAGTAGCCGACTCCGTGCCACGGTCAGCAATGCAAATTCAAACCGGTGCAGATAATTACCTCGAACATTTGAAGAGAAAGGTCTCAGTTAAGCTAACGAGTCCAAAGGAGACAGAGAATTCATTCCAAGATGAAATGATTAAGAGTTATGAGTACGGGGGGCACTGAGTACCAAATACAGACATCTGATGTGACTCAAGATATTCGAGAAAACCGTGAAGAGCAATAAGCACTAAACAGTAACCCCAGAATATACATAAACCTCAGACCAAAGGTCAGTCAGAAGGAAAAGCTCAAATAACCATGAGTACGCTAAAAGCATGTACATTAAATCTCCAGAGCAATGGATAGACTATCTATAACTCATCGAGTCTGTATATAACATGATATATCAAGCGTCGATTGGAAGACCTTATTCCCAGAATTATCGGGGGCACAAAGGATGAACAATACCTTAAAAATAAGGGAAAAAGAGCAACAAAACTCCAAGTTATCAGGGACGCGTAGCAGAAGCTTGTGGGCCCATATCTCATAGGTTCAATATAACCTAAGAAGGTTAGAGAATAAATAAACTATGTTACCAAGTGACCTGGAGCCTTAGAGGCTAGAGCCAAACCCTATTGTGAGAATTGGTACAAAACCGATAAAACCCTTTATACACAAACCTTTTGATTTAATCATAATATGGGATAAGCCGCATGGAAGCTAAAATACTTCATGACGGCTAGACATCTTGAACTAATGTTCAATGATGATATATTGTTGATTACGTGTGCGTAATCCTTTTTAAGGGGGGTAAAGCGCAAAATCTCTTAGAGTACATTTTAAGTATTGGTCGCGTAAATTACTGTGTGTATAGCACGAAAGGATTTGTTGTAATGTTTGATATGTATAATACATAAATATATATGTATATTCCTACCTTGAGTTGTAGTTACTTAGCACAAAAGATGCGAGTATCTTGTTAGCTCCAGTGTGAGAATACATGTAAGGGGAGTAGAAACTCCTGTAGAATTGAATTTCTTATGGGACATGGTATATGAAGCCATATGTGGTGACATTGAGATAGGTGAATCGGTATGAAACCGATATGGAACATAACGGGAATTGACTTCCCTAAGGAACGGATGGTTGCTAGGAAATGGATTGATGTGAATAGTTTTGAAGATGAGTGATATACTTGAGATGTGTTAATTTTATGATTATGACTAGAATTATTAAAAGATAGAAAATTGGAATTTGTTAAACTATTTGATTGTTTGAAACTGACGTGGGAGGTTGAACTTGATTCCGCGCAAATCAAGGGAGGCCGAACACAAAATGGAGTAGAAGGATAGTTCAACACAGATGCTGATCACATCAGGGTCGGATGATTCCTGAAAATCCCTACAAGTGGACATAGATATGAGTAGGTTATGAGCTTAGATGATTAGATAGTGTGTTCAATTACCTAAGGGGCCGTGGACCTTAGAGTCCTTCGTCAGTAGACCGGTGTGCCCAAGGGTGTGTTTGTATTTGTACCTAAGGGGTCGTGGACCTTAGAGTCCTTCGTCAGTAGACCGGTGTGCCCGAGGGTGTGTTTGTATTTGTTCCTAAGGGGCCGTGGACCTTGTAACACCCCTACTATGCACATAACATTACTTGGAATCGCAGCGGAAAATAAACGACTAAACAGTAACTAAACGATTGGTGCTACAACGCCGTCAACCACCCACGTGGTTAACAAGGCTGAATAAATACAAGTGTACCGGTCTGATGATCAGACTCCCGAGCATAGAACTAATAACCATATATATACATCAACAAAATACCGAGTGTTTAAATAAATCCTTCACTGTATACCGTCACTGTAAACCATCATAATCAAGTATATAACACGCCACGGGAGCACAGGCGCATCCCGGGCAAACATCCAAAAGTACTCCAAAAGTAAACTACACCCTAGGATCTAGAGCCACTCCGCTTCTTCGATCCTCATCCTGCAGTAAAAGAAATATGGATCCCCGAGGGGGTCAGCAACCCTTGGCTGGCATGGTTAACGCGCAGCCCATCGACTACTGGAATGCGCGCAAACTATTTGTCATGATGACATGGTATTTATTTTAAAACACACAACTCATACATATATAACATAACATGGGTATTGTACACATCATAACACACATCACACACATACAATTCCTTTTAGGAAGAGAACCAACACAGTTAGTCCCCATTGAGAGCCTAGAGAATGTTGCCATGCTCATACTTAGCTCGTTACATAACTCGTTACCGTCCGGTTAGATTGAACGGTTAACTTAACACAAGGTGCCTCGGATATAGTGATCCAAGCCCACCGAAATAACACATAGTATGCCCCTGTGGCCCGACATGAGTCAGTAAAATAGCCTTGGTTAAGCTAAAGGGAAGGTTGGAAACCAAATTGGAAACTCAACCATAACATATAGAGAGAATCGAACCGGTTATGACATCGACTTCCATACTCACACGCGTGGCCGGAACAGACCGGACTCACCCCCCGTTAGCCCTTGTTAGTAGTTCATCATTGAACTCAACAAACAATTCACAATAATAGGTCAAGTCTTGTTAGACACACCCAAGGGAAGAGAGAGTCATACTTAACAACATAATAATATTCAACAACTGTAAACTCTTTACATGGTTTAATCTTACAAAGTCATAAACACACAGAAAAAAAACAACACACAAGCCGGTGTAAACCGGTAGGCAACAGACTGCAAGAAAACCATACCTTGGTCCTTGCCTCGACTGATTTCCACCTTGCGAGAATCCTAAACACATTAGTAACGTCGGTTAATTATATATTTAACTTCAAACTCACTAAGTATTTAACATGATTGTATGACATATTTTAGTGTCTATTCTACCCTAGGTTATCTTCATTATACACCCTAGGGTTAACTACATAAGTCACATTTTTTCTTTTTTTTTTTTTTTACAAATTTAGGTCCGACCGACCTTGCCGACCGGACTTACCCAAGTCCGGTCGATTCCAGAACACATTTCCGTTAAAATTTTCTACTCCGACCGACCTTGTAAGTCCGGTCGCATGTTCGGTCTTTTCCCGAGAGTTTCTTCCCTTTGAAAATTTAGCCCGACCGGACTTGCCAAGTCCGGTCCTATGTCCGGTCGATTCCAGTAACTCAATCCGTACACAAAATACAAGCCCGACCGACCTTGCAAGTCCGGTCCCCAAGGTCGGTCCATTCCAGAAGCCAATTCTCGCAGGGTAAACTGGGCTCGACCGAACTTGCAAGTCCGGTCGCAAGTCCGGTCTGCCCCAGACCTTTGTTTTCCTTTTTACATTCAACTCCAAACTTCACTCCATATAACCTAGTACTCCCTAACCTCATTTGGGCACTTTAAACACACTTTAAGACATCCTTAAACACTCATAAAACTCATTATCTAATTCCTTAAGCCTTTACCCATTTCCTCACAAAATTCCTAACACTTACAATGTTTTCTCCAAGTTTTTCAAGTGGTGTTTCATACCTATGATAACTATCATCCCAAAATGCTTTCTCCTTATTTTAACATCATCTCCCAAGCATCATCGCTCACAACTAACTCCTTATATCCATCTTGAAAATTCTTTTCCAAGTTTACACTTTCTCCTTATTACCAAAGTTTGCCTAAGTATTTACCTAAGTCCCAAAGTGGCTTTGGTACTTGCTAAAACCTCAAGATCATGCCTAAGTCCTTGTTACACTCTAGAGCACTTCCTAGTTCCTCACAATTCCTTTAAAACATCATGCACAACTTATACATTTCCTAAATTTCGACATAAGTTCTCCTAGTATTTTGTTACACCATAGCACACTATTTTCATCATTAAACATCCAAGAACACTAAGAACACCAAGAACACTTTCTTACACAACTTCACCAAATTCACACTACATCACAATATAGTGCATAATTTAAATTGCATGGCACTTAGGCCCTTAAAGTGCTTAAATCGTAAACACTGAATTTCCACAATATATATGCCTTTAACCTGCGATTACATACAACAAGACATATGTTATTTTACTAGTCTCCTTGAGAACATTTACTAGGTCATTCACCATTTGCTCTTTAGGTAGTTTTAATAAGCATTCATAAGCTCATTTCTCCTAAGGCATTAAACAACATTAGGTTAGTAGATTTACCTCTTTTCCAAACAACTTCTTTCTTGTTTCCTTATCAAACCGGTAAGGTATTTATTTCCTTGTCAAGTTCTAAACAATATACAAACATTATAATGAGTATTCAAGCTATAAGCTTCATCTCATTGTAAACCCTAATTTTACATTGTTTGAAAAACATTAATGTAGTTGTTTTACCTTGATCTTTGAAGAGAGTTTGAATATATAACAAGAGAGGACTCCACCTAGTCCATGAAGAGTTGAAATGAAGCTAGAACAAGGTCACACAAAGAGCTATATCAATGTGTATTTTCGGTCAAGGTAAAAACATGGAGGAAACATGATTTTTCTTTGAGATTCCTTACCTAGAAGCAAAGGAGAGTAATGATATGTCAAAATACAAGCTCAAGCTCCTTCAATGGTGGAACTCCATGGCACCGAAATGGGGCTCTTGAAGCTTTGAGAAGATAGGAATGAAGAGCTTGATGAAAGGAAGAGATTGGTGGTGTTTGTTTTTGATTTGGACAAGTGAGCTAGATTTTACAAGTGGTCAAAGATGGAGTTTAATGGTGGTGGTGTGATATTACCGTGGAAGAGAAGGAAGAAGAGAGGTTGAAGAGAGTGTGGAGCCGTGTGAAATGAAGGAAAAATGAGAGAATGAAGATAGAACTTACTTTTAGGAGATATTTGTAGTTAAAGGTAAAAAGTAGTTTATTTAGTTTTATTTACTTACTTATTATATTAACTAGAGAGTGGTGAGTCACCACACTTAAAAAACCGGCCCCCTTTATTAATATGAGGGTACTTTAGTCTTTGTTTGTCAATTTAATTACTTAATACAACATATGTTACAAACTAGCTTATAAAAAGCACTATTCACCAAAACAAGGCACTTAGAAGTGAAATTTTTGATTTCCCATTAATATGGCCACCCAAATGTGATACTATATAGTACACATATATATTTAAGAGTAATGATGGACATTTAGCCATTCAAAACTCATTTACAAGACAATTTTTCAAAAATGTGCTTTAAGACT
This sequence comes from Limonium bicolor, assembly GCA_023374045.1. Classification (NCBI taxonomy): domain Eukaryota; kingdom Viridiplantae; phylum Streptophyta; class Magnoliopsida; order Caryophyllales; family Plumbaginaceae; genus Limonium; species Limonium bicolor. The sequence goes on from CM041782.1 coordinate 287,394,568, forward strand.
TCTTAAAGCACATTTTGTGTTTTAACTTGTTTTCGAGCTTGGTTTTCTTTGGTAATTGGTTTAATAAGTTCATTAGTATATAGATGAGGTCTTGGTAAGTTCATTAGGTCTTAACCAAGTTTATCCCAAGCTTAGAGCACATTTTAGCTCTTATTGACTTTAAAGCACATTTTGTGTTTCCTTTTGTTTAAATTTGTTTACTAATGTTTCTAAGACTCTTTTTAGTCTTATTACACCATATTTAGGTGTTTAAACAACATAACTAGGTTTGGGGTATTTCAATCTACCCCCCTTAAAAGGACTTTGTCCCCAAAGTTCATACTTCCACATAATCTAAATATTAGAACATGGGAACACATATCAACAACACTTCTATATCACATTAACAACATCTTTACATCATATCGGACACATGGTCCAAACAATAAAACATCACAACATCGTTCAGACTCAGCGGTCTGTAACATAACATAGACAATGTATACATATACATGTCGCACACAACCATAACCGAAACGGCTCTACCCCCCTTAAATAGGGGTACGCCCCGTACCCTATACATACAAACACTAAGAAGCAAACAATGACGGGTGCTTCGCCTTCATTTTATCTTCCAGCTCCCAAGTGGCCTCCTCAACGTCCTGGTTAGACCAGAGGACCTTCACCAGTCTTACGGACTTATGGCGAGTGTCTCGAGTCTTAGTATCCAGAATCTGTACGGGAGTCTCCACTGATCGCATGGTCGGCTCTAAAGTTAGCCTTTCAGGCTGAAGCACATGAGACGGATGAGACATATACTTCTTCAACTGGGACATGAAATACATCATGTACCTTGCCCAGCTCGCGGGGTAAATCAAGTCTATAAGCTACCGGGCCGATCCGCTCATCACAACATAAGGCCCCACTATTTCGGGCTCAACTTGCCCTTCTGGCCAAAACAAAATACTCCCTTCATGGGGGATACTCTGAAAAATACCTGATCGCCCACGGCGAACTCCAGGTCGCGTCTGCGCACATCTGCGTACGACTTCTGTCTATCCTGAGCTGCTTTCATATTAGCCCGGATCTGGCGAACTTCTGCCTGAACTTGCTCAAGATACTCTGGTCCTATAATGACCGTCTCACTCGACTCATCCCAGCATAATGGCGTGCGGCAAGGTCTACCGTACAATGCCTGGAAGGGAGACATCTTGATCGATGCATGATAGCTGTTGTTGTAACTAAACTCGATCAGATGTAACTTATCAATCCAGCTGGTCTGAAAGTCAAGTGCACATGCACGTAGCATATCCTCAAGTGTCTGAATGGTGCGCTCACTCTGACCATCGGTCTGTGGGTGAAACGCTGTACACAATTTCAGTTTAGTACCCAACGCTTCTCGCGTAGACTTCCAATATCTGGATAGGAATCTGGTATCTCTGTCAGATACAATCGTCTTTGGTGCACCATGATGTCTTACAATTTCTTTGTCGAAGAGCTCTGCAAGCTTAGCCACTTTCCAGGTGTCCTTCATCAGTATGAATCGAGCCACCTTGGTCAGTCGGTCTACCACAACCCAAATCATATTCAGACCTCCCCTTGCAGGTGGAAGCCCTACTACGAAGTCCAGAGATGTCATGGAACTTCCACTCCGGCTGGCATTGGCTGCACCATACCACCAGGCCGTCGGTGCTCAAACTTGACCTTCTGACAAGTGAGACACCTCAACACATAGTCATTCACATCCTTTTTCATTCCAGTCCACCAAAAATATCTTTTCATACCTTTATACATCTTTGAAGCTCCGGGGTGAATCGAAGTCGTAGAACCATGGGATTCACTCAATATGCGCTCCTTCAGCTCAGCGCTACTCCGGGTATACACAACCGGCCATTAAGCCTAATCAGGTCATCATCATGGAGTCTGAAGTCGTACTTCTGACCCTCGAATGTGCCATCAATAAGCTTCTGCCTAATCTCCACCATATACTGATCCGTCATCTGAGCACTTCGCACCTCTTCTACCAAGCCAGTATGAGAGACTAGCGAATGGAGAGAGTGTGCTCGGCGACTCAATGTGTCAGCTACCACATTTGCCTTACCCTCCTTGTACTGTAATTGATTGTCATAATCATTCAGAAATTCAACCCACCTTCTTTGCCTCATGTTCAACTCCTTCTGAGTGAACAAGTACTTTAAACTCTTGTGGTCAGAATAAATCGTCACACTTACCCCATACAAATGATGTCGCCATATCTTCAATGCGAAGACGATGGCACCCAATTCTAAGTCGTGGGTAGGGTAGTTCTCCTCATGTTTCTTCAGCTGTCGGGAGGCGTAAGCTACGACCTTCCCGTGTTGCATCAACACACAACCCATACCCCTGCCTGATGCGTCGCAATAGACCTAAAAAACCATCTTGGACCGTCTGGTAATGTCAGAACCGGTGCAGATGTCAGAGCATCCTTGAGACTCGCGAAAGAACTCTCACAGTCGACTGTCCACTCGAATGGTGCATCCTTTTTCATCAAGGAAGTCATCGGCTTCGAGACACTGGAGAAGTTCTTCACAAACCTCCTATAATAACCTGCCAGACCGAGGAAGCTCCTGATGTCAGTAACTGTCTTCGGCCTAGGCCAGGTGCGCACTGCATCTATCTTTGCCGGATCAACAGCGATCCCGGCCTCAGAAATCACATGTCCAAGGAAGGATACTTGGTTCAACCAAAATTCACACTTAGAAAATTTTGCATACAGCTGATTCTTCCTCAACGTTTGCAATACATCTCTCAGGTGGCTTTCATGCTCACCTCTCGATTTCGAATACACAAGTATGTCATCGATGAAGACTACTACTGATTTGTCCAACTGATCTTGGAACAAACGGTTCATTAAGTCCATGAACTTTGCTGGTGCATTTGACAAGCCAAACGGCATAACTGTGAACTCATAATGCCCATACCTAGTTCTGATGCTGTCTTTTCGATATCACTATCACGGATGGCAATCTGGTGGTATCCGGAACGTAGGTCTATCTTGGAGAATACTGATGCTCCCCTCAGCTGATCAAATAGATCGTCGATGCGTGGTAAAGGGTAACGGTTCTTCACCGTAACAGCATTCAGCTCCCGATAATCAATACACAGGCGGAGGCTACCGTCCTTCTTCTTCACGAAGAGGACCGGCGCTCCCCATGTTGAAACACTAGGGCGGACAAAGCCCTTGTCGAGTAGGTCTCTCAGCTGCTCCTTGAGCTCTGTCATCTCTGCTGGAGCCATACGATAAGGCGCTTTTGCAATGGGTCCGGTGCCCGGAACTAGATCAATTTCAAACTCAACCTCTCGTGCTGGCGGCATGCCCGGCAGTTCCTTAGGAAATACATCAGGAAACTCCGACACTACCGGCACATCTGGGCTAAACTCAAGGTCTCTCTCTATGTCCTGGACATAGCAGAGGTATACATCACTCCCTCGTCGTAACTCGTGATACATAGCCATGGCGGTGATGATCTGAGTCGAAGGCTCCCTGGGCCTCTGGCGGTAAGATATGGTAACCCCAGATGGACTCCGAAGAAGCAGTCGATGCTCGGCACACAGGATTCTGCCCTTGTACCGCTCCAACCAGTTCATCCCGACAATCACATCAAAGCCTAGCCCGTCGAATTCTATCAAGTCGATCGGAAACTCTTCACCCCTGATTCGAACGATAGCATCTCGGTAGTAGCGGGTACATCTGATCCGCTCTTTCGACGGGAGAGTGACCACGAAGTCTGGCATCTCTTCACCGTCTAACCCCAGCCTCTTCGCAAATGATAGCGAAATGAATGTGTGTGAGGCTCCAGAGTCGAACAAGATCAATGCATCCACGCCATTCAGTGGAAAGGTACCGGTGAGGATTGTGCCGCTCTTGCCGGCTTCTGCCTTACTGCAGACACTCAGTATACCTCCCGTTCCGAGTGCACAGCCTAATTCATTGGCAAACTAATAAGTATTGGGTAACAACACTAGTTTACCACATAATTATACAAGGCTTAAAACTGTCTGAAGGTTAAATTCAAACGTCCGGGTTTCATGTGTGTGGCATTGATCACTGCCGACGGTGCGGTATTCAGTTTGATCTTTCTGATGCCTTGGTATAGCATCCTTGATTGCCCACCCATGATTAATACATCTCCCGATTTCAAAAATAGATTCTTTGCGAGGTCAGCACGCTTCTGCTCGCCATATACAAACACTGCGGTATCACCAATGGACCAAGACACCACGGGTACTCCCTTACTCAGAGACTCGGGTGACTCGTCCTTGTCTTGGTGTATACCTAACCGTCCACCTTTCTGGTAGAAGTTCACAATGCATAGATCTGCTTTCACACTTGGAATTGATTCCGTTTCAACTTGTTGAGCAATTCCCACGGCGTGGTTAACGACCGCAAGGAACTCCTCAGGTATACTTGGTACTATTATTCCGTCTTCGACTCGCATTTCTTGATATGTCTTGGTGTAAGGGTTCCAGTCCTTACCCATGCACGTGATCTTCAATTGCATCCTAGCTCCGTTCAGGTATTCGGGTGTGTAGAACCCTCCTGGTTTTGCTCCAAGTTCGTCGCATCGTCTGATGATATGGATTTGTGCTTCCGGCGTCAGGTATCCATTTAAAAGTATCATACCTGGCTGGATAACCTGACATTGCTCCAATGGGAAGTCGGTGATGTTGATGGTGGTTTCTTCAGGGTTTGGTGTGGGTGGGATTGGATAACATATATTGAAGGTTCCTTTAAGTTTAGAGTACTCTAATTAGGTAAATCTCACACTATACTTTATTTATTTACTCACATGGTTGTTTATTTAAACTCACTCACACACATGCATGAAATGCGGTATGCAGACACTTATTACATTCAACAGTTTAGGCGGTACCTGGTCTAGAAGAAGGCCCTGGCGCCTCAGACCGGTCCACCACATTCAGGGTGGCCTTGTTGGACCCCGACCCCTTCCCCTTCTGGGACTCTGTGTACCTCTGATCTGGGGGTGGCTGGTTTGCCGTCTTCTGGCCATCGGTGGTCGGTGGCCTTACCCTTCCATTGCCCCTTGGGCCTGTAGTTCCTACTGTTCGGGTTCTGCCAGCATTCATGATCGCGGTGACCCATCTTCTTACAGTATCGGCACTGAACATCGTTACCCTTGCAGTCCTTGCCGGGGTGGTCTCCGTTGCACCACTTGCAGTAATAGTGGCGCTCCGGTCCAGAGCCCGTGCTAGCTGCTATCACAATACACAATCAATACTTTTCTCATAACTTATCAACATATACTCTAACTTATCACACAGGATTAGACAATTACCCTTAGGTGGGTAAGAACGTAGGGGCTTGGCCGCATACGCATAGGTGAGCTGCAGAGGCTCCTCAGCATGGTGGTCTGGGTCTGGCCCTTGCCACCTGTTGCTGTCCTTTCTGGGACTGGGGGTATGATTTCTTCTTCTTCCCTCCCCACTGCCCTTGCGTGCCTTGGCCCTCGTTCTGAGCCTTGCGCTTGAGCGCACTCTCCTCGTCCCTCAGACGAACGGTGATCTCCACAATAGCAGCGGCATGATAGCACTCCTATATTTAGGGTGTCAGTTATGCCCCGCCAAATAAACTCACAACACATTAACACATCGTACACACTTATTCACATTACACTGTAGTTCCTTTACCTGCAAAGTGGTTATCCAGTAGGCCCCATGCCGTAGCGTAGGCGATAGTTCAGTCCGTTGTAGAAACGGTTCACAAGAATCCGGTCTGAGTAACCCAGATCCGGTAGCAGGTGGATAAGTCCGATGAAGGCTGAGTAGTACTCATCTACCGTCATCTTATCCCCTTGCCTCAGATTATCCAACTCCAGGCGCTTGGCCTCTTGCACGTGTATAGGGTAGTATTTGGCTCGCAGCAGAGCCGTGTACTCCCTCCACTGAAAAGTCGGGTCAGCAACTCTGCCCTCTCGCACAATCTTCCACCAGTTCTGTGTCGAGCCCTTCAAGTAATAAGCAGCAAGTCGTACCTTGACCTGCTCAGGTGGTGCTAGGGTTTCGAAGGGGGTCTCCATTTCGGAGATGTACGCCTCGAGTTTACGGGGATCGGTCTCCCCACTGAATGAGGGCGGCCTCAGATCAGCCAACGCCTTGACCCAATCGGTCTCTCGTGGCGGTGGTGGTGGTGGCTGAACTCCGGGCTGTTGCCCTTGCTGTATAGCAGCAACCAAATCGGGTACCAACTGGGCTACGACGGCTGCAACTGCCTCAGCCATGGTCTGTGCCGTAGTATCATCGCCCTGGTCACCCATACCTCCAGTACCGCGCCCGCGGCCTCTACCTCGTGGTCTACCTGCCATTTGAATTCATATGAACATTTCATTAGCATTATGCTTGCACACTTATCGGTCCAATGGTTATAGCATCTTCCCGACAACCAGGTAATTCCACACTTAATTAGTGGTTAACCTTTCCAAATCTGTTCACTTAGGTATCTGTAGTTGGGTTTCCTAACTCGGTATATCCCTAAGCTCGGTATTCTAGTCATCAGAGCGATACTTCGCTCTGATACCACTTTTTGTAACACCCCTACTACGCACATAACATTACTTGGAATCGCAGCGGAAAATAAACGACTAAACAGTAACTAAACGATTGGTGCTACAACGCCGTCAACCACCCACGTGGTTAACAAGGCTGAATAAATACAAGTGTACTGGTCTGATGATCAGACTCCCGAGCATAGAACTAATAACCATATATATACATCAACAAAATACCGAGTGTTTAAATAAATCCTTCACTGTATACCGTCACTGTAAACCGTCATAATCAAGTATATAACACGCCACGGGAGCACAGGCGCATCCCGGGCAAACATCCAAAAGTACTCCAAAAGTAAACTACACCCTAGGATCTAGAGCCACTCCGCTTCTTCGATCCTCATCCTGCAGTTAAAGAAATATGGATCCCCCGAGGGGGTCAGCAACCCTTGGATGGCATGGTTAACGCGCAGCCCATCGACTACCGGAATGCGCGCAAACTATTTGTCATGATGACATGGTATTTATTTTAAAACACACAACTCATACATATATAACATAACATGGGTATTGTACACATCATAACACACATCACACACATACAATTCCTTTTAGGAAGAGAACCAACACAGTTAGTCCCCATTGAGAGCCTAGAGAATGTTGCCATGCTCATACTTAGCTCGTTACATAACTCGTTACCGTCCGGTTAGATTGAACGGTTAACTTAACACAAGGTGCCTCGGATATAGTGATCCAAGCACACCGAAATAACACATAGTATGCCCCTGTGGCCCGACGTGAGTCAGTAAAATAGCCTTGGTTAAGCTAAAGGGAAGGTTGGAAACCAAATTGGAAACTCAACCATAACATACAGAGAGAATCGAACCGGTTATGACATCGACTCCCATACTCACACGCGTGGCCGGAACAGACCGGACTCCTCACTTCCCCCGTTAGCCCTTTAGTAGTTCATCATTGAACTCAACAAACAATTCACAATAATAGGTCAAGTCTTGTTAGACACACCCAAGGGAAGAGAGAGTCATACTTAACAACATAATAATATTCAACAACTGTAAACTCTTTACATGGTTAATCTTACAAAGTCATAAACACACAGAAAAACACAACAACACAGCCGGTGTAAACCGGTAGGCAACAGACTGCAGAAAACCATACCTTGGTCCTTGCCTCGACTGATTTCCACCTTGCGAGAATCCTAAACACATTAGTAACGTCGGTTAATTATATATTTAACTTCAAACTCACTAAGTTTAACATGATTGTATGACATTTTTAGTGTCTATTCTACCCTAGGTTATCTTCATTACACCCTAGGGTTAACTACATAAGTCACATTCTTTTTTTTTTTTTTTTACAAATTTAGGTCCGACCGACCTTGCCGACCGGACTTACCCAAGTCCGGTCGATTCCAGAACACATTTTCGTTAAAATTTTCTACTCCGACTGACCTTGTAAGTCCGGTCGCATGTTCGGTCTTTTCCCGAGAGTTTCTTCCCTTTGAAAATTTAGCCCGACCGGACTTGCCAAGTCCGGTCCTATGTCCGGTCGATTCCAGTAACTCAATCCGTACACAAAATACAAGCCGACCGACCTTGCAAGTCCGGTCCCCAAGGTCGGTCCATTCTAGAAGCCAATTCTCGCAGGGTAAACTGGGCTCGACCGAACTTGCAAGTCCGGTCTGCCCCAGACCTTTGTTTTCCTTTTTACATTCAACTCCAAACTTCACCCCATATAACCTAGTACTCCCTAACCTCATTTGGGCACTTTAAACACACTTTAAGACATCCTTAAACACTCATAAAACTCATTATCTAATTCCTTAAGCCTTTACCATTTGCTCACAAAATTCCTAACACTTACAATGTTTTCTCCAAGTTTTTCAAGTGGTGTTTCATACCTTTGATAACTATCATCCCAAAATGCTTTCTTTATTTTAACATCATCTCCCAAGCATCATCGCTCACAACTAACTCCTTATATCCATCTTGAAAATTCTTTTCCAAGTTTACACTTTCTCCTTATTACCAAAGTTTGCCTAAGTATTTACCTAAGTCCCAAAGTGGCTTTGGTACTTGCTAAAACCTCAAGATCATGCCTAAGTCCTTGTTACACTCTAGAGCACTTCCTAGTTCCTCACAATTCCTTTAAAACATCATGCACTCCTTATACATTTCCTAAATTTCGACATAAGTTCTCCTAGTATTTTGTTACACCATAGCACACTATTTTCATCATTAAACATCCAAGAACACTAAGAACACCAAGAACACTTTCTTACACAACTTCACCAAATTCACACTACATCACAATATAGTGCATAATTTAAATTGCATGGCACTTAGGCCCTTAAAGTGCTTAAATCGTAAACACTGAATTTCCACAATATATATGCCTTTAACCTGCGATTACATACAACAAGACATATGTTATTTTACTAGTCTCCTTGAGAACATTTACTAGGTCATTCACCATTTGCTCTTTAGGTAGTTTTAATAAGCATTCATAAGCTCATTTCTCCTAAGGCATTAAACAACATTAGGTTAGTAGATTTACCTCTTTTCCAAACAACTTCTTTCTTGTTTCCTTATCAAACCGGTAAGGTATTTATTTCCTTGTCAAGTTCTAAACAATATACAAACATTATAAAGAGTATTCAAGCTATAAGCTTCATCTCATTGTAAACCCTAATTTTACATTGTTTGAAAAACATTAATGTAGTTGTTTTACCTTGATCTTTGAAGAGAGTTTGAATATATAACAAGAGAGGACTCCACCTAGTCCATGAAGAGTTGAAATGAAGCTAGAACAAGGTCACACAAAGAGCTATATCAATGTGTATTTTCGGTCAAGGTAAAAACATGGAGGAAACATGATTTTTCTTTGAGATTCCTTACCTAGAAGCAAAGGAGAGTAATGATATGTCAAAATACAAGCTCAAGCTCCTTCAATGGTGGAACTCCATGGCACCGAAATGGGGCTCTTGAAGCTTTGAGAAGATAGGAATGAATGAAGAGCTTGATGAAAGGAAGAGATTGGTGGTGTTTGTTTTTGATTTGGACAAGTGAGCTAGATTTTACAAGTGGTCAAAGATGGAGTTTAATGGTGGTGGGTGATATTACCGTGGAAGAGAAGGAAGAAGAGAGGTTGAAGAGAGTGTGGAGCCGTGTGAAATGAAGGAGAAATGAGAGAATGAAGATAGAACTTATTTTAGGAGATATTTGTAGTTAAAGGTAAAAGTAGTTTATTTAGTTTTATTTACTTACTTATTATATTAACTAGAGAGTGGTGAGTCACCACACTTAAGAAAACCGGCCCCCTTTATTAATATGAGGGTACTTTAGTCTTTGTTTGTCAATTTAATTACTTAATACAACATATGTTACAAACTAGCTTATAAAAAGCACTATTCACCAAAACAAGGCACTTAGAAGTGAAATTTTGATTTCCCATTAATATGGCCACCCAAATGTGATACTATATAGTACACATATATATTTAAGAGTAATGATGGACATTTAGCCATTCAAAACTCATTTACAAGACAATTTTTCAAAAATGTGCTTTAAGACTTCTTAAAGCACATTTTATGTTTTAACTTGTTTTCGAGCTTGGTTTTCTTTGGTAATTGGTTTAATAAGTTCATTAGTATATAGATGAGGTCTTGGTAAGTTCATTAGGTCTTAACCAAGTTTATCCCAAGCTTAGAGCACATTTTAGCTCTTATTGACTTTAAAGCACATTTTGTGTTTCCTTTTGTTTAAATTTGTTTACTAATGTTTCTAAGACTCTTTTTAGTCTTATTACACCATATTTAGGTGTTTAAACAACATAACTAGGTTTAGGGTATTTCAGAGTCCTTCGTCATAAGACCAGTGTGCCTGCAGGTATTTGTGAATGTTGTAGACTCAGAGAAAGAAAAGATTCATTTTCTATGGTTTTTCACCATTGTGTCGTGGATGTTCCATACAATAAAATGGATTGTCTCCTATGATATAAAACATATAAAGAGTATAGAAGGTACGAGACTGGAACAAAATATCCCAAGAGTATACTCACACACCAAGAATTTGAAATTCATATTAATGGTGCAAATGGATCACTTACACCCATAACGAAATCGTATGCGTACGCATGTTGCACTTTGTTGATTGTATGATGGGTTGTGTATGTATATTGCACTATTGAAGGTTGATTATAGGTGCACTTTTGTTGCATTGGTTGCATTTGAATAATATGTGAGCCTTGTTGCACTATGACTGGACTATGCATACTCTTACTACACTATGACGAGATTGTATGTGCACGTTTATTGTGTTTTGCCTGATTGTGGTTTACATTGTGCTGGATATATATAGGGCTTAAGTTATTTGGACATGGGACTTGATCCCTAGGGTTGACACTAGTCGTTGAACTAGATCTTTAGGACCAATTGATTTAGGAATAAAACTTCGGGACGAAGTTCTTTTTAGGGGGGTAGATTGAAATACCCCAAACTCCAATCACCTTGATTAAATGGAATTAAATTAAAGGATAACTTACGCAAGGATTAGTTGTTAAATTATAAACACTAATCATGTTATACACTAAGGCATTTATATGCACACAATTATATAGTCCATGGAAATCATTAAACTTCAAACTAAACAATGGACTAAAGGAGGAACAACTTTAAGGAGAAATCAACCATTAAAGGTAATGTAACATGTTATACCATAATACATATGTACTAAGATCATTAAGTATACTCTACAATCACAATAAATAATGAGTATACATTCACATAAAATATACACAAGGAATAAACCTTAAGGCAAGACAATAACAGGTGTTAAAAAAAACCAACACATGAAACAAGTCCAATGTGACAACACCTAAACACATAATACTACAATATATATTGTGTAACATTGCAAAAAAAAACAAAAAGGTGCTGGCCGTAAGCACATATGTTCAGCCTTGAAGAACAAATAAAAGATGGGAAATAAGGAACAAGGAACAAAAAAAAGTCATAAAACAAATTACTACTACCTACTACACAATATTATATACAATGCTAGTACATGACTGACCATGAATTAAGGAAGAATAAATTAAAAAACAGCCTATTGTTGGTGTTCAATTTCGAAAAACACCAAAAATGAAGCAAGAAGAGATAAGAGAGAAGAGAAATTAAGAGAGAAGGCAATTCAAGGAGGAAAATAAGGAAGACTTGTACTGTTTTGGAATAAATTAATACATGAACACAATATGAAAGAAAGAGAAAAAAAGGTGCTGCCGACTCAACACATAACAAATGGAAATGAACAATGAAAATAAAGAGGGCAAGAGGAGAGTATAATGTGGAGGAATTAAGGAGCTGTTAGGACTTGTTGCATGTTTATGAGAGTATAATGATATAAGGAATAAACAAGAATAAAAGAAGAAGTGAGCTTCCGAATTGGAGCACACTCCACCGGTTTTGAAATGAAAAAAAAGAGAGGGAATTAAGGAGCTTGTGTTGAAATATCCCAAGTATTAATGATCATAATTAGTAATAAATTAATTAATTGGAAGTGTTTAATGAAAGATTAAAATTCCTTAAATAAGTAAAAGAAAAGAACAATAGGATATAAATGATCATAATGTGGTTAAAAAGAGTTAATTTAACAATTATTGTACATTATATAAATGTATGTACATGTTAAAAAAAAAGGAATGGTTAAACACCTTGAAAAGAGAAATTTTATTAACCTTAACAAAGAGAATGATGTATTTAACTTAAGCATATAATTATATATATGCATAAGTTAGGTAGGGAAATACCATCCTTAAATTACATGCAGTAATAAACATCAATAAAGGTTTAAAAATGTACACAATATAATGGACAAGGAGTTACATAAAACCAATAACAAAAATAAGAGCTAACCAACATAATTATACACCTATTTAAATATAATATTACTTGAATTAATATTTGATATTAATGAGTTAGTCATTTCTTTTTTTTACTTAGTCATTTCTAGACTAATTAACCTTTCCAAAATATCTTCCCTTTTTTTTCTCTCTGAACTTATATACTCTACGCGTCTTCTTTCTTTTTTTCAAAACTCCACCGTCACAACCCTTCATCGTCTACCATCCTTCCTTCCCAAACCCTCACCGGTGAAGCAAGGAACACAACTGCCCTCTTTCTTCACTCCCTGCCCACAGTAATTTTGTAGATCAACTGGTGACCAGGAACAACAGCTCCAGCCAGTCCTCACGGTAATTTTCCACCCTTGTTGAACAATGGATATACATGTTTCTTCATTCTCTATTTTGTGGCTGTCCATCCTTCTTTCCTTTCGGTTTCTACTGTAATATGCTACTGTTCTTCTTCTTTTGATTCACAACAGTTTAGCAAAACAAACCAGAAACTTGTGTGGTCTGTCTCCTTCTTATTCCACACTAGAGTTCAGAAAAAATAAAACCAACACCTCCTTGTTTGTCTTTTGTTTAACTCACAGTAATCTGGGCACAAAATAAACAGAAGTTGTTCTGTTTTATTCTCACTGTAACTTGCAAACTGAAGAACCTGCTGGCTTCTTTTGTTTCTGCTGGCTTCTTTTGTTTCTGTCTCTGCATATGTTGCTAGTCTGTTCAACCAAGGTAACATTGCGGAAAACAAAAATTGAAAAACCTGTTCTGTTCTTCACTCATCTTGTTCGTCAGAGTAGGTTGCTGTTGAAACGGATATACCTTGCTTCTTGTTCTGTTTAGAACTTCCGTATACCTTACTTCTTGTCCTGTTTAGAATTATACGGTAATATACTCCAAACTTGTGCCTTTCTTCCACTAATTAAAACATACAAGTATCTGATTTCTCCAGCTGCATTCTGCTGAGACAAACAATGACTATGATAGGCAACAACATTACTGTGCGGTTACAGAATCTGCTGCCTAATGTTGAAACAAACAATGATAATAGCTGTGAGTTTTACAGCGAAACAATCGATAACCAGAGTAGGTGAGAAAGAACAAGAGAGGTAATCTTCATTACAGAACAGGAGAAAAGTAGATACAGAGTGTAAGTGCATATCTGTCTATGTATATATGCGAGAGTAAGTATGTCAGTATATATATATCTTGTATATACTATTCTACCATATTTATATCTATCCTCTAATGTAGTTATGTCGCTGATTTTAGCAATATAAATTTGATTATAATGTATCTGAAACAATCGACAAGCACTATAATAATATGTAGTTTCTACTTTTGTTGAATCTGGGAAGGTAAATCGGAAACTCATCTAGGTTTGGGAAAATATAAAATAAATCAAATATTAAGTGTTAATGCAAAAGTTTTGATTGACCAAACTCAGTAACAGGCACAGAGATCTGAGTCTTGACCTGACCAAGGGAGGTGCCGTCAAGAGAAGATCTCGTAGTGACTAACCGTCTCTAAATATATTCTGCACAGATTTTATCTTTAGTAGATAATCTAGAGAATATCTAGAGAATATCTTTTCTGTTTAATATCTAAGTCGGTTACTAGGATTTTATCTTTAAAGATATTGTTTTATGTAAATCGATAACTATATATAGGAGACGTTAAGAGAAGGGAGTGGTAAGTTTTGTTGAGAGAAAATCTGGAAAGGAGGTGTTTTTAATAAAACGTTGGTAGAATCACTAGAGAGCTAGAGATCTAGTGTTTTACGTGTTTGTGCTTGGAGAGCCTGTTCTTCAAGTACGTGAGGGTGTATCCTGTTTTGATACGAGCTAATATAGTGAGGATTCACGTGTATCTAATATCCTTCCCTCTGTTGTTGTTTTCTGAATATCGAGTTCGTCGTCAGACTGTTACTCAGCACCTAGTTCCCCGTGAGTAACAACCTCACTAAGAACAACCGTTGTAAGATCCTACATTAAGAATTTGTTTAAGGTGTGTGCTAACTTGGACAGAAGGCAGTTAAGATAATAATCTTTAAGTTGTTGCTAGGTTGGTATTTTGTTCTAGTAGTCCGATTACTGCACATTATTTTTGGTTTATTTAATGCTTAAGCGTAATTTAAGTTGGGTAAAAGTGCTGATTTAGTGGATTTTTTTGGCAGTTGAGAAACATTGGGAAATTGGTGTTGATTTGATAGGAGTGGAATCAAACGATTAAGTAGTTAATTGGTAAGCTTTAAATGGGATTAATAAATTTTAGTAAAATGATTAAGTGATGGATTAAAATAATTAAGGAATCTGTTATAGAAATCGGTATTAATTATAAAGGAAAAACAATTATATTGTAAACTTGAATAATAAATGGGGTAAAAATGTGATAAACAAACATTACAATATATATATATATATAGTTAAGGATTAGGACGAGGAGGAACTTTAAAGTGCATACGAACTTAGAAAATTACGAGGATATGAATATATATACTTAAGTGTAACATTAAACTGGTGGGAGCACACCTAGATGTAATGGGATATAATTGGAATTGAATTATAAGGTTGGAAGGTACTTGTCTAAATAATATAATGCCATTAAGAATACTAACAATTATAAAAACCGGTATTAGAAGTACAATATGATCAAGAAGGAGAATTATAATCTTGATAAGCATTATAACTAAAGGAGGTATATATATATATAATTGGAAATTTTGGTAAATATGTATCTATACATATACATATGTATATATATAGTTGGCATTTTAATTGATAGGAACATGTGCATATATATATGTATATGTATATATATATATATATGTATGTATATAAAAGCTCGGCAACAGATGCAAGGGAGCATATATATACATATAAGATAAATAAGCAAAGAAAATTAATATGTTAAATATATATAGCATTGGAAATTGCAAGGACATAAGTTAGATAAACGGTAATTAAATACTAAGATACGTAGTTAAACGTTAAACTTAGAGAGATGTGCAAAGAGAATTATGTTATAGATATAAAAAATTTAACTCAATGAATTAAATGAATTATAGGATTGGGATAGCCAGGGCGTGAGCCAAGACTAGGAGAGCGTCTTCTTCCGTGTAAGGTATGGTTTCTTGTAGCTTTCTTGCTACCGAGTTATACTCGGCTTGTGTGCTAGTTGTTTGTGTGAAAAACTGTAACACCCCAACTGCTAATCACGCCATTACCTCTTAAACTGTCACAATTACCAATAAACTCACAGCGGAACTCTAAATACAACAGAGGGTGATACAACGCCATTAGCCACCCATATGGCTAACCAGGCTTATTTCACATACTGTAACGATTTGATGAACTGGAACAACCGAGTACACAATACATATACAATACTCAACTCACTTCTTTACTATACCGAGTCTACAATATATGGATGCCGACAACCTATTCGGTCTTACACCTCTTTCAATACATAAGTAATTAAATCTAACTACCCATGAAACCCACCGACCCCGTCCTACTCTCGAATGGTAACATCTTCGGTGTACCTGAAAAATAAAAACGTTGCCCCTAGGGGCTCAGCTTAACGCTGCATATGAAATTCGCATACCCCGAGCGCTAACCGGGGTACGCCAACTACTTTTTTCGGATATACATGGAGTTCATTTTAGTCAAACAACATGCATCATTGCAATACAATATATATTTGTCGGATATACTCAAGGAATCTACATCCAATCACGGAACACAATTCCTAACTAACATAACAAGGTTGTTAGTTGTATCAGTTTACTCTTAGACCTTGAGGGTTATACCTCACTATACCTTGTTTACTCATTCAATATCTCATCTGCTCTCTCGGGTTACTTATTCATATACACACCCATTCTCTTGGGCTACTCATTTTATACTCACCCATTCTCTCGGGTTACTTATACTCATTATCTCACCCACACTCTTGGGTTATTTATACTCAAGCTATTGTAGATTCTCGAGACGCTACAGGTCTCCTACGTCATGCTTGTTACTCTTAATACATTCTCAGGCCAAAACTCATGGCTCTCGAGCATAGTCTTACTTCTCCGGTTTCGACCCTACTCTGGGTCTAGCATGGTGGGAAGGTTCAACTAGCTCACGGAACTCTCTCTTAGTTCCTAACTCTTTTACATAGGTCCGACTACTCTCGGACTACTCTCATTCCTATACACTCCTCTCTCAGAGTTATATTAACATTATGTGTTTTAGTCTAGAAGCATCACTCTCAATGTTTCTAATGACTTTGGGAACAATACATAAGTTCGGTTAATCTTAGGTTTTAAGAGTTACCCATACGTTTCACTTACTCATACTTTCGGTTATTTTCTTATATCGGGTAAAATCCTCAAATAGGAGGTCGACCATGTCTCAAGGGAGATACTAATCCCTTAGGTCTCTTTTACCTTCTTTACTATTTCACATCTTCGAACTATCTTTAATCCTCTTGAAAAAGGTTCACTTATCTTTCCACTCTCATTTGTTTCGTGGATTAAGTCATTATGGTTTACTAACCGTTATCGGGCAGTTACTCAACCCGCACATCTCCTCACATACTAGGGAGTTCATATGTTTGCATTTCGTTATACTTTAACGGATAGTTTGTGTGTTTGCACGTTTTCGTTATCATAAGCATCGACCCGATCTATGGGTCTCTAGCCAAACGATACTCACTATGAGTCGGTCTTTACTCTATGTTAGACCACACTGGCATACAAGTATGTTAGCTCATTCAACATACAACAAGGCATACATAATCAAACAATGGATTATTTTCATGCTTTAGTCTTGATTAAGCCGGCACACAAACACACAAATCAACGTAACTCGGTTAGCACGCGGAGTATGAGAAAATCATACCTTTCACCGGAGTTAGCTCTACCGTGTGTTCCCTTGTTCCTTGGTTCACACTTGTTCCACTGATAATGTTTCAAACATTTTTATTAATACTATGTTCATACAGTACATTAGTAATTACTACTCCCGTACTTACCCCGTTATCCCGGTATACTTAATGTTCTCATACTCTCAACTCACTTGATTACTTTTCATACTTGTTTTCCTACTCATATACTTACTTTCCTACCATTGGTGTTACATTAATGATGTATTACCAAAGTCCTTTACATATGTACATATCCATATATATACATACATATGATTACTATGTTACTATTATTTTTTTATATATAAGTTAGGGCCGACCGACCCAACCCTTGGGTCGGTCCATTCCAGTAAGTTTTACGTCCTCTGAAATTTTCCCAACCGACCAAGAACTGTTCCGACCGACCCATACACCTCTGGGTCGGTCCATTACCGAGAGATTCAGTCATGTTGTCTAAGCTCCGACCGACCCACCGACCGACCCAACCTATGGGTCGGTAGAAGTCAGGAACTTCGACAACCGAGAATTCAAGTCCAACCGACCCACGACCGACTCACGGCTCCTGGGTCAGTCCGTTCCAATACTTTTATTTTTCGTTGCTTAAGCCCCGACCGACCCACCGACCGATCCAGCCTCTGGGTCGGTCGGTAGCAGAACATTGCTACAGACCTTGTTTTTCATCTCCTTTCTTACCCATTTCTTCCCCAATCTTCCTACATACATCCCAACATGATTTAGTGCCATTTAGGCTTCCTAAAATACCTCAATTCATCCACCAAATCCATTTACTACATTCCTTTCCCATTCTCATATGGATTTACACAATTTCCTCCCTTTCCATTCCTGCACACATAACAGTTTTTGTTCCTCTTATGCTACAGATTTTGAAACTCAATCCTCCCATCCAATACTTCCTCACCCAATGCCATTCCTAGCGTTCTAAATACCTCTCCTTACCATGCCAATTCATTTCCAAGCCTTTACACTACCTACACCCAAGTTCCAACACTCATTTTACAAAATCATGCACACTAATTTCATCCTAGTTCTACAATGCATTTTGATACCTCTCTTGCTACAGATTTTGCATCTTAACTTCACATACTACAACCATCTATCCATGGTTTCTACACAAATTTTGCCATAACTTGGCTACTTTCCTAACTTTGCCCAACACTCCTTTCTTCACATAATTCACCCTAAAACTAGCCAAACCCACAAGGGTTCTATCAGCACATAAATAAACCATCAAACTCATCAAACCCTCCAAATGCAACACAATACATAAATCATATAGTGCATAGCTCTTAGGCTCTTAAATCAAGCATTAATTCACAAATGCATTAAGAACTACCACAACTCTTCCTCACCTCAACAAATCACATTCCAATATACATTTGGGTTCATTCATTCTTTTATTTCCCCTTCCCAATTCTAGAAACATTAAATTAGGCTCCAAGGTAGTTATTTACCTCTTTTCACAAGCCTCTCTTCTTTTCACTCCACTTCTTCCTCTTCTCTTTTCTCTTGCTTGGAAATCGGCCAACGGCCACGGAATTGCCCATCTCCAAATCAACATTCAAGGCAAGAAATGAGTTCAAGTAGAAACACTTAAGCTAATTAATTAGAAATGCTTAAAGCTCTAAAATGGGTGATTACCTTAAAACCCTAAGATGGGGTTTTGGTCAAGAATCAAAGAGTAACTGTAACACCCCATCTCAATCCAAATGTGGTTTTGCAACTTAATAACATATATATAAATGTTACAGCGGAATTCAATACACTCCAGGACCTTGCCATGGTCTGATTGACAGAATATACCGAACATTAGTACATACCAACCTTAACCAAATACATGTCCTTCTTACAATCCCCTCACATCTTATACATCTTACTAACTCGAATTTCCATACGAGTGTACATGCACAACTCGTAGGCCACACTTAACCCGTAATGCTTGTACCCCATCTTACTCTCACGACGGCCGCCTTCTGACGTTCACCTGTGTAGTAAAAACAGCCCCCAAAGGGGGTCAGCACGAATGCTGGTATGATCCTCTCATGGCCCCCAAGCTAACGTGGCTACGACGACTAATTGTCAATAGCATGGGGGTTGATTAGATGCACAACATAATAGAAAGTGCAGTAAACAACAATCCAAATATGAACAATCAAAGTTCAAACATAATGAACGACTTAAATTCGTTCCCTTAATTAGAGAGTTAATTATTTAACTCCTAATCTTAGTCCATCCTTATCTTACCTCAATATTAGTCTTATCTTAGCCTTAGAAACAACCATCCTTTAAAAAGGAATGGATGTAGCTTATCTTAGTCTTAGTAACAACCATCCTTTAAAAAGGAATGGATGTAGCTTATCTTAGTCTTATAATACAAACCATCCTTTAAATAGGAATGGTTGCAACTTATCTCAAACCTTATCTTAATCTTAGAATACAAACCACTCTTTAAAATAGAAATGATTGTATCTTACCTCAATGTTTATTTTTGTCGGGTCAAAAGTAACCCTAGTCAATGAGCTATTGACTCCATTGGTTGAATAAACAACTTATCTTATAATTTAGGATTTAGGTGATCCTACCGCACCATCTTAATGCCTCCTACCTTGGACTGTATTTCCAATGTAGCTGAGCCGGCAACCGTCCCTAGGCAACAAGTCCGAAGACAAGTCCTTAAGCAGAAGTCGGATCTGCTTTTGAAATACCCCGTAATTAAAAATAGTGATTAATTAGGCTAATAAATAATTTAGAAGCTTAATTAAGTATAAATAATCATGAGGGAACAAATCCCGAAGAAAACGGATCCTTAAAACGGATTAAAATCACTAACGAACCTTAAAGCGTGTTTTTGGAGGTAACCGGGAAAACGTGTCTTTAAGCGGGTCAAATAGACTCATAACAATTTTGGTCAACTAAATAATCATTAATAAATATTAGTGAAGCTTTAGAACCAATAAAAATCCAGAAAACGAGAGATTAGTAAAAACTGTCAAAAACGGGAAGTTGTGGGGTAGAAATATAAATAACACAAACTTATGTGTCCAATATTGTAAAAAGAATTTTTAAAACCCATATGGGCTGTGTGTGTGTCCGATCCCACACCCCTCTCTCACACTCTCTTAAATCCCCCTTACTCACAAAACAACAAAATAATAAAGTGACCTCACACACTCACTTTTACCACTCTCTCTCCAATTCCCTCATTCTCCTCACAACACTCACGTACACACCCATCTCCCTCACTCTCTATTTCTCCTTCCTCCATGCGACATCAATGGAGAACATGAAGAACCACTAAAGTCCTCACCTTCTCTCCTCTTGTAAACCCCTCAAATCCCTTCCAAAAATTATAAAAATTACACCATTGTCTTCATCTCCTCAAGAGCAACACTTCCCTCTTTTCAAAATCCGGAAAAGAGCATTTTCATTTTCATGGGTATACCCCATTTGGAGCTTCAAGACTACCATTAGAATCACCTCCTTCTCCTTGTCGTTTTGAGGTAAAAATCTTCATGAAACTCCATCTTTTTCTAGCCCCTGTGGGCAAAATGAAATTTAGAAACTAAGCTCTTGTTACTCCTTGTGTTCTAGCCTATTTTGGCCTCATTGGTGGAGTTGGAATCTTGTTCTTGAGCCACTCCAAGCTTTATTTACACCCTTGCAAGGTAATGAGAATTCTAAACCCTAAAACCTACTTAAAGCTTAATAATAGTTAGGGTTAGTTTATAGTGTATTGAAATGTGCATGTATATGGGTTGCAGAGTAGAGAATTTGTGATTACAAAACCGGTAGAGAGAGAAGGAGGAAGAAGAAGAAGAGAAACAAGGTAAATTACATTCTTTTATGTAGCCTTGTATATACATGTATGTAACAGATTTTTAGGAAGCTAAAATGAGTATTGTAATTAGTATTGTAGTAATAGTGTAATGTGTAGGAGAACATAAGTATTTTGAACCTTTAAAAGACATGTAAAAACTATTGAAACCTAAATGGGAATTGTATGTAATGTGCAGGAATTTCTAATGTTGTTAGAGTGATATTTGTGTATGAGAGATTGAGCATATTTGTATTGGCTGTAAACAGGTGGGATAGATCATTTACATAAGTGAAACAATGTGGTGAGAATGTAAGATTTTAGGGGAGGTTATGTCAAAATTTATCTAGAATTAGAACACTTAATGAATTAGAAACTAGGTGACTAATATGTGTGTGTAGCAGATTTTGTTTGAGGAAGATAGAGGGTAGTTGAGAGAGATAGATAATGTATTCTAAATGCATTAGGAGTGTTGGAATTGTCAATAGAAGAGGGAGATGTAGAAGAGGAGTGTAAGTGTTAAAATCTGTAGCATAATGCTACTAGAGAAGAAGCTAGGTGAGTGTTGAAAAGAAACTTGGAAAATTATGTGAGTGAATTAATATAGAATTGTATAAGGAGTTAAGGAGTGAACTAGGGTGTATTAAGAGGTTTAATTAGTGTTATAACATGTGGGAATAAGTGTAGGAACAATGGGGAAGTAATGGGTAAAAGAGAGGACTGAAAACAGAAATAAAAATGCAAATACTGGGTCGGACCGAACTTGCGACCGGACTTGCAAGTTCGGTCGAGCCCAGACTTACAAAGACGGGAAAGCTTCTGGAATCGACCGGACTTGCGACCGGACTTGCAAGTTCGGTCGGACTAGAAAATTCTCCCGTCTGTAACCTACTGGAATGGACCGACCTTGCGACCGGACTTGCAAGGTCGGTCGACTCAAAAATTTTCCGTCGAGTAAGCTACTGGAATGGACCGACCATGCGACCGGACTTGCAAGGTCGGTCGGGCTAAAATTCGCCTGTAACGAAACTTACTGGAATGGACCGACCTTGGGACCGGACTTGCAAGGTCGGTCGGCCAGAAGAATTTCCGTAATCTGAGCTACTGGAATGGACCGGACTTGCAAGGTCGGTCGCAAGTCCGGTCCGGTCAAAAAAAAAGAAAAAAAATTATTATTTAAAATTAAATAATATATATATATATATATATACGCATATATATAGGTACATGTATGTAAGCATGCCAATGTTAAGTAGGGAAGTAAAACTTAAGGTAATGGAAAACAAGTAAGTAATATGTAAGTGTAAGAAGTATAAGGAAATAGTAAGTAAGAGTTAAATTAATGATAGTTATATTAATCACTCAATTGTATATATCATAGGATTTGATTTGTGACACCGAAGGACGTTTGGAATCACGTACAACGGTGAACGGTATAGATTCCTCATGCCCCGTATGCTATCTTGGTTACTCTGATTTGTGTGTTGTGTGCTAATTGATCACCAAATAAGATAAATGCACGAATCGAAGTTAATATGCATACTTGTGAATATGTGTGTTGTTGTATGTGTGAATATTTTCTTAAATCTTAGTTTGTATAATTCATGAAATGTATGGATGATAATGAATGTGTGTATGTATGATGTACTGTACCGTGACCGTTTATTATTGTGTTTGGACTTCTAACTTATTCCTAACAAGCTAACCAATCTAACTTAAATTGGTAATTAAATTGGAATGAGTAGAAGTCCGATATAGTTTCGGCCACGCGTGAGGATGCAGAGTCACGAGAGGTTGGCTCCAATTCCTGACTCTTAAAATGGTCCGCGGCCCAAATCCCTTAAGTGGGTAGCATCCCGGATTGGTGAGTCAAGTAAATCCCGAAGGTGGGACGGCGTAGTCCCCAGGGCCGGAGGTCCCGACGACTTAACTTGAGTATAAGTAAGTAAGTAAGAACGAGTAAGTAAAGTAAATGAAAGTAAGTAAATGTAAGTAAGAAAAAGTAAGTAATGAGTAAAAGAGTAAAAGCATTCCGATTAACCCGGATGCATAATTTGGCAAACCTTGTGAAGGTAAGTATTGTGAGCATTATTGTATTGTTGCCTTGGAATGAATAATGTATTGTAAATGAATGTATGTTGTATGCATGCATGTATGTATGAAATTAATGAATCGCATGTTTAGTGGACGTCAAATAGTCGGCGTGCCCTAGCTAGCACGCGGTATATGCGGAGTTTATACGCAGCGTTTGCTGAGCCCCTTGGGGCACCTTTTTTACTACACGCAGGTACTCGTGAAGGATGAAGACTAGGAGAGTTGAAGTTTAATTTCCTTGTCTTTCTTTTTGTCTGTAAACAATGAATGACGATTGGTGTACTGAGTAGTACATGGCTGTAGTTTCTGATTAGCCGGTGTACCATGGGGTACACCTTTTTGGATTTTGATAGAATGGGAATTGGTATAGATGAGTAGTCGGTAGAAACTCATTCTTTTGGAACTTAGAAATGATGTAATCGAATATACTTAAATACTCGGTGATCCAGGATGTAAGTATTTGGCATATGATATTTTGGTAAGTAATTTAGTAGCTCGGTATACTATGTTCATTAGACCGTGACTGTAAGTATAAAGTAAGCCTAGCTAGCCGTATGGGCGGTTAGCGGCGTTGTACCATCCGCCGTAGTAAGTAGTAATATTTCCGCTGCGAACTCGTAGGATTAACAGGACGATTAGACGGTAAGCATGGGATTAATGGTTGGGGTGTTACAAAAAGTGGTATCAGAGCGTAGTTACACTCTGATGTCCTTAGTACCGAGCATAGGGGATTACTGGGTTAGGATTTCAACCCTCTTAAGACGGATACTTAGAAACCTAACTAGGAACTACTGTTGTTAACAACGGATACCCTTGACGTTCTTAGGAACGATATCTTGCTTAAATTCCAAGACCTTTGAGTCATATCTTGCAAGCCTAATGTAACTGTTAAATATTCAGATGTCAGGAAGAGGTCCAGGTCGCCCTAGAGGAGGGGGCAATGACGGACCCGGCGCGCAGACGATAGCTGAGATCGTCGCCGACGGAAGCGCAGATGCTACCACAAGTAATCCAAGCTGTGCAAACAACTCAGCAAAACCAACAAACTCAAGTGGGGCCAATCCCTCCCCGCCACCCAGAGAAGCGAACTGGGTAAAAGCTGTAGCGGAACTCCGCCCTCCCTGCTTTAGGGGCGAGAGTGATCCGGCTAAGCTCGAAGCCTATATCTCCGAGATGGAGACGGCGTTCGAAACCCTCGAAGCTCCTGCTGGAGTTCGAGTCAGAGTTGCTGCTTATTATCTGAAGGATGCTGCGATGGATTGGTGGAAGCTAATCAAGCATGAGCACGTCAGCAACCCCATATTCGATTGGGAGTCCTTTGCATCACTCCTCCGATCCAAGTACTACCCGGAGCACGTGAAAACAAAGAAAAGGTTAGAATTAGATGCCTTGAAAATGACAGAGAAGATGACTGTCGACGAGTACTACCGCACCTTTACCTCCATCCTCCGTCTCCTCCCTGATCTAGGATACACCGGCCAGGTGTTGGTCGATCGCTTCTATGGCGGTCTGAGCCATCGCCTTCGGTACGGTATGGGCTACACTAGATTTACCTCCTTTAAGGTAAATATCGGTTAACCGTTAGTATCATTTCAATTCCTTAAATTCCTTGAATTCTTTGAATCTTTCCTTATCCTGTCTTAAATGAGAATCCCGGCTAATACCTGAGATTTCAGGAGTTTTATCACGCGGCTTCTCGCGTTGAAATCACTTGCCAATTAAGGGATGAAGAGACCGCGCTGAAGCGCAAAGCCAACAACAAAAACACCAGTACTGAGGAGCATAACCAGGGGAAGAGTTGGAAGAAGAGAAGAAGAAGGGGAATTTCTTTCAGCAATCCCAAAAGAAATCCCCAGGTGAGAGCAGTGCCCATGCTGAGCAGGGCAAACCAGTTGAGCTTCTTCAGCTTGGTTATTCTGCACCGGTGGCAGAAAAGCCACTGAGATCACACCCACCAAAGGGTAAACTTCTATTCCTAAATCGTAATCGTACAAGTAATGTATCTAGTATATCCACGCACACATGTGCTAACCCTCTAACCACAGGTTCTAGCTCCGGTGTTGCCAAAACCATCTCCGATGGCCGCACCTATGTGTGCAGAAAGTGCAACCTAGACCATCCCGGCAAGGACTGCTATGGGAGAGATATCAAGTGCTACAATTGCCAGAAGCTAGGACACACGGCCAACAGATGCCCAGAGAGCACCAAGCCAAAGGGGAACTTCCAAAACTACAAACAGAGGGAAGGCAAGGAGGTTGCATCTGGTGATGCTCCAGCCCAGAAGGCACCACAGGGACAGGGATCCGGGGAACCTCCGAGGGGTGACCTTAGAGGCAGCCTGTCCTTCACGTGATAGAGTGATGGGTCCGGTTCTAAGTCGGCCCCAGGGTAATAATCTAAAACCTTTAATCCTTGCAGTAGCAGTCTAAGTGTTAGGGTAACTGTATGAGTGAATGCATGAGTAAATAAAAGAAGTGTGTATTCAGCATGAAATGAGTTGAAACTAGTACTCACCGTAGATGAAATTTGTAACCATAGGAAGGCTTAGTATCTGTTACCCGATACTGGTTAAACTTGAATCAAGAGAGGTCGACATCACCAACCACGACTACACCAACGAACAGTGTCAGGTCATCGACCAGGTATGATCTTATTAAGGGGATACC
Source organism: Limonium bicolor (assembly GCA_023374045.1). Classification (NCBI taxonomy): domain Eukaryota; kingdom Viridiplantae; phylum Streptophyta; class Magnoliopsida; order Caryophyllales; family Plumbaginaceae; genus Limonium; species Limonium bicolor. Next base: position 287,420,520 of record CM041782.1, read on the forward strand.
TGACACCGAAGCACAAATTTCAATTTTACGACGATGCAACGAGCTAGGAACGGGTCAAGGTGGATTTACACACCCGAATCCCCCGGTGGAGCGAAGATGAAGTGAAGATGATGGCTTGGGAAAGGACTGGAATCCTTATACCAAGACATACCAGGAGACACGAACAAGATGGAGCGACGCCACGACATACCACCAGAGTTCAGACACTCGTCACAACATGCAGTAGAACTTGCACAACAATGCGACATGAACCGATCCCCGCACTTGAAGCGGACCTCTGTATCGTCAACTTCTATGAGAAAGAAGGACGACTTGGGATTACACCAAGACAAGGACGAGACAGCGGAATTATTGAACAAGAGTGCCCGTAGTGTCTTGGTCCATTGGTGATTCAGTCTTCCTGTATAGCGAGCAGAAGCGGTGGACCTCGCAGCGAAATTGGTATTGAGATCAGGAGATGTCTAATCATGGGTGGAAACTCTAGGATGCTGTATCAGGATCAACAAGATCAAGTGAATACGGCACGCCGACAATAATCAATGCCACACACATGAAACCAGGACGCTGAACCTTACCTTTAGGAAGTATTAAATTCATGTATATGTAATTATTAGAACGTGTATTAGAGACACGACTGTATGATGGTTGGTTTATCAATAAAGAGTGGTTGATTTAATTCCACTTGTGTCCACCATCAATACTTATCCAATTGTGAATCCAATAGGTTGTGGACTCGGTACCGAAGGTAACCTGAGCATCCTCACCAAAGCACAAGCCGGCAGAAGCGGCACCATCTTAACGGGAACATTCCCAGTAAATGGCATTGATGCCAATGTGTTATTCGACTCCGGCGCCTCTCACACCTTCGTATCACCATCTTTCGTGAAGAGGTTGAAGCTAGATGCGGATGAGCTACCGAACTTCATGGTTACTCTCCCATCGAAGGAGCGAGTAAAGTGCACCAAGTATTATCAATCAGCCACAATCCAAATCAAAAGCGAATCGTTTCCCATTTCCTTCATCGAATTCAATGGATTGGGATTCGACTTAATCATTGGAATGAATTGGTTGGAGCGGCACAAGGGTAGAATCTTCTGCGCCGAGCATCGTTTGCTGCTCAAGAGTCCTTCTAGGGTTACCGTATCTTACCGCCAGAGATCGAGAGAGCCTTCGACCACACTTATATCTGCCATGGCTATGTACCGGGAGCTCAGAAAGGGCCAGGAGGTGTATCTATGTTATGTACAAGACCTGGAGCGAGATCCAGAGTTCAGTGATGATGTACCCATTGTATCTGAATTTCCCGATGTATTCCCTAAGGAGCTACCCGGCATGCCACCTCCGAGAGCAGTGGAATTCGAAATTGATCTATTGCCAGGTACCGGTCCCATTGCTAGGGCACCGTACCGCATGGCACCTGCTGAAATGACTGAACTGAAAGAGCAACTACGAGACCTTTTAGACAAAGGGTTTATACGCCCGAGCGTATCACCCTGGGGAGCACCGGTTCTCTTCGTGAAGAAGAAGGACGGTAGCCTCCGACTTTGTATTGACTACCGCGAGCTGAATGCGGTCACAGTCAAGAATAAATACCCACTACCACGTATCGACGACCTATTCGACCAGTTGAAAGGAGCCTCAGTCTTCTCCAAGATCGACCTCCGTTCAGGGTACCATCAGATTGCAATCAAAGAACAAGACATTGAGAAAACGGCATTCCGTACCAGATATGGCCACTACGAATTCACAGTGATGTCATTCGGTTTGTCAAATGCACCAGCTAAATTCATGGACCTCATGAATCGATTATTCAGTGAGCAGTTGGACACTTCAGTGGTTGTCTTCATCGACGACATACTTGTATACTCAAAATCAGCAAAGGAACATGAAACCCATTTGAGGAAAGTACTAGAGACACTGCGCGAGAACCAGCTGTATGCGAAGTTCTCTAAATGCGAGTTCTGGCTTGATCAGGTATCATTCCTTGGACATGTCATCTCGAGCGCAGGTATCTCAGTTGACCCTTCTAAGATAGAAGCTGTACGATCATGGCCTAGACCCAAGACTGTTACCGACATTAGGAGCTTTCTTGGTCTAGCCGGTTACTACCGAAGATTTGTAAGGGACTTCTCGAAAGTCGCTAAGCCCATGACTACATTGATGAAGAAAGATGCACCGTTTGTATGGACACACGAGTGCGAGTTATCATTTCAGAAACTAAAAGACTCATTGACCTCAGCGCCCGTCCTTACTCTTCCAGAAGGAACAGAGGGATTTGAGGTGTACTGTGATGCATCAGGTAAAGGAATGGGATGCGTACTCATACAGCATGACAAGGTTGTCGCTTATGCCTCCCGCCAGCTGAAAAAGCATGAGGAGAATTACCCGACTCACGATTTAGAGTTAGGAGCCATTGTCTTTGCCTTGAAGATATGGCGAAACTATCTCTATGGGGTAAGCATCACCATCTACTCCGACCACAAGAGCTTACAGTATGTATTCACTCAGAAAGAATTGAACTTGAGACAGAGAAGATGGATGGAATTTCTTTCAGATTATGACATCAACTTGCAATATAAGGAAGGGAAGGCAAACATTGTAGCCGACGCCCTGAGCCGTCGAGCACACTCGCTCCATTCGCTACTCGCTTCTTCTATCTTGGTTGACGAGGTGCGAGACGCTCAGTTGAGCGACCCTTACCTAACCGAAATCAGACACAAGATCGAGAATGGTACATTTGAGAAGAAGAAGTATGACTTCAAGCTACATGAAGATGGTTTGATTCGGTTGAATGGCAGGCTATGCGTCCCCCGAAGCAATGCTGAGCTAAGGGATCGCATCCTGCGAGAGTCACACTGTTCCACATTGTCAGTCCATCCGGGAGCCTCCAAGATGTACAAAGACATGAAGAGGTACTTCTGGTGGTCTGGAATGAAATCAGATGTGACAGAATTTGTATTGAGATGCTTAACATGCCAAAAGGTGAAATTTGAACATCGTAGACCGGGCGGAATGGTACAATCTATGCCAGTTCCGGAGTGGAAATTTCATGATATCTCCATGGATTTTGTTGTAGGACTCCCACCTGCCAGGGGAGGACTCAACATGATCTGGGTTGTAGTCGATCGCCTTACCAAGGTTGTCAGATTCATACCGATGAAGGACACCTGGAAGGTAGTAAAGCTAGCTGAGCTTTTCGATAAGGAGATTATCAGACACCACGGAGTCCCTAAGACTATAGTATCTGACCGCGACACCAGATTTCTCTCGAGATACTGGAGAGCTACACGGGAAGCGTTGGGTACAGAATTGAAGTTGAGTACCGCCTTCCATCCTCAGACCGACGGTCAGACAGAAAGGACCATCCAGACACTGGAGGACATGCTTCGGGCATGTGCCTTAGACTTTCAGGGGAGTTGGTTAGATAAGCTTCATCTTATCGAGTTCTCGTATAATAATAGTTATCATGCCTCGATTAAGATGTCGCCTTTCCAAGCTCTATACGGTAGACCTTGCCGTACACCCTTGTGTTGGGATGAGTCAAGTGAAGCGGTCATAATAGGACCGGAGTATCTGGAGCAAGTACAAGCTGAAGTTCAGCAGATTAGAGCTAACATGAAGGCAGCCCAAGATAGACAGAAATCCTATGCGGATGTGAGACGACACGACCTTGAGTTCGCTGTGGGCGACCAAGTGTTCTTGCGAGTTTCACCTATGAAGGGTGTCTTCCGATTTGGCCAGAAGGGCAAGCTAAGCCCAAAATTTGTAGGGCCGTACACTATCACCGAAAGAGTTGGATCCGTAGCCTACAGGTTAGCACTACCTGAGGACTTGGGGCGTGTCCATGATGTATTTCATGTGTCACAACTCAAGAAGTATATTGCTGATCCTTCTCATGTGTTAGAGCCCGAGCACTTATCCATTGAGCCAAACATGAGATATGTTGAAACCCCAGTAAGAATCCTCGATAGGAAGACCAGAGACACTCGCCATAAGTCTATACGAATGGTGAAGGTCCTATGGTCAAACCATGATGTCGAAGAAGCGACATGGGAGTTGGAAGATGCCATGAAGGCTAAGTACCCACAGCTGTTCATAGACTAGAGAGTCTAGCATTTAGCAATACGGGTACGGGTCGTACCCCTTTTAAGGGGGGTAGAGCCCTTTTGCTTTTTGCATTGCTTCGGGGTAAGCATTGCTTAGTGTGTAGGTATTGTAATAAATGTTTGTATGGCACATGTAGTGTAAGTGAATTGGTATGTGTATGTATGTGTAATGTGTAGTGTATGAATGTACTTGTACGATGTGTGATGGATACGTAATGTGTATTGTGAATGGTAATGATGTACTGCGTATTGTGGAATGGTATGTATGGAAAATGTCGAATTGTGTATGATGCTTGAAGTGTGTATGTTTGCAATGTGGAATGGAGTAAACACCTCATAGGTGGTAGTAAGACACATTAGTGCAATTGGTTTGCCTAATGAGTAGAATTACTAAACTATTAACCCTGAGCAACTTTGAGGGCAAAGTTTCTTAAGGGGGGTAGATTGAAATACCCCGTAATTAAAAATAGTGATTAATTAGGCTAATAAATAATTTAGAAGCTTAATTAAGTATAAATAATCATGAGGGAACAAATCTTGAAGAAAACGGATCCTTAAAACGGATTAAAATCACTAACGAACCTTAAAGCGTTTTTTCGAGGTAACCGGGAAAACGTCTTTAAGCGGGTCAAATAGACTCGTAACAATTTTGGTCAACTAAATAATCATTAATAAATATTAGTGAAGCTTTAGAACCAATAAAAATCAAGAAAACGAGAGATTAGTAAAAACTGTCAAAAACGGGAAGTGTGGGGTAGACATATAAATAACACAAACTTATGTGTCCAATATTGTAAAAAGAATTTTTAAAACCCATATGGGCTGTGTGTGTGTCCGATCCCACACCCCTCTCTCACACTCTCTTAAATCCCCCTTACTCACAAAACAACAAAATAATAAAGTGACCTCACACACTCACTTTTACCACTCTCTCTCCAATTCCCTCATTCTCCTCACAACACTCACGTACACACCCATCTCCCTCACTCTCTATTTCTCCTTCCTCCATGCGACATCAATGGAGAACATGAAGAACCACTAAAGTCCTCACCTTCTCTCCTCTTGTAAACCCCTCAAATCCCTTCCAAAAATTATAAAAATTACACCATTGTCTTCCTCTCCTCAAGAGCAACACTTCCCTCTTTTCAAAATCCGGAAAAGAGCATTTTCATTTTCATGGGTATACCCCATTTGGAGCTTCAAGACTACCATTAGAATCACCTCCTTCTCCTTGACATTTTGAGGTAAAAATCTTCATGAAACTCCATCTTTTTCTAGCCCTTATGGGCAAAACGAAATTTAGAAACTAAGCTCTTGTTACTCCTTGTGTTCTAGCCGATTTTGGCCTCATTGGTGGAGTTGGAATCTTGTTCTTGAGCCACTCCAAGCTTTATTTACACCCTTGCAAGGTAATGAGAATTCTAAACCCTAAAACCTACTTAAAGCTTAATAATAGTTAGGGTTAGTTTATAGTGTATTGAAATGTGTATGTATATGGGTTGTAGAGTAGAGAATTTGTGATTACAAAACCGGTAGAGAGAGAAGGAGGAAGAAGAAGCAAGAAGAAGAAGAGAAACAAGGTAAATTACATTCTTTTATGTAGCCTTGTATATACATGTATGTAACAGATTTTTAGGAAGCTAAAATGAGTATTGTAATTAGTAGTGTAGTAATAGTGTAATGTGTAGAGAACATAAGTATTTTGAACCTTTAAAAGACATGTAAAAACTATTGAAACCTAAATGGGAATTGTATGTAATGTGCAGGAATTTCTAATGTTGTTAGAGTGGTATTTGTGTATGAGAGATTGAGTATATTTGTATTGGCTGTAAACAGGTGGGATAGATCATTTACATGAGTGAAACAATGTGGTGAGAATGTAAGATTTTAGGGGAGGTTATGTCAAAATTTTCTAGAATTAGAACACTTAATGAATTAGAAACTAGGTGACTGATATGTGTGTGTAGCAGATTTTGTTTGAGGAAGATAGAGGGTAGTCGAGAGAGATAGATAATGTATTCTAAATGCATTAGGAGTGTTGGAATTGTCAATAGAAGAGGGAGATGTAGAAGAGGAGTGTAAGTGTTAAAATCTGTAGCATAATGCAACTAGAGAAGAAGCTAGGTGAGTGTTGAAAAGAAACTTGGAAAATTATGTGAGTGAATTAGTATAGAATTGTGTAAGGAGTTAAGGAGTGAACTAGGGTGTATTAAGAGGTTTAATTAGTGTTATAACATGTGGGAATAAGTGTAGGAACAATGGGGAAGTAATGGGTAAAAGAGAGGACTGAAAATAGAAATAAAAATGCAAATACTGGGTCGGACCGAACTTGCGACCGGACTTGCAAGTTCGGTCGAGCCTAGACTTACAAAGACGGGAAAGCTTCTGGAATCGACCGGACTTGCGACCGGACTTGCAAGTTCGGTCGGACTAGAAAATTCTCCCGTCTGTAACCTACTGGAATGGACCGACCTTGCGACCGGACTTGCAAGGTCGGTCGACTCAAAAATTTTCCGTCGAGTAAGCTACTGGAATGGACCGACCTTGCGACCGGACTTGCAAGGTCGGTCGGGCTAAAATTCGCCTGTAACGAAACTTACTGGAATGGACCGACCTTAGGACCGGACATGCAAGGTCGGTCGACTCCAGAATTTCGAAACCAAAACTTACTGGAATGGACCGACCTTGGGACCGGACTTGCAAGGTCGGTCGGCCAGAAGAATTTCCATAATCTGAGCTACTGGAATGGACCGGACTTGCAAGGTCAGTCGCAAGTCCGGTCCGGTCAAAAAAAAAGAAAAAAAAATTATTACTTAAATTAAATAACACACACATATATATATATATATATATATATTATATATACACACATATATATATATATACACATATATATATAGGTACATGTATGTAAGCATGCCAATGTTAAGTAGGGAAGTAAAACTTAAGGTAATGGAAAACAAGTAAGTAATATGTAAGTGTAAGAAGTATAAGGACATAGTAAGTAAGAGTTAAATTAATGATAGTTATATTAATCACTCAATTGTATATATCATAGGATTTGATTTGTGACACCGAAGGACCTTTGGAATCACGTACAACGGTGAACGGTATGGATTCCTCATGCCCCGTATGCTATCTTGGTTACTCTGATTTGTGTGGTGTGTGCTAATTGATCACCAAATAAGATAAATGCGCGAATCGGAGTTAATATGCATACTTGTGAATATGTAGTGTTGTATGTTGTGAATATTTTCTTAAATCTTACTTTGTATAATTCATGAAATGTATGGATGATAATGAATGTGTGTATGTATGATGTACTGTACCGTGACCGTTTATTATTGTGTTTGGACTTCTAACTTATTCCTAACAAGCTAACCAATCTAACTTAAATTGGTAATTAAATTGGAATGAGTAGAAGTCCGATATAGTTTCGGCCACGCGTGAGGATGCGGAGTCACGAGAGGTTGGCTCCAATTCCTGACTCTAAACTGGTCCGCGGCCCAAATCCCTTAAGCGGGTAGCATCCCGGATTGGTGAGTCAAGTAAATCCCGGAGGTGGGACGGCGTAGTCCCCAAGGCCGGAGGTCCCGACGACTTAACTTGAGTATAAGTAAGTAAGTAAGAACGAGTAAGTAACGTAAATGAAAGTAAGTAAATGTAAGTAAGAAAAAGTAAGTAATGAGTAAAAGAGTAAAAGCATTCCGATTAACCCGGATGCATAATTTGGCTAACCTTGTGAAGGTAAGTATTGTGAGCATTATTGTATTGTTGCCTTGGAATGAATAATGTATTGTGAATGAATGTATGTTGTATGCAAGCATGTATGTATGAAATTAATGAATCGCATGTTTAGTGGACGTCAAATAGTCGGCGTGCCCTAGCTAGCACGCGGTATATGCGGATTTTATATGCAGCGTTTGCTGAGCCCCTTGGGGCACCATTTTTACTACACGCAGGTACTCGTGAAGGATGAAGACTAGGAGAGTTGAAGTTTAATTTCCTTGTCTTTCTTTTTGTCTGTAAACAATGAATGATGATTGGTGTACTGAGTAGTACATGGCTGTAGTTTCTGATTAGCCGGTGTACCATGGGGTACACCTTTTTTGATTTTGATAGAATAGGAATTGGTATAGATGAGTAGCCGGTAGAAACTCATTCTTTTGGAACTTAGAAATGATGTAATCGAATATACTTAAATACTCGGTGATCCAGGATGTAAGTATTTGGCATATGATATTTTGGTAAGTAATTTAGTAGCTCGGTATACTATGTTCATCAGACCGTGACTGTAAGTATAAGGTAAGCCTAGCTAGCCGTATGGGCGGTTAGCGGCGTTGTACCACCCGCCGTAGTAAGTAGTAATATTTCCGCTGCGAACTCGTAGGATTAACAGGACGATTAGACGGTAAGCATGGGATTAACGGTTGGGGTGTTACAGCTTTAGATACCGACCCCCTTATTCCTTAGCATGCATGACCGGAGTCAGTCTCGGGTTCCTCACTCCCCCCCCTTAAGTTCCAGTTAGTAGAAGTCTCAAGACAATGTTTGTTTGTTAACCTCTTTTGGTTTATAACAAACTAATATTAGGGAGCGTTCCTTAGTCTCACTCAATTCCTTACTAAACGTTGGTTATAAAGTTCTCACAGTAAGTTGTGTTAGTTTTCAAACATCACACAACAATACAATAAACATAATGTTCCGGTTGCATGCTTTATCTTGTTTAGTGAGCACACAAAACAAATAGCACACAAGCCGAGGGACACCTCGTTAGCAAGCAGGTCACAAGAAGAACTGTACCGTTCACCGTTGGTCGCTCGGTTGCTTACTCTCTTCCGGAGTCCAAGTACTCAAGCCCTAAAACATTCATTCAGTTTTAGGTTGTTAATCACTTAACTTACTTCAACTTATTTAACTTACTTAACCCTTAATGACTCCCCACCTAACACCTCTTAAGTTTTACAACTTATTCTTACAACCTAAACTTAAACTTTTAAGTTTATACTTATCTTAATCCCTTAGGTCTTTATACCTCTAATCATCAATGCCCTCTTAATGGGGTACCATTATACCTCTAAACTTTCTTAGGGTTTCTTTATTTTTTTTTTACAACTTAAGGGTCGACCGACCCTACCGACCGACCTTACCCAAGGTCGGTCCATTCCAGAACTTATCGCCGTTTGAAAATTTTACCCCGACCGACCTTGCAAGTCTGGTCCCTAAGGTCGGTCCATTCCCGAGAGTTTTCCCCGTTGAAAATTTAAGCCCGACCGACCTTGCCAAGGTCGGTCCCAAGTTCGGTCGATTCCAGAGACTCAATTCGTACACAAAATACAAGCCCGACCGAACTTGTAAGTCCGGTCCCCAAGTTCGGTCGATTCCAGAAACTCTTTCCCGTAGTGTAAACCAAGCTCAACCGACCTTGCATGTCCGGTCCCTAAGGTCGGTCGGCTCCAGAACCTTGTTTCTAAATTCCCATTTGACTCCAAACTTCTCCACAAGTTCCCCCATGTGTCCTAATACCACTTAGCCACTTAAACTCACCTTAGAACTGAAATACCCCAAACCTTAATATATTGTATAAACACTTAAATATGGTGTATTAAGACTAAAAAGAGTCTTAGAAACATTAATAAACAAATTTAAACAAAAGGAAACACAAAATGTGCTTTAAAGTCAATAAGAGCCAAAATGTGCTCTAAGCTTGGGATAAACTTGGTTAAGACCTAGTGAACTTATCAAGACCTCATTTATACACTAATGAACATATTAAATCAATTACCAAAGAAAACCAAGCTTGAAAACAAGTTTAAACACAAAATGTGCTTTAAGGAGTCTTAAAGCACATTTTTGAAAAATTGTCTTGTAAATGAGTTTTGAGTGGCTAGATGTCCATCATTACTCTTAAATACATATGTGTACTATATAATATCACATTTGGGTGTCTATATTAGTGGGAAATCAAAAATTTTACTTCTATGTGCCTTGTTTTATGAATAGTAACTTTTATAAGCTATTTTGTAACATATGTTTGTATAAGTAATTAAATTGACAAACAAAGACTATATTACCCTCCTACTACTATTTGGGGCCGGTTTTTAAGGTTGGTGACACACCACCCTTGTTAGCTTGTTAAGAAAATAAGTAAACTACTTAAGTACCCTTTTTACTTTATAAGTATAAATATCTTCATAAAGCAAGTTCTATCTTATTCTCTCATTTCTTTCCTTGCTCACACGGTTTCCCACCTCTCTTCTTCCTTCTTCTTGCTGCTCTCTCACGGTAATACTACTACCTCCATTAGAACTCCCACTTTGATCTCTTGTAAAACCTTGCTCACTTGTCCAAATCAAAAACAAACACCACCAATCTCTTCCTCTCATCAAGCTCTTCATTCCTATCTTCTCAAAAGTCCAAGACAACCATTTCGGTGCCATGGAGTTTCTCCATTGAAGGAGCTTGAGCTTGTCTTTTTACATATTGTTACTCTCCTTTGCTTCTAGGTAAGGAATCTCAAACAAAAATCAAGTTTCCTCCTTGTTTTTGTCATGTCCGAAAATATATATTGAAGGAGCTTTTTATGTGACCTTGTTCTAGCTTCATTCCAACTCTTCATGGACTAGGTGGAGTCCTCTCTTGCTAGATATCCAAACTCTCTTCAAAGAGCAAGGTAAAACAACTACATTAATGTTTTGAAACAATGTAAAACTAGGGTTTACAATGAGATGGAGCTTATAGCTTGAATACTCATTATAATGTGTGTATGTTGTTTAGAACTTGTCAAAGAATCAAGTACTCTATCGGTTTTCTAAAGGAAACAAGGAAGAAGTTATTTTGCAAAAGAGGTAAATCTACTAACCTAATGTTGTTTTAATGCCTTAGGAGAAATGAGCTTATAAATGCTTATTAAAACTACCTAAAGAGCCAATGGTGAATGACTTAGTAAAGTGTTCTCAAGAGCTTAGTAAAAGGCATATGTGTGTTGAGTGTATTTGCAGGTTAAAGGCAAATATATTGTGGAAATTCAGTGTTTATGATTTATGCACCTTAAGGGCCTAAGAGCCATGTCATTTAAGGGCCTAAGTGCCATGCAATTTAAATTATGCACTATATTGTGATGTAGTGCTTTGTGAGTGAAGTTTGTGTATAATAAGTACTTGATGGATTTTTAAGTGTTCTTGGTTGTTTGTTGGTAAAAACAAGGTGTTTTGGTTTAGTAATGTTCTAGGAGAACCTATGTCAAAATTTAGGTAACAAATGTGAAGTTCTAAGTGTTAAAATGAGTTTGATAAGTTAAGGAGTATTTAAAATGGTTAAGTGTTATTCTTGTGTAGGAAACATGCATTAAGGTGGTTTAGGATGTAACAAGGACTTAGGCATGAGCTTGAGATTTTAGTATGTACCAAAGTCACTTTGGGACTTAGGTAAAGACTTAGGCAAACTTTGGTAAATAAGGAGAAAGTGTAAACTTGGAAAGGAACTTCAAGAAGGATATAAGGAATTAGTGTGAGAGATGATGCTTGGGAGATGATGTTAAGATAAGGAGAAAACATTTTGGGATAGTAGTTATCATGGGTGAGAAACACCATTTAGAAACCTAGTGTAAAATGTTGTAAGTGTTAGGAATTTTGTGAAGAAATAAGTAAAGGTTTAAGGAATTAGAAAATGAGTTTCATGAATGTTGTATGTGGATATAAGGGTACCAAAGGTTGTTAGGAAGCATTAGGAGGCTTTGGAGGAATTTGGTTAAGTGTTTAAAGGCTTAGAAATTGAGTATAATGGCACGTCCGAACTTCCGTCCGAACTTGGAAGCTCGGACATGCCCTGTTACGCTTACAGTTTTCTGGATTTTAGGTAGTGTCCGAACTACCGTCCGAATTTGGAAGTTCGGACGCACCTGTTGTTTCTTAGGGATTATCCTCGAACTGTGTCCGAACTTTGGAAGTCCGGACACATGTTCGGACGTATGGATTTCTGGTTAGGATTTTCCTCGACTCATGTCCGAACTTCCGAAGTCCGGACACAAGTTCGGACATGTGTCTGTTTTCTGTCTAAAATCACGGCTTGTGTCCGAACTTGGAAGCTCGGACACAAGTTCGGACAGGCCACTGTATGGACCAAAAATTATTGTTTTAAGATAGGAATTGTTATCTAAAAATGGTAGTTGGTTAGTAATGATATTATAAGGTTATGTGAGACATGTTAGGTGGGTTTAAAGGCAATTAAAAAGGATGAAAGTTGTAACAAGTGTAAAATAAAAATAAACTAGTAATGTTGAGTAGATAATGTTAATAATGGACTAGTGCGTTAATTAACCGACGTTACTAATGTGTTTAGGATTCTCTCAAGGTGGAAACCAGTCGAGGCAAGGACCGAGGTATGGTTTTCTTGCAGTCTGTTGTCTAGCGGTTTACACCGGTTTGTGTGTTGTATGTTTTTCTGTGTGTTTACAACGTTATAAGATTTAAACATGTAATGAGTTTACAGTTGTTCATAATATTGTGATGTGGTGTTGTGACTCATTTCCCTTGTGTGTGTCTAACATGACTTACCACCTATTGTGTGTTGGTTGTTAAGTTCCACTATGAACTTCTAACAAGTGTTAACTGGGAAGTGAGGAATCCGGTTGTCCGGTCATGCATGTAAGTTAAGAGTAGATATCTGAATCAGATTCGACTCTTATGTTGTTAAGATTGTTCTCCTTAAATTGGCGTTCGATCTCCCGCTAGCTTCTTCCAAAGCTTACCTATTCTGACTTATGATCGGTTTAGTGGGAACCTGTGTTTGTGTGGTGTGTTCGGGTCACTAAATCCGAACCATCTGTGACTTAAGTTACTCGTTCGCCTAACAGAACGGTAATGAGTGTGTTTAACGAGCTTAACATGAGGGTGAATCACTCTCTAGGCTCTTATGTTATTTGACCCTTGTGGTTTGTTATTGTGGAACTAAGATCCACCGTGTATGTGATAATGAGCTGTGCACTACTGATGCCGTGCTCCATGTTATGTTATGTATGTAAATAAATGCCATGTTATCATGACAATTAGCTGCGCGTATCCCGGTAGCCGATGGGCTGCGCGTTAGCCATACCAGCCAAGGGTTGCTGACCCCCTCGGGGGATCCATATTTCTTATACTGCAGGATGAGGATCGAAGAAGCGGAGTGGCTTTAGATCCTAGGATGCAATTACTTTTGTATACTTTGGATGTTGGCCCGGGATGCGCCTGTGCTCCTGTGGCGTTATATACTTTTGGTTGTTACGTATACAGTGATATTATACAGTGAAGGATGTATGTAACACTCGGTATTGTACATGATGTAATTATGGTTTAGTTTTATGCTCGGGAGTCTGATCATCAGACCGGTACAATTGTATTTCTTCTGCCTTGTCAATCACGTGGGTGGTTGACGGCGTTGTAGCACCAAAGCGTTAGTTACTGTTTAGTTATTTATTTCCGCTGCGATTTCATTTAGTATCATGTGCGTATTAGGGGTGTTACAAGAACTTCCACCAAACTCTCCAAAACAATTTCCAAAGATCTTCTTAAACATTCACTCAATTCTTTTAAAACTCCTAACACTTAGGACTTATTTCCTTACATTTCCAACTTGTAACCTTACCAAAACTTCAACTAACCCAAGTGTTCCCTCCTTAACAGTTTGAGCACTTCATAGACATCATCTTTTCCATCTTCAGCTCATTTACCAAAACTTCCTCAAGTCCTTTTGCGTATCCATGCACAAATTCCTCTCTTTTCCATTTGTTACTCATCATTCCTAAACTCTTGGACATACTTAAACATTTCTTCCCATCCTCTTAGCACCTTAACCTTGTTCTTCTTTACCTTGACCTTCCTACACCCTCCTTAGACACATACATCCCTTTTACTCAATTTACTCACCATTCTCGTGATCTTACTCTCTTATACATTCCTAGCCGATTTCCTCGACAATCGACAACATTCTTCTTCAATCTTCACTCCCATCACCTAAGTCCACTCATTACCATCTAAACTAAAACCTTATTGTTCCACTACTAGCATCATCACTACTTACACAAGCTTCCCAAAACTTTCATTGATATATTCCCTAGTTCATACCTAAATCACCTTAAAGAATTATACACCTTCTCCTCCAAATTTTGCACAAGTCTTACCATTCCTCTTACCATGACTTTGGTGTGTTCAATACACCCACCAATCCTCTAATTCTTCCTAGGCAACTCTAGGTCATTCTCATGCTCAAGAACTCCTTAGTTAACTCATTTCCACTCAAATTCCTTTTAATGATCCCAAGTGAATCCTAGGGCATCTTAACTCACCACTACCACTTAAACACTTTGTTTTCTACTCAAATTTCGCCATAGCTTCTATAGTACATTATCATGCCCAAATGCATTGTTTTCCTCATTCAACCATCTCACACACGTCAAGTTATTTCTCATCATATTTTATCACCCAAACCAACTCATTCACAACAAACTCAATATATTGCAATAATCTTAAATTGCATAGCACTAAGGCTCTTAAATGACATGGCTCTTAGGCCCTTAAATAACTTAAACTTAAACACTGAATTTCCCACATATAAAAGCTTTCAACCTGCAAATAGACCCATCAATCTCATAGTAGTTATAATGCTCTAAAAATCCATCTTAGACTTATATTACTAACTCATTCCCATTGGCTCCTTAGTCACAAGTTCACAAGCTTGTTTAAATTCCTTTTCCTAGGTTATATAACCCATTACCTAATGTAGCTTAAATCTACATTGGTACTTATCTAAATACCATCCCTTAAAACTTAAACCACCATTAGGTAAGCAATTTACCTTGTTTTTCTCAACTTTCTCCTTAGGCTTCTTCCCTTGGAAATCTCGGCCACCATTTAAATTTCCCTTGCCAATGTTCTAATCAATATACATTGGCTCTCATGAGTGCTAAATAATACACTAACCTTAAGGAGTAAACCCTAGGTTAAAAATGTGTTCTAAGGTATAAAAATGGATGATTACCTATGGAGTCTCAAAGTAGACTTGGGCATGAATCAAGAGGGACCTCCACTAGTCCTTGGTGAATGAAAATAAGCTAGTTCAAGGTGAAAAACAAAGTATCTTAAGAGGCAAATTTTCGGCCATGGTGAGGAAGTGATGGAAACATGATTTTTCTTACATTTTCTTTACCTTAAGAGAATGGAGAAGCTAATGCACCCTCCAAGCTTATTTTCCCCCTTCAATGGAGATTTCCCATGGCTCCAAAATGAAGCTTTTCCAATTTTGTAAAGATAGAAAGCTAGAGCTTGAGCTAACTAAGAATAATATGTGTTTAGTTTTTGATTTGGAGCAATATTGTGTATTTGGTAAGTGATTGAAGATGGAGAACCATGGAGGAGCAGCACTCTCGGTTTTGGAATGGAGAGAAGAAGAGAAACCGATGGAAGAAGAAGAGAATAAAGAAAGAAGAGGAGGGAAGTAAGCTAAATGAGATATTTTTCTAAAAAGGTGAATAGTTACCTTACTTTATTTCCCTCTCTTTTTCCAACTTAGCTAACATGTTGTGGTGACTCACCACCCTTAGAAAACCGGCCCCTTTATTAAATAAGGCTAGTCATGGTCTTTGTTGACCAACTTATTGACTTATGTTGACTAAAACTTAAACTAGTCACTATTTGGCACTATTCACTAATTAGTGCACATATTTGTGAAATTTTTGGTTTCCCATTGATTTAGGCTTCCTAATATGATACTAATTAGTACACATGTTGATTAAGGTGTAATCATGGGCATTTAGCCACTCAAAACTTAATTCTAAGACAATTTCTCAAAAAGGTGCTTTAAGGAGTCTTAAAGCACATTTTGTGTTTAAGCTTGTTTTTGAGCTTGGTTTTCTTTGGTAATTGATTTAAAATGTCCATTAGCATATTACTAAAGTCTTATAATGGTATTTGGGTGCTAATCAAAGTCACTCCAAGCTTAGAGCACGTTTTTGCCCGAATTGCCCTTAAGGCGTTTTCTTGTGTTTTCCTTGGTTTAAATTGTCTACCAATCTTTATAAGGCATATTTTAGCCTTACTACATCATATATTGATGTTTACTTAACATACTTAGGTTTGGGGTATTTCAATCTACCCCCTTTAAAAGAACTTTGTCCCCCAAGTTCCCATGCATCTTATCTTATTAGAACACATGTCTTACCTCATTCCATAGATCATATAGATCATACTTATGTATACTTAAACTCGTTGAATCATTAGATCCACCATATTCTTATACTTAAATATCATACAACACGCTTAAGCATGTATAGCACTCAAAATTTCCTTTGTTCCTTTTGATGATTAAAACATTCACATAATTTCCAACGTATTCTCCCATGTCACCGGTCCGTAGACAATGGCTCGTTCGTCCTCGTCACGATGGGCCAGAATACAAAGCAACTCTACTCTCCCCATGTCACCGGTCCGAAGACAAAGGCTCGTGCGTCCTCGACTTCATGGCGAGACTCAGTAAAAAGGTAATCCTTTTTATGAGGTCATGTGAGGAATAATTCCTCTAATTAAAAATACAATCAACTCCAATTCCGTTTTATCCTAAAGTCTCTGTCCATAGCGTGATTTAATTGTGACCACTGGTAGGGAGTTTCAGGAATCATCCAACCCTGATGTGATCAGCATCAGTGTTGAACTATCCTTCCACCCCAATTTGTGTTCGGTTTCCCTTGATCCCTAGAAAATCAAGTTCCACCTCCCACGTATTTTCAAACATCAAATAATTCACTCATGTCCAATTTTCTATCTTTTAGTTCTTCTAATCATAATCAATACATCTTAAAGGTGTGGACTCAGTCCATCAAACATTCCCAATTCATCTCTTAATACTCGACTCAGGGCTTAAATTCCTACTAAGTTCTATAACAGTCTCATACCAACTCTCACCATCTTATACCTCATAGGATTACAATTTCCTTCCACATACTCATATCAAATAATATCTCATAGTGTTATCTTATTCTTATCTCACATGTAGTTTCATACCGACCCATATCTCTATATTCCATATTCCTTAAGTCTCCTTAATCCTCTTCCTTAATTCTCTTAACTTGTACTCACACCGGAGTTAACAAGATAGGTACTTAATATGTATGGTATTCACATCTTCTGAGCATAATAACCATAATTTATCTCAAAATGTTTATGTAAAACATATTATCAAATTCTTTTGTGCTATGCACACCGTAGTTCATGTACTCAGTACAAACATACGCTAAGCGGTTTTCGCTCTACCCCCCTTAAAATGGATTATGCCCACGTAATCAACATTATATCATCCTTGAACATAAGTTCAAGATGTCTAATTCTCACGAGGCATTCTAGCTTCCATGTCATGTATCTCACTTACGATTCGATCAGAGGGTCATAACTATGCTAATGACTTAGTCTCTGCATCGAGGATTCTTAACGGTACTTATACCATTTTCTTAACTTAGTTTGGACTAATCTCAAAGGTAGTGGTCTGCTAGCTTCAGCTGCGCGACTCTGATAATCTTAGGCTTAACTACCTTTCTAATCGTTCATAGTATTGTATATCCTTCAGCCTCCTTACAGTTTAGGAATATTGGTCTCTCAGTGGACATGTGTTATCTTTTTATATACACGGCCTTAATGAGTTGTAACTCGTCTATCAATTCTCCTTGAAGATCTTATGTTCATACTCTTAGTGTTTTCTCGAATGTCTAAATTGTTCTCTCCAACTGACCTTTGGTCTGAGGATGACCCTTAATCTGAAACTACTGTTTAGTGCTTATTGCGCTTTACAGTCTTATCCTTAACACTTTAAGACATGTCCAATGTATGTGCTTAACAATCCGTGCTCTTCGCACTTCATAGTCCTTAATTATTTGTTCTCTGATTCCTTTGTGTTGTTGGTTCAACTGAATTCTTCTCTTCGATTGTTTGCGGTAGTAGCTGCTCTTGTCTGATCTTGCGTCGTTGTTCATGGTACGGAGTCGACTACTTCCCGTGTTCCTTACACCACTCGTCTACATGGATGGGGTACCTTACTGGTACATTACTACTTACCCAACTAACTCATAAATGAGCGTGTTAGGCCTGCAAGCCCCTGTGGGGTGCAGTCGTCCCACGTCTCGTTTTAGTAAACTCATAGTGTCCGTCACATGTTTAGCTATTGCTAATTATGAAGTATTCTGTTGTCAATCTCCTCTTCATCGTTCCATGATAACATTTATTGTTCTTCTTGAACGTAATCAAGGGAAATCCATTTACTGTGTTCTTGGGTATTGTATGCTCTAGTTCTTTCTGTATCCCGTACTGATTCGGTCTCTTTGTAATACCCCAAATTTCTAAACTGTGATTAGGGCCTTGCTTAACTGTAAACCTTAGGTAACCCTAATTTCTAAAGATAGAGAAGGTTATAATTAGTCAGAGGTGCTTGGTGAACATTAGGAACCTTAGTTCCCGGAGTATCACCCGGTAAACCTTAGTTTCGCAGGATTCCTGAAATTTCTGAAAATTACTAAATTCCTTAGGAACTGAGAGTGGTTATCAACCCTAGGAAGCGTGTTAGATACTTTTGAGAGTGTTTTGAGGGAAGAAACAATCATATCTTTCTTCTTTTAATATAAGACAATCTAGTTACATTTTTCAGTATTTAGTGGTTCTAGGCAAACGAGGCTTCGGGAGAGCTCATAAGTAACCCGAGGAAATTCCTGGAACTTGATAACCCACACTAGTATTAACATACCTACACATATAGTTTTAATACCCATAAAAGGCTCAAGCCAAACATGGCCTAAGGTGGTGGCCAAAAATATCTAAGAAAGGAGAGAAAATATCTCGGTTACTATTCACCACTATTCACACCTCCTTACTATTTGCAATGATGATCAAGGAAACTTGTCCCCTCCTTATCCATTCAAAGGCGGTTATGTATGGATGGCTAGGATTGGTTTTTGGCACTTGACACAAATCAATGGCTATGGACAATTCTAGAAGTAATGATTACACGTTAATGGATAAGGATGAAATTTAGTATAAAAAGGGGGGGTGGAGGTCGGCCATGGTAGGTGAGCAAGGTGGCCATTATTCTTCATCTTCCTTGTTTCTCCTAAGCTAGAAAACACCATTGGAGCTTAGGCAACAACACTCCTCCATTGGAAACACAAATCTATGGTAGTAATTAAGCTAAAATTAAGGAAAAAGGCAAGTTTAAGGAGTGGGAGCCAAAATCCAAGGTGGGCGACTTGGTTGGTGGAGATTTTGAGCTCAAGAAACTTATAATCAAGGTAGAAGAACATCAAAATGGCTAGGAGAGGACAGGTAACATCTATGCACATCACTTTCACCCTTTAAGTTTATTTTCCTTCTTAAGTCATTCTATTTGGTTACCTACGAATCCTATCTCCTATTTTCTTAAATTTTTTACAGTAAACTAGGGATGGATATTTAGTTATTATCCTAGAAACTCAAGTAGAAATAAAGTTGGGAAGTACGAAAACTCTAAAGAATCTTGAAAATGGAGAAAAATGAGCTTTAAGCTTTAGGAATTGTTTGGATGGGTTTCCGACATGATTTTGAGCTAAAATTTTGAGGATAGTCTTGCATAGTGAATATATGGTTATGGTTGCAAAATCAAGTCGAATGGAGAAATTTAAGTCGGTTAGACAAGGTAAAGAAGCTAAAAATGAGAAAATGTGCTTTAAGCCTTTCTGAATGTTTGAATGGGTTTCAAAATTTATCTTGAGCTGAACTTTTGGGGAGATACTTTTGTTGTTGATATTGGATCATGGTTACAATTTTAGGCCGAGACTCCTTTGGGAAGTTATTTAAGTTGGTGAATAGTGATTTTGGTCAAAAATAAGAATTTAAGCTTTCTAAGGTGGTTTCTTGGAAATTGTTTGATTATCTGACTTATTGGAGCTTGAATGGTATTTTTATGATGTTATTAAGGTTATTTTACAAGTGGTGAGCTTGATGTGTGAATTACTACTTGTGTAAAGCTTGGTTATGATATCTTACTCATGGTTTGCAAATGTGTTTAAGGATAACCTCTTGTGGTGGTGGTGGAAATTATTGTGTGATGTTGATATCATGGTTATCCTAAGGCTATGCCTCTTGTGAGATCCTTTAAGGCCAAGCCGATGTTCCGGCAACAATATAAGCTCCTACTAATGAATTGGAGCTGCCACTTTGATCTACTCCTATTGGGCAGAGGTTTTCAATAGGGGGTGTGCACACTTAAGGACATAGGGTGGGTGGTGGTGGTGGTGGACTTCATTTGGAAATATCATGTTTATGATATTAATTATCTCTTGATAATTCCTGGTACAGGTAAATGGTGTGTGATCTATTCTGATTTGTTATATTGTTAATATTTGTTGAAAACCAAGGTTTTAAAGAGAAAATAAGTTTTTACGGGGTATGGTAGTGTTACTCAGTTTTTACGGGGTGTGGTAGTGTTACTCAGTTTTTACTGATTTTATTTGTTTGTGTTTTCCTGTGTATATGAACTTTGTGTGTTCAGGGTAACTGGGATGGTCACCTTCTCTGCACTGAGGACGAGTCCACCGATACTTTCTATATTTTCATGTTTGTCACCTATCGTAGGAATATACAGCCTGGGGTCACTGAGATAGTGATTGAGGAGTGGAACAAGAAGATACAGGGTTTTAGGCACCCGGAGAATGGCAGTAGTCAGTCCATTACCTATGAAGTTTCCACTATTTATGAGTACATGGAAGTAGTCCCATGCTAAGTTGCTAATGATGTAATAGTCTTTGATACCCCTTGCTTTTGGTGTAAAATAGGAGTAGGAGCTAACATAGTAGTTGGCTGCAAGGGGTCTTTTGGTACTAAGGTGTAAAGTGACGGGTTGGTTGTGTCACTCTTTTGGTAGGGGAACAGCATTGTAAGATAGCGAATGTTGGGATGGTGGTGGTAACAGCCTTACACTTACTAGTCTTTAGTAAGTGTGGCGGTAACACCCCGGTGATAGTATTAGGGGACCTTATGTAAAAAGACTTACGCATGTATAATACAAGTTAATGATGATATTTCAGTTATGGCACGTTTCTTTTTAAAAAAAAAGTGACTAAGTAAATTGTGGTGGTTAACCGGGGCGTTACAGAGTGGTATCAGAGCCATAGGTTAGCTGGAGGGGAAAAGTCAGGTTTATTGAGGAAGCAAGGTGACCCAGGCTTAGGAGACTAGGAAGAACCATGTGGTTGTGAAAATATGTTTGCTGTGATATTTGTGTGCTGTGTGCTTGATTGATTATAGTTAACTATTTATATTGCAACTAATATTTGTGTGTAGAATAATGGAGAGGGGAGTGGACGGAGTAATGGAGAGGGGAGAGGATAGATGGATGAACTGAGGGAGTTGACACTGAGTATGGGAAGAATCTTGGAGCAGCACGAGGCTAGAGCTGAAATACCCAAGGATTTCTCCCGGAGGATAGCAGCTATGAAACACAGTACTTATTCGGGAGAAGAGGATCCAGTGATTCTAGAAGAGTGGATCAGAGAGTTTGACAAAATATTTGATATCATTGATTGTCCTGAAGAAGAAGGTAAGTGGGGCTGTATTTTATTTTACAGGAGAGGCTGATCTGTGGTGGACTGTGGAGGAGAAGAGACTCAAAGGAAATCCGGGTTTTGGGTGGAATATGTTGAAGATGTGATGAGGAAAAGATTTTATCCGGAGCATGTAAGGTTGCAGAAATATCAGGAATTTACTGGATTGAGGCAGCGGATGGATGATGTTAAAACTTATCATGCTAAGTTCGTGGAGCTTGCTAGATTTGCTCCGCATGTGGTACCTGATGAGACTGCTAAGGTTCAACGTTTCCTAAAGGGGTTAAATTAGGATTTACAAGAAGCTCTGAGTGTGATACCTATAACTACTTTACAAGAGGCGTACGATAAAGCTGCTAATCTTTATAGGGTACAACAGAGGAGGAAGGAAGTACAAACGGGGCGAAAAAGGAGAATGGAGTCACATGAGGCCGAGAGCTTTGATAAGAGGGCTAAAATAGAAGTTGAACCAAGTGGGGGAGCCGGACCCAATTACTCGGGACGGCGATTCAATGATAAAGGAACTAGACACTTTTATTGCAAGATATGTGAAAAGAACCATCCAGTAGAAGATTGTGAAGGAAGGTTGGTGAAGTGTTTTAATTGTGGAAGGTTAGGACATAGAGCCTTCGAGTGTAGGTACGGGATGGATAATGGAGGTAAGAGTGGTGGAAACGCTTATCAGAGTAGCGCAGCGGAAACGTTGTGGACCCATAACCAGAAGAAAGGTAGTGAAGATACTAATGAATCTTCATAGGATTCAGGAACTTATCACGGTTAAGGTTAATTATTAAGTTTCAGGAGAAACTTTCTTTTTAGGGGGGGGGGGAGTCGTATGTTAAGTGGTGAATGATTATTAGTGTTTGTGAATGTTTGTGATTGTGAATGTTTGTTGGTGCTAGAAATGGTTGGTAATTCTTGAATGTTATTTTAGGAATTGTTTTTTTTCATGATTTTATATATGTGGTATCATTGAATTTGTGAATGGCTTATATCATGTGATGGATGGGATTGGTGTGTCTGAGGTTTTGTGTGATGTTGCTGAATCATATGTGGTTGATAAAGTTACCTGGGAATCATTGTGTGGAATATTGTTTTAATTTCTTGGAGTATGTGACTGTATTGTTGGGTGTGATGAATTGAGCTTCGAGGATGAAGCTTTGTTTAACGGGGGGAGGATGTAATACCCCAAATTTCTAAATGTGATTAGGGCCTTGCTTAACTGTAAACCTTAGGAAACCCTAATTTCTAAAGATGGAGAAGGTTATAATTAGTCTGAGGTGCTTGGTGAACATTAGGAACCTTAGTTCCCGGAGTATCACCCGGTAAACCTTAGTTTCGCAGGATTCCTGAAATTTCCGAAAATTACTAAATTCCTTAGAAACTGAGAGTGGTTATCAACCCTAGGAAGCGTGTTAGATACTTTTGAGGGTGTTTTGAGGGAAGAAACAATCATATCTTTCTTCTTTTAATATAAGACAATCTAGTTACATTTTTCAGTATTTAGTGGTTCTGGGCAAACGAGGCTTCGGAGAGCTCATAAGTAACCCGAGGAAATTCCTGGAACTTGATAACCCACACTAGTATTAACATACCTACACATATAGTTTTAATACCCATAAAAGGCTCAAGCCAAACATGGCCTAAGGTGGTGGCCAAAAATATCTAGGAAAGGAGAGAAAATATCTCGGTTACTATTCACCACTATTCACACCTCCTTACTATTTGCAATGATGATCAAGGAAACTTGCCCCCTCCTTATCCATTCAAAGGTGGTTATGTATGGATGGCTAGGATTGGTTTTTGGCACTTGACACAAATCAATGGCTATGGACAATTCTAGAAGTAATGATTACACGTTAATGGATAAGGATGAAATTTAGTATAAAAAAGGGGGTGGAGGTCGGCCATGGTAGGTGAGCAAGGTGGCCATTCTTCTTCATCTACCTTGTTTCTCCTAAGCTAGAAAACACCATTGGAGCTTAGGCAACAACACTCCTCCATTGGAAACACAAATCTAAGGTAGTAATTAAGCTAAAATTAAGGAAAAAGGCAAGTTTAAGGAGTGGGAGCCAAAATCCAAGGTGGGCGACTTGGTTGGTGGAGATTTTGAGCTCAAGAAACTTATAGTCAAGGTAGAAGAACATCAAAATGGCTAGGAGGACAGGTAACATCTATTCACATCACTTTCACCCTTTAAGTTTATTTTCCTTCTTAAGTCATTCTATTTGGTTACCTACGAATCCTATCTCTTATTTTCTTAAAATTTTACAGTAAACTAGGGATGAATAGTTAGTGATTATCCTAGAAAATCAAGTCGAAATAAGGTTGGGATGTAGGAAAACTCTAAAGAATCTTGAAAATGGAGAAAAATGAGCTTTAAGCTTTAGGAATTGTTTGGATTGGTTTCCGACATGATTTTGAGCTAACATTTTTAGGGTAGTCTTGAATAGTGAATATATGGTTATGGTTAAAAAATCAAGTCGAATGGAGAAATTTAAGTCGGTTAGACAAGGTAAAGAAGCTAAAAATGAGAAAATGTGCTTTAAGCCTTTCTGAATGTTTGAATGGGTTTCCGAATTGATCTTGAGCTGAAATTTTGGGAGATACTTTTGTTGATATTGGATCATGGTTAAAATTTTAGACCGAGACTCCTTGGGAAGTTATTTAAGTTGGTGAATAGTGATTTTGGTCAAAAATAAGAATTTAAGCTTTCTAAGGTGGTTTCTTGGAAATTGTTTGATTCACTGATTTATTGGAGCTTGAATGGTATTTTTATGATGTTATTAAGGTTATTTTACAAGTGGTGAGCTTGATGTGTGAATTACTACTTGTGTAAAGCTTGGTTATGATATCTTACTCATGGTTTGCAAATGTGTTTAAGGATAACCTCTTGTGGTGGTGGTGGGAAAGTATTGTGTGATGTTGATATCATGGTTATCCTAAGGCTATGCCTCTTGTGAGAGCCTTTAAGGCCAAGCCGACGTTCCGGCAACAATATAAGCTCCTACTAATGAATTGGAGCTGCCACTATGATCTACTCCTATTGGGCAGAAGTTTTCAATAGGGGGTGTGAACACTTAAGGACATAGGGTGGGTGGTGGTGGTGGTGGACTTCATTTGGAAATATCTTGTTTATGATATTAATTATCTCTTGATAATCCCTGGTACAGGTAAATGGTGTGTGATCTATTCTGATTTGTTATATTGTTAATATTTGTTGAAAACCAAGGTTTTAAAGAGAAAATAAGTTTTTACGGGGTGTGGTAGTGTTACTCAGTTTTTACTGATTTTATTTGTTTGTGTTAACCTGTGCATATGAACTTTGTGTGTTCAGGGTAACTGGGATGGTCACCTTCTCTGCACTGAGGACGAGTCCACCGATACTTTCTATATTTTCATGTTTGTCACCTATCGTAGGAATATACAGCCTGGGGTCACCGAGATAGCGCTTGAGGAGTGGAACAAGAAGATACAGGGTTTTAGGCACCCGGAGAATGGCAGTAGTCAGTCCATTACTTATGAAGTTTCCACTATTTATGAGTACATGGAAGTAGTCCCATGCTAAGTTTCTAATGATGTAATAGTCTTTGATACCCCTTGCTTTTGGTGTAAAATAGGAGTAGGAGCTAACATAGTAGTTGGCTGGAAGGGGTCTTTTGGTACTTAGGTGTAAAGTGACGGGTTGGTTGTGTCACTCTTTTGGTAGGGGAACAGCGTTGTAAGATAGCTAATGTAGGGATGGTGGTGGTAATAGCCTTACACTTACTAGTCTTTAGTAAGTGTGGCGGTAACACCCCGGTGATAGTATTAGGGGACCTTATGTAAAAAGACTTACGCATGTATAATACAAGTTAATGATGATATTTCAGTTATGGCATTTCTTTTTTTAAAAAAAAAGTGACTAAGTAAATGGTGGTGGTAAACCGGGGCGTTACACTCTTAATAACTGAGGTCTCTTTCCATAGAGCCTCTTATCTTGTTTCTCATATTTGTGCTTCCTGTGAAATCTTACCTAACCAGGTCCAGATTAAATACCCCAAACCTAAGTATTCTATGTAAACATCAACTTATGATGTAGTAAGGCTAAAATATGCCTTAGAAAGATTGGTAGACAATTTAAACCAAGGAAAACACAAGAAATTGCCTTAAGGGCAATTAAGGCAAAAATGTGCTCTAAGCTTAGAGAGACTGGGGTGAGTGCCCAAATATCATGCTAAGACCTTAGTAATGTCCTAATGGTCATTTTAAACCAATTACCAAAGAAAACCAAGCTTGAAAAGAAGTTAAAACATAAAATGTGCTTTAAGAAGTCTTAAAGCACATTTTTGAGAAATTGTCTTAGAAATGGGTTTTGAGTGGCTAAATGCCCATGATTACACCTTAATCAACATGTGTACTAATTAGTATCACATTAGGAAGTCTAAATAAATGGGAATCCAAAAATTTCACAAATATGTGCACTAATTTGTGAATAGTGCCAACAAGTGACTAGTTTAAGTTTTAGTCAACATAAGTCAATTAGTTGGTCAACCAAGACCATAAATATCTTGATTATAAGGGGGTGGCCGGTTTTTGATGTGGGGAGTCACCACATGACTAAGCAAATAAAGGAAAAGAAGAGTAAAAGAGAGAATAGTACTATTTGCTTTATAAAAGCAAAATACCTTATATTTGCCTACCTCTCTCCTCTCTTCTTCATTTCTCTTCTTCTTCCACGGTCTTCTTCTTCTTCTCTCTGTTCCAAACCGTCCCAAGCAGCCTCCATGGTTGCCTCATCTTCAAATGTCCATAACATACTCATTTTAGCTCCAAATCAAAAACTAAACACATATTATTCTTAGTTAGCTCAAGCTCTAGCTTTCTATCTTTTCAAATCCTCCAAAGCTCCATTTTGGTGCCAAGGGAAAACTCCATTGATGGAGGAAAATCAAGTTTGAGGAGCCCATTTGGTTCTCCATTCATCTAAGGTAAGGAAAATGTAAGAAAAACCATGTTTCCACCACTTCTTCTTCATGACTGAAAATTACCTTCTCATGGAGCCTTGTTTTATCCATTGTTCTAGCTTGATTCTATTCTCCAAGGGCTAGAGGAGGTCCTTCTTGATTCATATCCAAGCCCACCTTAAGACTTCAAGGTAAAACATTCATTTTTATACCTTAGAACACATTTTTAACCTAGGGTTTACTCCATAAGGTTAGTGTATTATTTAGCACTCATGAGAGCCAATGTATATTGATTAGAACATTGGCAAGGGAAATTTAATTGGTGGCCGAGATTTCCAAGGGAAGAAGCCTAAGGAGAAAGTTGAGAGAAACTTGAGAAAAACAAGGTAAAATGCTTACCTAATGGTGGTTTAAGGTTTAAGGGGTGGTATTTAGATAGGTACTAATGTAGCTTAAAGCTTACATTATGTAAAGGGGTATATAACCTAGGAAAAAGGAATTTAAACAAGCTAGTGAACTTGTGACTAAGGAGCCAATGGGAATGAGTTAGTAATATAAGTTTAAGATGGATTTTAAGAGAATTATAATTACTATGACAATGATGGGTGTAATTGCAGGTTGAAAGCTATTACATATGGGAAATTCAGTGTTTAAGTTTAAGTTATTTAAGGGCCTAAGAGCCATGTCATTTAAGAGCCTTAGTGCTATGCAATTTAAGATTATTGCAATATATTGAGTTTGTTGTGAATGAGTAGGTTTGGGTGATAAAATATGATGAGAAAGAACTTGATGTGTGTGAGATGGTTGAATGAGGAAAATAATGCATTTGGGCATGATAATGTACTAAAGAAGCTATGGTGAAATTTGAGTAGAAAACAAAGTGTTTAAGTGGTAGTGGTGAGTTAAGATTCCCTAGGATTCACTTGGGATCATTAAAAAGGAATTTGAGTGGAAATGAGTTAACTAAGAGTTCTTGAGGATGAGAATGACCTAGAGTTGTCTAGGAAGAATTAGAGGATTGGTGGGTGTATTGAACACACCAAAGTCATGGTAAGAGGAATGGTAAGACTTGTGCAATAAGGTTTTGGAGGAGAAGGTGTATAATGCTTTAAGGTGATTTAGGTATGAACTAGGGAATATATCAATGAAAGTTTTGGGAAGCTTGTGTAAGTAGTGATGATGCTAGTAGTGGAACAATAAGGTTTTAGTTTAGATGGTAATGAGTGGACTTAGGTGATGGGAGTGAAGATTGAAGGAGAATGTTGTCGATTGTCGAGGAAATCGACTAGGAATGTATAAGAGAGTGAGATCACGAGAATGGTGAGTAAATTGGGTAAAAGGGATGTAGGTGTCTAAGGAGGGTGTAGGAAGGTCAAGGTAAAGAAGAACAAGGTTAAGGTGCTAAGAGGATGGGAAGAAATGTTTAGGTATGTCCAAGAGTTTAGGAATGATGAGTAATAAATGGAAAAAGGGAGGAATTGGTGCATGGATATGCAAGGTGACTTGAGGAAGTTTTGGTAAATGAGCTGAAGATGGAAAAGATGATGTCTATGAAGTGCTCAAACTGTTAAGGAGGGAACACTTGGGTTGGTTGAAGTTTTGGTAAGGTTACAAGTTGGAAATGTAAGGAAATAAGTCCTAAGTGTTAGGAGTTTTAAAAGGATTGAGTGAATGTTTAAGAAGATCTTTGGGAATTGTTTTGGAGAGTTTGGTGGAAGTTCTAAGGTGAGTTTAAGTGCCTAGGTGGTATTAGGACACATGGGGGAACTTGTGGAGAAGTTTGGAGTCAAATGGGAATTTAGAAACAAGGTTCTGGAGCTGACCGACCTTAGGGACCGGACCTGCAAGGTCGGTCGAGCTCAGTTTACACTACCGGAAAGAGTTTCTAGAATCGACCGAACTTGGGGACCGGACTTACAAGTTCGGTCGGGCTTGTATTTTGTGTATGAATTGAGTCTCTGGAATCGACCAAACTTGGGACCGACCTTGGCAAGGTCGGTCGGGCTTAAATTTTCCACGGGAAAAACTCTCAGGAATGGACCGACCTTGGGGACCGGACTTGCAAGGTCGGTCGGGGTAAAATTTTCAAACGGTAATAAGTTCTAGAATGGACCGACCTTGGGTAAGGTCTGTTGGTAAGGTCGGACGACCCTAAAGATGAAAAAAAAAGAAAGAAACCCTAAAGAGGTTTAGAGGTATTAATGGTACCCCATTAAGAGGGCATTGATGATTAGAGGTATAAAGACCTAAGGGATTAAGTTAAGTATAAACTTAAAAGTTTAAGGTTAGGTTGTAAGAATAAGTTGTAAAACTTATGAGGTGTTAGGTGGGGAATCATTATGGGTTAAGTAAGTTTAATAAGTTTAATTAAGTTAAGTGATTAACAACCTAAAACTGAATCAATGTTTTAGGACTTGAGAGTTTGGACTCCGGAGGAGAGTAAGCAACCAAACGACCAACGGTGAACGGTACAGTTCTTCTTGTGACCTACATGCTAACGAGGTGTCCATCGGCTTTTGTGCTATTTGTTTTTGTGTGGTCACTAAACAAGATAAAGCATGCAACCGGAACATTATGTTTATTGTATTGTTGTGTGATGTTTGAAAACTAACACAACATACCGTGAGAACCTACTAACTAACGTTTAGTAAGGAATTGTGTAAGACTAGGGAACACTCCCTAATATTAGTTTGTTAAAAACCGGAAGAGGTTTAACCAACAAACATTGTCTTAAGACTGCTACTAACTGGTACTTGGGGGGAGTGAGGAACCCGGGACTGACTCCGATCATGCATGCTAAGGAAAAGGGGTCGGTATCTAAAGCAGATCCGACTTCCGCTTAAGGACTTGTCTTCGGACTTGTAGCCTAGGGTCGGTTGACCGGCTCAGCTACATTGGACATCCAGTCCAAGGTAGGTGGCTTTAAGATGGCGTGGGGGGATCTAGCCTACATCCCCAACAATTTAAGAATGTTGTTTATTGCCGGTAAGTGTCCTGCTGCTGGCTAGGGTTAACCAAGCCTTACGAAAATAAACAACGAACTAAGGGTTAACCAGTTCCCAATGAGAGAACGGTTGGCATATATGAGATATGGTTTGAGATAAGTTGCAACCATTCCTATTTAAAGGAAGGTTTGTATTATAAGACTGAGATAAGCTACATCCATTCCTTTTTAAAGGATGGTTGTTTTCTAAGACTAAGATTGAGGTAAGATAAGGATGGACTAAGATTAAGAGAAAACATAACCTAAGGAGTTAAATAATTAACCCTCTAATTAGGGAACACATTTAAGTCGTTCATTGTGTTTGAACTTTGATTGTTCATAATTGGTTTGTTGTTTATTGCACCTTCTATTATGTTGTGCATCTAATCAACCTCCATGCTATCGACAATTAGTCGTCGTAGCCACGTTAGCTTGGGGGCCATGAGAGGATCGTACCAGCATTCGTGCTGACCCCCTTTGGGGGCTGTTTTTACTACACAGGTGAATGTCAGGAGGCGGTCGTTGCGAGAGTAAGATGGGGTACAAGCGTTACTTGTTAAGTGTGGCCTACAAGTTGTGCATGTACACTCGTATGGAAATTTGAGTTAGTAAGATGTATAGGATGTGAGGGGATTGTAAGAAGGATATGTATTTGGTTAAGATTTGTATGTACTAATGTTCGGTATATTCTGTAGTCAGACCGTGGCAAGGTCCTGGAATATATTTGAATCCGCTGTAGAGTTTGTATATATGGTGATAAGTTTGTGATAACCACGATTGGATCGAGACGGGGTGTTACAAAAAGTGGTATCAGAGCGTAGTTACGCTCTGAAGACAAGAATTACCGAACTAAGGAGAATACTGAGGTTGAGTTTGAGTTATGGGTTAAGGGTTGAGTGTTAGAGTGAGAGGTGCGTTAGCTAGGACTTCCCGGTGTTTACCGGATATCCATAGTACCTAGACCCGCCATCCACATCCCTTGCGTGAATTATGGGGAATAAATACCAGAGAGCAGAAAGCCTTCTCTTACTCGGGGAGACCCGATCTGGTAGTTAGTTAACAATGAGCAATACGAGAAACATCTCGTTGAACAACAGTTTATGATAACTTGAACATTTTAACTAGAGCGCAACAGTGAAGCAGGCGCTACCAATGGAATTTTACCAGTAAGAGGACGGAAATTACCGGCAACATGGGTCGACATGCTACGCAGTCGAAATAACCCGCCATACCAACAATAAGGAAAGCACTACGAGTGCAATGGATAAGAAAGGATAAGCGACATGAGTACCGGACAGTGGTCCGAGTGAGCTTAACAGTGGGATAATACCAAGCATGAGAGTTGAGATTACTGGAAGGTCCAGTTAGAAACGGGAACTCCAAACCCCATACAATGAGAAGGCTACGAAACCTGGCCGACATAGCACTGGCGTCGATGACGACATGTACAAACTGAATACCGGAATAGGACTACGATGTAGTACCTAAAGGAGAATCATTACATAGTAACCACGACAAATGTGTGGAAATGGGAGTGAGGATTAAGACATAAGTGAGTAACAAGGGGTTCCCTCAAAAAGAGGAACACCCTGATAAGCGACAGTACTGTCAAACAACAAGGAAACTGCCGGATAGTCAGTTATCCAAAATAAGAGACTATCGAAGGAGTCCCGAGGACTACCAATTACATGGAAATTAGAAGGAAGTATCACTACCAATGTACCGTGTACCAATAGCCCATCCTGCATGGCGCACTTGCCATAGCAAGTGCTACCACGGTTAAGCTACACGGAAAGCCATCATGGCAAGATAGGAGAACGCTACAGTTGTAATACATATTAATACCGGATTGTAAATCCATAAGAACAGAAGAATAAGACCTTGGAAAGGCCCGACGGCCTGACCATGATGAGATGAGGTGACACACCAGTCAGCCGGGAGCAGAACTTGGATGAAATATTAAACCATATGAACATTAGCAACAGTACAACGTACTACGACAACAACAACCGACAGTGCGGTAAGAACACCAAACCCGGATCTCAAAGAGGAACCTAAGAGATCGCTCAGTAATCCGAGCAAAAACACTACGTAAGTAACAACATACATGGAATGTATCAAGAGATACAATGAAGGCAGTTGGCAGAACGACTTCCAACAGGAACGGGATAGAACTCCCGAGATGACTATTAAGAATACCAATAACAACAATCTTCGTTGAATATGTTAGTAAACCCTGGAAACAGGGATAGAGGAAATGAACTTAAGCTATAACCTACTAAGGGTCAAGGACATACAATTCCGACAAAGGAAAGCTCAGAGGACTACCCCCGCAGAGCCGGCATAGTCGAACCGAACAAACTGATAAATAACAGTTAATACTGTTTGTCTAACTCATTAACACCCAAGTATGATTGCTCATCAACGGGTGGCGTAGTCAACGGAAGTTGAACGAAGCGTTGAGATGGAAGCATAGGATGACAGGATGTTATCCAACTTGGACACCGTAAGGCTGAAATACCCCAAACCTAAGTATGCTAAGTAAACATCAAAATATGATGTAGTAAGGCTAGAATATGCCTTAGAAAGATTGTTAGACAATTTAAACCAAGGAAAACACAAGAAAATGCCTTAAGAGCAATTAGGGCAAAAATGTGCTCTAAGCTTGGAGAGACTTGGGTGAGTACCCAAATACCATTATAAGACTTTAGTAATATACTAATGGACATTTTAAATCGATTAGCAAAGAAAACCAAGCTCAAAAACAAGCTTATACACAAAATGTGCTTTAAGACTCCTTAAAGCACCTTTTTGAGAAATTGTCTTAGAATTGAGTTTTGAGTGGCTAAATGCCCATCATTACTCCTTAATCAACATGTGTACTAATTAGTATCACATTAGGAAGCCTAAATCAATGGGAAATCAAAAATTTCAGAAATATGTGCACTAATTAGTGAATAGTGCCAAATAGTGACTAGTTTAAGTTTTAATTAATATAAGCCTTATTTAAGATGGGGGCCGGTTTCTAAGGGATGAGTCATTAAAGACTTCATCAAATTAAGAAAGAAAAAGGGAAGAAAAGTAAAAGCAAAGACTATTCACCTTTTTATAACAAATATCTTCACTTGAAGTTACCTTTCTTCCTCTCTCTCTTCATTTCTCATTCCTTCCACGATTTCTCCTTCTCCTCTCCTGCTCCAAACCGAGAGAGAGCTCCATTCATGGCTCCTCACCTTCATTCACTTGCCAAGTGCAACTCCAAGCTCCAAATCCAAAACAAATTGCATATTTGTCTTAGTTAAGTCAAGGCCCTCCTTTCTATCTTTTCAAATCTTCCAAAGCTCCATTTTGGTGCCAAGAGAAAACTCCATTGATGGAGGAAAATCAAGTTTGAAGAGCTCATTAGCTTCTCCATTCTCTTAAGGTAAGGAAAATATAAGAAAAACCAAGTTTCCATCACTTCCTTACATGGCCGAAAATTACTACTCATGGGGCCTTGTTTTTATGCCTTATTCTAGCTTGTTTTATTCACCAAGGACTAGTGGAGGTCCTCTCTTATTCAATGCCCAAGTCTACTTTGAGACTTCAAAGGTAATCATCCACTTTTATGCCTTAGAACACATTTCTAACCTAGGTTTTCATTCCTTGAGGTCAGTGTATTGTTTAGTACTCATGTGAGTCATTAACTATTGGTTAGAACATTGGCAAAGGAAGTTTAAGTTGAAATACCCCAAACCTTGATATGTGGATTAAATATCAAACTATGTTATATTAAGGCTAAAAAGTGCCTTAGAAACATCAGTGAACAGTTTAAACCATAGTAAATGCAATAAAACGCTAAGATACAGTTTGAGCAAAAAACATGCTCTAAGCTATGAGTGAACTGGGTTAGGACCCAAAGAGCCTACCAAGACTTAATAATATTCAATTATGATTTAATAAGGCTAAATAAGTCCTTAGGAAACCTTGGTGGACAGTTAAACCAAATAAAACACAAGAAAATACCTTAAAGTCAATATGAGCAAAATGTGCTCTAAGCTTGGGATAAATTTGTATAAGACCTAATGGTCATACCTATACCTTATAATATGTTAATGAACATATTAAACCAATTACCAAGAAAACCAAGCTTGAAAACAAGTTAAAACACAAAATGTGCTTTAAGGAGTCTTAAAGCACGTTTTTGAAAAATTGTCTTGTAAATAGTTTTGAATGGCTAAATGTCCATCATTACTTTAATTTAATTAACATGTGTACTATATAGTATCACATTTGGGTGGCTATATCAAAGGGAAATCAAAAATTTCACTTCTATGTGCCTTGTTTTTATGAATAGTAACTTTTATAAGCTAGTTTGTAACATATGTTGTTATAAGTAATTAAGTTGGTCAATAAAGACTATTATACCCTCCTAAGTATATGGGGGCCGGTTTTTCATGGTGTGAGTCACCATCATGTAAAAGAAATCAAATAAGTAAAGTACTATTTTGCTTTATAACATAAATATCTCCAAAAGCAAACTTACCTTCTCATTTCCTTCTCTTCTTTCATTTCACACGGTTTCTTCACCTTCTCCTTTACTCCATTTACGATTTGCTACAGCTCCTCTCTTCTCCATCTTCATTTCCTTGCCAAATCCAACTCCATGCTCCAAATCAAATTCTAAGACCATATTTGTCTTAGTTAGGTCAAGCTCTACACTTCTACCTTTTAAATCTTCAAGAGCTCAATTTTGGTGCCATGGAGAATCACCATTGATGGAGCTTGAGCTTGTGTTTCTACACATTATTACTCTCCTTTGCTTCTAGGTAAGGAATCTCAAAGAAAAATCAAGTTTCCTCTCCTTTTAGTACATGGCCGAAAATTCACCTCACCATGGTGTCTTTACCTTGCTTGTTTTAGCTTCATTTGAACCTTCCAAGGGCTAGGAGTAGTCCTCTCTTGATACTTATTCAAGTTCTCTTCCAATTCCAAGGTAAAACAATTACCTTAATGTGTTAAAACAATATGTGTAACTAGGGTTTACAATGAGATGAAGCATAATGCTTGAATACTCATTCTATTATTTGTACATTGTTTAGAAGTTGACAAACAACCAAACACCCCACCGGTTTTGCAAGGAAACAAGAAAGAAGTTGTGAGGAAAAAGAGGTAAACAAGCTATCTCAATGTAGTTTAAATGCCTTAGGAAAATGAGCTTGATTTGCTTAATAAAATACCTAAGGAGCCAATGGTGAATGACCAAGTGAAGTGTTCTCAAGGAGACTAGTAAAAGAACATATGTCTTGGTGTATGTAATTGCAGGTCAAAGGCATATATATTGTGGAAATTCAGTGTTTAAGGTTTATGCAATTTAAGGGCCTAAGAGCCATGTTATTTAAGGGCCTAAGTGCCAAGCAATTTAAGTTATGCACTATATTGTGATGTAGTGCTAAATGGGTGAAGTTTGTATAAAATGTGTTTGATGGATTTTAGGTGTTCTTGAGTGCTTAATGGTGAAAACTATGAGTTTTGGAATGATGATGTGCTAAGAGAACCCATGGCAAAATTTGTAAAGTGTATAAGGAGTTTTAAGTGCTTGAATGAACTTGGGTGAATTAGGAATTGGTAGGAATGAGTAAATGTCTCACTAAGGAAGAAAATGTGCATTAAGGTGTTCTAAGGTGCTATAAGGATTTAGGCATTGTCTTGGAAGTTCTAGAAACCCAATGAGTGTTATTAGGATGTATTTAAGTCTTGGAGAAGTATGTTTAAGGTTTGTGTAATGTTGATGAATAAGGAGAGAATGATGTTTAAGTAAGGTTTTGAGAAAAGAATTCAAGAAGTTGTAAAAAGGAGATTTAGTTAGTAAGAAAAGAAGTTGAGATGATGTTAAGGTGTAGAGGAAACACCTTGGTGTAGTGGTCATTATTGGTGAACTACCACTTAGAAATCTTAAGGAGAAACATCCCAAGTGCTAGGAATTTTGTAAGAAATTTGTGAATGATAATGGTTTTGGTGAGTGATTTAAAGAGTTTAGCACATGGCTAAAGGTGTGTTTGATGTGCCAAATGATGTTAGGAAACATTATGAGGCTTTAGGAGAAGTTTGGTGGAATTGGTTAAGTGTTTAAAGACTTGGAAGTTGAATGTTTTGCCGTGTCCGAACTTCCGTCCGGACATGGAAGTTCGGACAGGCTCTGTTGGGTAAAGGATTTTCCCACTCTCGAACTGTGTCCGAACTTGGGAAGTCCGGACACAAGTTCGGACGTGACTGTTTCTATCTGGGATTTACTCTCGAACTGTGTCCGAACTTGGGAAGTCCGGACATAAGTTCGGACGTGTGTATAGTTTTCAGTATTAGGTCGCGGCTTGCGTCCGAACTTGGAGGTTCGGACACAAGTTCGGACAGGCCACTGTATGGACCAAAATTGTTGTTTTAAGGTATGGAAATGATGTGTAATGATGGGGATTGATAGGTAATGATGTTATAAGGTTGTTAAGGACATGTTAGGTGAGTTTTAATGACATAAAGTGGGTTAAAAGTTGTATTAAAATGTGAGAGTAAAACAAGTTAAAAATGTTAAGTTATGTATCTAAGTTAACGGGGAGAAGTTATAAGCATTAGACATTAAATAATCATGCTACCCCGATGTTAATAAAAATACATGTAATGTTATCAGTTGTTCGAGAATTGCTCGAGGAACATGAGTGACGTGGTAAAGTGGACTCCGGTGACAGGTATGGTTTTCTTGCAACCTGTGTCCTACCGGATTACACCGCTTGTATGCCAATGTGTTTTCTGTATGTTTGCCACGTTATAAGATAAATCATGAAACGAGTTTACAGTCGTTATTGTTGTTGTATGTTTACGTGCCGATACCGGTAACCTCGAATGCGCTTGAAGGGCTAGTTAACCACTATTAGGTAAACGTAGGAGAACGGTATCCGGTAACAACGTTTCCGACTTAAGGAACGTTCTAACCACGGCTATGCGTGGGTTGGATATGTGATGTTTGTGTGTGATGTTTGTATGTGAATGTATGACTCTCCCTCCCCTTGTGTGTGTCTAACAAGACTTAACCCAATGTGTGATTGTTTAACTAAGTTCAATGATGAACTTCTGACAAGTGCTAACGGGGGGGAGTGAGGAGTCCGGTTTGTTCCGGCCACGCGTGTGAGTATGGGGGTCGTTGTCATAGGAGGTTCGATCCTCTCCGTATGTTATGGTTGTTTTCCAATTTGGTTCCCAACCTTCCCTTTTAGCTTAACCAAGGCTATTACTGACTCACGTCGGGCCAAAGGGGCATACTATTGTTATGTTTGTTTCGGTGTGCTTGGATCACTATATCCGAGACACCTTGTGTTAAGTTAACCGTTCATTTAACGAGACGGTAACGAGTTATGTAACGAGCTTATCATGAGACTGGCAACATTCTCTAGGCTCACCAGTGTATTAACAATGTTAGGGTCGGTTCCTAAGAGGACCATTCCCGTTATGTTATGTATCTTTGTTGTGATGCAATGTCTATTGCGGTGTTATGTTGTGCACGTGGAAACGTGCAAAGTGTTGTTAAGTGTTGTTATGTAGTGTATGTTATATATTGTAAATGTGGAGTATATGGATCATGGATATGAATCCCAGTTGGAGAAAAGAGGCGTTTAAGGTTAACCCGATTTAAGGGTAAGTGTTGTCTGTTAAGGAAGTAACTCCATTTGAGGAGGAACACTCTAGGGATATTGAATACCTTGAGTGACTTATTAAGTAAGGAGTATTATCCGTTTGTTGAGCCCGTTGAGGCGAAATGATTATGTGTTGTGTGTTTACAGTTGCATGCATGATTTAAAAATATCAACCGCATGCTAAGACGACAATTAGTTGTGCGTGGCCCGGTAGCATGTGGGCTGCGGGATTACCATACCAGCAAAGGTGCTGAGCCCTTGGGGGCCACCCTTTCTCTTCTTTTCCTATTTCAGGTACGAAGTGCTGGAAGCCGTTCGAGAGTAGGACGGGTAGTCGTTGTACATGGGTAATCATTTAAGTGTATGTATACAGTAGGTGTAGTAAGACCGGAATTGTTGTCGGCACCAGTTTATAAATACTCGGTATAGTGAAAGTTGTACGTTGTTGTTATTGTTAATGGAAAGGGATAGTAATGTGTAGTCGCTCGGGAATTTAGCCCATCAGACCGGTACAATGTATGTGTATTAGCCTTGTTAGCCACGTGGGTGGTTAACGGCGTGTAACACCAGCGAGTTGAGTTATTTGATGAGTTGTGTATTCCGCTGCAGATTGTTGTTATGTATTTGTTCTTGGATGGGGTGTTACAAAAAGTGGTATCAGAGCGAAGTATCGCCCTGATGACTGAATTACCGAGTGTTATACCCAAAATTTTGACCCCCTGGTTAAGGTCTACGAGGTTGTGAGAGCCATCTCCATCAACAGTAAGAGACTCCGGCCCGATCGGCGTGTTCCAGGCCTGAGGAGCAGTTTTGTCATTGTCAGGGGCGTTTTCGTAATTTTTAAGGCTTCTGAGTTCTCCTATAGGCTTTCTCTCTCCTCCAAAGGGTGCCCAAATCAGCTCGAAATGCCTTGATATTTTAACCCATGATAGAGGATGACATTTTAAGCATAATGGCGTTGGAATTTTGATTTTTCGAATTTCCAATAATTTTCTAGTAATTTCTGACTGAATCTGACAAGAAATTCAATTTAAAAATGCTCCAGCATTTAAAAAATTCGTTTCCACCTCAGAAAATTCATAATATCCATTCTTGACATGTGGTTAAAATTTCATAGCAAAATTCTTTTGGGAAGTTACTTAGTTAAAATATCGAAAAATCTTACTTTTACTAGATTTTCTTTATCTTTAAGAAAGTCTATATAAAGGGATAGGTTTTTGGATAAAAGGAGAACCTCACATACTGAAGAACCCTAGAGAGTCAGAAAACACGGCCTCCTCTCTCTCTCACGTTTTCCAACACCCGGCCACCCAAATCATACTGAAAATCCCCCGAAATCGCCATCTAAACACGTTTTCCAATCCCCAAAGCACCAATAATCATCAAAACCTCACAAAAACACCTCTAAAACGTGAAGAACAGCAAGAACAACCAACAACCAGAAGCTTGGGTTGAAATCCTCTCGGGTCTGTCATCAACGGAGCACTCGACGAATCCCGGTGTGAAGAAACGTTGTGAATCCGAAGGTAAAAGGTAGAAACTCCACTTCCCTGATTCACCACGGTATTATCTGTCTTGCCTCAAAATTTGGGCTCAAACTAACCTTCGTACGCTTCTGAATTGCTGTTTATTCAAGCTTCTGTCCAATAACTTGTTACCAAGTTTCGTGCATAATTCGAATTCAAATTGAGAACTTTCGACCACTAACTATTGTACATCTTTCAGGCTACGCACCCATAAAATTTGAGCCGAAAACACCTTCGGGAACACCTCAAAGCCGCCGTCCGAGGGCTGTCCGCACCCACGGACGTCGTGTCCGGGGTCCCGGACTCCCTGTCCGTAAGCTCGGACACCACGGACGGCGGCGGGATTTTAAAAATTCAAAAATTTAGGTTTTTCTAATAATGTCCGGGCCCACGGACATCCTGTCCGTGGCCCCGGACTTTGCAAATTTTTGTTTTCCTTTAATTTCGACTTTTCTGTATGTTTAGGTTAACTGGGGTCCGTGGTCTCGGACGTTTGGTCCGTGGCTACGGACGTAAGCAAAATTTGACCTAATTCTGCCTCCGAAACCCTAGTTTAGGTAGCTTTTAATTTCACTTTAATTCTCTGTCAAAAAATGCTAAAAACAAAAAAAAAAACAGAAGCTCGCGCACTTAGGTTAAAACGACTCGTAATAAGCCGTAAATAAACTAAGTAGAGGAAAAACGACCTAGGAAGGGTAATGAAAGTAATTGAACCCTAATTAAGTCGAATATCAAGCCCCCGAACCCGAACTCTCCTTTCCTAATTGATCTAGGTTAAAATTAGGTGGCGACTCATAATAGGTTCCAGTGAGCTAGCTTAGGTTTTAATAATTATTGTTATATGACATAGTTATTAATCTTAGGCTATAAGTGGACCTAAAACCCGATCAGATCCCAATCAAGCTAATCAACATAGGATAGGGTTTAAAATCGAGGCTCACAGACTGGCGACTCTGCTGGGGACAACTTCTTAATTTTAACTTGTTTTAATTTTAAGAAAGAGGGCTTAACTTGAAAATGTTTATGGCTTCTACTATGTTGTTTGTTTACTTTTGTGCGCACTTTGATTTTTGCACCCTTGCATCATATGAGAGCGAGGGTCTACTTAAACCAATTTCACCCCGGGACCCGTTTGAGGGTCCCCTGTCAGGGACTCACACCTTTTAGGTGATGTGAATAAGCGGGGGAAAAGAGGAGGGTGTCGTCTAACCACACCCCCTTAATACCTGGGCCTTAGCCCCAAGCGTTTTCCTGGCAGTGTCCTTACCTAGCCCATTGTTTGGTCAGTCAAAGACCCGGCCGCAGACGCACACCTTCAGGTGATGTGGAAAAAAGTGGGGAAGCCCAAAGAGAATAGCGTGCAAGCCCTATTCCTTTGAGGTGACCTGGGCCCATGCCCCAAGCACCTCTCCGGATCGATCCATACCCGTTTGGATTTAAACGTCTAGTGAGGACATGTTGAATTTGTGTGGGCCTTGTTTGCTTGTATGATCAGCCCATTACCCAGCCTACAGATTGATAGGAACTTCTCCTACATTAACTTAGCCCAACCCGAATTGGCGGCTCTACTTGTTTGCGGCCCAGAGGTCCTGTTTGGTTTAATATGTGAGTCATTCGGGCTTCAGCCCAAAAACTTAGACTTAGGTGATTTCTCTTCTGGCCCAATTTGAATTATCCAATTAGTTCTAGGCCCAAAAAAAGAAAATCCACATGAACTTGAAATAACTCACAAGGCCTGAAAATAAAATCTTTTTCGGTTTAGCAACCATCTTCTCTGGCCCAAAGAAAGTTAGGCTCATTTGTGATTTAGGGACCACTCCAGCCCATGTGCTTTGCTCTAGGCCCAAACACATTCCGGCCCAAGGGCTCATTCTAATCTAGGCAGACTTCTTATTCGGGCCCTGGCCCAAAACCCTAGATCTAGGTGTCACCTCTCAAGCCCAATCAAAGCCATCTGTTTACACTTCAGTCCAAATTCCAGTTCATAGCCTGAGAGATACTTCAGCCCAAGCACCTCATTTTCTGGGTATCTTGGCCCACTTGCTTTCAGCCTAAGCCAGTTTCGATCTACCTAGTGAAGTGTCATTATCACCTTAGTTAGCTAATAATGGACTTCTTGGAAACAGGCAAGCCCGAATCCAGATATGGCAGAAGGAGGAAATCCGATCAACACCGAGGCCCAGTTGGCCGCTGTGCTGCAAGGGTACAAGGTCTTGGAGTCCATTGTCGAGGAACTGAGGAGTAAGGCTAATCTCCAGGAGACAAATCAGCACACTCTGGAAAAGCTTGTGGATGAAAATCTTAATCGTAGTTACATCGAGATTGACTCTGTTAGAGCCCAAGATCCTCAAACACGTATGGGGAAGGATGTTCCTGACAACCAGCTAGCTGCAGAGGTCAAAAGGGTTTTGAAAAGGATTGAGCGCATAGAGAAAACCAACAAACCAGCTGGCTTCGATTATTTCTCCACGGCGTCATATCCCGAAGTTGATCTTCCCCTAAAGCTGAAGCTGCCTGCACTCGCTTTGTACAAGGGTTCCTCGGATCCACAGATTCACTTGGCTATGTTCGACCGAGAAATGTCCATCTTGGGGCTCAACGATATGCAAAAAGCCAAAGTTTTCGCACGCTATCTAGACGAGACTCCTCAGCGTTGGTATCTCACTCAGAAGATGAATACCAAAACCTACGAGGAGGTTTGCGAGGCTTTCCTAAATCATTTCGAGTATGCTAAGAACCTCGAGGTCACCAGAATCGATCTGGCAGGAACTCGACAGAAAGACGGTGAGTCCATGTCTGACTTCATCAAGCGTTGGAGGAGAAAGGCTGCAGCCATGCCTACCAGAATGGACGAGCAGGAGCAAATCCGCATGATAATTGAGAACATGCGAAAACAACACAACCATGAGCTAAAATTTATGTACTTTCCGAGTTTGGACATGTTGATGGGACAAGTCGGTATTCTAGAGGAAAAGATTCATAAGGAAGGTTTGGAGCTCGAGTGCTCAAGGAACTCCGGCAGTGGCTCCAAATTATCTAAGCCAGGACCAGAAAAGGCTTATTCAGACAGTAGCTTGCGCTCAAAGTAGTTTCCCAGAAGTGAATATGGTTCAACGACCTAGATCTCCGCATCAAAACCTTAGGACAGTACCCTTACCACGCCGAGACTCATCGCAAAGGGAGTTCACCAACATTGGCCGAGCACCAAGTCAGGCGTTTGAAGAGCTTCAGAAGAGAAACCTGCTACAGCCCCTGGCCCCTCGGCCAGGAACCACTCATTTGGGGAGGCATCTTAATCAATTCTGCCACTACCATCAGTTGCCTGGCCATTATGCTGACAATTGCCGAGCATTGAAGCACAAGATTCAAGACCTCCTCGAGCAAGGAGTCCAATTTTTCTAAGTGTGCAGATCGTTTTCTTGCATCTTCAAATTTTCCTAGTAGCTTATT
This sequence comes from Limonium bicolor, assembly GCA_023374045.1. Classification (NCBI taxonomy): domain Eukaryota; kingdom Viridiplantae; phylum Streptophyta; class Magnoliopsida; order Caryophyllales; family Plumbaginaceae; genus Limonium; species Limonium bicolor. The sequence continues at coordinate 287,462,782 of CM041782.1, forward strand.
AGTTAGTTTTCAGTCACCTCTGATTGTAATCTTTACGTTTCTTTCATGATTCATAAATAAAATCATAGTTCCATTTTCACAACTCCTGTACAAACCATTTTTCATTCATCGAAAAAATAAGGAAAACAAAATAGTTTTTTAAGGAAAAGGATCACGAAGCAATCATTTTCTGACTATGCAATGGAACGGCTTGTCTTGTTTCTAAAAAATTGAACATGCCTAACCAAATACCACAACTCACCCTATAATATCCAAACAATCCACAAAGAGGTTCAAAGTCGACATCTATCGAATTGTTGTCACAAACCCCAATTCAATACTGGGGGCAATCTAAGTTTAAGTTCGTCGTCTTTTATCTTTTGTTTAAATGTGCGAACGAGTTTCCAAGTGAAAATCTCACGAGAGTGTCTTGAGTGGGAAAACCATGAGTGAACGAGCGTGTCATTTTACACGACTCTGGTAAGACCACATTCAAAGGTGAGATAAATGGCATAACTCTGACCGAAGGAGATAATTTGTAAATTTACTCTTAGATCTGCGAAAAGTAACAAAGAGCGGATACACAACTATCAGGAATGACGAAGCACCTAGGTACAGCACCACATAGCCAAAAACTTGTGAACCCTGACATTAAACCCTAGGCACCCCCACTGAGCCTTTCATATATCCCTTTTCGATAATATGAACACCACAAAATAACCCAGCCAATGATGAATGCCCGACCCGGTGACCAAAGGAAGCAAGGAGCCCGACTCTCGAATAACATTATCATCAGTCCGAAGAAGCGATGCCGCTATCAGCATGACGAAGTGATCCGTAAATGGTCCCAGAGTGACACAGGATCAAAAAGACTCACATCAAAACAGCTCTCGAAGCCCAAAACCGGGAAACACAAGAACCCCAAAGGCAAAGTCAAGAAAGGATAAAACGAAAAGGCGAACCCGAAGTGCCTCGAAGAAGTCCAAATGACAAAAAAAAGAGAGAAATGGTGTAAAGGACAACTCCAAAAGTCCAGGTCCAGAAGCTCAAAACCAACGTCAACATGAAGCAGTTAGACGACTTCAAGACAAGGAAGATGAATCTGAGAGAAGACGCAAGTTGCAGCTTTGGTCACCCATTTAAGCTCCACATACTTCAAATATCCCTCCATGATCCCGTCGTCTTTCATCACACCCTATGGCCACGTTATAAGCTTTAAAGACTTCCGACTTGATAGTTGTGTGTCCAATCACATGAAAGTAACAGATCAAATGCGTAAATCCATCAAATATCGAATTCAATGGTTTAGAAGTTATGACCATGAGCGAGAAATGAGTGCAAACACCGACCACGTCGAGTGTAGGTTAGGGAGCACCACATCAAAGCATAAGCCTCGACCCTGTGAGGGTGAAACTTGTTCGCATGTTTAATCAAAGAAAATACTAGGGGCAATCAATTGTCCCGATCGATTGCCATGAACTCTAGCTCAGATTGTCCTAAGGAAAAAATACTGGGGGCAATTGTTGGTTCCAACAATTGCCATGTCAGCACCAATTGAAACCCAAAGCTCGAGCACCACCATCCCACACAGGCACACATAAGCCCTTACCACACACACACACTCTCAAACCCGTCATTGGCCTTACCTCCACAAAAACATCAGGCCCGTCATAACCCTGACCTCCATCCAAAATCACAACCCAATCCCAGGTCTGTCACAAATCCTGAACACCGGCAAAAGCCTTCAGCACCACAACAAACACCACAACTTCCACCAATGGCATGTTCATTTTTCAAGAAGCAAATTGCAGATTTGAAATTTTTAGTCAGGAAATGATCATTTCACTTTCCTTTTTCAGCAGGGTTTTTCTCAAGCATTGCCAAGTTCGGCACCTTTTCCAACAGTTTCCTGTTTTGAACGAGTATCTTTCATATATCTTGATTGCATACATCTTATCATCATTGCCATGTTTGGTACTCCAGTAATCAGTTCTCATAATTTGCACGAGACCTTATCTTCATCAGTGCGAGACCTACATCTTCATTCAGTGCGAGACCCATCCTTTCGAGACCTACCATCTTCATCAGTGCGAGACCCATCATTTTCAAGACTTTAGTACAAGACATCTTCATTCAGTGCGCGACCCAGAATCAGTGCGGAATCCAGCTTTTTCATCCATTTAGTACGAGACTTCAGTGCGAGACCAAGCATCTTCATCAGTGCGAGACAATCAATTTCGTCAGTGCGAGACCCATCATCTTCATCAGTGCGAGACCTATCATCTTCATCAGTGCGAGACCTATCGTCATCATCCAGTGCGAGACCAGTACGAGACCTAGTATCATCTTCAGTGCGAGACAAGTACGAGACAGAGCGTGATCTAAGTTGGCGGGGCAGAGGCAATAAGTCCCCATCTTCATGTCAACTTCTTGGGAGAAACAACTAGTGGGCAGTGGCAATAAGTCCCCTTGGTAATCTAGAAGTTATCCCAGCACCCCAGTTGGTGGGCAGAGGCAATAAGTCCCCATAGTATACCAACCAGGAGCATTGGAACGGGTTTCGGTCCCCCGAAGCATCCGAGCATCATCAGCATCATTTGCATCATTAGCATTTCAGCATTCTTGCATTTGCATCCAGTTTTCACATTCTAGGTAGTCAACGCCTTAGAATAGCTTGACATCATTTATCACTTTAGGTGGTCAGCGCCTTAGAATAGCTCGACAACATATCATCATTTCAGGTAGTCAACGCCTTAGAATAGCTTGACATCATTTTCTTCACTTTAGGTAGTCAGCGCCTTAGAATAGCTCGACAGCATATCATCATTTTAGGTGGTCAACGCCTTAGAATAGCTTGACATCGTCATCCTTATAGGTAGTCGGCACCTTAGAATAGTCTGACATTACCTCATTATTACCTTTAGGTAGTCAGCGCCTTAGAAAAGCTCGACAATGCTTTGTAGCTTAGGTAGTCAGCGCCTCCGAATTGCTGGGCATCGTTAACCCGGTTTCACACAACGTGGAGGATTCTGTGGAGTCCAAAATTTTGGGGCACCACTCAAGCATCAACCAGACTTTTCACATTCGTTACAAAGTCCAGTTGACGGGGGGCAATCTGTTATACCCAAAATTTTGACCCCCTGGTTAAGGTCTACGAGGTTGTGAGAGCCATCTCCATCAAACAGTAAGAGACTCCGGCCCGATCGGCGTGTTCCAGGGCCTGAGGAGCAGTTTCGTCATTGTCAGGGGCGTTTTCGTAATTTTTAAGGCTTCTGAGTTCTCCTATAGGCTTTCTCTCTCTCCAAAGGGTGCCCAAATCAGCTCGAAATGCCTTGATATTTTAACCCATGATAGAGGATGACATTTTAAGCATAATGGCATTGGAATTTTGATTTTTCGAATTTCCAATAATTTTCTAGTAATTTCTGACTGAATCTGACAAGAAATTCAATTTAAAAATGCTCCAGCATTTAAAAAATTCGTTTCCACCTCAGAAAATTCATAATATCCATTCTTGACATGTGGTTAAAATTTCATAGCAAAATTCTTTTGGGAAGTTACTTAGTTAAAATATCGAAAAATCTTACTTTTACTAGATTTTCTTTATCTTTAAGAAAGTCTATATAAAGGGATAGGTTTTTGGATAAAAGGAGAACCTCACATACTGAAGAACCCTAGAGAGTCAGAAAACACGGCCTCCTCTCTCTCTCTCACGTTTTCCAACACCCGGCCACCCAAATCATACTGAAAATCCCCCGAAATCGCCATCTAAACACGTTTTCCAATCCCCAAAGCACCAATAATCATCAAAACCTCACAAAAACACCTCTAAAACGTGAAGAACAGCAAGAACAACCAACAACCAGAAGCTTGGGTCGAAATCCTCTCGGGTCTGTCATCAACGGAGCACTCGACGAATCCCGGTGTGAAGAAACGTTGTGAATCCGAAGGTAAAACAGGTAGAAACTCCACTTCCCTGATTCACCACGGTATTATCTGTCTTGCCTCAAAATTTGGGCTCAACTAACCTTCGTACGCTTCTGTATTGCTGTTTATTCAAGCTTCTGTCCAATAACTTGTTTACCAAGTTTCGTGCATAATTCGAATTCAAATTGAGAACTTTCGACCACTAACGTATTGTACATCTTTCAGGCTACGCACCCATAAAATTTGAGCCGAAAACACCTTCGGGAACAGCCTCAAAGCCGCCGTCCGAGGGCTGTCCGCACCCACGGACGTCGTGTCCGGGGTCCCGGACTCCCTGTCCGTAAGCTCGGACACCCACGGACGGCGGCGGGATTTTAAAAATTCAAAATTTAGGTTTTTCTAATAATGTCCGGGCCCACGGACATCCTGTCCGTGGCCCCGGACTTTGCAAATTTTTGTTTTCCTTTAATTTCGACTTTTCTGTATGTTTAGGTTAACTGGGGTCCGTGGTCTCGGACGTTTGGTCCGTGGCTACGGACGTAAGCAAAATTTGACCTAATTCTGCCTCCGAAACCCTAGTTTAGGTAGCTTTTAATTTCACTTTAATTCTCTGTCAAAAAATGCTAAAAACAAAAAAAAAACAGAAGCTCGCGCACTTAGGTTAAAACGACTCGTAATAAGCCGTAAATAAACTAAGTAGAGGAAAAACGACCTAGGAAGGGTAATGAAAGTAATTGAACCCTAATTAAGTCGAATATCAAGCCCCCGAACCCGAACTCTCCTTTCCTAATTTGATCTAGGTTAAAATTAGGTGGCGACTCATAATAGGTTCCAGTGAGCTAGCTTAGGTTTTAATAATTATTGTTATATGACATAGTTATAATCTTAGGCTATAAGTGGACCTAAAACCCGATCAGATCCCAATCAAGCTAATCAACATAGGATAGGGTTTAAAATCGAGGCTCACACCGAGCTTAGGAAGTACCGAGTTAGGATTTAAGTACCTTGGGTTAAGGGTTGAGTGATAGCGTGAGAGATACGCTAGATAGGAATTTCCAGTGTGTACTGGAAACCTACAATATCCATCCCACCCTCCACAATCCCTGTTTTATAACTTGGACAAGAACGCCAGAGAGATGAAAGTTCACTCTTACTCGGGAATACCCGATCTGACTGTTATTAAATACCTTTAGGGTACGGAGAACCTGTCATACGGTAGATCACGAAAACTGGGAATCCCGGAGACGGTCTCCATCTGAACAATGTTAACCGCATTTAATAGCGAAGAATGAAGGATTTTGTGTATATGAGAATAGAATTTCCGGCAACCTGGGTCGACATGCCGAGCAGTCGAGGATGACCAGCTTGCAACGCACCGACCGTGCAACAGGCAAGAAGTGGATTAATACAACTAGAGACGAGAGTCTACGGGACCACAGTTGATAAATAATACACCAACGGTGTACCAACCGGCAAGGGAACTACAACGTAGTGCCCAAATACGTGGAACGGGCTACAAGAGACATACTAAGAAAAAGGGGTCTTCCAGAATGGGAAACACCCTAGTTAGTGATTATCATGTAAAGACAGTGGGAAGTCATCCGGTGGAATTATTATCAAGACTGTAAGATCAAGTGAGGGCCAACAAGGCCACTGATGACAGTGCGGGTAAGAACAATACCACAACCAGTATGTGTGCTTAACCGATAGCCAGTTAGCATGGCGCACTTGCTATAGCAAGTGCTGCAATAACAAGGCTGTTCGGGAAATTTATAACCACTACATGTACTTAGTAGAGTACTAGAAAGTTAAATGGGATCATTATGACCATGGAAGGGCTAGATAGCCTAACCTCTGTAATTGTAAGTACACCAGTCAGCAAGAAGCTAGACTTGGTTAAGGCAAGAAGATGTTGTGGAACCATGAAAATTTTCTTTCAACCCAGATTTATTCAAACCCTTCTCTTTTCAAAACCAGGTTTTCTTTCAAACCAATACTTCTTTCTAACCTTCTTCTAAACCAAACCAGTAAAACCAAGGTCAGTTGATAAAGATACAACAATGGATAAAACTTTCCCTCGATTAAGTTCGGGAAGCAAGGAATGAATATTGTCACGGGACAATATAAGGGAGTTGACAACAGAATACTTCACCTAGGCGTGTGACGAACACTACGAGTGTACCAACTGAATTGTGGGACGACCGCACTCCGATAGGAGCTTGTGGGCCTGACAGACCTACTTATGGGTTAGTTGGGTAGGTAGCAATGTATCATTATGGTACCCCACATATGTATACGAGTGGAGTCCGAAACACGGGAAGTAGTCGACTCCGTCTACGGTCAGCAGTATAAATCAAACAAGAGCTAGAGATTACAAGGAATGGTTGAAGTTAAGGAACTCAGTTAAGTTAACGAGACTAAAAGGATTAGTGAATTCCTCTCAAGGAAATGTTTAAGAGTTAGGAAGTGCGAAGGGCACAAACTGTTATGTAAAGACATCACATATGTCTTAAGGATCCTTAGGGATAAACATGTTAGCTGGAACGGTGACCCAGCCTGTACATGGCAAGCAAATGCCTAATGTGAACGGGATGAAACTATCAAGAAATGTTGATCTTCACAGAAGAAGATAATAAGCCAATTAAGAACGCAAACGGCGTGGCTAACTCAATATATCAATAAGTGTGAACTAAATGTAAAAGCATAACTTAGCAACACCCAGGAGCAATCCTTGAAGGGTGTTCGCATCAACAAGTGTTGCACGAAATGCATGACAGAAGCATAAGGGTTGAAACTAACACCCAGTTTAGATATAAGTTGTCAGGAGACGGACTGACAATCCTAAGGGGCATCCCATGAAAGGAAACAGAATGCAACGACCTTGTCACGGAGCTCAATATAATATCCAAACCATATATGTTGTACAGAGAAGTACATATGTGTGGACAACCTACAATGAGCCCAGCTCAAGGCAAATAAGGCTTATAAGCCATAAGCAAGATATATTATATAAATTCAATTGATTGTAGAAGTTTATGTTGTATAAGTGAATAGGGTGGTAAACGAACCACTGCATTAAGAGTGGGGATACCTCTCGATATTGTGAGACCGCAGGAGCGGTAGTTATGTGTATCAAGTCCAAGAAATATGTTAAGGATTGACCATATTGTTATTGAAAGAGAGCAGTTAGCTTAGTAACATGTGAGTATAAAGTGAAACACCGAGCTGAATAATGCCGGCTTATGACTCGAATGATCGATGCTCAAGGAGCATTCAGTAGCCATCCAAATGAGTGATGAACCATAATACGAATGATGTAAGTATATGCGTGGAAATTAATGTGACAGTAAATACGATGTGAGTTAGTGTTATACATTAAACACGGTGCGCAGTAAGCGTCCGTTGTATAAGTGTTGTTGAATAATGATGTGGCAGATAAGACCGGTTATGAGTTAAACTCAATGGACATGCAAGCAAGTGATGATACACAGGCTGGGCAATAAGCCAATGGTAGGTACTGTGTGATGAGGAACTCAGTGTGAATTCCATGGCGAATCGCATAAGGGATTTACTGTGAAGAGTTTACGCCTCTGCACTCTATATGACTGAGTGTTTTGGTATTGCACTTGCGCAGTAATGATCGAGTGGGATATCCAGGAATTGGAAACATGTTAATGGTGGAGGAATAATGTTATAATGGCCGATGCATAGGAAATGCAAGGCCGCACCAATAAAAGAGTACTCGTACAAAACCAAATGTGGAGGCATGATAACAGTAAGTGACTACAGTAGCACTAACTACCAAATACCGGTATGGAATATACCCCAAATGTTGGAAATAGCTGAGAGAGCACTACACACTAGGTAGTAGCTCAATCTCAACCGACAGTAAGTCGGAAGGGAACAAGTCAATCATTGTGAAATACATAGTTGTATACACAGTAAATTCTTATGGAAGTGGATAGAAAGTGTATAACTCACCGAATTCGCTAACGGTAAGAGATACCACGCGTCAGTTGAGAAACCATTGTTACCAAGACGAAGGTGACAATTGGGGATGTACAATACAGTAAGAATAACAAAAGGGAGCAATTAAGCTCTACAGTTATTAGAGTTTCGCAGCAGAAACTAGTGAGCCAGTGATTCAAGTGTTGAATGTACATGGTGAACATGAATGAATGGCTAATTATTAACGCCTAGAAGCCTAACAGGCCAGAATCGAAACCAACTAAGAGTTTAAACAAACTCCAATGAGAATTCTTGGTTTAGGAACTAAACCGCCAATATGGTTAAGATCCTCTAATCAAAATCCATTGTGTAATAGACCGCGTGGAAGTTAAAACACTTCACGACGGCAGAACATTTTAAGCCAATGTTTAGTGATTGATTACGTGGGCGTAATCCCTTTTAAGGGGGGTAGAGCGCAAAACCACTTAGTGTGTATTACCGTACAAGTGTACGTAGTGTATGTGACTTATATTGTGCATAGCACAAAATTATTGTTTTGATGATTGGTGTGTGTGTTACGTAAACATACACATTCATTCATGGTTTAATTGTGGTAATTGCGCACAGAAGATGCGAATACCATTGTGATAAGTGTGTGTATTTGTTAGCAGCTGTGTGTGATAGTACAAGTGTGGGGAGTAGAGAAACTCCCGGGGGAACAAAAGCCCCGACAGTGTATAAATGTGAAATGGTGTGTTGTATTTTGATAAAATATATGTATATATACTATATAGTGATTCATGAAAGAATACGAAACTGACATAGAACCTAGTGAGAATGAGATTCCATAGGCAACAGGACTAAAGTGTATGGAAATAACTGATAGACGAAGTTCTATCCTTGGAGATGTTATGATCATGATTAGAATGATTTAAAAAGATAGAAAATTGGAAATGAGTGATTTATTTGATGCTTGAAAATGAAGTGGGAAGTGGAACTTGATTTGCATGTGATCAAGGGAAGCCGAACACAAATTGGAGTGGAAGGATAGTTCTACACTGATGCTGATCACATCAGGGTTGGATGATTCTTGAAGCTCCCTATAAGTGGTCACAAATAACCACGCCAATAAAAGAAGCAAAGAGCTTAAGTTGGACTTGGAGTTGTGTGTGTTTTCAAAAGGATTTTCAATTGATATTTATAAAACGTTGATAGATACTTTACATAATTAAAGTTCTCTTACTTAACCTCACAAGGAAATTTTAAACTTAAGTGATTGTTTTGATCTCCAAGGACACGGGGACGGAAGGTGTCCATCGCGACCGGGTTCTGCGGGATCACAGTGTATACCAAAGATATTTTTGATTGCAATACATGCTATGACATGTTGTTTGGTATGTGTGATAAAGGTTATTTTGACTTTGATCTCCTAAAGTGTATGCTATCAAGACCTATGTGTCTAAAGACTGTTATGTTATTGGGACCTATGTGTCTAATGTTGTTATGTTACCCAAGACCAGTGAGTCAAAGGGGTTGTTATGTATATGTAAGTGTGGGTAAGATACCCGGACCATTGAGTCCGAGGTTATCATGTGAATATGTTATGTTATGTATGGATGTGGATGTGTTGCCCGGACCATTAAGTCGGAGGTTGTGATGTAAAGTGTGTTTGATTATAGAAGTTTATTTATGTAAGTAATCCCCGTATTCTAATCTAATGATGTGAGGGAAGTGTAAACTTCGAGGATGAAGTTCTTTGAAGGGGGTAGATTGAAATACCCCAAACCTTGATATGTGGTTTAAATATCAAACTATGTTATATAAAGGCTAAAAAGTGCCTTAGAAACATCAGTGAACAGTTTAAACCATAGTAAATGCAATAAAACGCTAAGATACAGTTTGAGCAAAAAACATGCTCTAAGCTATGAGTGAACTGGGTTAGGACCCAAAGAGCCTACCAAGACTTAATATATTCAATTATGATTTAATAAGGCTAAATAAGTCCTTAGGAAACCTTGGTGGACAGTTAAACCAAATAAAACCCAAGAAAATACCTTAAAGTCAATATGAGCAAAAATGTGCTCTAAGCTTGGGATAAATTTGTATAAGACCTAATGGTCATACCTATACCTTATAAATATGTTAATGAACATATTAAACCAATTACCAAAGAAAACCAAGCTTAAAAACAAGTTAAAACACAAAATGTGCTTTAAGGAGTCTTAAGCACGTTTTTGAAAAATTGTCTTGTAATGAGTTTTGAATGGCTAAATGTCCATCATTACTCTTTAATTAACATGTGTACTTATAGTATCACATTTGGGTGGCTATATCAAAGGGAAATCAAAATTTCACTTCTATGTCCCTGTTTTATGAATAGTAACTTTTATAAGCTAGTTTGTAACATATGTTGTTATAAGTAATTAAGTTGGTCAATAAAGATTATTATACCCTCCTAAGTATATGGGGGCCGGTTTTTCATGGTGTGAGTCACCATCATGTAAAAGAAATCAAATAAGTAAAGTAAAGCTTAAAGTAAAGTACTATTTTGCTTTATAACATAAATATCTCCAAAAGCAAACTTACCTTCTCATTTCCTTCTCTTCTTTCATTTCACACGGTTTCTTCACTCTCCTTTCCTCCTCCATTTACGATTTGCTACAGCTCCTCTCTCTCCATCTTCATTTCCTTGCCAAATCCAACTCCATGCTCCAAATCAAATTCTAAGACCATATTGTCTTAGTTCGGTCAAGCTCTACACTTCTACCTTTTCAAATCTTCAAGAGCTCAATTTTGGTGCCATGGAGAATCACCATGATGGAGCTTGAGCTTGTGTTTCTACACATTATTACTCTCCTTTGCTTCTAGGTAAGGAATCTCAAAGAAAAATCAAGTTTCCTCTCCTTTTAGTACATGGCCGAAAATTCCCTCACCATGTGTCTTTACCTTGCTTGTTTTAGCTTCATTGAACCTTCCAAGGGCTAGGAGGAGTCCTCTCTTGATACTTATTCAAGTTCTCTTCCAATTCCAAGGTAAAACAATTACCTTAAAAGTACAAATGTGTAACTAGGGTTTACAATGAGATGAAGCAAATGTTGATACTCATTCATTATTTGTACATTGTTAGAGTTGACAAACAACCAAACACCCCACCGGTTTTGCAAGGAAACAAGAAAGAAGTTGTTGAGGAAAAAAGAGGGTAAACAAGCCCATCTGAATGTAGTTTAAATGCCTTAGGAAATGAGCTTGATTTGCTTAATAAAATACTAAGGAGGCCAATGGTGAATGACCAAGTGAAGTGTTCTCAAGGAGACTAGTAAAGAACATATGTCTTGGTGTATTAATTGCAGGTCAAAGGAATTCTATTTGTGGTAAATTCAGTGTTTTAAGTTATGCAATTAAGGGCCTAAGATCCATTTATTTAAGGGCCTAAGTGCCAAGCAATTTAAGTTATGCATATATTGTGATGTAGTGCAAATGGGTGAAGTTTAGTTATAAAATGTGTTTGATGGATATTTAGGTGTTCTTGAGTGCTTAATGGTGATGGAAAACTATGAGTTTGGAATGATGATTGCGCTAAGAGAACCCATGGCAAAATTTGTAAAGTGTATAAGGAGTTTTAAGTGACTTGAATGAACTTGGGTGAATTAGGAATTGGTAGGAATGAGTAAATGTCTCACTAAGGAAGAAAATGTGCATTAAGGTGTTCTAAGGTGCTATAAGGATTTAGGCATTGTCTTGGAAGTTCTAGAAACCCAATGAGTGTTATTAGGATGTATTTAAGTCTTGGAGAAGTTTGTTTAAGGTTTGTGTAATGTTGATGAATAAGGAGAGAATGATGTTTAAGTAAGGTTTTGAGAAAAGAATTCAAGAAGTTGTAAAAAGGAGATTTAGTTAGTAAGAAAAGAAGTTGAGAGATGATGTTAAGGTGTAGAGGAAACACCTTGGTGTAGTGGTCATTATTGGTGAACTACCACTTAGAAATCTTAAGGAGAAAACATCCCAAGTGCTAGGAATTTTGTAAGAAATTTGTGAATGATAAGATGGTTTTGGTGAGTGATTTAAAGAGTTTAGCACATGGCTAAAGGTGTGTTTGATGTGCCAAATGATGTTAGGAAACATTATGAGGCTTTAGGAGAAGTTTGGTGGAATTGGTTAAGTGTTTAAAGACTTGGAAGTTGAATGTTTTGCCGTGTCCGAACTTCCGTCCGGACATGGAAGTTCGGACAGGCTCTGTTGGGTAAAGGATTTTCCCACTCTCGAACTGTGTCCGAACTTGGGAAGTCCGGACACAAGTTCGGACGTGACTGTTTCTATCTGGGATTTACTCTCGAACTGTGTCCGAACTTGGGAAGTCCGGACATAAGTTCGGACGTGTGTATAGTTTTCAGTATTAGGTCGCGGCTTGCGTCCGAACTTGGAGGTTCGGACACAAGTTCGGACAGGCCACTGTATGGACCAAAATTGTTGTTTTAAGGTATGGAAATGATGTGTAATGATGGGGATTGATAGGTAATGATGTTATAAGGTTGTTAAGGACATGTTAGGTGAGTTTTAATGACAATAAAGTGGGTTAAAAGTTGTATTAAAATGTGAGAGTAAAACAAGTTAAAAATGTTAAGTTATGTATCTAAGTTAACGGGGAGAAGTTATAAGCATTAGACATTAAATAATCATGCTACCCGATGTTAATAAAAATACATGTAATGTTATCAGTTGTTCGAGAATTGCTCGAGGAACATGAGTGACGTGGTAAAGTGGACTCCGGTGACAGGTATGGTTTTCTTGCAACCTGTGTCCTACCGGATTACACCGGCTTGTATGCCAATGTGTTTTCTGTATGTTTGCCACGTTATAAGATAAATCATGAAACGAGTTTACAGTCGTTATTGTTGTATGTTTACGTGCCGATACCGGTAACCTCGAATGCGCTTGAAGGGCTAGTTAACCACTATTAGGTAAACGTAGGAGAACGGTATCCGGTAACAACGTTTCCGACTTAAGGAACGTTCTAACCACGGCTATGCGTGGGTTGGATATGTGATGTTTGTGTGTGATGTTTGTATGTGAATGTATGACTCTCCCTCCCCTTGTGTGTGTCTAACAAGACTTAACCCAATGTGTGATTGTTTAACTAAGTTCAATGATGAACTTCTGACAAGTGCTAACGGGGGGAGTGAGGAGTCCGGTCTGTTCCGGCCACGCGTGTGAGTATGGGGGTCGTTGTCATAGCAGGTTCGATCCTCTCCGTATGTTATGGTTGTATTCCAATTTGGTTCCCAACCTTCCCTTTTAGCTTAACCAAGGCTATTACTGACTCACGTCGGGCCACAGGGGCATACTATTGTTATGTTTGTTTCGGTGTGCTTGGATCACTATATCCGAGACACCTTGTGTTAAGTTAACCGTTCATTTAACGAGACGGTAACGAGTTATGTAACGAGCTTATCATGAGACTGGCAACATTCTCTAGGCTCACCAGTGTATTAACAATGTTAGGGTCGGTTCCTAAGAGGACCATTCCCGTTATGTTATGTATCTTTGTTGTGATGCAATGTCTATTGCGGTGTTATGTTGTGCACGTGGAAACGTGCAAAGTATTGTTAAGTGTTGTTATGTAGTGTATGTTATATATTGTAAATGTGGAGTATATGGATCATGGATATGAATCCCAGTTGGAGAAAAGAGGCGTTTAAGGTTAACCCGATTTAAGGGTAAGTGTCGTCTGTTAAGGAAGTAACTCCATTAGAGGAGGAACACTCTAGGGATATTGAATACCTTGAGTGACTTATTAAGTAAGGATGTATTATCCGTTTGTTGAGCCCGTTGAGGCGAAATGATTATGTGTTGTGTGTTTACAGTTGCATGCATGATTTAAAAATAATCAACCGCATGCTAAGACGACAATTAGTTGTGCGTGGCCCGGTAGCATGTGGGCTGCGGGATTACCATACCAGCAAAGGTGCTGAGCCCCTTGGGGGCCACCCTTTCTCTTCTTTTCCTATTTCAGGTACGAAGTGCTGGAAGCCGTTCGAGAGTAGGAGGGTAGTCGTTGTACATGGGTAATCATTTAAGTGTATGTATACAGTAGGTGTAGTAAGACCGGAATTGTTGTCAGCACCAGTTTATAAATACTCGGTATAGTGAAAGTTGTACGTTGTTGTTATTGTTAATGGAAAGGGATAGTAATGTGTAGTCGCTCGGGAATTTAGCCCATCAGACCGGTACAATGTATGTGTATTAGCCTTGTTAGCCACGTGGGTGGTTAACGGCGTGTAACACCAGCGAGTTGAGTTATTTGATGAGTTGTGTATTCCGCTGCAGATTGTTGTTATGTATTTGTTGTTGGATGGGGTGTTACATAAGTGGTGGCCGATATTCATTCAAGAAGAAGGTCTATGGAGGAAGATAAGATAAGCTTGAGAAAACAAGGTAAATTACTTACCTAATGGTGGTTAAGGTTTAAGGAATGAGTTTTAGATGAGTACCAATGTAGCTTAGGGCTTACATTGGGTAATGGGTTATTTAACCTAAGAAAAAGAACTTAAATAAGCGTGTGAACTTGTGACTAAGGAGCCAATAGGAATGAGTTGATAGTATAAGTTTAAGATGAGTTTTAAGAGCATTAAAACTATTATGAGATTGATGGGTGTATTTGCAGGTTTAAAGCTTTTATATGAGGGAAATTCAGTGTTTAAGTTTAAGTCATTTAAGGGCCTAAGAGCCATGTCATTTAAGAGCCTTAGTGCTATGCAATTTAAGATTATTGCACTATATTGAGTTTGTTGTGAATGAGTTGATTTGGGTGAGAAAATAAGATGAGAAAGGACTTGGGTGTGTGAGATTATTGCGTGACAAAAACAATGCATTTGGGCATGATAAGATACTAGAGGAGCTATGGCGAAATTTGATTAGAAAATAAGTGTTTAGGTGATGGTGGTGAATTAATATGACCTATGATTTACTAGGAGTCATTATGAGGAATTTGAGTGGAAATGAGTGAACTAAGGAGTTCTTGAGGTTTAGGATGACCTAGAGATGTCTAGGAGGAATTAGAGGATTGGTGAGTGTATTAAACACACCAAAATCATGTGATGAGGAATGCTAAGACTTGTGCAAGAATCTGGAGGAAATGATGTATAATGCTTTGAGATGATTTAGGTATGAACTAAGTGTAGAACAATGAGAGTTCGGGAAGTTTGTGAAAGAGGTGGTGATGTTAGTGGTGGAACAATAAGGTTTTAGTTAGATGGTAATGAGTGGACTTAGGTGATGGGAGTGAAGATTGGTGGGAGAATGTTGTAAGTCGTCAAGGAAAATGACTAGAAATGTAAAAGAGCGTATGATCATGAGGGTGGTTAATAAGATGCATAAAAGAGGTGGAAATGTCTAAGGAGGGTGTTACAAGGTCAAGGTAAATGGAGAACAATGTCAAGGTATTAAGGTAATGGAAAGAAATGCACAAGCAAGCTTAAGAGTTTAAGAATGATGAGTAACCAAAGGAAAGGAGAGGAATTTGTGTGTGGATATGCAAGGTGACTTGAGGAAGTTTCAGTAAGTGAACTGGGGATGGAAAATGATGTTATGAAGTGCTCAAACTGTTAAGGAGAGAACACTTGGGTTGGTAGAAGTTTTGGTAAGGTTACAGGTTGGAAATGTAAGGAATCCATATGACAAATGTTAGGAGTGTTGTAAGAATTTAGTAATGCTTGAGAAGATCTTTGGAAGTTGTTTTGGAGAGTGCTGGAAGTTCTAAGGTGATTTTAAGTGCCTAAATGGTATTAGGACACATGGGGGAACATGTGGAGAAGTTTGGAGTCAAATTGGAAATTAGAAACATGGTTCTGGAGCCGACCGACCTTAGGGGACCGGACTGCAAGGTCGGTCGAGCTCAGTTGACACTGCCGGAGGAAGTTTCTGGAATCGACCCAAACATAGGACCGGACATACAAGTTCGGTCGGGCATGTATTTTGTGTACGAATTGAGTCTCTGGAATCGACCCAACATGGGACCGAACTTGGCAAGTTCGGTCGGGCTTAAATATCCCACAGGGAAGCTCTCGGGAATGGACCGACCTTGGGGACCGGACTTGCAAGGTCGGTCGGGGTGAAATTTTCAACCGGTAATGAGTTCTGGAATGGACCGACCTTTGGTAAGGCCAGTCGACCCTAAAAATGAAAAAAAAAAGAAACCCTAAGGAAGTTTAGTGGTATTAATGGTACCCCTTTAAGAGGGCATTGAGGATTAGAGGTGTAAAGACCTAAGAGATTAAGATAAGTATAAACTTAAAAGTTTAAGGTTAAGTTGTAAGATTAAGTTGTAAAACTTAAGAGGTGTTAGGTGGGGATCATTATGGGTTAAGCAAGTTAAATAAGTTGAATTAAGATAAGTGATTAACAACCTAAACCTGAATGAATGTTTTAGGGCTTGAGTATTTGGACTCCGGAAGAGAGTAAGCAACCGAACGACCGACGGTGAACGGTACAGTTCTGCTTGTGACCTGCTTGCTAACGAGGTGTCCCTCGGCTTGTGTGCTATTTGTTTTTGTGTGCTCACTAAACAAGATAAAACATTCAACCGGAATATTATGATTATTGTATTGTTGTGTGATGTTTGAAAACTAACACAACATATCGTGGGAACTTACTAACCAACGTTTAGTAAGGATTTGAGTGAGACTAAGGAATGCTCCCTAATATGGGTTGATATAAACCGAAAGAGGTTAACCAACAAACATGGTCTTGAGACTACTACTAACTGGAACTTGAGTGAGGAAACCCGAGACCGATCTCCGGTCATGCATGCTAAGGAAAAAGGGGGACGGTATCTGAATCAGATCCGCCCTCCGCTTAAGGACTTGTCTATGGACTTGTAGCTTAGGGCCGGTTGCCGGCTCAGCTACGCTGGACTCCCGTCCAGAGTAGGTGGCATTAAGATGGTGCGGTGGGATCACCTAAATCCCAGGTTCAAATTAAGCTACAACCATTCCCTTCCAGGAACGGTTTGTATACTGAGATTAAGTTGAGATTAAGATTAAGGTAAGGTTAAGATAAGTTGCAACCATTCCTTTTTAAAGGATGGTTTGTATTATTAAGATTAAGATAAGTACATCCACTCCTTATTAAAGGATGGTTGTTTATAAGATTAAGATAAGACTAAGATTGAGGTGAGATAAGGATGGACTAAGATTAAGAGGGACATTACTTAAGGAGTTGAATAATTAACTCTCTAATTAAGGGAACGCATTTAAGTCGTCCATTGTGTGTGAACTTTGATTGTTCATATCTGAGTTGTTGTTTACTGCACTTTCTATTATGTTGTGCATCTAATCAACCTCCATGCTATCGACAATTAGTCGTCGTAGCCACGTTAGCTTGGGGGCCATGAGAGGATCGTACCAGCATTCGTGCTGACCCCCTTTGGGGGCTGTTTTTACTACACAGGTGAACATCAGGTGGCGACCGTCGCGAGAGTAAGAAGGGGGACAAGTGAGGAGGGTTAAGTGTGGCCTACGAGTTGTGCATGTACACTCGTATGGCAATTGAGTTAGTAAGATGTATAGGATATGAGGGGATTGTAAGAAGGAAATGTAATTGGTTAAGGTTGTTGTACTAATGTTCGGTATATTCTGTAGTCAGACCGTGGCAAGGTCCTGAAGTGTAAAGAATTCCGCTGTGACATGTTTATATATAAGCTGTTAAGTTGCGAGACCACATTTGGATTGAGTTGGGGTGTTACAAAAAGTGGTATCAGAGCGTAGTTACGCTCTGAAGACAAGAAATACCGAACTTAGGTGAATACTAAGGTTGAGTTTGAGTTATGGGTTAAGGGTTAAAAGGTAGAGCGAGAGGTGCGTTAGTCAGAACTTCCCGGTGTTTACCGGATATCCATAGTACCTAGACCCGCCCTCCACATCCCTAACCTTGAATACATGGAACAAACGCCAGAGAGAAGAAAGCCTTCTCCTACTCGGAAAAAAAAAACCGATCTGGCAGTTAGTTAACAGTAAGCAAAACGAGAAACATCTTGTTGAGCAACAGTTTATGAGAACATGAACGTTTTAACTGAGGCGCAGCGGTGAAACAGGCGCTATCAAGGGAATTCTACCAGTAAGGGAACGGTAATTACCGGCAACATGGGTCGACATGCTACGCAGTCGAGTTACACCGCAACACTAATGATAAGAAAAGCACTACGAGTGCAACGGATAAGAAAAGATAAGCGACATGAGTACCGAACAGCGGTCCGAGTGAGCATAACAGTGGGATAATACAAAGCGTAAGGGATAAGATTACTGGAAAGTCCAGTTAGAAACGGGAACTCCAAACCCCATACAATGAGGAAGGTTACAAGACCTGGCCGACATAATGTGGACGACGGTAGAAACTCATACAATTGTATACCGAAATAGGACTACGATGTAGTGCCTTAAGGAGAATCATTACTTAGTAACCACAACAAAATGTGTGGAGACAGGAGCGAGGATTAAG
This sequence comes from Limonium bicolor, assembly GCA_023374045.1. Lineage (NCBI taxonomy): Eukaryota > Viridiplantae > Streptophyta > Magnoliopsida > Caryophyllales > Plumbaginaceae > Limonium > Limonium bicolor. Next base: position 287,481,127 of record CM041782.1, read on the forward strand.
ACATAAGAAAATATTAAGGGGTTCCCTCAGAAAGAGGAACACCTTGATAAATGACAGTACTATCAAATAACAAGGAAACTGCCGAATGGTTAGTTATCCAAAATAAGATGTTATCGAAGGAGTCCCGAGGACTACCAATTACATGGAAATTAGAAGGAAGTATCACTACCAACGTACCTTGAACCGATAGCCCATCCTGCATGGCGCACTTGCCATAGCAAGTGCTGCCACGGTTAAGCTACACGGAAAGCCATCATGGCAAAATAGGAGGACGCTATAGTTGTAACACATATAAATACCAGATTGTAAATCCATAGGAACAGAAGAATAAGACCTTGGAAAGGCCCGACGGCCTGACCATGATGAGATGAGGTGACACACCAGTCAGCCGGGAGCGGAACTTGGACATAATATTAGACCATATGGATGTTAGCAACAGTACAACATACTACGACAACAACAACTGACAGTGCGGTAAGAACACCAACCCGGATCTCAAAGAGGAACCTAAGAGATCGCTCAATGATCCGAGCAAATACACTACGTAAGTAACAACATTCATGGAATGTATCAAGAGATACAAAAAAGGTAGTCGACTGAACGACTTCCAACAAGGATGGGATAAGACTCCCAGATTGATCACTAAGAATACCAGTAGTAAGCATTCTTCAATGAAGATGTTGGAAAACCCAGAAAACAAGGGTAAAAGAAATGAACATAAGCTATAACCCACCAAGGATTAAAGATATACAATCCCGACAGAGTGAAGCCTAGAAGATTACCCACACAGAGCAGGCATAGTCGAGCCAAATAACTAATGGATGACAACTAATACTGTTCGTCTAACTCATTAACACCCAAGTATGATTAATCATCAACGGGTGGCGTAGTCAACGGAAGTTGAACGAAGCATTGAGATGGAAGTATAAGATGACAGGATGATATCCAACTTGGACACCGTAAGGCAAACGCCTAATACGAACCTAACCTTGACTACTAAAAGACATAAGTCTAGTAAAATGACAGTATTGTCAAAGACATTAAGTAACCTCAGATCACCTGAACAACTTCTATAGCAGGAAGCAGGATGCAGCAACTTACCATGAAACCCGATACTACATTTAGTATGTAACCTAACGGTGGATAGTGCTCAAAGAACCAGAATCTTATAAGGATGACCTGCAGATGAGTAAGAGTACAAATAATGAACTGAGACATTAAGCATTAAGAGCCTACGAGCCAAGGATGTTAACCACATTAGAACTCGAGGCGCAGAAGGTTGTAAAAGAGCTGATTCAAGCCATGAATGAACTACAATGTGTAGATGTGAACGATTACAAACCTATAACTTAGATTGTGGAAAATATTGCCAGGAAAAGGCACCAATGAGAATAATGAGATAGTACTTTGGCAGGGGCGGAGAACGAACCATGCCTTTTAGGGTGGGGATACCTCTCCTTGTTGTGAGGCCATGAGTGGGAATGAACCCCTAAAAAAGGGCTTTCACTTATTAGAGATGCAATACGCTTTTGTTAGAAAATGGAAACTGTAAACTTGGGATTACCTTGGAACATATCAGATACACTTGAGAAATAAGGAAGGCTGCAGAAACAGACCTCATATCCAACACCCGGGATTTAAGAATCAGTATTCGTCGGAGATAAACATTGAGAGTGCACATTAAGGCACGTCAAGTGACCAAGGCTCAGAAGAGCTTGTGATTCAGTGAATGACTTCTTCAGGAACCGGTTAAATTACATGGTAAGCAACGTCATAAGGATGAAAGAATGCGAGGGAAATCAGCCTACTTACAAATCTGAGATTGGAGCAGAACACCTTCATATTAAGAGTTAACTATTTTACAGCATGGTATGACAACCGCCGTACACCGGAATGAGAGGACTCCCAGTGTGTTTACACCAAGAAGGGATTGAGTATAAGGTAAGACATGAGAATAAGTGAATAAGAGGTTGCACCATCAATGGGCAACATGGTAAGGGCCAACTACCACGGTACTAGTGGTCGTGAGTGCAATAGTTAGATAAGGGGGATTAAGTCGTGGTGCACGGTAAAGCGACCATTATGTATGAGCCGTCAAATATTGACACCGAGGCAATTAGATTTATGAGTTAAGACCAGCATAAGTAAGGAAATAAAATGGTAGACGAACTGTGCATTGATGCCAGTAGTCTGGACCTGGTTTGGTAAGATTACACAGGTAGCACACAACCCATTCCTTAAGGAACTGGAAGTGCATTCCTAATGGAATGAATATGAGAAAGACGATAGAGGCTCTACGGAAAGATACCTCAATTATTAAGAGACCGAATCAGTACAGGATACAGAAAGAGCTAGAGCATACAATACCAAGAACATAGTAAATGGATTTTCCTTGATTAAATCAAGAAGAACAATAAGTGTTATTATGGAACGATGAAAGAGGAGATCGACAACAGAATACTTCATAATTAGCAATAGCTAAACGTGTGACGGACACTATGAGTTTACTAAAACGACACGTGGGACGACTGCACCCCACAGGGGCTTGCAGGCCTGACACGCTCATTTATGAGTTAGTTGGGTAAGTAGTAATGTACCAGTAAGGTACCCCATGCATGTAGACGAGTGGTGTAAGGAACACGGGAAGTAGTCGACTCCGTACCACGGACAATGACACAAGATTAGACAAGAGCAGCCATTACCACAAACAGTCGAAGAGAAGAATTCAGTTGAACCAGCAACGCAAGGGAATCAGAGAACAAATAATTAAGGACTATGAAGTGCGAGAAGCACGGATTGTTAAGTATAGACATATGACATGTCTTAAGATGAATAAGATTAAACTGTAAAGTGCAATAAGCACTAAACAGTAGTTTCAGATTAGGAATCATCCTCAGACCAAAGGTCAGTTGGAGAGAACGATTTAGACATTCGAGAAAACACTAAGAGTATGAACATTAGATCTTCAGGGAGACTGGATAGGCGAGCTACAACTCATCAAGGCCGTGTATATATAAAGATAACACGTGACCATTGAGGGACCTTTAGTGCTAAACCATAAGCACGAAGAGAAACATATCCGATACTGTAAAAAGGATAAGAGAGGCAAATAAACCTAAAACTATCAGAGTTGTGCAGCGGAAGCTAGCAGATCACTACCTTCGAGATTAGACCAAACTAAGTTAAGAAAACGGTATAAGTACCGTAAGAATCCTCGATACAGAGACTAAGTCATTTCTGATCGAATAATAAGTGAGATAGATGACATGGAAGCTAGAATGCTTGGTGAGAATTAGACATCTTGAACCTATGTTCAAGAATGATGTGGTGTTGATTACGTGGGCGTAATCCATTTTAAGGGGGGTAGAGCGAAAACCGCTTAGCGTATGTTTGTGTACTGAGTACATAAACTATGGTGTGCATAGCACAAAATAATTTGTGAATATGTTTTACATAAACATTTTGAGATAAATTATGGTTATTGCACACAGAAGATGTGAATACCACACACGTTAAGTACCTATCTTATTAACTCCGGTGTGAGTACAAGTTAAGAGAATTAAGGAAGAGGATTAAGGAGATTTAAGGAATAAGGAATATATGAGGTATGAGTCGATATGAGACTATGTGTGAGATAAGAATAAGATAACACTATGAGATATTATTTGATATGAGTATGAGGAAGGAAATTGTAATCCTATGAGGTATAAGATGGTGAGAGTTGGTATGAGACTGTAATAGAACATAGTAGGAATTTAAGCCCTGAGGTGAGTACTAAGAGATGAATCGGGAATGTTTGATGGACTGAGTCCACACTTTGGAGATGTATTGATTATGATTAGAAGAACTAAGAAGATAAAAAATTGAACATGAGTGAATTATTTGGATGTTTGAAAATGACGTGGGAGGTGGAACTTGATTTTCTAGGGATCAAGGGAAACCAAACACAAATTGGGGTGGAAGGATGGTTCTACACTGATGCTGATCACATCAGGGTAGGATGACTTCTGAAACTCCCTACTAGTGGTCACAATTAAATCACACTAAGGATAGAGGCATTAGGATAAAATGAAATTGGAGTTGGTTGTATTTTTAATTAGAGGAATTATTCCTCACATGACCTAGTAAAAAGGATTACCTTTTTACTGAGTCTCGCCCATGAAGTCGAGGACGCACGAGCCTTTGTCTTCGGACCGGTGACATGGGGAGAGCAGAGTGTTTTGTATTCTGGCCCATGGTGACGAGGACGAATGAGCCATTGTCTACGGACCGGTGACATGGGAGAATACGTTGGAAATTATGTGAATGTTTTTAATCATCAAAAGAAACAAAGAGAATTTTGAGTGCTATACATGCTTAAGCATGTTGTGTGATGTTTAAGTATAAGAATATGGCGGATCTAATGATCCAATGAGTTTAAGTGTACATAAGTATGATCTACATGATCTATGGAATGAGGTAAGACATGTATTTTAATAAGATAAGATGCATGGGAACTTTGGGGACAAAGTTCTTTTAAGGGGGTTAGATTGAAATACCCCAAACCTAAGTATGCTAAGTAAACATCAAATTATGATGTAGTAAGGCTAGAATATGCCTTAGAAAGATTGGTAGACAATTTAAACCAAGGAAAACACAAGAAAATGCCTTAAGGGCAATTAGGGCAAAAATATGCTCTAAGCTTAGAGAGACTTGGGTGAGTACCCAAATACCATTATAAGACTTTAGTAATATACTAATGGACATTTTAAATCAATTTGCAAAGAAAACCAAAGCTCAAAAACAAGCTTAAACACAAAATGTGCTTTAAGACTCCTTAAAGCACCTTTTTGAGAAATTGTCTTAGAATTGAGTTTTGAGTGGCTAAATGCCCATCATTACTCCTTAATCAACATGTGTACTAATTAGTATCACATTAGGAAGCCTAAATCAATGGGAAATCAAAAATTTCAGAAATATGTGCACTAATTAGTGAATAGTGCCAAATAGTGACTAGTTTAAGTTTTAATCAATATAAGCTAATTAGTTGGTCAACAAAGACCATGACTAGCCTTATTTAAGATGGGGGCCGGTTTCTAAGGGATGAGTCATTAAAGACTTCATCAAATTTAGAAAGAAAAAGGGAAGGAAAGTAAAAGCAAAGACTATTCACCATTTTATAACAAATATCTTCACTTAAAGTTACCTTTCTTCCTCTCTCTCTTCATTTCTCCTTCCTTCCACGATTTCTCCTTCTCCTCTCCTGATCCAAACCGAGAGAGAGCTCCATTCATGGCTCCTCACCTTCATTCACTTGCCAAGTGCAACTCCAAGCTCCAAATCCAAAACAAATTGCATATTTGTCTTAGTTAAGTCAAGGCCCTCCTTTCTATCTTTTCAAATCTTTCAAAGCTCCATTTTGGTGCCAAGATAAAACTCCATTGATGGAGGAAAATCAAGTTTGAAGAGCTCATTAGCTTCTCCATTCTTTCAAGGTAAGGAAAATGTAAGAAAAACCAAGTTTCCATCACTTCCTTACATGGCCGAAAATTACTACTCATGGGGCCTTGTTTTTATGCCTTATTCTAGCTTGTTTTATTCACCAAGGACTAGTGGAGGTCCTCTCTTATTCAATGCCCAAATCTACTTTGAGACTTCAAAGGTAATCATCCACTTTTATGCCTTAGCACACATTTCTAACCTAGGTTTTCATTCCTTGAGGTCAGTGTATTGTTTAGTACTCATGTGAGTCATTAACTATTGGTTAGAACATTGGCAAAGGAAGTTTAAGTGGTGGCCGATATTCATTCAAGAAGAAGGTCTAAGGAGGAAGATAAGATAAGCTTGAGAAAACAAGGTAAATTACTTACCTAATGGTGGTTAAGGTTTAAGGAATGAGTTTAGATGAGTACCAATGTAGCTTAGGGCTTACATTGGGTAATGGGTTATTTAACCTAAGAAAAAGAACTTAAATAAGCGTGTGAACTTGTGACTAAGGAGCCAATGGGAATGAGTTGATAGTATAAGTTTAAGATGAGTTTTAAGAGCATTAAAACTACTATGAGATTGATGGGTGTATTTGCAGGTTGAAAGCTTTTATATGTGGGAAATTCAGTGTTTAAGTTTAAGTCATTAAAGGGTCTAAGAGCCATGTCATTTAAGAGCCTTAGTGCTATGCAATTTAAAATTATTGCATTATATTGAGTTTGTTGTGAATGAGTTGATTTGGGTGAGAAAATAAGATGAGAAAGGACTTGGTGTGTGTGAGATTATTGCGTGACAAAAACAATGCATTTGGGCATGATAAGATACTAGAGGAGCTATGGCGAAATTTGAGTAGAAAATAAGTGTTTAGGTGATGGTGGTGAATTAATATGACCTAGGATTTACTAGGAGTCATTATGAGGAATTTGAGTGGAAATGAGTGAACTAAGGAGTTCTTGAGGTTTAGGATGACCTAGAGATGTCTAGGAGGAATTAGAGGATTGGTGAGTGTATTAAACACACCAAAATCATGTGACGAGGAATGCTAAGACTTGTGCAAGAATCTGGAGGAAATGATGTATAATTCTTTGAGATGATTTAGGTATGAACTAAGTGTAGAACAATGAGAGTTCGGGAAGTTTGTGAAAGAGGTGGTGATGTTAGTGGTGGAACAATAAGGTTTTAGTTAGATGGTAATGAGTGGACGTAGGTGATGGGAATGAAGATTGGTGGGAGAATGTTGTAAGTCGTCAAGGAAAATGACTAGAAATGTAAAAGAGCGTATGATCATGAGGGTGGTGAATAAGATGCATAAAAGAGGTGGAAATGTCTAAGGAGGGTGTTACAAGGTCAAGGTAAATGGAGAACAATGTCAAGGTATTAAGGTAATGGAAAGAAATGCACAAGCAAGCTTAAGAGTTTAAGAATGATGAGTAACCAAAGGAAAGGAGAGGAATTTGTGTATGGATATGCAAGGTGACTTGAGGAAGTTTAAGTAAGTGAACTGGGGATGGAAAATGATGTTATGAAGTGCTCAAACTGTTAAGGAGAGAACACTTGGGTTGGTAGAAGTTTTGGTAAGGTTACAGGTTGGAAATGTAAGGAATCATATGACAAATGTTAGGAGTGTTTGTAAGAATTTAGTAAATGTTTGAGAAGATCTTTGGAAGTTGTTTTGGAGAGTTTGCTGGAAGTTCTAAGGTGATTTTAAGTGGCTAAATGGTATTAGGACACATGGGGGAACATGTGGAGAAGTTTGGAGTGAAATGGGAAATTAGAAACATGGTTCTGGAGCCGACCGACCTTAGGGACCGGACCTGCAAGGTCGGTCGAGCTCAGTTTACACTGCCGGAGGAAGTTTCTGGAATCGACCGAACATAGGACCGGACATACAAGTTCGGTCGGGCTTGTAATTTGTGTACGAATTGAGTCTCTGGAATCGACCGAACATGGGACCGAACTTGGCAAGTTCGGTCGGGCTTAAATATCCCACGGGGAAGCTCTCGGGAATGGACCGACCTTGGGGACCGGACTTGCAAGGTCGGTCGGGGTGAAATTTTCAACCGGTAATGAGTTCTGGAATGGACCGACCTTGGGTAAGGTCGGTCGGTAAGGTCGGTCGACCCTAAAAATGAAAAAAAAAGAAACCCTAAGGAAGTTTAGTGGTATTAATGGTACCCTTATAAGAGGGCATTGAGGATTAGAGGTGTAAAGACCTAAGAGATTAAGATAAGTATAAACTTAAAAGTTTAAGGTTAAGTTGTAAGATTAAGTTGTAAAACTTAAAAGGTGTTAGGTGCGGATCATTATGGGTTAAGCAAGTTAAATAAGTTGAATTAAGATATGTGATTAACAACCTAAACCTGAATGAATGTTTTAGGGCTAGAGTATTTGGACTCCGGAAGAGAGTAAGCAACCGAACGACCGACGGTGAACGGCACAGTTCTTCTTGTGACCTGCTTGCTAACGAGGTGTCCCTCGGCTTATGTGCTATTTGTTTTTGTGTGCTCACTAAACAAGATAAAGCATGCAACCGGAATATTATGATTATTGTATTGTTGTGTGATGTTTGAAAACTAACACAACATATCGTGGGAACTTACTAACCAACGTTTAGTAAGGATTTGAGTGAGACTAAGGAATGCTCCCTAATATGGGTTGATATAAACCGAAAGAGGTTAACCAACAAACTTGGTCTTGAGACTACTACTAACTGGAACTTGAGTGAGGAAACCCGAGACCGATCTCCGGTCATGCATGCTAAGGAAAAAGGGGGATGGTATCTGAATCAGATCCGCCCTCCGCTTAAGGACTTGTCTTCGGACTTGTAGCCTAGGGCCGGTTGCCGGCTCAGCTACGCTGGACTCCCGTCCATAGTAGGTGGCATTAAGATGGTGCGGTGGGATCACCTAAATCCCAGGTTCGAATTAAGCTACAACCATTCCCTTCCAGGAACGGTTTGTATACTGAGATTAAGTTGAGATTAATGTTAAGGTAAGGTTAAGATAAGTTGCAACCATTCCTTTTTAAAGGATGGTTTGTATTATTAAGATTAAGATAAGCTACATCCACTCCTTATTAAAGGATGGTTGTTTATAAGATTAAGATAAGACTAAGATTGAGGTGAGATAAGGATGGACTAAGATTAAGAGGGACATTACTTAAGGAGTTGAATAATTATCTCTCTAATTAAGGGAACGCATTTAAGTCGTCAATTGTGTGTGAACTTTGATTGTTCATATCTGAGTTTTTGTTTACTGCACTTTCTATTATGTTGTGCATCTAATCAACCTCCATGCTATCGACAATTAGTCATCGTAGCCACATTAGCTTGGGGGCCATGAGAGGATCGTACCAGCATTCGTGCTGACCCCCTTTGGGGGCTGTTTTTACTACACAGGTGAACAGCGGGTGGCGACCGTCGCGAGAGTAAGAAGGGGGACAAGTGAGGAGGGTTAAGTGTGGCCTACGAGTTGTGCATGTACACTCGTATGGCAATTGAGTTAGTAAGATGTATAGGATATGAGGGGATTGTAAGAAGGAAATGTAATTGGTTAAGGTTGTTGTACTAATGTTCGGTATATTCTGTAGTCAGACCGTGGCAAGGTCCTGAAGTGTAAAGAATTCGCTGTGACATGTTTATATATAAGCTGTTAAGTTGCGAGACCACATTTGGATTGAGTTGGGGTGTTACAAAGGCAAACGCCTAATACGAATTTAGCCTTATTTGCTAAAAGACATAAGTCTAATGAAACGACAGTATTGTCAAAGACGCTAGGTAACCTCAGATCACCTGAATAAACTTACATTGCAGAAATCAGGATGCAGCAACTTACCATGAAACCCGATACTACATTTAATATGTAACCTAACGGTGGATAGTGCTCAAGGAAACAAAAACCTATAAGGATGACCTATAGATAAGTAAGAGTACAAGTAATGAATTGAGGCATTAAGCACTAACAGCCTACGAGCCAAGGATGTCAATCAGAGCCCGAGGCGCAGTAAGTTATAAGAGACCTTATTTAAGCCATGAAGGAACTGTAATTTGTAGATGTAACGGTTATCAAACCTATAACTTAGATTATGGGAAATATTGCCAGGAAAGGGCACCAATGAGAATAATGAGATAGCACATTGGCAGGGGCGAAGAACGAACCATACCTTTTAGGGTGGGGATACCTCTCCTTGTGGTGAGGCCATGAGTGGGAATATACCCCTCAAAAAGGGCTTTCACTTCTTATAGATATAATATGCTTTTGTTAGAGAATGGAAAACTGTAAACCTTGAGATTACCTTAGAACATACCAGATACACTTGAGTATTAAGGAAGGCTGCAGAGACAGGCCTCATATCCAACACCCAGGATTTAAGAATCAGTAATCGTTAGAGATTAACATGGTGAGTGCACAGAATGGCACGTTAAGTGACCAACGCTCAGAAGAGCTTGTGATCCAACGGATGACTCCTTCAGTGACCGATTAAATTACATGGTATGTAACATCATAAAGGATGGAAGAACGTGAGAGAGACTGACCTACATACGAGACCGAAATTGAAGTAGAACACCTTCATGTTTAGAGACAACAAAATTACGACACGGCATGACAACCGCCAAACACCAAAAATAGAGAACTCCCAGTGTGTTTTCACCAAGAAGGGATTGAATATAAGATAAGATGTTAGAATAAGTGAGTAAGTAGTTGCGCCATCAATGGGCAACATGGTAAGGGCCAACTACCACGGTAGTAGTGGTCGTGAGTACAATATTTATATAAGGGGCTTGAGTCATGGTGCGCAGTAAAGCGACCATTATGTATGAGCCGTCAAATATTGACACTAAGGCAATTAGATTCATGAGCTAAGACCAATATAATTAAGGGAATAAGATGGTAGACGAACTGTGCATTGATGCCAGTAGTCTGGACCTGTGTTGTAAAAATATGTGACTACTTCTTCAACCTAGGCAGTGTACCAAATCGTTTTGTGGAATAGTGGAATTGTGGGGTGTCGAACTCTTGGGGACCTTGCTGTGGTTTAACTGATAGTGTAAATTAACTGAGAATTCTAATTAGACTGTTGAATAGAAACTTATCACTTTTTTAGGAAGATTGTGGTTTAACACTTAATGTAAATAAAACAGTAAAAATAACAGTTAATCAAAACAGAATAATAATAGCGGTTTATAAAACTCTTTTGTTTTTAAGAAGCACCCTGGGTTGTTCTGCTCACCTATTTTATCCAACTATATTACTATAAACTTCTACCATTTTAACAATAAACTCAGGAATTTTAATTAGTTCGTTGACCGGTCCTTGTACAATAAACCCTGATTAATTTAAATAACAAGCTGCAATCCTTGCCCAAGTTATTATAAATTAATCGCTTTATTAACAATTCTTGTTGGAGACAGATTAACCTATAGGCGAACCTCGCTTCTAGTCATTAACCCGTTTTGACTTCTTCTGTCTAGAACCTTGCCTCAGCACCGCATTTTAACAAGAGAACTACAAATATCACTTTAATAATTGGCCTGAGTATTAAAGCGCATTAAGAACGAGAATCAAAATATTGCTTGAACAGATTATAGTAGAAAATATACGTAACACGATTGTATAAAATAAGCTTGCTTTCCAACCCGGGAGGCTAAAGTTATTACTCACACATAATTATAAAAACAAACAGCATAAGTACGACATACATTAAAACTGAATAGATTTAACTGATAATATTTGGACGGAGGTTGGACAGAACAACGGTATGGAAAATGGAATGTTTTTATGGGATGAGATGAAGTGAGGATTTATGTGGAGATTAAGTAGATGAGATGTATGATTTTTGGAGGGAAAATGGAGATTTTATGGAGGAAAAATGGCATAAGTTTGGAGGTGGAATGAGATATGATTTAATAAGGGTTATAGGTGTATTTATAGTGAAAATGGGGTTGAAATGAAGGCGGTGTCGGTGTGAAAAGATAAAATATAATTTATCTTTTCACACCCATGTCGATATGCCCTGTGTGCTGTCAAAATAGACGCGTCCGGACCACTGTCCGGACCATACTGGTCCGGACATGTCGACGCTGTGAGAAAAAGCTTCGTCGACATGTCTCCGGACTTGTGTCCGGACCTATAGGGTCGGACATGTGTTGCGTCCGGACCTGCATGTCCGGACACAGGTCCGGACGTGTGTATTTTTTTCTGCTTTCTTTGCAAACTTCGATAGGCTCCAGATTCTTCGTCTGAGCTCCGATTTGATCCCCGTTTTCGCCTACGCGTTCGTCTCTTCGTGTACTTTGCTCCTAGCTTGGTTTTCCTCATGTTTAACCAATAAATTTGTGAGATAATCAATAAAACATAACTAGAGGAAAAACATATGACAAGTGAGTAATATTATCCTGAAAGTAAGTAAGTACAAGGTAAATTAAACCCTTAAATGTATATGTATTTCTCACTTATCAAACTCCCCCACACTTATCTTTTGCTTGTCCTCAAGTAAATCTTTCTGACATAATGTTTAAACAAGTTAAACAGACAATAATCAAGTAAGGAGAGCATAGTAGAGGTAATTGCCAATCTTTTCAGATTTTAAAAGGGTACTAATAACATTAAATTTATTTAGATATATTTCTCTATTTCTGAGAATAACTCTGAAATCCTACAAAAGAAAGAGAAGCAGTACCATGAGAATTCTGCTTTTAACCCTGAGCCAATCCACCATTTTCTTTCACATTTCCTTTGAACGACAAGGGGCATGAAGTAAAATCCTATTCCATTAAACCTTTCAATGCCACATACTCATGATCCATGAAGAAGTTTCTATCATTTTGGTACAGAATGCACATATACTTCAATTTTGAAGTTCATTTTTCTTTTACCTCAAACTTTTCTCTCCACTCTTGTAGCGGTTTTGGGTCTACTATCCTAGATACCGAGTACCTTAGGTAGCCGGGTGATGAAGCACCCCTAAGAACTTAATAACCGAGTGGACGAGGCCTGTTTAGGATCAGAATATGTCTGTTTGGATCAGAATATGTCTGTTTGGATCAGAGGAGTACCTTGCCTTGTTCTTTTTCCACCATTTCTTCCCAAATCAAATCCAGGCTCAAAGTCAAAACAAAATTCAAATGATAATTTCCTCAGAATTTTTTAGAGCAGAGTGTTTTTTTTAGTACGTACCCTTTAAACCTGTTAACACTGGCATTACTCCCTATATGGCTCCTTCTTTGATTATTAATCACTTAACAAATTAAAACACAGTGTTGAAAAAGAGACCAACTTAAGAGCAAGCTTTTGATTATTATATCTCCCCCACACTTGAACCAAAGCAATGCCCTCATTGCAAAGAAAGAATTAAAATAACGGGGCATGCAAACTACCTGTGTAATGATCACAAAGCATGGTAATAGGAAATATTGAAAATTTAAAGAGCAAGGTAAAGATAGTGTACTCCCCAGATTTATGCAGAATGTGTAGTGTAGCTCCCCTACACTTGAGTTCGGCTGTATAGATGTGCAAGATGTTCCTGGAATAAATATTCTAAACAGCCAGAAGAACTTAAGTTAATTCTCCTCGTTCTCTCTCCTTTCTTTTTATTTCACTCTCTTTTTTTTTAATAAAATTAAATACAAAATATAAGCACAATACAGATTTAAAAAGATAGATAGTAGGGTGCCTCCTACCAAGCTGCCCTTCTTTATGGTCTTTGGCTAGACCGTACCTGTGTGTTTTAAGTTGTGACTGGATCTTTGAGAAGAAGCGCAGAAGCCTCTTCGTTGTCTAACGTTGTTCCCAGAAATAATTTTATTCGAGCGCCATTTACTTTAAATGATCCTCCTTTCTTATTGTCCAATTCGACAGCTCCATAAGGAGAGGTAGATATTATTGTAAATGGTCCAGACCAGAAAGATTTTAACTTACCTGGGAAGAACTTAAGTCTGGAGTTATAAAGAAGGACCTGATCTCCTGCTTTGAATTCTCGCTTGGCAATCATCTTATCGTGCCAACGCTTGGTCTTCTCCTTATAAATCACTGCATTCTCATAAGAGTCGGTCCTAAGTTCCTCTAGCTCAGTCAACTGGAACTTCCTCTTTTCACCGGCTTGTTGTAGATCAAAGTTTAACACCTTCAGAGCCCAATAAGATTTGTGCTCTAATTCCACAGGCAAGTGGCATGCCTTCCCAAAAACTAGTTTGTAGGGAGACACGCCAATAGGTGTTTTGAAGGCGGTGCGGTATGCCCATAGTGCATCGTCCAATTTCAGAGACCAATCCTTTCGAGAAGAGCTCACCGTCTTCTGCAGAATCCATTTTAGCTCTCTATTTGTTATCTCTGCCTGACCATTCGTTTGAGGATGGTATGGTAGAGCAACCTTATGTCGGACTCCATATTTCTTCAGGAGAGCATCAAACTGGCGATTGGAGAAGTGAGATCCACCATCGCTGATTATTGCTCTAGGAACGCCGAATCGAGTGAATATATTCTTCTTTATAAACTTCATCACAACTTTACCATCATTAGTAGAGCAAGCAAGGGCTTCCGCCCATTTAGAGACATAATCAACTGCTACTAAGATGTATAAATTTCCACAAGAATTTGGGAAGGGTCCCATAAAATCAATCCCCCAAACATCAAATAATTCAACCTCCAGCATATTATTCAAGGGTAGTTCATTGTGGCGAGAAATGTTACCTTGCCTTTGACACCGATCACAAGTAGACACAAAAGCATGACAGTCTTTGTGAAGGGTGTTCCAATAGAAACCGGATTCAAGTACCTTAGCAGCTGTACGGGTTGCACCGTGATGTCCGCCGGTTTCTCTAGAATGGCAGTGGAGAAGGATATTTCTGATTTCCGTCTGTGGCACACATCTCCTTATAATACCATCTGCACAGATTTTGAAAAGAAATGGATCATCCCATAAATAATGTTTGACAATCGAAAAGAACCTTTTTCGCTGCTGATATGTCATATCAGTTGGGATGATCTTTGTAGACAGATAATTGGCAATATCGGCAAACCAAGGGTCTCCTGCCGTTTGGATTGTGAATACTGCCTCGTCCGGAAAAAACTCATTGATGGGTCTTTCGTCTTCTGGTCCCTCCATCCTTGACAAGTGGTCAGCCACGACATTCTGGATACCTCTCTTATCTCTTATCTCTATGTCGAATTCTTGTAAGAGAAGTATCCATCTTATCAACCTAGGTTTTGCATCTGCTTTGGCAAATAAATACTTGAGGGCAGAATGATCAGTATGAATAATAACCTTACTACCCAATAAATATGGACGGAATTTATCCAAAGCAAAGACGACTGCCAGCAATTCTTTTTTGGTGGTGGCATAATTTTTCAGAGCATCATTTAGAGTACGACTTGCATAATAAATGACTCTCAGAATTTTATCCATTTTTGGCACAAAACAGCACCCACCGCATAATCACTGGCGTCACACATGATTTCAAAAGGTTGGGACCAGTCGGGTGATACCACAATAGGAGCAGAGACAAGTTTTTCTTTTAACAAATTAAAAGCTGCTAAACATTCAACAGAAAAATGAAATTTAGCATCTTTTATCAGTAAAGTGCAGAGAGGCTTTGAAATCTTGGAAAAGTTTTTAATGAATCGTCTGTAAAAAACCTGCATGTCCAAGAAAACTTTGAATACCTCTTACAGTAATAGGAGGTGGGAGTTTTTCTATTACCTCAATTTAGCGCGATCCACCTCAATACCTTTTAAAGACACGTTATGTCATAGCACAATCCCTTCTCAAACCATGAAGTGACATTTCTCCCAGTTCAGGACTAGATTTGTGTCTTCACACCTGGCCAAAATAAGATCAAGATTCTCCAGGCAAGTGTCAAATGTCGAACCAAAGACAGAGAAGTCATCCATAAAGACTTTTATACATTTTTCAATGTAGTCAGAGAAAATAGCCATCATGCACCGTTGAAAAGTAGCTGGTGCATTACATAATCTGAACGACATTCTTTTATAAGCATATGTTCCATAAGGACAGGTAAAAGTAGTTTTATCCTGATCTTCTGGAGCAATTGGGATCTGAAAGTATCCTGAATAGCCATCTAGAAAACAATAGTAATCTTGACCTGCTAACCTTTCCAGCATTTGGTCAATAAAGGGCAAGGGAAAATGATCCTTACGTGTGCAGTATTCAATTTCTGTAGTCTATACAAACTCTCCAACCGGTAGTAGTGCGTTGAGGAATCAACTCACCTTTCTCGTTAGGAACTACAGTTATTCCGCCCTTTTTTGGACCACCTGCACTGGACTTACCCACTTGCTATCTGAAATTGGATAAATAATGCCAGCGTCAAGTAGTTTTATTACCTTTCTTGACCACCTCTTTTAGAACGGGTTGAGACGCCTCTGTGGTTGTGCTAATGCCCTGAAATCATCTTCCATATAATTCGATGAGAGCACAGAGATGGGCTTATTCCTTTGATATCCGCTATCGACCAACCGATAGCGGTCGTATGTTTGCGTAGCACCCCTAAAAGTTGCTTCTCCTGCACATCTGATAATTTAGATGAGATAATAACTGGTAAATCAGATGGCTTTTTAGAAAAGCGTATTTTAAATGAGGGGGAAGAGGTTTCATTTCGACTGTAGGTGCTTTTTCGATGGATGGCTTTGGTCTGTCTGCGTTTCTTTCTACTGGCTCGAATCTTTGTTGGTAGGAACGGAAATGGCTTATGCTTGTTTAACTCTTCAGCCATGAGAGCAATATCAGGATTTTCGTCATCAGCTTCACAAGATGCCATAAGACATCTTTCCAAAATCGTTTCTTCATCTTTGCTGAGGAACGTCTCCTGTACTAAAGAGTCAATAGTGTCAATAGAAAAACAGATTTGTGTATCAGAAGGACGCTTCATGTTCCGGGTCATGTCAAAAACTACCTGTCATCATGAAGTCTTAAAATTATTTTACCTCCTTCAACATCAATTAAAGTTCTTGCAGTTCTCATAAAAGGTCTACCTAGGATTAGTGGAACATCTTTATCTTCCTCAATGTCAATAACAATGAAATCAGCAGGGAAAATAAATTTGCCAACAGAAACCACTAAATCTTCAACTTTTCCTTTAGGGTGGATTATGGAACGATCAGCTAGTTGTAGCTGCACAGGAGTAGGAGAGCATTGACCTATACCTAATTTCTTAAAGATAGATAAAGGCATTAAGTTAATACTTGCTCCTAAATCGCATAACCCGTTACCACAATTTATGTCTTCAATTGCGCAAGGAATGATAGGGAGACCTGGATCTCCCAACTTCGGTGGTAGCTTCTTTAAGAGTACTGCAGAGACTCTTTCGGCCAATTTTACCGTGTCATTTTCCTATAAAGATCGCCTATTAGACAAGATATCTTTCATAAATTTTGCATAAATAGGCATTTGCGTTAAGGCATCAGAAAAAGGAATATTAATAGTTAATTTCTTAAAAATGTTAAGAAATTTTCCAAATTGGTCATCCAAATTCTTTTTCTTTAATCTATCAGGAAATGGATTGGAATATCATATGAAACCTGGATGGTTTAATAGTAAGGGATGCAGGAGACTCCTTCTCCTTGGGAATGTTACGTCTTCTTTGTCAGATTTTTGTTCATCAGATTTCTTCTCAGCTTCAGGGACATCGGATACCAGCTCTTTTCCGCTTCTCAGGGTTATTGCTTTTGCATGCTCCCTGGATTTGGATCAGTTTGGCTAGGGAGTGACCCTGTTGGTCTTTGAGCCAGCTGTTGGGAAATCTGACCTATCTGTCTCTCTAAATTTGAGGTTATGGTAGCCTGATCAGCAACTTTGGCTTCTATCTCAGCAAATTTTGAATTTGTCACCTGACCTTGTTTAAGAAGCTGATTCATCATGCTTTCAGTTCGCCCATATCTCCTTGTGAGTTGGGTGGCTGCTCCTGTTGTCGGTTGTACTGCGGTTGTCGGTTTTGGTTGAAACCTTGGTTGCTTGATTGTGGATCATAATTCCTCCATGGTTGTTGATTACTCCTCTAATTGTGCTGATTATATGAGTTTTGATAAGGATTCCCTGGTCTGTTGTTGATCAGATTTACCTCTTCAAGGGTCCTGTTGCAACCTGAACCATCGCAGTCTGAGGTTTCATGAGCTCCTCCACAGTTTTCGCAACAGGGAGTCAGATATGGGGAAGTGGCCACTGCCTTCACAACTTTTTGTGGTTGACTAAGAGTTAGTTTCTCCACAACTTTTGTGAGTGCAGCTAGTTGAGCAGATACATGATCCTACGGGGGAATACTGTAGATACCGGTTTCCTTCTTTACTTCACCTCTTCCCTTGTTTTTACACCATTGTCTGGTACTGGCGGTCATCTGGTCCAGTAGTTCAACTGCTTCTTCTCCGGTCATTTTCATAAAATTTCCTCCAGACGAGGAACTTAGCAACAATTTGTTAGAATCATTTAAACCTCTAAAGAATGATAACACAAGTTCCTGGCTACTCATACCGTGATGTGGGCATAATATCTGTAATTCTTTGAATCTATCCCACGAATCATAAAGAGACTCGCCTGGTTCTTGGTAGAAGTTAGTGATCTCAGCAATTTTCTCTCTTGTTTTGGACGGGGGATAGTATTTCGCCAGAAATTTGTTTGCTAATTCGGCCCTGTGGATGCTGCTGGGTTGTAAACTTCTCAGCCACCTGGAGGCGCCATCTTTCAAGGAATAGGGGAACAATTGCAGACGGATGCGCTCGTTTAGATTTCCTGTTTTGTTAAAAGTGTTACAAAATCAAGAAATGCAGATATATGGTGTGGAGCATCATCTGAATCTAGCCCGCTGTATTGGCCCTGGTGGTAGAGTGTGGTGATAAAACTTGTTTTAATTGCCAGGCATCCAGTTCAGCCTGTGAAACTTGAGGAAGGACAATAGCAGAAGGCCTCCCTTCAACTGATGGTTGCTGGTACTCGCAGAGAGTTTGTCGATTTGTCATCTCAGTTTGTTGTTGTCGCCTTCTTTGGTGGAGAAATCTCTCAATCTCAGGTTCAAGATCGTTTTGAGGACTACCTGCAGATCGAGTTCGACGCATATATAGAAATAAAATGCAGTTTGAAAATGGAAAACAGCTAAAGGAAACAAAAGAAATAATTAAAGGTTAAGATAAACTAAAGAAAATTAAATAACAAAATTAGAAAGAAGCAATTAACAAACAAAGAACTATTATTTTTTTTGTGAGAGTAAATAAAGCGAAACAAAAATGAACAAAAGGAATGAAAATTAAATGCAGTTTCACTAAAAATAAAATAAAATAAAGAACTGAATTTAAATTGCTGGAATTTAACTGACTGAAAATTAAATTTAGAAATTAGTTTACAGGAAATTTAAATGTTAGTAGTTAGATTGCTGGAATTTAAATGACAGAAATTAAAATGTTAGGAATTAGTGTACTGAAATTTAGAAGTTACTTTACTGAAATTAAATGACAGAAATTTAAATGACAGAAATTAAAAGTTAGTAGTTAGATGACAGAATTTAAAAGTTAGATTACTGAATTTAAATGTTAGAGTACAGAAATTTAAATGTTAGATTACAGAAATTTAAAAGTTAGAAGTTAATTTACTGAAATTTAAAGGACAATGGAAATTAAATGACTGAAAAGTAAATGACAATAAAATAAAGAGCTGAAATTAAATGTCAGAAATTAGATGTCCGAAGTTAGATGTCTGAAATTAGATGTCAGAAATTAAACAAACAACAAATAATATAAATTAAAATTAAAGAGCAGCAAAAGCTAAACAGAAAACTCAATAAAATTTAAAACTGTCAGTTACCGTGCCGAAGGTCCCCGGCAACGGCGCCAAAAACTTGTTGGAAAATATGTGACTACTTCTTCACTTAGGCAGTGTACCTAATCGTTTTGCGGAATAGTGGAATTGTGGGGTGTCGAACTCTTGGGGACCTTGCTGTGGTTTAACTGATAGTGTAAATTAACTGAGAATTCTAATTAGACTGTTGAATAGAAACTCATCATTTTTTAGGAAGGTTGTGGTTTAACACTTAATGTAAATAAAACAGTAAAAGAACAATTAATTAGAACAGAATAATAATAGCGGTTTATAAAACTCTTTTGTTTTTAAGAAGCACCCTGGGTTGTTCTGCTCACCTATTTTATCCAAATATTACTATAAACTTCTACCATTTTAACAATAAACTCAGGAATTTTAATTAGTTCGTTGACCGGTCCTTGTACAATAAACCCTGATTAATTTAAATAACAAGCTGCAATCCTTGCCCAAGTTATTATAAATTAATCGCTTTATTAACAATTCCTGTTGGAGACAGATTAACCTATAGGCGAACCTCGCTTCTAGTCATTAACCCGTTTTGACTTCTGTCTAGAACCTTGTCTCAGCACCGCATTTTAACAAGAGAACTACAAATATCACTTTAATAATTGGCCTGAATATTAAAGCGCATTAAGAACGAGAATCAAAATATTGCTTGAACAGATTATAGTAGAAAATATACGTAACACGATTGTATAAAAAAGCTTGCTTTCCAACCCGGGAGGCTAAAGTTATTACTCACACATAATTATAAAAACAAACAGCGTAAGTATGACAGACATTAAAACTGAATAGATTTAACTGATAATATTTGGACGGAGGTTGGACAGAACAACGGTATGGAAAATGGAATGTTTTTATGGGATGAGATGAAGTGAGGATTTATGTGGAGATTATGTAGATGAGATGTATGATTTTTGGAGAGAAAATGGAGATTTTATGGAGGAAAATGGCATAAGTTTGGAGGTGGAATGAGATATGATTTAATGAAGGGTTATAGGTGTATTTATAGTGAAAATGGGGTTGAAATGAAGGGGGTGTCGGTGTGAAAAGATAAAATATAATTTATCTTTTCACACCCATGTCGATATGCCCTGTGTGCTGTCAAAATAGACGCGTCCGGACCACTGTCCGGACCATACTGGTCCGGACATGTCGACGCTGTGAGAAAATGCTTCGTCGACATCTGTCCGGACTTGCGTCCGGACCTATAGGGTCGGACATGTGTTACGTCCGGACCTGAATGTCCGGACACAGGTCCGGACGTGTGTATTTTTTTCTGCTTTCTTTGCAAACTTCGACAGGCTACAGATTCTTTGTTTGAGCTCCGATTTGATCACCGTTTTCGCCTACGCGTTCGTCTCTTCATGTACTTTGATCCTAGCTTGGTTTTCCTCATTTTTAACCAATAAATTTGTGAGATAATCAATAACACATAACTAGAGGAAAAACATACGACAAGTGAGTAATATTATCCTGAAAGTAAGTAAGTACAAGGTAAATTAAACCCTTAAATGTCTATGTATTTCTCACTTATCAACCTGGTTAGGTAAGATTTCACAGGAAGCACACTACCCATTCCTTAAGGAACTGGAAGTGCATTCCTAGTAGATCGACATGAGAAACAAGATAAGAGGCTCTATGGAAAGAGACCTCATGTAACACCCCAATTAACAACATCACTCATAACAACAAATCGCAGCGGAAAACATAACTCATCACAATACTTAACTCAATGGTGTTACACGCCGTTAGCCACCTACGTGGCTAACAAGGCTAATACATATCCATTGTATCGGTCTGATGGACTAGATTCCCGAGCAACTACACATTACTATCCCTTTCTGTTAACAACAACCAATATACATATACATTCCAACTGTACCGAGTATTTACAACTAATGCCGATAACAATTTCGGTCTTACTACACCTACAATACATTCTCAATTTGAATGGCTTCCCATGTATAACCACTACCCGTCCTACTCTCGAACGGCTTCCAGCTCCTTGTGCCTGAAATAGAAAAGGAAGAAAAGGGTGGCCCCCATGGGGCTCAGCACCTTTGCTGGTATGGTAATCCCGCAGCCCGCATGCTACCGGGCCACGCACAACTAATTGTCGTCTTAGCATGCGATTGATTTTATTTTAAACATACACAACTACACACATACTTCATGCTTAAAAGCAAACATCCATTAGTAAGACACAAACACAAGATTAGTACACTCAACATAACAACACCCTTCACTTGATAACATACACACAACTTAGTTCCGTTCTTCTTAGAGAACATAGACTTCACTTAGGGAGTGCCGGGGTGATATAAGCCGAGCACAACATACATACATTTTCTTTACTTAGGTGTGGCGGCCTCATATAGGACCGATCACACCTTACACAATTTCCCCCTAGCTCCAATAATGATGAGGTAGGTAAGCCTTGGTTAAGCTTGTGGGTGGTTGTAATTCAAGGAGGAAAAACAACCGTAACATAATAAAGAGGGAGTCGAAGCGAACATAGGCCTCAACACCCTACCAACATTTCACATAATTTCCCCCTACCCGATTGGAAGTTGGGTAGGTAAGCTTTGGCTAAGCTAGTGGGAGGTCGAAATCCAACGAAGGAAAACAACCCTAACATAACATGGATGGGAGTTAATTCACATATATGCATCAACTCCCAAACAAAACGCGTGACCGGAACGACCGGATTCCTCACCATACATAGCATATACATATTAGTTAAAGGTTCCTTTATGGAACTTATCACGTACATACATCACATAGTGTTACTAACTCTGTTAGACACATAAGGGGAGTAACATCCCTTTTTAACAAACATGGATAACTGTATCCGATAACAACAACACACAAAACAAAGTCACATACTTCACACATAGTCACAACTTACACAAACACACGGATAGCCGTAGTTAGAACGTTCCCGTGGGGTGGGACGTTTATTCCGAATACCGATCTCTTATGTGAACCTAAGGTCGGTTAACTATCATTTAACACATAAATTTGGGTTAAGCGGTATCGGAATTAATTTCGCCACAATAATGAATTACTATAAACTCATTTCATGCTTTATCTTGCAAGGTGGCAACACACATAAAAACACATTGGCATACAAGCCGGTGTAATCCGGTAGGACACAGGTTGCAAGAAAACCATACCTGTCACCGTGGGGAATTACTTTACCGGGTGTTCTCACGTTCCTCGGTTCACACTTGTTCCTCATGTCTTACTCTTGAACCACTATTTACATGTCAAATGGTTCAATTAATATTAAGGCGTTACGGTAGGTATATAATTGCTACTCCCGTACTTACCCCGTTATCCCGTTATTTCGGTTTAACTTTGTGTACTTAAACTCACAACTTTCTCAATCACTTCCAACACTTGTTTATACTTCTTAGTACCTTTACAAGTCACCAAACAAGGCCTTAACAACATCTAAAACTATTACCCATCAATCCCCCACCTTTGGAACACTTTAAAACACATTTTAGGCAATTTTTGCCCTGGTCCGGGACTTGGTCCGGACCCAAGGTCCCGGACCACCTCTGAAATTCACTTTCGGCCTATTTTTGACATTGGTCCCGGACTTGGTCCTGGACTTAAGTCCCGGACCAATTCATGCATTCACTTTCGGCATGTTTTTTGATGCGGTCCGGGACTTGGTACATATCCTAGGTCCCGGACCCTGCTAAAAACTGCTATAAAGGTCATTTTTCAACCCTAAATCAACCCTTAATCCACCCCTAATCTTTCCATAACTTTCCACAAGTTTCCTACGTAATTAAACACCTCAAAACATGCTCTAAACCACTCCAAATAATTGGTTTAATCCACCACCCAATTCTTGCCCAAATTCAAACACTCATTTTTCACATTCTTGCATTTTGCACACTTGTGCATTTCTATTTCCTTTTGATAGCTCTTACCTCCTACCAAATTATCAAATCCATTTATGACCATTGAAAATCATTCCTACATAAATGCACAACCAAACCCACATTCACTCCTTGTTTCGCAAGTTATAAACACTAACTCTTTTCCAGCATTTCTAAGCTCCACATATGTAACTTGCTACAGATTTTCATCCTTCTCTTCCTAGTTTCCCAAATACCATTTCAAGGCTATTAAACCACCCTACTCAACACTACAACACCAAGGTTCCCCCATTCACCAAGCCATCATCAATACACTCATTTTCTACCACCAAAATTTCGCCATAACCTCCCCATAAACTTAGCATCTCCCAAACCTCATCTTGTCATCATTTTTCAAACCTAATCTAGCCAAACCCACAAGGGCTCTATCAGAGCATAATATATCCTCAAAATTTCATTAAACAACAATATAGCTCCAAAATCAAATGCATTGGCACTTAGCCTCTTAAATCAACACAAGTTCACAATTATCTCTTAAATCAATTTTTACACACTCCCCCACATAGATTCCAACTCATAATTTGGGTTCATTAATTTAATTTCCCATCTCAAATCCTAAAGCAATTTAAAACAAGCCTTAAGGTAGATTTCTTACCTTAATTTCACAAGTTCTCTTTTGGTTCTTCTCTTGCCCCTCCTCTTCTCATTTTCGGTCAAGTGGGAATGGAGTTTCCAAACTCCATCCCAACATTCAAGAAACACAAAATATTCTATTAATTATCTAAACCCTTAGGAAATCTCAATTCAACAAAAAGGGCTTAGAGCATAAGTTAGGGTTTTACCTTTGAAGATTTTTGAGAGGGGTTCTCACTCATGAATCAAAGGGAAAACTCCACCACCATTGGAGAGTTGAATTGAAGCTCAAAATCAAGAAGAAAATAAGGTGTTACAAAGAGCAAAATCGGTCAAGAGAGAAAGGTGAAAAAACGGATTTTCTCTTGAAACTTTTTACCTTAGGAGGAAGAGGAGACTCCATGCTTCGAAATGGTGTCATTTATTCTTCAAATGCCCAAAACCCATGGAGATGAAGTTGCTCATTTTTGGATTTTGAAAAGATAGAATTGTAGAGCTTGAAGAGGGGAGTTCAAATATGTATTTTATTTTACATTTGGAGCTCAAATGGAGCTAGAGCATGAGGAAGAAAGGGAGGCTTCCATTGTTGTTGTGTGGAGCAGCTCATATCACAGCAAGAAGGGAGGAGGAGTAGAGGGAGTACGATGGGGAAGAAAGAAATGGGAGAGAGAGAAGAGAAATGAGAAGAGAGAGAGTATGTGAGGTACTTTTTACTTTTTCTCACTTTTTGCTTTTTGCCTCTTTAATTAGTTAGCTAGTATGTGAGTGTGTGAGGGGTTAATTAGCAGATAAAAACCGGCCCCCTATATTACTACTAGCTGGAGCATTTTTCGTCTTTTACAGAAAACGCTCGTTATTTTACCCGGTTTTGGTACTATTCACTAACCGGGCCCGTTTTCCGGAATTTTCTCGTTTCTTTAATTTTAATGGTTCTTAAGCTTCCATTAATGTTTAATTATAGTTATTTTATGAACTATAATTTTTTTGCGGGGTCGTTTGACCATTTAAAGTCACGTTTTCGGGTTTTTCTCGAAAAACGTGCTTTAAGGCTTCGTTAGCGTTTTAACGCATTATTTGGTTCTGTTTTCTTCCAGAATTTTTCCCACATGTTCTTAGTGTGAAATTAGGGTATAAAAATATATTTATAACCCTATTGAAGGTTATATACTTCCTAAAATAATTAAATACGCATTTTCACGTTTTGTGACTTTTACGCATTTTCTTTTTCTTTTAGGTTTTTATTACTTCACCAACGATCTTAAGGACTTAATTAGCCTTAGAAAATCATAATTACATAATTAATTACCATATTAAGGTTTGGGGTATTTCAATCTACCCCCCTTAAAAGAACTTCGTCCTCGAAGTTCACACTTCCCAAGCATCACTGGATTAGATTACGGGGATTACTTGCAACATAAACTCCCATAACAAACATACTTTACATCACAACCTCGGACTTAACGACCCGGGTAACACATCCACATCCATACATACATAACATACTTACATCGTAACCTCGGACTTGATAGTCCGGGTACCTTAACAACATTGTTTCTACATACAACCCTTAGACTCTTAGGTCTGGGTAACATAACAACATTTAGACACTTAGGTCTTGATAACATAACAACCTTTAGACACATAGGTCTAGGTAACATAACACTTCCGGAACTCAACCACATCAGGACTCGAGGTCAAAACAATATTTATTACATATACCACACACATGTCTTAGCATGTATCAACCAGAAATTCCTTTTCCATCTCTTCATGAGTTCGAGACTCATGTTGAGTACATATACACTGTGATCCCGCAGAACTCGGTCGCGATGGACATTCTGGTCCCGTTTCCTTGGAAGATCAAAACAATTGCGTACATCTTTAAAATATACTTCCCATGTTACCGGTCCAAAGACAAAGGCTCATACGTCCTCAGCTCGTGAGCAAGTAATAGGAAAATACTCTATATGAGGTTAAGTATAACGAAATCCTTTATTGGAAAATACCAATTGAAAATCCTTTACAAGGTCAAATAAAAGTAGTCCTTCTTTTGAAAATACCACTTAAGAACCTTAAAATATTTATTGAAGTCTTGAAAATACCAATTAAAATTTGAAACCCAATTTAAAATTCTTTTGAAAACTCAATACAACTCCAAGTCCAATTATTGTTAATTGCATCTTATTCTTGATGTGATTATCTGTGACCACTTATAGGGAGTTTCAAGAATCATCCAACCCTAATGTGATCAGCATCAGTGTTGAACTATCTTTCCACCCCAATTTGTGTTCGGCTTCCCTTGACCTCATGATAATCAAGTTTCACCTCCCACTTCAATTTCAAACAGCAACTAATTCAAACATATACCATTTTCTATCTTTTAATCCATCTAGTCGTAATCATTACATCTCCAAGGGATAGAACTCCGTCTATCAATCACCACCCAAATCCAACTTAATCCAGTTACCTAGGGAATCTTATTCTCACTAGGTTCCATGTCGGTTTCATACCTCTTCACAATTCACAATATTGTATATATATGCTTTTATCAAAATACAATACACGGTTTTTCATCTAGTATTATATGAACACACATAGTCGGGGTTTTAGTTCCCCGGGAGTTTTTCTACTCCCTTATACTTGTACTTTCACACATCTCTTCACAAAATAACACACTTATCACAATGGTATTCGCATCTTCAGTGCGCAATTACCATAATTAAACCATGAATGAATGCGTATGTTTATGTAACACACGCACCAATCATCAAAACAAAATCATTTTGTGCTATGCATACCATAGTTCACGTACGCTTGTACGGTAAAACACACTAAACGGTTTTACGCTCTACCCCCCTTAAAAGGGATTACGCCCACGTAATCAATCACTTAATCACTGGTTTAAACGTTCTACCGTCGTGAAGTGTTTTATCTCCATGCGGTTTATTACACAATGTGTTTTGGTTAGAGGATCTTAACCATATTGACGGTTTAGTCCCTGAACCAAGAATCCTCTTTAGAGTTTGTTTAACTCATAACCGGTTTCGATTCTGGCCTGTGAGGCTTCTAGGCGTTAATAATTAGCCATTCACTCATATTCACAACGGACATTCCATACTTGAATCGCTGGCTCACTAGTTTCTGCTGCGCGACTCTTGATAATTTAGAGCTTAGTTTGCCCCTACATTATTCCTACTGTATTGTAGTACCCTCTCGGTTATTTCCAACACTTGAGGTATACTCCATACCGATATTTAATAATTGTGTTACTGTGTCACTTATGCCAATCAAGTATCCTTTGATTGGTAGGACCGTGCTTCTCTTATGCATCGGTTTTATCACCTCGTAAGTCTTGTCCTTCTATCACATTTAACATTTCCCAAACTTCCTAGCTATCTCACTTGATCTTTACCGCGCAAGCGCAATACCAAAACACTCAGTCAAACAGAGTGCAGAGGCGTAAACTCTTGACAGTAAGTCTCTTATGAGATAGTAATAGGAATTCATACTGTGTTCCTTATCACGTAGCATCAACTACTGGCGTATTGCTCAGTCTGTGTATCATCACTTATTTGTATGTCCATTGAGTTTCACTCATAACTGGTCTTATTGCCACATTATTATTTAACAATACTTATGCAACGGTCGCTTGCTGCGGTCCGTGCTTTCACTCATTGTATAACATTAGCTTATACTGCGTCCGTCATTATATTAGCTTCCACCATTCCACTGTGTTTCACCATTTATTTGGCTGGTTGCTGAATACGCTATTCTTCGAGTCTTTATGCTCCTTGAGCGTTGTTCATTACACATCTAGCATCCCACACCTAATGGTGGTTGCTATTCGACTTATTACTCTTGCGGTCTCCACAACTGGTACAACACTTCTTTTCGTAAGACACTCATTCAAATCACTCTTAGGTAATGACATCATGGTCCATCCCTAACATATCTCTTAAATTTGGTTCACATAACTACCGCTGTTGCGGTCTCACAATCTTAAGAGGTATCCCCACTCTTTAAGCAGTGGTTCGTTATCCGCTTTATTCACTTGTATAACATGAACTTTCGAACTAATAACATTTTCTTAACACTTTACCTGTGGCTTATAAGCCCTATTGCCTCGAGCTCTGCTCATTGTGGGCTGTCCACACACATTTACTTCTCCGTACAATATTACATGGTTCCTTTCATGGGATGCCCCTTTGAGGATGTCAGACTTCCCTCTAACGACCTGTGTTTAAACTTGGTGTTAATTTCAGCCTTTGCGTTCCCGTCACGTATCTCATTCAACCATTGTTGATCCAAACACCCTTTTACGGATAACTCCTGGGTGGTATTAGGTTATGCCATTACATCTGGCCTGCACTCATTGGTATGTTTAATTTACTATTTCGCTCTGCGTTCTTTGCTGGGTTGAATATTCTCCTTAGTGAGATTGATATCTCTAGTGATCATCTCGGGAGTTTCATCCCGATCATTGCACATTAACATATCCATAGTAGGCATCTGCCTCACCATATATAGGCTGGGTACTTACTCCAGCTATTATGTTCATCCTTCTGGATCTTGAGACATATGCGATGTCTTTACTTACTAGTCAGTGCACTTCACACTTCTAGATTCTTAAACATTTCCTCGCAATAACTCACTAATCCCTTTAGTCCTCTTAACTTAACTGGGTTCCTTTACTTCAACCATTCGATGGTAGTTTATTACTCTTGTCTGACTTTTACTTCGGACCGTAGTATGGAGTCGACTACTTCCCGTGTTCCAGATTCCACTCGTATACATACATGGGGTATCCTACTGATACATTGCTACTTACCCGACAACCCCATAAGAAGGTTTGCCAGGCCCACAAGCTCCTATCGGAGTGCGGTCGTCCCACATTACTGTTGGTACACTCGTAGTGTCCGTCACACGCCTAGGTGAAGTATTCTGTTGTCAACTCCTCTTATATTATCCTGTGATAATATGCATTCCATGCTTCCCGAACTTAATCAAGGGAAATGTATCCACTGTTGTATTATTATGAACTCAATCCTTTCCTCGGGTTGTTACCCTTGGGTTTACCAGTTTTCGTCCAGTTATTCAAAAGTAACTGGGTATAACTTACCTACCATGTGGCACTGAGGCCGGTGTAGGTCTTCTGGTCTGGTTTAAAAAGAAGGTTAGAAATAGATTGGGTTTGAAAGAAAATTTGGTTTTTGAAAAAGAGTTTGAAAATAAATCTAAGTTTAAAAGAAAAATTCTCGTGGTTTCACAACGTTCTCTCGCCTTAACCAAGTCTAGCTTCTTGCTGACTGGTGTATTTCCAATTACAGAGGTCAGGCTGCTAAGCCTTCCCACAGTTATGATGATCTCACTTTACTTCATGGTACTTTACTAAGTACTTTATAGTTGCTAATAATTTGCCGCCAGCCTTGTTGTAGCAGCACTTGCCTTGGCAAGTGCGCCATGCTGACTGGCTACTGGTTCAATACACATCGGTTGCGGCACTGCTTTGACCCGCTCTAACATCAGTGGCCTTGCCGGCCCTTACTTGATCTTACAGTCTTAACAACAATCTTCTGAGTACTTCTCACTGTCTTCACATGATAACCATTAACTAGGGTGTCTCCCATTCTGGGAGTCCCCTTTTTACTTAATATTGTATCCTCCTCGCACAACGTTGTAGTTCCTTAATCCGGTTGGTATACCGTTGGTGTACTAGTTAACATTGTAGTCCCGTAGACACTCGTCTCGGGTTTCATTACTTCGCTTCTTGCCTGTTGCACAGTTGGTGCGTTGCAAGCTGGTTGTCCTCGACTGCTCCGCATGTCGACCCAGGGTGCCGGAAATTCTATTCCTCGATGCACAAGATTCTCCACCTTTCGCCATCTCGAGCGGCAGACATTGCTAAATTGGGAACCGTCTTCGGGATTCACGTCCTTCGGAATATACCGTATGACAGGTTCTCCGTGCTTTAAGGACACTTAATAACAGCCAGATCAGGTATTCCCGAGTAAGAAAGGACTTTTCATCTCTCTGGCGTTCTTTCCGAGTTATAAAATAGGGTTTGTGGAGGGCGGGATGGATATCGTAGGTATCCAGTACACACTGGTATTTCCTAACTAGTGTACTTCTCACGCTATCACTCAACCCTTAACCCAAAGCACTAAACTCTTAACTCGGTACTTCCTAAGCTCGGTAATTCAGTCATCAGAGCGATACTTCGCTCTGATACCACTTTTTGTAACACCCCAATTAACAACATCACTCATAACAACAAATCGCAGCGGAAAACTTAACTCATCACAATACTTAACTCAATGGTGTTACACGCCGTTAGCCACCCACGTGGCTAACAAGGCTAATACATATCCATTGTATCGGTCTGATGGACTAGATTCCCGAGCAACTACACATTACTATCCCTTTCTGTTAACAACAACCAATATACATTACATTCCAACTGTACCGAGTATTTACAACTAATGCCGATAACAATTTCGGTCTTACTACACCTACAATACATTCTCAATTTGAATGGCTTCCCATGTATAACCACTACCCGTCCTACTCTCGAACGGCTTCCAGCTCCTTGTGCCTGAAATAGAAAAGGAAGAAAAGGGTGGCCCCCATGGGGCTCAGCACCTTTGCTGGTATGGTAATCCCGCAGCCCGCATGCTACCGGGCCACGCACAACTAATTGTCGTCTTAGCATGCGATTGATTTTATTTTAAACATACACAACTACACACATACTTCATGCTTAAAAGCAAACATCCATTAGTAAGACACAAACACAAGATTAGTACACTCAACATAACAACACCCTTCACTTGATAACATACACACAACTTAGTTCCGTTCTTCTTAGAGAACATACTTCACTTAGGGAGTGCCGGGGTGATATAAGCCGAGCACAACATACATACATTTTCTTTACTTAGGTGTGGCGGCCTCATATAGGACCGATCACACCTTACACAATTTCCCCCTAGCTCCAATAATGATGAGGTAGGTAAGCCTTGGTTAAGCTTGTGGGTGGTTGTAATTCAAGGAGGAAAAACAACCGTAACATAATAAAGAGGGAGTCGAAGCGAACATAGGCCTCAACACCCTACCAACATTTCACATAATTTCCCCCTACCCGATTGGAAGTTGGGTAGGTAAGCTTTGGCTAAGCTAGTGGGAGGTCGAAATCCAATGAAGGAAAACAACCCTAACATAACAGGATGGGAGTTAATTCACATATATGCATCAACTCCCAAACAAAACGCGTGACCGGAACGACCGGATTCCTCACCATACATAGCATATACATATTAGTTAAAGGTTCCTTTATGGAACTTATCACGTACATACATCACATAGTGTTACTAACTCTGTTAGACACATAAGGGGAGTAACATCCCTTTTTAACAAACATGGATAACTGTATCCGATAACAACAACACACAAAACAAAGTCACATACTTCACACATAGTCACAACTTACACAAACACACGGATAGCCGTAGTTAGAACGTTCCCGTGGGGTGGGACGTTTATTCCGAATACCGATCTCTTATGTGAACCTAAGGTCGGTTAACTATCATTTAACACATAAATTTGGGTTAAGCGGTATCGGAATTAATTTCGCCACAATAATTACTATAAACTCATTTCATGCTTTATCTTGCAAGGTGGCAACACACAGAAAAACACATTGGCATACAAGCCGGTGTAATCCGGTAGGACACAGGTTGCAAGAAAACCATACCTGTCACCGTGGGGAATTACTTTACCGGTGTTCTCACGTTCCTCGGTTCACACTTGTTCCTCATGTCTTACTCTTGAACCACTATTTACATGTCAAATGGTTCAATTAATATTAAGGCGTTACGGTAGGTATATAATTGCTACTCCCGTACTTACCCCGTTATCCCGTTATTTCGGTTTAACTTTGTGTACTTAAACTCACAACTTTCTCAATCACTTCCAACACTTGTTTATACTTCTTAGTACCTTTAAAGTCACCAAACAAGGCCTTAACAACATCTAAAACTATTACCCATCAATCCCCCACCTTTGGAACACTTTAAAACACATTTTAGGCAATTTTTGCCCTGGTCCGGGACTTGGTCCGGACCCAAGGTCCCGGACCACCTCTGAAATTCACTTTCGGCCTATTTTTGACATTGGTCCTGGACTTGGTCCTGGACTTAAGTCCCGGACCAATTCCTGCATTCACTCTCGGCATGTTTTTTGATGCGGTCCGGGACTTGGTACATATCCTAGGTCCCGGACCCTGCTAAAAACTGCTATAAAGGTCATTTTTCAACCCTAAATCAACCCTTAATCCACCCCTAATCTTTCCATAAACTTTCCACAAGTTTCCTACGTAATTAAACACCTCAAAACATGCTCTAAACCACTCCAAATAATTGGTTTAATCCACCACCCAATTCTTGCCCAAATTCAACAAACTCATTTTTCACATTCTTGCATTTTGCACACTTGTGCATTTCTATTTCCTTTTGATAGCTCTTACCTCCTACCAAACTTATCAAATCCATTTATGACCATTGAAAATCATTCCTACATAAATGCACAACCAAAACCCACATTCACTCCTTGTTTCGCAAGTTATAAACACTAACTCTTTTCCAGCATTTCTAAGCTCCACATATGTAACTTGCTACAATTTTCATCCTTCTCTTCCTAGTTTCCCAAATACCATTTCAAGGCTATTAAACCACCCTACTCAACACTACAACACCAAGGTTCCCCCATTCACCAAGCCATCATCAATACACTCATTTTCTACCAAAATTTCGCCATAACCTCCCCATAAACTTAGCATCTCCCAAACCTCATCTTGTCATCATTTTTCAAACCTAATCTAGCCAAACCCACAAGGGCTCTATCAGAGCATAATATATCCTCAAAATTTCATTAAACAACAATATAGCTCCAAAATCAAATGCATTGGCACTTAGCCTCTTAAATCAACACAAGTTCACAATTATCTCTTAAATCAATTTTTACACACTCCCCCACATAGATTCCAACTCATAATTTGGGTTCATTAATTTAATTTCCCATCTCAAATCCTAAAGCAATTTAAAACAAGCCTTAAGGTAGATTTCTTACCTTAATTTCACAAGTTCTCTTTTGGTTCTTCTCTTGCCCCTCCTCTTCTCATTTTCGGTCAAGTGGGAATGGAGTTTCCAAACTCCATCCCAACATTCAAGAAACACAAAATACATTCTATTAATTATCTAAACCCTTAGGAAATCTCAATTCAACAAAAAGGGCTTAGAGCACAAGTTAGGGTTTTACCTTTGGAGATTTTTGAGAGGGGTTCTCACTCATGAATCAAAGGGAAAACTCCACCACCATTGGAGAGTTGAATTGAAGCTCAAAATCAAGAAGAAAACAAGGTGTTACAAAGAGCAAAATCGGTCAAGAGAGAAAGGTGAAGAAAAACGGATTTTTCTTGAAACTTTTTACCTTAGGAGGAAGAGGAGACTCCATGCTTCGAAATGGTGTCATTTATTCTTCAAATGCCCAAAACCCATGGAGATGAAGTTGCTCATTTTCGGATTTTGAAAAGATAGAATTGTAGAGCTTGAAGAGGGGAGTTCAAATATGTATTTTATTTTACATTTGGAGCTCAAATGGAGCTAGAGCATGAGGAAGAAAGGGAGGCTTCCATTGTTGCTGTGTGGAGCAGCTCAAATCGCAGCAAGAAGGGAGGAGGAGTAGAGGGAGTACGATGGGGAAGAAAGAAATGGGAGAGAGAGAAGAGAAATGAGAAGAGAGAGAGTATGTGAGGTACTTTTTACTTTTTCTCACTTTTTGCTTTTTGCCTCTTTAATTAGTTAGCTAGTATGTGAGTGTGTGAGGGGTTAATTAGCAGATAAAAACCGGCCCCCTATATTACTACTAGCTGGAGCATTTTTCGTCTTTTACAGAAAACGCTCGTTATTTTACCCGGTTTTGGTACTATTCACTAACCGGGCCCGTTTTCCAGAATTTTCTCGTTTCTTTAATTTTAATGGTTCTTAAGCTTCCATTAATGTTTAATTATAGTTATTTGATGAACTATAATTTTTTTGCGGGGTCGTTTGACCATTTAAAGTCACGTTTTCGGGTTTTTCTCGAAAAACGCGCTTTAAGGCTCCGTTAGCGTTTTAACGCATTATTTGGGTCCGTTTTCTTCCAGAATTTTTCCCACATGTTCTTAGTGTGAAATTAGGGTATAAAAATATATTTATAACCCTATTGAAGGTTATATACTTCCTAAAATAATTAAATACGCATTTTCACGTTTTGTGACTTTTACGCATTTTCTTTTTCTTTTAGGTTTTTATTACTTCACCAACGATCTTAAGGACTTAATTAGCCTTAGAAAATCATAATTACATAATTAATTACCATATTAAGGTTTGGGGTATTTCACCTCAGCTACTAAGAGACCGAATCAGTACGGGAAACCTAAAGGAGCTGGAGCATACCATACCTTAGAACGCAGTAAATGGATTTCCCTGGATTAAATTCAAGAAGAACAATAAGTGTTATTATGGAACGAAGAAAGAGGAGATCGACAACAGAATACTTCATAGTTAGCAATGGCTAAACGTGTGACGGACACTATGAGTTTACTAAAATGAGATGTGGGACGGCTGCATCCCACAGGGGCTTGCAGGCCTGACACGCTCATTTATGAGTTAGTCGGGTAAGTAGTAATGTACCAGTAGGGTACCCCATGCATATGGACGAGTGGTGTAAGGAACACGGGAAGTAGACGACTCCGTACCACGGCCGACGACGCAAGATCAGATAGGAGCAGCTACTACTACAAACAGTGAAAGGGAAGAATTCAGTTGAACCAACAACACAAAGGAATCGGAGAACAAATAATTAAGGATTATGAAGTGCGAAGAGCACGGATTGTTAAGCACAGACATAGGACATGTCTTAAGAAGTTAAGAATAAGACTATAAAGCGCAATAAGCACTAAACAGTAGTTTCAGATTAAGAATCATCCTCAGACCAAAGGTCAGATGGAAAGAACGATTTAGACACTTGAGAAAACACTAAGAATACAAATATTAGATCCCCAGGGAGACTAGATAGACGAGCTACAACTCATCAAGGCCGTGTATATATAAAGATAACACGTGTCCATTGAAAGACCTTTAGTACACAGATATAAGCATGCAGGATAAGAATATACAATACTACAAAAGGATAAGAAAGGCAAACGGAGCCTAAGATTATCAGAGTCGCGCAGCGGAAGCTAGCAGATCAATAACTTTGAGGTTAGATCTAACTAAGATAAGAAATGGTATAAGTACCGTAAGAATCCTCGATACAGAGACTAAGCCATTACCATAGTTATGACCCTCTGATCGAATTATAAGTGAGATAGATGACATGGAAGCTGGAATGCTTGGTGAGAATTAGACATCTTGAACCTATGTTCAAGAATGATATGGTGTTGATTACGTGGGCGTAATCCATTTTAAGGGGGGTAGAGCGAAAACCGCTTAGCGTATGCTTATGTACGTAGTACATAAACTACGGTACGCATAGCACAAAATAATTTGAGAATATGTTTTACAAAAACATTTTGAGATAAAATATGGTTATTGCGCACAGAAGATGTGAATACCATACATATTAAGTACCTATCTTGTTAACTCCGGTGTGACTACAAGTTAAGAGAATTAAGGAAGAGGATTAAGGAGACTTAAGAAATAAGGAATATATGAGGTATGAGTCGATATGAGACTATGTGTGAGATAAGAATAAGATAACACTATGGGATACTATTCGATATGAATATGAGGAAGAAGATAGTAATGCTATGAGATATAAGATGGTGAGAATTGGTATGAGACGGTTATAGAACTTAGTAGGAATTTAAGTCTTGAGGTAATTATTAAGAGATGAATTGGGAATGTTTGATGGACTGAGTCCACACCTTGGAGATGTATTGATTATGATTAGAAAAACTAAAAGATAGAAAATTGGAAATGAGTGAATTATTTGATGTTTGAAATGATGTGGGAGGTGGAACTTGATTTTCTAGGGATCAAGGGAAACCGAACACAAATTGGGGTGGAAGGATAGTTCAACACTGATGCTGATCACATCAGGGTTGGATGATTCCTGAAACTCCCTACCAGTGGTCACAATTAAATCACACTATGGATAGAGGCTTTAGGATAAAACGAAATCGGAGTTGATTATATTTTTAAATAGAGGGAACTATCCCTCACTTGACCTCGTAAAAAGGATTTCCTTTTTACTGAGTCTCGCCCATGAAGTCGAGGACGCACGAGCCTTTGTCTTCGGACCGGTGACATAGGGAGAGCAGAGTTGTTTTGTATTCTGGCCCATGGTGACGAGGACGAACGAGCCATTGTCTACGGACCGGTGACATGGGAGAATACGTTGGAAAATTATGTGATTGTTTTAATCATCAAAGAAACAAAGAGAATTTTGAGTGCTATACATGCTTAAGCATGTTGTGTGATATTTAATTATAAGCATACGGCGGATCTAATGATCCAATGAGTTTAATTATACATAAGTATGATCTATATGACCTATGGAATGAGGTGAGACATGTATTCTAATAAGATAAGATGCATGGGAACTTTGGGGACAAAGTTCTTTTAAGGGGGGTAGATTGAAATACCCCAAACCTAAGTATTCTAAGTAAACATCAATTTATGATGTAGTAAGGCTAAAATATACCTTAGAAAGATTGGTAGACAATTTAAACCAAGGAAAACACAAGAAAATGCCTTGAGGGCAATTAAGGCAAAAATGTGCTCTAAGCTTGGAGAGACTGGGGTGAGTGTCCTTATTAATGTCCTAATGGTCATTTTAAAGCAATTACCAAAGAAAACCAAGCTTGAAAACAAGTTAAAACATAAAATGTGCTTTAAGAAGTCTTAAAGCACATTTTTGAGAAATTGTCTTAAAAATGGGTTTTGAGTGGCTAAATGCCCATGATTACACCTTAATCAACATGTGTACTAATTATTATCACATTAGGAAGTCTAAATCAATGGGAAACCAAAAATTTCACAAATATGTGCACTAATTTGTGAATAGTGCCAAAAAGTGACTAGTTTAAGTTTTAGTCAACATAAGTCAATTAGTTGGTTAACCAAGACCATAAATATCTTGATTATAAGGGGGTGGCCGGTTTTTGATGTGGGGAGTCACCACATGACTAAGCAAATAAAGGAAAAGAAGAGTAAAAGAGAGAATAGTACTATTTACTTTATAAAAGCAAAATACCTTATATTAGCCTACCTCTCTCCTCTCTTCTTCATTTCTCTTCTTCTTCCACGGTCTTCTTCTTCTTCTCTCTGTTCCAAACCGTCCCAAGCAGCCTCCATGGTTGCCTCATCTTCAAATGTCCATAACTTGCTCATTTTAGCTCCAAATCAAAAACTAAACACATATTATTCTTAGTTAGCTCAAGCTCTAGCTTTCTATCTTTTCAAATCCTCCAAAGCTCCATTTCGGTGCCAAGGGAAAAATCC
Source organism: Limonium bicolor (assembly GCA_023374045.1). Lineage (NCBI taxonomy): Eukaryota > Viridiplantae > Streptophyta > Magnoliopsida > Caryophyllales > Plumbaginaceae > Limonium > Limonium bicolor. The sequence goes on from CM041782.1 coordinate 287,518,484, forward strand.
ATTGATGGAGGAAAATCAAGTTTGAAGAGCCCATTTGGTTCTCCATTCATCCAAGGTAAGGAAAATGTAAGAAAAACCTTGTTTCCACCACTTCTTCTTCATGACCGAAAATTACCTTCTCATGGAGCCTTGTTTTATCCATTGTTCTAGCTTGATTCTATTCTCCAAGCGCTAGAGGAGGTCCTTCTTGATTCATATCCAAGCCCACCTTAAGACTTCAAGGTAAAACATTCATTTTTATACCTTAGAACACATGTTTAACCTAGGGTTTACTCCTTAAGGTTAGTGTATTATTTAGCACTCATGAGAGCCAATGTATATTGATTAGAACATTGGCAAGGGAAATTTAAATGGTGGCCGAGATTTCTAAGGGAAGAAGCCTAAGGAGAAAGTTGAGAGAAACTTGAGAAAAACAAGGTAAAATGTTTACCTAATGGTGATTTAAGGTTTAAGGGGTGGTATTTAGATAGGTACTAATGTAGCTTAAAGCTTACATTATGTAAAGGGGTATATAACCTAGGAAAAATGAATTTAAACAAGCTAGTAAACTTGTGACTAAGGAGCCAATGGGAATGAGTTAGTAATTTAAGTTTAAGATGGATTTTAAGAGCATTATAATTACTATGAGAATGATGGGTGTAATTGTAGGTTGAAAGCTATTACATGTGGGAAATTCAGTGTTTAAGTTTAAGTTATTTAAGGGCCTAAGAGCCATGTCATTTAAGAGCCTTAGTGCTATGCAATTTAAGATTATTGCAATATATTGAGTTTGTTGTGAATGAGTTGGTTTGGGTGATAAAATATGATGAGAAAGAAATTGATGTGTGTGAGATGGTTGAATGAGGAAAACAATGCATTTGGGCATGATAATGTACTAAAGAATCTATGGTGAAATTTGAGTAGAAAACAAAGTGTTTAAGTGGTAGTGGTGAGTTAAGATGCCCTAGGATTCACTTGGGATCATTAAAAAGGAATTTGAGTGGAAATGAGTTAACTAACGAGTTCTTGAGGATGAGAATGACCTAGAGTTGTCTAGGAAGAATTAGAGGATTGGTGGGTGTATTGAACACACCAAAGTCATGGTAAGACTTGTGCAAAATTTGGAGGAGAAGGTGTATAATGCTTTAAGGTGATTTAGGTATGAACTAGGGAATATATCAATGAATGTTTTGGGAAGCTTGTGTAAGTAGTGATGATGCTAGTAGTGGAACAATAAGGTTTTAGTTTAGATGGTAATGAGTGGACTTAGGTGATGGTAGTGAAGATTGAAGGAGAATGTTGTCGATTGTCGAGGAAATCGACTAGGAATGTATAAGAGAGTAAGATCACGAGAATGGTGAGTAAATTGAGTAAAAGGGATGTAGGTGTCTAAGGAGGGTGTAGGAAGGTCAAGGTAAAGAAGAACAAGGTTAAGGTGCTAAGAGGATGGGAAGAAATGTTTAGGTATGTCCAAGAGTTTAGGAATGATGAGTAATAAATGGAAAAAGGGAGGAATTGGTGCATGGATATGCAAGGTGACTTGAGGAAGTTTTGGTAAATGAGCTGAAGATGGAAAAGATGATGTCTATGAAGTGCTCAAACTGTTAAGGAGGGAACACTTGGGTTGGTTGAAGTTTTGGTAAAGTTACAAGTTGGAAATGTAAGGAAATAAGTCCTAAGTGTTAGGAGTTTTAAAAGGATTGAGTGAATGTTTAAGAAGATCTTTGGGAATTGTTTTGGAGAGTTTGGTGGAAGTTCTAAGGTGAGTTTAAGTGCCTAGGTGGTATTAGGACACATGGGGGAACTTGTGGTGTAACACCCCTACAACGCCCCTATCAACTACTGAAATCGCAGCGGAAAAACCAACCAACAATAATTTAAAGCTTTGGTGTTACAACGCCGTTAACCACCCACGTGGTTAACTAGGGAATAAATACAAGTGTATCGGTCTGATGATCAGACTCCCGAGCATAGATCCTAACATCCACATATATATAGCCAACAATACCGAGTATTTAATTTACATCACAACTACCAACGTAAACATCCACCACTGTTTAACAAACGGTACCAAAATGTAATGCCTCGGGAGCACAGGCGCATCCCGGGCTCAACAACCAAAACAACCAAAAGTACATCTTCGACCTAGGATCTAGAGCCACTCCGCTTCTTCGATCCTCATCCTGCAGTAAAATATGGAGCCCCCGAGGGGGTCAACAACCTTTGCTGGTATGGTTAACGCGCAGCCCATCGGCTACCGGGATACGCGCAACCAATTGTCATGATAACATGGCATTCATTTTAAAACATCCAACATAAATATACCATAGCATAGCAAGGGAAATTGCATAGCACAACAACAATACATAACACCATAAAATCGGTTCTCACAAGGAACCTTCCACCATAGTTAGTATACATAGTGAGCCTAGAGATTAATGTCAATCTCATGCTAAGCTTGTTACCAACCTCGTTACCGTCCAGTTATATCGAACGGTTAACTTATACCCAAGGTGTGTCGGATATAGTAATCCCAAGCACACCGAAATAACATTCGTATGCCCCTGTGGCCCGACGTGAGTCAGTAACTAGCTTGGGATAAGCTAAGGGAAGGTAGAAACCAAATTGGAATACAACCTATACATACACCAAGAGAGCCGAACCGGATATGATATCGACTCCCGTCCTCACACGCTGGCCGGAACATGACCGGACTCCTCACTCCCCCGGTTAGCACTTGTTAGTGATCACACAATATGTGTTAAGTCACACACAAGCAAGTGTTTAGGTCTTGTTAGACACACCAAGGGAAGGGAGTCACAATAATACAACATTAATATAACAACCGTAAACTCTTTTCATGCTTTAATCTTTAAAGGTCGTAACACACGAAAAGCAAACAACACAACAAGCCGGTGTAAACCGGTAGGCAACAGACTGCAAGAAAACCAACCTTGGTCCTTGCCTCGTTTCGTTCAACCTGAGAGAATCCTAAACACATTAGTAACGTCGGTTAATTATTTATTTAACTTCACACTTACTAAGTATTTAAACATGATTGTATGACATGTTTTAATGTCTAACTTACCCTAGGTTACCCTCATTATACACCCTAGGGTTAACTACATAAGTCACATTCTTTCCTGTTTTTTTTTACAAGTTTTGGTCCGACCGACTTACCGACCGACCTTGTACAAGGTCGGTCCATTCCAGAACATATTCCCGTCAAAATTTTCTACTCCGACCGACCTTGCAAGTTCGGTCGCATGGTCGGTCCATTCCAGAGAGTTTCTTCCCTTGTAAATTTAGCCCGACCGAACTTGCCAAGTCCGGTCCTATGTTCGGTCGATTCCAGTAACTCAATCCGTACACAAAATACAAGCCCGACCGACCTTGCAAGTCCGGTCCCCAAGGCCGGTCCATTCCAGAGGCTAATTCTCGCAGGGTAAAACTGGGCTTGACCGACCTTGCAAGTTCGGTCGCAAGTTCGGTCTGGCCCAGACCCCTTGTTTCCTTTTTACATTCAACTCCAAACTTCACCCTATATAACCTAATACCCCCTAACCTCATTGGGGCACTTCAAACACACCTTAAGACATCCTCAAACACTCATAAAACTCATTTTCTAATTCCTTAAGCCTTTACTTATATCTTCACAAAATTCCTAACACTTACAATGTTTTCTCCTAGTCTCCAAGTGGTGTTTCATACCTATGATAACTACTATCTCAAAATACTTTCTCTTCATTTTAACATCATCTTTCAAGCATCATTTCTTACCATTAACTCCTTATGTCTTTTCTTGAAATCCTTTTTCAAGTTCACACTTTCTCCTTATTCTACCATAGTTTGCTAAGTCTTTACCTAAGTCCAAAATGACTTTGGTACATACTAAAACCTCAAGATAATGCCTAATCCTTGTTACACTCTAGAACACTTAAGACATTATATCTTCTCTTGTAAAACACCTAGTCATTTCCTAACACCTCTAATTCACCAAACCTTATGTAAACACTTAGAACTTCTTGCTTCTTACCTAAATTTTGACATGGATTCCCCTAGAACATTACTAAGCCTAAACACTTTGTTTTCTCCATTAAACACACAAGAACACCTAGAATCACCAAGAACACTCTCATACACAACTTCACCAATTCACACTACATCACAATATAGTGCATAATTTAAATTGCATGGCACTTAGGCCCTTAAAATGCATGGCTCTTAGGCCCTTAAAATGCATAACTCTTAAACACTGAATTTCCACAATATATATGCCTTTGACCTGCAAATACACTCAACACACATATGCCTTTTACTAAGCTCTTGAGAGCATTCTTCTAAGTCACTTCTCATAGGCTCCTTAGATCATTTTCATAAGAGATACAAGCTCATTTCTCCTAAGGCATTAAAACGACATTAGGTTAGTATATTTACCTCTTTTCCAAACAACTTCTTTCTTGTTCCTTTATAAAACCGGCAAGTTATTTGATTCCTTGTCAAGTTCTAAACAATATACAAACATTATAATGAGTATTCAAGCTATAAGCTTCATCTCATTGTAAACCCTAATTTTACATTGTTTCAAAAACATTAATGTAGTTGTTTTACCTTGTTCTTTGAAGAGAGTTTGAATATATATCAAGAGAGGACTCCACCTAGTCCATGAAGAGTTGGAATGAAGCTAGAACAAAGTCACACAAAGAGCTCCATCAACGGGTATTTTCGGTCACAACAAAAACATGGAGGAAATGTAGTTTTTTTTTTGAGATTCCTTACCTAGAAGCAAAGGAGAGTAACAATATGTAAAAATACAAGCTCAAGCTCCTTCAATGGTGGAACTCCTTGGCACCGAAATGGGGCTCTTGAAGTTTTGAGAAGATAGGAATGAAGAGCTTGATGAGAGGAAGAGATTGGTGGTTTGTTTTTTTGATTTGGACAAGTGAGCTAGATTTTACAAGAGGTCAAAGATGGAGATGGTGGTGTGTACTATTGCAAACCGTGAGAATGAAGAGAGAGAGAGGTTGAAGATGGTGTTTGAAACCGTGGGAAATGAAGGAGAAATGAGAGAATGAAGATAGAACTTACTTTTAGGAGATATTTATGCTTTATAAAGTAAAAGGTAACTTAATTAGTTTCCTTTATTTACTTATCATATTAACTAGAGAGTGGTGAGTCACCACACTTAGAAACCCGGCCCCCTATAATATAATGAGGGTATTTTTGTCTTTGTTTGTCAATTTAATTACTTATGACAACATATGTTACAAACTACCTTATAAAAATCACTATTCATAAAACAAGGCACTTAGAAGTGAAATTTTTGATTTCCCATTAATATAGCCACCCAAATGTGATACTATATAGTACACATATATATTTAAGAGTAATGATGGACATTTATCCACTCAAAACTCATTTACAAGACAATTTTTCAAAAATGTGCTTTAAGACTCCTTAAAGCACATTTTTTTTTTAAACTTGTTTTCAAGCTTGGTTTTTTCTTGGTAATTGGTTTAATATGTTCAAGTATATAAATGAGGTCTTGGTAAGTTCATTGGTCTTACCCAAGCTTATTCCAAGCTTAGAGCACATTTTAGCCCATATTGACCTTAAGGTATTTAACTGTGTTCTTTATGGTTTAAATTGTTTATTAATGTTTCTAAGACATTTTCTTGTCTTAATAAATCATGTTTTAATGTTTAAACAACATACCTAGGTTTGGGGTATTTCATGTGGAGAAGTTTGGAGTCAAATGGGAATTTAGAAACAAGGTTCTGAAGCCGACCGACCTTAGGGACCGGACCTGCAAGGTCGGTCGAGCACAGTTTACACTACTGGAAAGAGTTTCTAGAATCGACCGAACTTGGGGACCGGACTTACAAGTTTGGTCGGGCTTGTATTTTGTGTACGAATTGAGTCTCTAGAATCGACCGAACTTGGGACCGACCTTGGCAAGGTCGGCGGGCTACAATTTTCCACGGGAAAAACCTCGGGAATGGACCGACCTTGGGGACCGGACTTGCAAGGTCGGTCGGGGTAAAATTTTCAAACGGTAATAAGTTCGGGAATGGACCGACCTTGGGTAAGGTCGGTCGACCCTAAAGATGAAAAAAAAAGAAAGAAACCCTAAAGAGGTTTAGAGGTATTAATGGTACCCCATTAAGAGGGCATTGATGATTAGAGGTATAAAGACCTAAGGGATTAAGTTAAGTATAAACTTAAAAGTTTAATGTTAGGTTGTAAGAATAAGTTGTAAAACTTATGAGGTGTTAGGTGGGGAATCATTATGGTTAAGTAAGTTAAATAAGTTTAATTAAGTTTAGTGATTAACAACCTAAAACTGAATCAATGTTTTAGGACTTGAGAGTTTGGACTCCGGAGGAGAGTAAGCAACCAAACGACCAATGGTGAACGTACAGTTCTTCTTGTGACCTGCTTGCTAACGAGGTGTCCCTCGGCTTGTGTGCTATTTGTTTTTGTGTGCTCACTAAACAAGATAAAGCATGCAACCGGAACATTATGTTTTTTGTTGTTGTGTGATGTTTGAAAACTAACACAACTTACCGTGAGAACCTACTAACTAACGTTTAGTAAGGAATTGTGTGAGACTAAGGAACACTCCCTAATATTAGTTGTTAAAAACCGGAAGAGGTTTAACCAACAAACATTGTCTTAAGACTTCTACTAACTGGTACTTGGGGGGAGTGAGGAACCCGGGACTGACTCCGGTCATGCATGCTAAGGAAAAGGGGTCGGTATCTAAAGCAGATCCGACTTCCGCTTAAGGACTTGTCTTCAGACTTGTAGCCTAGGTCGGTTTGACCGGCTCAGCTACATTGGACATCCAGTCCAAGGTAGGTGGCTTTAAGATGGCGGGGGGGGATCTAGCCTACATCCCCAACAATTTGAGAATGTTGTTTATTGCCGGTAAGTGTCCTGCTGCTGGCTAGGGTTAACCAAGCCTTACGAAAATAAACAACAAACTAAGGGTTAACCAATTCCCAATGAGAGAACGGTTGGCATATATGAGATATGGTTTGAGATAAGTTGCAACCATTCCTATTTAAAGGACGGTTTGTATTATAAGACTGAGATAAGCTACATCCATTCCTTTTTAAGGATGGTTGTTTTCTATGACTAAGATTGAGGTAAGATAAGGTGGACTAAGATTAAGAGAAAACATAACCTAAGGAGTTAAATAATTAACCCTCTAATTAAGGGAACGCATTTAAGTCGTTCATTGTGTTGAACTTTGATTGTTCATAATTGGTTTGTTGTTTATTGCACCTTCTATTATGTTGTGCATCTAATCAACCTCCATGCTATCGACAATTAGTCGTCGTAGCCACATTAGCTTAGGGGCTATGAGAGGATCGTACCAGCATTCGTGCTGACCCCCTTTGGGGCTGTTTTTACTACACAAGTGAACGTCAGGAGGCGGCCGTCGCGAGAGTAAGATGGGGTACAAGCGTTACGGGTTAAGTGTGGCCTACGAGTTGTGCATGTACACTCGTATGGCAATTTGAGTTAGTAAGATGTATAGGATGTGAGGGGATGTAAGAAGGATATGTATTTGGTTAAGATTTGTATGTACTAATGTTCGGTATATTCTGTAGTCAGACCGTGGCAAGGTCGTGGAATGTATTTGAATCCGCTGCAGAGAGTTTGTATATATGGTGATAAGTTTGTGATAACCACGATTGGATCGAGACGGGGGTGTTACACCAGACCACTGGCATCAATGCACAGTTCGTCTTTCATCTGATTCCTTACTTATACTGGTCTTAGCTCATAAATCTAATTGCCTCAGTGTCAATATTTGACGGCTCATACATAACGGTCGCTTTACCGCGCACCATGACTTAATCCCCTTATAAAGGTATTGCCCTTATGACCTCTGCTACGGTGGTAGTTGGCCTTTACCATGTTACCCGTTGATGGCGCAACTACTTACTCATTTACTCTAACATCTTATCTTATACTTAATCCTTTCCTGGTGTAGACACACTGGGGGTTCTCTCATTTTGGTGTATGGCGGTCACCGTACTGTGTTATAAAATGGTTATCTCCTAATATGAAGGTGTTCTTTATCATTCTCAGGTTCGTAGTAGGGTAATTTCTCTCACGTTCTTTCATCCTTTATGATGTTATTTACCATGTAATTTAACCAGTTATTGACGAAGTCATCCGTTGAATCAAATGCTCTTTTGAGCGTTGGTCACTTGACGTGCCATACTGTGCACTCACAAAGTTTATCTCTGACGATTACTGATTCTTAAATCATGGGTGTTGGATATGAGGACTGTCTCTGCAGCCTTCCTTATTATTCAAGTGTATCTGGTATGTTCTAAGGTAATCTCAAGGTTTATAGTTTTCATTCTCTAACGAAAGTGTATTACATCTCTAATAAGTGAAAGCCCTTTTTGAGGGGTTTACTTCCACTCATGGCCTCACAACAAGGAGAGGTGTCCCCACCCTAAAAGGAATGGTTCGTTCTCCGCCCCTATCCTTAGCATTATCCCCTTATTCTCATTGGTGCCCTTTCCTGGCAATTCTTACACAATCTAAATTATAGGTTTGTAACCGTTCACATCTACACATTGTAGTTCCTTCATGGCTTGAATAAGCTCTTTTACAACTTATGCGCCACGGGCTCTGATGTGGTTAACATCCTTGGCTCGTAGGCTCTTAGTGCTTAATGTCATTGGGTGAGAGCCGGTGCTCGGTTCACTCTCTGTACTCTTACTCATCTGTGGGTATCCTCACAAGATTCTGGTTCTTAGACGCTATCCACCGTTAGGTTACATTTTTAATGTAGTATCGGATTTCATGGTAAGTTGCTGCATCCTGCTTCCTGCTATGGAAGTTTATTCAGGTGATCTGAGGTTACTTAATTTCTTTGACAATACTGTCGTTTTATTAGACTTATGTCTTTTAGCAAATAAGGATAAGTTCGTATTAGGCGTTTGCCTTACGGTGTCCAAGTTGGATATCATCCTGTCATTCTATGCTTCCATCTCAACGCTTCGTCAACTTCCGTTGACTACGCCACCCGTTGATGATTGTTCACACTTGGGTGTTATGAGTTAGGCAAACAGTATTAGCTGTCATTCATCAGTTTGTTCGGCTTGACTATGCCCGCTCTGTGGGGGTAGTCTTCTGAGCTTTCCTTTTCCAGAGTTGTACGTCTTTAATCCTTAGTAGGTATAGCTTACCTTCATTTCTTTTATCCTTGTTTCTGGGTTTTCCAACATCTTCCTTGAAGAATGCTTATTACTGGTATTTTTAGCGATCAATCTGGGAGTCTTATCCCATCCTTGTTGAAAGTTCTTATGTCGATGGTCTCCATTGTATTCCGTAATGCATTCCTTGTACGTTATCACTTACGTAGTGTTTTGCTCGCATTGTGGAGCGATCTCTATGTTTTCCTCTCGGGGTTTGGGATTGATGTTCTCACCGCACTGTCGGTTGTTGTTGTAGTAGGTTGTACTCTTGTTAAAATTTATATCATTTGATACTTCGTCCAAGTTCAGCTCCCTGCTGTCTAATGTGTCGGCTCATCTTATCATGGTCAGGTCGTCAGACCTTTCCACGGTCTCATTTTCCCGTTCTTATGGATTTACAGTCCGGTATTACTATGTACTACAACCGTAGCGTTCTACTATCTCGCCATGATGGCTTCCTGTATAGTTTAGCCGTGGTAGCACTTGCTACGGCAAGTGCGCCATGCAAGATGGGTTACCGGTGTTTTGCGCATCAACAATGGTACTTCCTCCTAATATTATATCTTTGGTAGTCCTCGGGACTCCTTCGATGTTCTTTAGTTTTGGATAACTAGCCATCCGCCAGTTTCCTGTTGTTTTGACCATACTGTCACTTATCCGGGCGTTCCTCTTTCTGAGGGAGCCCCTTATTATTTTCTTATGTCTTAATCCTCGCTCCCGTTCCCATACATTTTGTCGTGGTTACTAAGTAATGATCTCCTTTAGGTACTACATCGTAGTCCTATTCTGGTGTACAGTTGTATGAGTTTCCACCATCGTCTGCGTTATGTCGGCCAGGTTTGCGACCTTCTTCATTGTATGGGGTTTGGAGTTCCCGTTCTTAACTAGACTTTCCAGTAATCTTATCCCTTAAGCTTTATATTATCCCACTGCTATGCTTATTCGGACCACTGTCCGGTACTACTCACTTATCTTTTCTTACCCATTGCACCTTTAGTGCTTTTCTTATCATTGGTATGGCGGGTTATTTCGACTGCGTAGCATGTCGACCCATGTTACAGGTATTTACCGTTCCCTTATTGATAGAATTCCATAGGTAGCGCCTGTTTCTCTGTTGCGCTCCATTAAAAATCTCCAAGTTCTCCGTAACTGTTGTGCAACAAGATGTTTCTCGTATTGCTTACTGTTAACTAACTGCCAGATCGGGTTTTCCCGAGTAAGAGAAGGCTTTCTTCTCTCTGGCGTTTGTTCCACGTATTCAGGGTTAGGGATGTGGAGGGCGGGTCTAGGTACTATGGATATCCGGTAAATACCGGGAAGTCCTAACTAACGCACCTCTCACTCTATCACTTAACCCTTAACCCATAACTCATAACTCAAACTCAACCTCAGTATTCACCTAAGTTCGGTATTTCTTGTCTTCAGAGCGTAACTACGCTCTGATACCACTTTTTGTAACACCCCATCTCAATCCAAATGTGGTTTCGCAACTTAATAACATATATATAAATGTCACAGTGGAATTCAATACACTCCAGGACCTTGCCACGGTCTGATTGTTAGAATATACCGAACATTAGTACATACCAACCTTAACCAAATACATGCCCTTTTTACAATCCCCTCACATCTTATACATCTTACTAACTCGAATTGCCATACGAGTGTACATGCACAACTCGTAGGCCACACTTAACCCGTAACGCTTGTACCCCATCTTACTCTCGTGACGGCCACCTTCTGACGTTCACCTGCGTAGTAAAAACAGCCCCCAAGGGGGTCAGTACGAATGCTGGTACAATCCTCTCATGGCCCCCAAGCTAACGTGGCTACGACGACTAATTGTCGATAGCATGGGGGTTGATTAGATGCACAACATAATAGAAAGTGCAGTAAACAACAATCCAAATATGAACAATCAAAGTTCAAACATAATGAATGACTTAAATGTGTTCCCTTAATTAGAGAGTTAATTATTTAACTCCTTAAGTTATGTTTCCTCTTAATCGTAGTCCATCCTTATCTTACCTCAATCTTAGTCTTATCTTAGCCTTAGAAACAACCATCCTTTAAAAAGGAATGGATTTTGCTTATCTTAGTCTTAGAAACAACCATCCTTTAAAAAGGAATGGATGTAGCTTATCTTAGTCTTATAATACAAACCATCCTTTAAATAGGAATGGTTGCAACTTATCTCAAACCTTATCTTAATCTTAGAATACAAACCACTCTTAAAATAGAAATGATAGTATCTTACCTCAATGTTTATTTTTGTCGGGTCAAAAGCAACCCTAGTCAATGAGCTATTAACTCCATTGGTTGAATAAACAACTTATCTTATAATTTAGGATTTAGGTGATCCTACCGCACCATCTTAATGCCTCCTACCTTGGACTGTATGTCCAATGTAGCTGGCGGCAACCGACCCTAGGCAACAAGTCCGAAGACAAGTCCTTAAGCGGAAGTCGGATCTGCTTTAGATACCGACCCCCTTATTCCTTAGCATGCATGACCGGAGTCAGTCCCGGGTTCCTCACTCCCCCCTTAAGTTCCAGTTAGTAGAAGTCTCAAGACAATGTTTGTTGGTTAACCTCTTTCGGTTTATAACAAACTAATATTAGGGAGCGTTCCTTAGTCTCACTCAATTCCTTACTAAACGTTGGTTAGTAAGTTCTCACGGTAAGTTGTGTTAGTTTTCAAACATCACACAACAATACAATAAACATAATGTTCCGGTTGCATGCTTTATCTTGTTTAGTGAGCACACAAATAAATAGCACACAAGCCGAGGGACACCTCGTCAGCAAGCAGGTCACAAGAAGAACTGTACCGTTCACCGTTGGTCGCTCGGTTGCTTACTCTCTTCCGGAGTCCAAATACTCAAGCCCTAAAACATTCATTCAGTTTTAGGTTGTTAATCACTTAAATTAATTCAACTTATTTAACTTACTTAACCCATAATGATTCCCCACCTAACACCTCTTAAGTTTTACAACTTATTCTTACAACCTAAACTTAAACTTATAAGTTTATACTTATCTTAATCCCTTAGGTCTTTATACCTCTAATCATCAATGCCCTCTTAATGGGGTACCATTATACCTCTAAACTTTCTTAGGGTTTCTTTCTTTTTTTTACAACTTAAAGGTCGACCGACCCTACCGACCGACCTTACCCAAGGTCGGTCCATTCCAGAACTTATCGCCATTTGAAAATTTTACCCCGACCGACCTTGCAAGTCCGGTCCCCAAGGTCGGTCCATTCCCGAGAGTTTTCCCCGTTGAAAATTTAAGCCCGACCGACCTTGCCAAGGTCGGTCCCAAGTTTGGTCGATTCCAGAGACTCAATTCGTACACAAAATACAAGCCCGACCGAACTTGTAAGTCCGGTCGATTCCAGAAACTCTTTCCGGTAGTGTAAACTGAGCTCGACCGACCTTGCAGGTCTGGTCCCTAAGGTCGGTCGGCTCCAGAACCTTGTTTCTAAATTCCCATTTGACTCCAAACTTCTCCACAAGTTCCCCCATGTGTCCTAATACCACTTAGGCACTTAAACTCACCTTAGAACTTCCACCAAACTCTCCAAAACAATTTCCAAAGATCTTCTTAAACATTCACTCAATTCTTTTAAAACTCCTAACACTTAGGACTTATTTCCTTACATTTCCAACTTGTAACCTTACCAAAACTTCAACCAACCCAAGTGTTCCCTCCTTAACAGTTTGAGCACTTCATAGACATCATCTTTTCCATTTTCAGCTCATTTACCAAAACTTTCTCAAGTCCTTTTGCGTATCCATGAACAAATTCCTCTCTTTTCCATTTGTTACTCATCAGTCCTAAACTCTTGGACATACCTAAACATTTCTTCCCATCCTCTTAGCACCTTAACCTTGTTCTTCTTTACCTTGACCTTCCTACACCCTCCTTAGACACATACATCCCTTTTACTCAATTTACTCACCATTCTCGTGATCTTACTCTCTTATACATTCCTAGTTGATTTCCTCGACAATCGACAACATTCTCCTTCGATCTTCACTCCGATCACCTAAGTCCACTCATTACCATCTAAACTAAAACTTATTGTTCCACTACTAGCATCATCACTACTTACACAAGCTTCCCAAAACTTTCATTGATATATTCCCTAGTTCATACCTAAATCACCTTAAAGCATTATACACCTTCTCCTCCAAATTTTGCACAAGTCTTACCATTCCTCTTACCATGACTTTGGTGTGTTCAATACACCCACCAATCCTCTAATTCTTCCTAGGCAACTCTAGGTCATTCTCATGCTCAAGAACTCCTTAGTTAACTCATTTCCACTCAAATTCCTTTTAATGATCCCAAGTGAATCCTAGGGCATCTTAACTCACCACTACCACTTAAACACTTTGTTTTCTACTCAAATTTCGCCATAGCTTCTATAGTACATTATCATGCCCAAATGCATTGTTTTCCTCATTCAACCATCTCACACACGTCAAGTTCTTTCTCATCATATTTTATCACCCAAACCAACTCATTCACAACAAACTCAATATATTGCAATAATCTTAAATTGCATAGCACTAAGGCTCTTAAATGACATGGCTCTTAGGCCCTTAAATAACTTAAACTTAAACACTGAAATTCCCACATATAAAAGCTTTCAACCTGCAAATGCACCCATCAATCTCATAGTAGTTATAATGCTCTAAAAATCCATCTTAGACTTATATTACTAACTCATTCCCATTGGCTCCTTAGTCACAAGTTCACAAGCTTGTTTAAATTCCTTTTCCTAGGTTATATAACCCATTACCTAATGTAGCTTAAAGCTACATTGGTACTTATCTAAATACCATCCCTTAAAACTTAAACCACCATTAGGTAAGCAATTTACCTTGTTTTTCTCAACTTTCTCCTTAGGCTTCTTCCCTTGGAAATCTCGGCCACCATTTAAATTTCCCTTGCCAATGTTCTAATCAATATACATTGGCTCTCATGAGTGCTAAATAATACACTAACCTTAAGCAGTAAACCCTAGGTTAAAAATGTGTTCTAAGGTATAAAAGTGGATGATTACCTTTGGAGTCTCAAAGTAGACTTGGGCATGAATCAAGAGGGACCTCCACTAGTCCTTGGTGAATGAAAATAAGCTAGTTCAAGGTGAAAAACAAAGTACCTTAAGAGGCAAAATTTCGGCCATGGTGAGGAAGTGATGGAAACATGATTTTTCTTACATTTTCTTTACCTTAAGAGAATGGAGAAGCTAATGCACCCTCCAAGCTTATTTTTCCCCTTCAATGGATATTTCCCATGGCTCCAAAATGAAGCTTTTTCCAATTTGTAAAGATAGAAAGCTAGAGCTTGATCTAACTAAGAATAATATGTGTTTAGTTTTTGATTTGGAGCAATATTGTGTATTTGGTAAGTGATTGAAGATGGAGAACCATGGAGGAGCAGCACTCTCGGTTTTGGAATAGAGAGAAGAAGAGAAACCGATGGAAGAAGAAGAGAATGAAGATAGAAGAGGAGGGAAGTAAGCTAAATGAGATATTTTTCTAAAAAGGTGAATAGTTACCTTACTTTATGTCCCTCTCTTTTTCCAACTTAGCTAACATGTTGTGGTGACTCACCACCCTTAGAAAACCGGCCCCTTTATTAAATAATTCTAGTCATGGTCTTTGTTGACCAACTTATTGACTTATGTTGACTAAAACTTAAACTAGTCACTATTTGGCACTATTCACTAATTAGTACACATATTCGTGAAATTTTTGGTTTCCCGTTGATTTAGGCTTCCTAATATGATACTAATTAGTACACATGTTGATTAAGTTGTAATCATGGGCATTTAGTCACTCAAAACTCAATTCTAAGACAATTTCTCAAAAAGGTGCTTTAAGGAGTCTTAAAGCACATTTTGTGTTTAAGCTTTTTTGAGCTTAGTTTTCTTTGGTAATTGATTTAAAATGTCCATTAGAATATTAATAAAGTCTTATAATGGTATTTGGGTGCTAATCAAAGTCACTCCAAGCTTAGAGCACGTTTTTGCCCGAATTGCCCTTAAGGCGTTTTCTTGTGTTTTCCTTGGTTTAAATTGTCTACCAATATTCTAAGGCATATTTTAGCCTTACAACATCATATATTGACTTACTTAACATACTTAGGTTTGGGGTATTTCAGTAACTCCCTCCAAGCTTTTAGGGATTGAAATAATGCTCATAAAAGAGAATAAACAAGGCTCCATTAGAGACCAAAATCGGCCAAGGTATAAGATGAAGAAAACAAGACTTTTTCATGGATATTTTTACCTTGATAGAAAAAGGAAGCTTCAAGCTTCAAGAATCTCTAACTTCCCTTCAAATGGGCTATACCCATGGAGATGAACTTCAAGCGTTTGGGATTTTGAAAAGAGGGAAGTGTAGAGCTTGATGAGAGGATCACAAATATGTATTTATTTTTGAGTTTGGAGCTTAAATAAAGCTTGAGCAAGGAGGAGAAGTGGAGGCATCCATGGAGGGGCTCCATTCTCGTTCCACACAGGGAGAGGGAGGAAGAAATCGGTGGAGAGAGGTGATGAGGAAGAAGAAAGGAAATGGAGGAGAGAGAGGGAGGAAAAGGCTTTTAACCTTTTTTACTTTTTGCTTTTCCCTCTCTTTTCTTTTCTTTCTTTCTTTCTTTATTGTGTGTGAGTGTGTGAGAGGCCATTAAAAACCGGCCCCCACTACATTAATAAACTGGAGCGTTTTTCGGTTTCTGACAGAAAACGCTCGTTATTTTACCCGTTTTGGCACTATTCACTAACTGGGCCCGTTTTTTAGATTTTTTGTTTTCTTTATTTTAATGGTTATTAAGCTTCCATTATTACTTAATTATAGTTATATAGTCAACCATAATTTTTACGGGTCCGTTTGACCACTTAAAGTCACATTTTCGGGTTTTCTCGAAAAACGTGCTTTAAGACTCTGTTAGCGTTTTAATCCATTATTTGGATCCAGTTCTTCGGGAATCGCTCCCGTATACTAATTAGGCCTAACTAAGCCTTAGGAATCCATCTCGGACCCTAACGAGATCATATATCTCTTATACTTATTTAATGCATGTTTTAGCGTTTTTCGCATTTTACGCGTTTTCTCTTTTCTTTGGTTTTATTTCCCTTACCAATACTCTTTAGGCACCATTAGGCCTTTAATAATCATATTAGAGTAATTTAATCACTATTTTTAGATCCGGGGTATTAAAATCTACCCCCCTTAGGAACTTTGTCCTCAAAGTTGGTGAATCTTATATTGTTACTCTCATGGGCACGCTATGCCAAGGTTATAATACATGTATAACCTTACAGACTCCACAAGTCAGTCTCATTTCACACTACACATACCACACACATATTACAGCATGTATAGCAATCAAAAATACTCTTTGTACTCTCTCCATGGAATCGGTCCGAAGACAAGAAGGCATTACAGTCCTCAAATCCATATTGAGTAATATACTACTGAACCCTCAGGTACCGGTCACGTTGAACACTTACTCTTTCTGGTTCACGGCCGTTTCATGACAAATGGGCACTTACTCACTCTGGCCCACGGTCCCTTCGGTTCTAATCAAAACGTTACACATATACATATCCTTAGGCACTCTGGTTGACTCACTCAACACAGGAACGTCTCAGGGTACTCTCCCGTCCCGCTGCCTTTGGAAAAATCACACACTGTCACCGACCCAACCGGTCACTTAGGACCGCCGCATGTACGGTGAAATGGTTTCAAAACTAATACACGCCCACCGTTCTACCGGTCATCAAGACTTAAGGCCACAGCCATCGGCGGGTGATAGCGGTTTCAAAACCAATTTTCATTTCCATATTCATACTTGAAGAAAATTATTTTTTTTTTCAAATTCTGTTTGAAAATTCTTTTTAAAACATCACACAACTCCAACTCAATTTTATGGTAGCTGTATCTTTTCTTAGCGTGATTACTTGTGACCACTTATAGGGAGCTTCAAGAATCATCCAACCCTGATGTGATCAGCATCGGTGTTGAACTATCCTTCCACCCCAATTTGTGTTCGGTTCCCTTGATCGCTAGCAGATCAAGTTCCACCTCCCACATCAATTTCAAACAATCAGATAGTCAAACATTTTCGTTTTCTATCTTTTACTCTTTCTAGTCATATTCATAAAACAATTCATTTTAATTTATCTCTAAATCCTAGAGCTTAGGTCATCCATCATTTCCAACTTACTTTGCTTACTTTACCTAAGCAACTCATGGCTCATTTCCTCAACTTGTTACTCAATTTAAAACACACAACATACAACTTCAAAGGATGGAACTCACTCCATCAATCATTCTCAAATAAAATCACCTAGGGAACTCACTCCCTACAAGGTTACACATCGGTTTCATACCGATTCATACTCATTATGTCTCATGTCTAATCTCACTAGACATATACTATAGGGATTCTCATTCCCAGGAGTCTCTCTACTCCTCGTTTCATACATATTATATACTCATTACTCGCATCTCTCATGCAAAATGCTCATACTTACACAATGAATGGGTACACATGTTTATGTAACATGAGTTCCAATCATGAAATTAATTTCTTTTGTGCCACGCACATAGTAGTTTACGCACCTATACGTAAACATACTCTAAGCGGTTTCTCGCCCTACCCCCCTTAAAAGGGGTTACGCCCGCGTAACAGACCATATGTTATCACTGAACATTGGTGAAATGAAAACCTAAAGTTTCTAAAGGATAATTTACTTTGCTAATTAGGTCTTAATGAGCTATTAAGCATATTAAATCCTAATATTGGCATAAGTACATATTTGGACCAGAAAAGTCCTTAATAGCACTTATTGTATTGTTTTAAAAGTAGCTAGCTAGAATGCTCCAATAACATTGTGACAACCAAGTTGGTAGGTGATGCAGCAGCTAGCTTATGTAGCAAACACACAAGTAGGTGATGTAGCTGCTTGGGCAAGCTAGCAAGCAAGTAGGTGACTCATCAAGCTAGTAAGCAAGTAGGTGACTCATCAAGCTAGTAAGCAAGTAGGTGACTCATCAAGCTAGCGAGCAAGTAGGTGACTCAGCAAGCTAGCAAGCTAGTAGGACGTCTTAAGCACGACCAAGCTAGTAGGCAGGTAGGACGTCTTTAAGCACGAGGTGGCATGATGAGTTGGCACCTACTTAAACACTTGACACATACTATAACCAATAGGAGCTTGACACCTAAGTAGGCTGGTAGGAGGTGGAAACATCCCATTGGAGACGTGACATGGCTTAGAAATCACCCACACACACCTTTCCTTCACCTTAAGTAACCTAAACCGTCCTCCTTGCTTATATAAACTGACCCCTACCTCCATTCAGCCATTTAGCACGTTAAGAAGAGAAAAAGAAAGAGAGGAAAGCTTACCACCACCACCTGGCCGAGAGCAAAGAGAAGGAGGAGAGCTACTATCTTCATCTTCTTCCAATCCTAGAGGTAAGGCTGTTCTTGGTGTGTTCTTCATCCTTTCCTAGTCTATTCTCAACCGAAAACCAGAGGAGAAACCAAGGGAACTCACTCCTTTTCCATGTCCATTCTAGGAGCTTAAAAGCTGTCTTAGGGTGTTCTAACTTCTAGCAAGCTTTCCAGGATTTAAGGAAGGTTTTCTTCAGCAATCTGCAAGGTAACTTCATGGTTACCATCCCTTAATAAATCTGTATGTTGTACAGGAGTATTACCCCTATATTATCTAATTAAAATTTGTAGGTATTTATTAGCCTAAAGCTAGAAAAGTTAGAAAAGTGTTTTAAGGAAGAAAAGGATGTGTTTACAACCTACCTTTGATTACTGATTGCTTAAGAGCTTGTTTATGTGTGTTTTGCTGCTGTTTAGTAAGTGGGAATAACCTAGAGGTAATTATGATTGTTCTGGATGATCTTTAGTCTAATCTGGTGTTGTTATAATCTAGGATAAATGGTGTCTTAAAGAGTTTTGTTTAAACACCAGATTTGTGGGTGGAATTCTAGAGCATTAATCAAGTGTTTTAGGTGCTTAGCTAACCTAGAATCTATCTGATTGTTATGGCCGAGTAACATAGATGAAAGTATAGAATTTAATTTAAGATGTTAAGTGTGATTACTAGAAGAGCTAATATGGTGAATTAGATGTCTAGTACAACCGCTTTCAGTTGGAAGTTAATTAGTGTAAACTAGATGTGTCCTAGGGCTAAAAACATGATTGTTGATTATTCTGGTCATTAGCAACCTATTATGGCAGAATTGGCCATGAACTATAAAAGAGATGTATAACATGATTTTAGGATGAAGATGATAGTTTAAACTAAGGTCTTAAAGTCTAATATGTTAGGAACTTGTATGTACTGTTTTAGAAGGTTGTTTATGGTTGGATTAACTCCTAAGCTAATCTGGTTAATATTGTGACCGAAAATGTTAGGAACCAATTATGCTTTGATTCAGGTTGAAATTTATAGTTAA
The DNA here is from genome assembly GCA_023374045.1 of Limonium bicolor. Taxonomy (NCBI): domain Eukaryota; kingdom Viridiplantae; phylum Streptophyta; class Magnoliopsida; order Caryophyllales; family Plumbaginaceae; genus Limonium; species Limonium bicolor. The sequence continues at coordinate 287,538,185 of CM041782.1, forward strand.
ATTATGTCTTAAGCTAATCTGGATGAGATAGTTAATAATAGAACTGAAATGGATATGATTTGTTGTTTGATCAAGACTTGGTCTTAAGGTATGATTTATGGTTGTTTGAGTTGTTAAGCTGAGATATTTGATGTTGTGTGACCTGTCGAAGGTGCCATGTAAGATTATGTGATCATAGCCTTTCCTTAAGTGTTGTTTGATATTGTTATGTTCCTTGTGATTGAAATTATGAAATGGGCTTTGTTAAGTGACTTGACTATTGATTCTTGTTATACTTTAAATTGTTATATTCTGATTAACGAGGATTCAATAAGTAACTCATTGGAATGGATTGTTGAGATATATGGCCATATGTGGAACTTGAGCAGTAACTGCCTTCTTATGAATTATTGGACTCATGGTATGCCTTGGGCTCCATGAGATGCTTCATGGTTTCCTACACTATAGTTTAAAGGTACTATAGGGGGTGTGCACATCTTTTAGGGCCTGGAGTGCATTTGGGAAAGGTTGGATCGCCTCAATGATCGGGATTTGTCCCTTGAACTGATTTGTGTGGAATGGAGAAATTGATGACTAAGGAAAATATGTGAATTGATTAACATGTATTTGTGCAGGTTTGGATGCCTTATTGTTAATGCTTGAACTCTTGGTTGAGCAAGTTTGTGTATATACCATCAAGTACTTTACTAAGTTATTGTCTGATGGTAGCTTTGATTTTACTCAGCTTTGCTGACTTTTGGCTTTATGCCCTGTGGTCTTTTCTCTGTGATTGTATGAATGACCACAGATGCAGGAAATGAAGGAGCTTCTCCCTAGTTGTGGAGACATCCGAGAGTGTGGGCTTTTGGGGCTAGAAGACCATCATTTTATTCTCTTTTGGTTTCTAGACTAATGTATTAGGTTGTTCTATAACCTATGTAATACAAAGTTAGTTTGGTTGTAAGTTAAGCCTAAGCATTCACATGGTTGTGAGTGTGGTGGTAACGTCCTATAAGACTTATGCTTCCGCTTTATTAATCTGAGCAAGTTTATTATCATATTATGGTTAGTAATTTAGGGGTGTTACAAAGTGGTATCAGAGCATGGTTGCTCGTGATATGGATTAAAAATGAAATTAGGATGGGATATGGGGCTGTGAGAGTAAGGCACGTGTTTGCTCCTGTTGTGTTAACTAACCTGCAGGAATATGGAGTATAATACTCTTATCTGCTTGATTGTTATTAATGTTTGAGGGAATGTGTATGTGTTAGTAACCCTTTTGTTGCCAAGATTAGATGGCAGCTAATATCCAAGAGATGGCTCAAGCAATGGCACAGCTAGAAGCAAACAGGAATAATGTTATGCGTCAGATAACTGCGATAAAACCCGAGAGTTTCCATGGGCAGGAAGATCCTCAGATTCTAGAGGGATGGCTACGAGAATTTGATAAAGTCTTTGAGGCAGTGGGTTGCCCCGAAGATAGAAAGGTAGGATTTGCCGCCTATTACTTCAAAGATGAAGCAGACCTATGGTGGGGAGCTGTAAAAGAGGGCTGTCTTCAACAACCTGGTTTTGGATTGATGGAATTGAAAACATTGATGAGGACTCGCTTTTACCCGGATCATCTAAAAGAGAAGAAGCAACAAGAATTTTTGAACCTGCAACAACGATCTATGTCGGTAGCTGAGTACTGGACCAGATTTCTAGAACTAGCAGGTTCGCTCCAAACCTAGTCCCTGATGAAGAGTCTAAGGCAAGAAAATTTAGACTTGGGCTGAATTTTCGAATTCGGGAGTTCATGGCGGGATCAACTTATGAAACACTACAAGAAGCTTATGAGAAGGCTTCCAGCATTGAGATGGTACAGCATGAAAGAAGGAAGTTCCATGAAGGGAAGAAAAAGAGGCCCTTTAGTGGACCAGCTGAGGGGTCGGATGTAAAGAAGCCCAATCCCAATCAAAAGACAAGATTCAGTGGAGGTATCTAGAGCAAGGGTAAGGAGACATCTTCCACAGCACCAAGTGGAAGAACTTATAACTGTAGGAGATGTCAGAAGATCATCCCGGAAAAGATTGTGAAGGGAGGTTTGTGACTTGTAACCACTGTGGAAAGCTGGGGCATCGGGCCTATGAATGTTTCCGAAACCCTGAGTCAAGAAGCTTCAGGAAAGGCATGCCACCAGTTAGCCAGACAAACTCCAATACCTTTAAAGCAGCTTCTGGGTTGGTGGTGGACAAAGTAGTAGTAAAGGGGCAAAGAATGAAAAGAATGAGAACAAGTACAAGAAGTCTAGAGCCCTGAATGTGATGAATGAATCAGAGGCTAGAGTCAGGGAAATGTCATTACAGGTATTTTCCCTGTTCATGGATTAGAAGCACATGTTTTATTCGACTCCGATGCCACATACTCTTTGCTTATACTGCTTTCATGAGGAAATTGAAGTTGTTCAGTATTTCTTGTGTGAATATTTGTGTGACAATACATCGGGGGAAAAGATAAAATGCTCTGAGATTATAGAGAACGTGAATAATTGTTAAAGGAGTAGGTTTCCCAACTGACTTGGTAGTATTTGAAGGCTTGGAATTTGATATTATATTGGGGATGGATTGGCTGCAACGGTACAAAGGACGGTTAGATTGTTATGAACAGCGGATTTTGTTAAAGAGTCCTTCAGGGCAACGGGTATCATACAGGAAGATAGTAAGGCAGCCAAAGGTGAGGATCATTTCTGCCATCTCCATGGCAGCAGCAAGTAAGAAAAGGAAAACAAGTGTACTTGTGTATGTACGAGATCTAAATGAAAAGAGAAATCAGCTTTCTGAAATTCCTATTGTTGCTGAGTACCCGGACGTGTTCCCAGAAGAGATTCCTGGAATGCCACCCAAAGAGAAGTTGAATTTTGCATTGACTTAGTGACAGGAACCAGACCAATAGCAAAAGCACCTTATCGAATGGCACCAGTGGAGATGAAGGAATTAAAAGCTCAGTTAGAGGAGTTATTGGAGAAAGGGTATATAAAACCTAGTGTATCACCCTGGGGTGCTCCAGTTCTATTTGTAAAGAAGAAGGATGGGGGCCTTCGACTCTGCATTGACTACAGGGAGCTAAACAAAGTAACCATTAAGAACAGTATCCACTACCTCAAATTGATGATTTGTTTGACAATTAAAGGGAGCTAGTGTATTTTCCAAAATTGATTTAAGGTCGGGCTACCACAGATAAGGGTAGCCGAGCAAGATATCTCAAAGACAGCGTTTCGAACGAGGTATGGCCATTACGAATTACTACAGTAATGCCGTTTGGCCTAACTAATGCTCCTACGGTGTTTATGGATCTCATGAACCGGGTCTTCGCTCCATATTTGGATATTTGTTGTGGTGTTTATTGATGATATCGATTTATCTTCAAAAAAGAAGATCATGCCGAGCATTTAAGAAAGGTGTTAGAATTACTACAAGTGCATAAGTTATATGCAAAGCTATCTAAATGTGATTTTTGGTTGAAAGAGTGGCTTTCTTGGGCCATATTATCTCAAGTGAAGGATAGCAGTAGATCCCTCAAAGATTGAAGCTGTGAAGGAATGGCCTCGTCCTACCAATGTTACAGAGGTTAGATGCTTTCTTGGGCTTGCGGGCTATATCGGAGATTTGTCAAGCATTTCTCCAAAATTGCTAGGCCGTTGACGAACTTAATAAGAAGAAATCTGTTGGATTTGATTGGAGTGACCAATGTGAGCAGTCATTCCAGCAACTAAAGGCTAGATTAACTAACTGCTCCAGTGGTAACATTACCCGAATGGAGTGGATGGCCTGGAGGTCTACTGTGATGCCTCGAAGTTTAGTTTGGGTTGTGTTCTAATGCAAAATAGGCGAGTGATAGCCTATGCTTCTAGGCAATTGAAGAAACATGAAAAAATTACCCCACTCACGACCTTGAGCTTGCAGCAGTAGTATTTGCTCTGAAGATCTGGAGACATTATTTATATGGAGTCACTTGCAAAATCTTCACCGACCATAAGAGTTTAAAATATATATTCACTCAAAAGGAGCTGAATATGAGGCAGAGAAGATGGTTAGAGTTTCTCAAAGATTATGATCTGGATATTCAATACCACGAAGGCAGAGCAAACCTTGTAGCTTATGCTTTAAGCAGAAAAAGAAGTCATTCAACAGCAGCCATGTGGATCCCCCAGATAAGTTGTATGAAGATATTCGTAGGCTCGACATGGAGTTAGTAGTTAGTGGAGAAGAAGCACAATCAAGTAGTCTACATCAACTGTCCATTTCTCTAGATATATTCGAAGAGATCCGGAAAGACCAATCAGGGGATGAGTAACTTGAACAAATCAAGAGGAAAATTACAGAAGGGAAAGCTACAGATTTTAAGATCCATAAAGATGGAAGCTTAAGGTTCAAAGGTCGGTGGTGCATTCCTAAGAGCTGTGGGGAGATCAAGAACAAGTTGATGCAAGAAGCCCATCAATCACCCTACTCCATACATCCAGGAGGTAATAAGTTGTATAAGGATTTAAAGAAACGGTTTTGGTGGCCAGGAATGAAACGTGAAGTTACTGAGTTTGTAGCTAGATGCACTAGTGGAAAAAAAGTCTAATAACACGGACCTTATAACACGGTTAAACTGGAAGTGTGTTATATAAGTAATATAACACGGTTGAAAAGAAACCGTGTTATAAAAACTGTTTATATAACACGGTTCCCTCCACCCGTGTTATAAAACGAATCAAAAACTACGCCGTTAGTGCCCGTGTATTTCTTTTAACGTTTTATAAGACGGTTATATAACACGGTTGGAGTGAACCGTGTTATAAGGTTTGGTACGACGACGTTTTGAAGGTTATATAACACGGGTTTATTTAACCGTGTTATATAAGTCGTATCTATACTGCCTCTCCGGTTCCCTCCTCTCATTTTCCCATTTTCACTCTGGCCCGCGAAAACCTCCACGACCTCCTTCCTTCTCCTCCTGTGTCGAAGCCGATCTGCTGCTGCTTCCGCCGGTGATCTCTAACCACCGTCGCCACCACCAGTTCGCTGCTCTAGTTCCCTTCTTCAGTTCGTTGCTCCAGTTCGGTGCTCCAGTTTGCTGCTCTAGTTCGAAGAAGCAAAAGGTCGAAGAGAACCAGAAGCCGACGCCATTCGAAGCTGCAATCCTGATTTTTCTTCCCGGTAACTTCTATACCTAATTTAAGCTACTACGTTGCCATCTTGAGTTTGAAATTGAGTATACCAAAACCACTCTAGCTGATGATTTACAATCTGTTTTTGAGTAAAGAATTAGAGTACACTCGAATGCAAATGTAAGAAAAAAAAACAAGATTATGTGAATGTGAATGTTTTTGCTCTGTAAAGTTCTTGTATGATGCTCTATGCTCAATGGACGTTATTTTGTCTTTAGGATAGTCGCAAATCTATATCTCTCTGTATGTCTAAACTAGATCTGTATAGTATGTTCATGATCCAACTCTATTACCCACTGTTTTTATTAACAAACTTAGACTTGAACTGAGGAATTTAGTGGCAGTAATATTGTTCTCTTTCCATAAAAGATCTTCTCCTATACTTTAGAAAAGATGATTTAATAATTCTCTCTCTATATTTCCATGTAAACACTGATGTGTTTTCTAGCAGAAAAGGAATAGCATATTTGGTAAAGTAACCATCCAAAAAAATTTATTGTAATTTGTTTATTATTCAGCAGTAAAAAAAAATGTTGTAACCTGTTCCGCAGTTTGTAGAGGTTATGTAAGACCAGAATACTATATATACATAGGAACAAATAGCTCTAGGGTTACGACTTTTCTTGTGCAAAAGCAGAAATTCGGTTCTAATAATTTTGTGCTCTAATGGCATGTTTCTGTAATCGGTTAATATGTTGCCTGTCACTATGCTGATGTCTTGAATGCCCTGTTGTCATGTCGAGATTATCTGTTTTAGGCTCATATGCATGCGAATTCATGTTAGGCACATTAAATGGTAACAGAAGCGAAATATAAAAACCTGAGATTATGTGTTAGGCTCGATATGAGAATTCATGTTCCCAAACAGCTTAATGCCATGTCAATTTTGTTTTGTTTTTAAACTTGTCTCTTGTAGTTAGGATTAAACACAGTAGAAGACTTCGATTCAATTTGCCCTACTTTGATTCTTGGCTTTAGTTGCTTTACAGATTGATAAATCCCTTTCAGCAGAAAACTAGTCAATCTCATTCAATCCCTACATTTTCCTCGGTCTGTATTAATTGATTCTTTTTTTCTGACAGAGGAGATTGACTAAAATTGAGCTAGCATTCTTGATCCAGGTCTGTTATACTAGATTAAAGTTTTAAAACTTTATAAGAAAAGAGCTAGAATAAAATGGTGTTTAAAGCCAAACTTGTTTTTTCTGCCTTGCTCCAGATTCGAAAGTAAGAACAAGACATAACTAAAGAGTAAAAACTGAAATGCAAAACTGAAATTTAAAAGCAATTAGTAAGTGTTGCAACAGATTATGAATTCATCTTGTATTTGCATTTAAACTCTGATGCACATAATCTAGCATGTATAACATGATCAGTATCTATTTGGGGCCTAAGATAATTTTTGTTATCAAGGATAGTATACTGCTTTAATACTTTGCAGTTTCATAGGTTTGAAAATTTTCTGAACCAATAATTGTATATACTTTGTATTATGAACTCTATAACACCGCTGGCACTTACTTAGTCCTGTACTAAGTTGTTGTTTTTTGAAAAAGCTAAGAGCAGTATCCAATTCTGATTTTGATACTTGCTATTTTTTCAAAGACCGCTTCAGCCTAGCAAAGTAATATGCACTGACGAACAACAATTTTTCTCTGTCTGCAAAACAATAGATCATGTTTGAATTTACTGCTACATGTAAGGCAATATTCATCTGTCATCTGCTTTAAAACAGTTTTTTAAATCTCCACTCTATAAACATATTGAACCTTGTGTACTTTTGCCTCAATCAAGTGTAGTACAACCTAGGATCTAGTAGATGTAGATCGTATTTTGTGTATAGACACCTTGTAAATCTGTTTGGGACATGAAAAAGCAATGCTTGGTATCTGAAAGAAAAGGTCAAGTGTGAATATTTTTGCTTAATTAAGATAGGAATCATACTCTGATTTCGTCCTTGATTTATGTTGCTACTAATAGGTATATTTGAGTAGTTTGATTCTGTTTTCTATTTGAATTTTTTTAGCCTTGATTGTTTGTTGCTTCTTACCAAAGGGGACATGCATCTGTTAATGATTTTTGTACTGCTCATAGTGTCTATGATATACTGCTGCTAGGAGAAATATTGATCCTGATTTTTAGCAGCCTTTGGAGACGTGTTTGGGTGCTTTTATGGCGTAAAAGCGCTTGTCCTGGCAAAAGTTTTCTGATAATAGTAAATGCTTCGTGGTTCTGTTTCTTCTTTATTAAGTTAATAAAACATGAAGAAATTAGTTTCACTTGAATCATTCAGCCTGTTTTCTAAGCTAAATGGTGTGTCAATTAGAAGATTTTATTCCTTGTATGAGCATTCTTTGATCATTTTTTGCTGCTCTAGGTAAGGCTTATTATAATAGAATTTTTTAACCGCTGGCACTACTTAGTCCGGTACTAAGTTATTGTTTTTTGAAAAAACTAAGAGCAGTATCCAATTCTGATTTTGATACTTGCTATTGTTACAAAGATTGCTTCAGCCTAGCAAAGTAATATGCACTGACCAACAACAATTTTTTAGTTTGATTATGTTACTACTAATAGGTATATTTGAATAGTTTGATTCTGTTTTCTATTTGAAATATTTTAGCCTTGATTGTTTGTTGCTTCTTACCAAGGGGACATGCATCTGTTAATGATTCTGCCTGAAAGGGAACACTGTATTTCACCACCAGTCTACATAACATCTCGATTTAAAGAGCAGTTTTTTGGTATCTTTTTGGACAACTTTGTGTAATGTATTTTGTTCTTCGTAATATTAGGAAGTTAGTCTGACAATGGGAACTCCATGGTACATCTAGAGTCACCTGCTTGGTATATATAACCACTGGTGTGGTGCTAGAGGTATTCACTTTTTAGTTGTTTCTTCTGTTTCTCTTCCTTCTTCAATTTAAAAAAAGTATTATATAATGATTATTCATTGAAAACAGAATCCCAAAAGAAATCTCTCAATATAATGATTTGATTCTTCGTATTTATGTTATCTGAACTCTGATAGACTATGTTCCTCATTTACTTTTCAGTTTGTTATATCCTTTACCATTCAAATAACATTGAACAAACTCAGTTCCTTTTGCTTGATTTCCTTGTAAGATGAAACCAAATGAAGATTGACTGACACTACTCAAGATGGAGGTATATACAACCCATTATCTTCAATATATGCAAATGCAATTATGGGTGTGCATATCTAATGTTGTGGCTTTCCAAACTTTTTAAAAAAATAAAATTTCAAGTGGAGGACAAATGAGCTTTCAGCCAAATGTCAAGCATTTCTCTTTCATCGTCTTGACTGCCCGAACAATGGGAATAGAGTGTTGTCAAAGATTTAAATTTTTACACTGTTTTCTAATTGACGTGTTTGATCCCTGCTGATGGTTCTATTTTTGCTTACTGCATGGAAATGTTGTTTTGCACCAGCATTTGTTTTGCACTATTTCGTTTAATTATCAAGTATACATTCTTAGACTATTTCAGGAGCTCTTTAAATTCTGTTTCTGCATCTATTTTTCAAGAGCCTTATTAATGGATACTTCAAACTAAAGAAAATAATAGTATCACATGCCTTATGTTGCTGCTGTTTAGCAGTAGTGCAGCTTCGAACTTTGCCGAGTTTCTACCCGGTCCAGCTACTATTTGTTTCTTCGTCTTTGAAGCATTTTTGGTGCTAGAAGTTGCATCTTCGGACATTTTGAGACTTGATAGTGGGTACACATAGGCTGACACAGAAGCAACAGGTATTAGTATTATTTTTCTTCATTTTGTATGGACTGAAGTTTCATAATGTTTTATTAACCATTATCTGGTTGTATTCCATCTACTGCATAATACACATGTAATTGTGGAACTTCTTTATTTCCTTAGTCATAATTGAACCTCACTCTTGCTGCTTCTATTTCTTACGCTGTCAATATTTCATCTTATGTATACGAAGGATTGAAAAAAAAGAAAAACGTTATCAAAATAGAAAATGTGAATTCAACTAAGCTGTTGCTGGTACATACTGTTGTAGATAAAAGTCTGTGGAATTGCTGCTGTGTAGATAGATCTGTGGAGCTGCGCTACTCTTCTTTCTATTCTTCCAAAACCGGTACTATACTTAAACTCATTTTCTTCTCTAAAGTTATACATTTTTCTATTGGTTCTTGAAATAAAACATAGTTACTCGTTCAAGATATACTCAATAGGGGTATATTTTTGATAGTCCCCGTTGGGACTGTCCATGATCGTTTAATTCCACTTAGGTTGTGAATGGAAATTTGATATGTGGTTCAATAGACCATTTTGGTTCAATTTGTCTACTTTTCTTCGAGGGCATATATTTGATAACGAACTTATCAGTATCATGTACTTGAAGAAACATAGGGAAATGCTGCCGAAATTTTATTGAACTATATATCAAAAACTAGTTCACATGTGGGATCAAACGTGATTGGATGAGTTTAGGTTGATAAAATACAATAACAATTGCATGGACCTTGAACTATTGTGACATTTGTTTTTCATCACAAAACAAAAGGCGGATATGGATCGTTCGTGGATGTACAAACAAGAGCTAGGAAAGAGTATATCGCAGGGGTTAAGGAATTTTGTAGAGTGGCTCGACAGAATATAAGACCCGAGGATTGTGGTTACATGCTATGTCCTTACAGAAAGTGCTCAAATGATCTGAAATATGACAGCAGCACACGCATAATCTTTGATCACTTGACCCGCTACGGTTTCATGGAAAACTACACAGTGTGGAAATGGCACGGTGAGAGTTCAGACAATGTGCATGTGTCTCATCGTCAATCTCAACCAGATATTCAACCAGATGTTGACAATTTAAATGTGTGGTTAGTGATTCAGAGTTAAGTGAGGCAGATGAGGATCAGATTGATGAAATGCTACAAGAGTCGAGCAACATTATTCTGGCAAGCCCGGTGCGTATGAGAATCTGAAGGAGTCGGCAAAGACACCATTGTATCCCGGATGTGATGTGTTGAAGTTGAACAAACTGAATGTCGCCTTAAAGTTGTTGAATCTGAAAGCAAAGCACGGTTGGAGTGATGTAAGCTTCTCTGCTTTGCTAGAGCTACTGAAAGATGTTCTTCCAATCCCAAATGAATTGCCAATATCAACATATCATGCCAAGAAACTACTCTGTCCAAGGGAATAGAGTATAAAAAAATTCATGCTTGTGTGATGGATGCATTCTATATTGGAAAGATAATGAAGATGCTGTTAGTTGTTCGGAGTGTGGAGAGCCTCGCTATTTGAAAAAGAGGGATATAGATTCCGGCGTAGTGACCACCAATGTACCAGCAAAGGTTCTATGGTATTTGCCAATAATCCCACGTTTCAAACGTTTATTTACAGTTGAGAAAGATGCAAAAAACCTAAGGTGGCATGCAACAAGGAAAAAAGATGAAAAACTCAGACATCCTGCGGATTCACCTCAGTGGAGAAATATTGATCGAACGTTTGTTCAGTTTGGTCGGGATGCAAGAAATTTAAGACTTGGTCTGTGCACGGACGGGATGAACCCTTACGGCACTTTAAGCAGCATACCAGTACATGGCCAGTCTTGCTGACAATATACAACCTTCCCTCCTGGCTATGTATGAAACCACGGAATATTATGCTTACTCTTTTGATCTCTGGTCCAAAGCAACCAGGAAACAAAATAGATGTATTCCTTGCACCGTTGATTGAGGATTTACAATTACTTTGGAATGAAGGAACTATGGTATATGACTCATTTGCAAAGGAGAACTTCAATCTCCGCGCTATGTTATTCTGTACAATAAATGATTTCCCGGCTTTAGCAATCTTTCAGGTTACACATGCAAGGGTGCGAAGGCGTGCCCTATATGCGAGGATGACTCTGTTGACCTTCGTTTGAAGCACTGAGGTAAAAATGTTTACCTAGGCAATCGCAGATTTCTTCCAATTGATCACAGATATCGAAAAATGACAAAACAATTCAATAGGAAAACCGAATATAGTGTCACTAGATTTCCTCTATCAGGCACTACTATTTTCCAAAGGGTAAAAGATATTGTGAACAACTTGGCCCACCATTGAAGCGGCCCGTAAAATGTATTTGGAAGAAAAATCAGTGTTTTGGGAACTCGAGTACTGGAAACATCTACAAGTCAGACATTGTTTAGATGGAATGCATATTGAAAAGAATGTGGAGAAAGTTTGATTGGACATTGCTCATATCAAAGGAAATACAAAGACCGAAGACCATGTCAAGGCAAGGAAAGATCTAGTTGAATTGGGAATACGTGCAGAATTGGCACCACAGGAACGCGGAAAGCGTATTTATTTACCGCCTGCTTGTCACACATTATCAAAACAGGAGAAACACAGTCTTTGCAGTAGTCTGTACAATACCAAGGTTCCGACCGTTACTCATCTAACATACATAGTCTTGTTTCCATGTCAGATCTCAAATTGGTTGGAATGAAATCACATGACTACCGTGTATTAATGCAATATCTTCTACCAGTTGCAATTCGCGGTTACTGCCAGTAGATGTTCGAAAGACAATAACTAACCTTTGTTATTTTTTCAAAGCCATATCCGCAAAGGTCCTTGACGTGGAGACATTGGAAAAGTTGCAAGCTGGTGTAGTTGTGACGTTGTGCCAGCTTGAGATGTATTTCCCTCCATCCTTTTTTGACATTATGGTGCATCTTGTTATTCACTTGGTTAGAGAATCAAAGAGTGTGGGCCAATGTACCTTCGTTATATGTACCCATTTGAAAGATACATGGGTATCCTGAAAAAAAAGATGAAGAATCGTCGTTGTCCAGAAGGAAGCATATTGAAGGGGTAACAACTGAGGAAGCGGTTGACTTCTGTACTCACTACTTGGAAGGGATAGACTTCATCGGTCTTCCAAAAGATAGACATGATAAAGAAGTATGAGAGTGGGTGTTAAAGGAAAAAGAATGCATAAACCTGTATAGACCTCCTTAATAAAGCCATTTACTGGTACTGAAGCATTGGAAGTGGTTGAACCTTACTTTGAAGAACACATGACTCTCCTCAGACAGCAAAATCCGACCATGGGCAATGTCAGGTTACTGAAGGAACAAAATAGAACTTTCATTGAGTGGCTCAAGGAACGAGTGTTTTCTGAAGAATCACGAAATGTTCCACAGTTACTGCCGTGGTTGGCGAGTGGACCCGCACTTGATGTAGTTTCATACGAAGGATATGATATCAATGGGTTCACATTCTACACCCTTAGACAAGATAGCAAGTCACAGTGCAAAATAGTGGCATCAATGTTGTTGCATCTCAAGAATTGTATCAAAATAAACGAGATCTTGCTCCAATTATAGACACTAAACAATATCATGGGGTTTATACACGACATATGGTTTCTTGACTACACACAATATGAAATTTGTTTGGTTTCGTTTTGAATGGGTAGATACTAAACATGGTTGTAGTTGATTAGTTTGGTTATGTTGATGAGTTTGGGATGACACTTGTTGATCTTAGTAGAGCTACTTCAACCGATGATCCATTTGTCGTTGCAACTGATGCAAAGCAAGTGTTCTACGTGAGTGACCCAAGCAACTCCAAATGGTCAATTGTTTGCAAGGCAAAAGATGTATGCTTGATGTTGACAAAGATATTGAGGAGGACGATAATGAATTGGTGGAAGAAGCTCCCCCCACATTAGTTACGTCTGATGAGGATGATTCTCATGGTAACATGAATGCTCAATACATACAATCCAATCATGATGAAGGGTTGTGGATCCAGAAGTAAATATTTACGTAAGTTAGGAAACCATTTGGTATATTGATGTGTTTTACATTTGTTTACTTTAAACTTTTATTATTTTTTACCATTCTTTTATGTCTTGCCACAAATAATCTAATTACATTTTGGTTTGTTTTCAGATATGATCTGATAGGGATGATCGATCATAGCACCCCGTTACCTACACGAAAAAAGGCCGAGGACCTACTAGGGGGTTGAAAGCTAAGAAGAGTAAGAAAACCATCCTTGAATGGGATCCCTACCTTAGGCCCTCGGGTGATTCGAAGCATCAATTCGCTAGCATGTTAGGAAGTTTGTGCAAAAGTAAGTGCAATATAAACCAGAATTGGGATGATGTAGATCAAGGCCGCAAGGAGTTGATGTGGGAGGCAGTTAGAGACAAATATGGTATACCTGACCATTTGAAGGACAAGGTTATGTCTATGTTATCTGAGAGACATAGACAGTTCAAACATTCGTTGGTCAGACGTTATATCAACCCTGAGACTCGAAACCCTAGACTCTCTCCACCATGGATTCTATATGAGGGGATGATCACTCAAGCTGACTGGGATTTGTTTGTCGCCTACCACATCTCGCCTGAGTTCAAGGTAGTATTGTTTTATCTAATATGGTTATCTTATTCAACAAATTGATTTGAAGTCAATATTAATTGTTAATAACTTTGTTTTTGTAATAATCTTGTCATTAGGAAAAACAAGCGAAGGCTAGAGCAAATCAAGAGAAAAATATACATCCGCATCATATGGGTAAGAAGGGATATACTGGGTCTATTCCCATATGGAAGGAGGAGGGTTTACTTAAAATCTTCAATGAGGACGGCAGTGAAGAAATAGTTCAATCAATAGAAGAAGCGGAAAGAAGTAATTTTTATTTGTTGGGGCGACGATCAAGGGTCCTGATGGACAATGGTTCTTCCCAAATCGTGAGACGGAGGAGACTCTCCAAAAAAGTGGAAGTGTTATAACTTTGTTAGTGTATAGCTATTTATTGTAAGGTAAAATATTCAAATATTGATTATTTTTTTTTAAAGAATGAGTTAAAGGAATCTATAAAGAGAAAAGAGTGGACCCCTGTTGGAGAGGATGACATACTGAATAGGGCGTTAGGGAGCAAAGATCACCCGGGTCGAGTTAGGGGGCTAGGAGGTCAGGTGCGCAAAAGGGATGTGTTCTCAAAGTCAGGAAATGCACATATTGGGATGGATTACGTGGAGAGAATTGTTGAAAAGAAGTTGGAAGAGAGGTTACAAAAGGTACAATGTCCTGATCAAAAGATTGAGGAGAAAATGCGCGCCTTTCTATTGCAGCATGGACTCTTGCAGCCTAACACTACACCATCGTCTGCTGCTGGTCATACACAGACGTTTTCCCAACCTTCTACGTCTGGTTCGATGGATCCATATCCATACCAAAACCTAAAGGTATGTAATAATTTCTAATGTAAAGTCACTAATACATTTAATTTTTAAAAAGAATTATTAATTAAAACTTTGATAATTGTATAGGATCCACAAACGTGTCGTCTATGTCTCTGGATTAATGGAGTCCTCGTAGAAGTCGCATATGGGCAAGTCTTGAAATCTGCATCTAATTCTACTGTCCACGGCTATCCTCTACCAGCGTACTATGCACGAGTATCTATTGACACCATCGTCGATGGTTATGAGAGTTCAAACCTCCCGTTATCAATCAACAAGTGGACAAGATTGCAAGAAGCAATTGGTTCATGGGTGTGTTGGCCGGTTAACTGTTTGTTCTTGATAGATGAGGTACAATTTAAATATTCCATGATATAATATTGTTTTATCAATAGTTGTATTGTTTATTAGTTGTTAATTGTTTATTTTTTACTTACGGAGCAGCAGAGGGAAAACGAGATTGTGCCCACTACTGCTCAGCCATCGCCCCAGAGGGAAAACCAGAGTGTGGCCACTACTGCTCAGCCATCGCCCCAGAGGGAAAACCAGAGTGTGGCCACTACTGCTCAGCCATCGCCCCAGTTGGATTGCGCCGCGGGTTCTAGTGTGAGGAAGAGAAAATTATTTATGTCAAAACAAACTGTCGCTAGGCTAAGCGCTAATATGAGACAGATCCATGAGAAGATCCTTCAGGTTCCCGAAACTGTGGTGAACATTTCTCTGAAGTTGCCAAAATCCATACTTCATTATAAAGAAGATAATGAAACGTCAATCGCGTTTTATGAGATCGGAGAATTGATGAGGTGGGACTGGGTGATGGCATCCATAGTGCAAGCTTATGAACTGTAAGTCTTCGCTAACTTTTAGTTAATTACCGTACTCAGTTAATTTGTTAATTTGTTGATTGTGTCTTTATATTTTACAAGGCATTTATATTCAAAGTTGCGTTCATGCGGGAAAAGCAATGTAGTGATATTTCTATGTCCTCAAATAACATCTACTACTGAGGCACGAAGGGATTCAGGAGCATTTATGGACTATGTTGAAAATGCATTTGTTGCCGGGATGAGCAAAAAAAGTAGATTTGCACTTATTCCTTACCATCAGATGTGAGTTGTTTTTGTAGTAAACATATTTAGTTGCTTTTTTTTTGTTTTATATTATTCTAACTTAATGTGATTCAAATGTAGTAACCACTGGATCCTTATTATTATTACAATGCAAAATCCTGGAATGTTGGTGCTCGATCCTAAGGGAATGTGTTGTCAAATGACATTGAGATTACAGATTTTATCGTAAGGTATATTTCATAAACAAAGAGTCATTGAAATTTTGACTGTTATCAAAATATTCACTAAGTGTAATATCTGATTTTGTTTTAATTAGAGGATTTGTAAATGCTCAACTGACGAGTGGAATGAGTAATCCTATTCGAATTGAAGATTGGGATGTCCGTCATTTGACGGTAAACAATTCTATACACTCATTCGCAATACATTGTTGCTTATTTCGTTTATTTTAAAACATTGACTAACATTCTTGTTTTACTACTATAATAGGTACCTAAGCAGAAAGATGATACTACTTGTGGTTAATATACGCTGAAGTTTATGCATGACTTTTGTGCTAATGTTGATAGATTTTCTAATTATGAAACGGTATGTGACTTATATAGAGTTTATCAATGTATAGTGCTATCATTTATCAAAATCTTAATAAACAAAGATTTTTGTCATTCTGTGTAGGTGTCGCAGTTCTTTCAAGATCAACCAAACTCCTACACCAGAAGGAACTAGATTTTGTAAGAGAAGATATAGCATCATTCATCCTTAAGTTATGGTAGAAGTTAAGCTCCTTCATCTGATGAGCTCCTTCGTGTGATAGAATGATTCGGTATGTTCCCTAAAATCTTATCCTCATCAACAACTTTCATTTAATTTCTTTTTATTGTTTCTGTTTGCTCTTGTCGCCACGTTCCTTTCCTTCATCCTTAACGAGTTGACATGGTTGTGAGAAGAAAATAAAGATAGATAACATAAAGCTGCAAGCATGTTTTTGCAAGAAAAATGATCAGCAAATGAATATGTTACTTCTGTTGCTTCCGTTGCTTGATTGTGAAATTTGTTGCTGCTTATGCTACTATTTAACAGAAGAGGACAATATTGTCTTGAAAGTTGCCTTTGTTGCTTCTAGTTAACAAAAATAGAAATTTGCTCTCAACTACTTCTAAGTTAACTTAAAGATAAATCCATTGCTGTTGATAAATCTATTGCTTTGTTTGTGATCTCACTGTAAGGTTGAAAGTTATATCTCTGCTTAATTTTAATCGTGTTATAAAAGCCTATTTTAACCGTGTTATAAAACATTTTTTTCACTAGTGATGTTTGTAACACCCCTATAATAATAAAACAACAGCGGAAAATAAACGAAGGTGCTACAGACATCGGTGCTCCAAAACACCCCGGTACCAACCTCACCAATTGACAAACCTTTACAATTAACTAAGTTACGGTCTGAACTTCGAGAAAACTTAACATAAAAATAAAACAGTTTCGCTCTCCATAGACCTAATCCCATCCCGATCACTCATGCTCGTCGTGGCCACCTGTTAAATCAATTTGTACCTGCAAGATGAAAACCAAGCAGCCCACCCGAGAGGGGTCAGTCAGTTCCCTGGAATGGAACTGGTACATTTCTCCAAAAACAAACTTATAAAACATAACCCTTCAAAATAATCAGTAACATGAAAACAACCTCTTAAAGTAAAACAGAGATAAAGCACTTCAAAACAATCAAGTTAAAGAGAAAAGAAAACAAGACAAAGATAGAGATAGAGAGAACTTCCAAACCAAGTCATCCACTAAGTAGTCACACACAACATAGTTAGTAAGCATCCATTGTTGATGTTAGAACCAATTCTGGTCAGAAGAGAAAGACTCAGTAGTGTCACAAAGGACTAGGAGTGACATTAATATCCATAACCCGTGGTAGACAATTTATGTCTCCACCATTTCAGAAGATGATTCCCATAGAAAATATACTCAAGAGTGAATAAACCAATTGGGAGAGATGGCCCCCCCCGCCAGTCAGTTGTCACAAGGACGAGGTAAACAGACCTCCGCTGTCAGTTGTCACAAGGACGAGGTAAACAGACCTCCGCTTGTCAGTGTCCAGATGGACGAGGTATAGCAGACCTCCGCTGCCACCCGACTCGTTCTCGGTCATCGGTGAAAAGTGTGTGCACCACATAATAGAAATAATCCATACTCAATACCAAGATTAACATTTTCCCATATTCCCATTGAGATTTTAACTACACGAGAGCAATACCAAAAACATTCAGTCCTATAGAGTGCAGAGGCGTAAACCCTCAACAATTAATATCCAATAGAAAGAATCCATTCCAAATAAGGCTTGATCAAATTCGACTCATGGATGAACAATACCCATAGTCCAAAGGAAGAATTTACCATACCAGATATTTTCCTATATTCCCAGTTACCCCACTAGATCATTAACTGCACCAGAGCAACACCAAAACACTCAGTCCTACAGAGTGTAGAAGCGTAAACCCTAGGCAGTTAATATTTAGTGAAACAACTAGATAGGAGGAACCAATAACCAAGGAAGTTTCACATATAGGCTCAGTTAGTCACATCAAGCTCAGTTAGTCACACAACAGTTTCATTATGAAATCTATTCAAGATCAGTTGGTGTTCCAAAACATTCCATAAAGTCCATCAGCAAAAGTATCGAGTTCGAGAAATCGTACAAAACATTCCATAGAGTCCAAAACACAACAAGCTGAGTACGAGAAATCGTACCTGGGTAACGCTGTAGCAGTTCTAGTCAACTTGCGCAAACAATCAACAGTACTCTGAAGAATATTAAAGGTCTATCATCAATCACTTGTAGCCTATGTTAAGCTTAAATAACTCCTTACTCTTATTCCAAAGTCTCCCTTGTCTTTTAAGCCCTCACTTAAATGTTATGTATATCTTGAGTTATCTGAGAACGTTGTATAGCCCAAGGTTGTAGGATCAAGGAATGTATTTTATTAACACCTGCTAACTGTCCACTCCTATCCACTTAATTCATATTTAACCCACAATCCTCACATTCAAGACTTTTGAGACCTTTATAACATAAATGTGTTTATATTATATAATTAAATCTAAGAATTCAATAATAATCTTAAGCTCAATACCTTTATTCTTATTTAGATAAAACATTGTATTATGACCTATGATGGACTCATCTCAGAATACTATAATATTATCTCACAATGTAAAGATTATGTATTTAAACAATATCTACTAGACAACCCATTATGATTAAGTCTTTCCCTAACTTAATTAAGATCTACATCTTGTACATTGGAAACATAATGTTGTGGATACATTTTATTATAACTTAATGAGCCACTAAACTCAATTACCATATCCTTAGTTCAGAATGACTTCCTACTATAACCGTCTAATAATCTTGTCATAAGATGTTGAATTACCTCTCATATTGAAACAACTATATTATAGTTAACTTAGACTTATCGAACTCTTACATTTAGTATTCACAAGGTACATTATTTGCTTAATTATTTCCTATATAATATGGTGTTTAAATATAACCTTTTATGTATCCTTACTTACCTTTAATCTCCTAAATGTTTTATCTTTACATACATACACTCTATAGACTATGTATAATCCTCTTGTACTAAACTTCAATAAACTTAAGCCTTAAATACGTTTTAAATTGTTTTACTAACCTAAGGTTTCAAAATAATAACTTAAAAATTACTTTCCTTTATTGTATTTAGGATGGACAATATATCTACATAGAGTAGAATCTATCAAAGAATTAAATTCTGGTTCGTAAGCGAAATTGTTAATTATATGAAAATTCTCATATTTTATATTCAAATAACCTATCTTATCCCATTACCGTAAAGTATAATCAATATAATATCTTATTGAACTAGTTTATCTAATAAAAGGTTCAAAGGTTTTAAGTATCAAAATCCTATTTAAGATAAACCTTCTATAAATTCTAACTACTAAATACCTCACTTAATTGTGAACTCACATCCTAAGTATTGGTAATAAATGTACTTTATATGGCTTATCTAATTCTAAGAACCTTAAGGATAATTATTTAGATAAATTGCCAAATCATCGTTTAATATAGATTATATCATAATCCTTTTAATGATTCTATCTTAAAACATTAAGTTATATTTCAACACCACCTCATATAATATTCTCCCATTAGTATTATGTAGAGGTTTAGTTTAACTTATTAATTCCTTCGTATTATATTCCTATAAGGTATTTAATTCTATTATGTTAATGTGTATATATTTATATATACTAGGATTTGTTCAAAACATTATTTATGTAGTTCTATTGTATTTAATTATGTTTAATAACTTTTAGGCATAACTACAACGATATCATAATTTATGATATGTTTCCTAATATAGTTTATTAAGTTTCCCTTACTTATTTAATACATATATACGTATACCTGTATTGACATTTAATTAAAACATCCCCTATGTAACCCATTATATTTAAACTACCTTATTACTACAATCTTTAACTGTATTCCAAGTATAGTTCATAAAGTATTTCTTTTACTATATCTTAGGATTCTAGCTCTTATAATATTTAGTTATTATAAGTGTTAATTTATTAGTTCCTTGTTTTACTCTAAGTTACTACTTTATTCCCTTTTTATAAATGCGTAAAAATATATATATTTATTCGTTAGTTTAATTAAAAATATTAACTCCATATATATAATAAATAAAATGTAGAATAATTAAATTCCTTGATTTACATAAGTTTCTACTTAAATATGTATATATACATATATGTAAATAATTCACTTCTCATAAAAACTAATACCCAAACATTTATAAACTTACTGTTATAAAATGTTAATTTAGTGTTCCATATTTTTCCCAACTTAAAAAGTTTATTAACAAACCATACTTTAATTTTTGGTTACATTAAAAACCATATATTATAAGTTATTCTTATGAAAAACTCATAAACACAATTTTTAAAACCTTTTACCATTGCCCAAAAATTCCCAAATTTAATATACAGTAACTATAACATTTTAACATATTATAAAATTTTTATTTCACTAAAATATCTTTTTAATTTAGCCAAATAATTCCAGAAAACCCGTAACTTGCAAAAATCATAACTTATGTTTAAAAACTCCAAAACCTTATTAATTTACATCAAAATAAACTAGATTAATAAGGAATCTATGTTTAAAATTTCAAGTCAAAATACCTTCGGGAAGGTATTTAAATTAATTCAACAAGTTAGAGTTAAATTCTGAAACATTATAAACTTAAAACATCTTTATTATCCACGATCTAATCTTGGCCGTCCATTTCCTTAAGTCAGATCGGACGGATGCTGAAGCCCAGTTCTTCATCAAATCCAAAATCGAAGTCGAGTACTAAATCGTCAATATCTCCCAATCTACAGAACGAAATCGAGTGATTCTTGTTCTATGGTTTCGAAATCAAATGCCGGTTCTAATGATACCAATTTCCCCAATTATAATGCAGTATTCATCGGGTTTTGATTTCTGTTTCGAAGTTAGGTTTTCTTTTCCGGTTTCGAATTCGATTTGCCAAATTCTCTCAATTTATTGCGTAATTGGTTAAATTGATAGAGGGTTATGAACGGGAATGCAAAAACAAGTAGCATTATAGGTATAATTTGGTCGGAATCGTACCGGAGATGCGCCGGCAAGGCGATTCAAACTCGTTTTTCTGGAAAACTAGTATTTTATGTGTTGTTCTGGTAGGCAACTTCACGGATCAACTCGGGATAACTGAGATGGATTCAATCCATGAAACCTACGTCATTTTAAAGAAGACATGTAACTCTAAACATTGGTGAAAGAATCATGGAAAAAGAATAACTAGGGAGAAAGTTATAGATCCACAAATATCTGAGTTTACCATGTCGTTTCTGGAAATATTGTGGGCAAAAACCGACGTGATCGAGTAGGTAACTTTAGACGACTCGCTCTCCTACTGGTGCGAATCAGCCTTGGTCATTAACATGAAAGTTGTAGAGGGATTTGAGATCTGCAAAATAAGCTAAAGAGCACGAAATTTGGTGAGAAACGAAGAAGTTATGACGAGACGAAGTTTACCTGATTTCAGTAAAACTGGAATTCTGGTTACAAATTCGCAAGGAGGCAACTTTAGATCGATTTTCCCGTCGATGTAGAATGATGTAGGTTATGTATGAGTTATGGTTGGAAAGAGGAATTGTAGGAGAAGAGAATGGAGAAGACGGAATTGAAAAATATGGAGAGATGAATGAGATATAGTCGTCTAAGGTTAGGGCAAAGTATTGAATTCTGTTATCGAAATTCAGGGAATCCAGAATCGTTTAAGTCCTGGCGCCTGTGAGCTTGACACGTGGCAACTTTCAATTTTTGATTCAAAACTTCAATCTAGCATAACTTTGGCTAGGATGATCCGTTTTTGACGTTCTTTTATCGATCTTCATGGTTTTCCATAACCTGTTTATTGGTATAGGTTTCATGGCCTGGTTTGACCATTCTCAAAAAGTCAACTCTAGCAAGGTTAATAAGCTTTAAGGTTTCTAGAATTTTATATTGACTTTTATGTTTCAAAACAATGTTCCAACACTTCCTAAAATCTTTATAATATAATTGGAGTGTTTAGAAATTTTCCCAAGATTTATTGACTTATAAATCTTATTATTAAATTCATAATACTATATAATAATATATAATAATTAGGGTTAAATAGGAGAAAACCCCTAAATAACTTTCACAATTCCATATAATAATTTAATATTCATAATTCCATATAATAATTTAATACTTATAGTATTATTGAAGGTTTAGTAAAAGAAATCCCCTAAATTTAATTTATAATTAGGGGTATTTCAGTATATCCCCCTTAAAAGAAATTTCGCCTCGAAGTTTAAGAAATCAACTAGTAGGCACTCACACCGCTTCAGGTGTGCTAAGACAATGATAATTCCAATGAAATTCCATACCAATCCAATCCTTTATTTCCATCCATTTCCATAACAACATTCCACTCGAGATTACTCAAACTCAAAACGAACCAAGATATACCAAGACATAGCATGATGAAAATCAACAGTCAATACTGTGTCATATTGTAAAAACCAAGCACATACAACACCTCTCATTCTGCTAATACTGTTCTCCCTTTACTAACAATGCAACGAGTGTAACACCCCTACAACGCCCCTATCAACTACCAAAATCGCAGCGGAAATAACCAACCAAACAATAACTAAACGCTTTGGTGTTACAACGCCGTCAACCACCCACGGGGTTAACTAGGCAGAATAAATACAAGTGTATCGGTCTGATGATCAGACTCCCGAGCATAGAATCTAACATCCATATATAAACATAACCAGCCATACCGAGTATTAAATTTACATCTACCTACCAACCGTAAACATCCACCACTGTTTAACAAACGGTACCCAAATGTAATGCCTCGGGAGCACAGGCGCATCCCGGGCTCAACAACCAACATAGCCAAAATACATCAACAACCTAGGACCTAGAGCCACTCTGCTTCTTCGATCCTCATCCTGCAATAAAATATGGAGCCCCGAGGGGGTCAGCAACCTTTGCTGGTATGGCTAACGCGCAGCCCATCGGCTACCGGGATACGCGCAACCAATTGTCATGATAACATGGCATTCATTTTAAAACATCCAACATATATATATACCATAGCATAGCAAGAGAAATTGCATAGCATCATAACAATACATAACACCATAAAATCGGTCCTCACAAGGAACCTTCCACCATAGTTAGTATACCATGTGAGCCTAGAGATTTTTACTAATCCCATGTTAAGCTCGTTACCAACCTCGTTACGTCAGTTATATAGAACGGTTAACTTATACCCAGGTGTGTCGGATATAGTGATCCCAAGCACACCGAAATAACATACGTATGCCCCTGTGGCCCGATGTGAGTCAGTAACTAGCTTTGGATAAGCTGAGGGAAGGTAGAAACCAAATTGGAATACCACCTATACATACACCAAGAGAGCCGAACCGGATATGATATCGACTCCCGTCCATCACACGCGTGGCCGGAACAACCGGACTCCTCATTCCCCCGATTAGCACTTGTTAGTGATCACACATATTTGTCAAATCGCATACAAGCAATTATTTAGGTCGTGTTAGACAACCAAGGAAAGGAGTCACAACCTTACAACATCTTAATGTACAACGACTGTAAACTCTTTTCATGCCTTAATCTTATAAGGTCGTAACACACAGAAAAGCAAACAACATCAAAGCCGGTGTAAACCGGTAGACAACAGACTGCAAGAAAACCATACCTTGGTCCTTGCCTCGTTTCGTTTCCACCTTGAGAGAATCCTAAACACATTAGTAACGTCGGTTAATTAACGCACTAGTCCATTATTAACATTATCTACTCAACATTACTAGTTTATTTTATTTTACACTTGTTACAACTTTTCATCCTTTTAATTGCCTTTAAAACCCACCTAACATGTCTTACATAACCTTATTATATCATTACTAACCAACTACTATTTTTGATAACAATTCCCATCTTAAAACAATAATTTTTGGTCCATACAGTGGCCTGTCCGAACTTGTGTCCGAGCTTCCAAGTTCGGACGCAAGCCGTGATTTTAGACAGAAAACAGACACACGTCCGAACTTGTGTCCGAGCTTCCAAGTTCGGACGCAAGCCGTGATTTTAGACAGAAAACAGACACACGTCCGAACTTATGTCCGGACTTCGGAAGTTCGGACGTGAGCCGAGAAAATTTAGACAGAATCCGCGCGTCCGAACATGTGTCCGGACTTCCCAAGTTCGGACCACAGTTCGAGAATATCCTAGGATGGGTGGGTACGTCCGAACTTCCAAGTTCGGACACTGTTCTCGAGTGAGAATTTCTTACCCTACAGGGCCTGTCCGAACTTCCACATCCGGACGGAAGTTCGGACAAGGCATTATACTCCAATTCCTAAGCCTTTTAAACACTTACCAAATTTCCTTAGGCCTCCAACACTTATAGTATCCTCTCCTTAAGTTCCTAAGTGGTATTCCTTGTCTATTCTAATCATTATACCAAGACATATCTTCTACACGACATATTACTTAAAACATCATTTCTTACAACCTAAAACTCTTTTGTCATCATTGTAATCTCTTTTCTAAGCTTACACTTTCTCCTTATTTTACCAAAGTTTGCCTAAGTCTAATCTAAGTCCCAAGGTGACTTTGGTACTTACTAAACCTCAAGCTCATGCCTAAGTCCTTGTCACACCTAGAACACTTAAGACATTATATCTTTACTTGTTAAAACACCTAGTCATTCCTAACACTTCTAACTCACCAAACCTTATGTAAACACTTAGAACTTCTTACTTCTACCTAGATTTTGACATGGATTCCCCTAGAACATACTAAGCCTAAACACTTTGTTTTCTCCATTAAACACACCAGAAACCTAGAATCACCAAGAACACTCTCCCACACAAAACTTTACTCAAATCAACACATACAATATAAGGCATAACTTAATTGCATGCACTTAGCCCTTAAAATGCATGGCTCTTAGGCCCTTAAGGTGCTTAAATCATAAACACTGAATTTCCACATATATATGCCTTGACCTGCAATTACATACAAAAGACATATGTTCTTTTACTAGTCTCCTTGAGGACATTGCTAGGTCATTCACCATTTGCTCTTTAGGTAGTTTAATAAGCATTTATAAGCTCATTTCTCCTAAGGCATTAAACACATTAGGTTAGGAGATTACCTCTTTTCCAAAACACTTCCTTCTTGTTTCCTTACAAAACCGTATGTATTTGATTCCTTGTCAAGTTCTCACAAATCGTACAAACATTATAATGAGTATCAAGCTATAAGCTTCATCTCATTTTAAACCCTACTTTTACATTGTTTCAAAAACATTAATGTAGTGTTTACCTTGATCTTTGAGGAGAGTTTGAATATATCACAAGAGAGGACTCCACCTAGTCCATGAAGAGTTGAAATGAAGCTAGAACAAAGTCACACAAAGAGCTATATCAATGTGTATTTTCGTCAAGGTAAAACATGGAG
Source organism: Limonium bicolor (assembly GCA_023374045.1). NCBI lineage: Eukaryota > Viridiplantae > Streptophyta > Magnoliopsida > Caryophyllales > Plumbaginaceae > Limonium > Limonium bicolor. Next base: position 287,563,785 of record CM041782.1, read on the forward strand.
GAAAACATGATTTTTCTTGAGAATTCCTACCTAGAAGCAAAGGAGATCAACATATGTAAAAAGACAAGTCAAGTCTCCTTCAATGTGGAACTCCATGGCACCGAAATGGGGCTCTTGAAGCTTTGAGAGATAGGAATGAAGAGCTTGATGAGAGGAAGAGATGGTGGTCTTAGAATTTGATTTGGACAAGTGAGCTGATTTAACAAGAGGTCAAAGATGAGTTTCTATGGTGATAGTGTATTACCGTGGAAGAGAAGGAAGAAGGAGGTGTGGAGCCATGTGAAAAGGGAGGAATGAGAGAATGAGATAGATCTGCTTTTAAGAGATATTTATGCTTATAAAGTAAAAAGTAAGTTTAATTAGTTTTCTTTACTTACTTATTGATATCAACTAGAGAGTGGGAGTCACCACACTTAGAAAACCGGGCCCCCTATATTATAATGAGGGATTTTAGTCTTTTTTGTCAATTTAATACTTAATACAAATATATGTTATAAACTAGCTTATAAAAGTCACTATTCACCTAAACAAGGCACTTAGAAGTGAAATTTTTGATTTCCCATTAATATAGCCACCCAAATGTGATACTATATAGTACACATATATATTTAAGAGTAATGATGGACATTTAGCCACTCAAAACCCATTTACAAGACAATTTTTCAAAAATGTGCTTTAAGACTTCTTAAAGCACATTTTGTGTTTTAACTTGTTTTCAAGCTTGGTTTTCTTTGGTAATTGATTTAATATGTTCATTAATATACATATAAGGTCTTGGTAAGTTCATTAGGTCTTACCCAAGCTTATTCCAAGCTTAGAGCACATTTTGCTCTTATTGACTTTAAAGCACATTTTGTGTTTTCTTTTGTTTAAATCTGTTACTAATGTTTCTAAGACTCTTTTAGTCTTAATAATTCATGTTTTAATGTTTAACCAACATACCAAGGTTTGGGGTATTTCAATTACCCCCCTTAAAAGAACTTTGTCCCCAAAGTTCATACTTCCCACATATTTTACTATTAGAACACGGGGAACACTTATAAAACCATACTTCCAAAACATCATTTCCAACACTACCATCATTCTTACACCACAACGGACTCGAGGTCCAAACCACATAATACCATTCAGACACAACGGTCTGTAACATAACATAGACAATGTATACATATACATGTCGTACCCAACCATAACCGAAACTCTACCCCCTACCCCCCTTAAAAGGGGTACGCCTCGTACCCTATACATATAAACACTAAGAAGCAAACAATGACGGGTGCTTCGCCTTCATCTTTTCTTCCAACTCCCAAGTGGCCTCCTCAACGTCCTGGTTAGACCAGAGGACCTTCACCAGTCTCACGGACTTATGGCGAGTGTCTCGAGTCTTAGTATCCAGAATCCGTACCGGAGTCTCCACTGATCGCATGGTTGGCTCTAAGGTTAGCCTTTCCGGCTGAAGCACATGAGACGGATGAGACATATACTTCTTCAACTGGGACACATGAAATACATCATGTACCTTGCCCAGTTCGGCGGGTAGATCAAGTCTATAAGCTACCAGGCCGATCCGCTCCGTCACAACATAAGGACCCACATATTTCGGGCTCAACTTGCCTTTCTGGCCAAAACGAATACTCCCTTCATGGGGGATACCCTAAGAAATACCTGATCGCCTACGGCGAACTCCAGGTCACGTCTGCGCACATCAGCGTACGACTTCTGTCTATCCTAAGCTGCTTTCATGTTAGCCCGGATCTGGCGAACTTCTGCCTGAACCTGTTCCAGATACTCTGGTCCTATAATGACCGTCTCACTCGACTCATCCCAGCATAAAGGCGTGCGGCATGGTCTACCGTACAATGCCTGGAAGGGAGACATCTTGATCGAAGCATGGTAACTGTTGTTGTAACTAAACTCGATCAGATGTAACTTATCAATCCAGCTGGTCTGAAAGTCAAGTGCGCATGCACGTAACATATCCTCAAGTGTCTGGATGGTGCGCTCACTCTGACCATCTGTCTGTGGGTGAAACGCTGTGCTCAATTTCAGTTCGGTACCCAGTGCCTCTCGTGTGGACTTCCAATATCTGGATAGGAATCTGGTATCTCTGTCGGATACAATCGTTTTCGGAACCCCATGATGTCTTACTATCTCTCTGTCGAAGAGCTCTGCAAGCTTAGCCACTTTCCAGGTGTCCCTCATCGGTATGAATCGAGCCACCTTGGTCAGTCGGTCTACCACCACCAAATCATCATATTCAGACCTCCCCTTGTAGGCGGAAGCCCTACCACGAAGTCCATAGATATGTCATGGAACTTCCACTCCGGCACTGGCATTGGCTGCACCATACCACCAGGCCGTCGGTGCTCAAACTTGACCTTCTGACAAGTGAGACACCTCAACACATAGTCATTCACATCCTTTTTCATTCCAGTCCACCAAAATATTTTTTCATACCTTTATACATCTTTGAAGCTCCGGGGTGAATCGATGTCATAGAACAATGGGATTCACTCAGTATGCGCTCCTTCAGCTCAGCGCTACTCCTCGGTATACACAACCGGCCGTTAAGCCTAATCAGGTCATCATCGTGGAGTCTGAAGTCGTACTTCTGACCCTCGAATGTGCCATCAATAAGCTTCTGTCTAATCTCCACCATATACTGATCCGTCATCTGAGCACTCCGCACCTCTTCAACCAAGCCAGTATGAGAGACTAGCGAATGGAGAGAGTGTGCTCGGCGACTCAATGCGTCAGCTACCACTTTGCCTTACCCTCCTTGTACTGTAAATTGATGTCATAATCATTTAAGAATTCAACCCACCTTCTCTGCCTCATGTTCAACTCTTTCTGAGTGAACAAGTATTTCAAACTCTTGTGGTCGGAATAGATTGTCACGCTTACCCCATACAAATGATGTCGTCCATATCTTCAGTGCGAAGACAATGGCCCCCAATTCTAAATCGTGGGTAGGGTAGTTCTCCTCGTGCTTCTTCAGCTGTCGGGAGGCGTAAGCCACGACCTTCCCGTGTTGCATCAACACACACACCCATACCCCTGCCTGATGCGTCGCAATAGACCTCAAAACCATCTGGACCGTCTGGTAATGTCAGAACCGGTGCAGATGTCAGAGCATCCTTGAGACTCGTGAAAGCACTCTCACAGTCGACTGTCCACTCGAATGGTGCATCCTTTTTCATCAAGGAAGTCATCGGCTTCGAGACACTGGAGAAGTCCTTCACAAACCTCCTATAATAACCTGCCAGACCGAGGAAGCTCCTGATGTCGGTAACTGTCTTCGGCCTAGGCCAGGTGCGCGCACTGCATCTATCTTTGCCGGATCAACAGCGATCCCGGCTTCATAAATCACATGTCCAAGGAAGGATACTTGATTCAACCAAAATTCACACTTAGAAAATTTAGCATACAGCTGATTCTTTCTCAATGTCTGCAATACATCTCTCAGGTGGCTTTCATGCTCACCTCTCGATTTCGAATACACAAGTATGTCATCGATGAAGACTACCACTGATTTGTCCAACTGGTCTTGGAACAAACGGTTCATTAAGTCCATGAACTTTGCTGGTGCATTTGAAAAGCCAAACGGCATAACTGTGAACTCATAATGCCCATACCTAGTTCTGAATGCTGTCTTTTCGATATCACTGTCACGGATGGCAATCTGGTGGTATCCGGAACGTAGGTCTATCTTGGAGAATACTGATGCTCCCCTCAGCTGATCAAATAGATCGTCGATGCGTGGTAAGGGTAACGGTTCTTCACCGTAACAGCATTCAGCTCCCGATAATCAATACATAGGCGGAGGCTACCGTCCTTCTTCTTCACGAAGAGGACCGGCGCTCCCCATGGTGAAACACTAGGGCGGATAAAGCCCTTGTCGAGTAGGTCTCTCAGCTGCTCCTTGAGCTCTGTCATCTCTGCTGGAGCCATACGGTAAGGCTTTCGCAATGGGTCGGGTGCCCGGAACTAGATCAATCTCAAACTCAACCTCTCGTGCTGGCGGCATGCCCGGCAGTTCCTTAGGAAATACATCAGGAAACTCCGACACTACCGGCACATCTGGGCTAAACTCAGGGTCTCTCTCTATGTCCTGGACATAGCAGAGGTATACATCATTTCCTCGTCGCAACTCACGATACATGGCCATGGCGGTGATGATTTGTGTCGAAGGGCTCCCTGGGCCTCTGGCGGTATGATATAGTAACCCCAGATGGACTCCTAAGAAGCAGTCGATGCTCGGCACATAGGATTCTACCCTTGTACCGCTCCAACCAGTTCATCCCGATAATCACATCAAAACCTAGTCCGTCGAACTCTATCAAGTCGATCGGAAACTCCTCATCCATAATTCGAACAACAGCATCTCGGTAGTAGCGGGTACACCTGATCCGCTCTTTCGACGGGAGAGTGACCACGAAGTCTGGCATCTCTTCACCGTCTAACCCCAGCCTCTTCGCAAATGATAGCGAAATGAAAGTGTGTGAGGCTCCAGAGTCGAACAAGATCGATGCATCCACGCCATTCACTGGAAAGGTACCGGTGAGGATTGTGCCGTCTTGCTGGCTTCTTCTGCCTTATTGCAGACACTCAGTATACCTCCCGTTCCGAGTGCACAGCCTAATTCATTGGCAAATTCATAAGTATACGGTAGTAACACGTTGATACACTCCAAAACAACATCCCTTTATTCATTAACACAGTCTTTACACCATAAGTTGGTTACATTGTAGACATGGCTGATATGCTCCTTTAGCATACACTGGTTTAATACATCACATGATTACACAAGGCTCAAAACTGCCTGAAAGTCAAATTCAAACGTCCGGGTTTCAGATGTGTGGCATTTACCACTGTCGATGGTGCGGTATTCAATTTAATCTTCTTGATACCGTGGTATAACATCCTTGATTGTCCTCCCATGATTAATACATCACCTGATTTCAACACTAGCTTCTTTGCGAGATCACCACGCTTCTGCTCGCCGTACATAACACCAGCGGTATCACCAATGGACCAAGACACCACGGTACTACTCCCTTACTTAGAGACTCGGGTGACTCGTCCTTATCTTGGTGTAACCCTAACCGTCCACCTTTCTGGTAGAAGTTCACAATGCATAAGTCTGCTTCCACGTTCGGAATCGGTTCCGATTCAAGTTGCTGAGCAATTCCCACGGTGTGGTTAACAACCGCAAGGAACTCCTCAGGTATGCCTGGTACAGTTGCTCCGTCTTCAGCTCGCACATCCTGATATGACTTGGTGTAGGGATTCCAGTCCTTACCCATGCACATCATCTTCAACTTCATCTTCGAACCGCTCGGGTATTCGGGTGTGTAGAAACCTCCTGGTGCTGCTCCAAGTTCGTTGCAACGTCTGATGATGTGGATTTGTGCTTCCGGTGTCAGGTATCCATTTAAGAGTATCATACCTGGTTGGATAACCTGACATTGCTCCAGTGGGAATTCGGTGATGCTGATGGTGGTCTCTTCAGGGTTTGGTGGGGCGGGATTGGATAACAGATATTGAAGGTTCCTAAATTTCCACATTGTCTAATTTAGGTGTCTCTCACGTCATTATTTAACCCATTACTTAGGTGGTTGTACCTTAGACTCACTAATACAACACTCATGCATGAAATGCGGTAAGCAATCACTTTTTCATTTAACAGTTTAGGCGGTACCTGGTCTCGAAGAGGATCCTGGTGCCTCTGACCGGTCCACCACATTCAGGGCGGCCTTGCCGGACCCCGTACCCTTCCCCTTCTGGGATTCAGTGTACTTCTTGTCAGAAGTCTGCTGATGATCGCCTTCGGGCCTTCAGTGGTCGTGGTAGTATTACCCTTCCACTGCCCCTTTGGCTTGTAGTTCCTGCTGTTGGGGTTCGTCCAACACTCAAATTCACGGTGCCCCATCTTCTGGCAGTGACGACACCTCACATCATTCCCCTTGCAGTCTTTGCCGGGGTGGTCTCCATTGCACCACTTACAGTAAAAGTGGCGCTCCGGTCCAGAACCCGCGCTAGCTGCTATAACAACACACAATCAATACTCACTTCCCATCTTAACAACATACACCTCAACTAGATACACATGATTAAGTAATTACCCTTAGGCGGGTAGGAGCGTAGAGCTTCGCCGCATACGCATACGTGAGCTTCAGTGTTCATCAACTGTGGTGGTCTGGGCTTGGCCCTTGTCACCCTGGTACTGACCCTTCTGGGGCTGAGGGTAGGGTTTCTTTTTCTTTCCTCCCCCATACCCTTGCTGACTCTGGCCCTCGTTGGTGGCCTTGCGCTTGTGCGCATTCTCCTCGTCCCTCAGACGGACGGTAATTTCAACCTTAGCAGCGGCATGATAGCACTCCTGAATTTTAGGATGTCAGTCATGCCCCGCAAAAACAACTTACCAATTCATATTAACATTCACTCAAGGTATAGATTGATTCACAACAAGTACTCTAACTACCTGCAAGGTGGTATACTCAGCTGGCCCATCCCATAGCGGAGACGGTGGCTAGACCATTGTAGAACCGGTTCACCAACACTCGGTTCGAATACCCAAGGTCTGGTAACAGGTGGATAAGGCCGGTGAATGCGGTGTTGTAGTCATCAACCGACATCTTATCCCCCTGCCTCAGACTGTCCAGCTCGAGGCGCTTGGCCTCCTGCACATGAACAGGGTAATACTTGGCTCGCAGTAGAGCCGTGTACTCCCTCCAACCAAACTCAGGGTCAGCCATCCTGTCCTCTTTCACCAACTTCCACCAACTCTGTGCCGTACCCTTCAAGTAGTAAGCGGCAAGACGGACCTTAGCTTCAGCAGGCACTGCCAAGGTCTCGTAGGCGGTCTCCAGCTCGGAGATGTACGCCTCCAGCTTTCGAGGGTCGGTCTCCCCATTGAATGACGGCGGTCTCAGATCAGCCAACGCCTTGACCCAATTGGTCTCTCGTGGCGGTGGTGGCGGTGGCTGAACTCCGGGCTGTTGCCCTTGCTGTATAGCAGCAACCAATCGGGTACCAACTGGGCTACGGCGGCTGCAACTGCCTCAGCCATGGTCTGTGCGTAGTATCATCGCCCTGGTCACCCAAATCTCCAATACCGCGCCCGCGGCCTCTACCTCGTGGTCTACCTGCCATCTGAATTCATATGAACATTTCATTAGCATTATGCTTGCACACTTATCGGTCCAATGGTTATAGCATCTTCCCGACAACCAGGTAATTCCACACTTAATTAGTGGTTAACCTTCCCAAATCTGTTCCCTTAGGTATCTGTAGTTAGGTTTCCTAACTCGGTATATTCCTAAGCTCGGTATTCTAGTCATCAGAGCGATACTTCGCTCTGATACCACTTTTTGTAACACCCCTACAACGCCCCTATCACTACAACTACCACAGCGCAGCGAAATAACCAACCAAACAATAACTAAACGCTTTGGTGTTACAACGCCGTCAACCACCCACGGGTTAACTAGGCAGAATAAATACAAGTGTATCGGTCTGATGATCAGACTCCCGAGCATAGAATCTAACATCCATATATAAACATAACCAGCCATACCGAGTATTAATTTTACATCATACCTACCAACAAACATCCACCACTGTTTTAACAAACGGTACAAAATGTAATGCCTCGGAGCACAGGCGCATCCCGGCTCAACAACCAACATAGCCAAAATACATCAACAACCTAGGACCTAGAGCCACTCTGCTTCTTCGATCCTCATCCTGCAATAAAATATGGAGCCCCCGAGGGGGTCAGCAACCTTTGCTGGTATGGCTAACGCGCAGCCCATCGGCTACCGGGATACGCGCAACCAATTGTCATGATAACATGGCATTCATTTTAAAACATCCAACATATATATATATATACCATAGCATAGCAAGAGAATTGCATAGCATCATAACAATACATAACACCATAAAATCGGTCCTCACAAGGACCTTCCACCATAGTTAGTATACCATGTGAGCCTAGAGATTTTTACTAATCCCATGTTATGCTCGTTACCAACCTCGTTACCGTCCAGTTATATAGAACGGTTAACTTATACCCAAGGTGTGTCGGATATAGTGATCCAAGCACACCGAAATAACATACGTATGCCCCTGTGGCCCGACGTGAGTCAGTAACTAGCTTTGGATAAGCTGAGGGAAGGTAGAAACCAAATTGGAATACCACCTATACATACACCAAGAGAGCCGACCGGATATGATATCGACTCCCGTCCATCACCGCGTGGCCGGAACAACCGGACTCCTCATTCCCCCCCCGATTAGCACTTGTTAGTGATCACACAATATTTGTCAAATCGCATACAAGCAATTATTTAGGTCGTGTTAGACAACCAAGGGAAAGGAGTCACAACCTTACAACATCTTAATGTACAACGACTGTAAACTCTTTTCATGCCTTAATCTTATAAGGTCGTAACACACAGAAAAGCAAACAACATCAAAGCCGGTGTAAACCGGTAGACAACAGACTGCAAGAAAACCATACCTTGGTCCTTGCCTCGTTTCGTTCCACCTTGAGAGAATCCTAAACACATTAGTAACATCGGTTAATTAATGCACTAGTCCATTATTAACATTATCTACTCAACATTACTAGTTTATTTTTATTTTACACTTGTTACAACTTTTCATCCTTTTAATTGCCTTTAAAACCCACCTAACATGTCTTACATAACCTTATTATATCATTACTACCAACTACTATTTTTAGATAACAATTCCCATCTTAAACAATAATTTTTGGTCCATACAGTGGCCTGTCCGAACTTGTGTCCGAGCTTCCAAGTTCGGACGCAAGCCGTGATTTTAGACAGAAACAGACACACGTCCGAACTTATGTCCGGACTTCGGAAGTTCGGACGTGAGCCGAGAAAAATTTAGACAGAATCCGCGCGTCCGAACATGTGTCCGGACTTCCCAAGTTCGGACACAGTTCGGAATAATCCTAAGGATGGGTGGGTACGTCCGAACTCCCAAGTTCGGACACTGTTCTCGAGTGAGAATTTCTTTACCCTACAGGGCCTTCCCGAACTTCCACATCCGGACGGAAGTTCGGACAAGGCATTATACTCCAATTCCTAAGCCTTTAAGAACACTTAACCAAATTTCCCAAGGCCTCCAACACTTATAGTATCCTCTCCTTAAGTTCCTAAGTGGTATTCCTTGTCTATTCTAATCATTATACCAAGACATATCTTCTACACAACATTATTACTTAAACATCATTTCTTACACCTAAAACTCTTTATGTCATCATTGAAATCTCTTTTCTAAGCTTACACTTTCTCCTTATTTTACCAAAGTTTGCCTAAGTCTCAATCTAAGTCCAAGGTGACTTTGGTACTTACTAACCTCAAGCTCATGCCTAAGTCCTTGTCACACCCTAGAACACTTAAGACATTATATCTTTACTTGTAAAACACCTAGTCATTTCCTAACACTTTCTAACTCACCAAACCTTATGTAAACACTTAGAACTTCTTACTTCTTACCTAGATTTTGACATGGATTCCCCTAGAACATTACTAAGCCTAAACACTTTGTTTTCTCCATTAAACACACAAACACCTAGAATCACCAAGAACACTCTCCCACACAAACTTTACTCAAATCACACACACATTACAATATATGCATAACTTAAATTGCATGGCACTTAGGCCCTTAAAATGCATGGCTCTTAGGCCCTTAAGGTGCTTAAATCATAAACACTGAATTTCCACATATATATGCCTTTGACCTGCATTACATACAACAAGACATATGTTCTTTTACTAGTCTCCTTGAGGACATTGCTAGGTCATTCACCATTTGCTCTTTAGGTAGTTTTAATAAGCATTTATAAGCTCATTTCTCCTAAGGCATTAAACAACATTAGGTTAGTAGATTTACCTCTTTTCCAAAACACTTCCTTCTTGTTTCCTTACAAAACCGTATGGTATTTTGATTCCTTGTCAAGTTCTAAACAATCTACAAACATTATAATGAGTATTCAAGCTATAAGCTTCATCTCATTGTAAACCCTAATTTTACATTGTTTCAAAAACATTAATGTAGTTGTTTTACCTTGATCTTTGAGGAGAGTTTGAATATATAACAAGAGAGGACTCCACCTAGTCCATGAAGAGTTGAAATGAAGCTAGAACAAAGTCACACAAAGAGCTATATCAATGTGTATTTTCGGTCAAGGTAAAAACATGGAGGAAACATGATTTTTCTTTGAGATTCCTTACCTAGAAGCAAAGGAGATCAACAATATGTAAAAAGACAAGCTCAAGCTCCTTCAATGGTGGAACTCCATGGCACCGAAATGGGGCTCTTGAAGTTTTGAGAAGATAGGAATGAAGAGCTTGATGAGAGGAAGAGATTGGTGGTCTTAGAATTTGATTTGGACAAGTGAGCTTGATTTAACAAGAGGTCAAAGATGGAGTTTCTATGGTGGTAGTGGTATTACCGTGGAGAGAAGGAAGAGAGAGAGTTGGAGCCGTGTGAACAAGGGGAGGAAATGAGAGAATGAGATAGAATTTGCTTTTAAGAGATATTATGCTTATAAAGTAAAAAGTAAGTTTAATTAGTTTTCTTTACTTACTTATTATATCAACTAGAGAGTGGTGAGTCACCACACTTAGAAACCGGCCCCCTATATTATAATGAGGGTATTTTAGTCTTTTTTTGTCAATTTAATTACTTAATACAACATATGTTATAAACTAGCTTATAAAAGTCACTATTCACCTAAACAAGGCACTTAGAAGTGAAATTTTTGATTTCCCATTAATATACCACCCAAATGTGATACTATATAGTACACATATATATTTAAGAGTAATGATGGACATTTAGCCACTCAAAACCCATTTACAAGACAATTTTTCAAAAATGTGCTTTAAGACTTCTTAAAGCACATTTTGTGTTTTAACTTGTTTTCAAGCTTGGTTTTCTTTGGTAATTGATTTAATATGTTCATTATATACATATAAGGTCTTGGTAAGTTCATTAGGTCTTACCCAAGCTTATTCCAAGCTTAGAGCACATTTTGGCTCTTATTGACTTTAAAGCACATTTTGTGTTTTCTTTTGTTTAAATTGTTTACTAATGTTTCTAAGACTCTTTTTAGTCTTAATAATTCATGTTTTAATGTTTAACCAACATACCAAGGTTTGGGGTATTTCAACGAGGCATAATCCGGATGAGATAACGAAGGAGGAGTATGCCAGCATATCCCCCTTAAAAGAGCTAAGTACGCCCTTGTACCGCTACTAACGCAACATTCAAGAATTCAACACCTTATTAACCAGCTTTGTTGTGATTTACTGCACCGTTGATTTTATCTATGATCGTTCATATATCTGTATCCTTGATTGTTATGTAATTTATTTCCTTGGTGGTTATAAAATTTTTTTTCTTATGATTATTATCCATTCATTTAATGACTGATACGAATTATATGTCCATATATGATCATTTATCATATCAATTATATTACCAGCTATAAACAGGTGTAACGTACTTGAGTAGTTTAACATAATATTCCCGATCATTTAATAATCCTCATAATCTTCAAAATTATCTTCGAAGGTTTTATTAATCACCATATGTTAAAACTCTATAAGATAAATATTTCCTGTGACTTTTCAAGTTTTGTAACACCCCAACTCAATCCAATTGTGGTCTCGCACTTAACAGCATATATATATATACCTGTCACAGCGGAATTCTTACAATCCAGGACCTTGCCACTGTCTGACTACAGAATATACCGAACATTAGAACAACAATCTTAACCATTTACATATCCTTCTTACAACCCCCTCACATCCTATACATCTTACTAACTCAAATTGCCATACGAGTGTACATGCACACTCGTAGGCCACACTTAAACCCGTAACACTTGTACCCCTTCTTACTCTCGCGACAGCCGCTTCTTGATGTACCTATGTAGTAAAAAAGCCCCCCAAAGGGGGTCAGCACGGATGCTGGTACGATCCCCTCATGGCCCCCAAGCTAACGTGGCTACGACGACTAATTGTCGATAGCATGGAGGTTGATTAAATGCACAACATAATAGTAAATGCTGTAAAAAACAATCCATATATGAACAATCAAAGTTCACACACAATGAACGACTTAAATGCGTTCCCTTAATTAGAGAGTTAGTTATTTAACTCCTTAAGTTATGTTTCCTCTTAGTCTTAGTCCATCCTTATCTCACCTCAATCTTAATCTTAGGAACAACAACCATCCTTTAATAAGGAGTGGATGTAGCTTACCTTAATCTTAATAACACAAACCATCCTTTAAAGAGGAATGGTTGCGACTCATCTTAACCCTACCTTAATCTTAACTTAACTTAATCTCAATATACAAACCGTTCCTGGAAGGGAATGGTTGTAGCTTAATTCGAACCTGGGATTTAGGTGATCCCACCGCACCATCTTAATGCCACCTACTCTGGACGGGAGTCCAGCGCAGCTGAGCCGGCAACCGGCCCTAGGCTACAAGTCCGAAGACAAGTCCTTAATCGGAGGTCGAATCTGCTATAGATAACGACCCCCTTTCCTTAGCATGCATGACCGGAGATCGGTCCCGGGTTTCCTCACTCAAGTTCCAGTTAGTAGTAATCTCAAGACCCTGTTTGTTGGTTAACCTCTTTCGGTTCATATCGTCCCATATTAGGGGCGTTCCTTAGTCTCACTCAATTCCTTACTAAACATTGGTTAGTAAGTTCTCACGGTATGTTGTGTTAGTTTTCAAAACATCACACAACAATACAATAAATATAATATGTTCCGGTTGCATGCTTTATCTTGTTAGGTGAGCACACAAACAAATAGCACACGAGCCGAGGGACACCTCGTTAGCAAGCAGGTCACAAGAGAACTGTGCCGTTCACCGTTGGTTGTTCGGTTGCTTACTCTCTTCCGGAGTCCAAATTCCCAAGTCCTAAAACATTCATTCAGTTTTAGGTTGTTAATCACTTAACTTAATTCAACTTACTTAAATTACTTACCTTACTTAACTCTTAATGATCCCAACCTAACACTTCTTAAGTCTTACAACTTAATCTTACAAACTTAATCTTAAGTGAATCGCTTCTCCTCATCACTTATACTTATTCATCCACTTAATTATCATTGTTACCCACCAAACATGTCTTAAACAACCTTATAACATCAATACCTAATTATCCTCATCATTTCCCATCCTTAAACAAGGTTTTTGGCCAAAACAGTGGCATGTCCAAACTTGTGTCCGGACTTCCCAGTTCGGACGCAAGTCGAGACTCAAAACTGAAAACAGACGCATGTCCGAACATGTGTCCGGACTTCGGAAGTTCGGACATGGGTCGAGGAAAATCCTAAGTAGAAACAGGCACGTCCGAACTTGTGTCCGGACTTCCCAAGGTCGGACACAAGTCGAGACTCTGAAAATTTTCACGCAACAGGGCCTGTGCGAACGTCCATGTCCGGACGGATGTTCGGACAAGGCAAAACACTCATTTTCTAAGCCTTCAAACACTTAACCAATATTCACCAAACTTCTCCTAACCCTTATAATGTCATCTAACACCATTTAGGCACTTAAACTCACCTTATAACTTCCACCAAACTCTCCAAAACTTCCAAAGATCTTCTCAAACATTTCCTAAATTCTTACAAACATTCCTAACACTTGCCATATGCTTCCTTACATTTCCAACTTGTACATTTTGTCTAAAACTTCAACTAACCAAAGTGTTTCTTTTCTACCCATATAACTCCTCGTTAACATCATTGCTTGTTAAACCTTCCAAGGTTATCTTGCATGTCCATGCACAATTTCTCTTCTTTTCACTTGTTACTCATCACTCTTAAACTCTTAAGCTTGCTTATACATTTCTTTCCATTATCTTAATACCTTGACATTGTTCTTTATTTACCTTAACCATGAAACACCCTCCTTAGACATTTCCACTTCTCTTATGCAACTTACTCACCATTCTCATGATCATACCCTCTTATACGTTTCTAGTCATTTTCCTTGACGACTTACAATATCCTCCTACCATTTTCACTTCCATCACTCAAGTCCACACATTACCATTCAACTAAACCTTACTAGTCCACCACTAACATCACCACCTCTTACACAAACTTCTCGAACTCTCATTGTTCTTCTCTTAGTTCATACCTAAATCACCTTAAAGCATTATACACCTTTCCTCCAGATTTGCACAAGTCTTATCATTCCTCATACCGTGTCTTTGGTGTGTTCAATGCACCCATTTAAACTCTAATTTCCTCATAGACCATTCTAGGTCATTCTCATCCTCAAGAACTCCTTAGTTAACTCATTTCCACTCAAATTCTTCATAATGACTCCTAGTAAATCCTAGGTCATATTAATTCACCACCATCAACTAAACACTTATTTTCTACTCAAATTTCGCCATAGCTCCTCTAGTATATTCTCATGCCCAAATGCATTGTTTTTCTCACACAATAATCTCACACACACCAAGTCCTTTCTCATCTTATTTTCTCACCCAAATCAACTTATTCACATCATACTCAATATATTGCAATTATCTTAAATTGCATAGCACTAAGGCTCTAAAATGACATGGCTCTTAGGCCCTTAAATGACTTAAACTTAAACACTGAATTTCCCACATATAAAAGCTTTCAACCTGCAAATACACCCATCAATTTCATAGTAGTTATAATGTTCTTAAAACTCATCTTAAACTTATATTACTAACTCATTTCCTTTGGCTCCTTAGTCACAAGTTCTCAAGCTTATTTAAGTTCTTTTTTCTTAGGTTATACAACTCATTACCTAATGTAAGCTTTAAGCTACATTAGTACTCATCTAAAACTCATTCCTTAAACTTAAACCACCATTAGGTAAGCATTTTACCTTGTTTTCTCAAGCTTATCTTAATCTCCTCCTTAGACCTTCTTCTTGCATAGATCTCGGCCACCACTTAAATTCCCCTTGCCAATGTTTCTAATCAATATTCAATGACTCATATGAGTACTAAGCAATATACTAACCTCAAGGAATAAAAACCTAGGTTAGAAATGTGTTCTAAGGCATAAAGTGGATGATTACCTTTGAAGTCTCAAGGTAGACTTTGGCATTGAATGAAATAGGACCTCCACTAGTCCTTGGTGAATAAATTAAGCTAGAACAAGCATAAAATATAGCCCCATGAGAAGGAATTTTCGGCCATATAAGGAAGATGATGGAAACTTGGTTTTTCTTACATTTTCTTTACCTTAAGAGAATGGAGAAGCTAATGAGCTCTTCAAACTTGATTTTCCTCCATCAATGGAGTTTCCTCTTGGCACCAAAATGGAGCTTTGAAAGATTTGAAAAGATAGAAAGATAGGTCTTGACCTAACTAAGAGAAATATGTGTTTAGTTTTTGATTTGGAGCAAAGATGAACACTTAGTGAGTGATTGAAGGTGGAGCACCCATGGATGGAGCTCTCTCGGTTTGGAGCAAAAGAGAAAGAAGAAATCGTGTGGAGAAGAGAAATGAAGAGAGAGAAGAAGAAAAGGTGGCTTATAAGAGATATTTGCTTTAATAAAGCAAATAGTACTCTTTTACTTATCTCTTCTTTTCTTCCTTATTTGACTACTTATGGTGACTCACCCTCCTTTAGAAAACCGGCCCCCTACCTTAAATAAGGCTAGTCATGGTCTTTGTTGACCAACTAATTAGCTTATATTGATTAAAACTTAATCTAGTCACTATTTGGCACTATTCACTAATCAGTGCACATATTTCTGAAATTTTTGATTTCCCATTGATTTAGACCTCCTAATGTGATACTAATTAGTACACATGTTGATTAAAAGTAATGATGGACATTTAGCCACTCAAAACTCAATTCTAAGACAGTTTCTCAAAAATGTGCTTTAAGACTTCTTAAAGCACATTTTGTGTTTTAGCTTGTTTTCAAGCTTGGTTTTCTTTGGTAATTGGTTTAAAATGACCATTAGAATATTACTAAGGTCTTATCATGATATTTGGGTACTCACCCAAGTCTCTCCAAGCTTAGAGCACATTTTTGCCCTAATTGCCCTTAAGGCATTTTCTTGTGTTTTTCCTTGGTTTTAAATTGTCTACCAATCTTTCTAAGGCATATTTTAGCCTTTCTACATCATGATTGGATGTTTACTTAGCATACTTAGGTTTGGGGTATTTCAAGTTTCAATTTTTTTTTTTTATAATTAACTATCGTATTTTAGACGATTCATTCAGTGTTTACTTTATAAAATTTACTTATTATATAGCTTCACCCAAGGCAGAATTTTAGGAAGTTCTTCCAAAATCTGATTCCTTTTTCTTAAATTTATATTATAATATTTTTTTAAGGTAGGGACTCTATATAAAATTTTAAGTCAAGTGAGCTAGTCTAATGAAAACTCACTCACTCTTGGTAATTATTTTTCTTAAGGTTTGTTCTATGTAAGTATTCTCCTGATTATTAAATCTTAGTACCCCCTTAGACAATGGTGGCTTTTGTAAATATCACTCTTAGTGTGACTTCTAAGATTTTATCCATGTATAAGGTTAAACTTCTAAATAAACATGAGGATTTCCAATCTTAAGTAATTCTCAATTTCTCACTAGATGCTCAATATTCCGAGTATTTAAGGATCAATGGTATTTAGTTTAGTGTTACTCTTCTCTTCACTTAATCTTTAAGTAACTTCCTTTAATGGTTTTTATATTCAACAAGGGGTAGATTTCTACCTTGAAGTACCCAAATTTTAAATTCCCTTCCTCCATATATAGGTATTTTTCACCAAAGATTTAACTCAATAAATCCTTTACATGTATGAATTTAATACTGGATATTAAGATATAAATTTTGAATTGTTCATTGTGGCTAGCAATGAAATATGCCTAGCTCAAGATTTCATGACGGTAACGTCTTACCACCAATCCTTCTCAAGTTCAACATAATGCATCACTTCCATGGAAGATTATTTCCGGTCAGATGACAAGGCTTGTCTAGCCCCTAAACTTCTAGCAGTGGGTGTGCACCCCCACTACTTTTGGCCTAGGAGTTCGTCGCACCAGGCACTTCCCGTAGAGTGTTAGGTTTATGTGTTTTTCCTTCTAAAGTTAACATAGAGTTTTAATGTGTGTTTACAAGTTCAGATGTTGATCTTTTCTAATACGCTACTAGTTCTTGTTAGCTTAATAATTTTCTAGACTTAAGATTTATCTTAAACATTATCTTTAGGAAATAAATTGATACCAAGTAGTTCATGAGATTTATTTTCAAACTTTAAAGGAGTTGAAGTACTTTCACATAATATCAATACTAATTTAGTTTGTAAAGTTCTATTTGTATACTGTTTTCAACCAAAAGTATTCTTTAAAATTCTAGGAATTTGTGTACTAGCTTTAAAGGATTGCATTTTTAGCAATGTATTCTCCATGAGTATGCTTTTGAAAAATAGCTTAATATTTGGTTTATCTCAACCAAAATCTTATCGTACTTAATATAGGATGTTCCACAACCTTATATATATATATATAATTCCTGTAGTTTATTGTTGGAACGGTATAACAACACATCACACTCAACAGACATTCACAAAAGGAAAGTGTGTAAAGGAATCATTCACAATTCCAAAAAGGGTTAGGAGTCGTGCCTTACTGGAGTCCTCACTTCCCAATTCTACCCCAGTTCCCCAGTTTTAAGTGCACCTATAATCTAAGTATTTCACTCGGCTTGTTTCTCTCGGGTTAGAGCGAAACTATGCTCTGATACCACTTTCTGTAGCACCCCTATAATAATAAAACAACAGCGGAAAATAAACTAAAGGTGCTACAGACCATCGGGCTCCAAACACCCGGTACCAACCTCACCAATTACAACCTTTACAATTAACTAAGTTACGGTCTGAACTTCGAGAAAACTTAACATAAAAATAAAACACGTTCGCTCTCCATAGACCTAATCCCATCCCGATCACTCATGCTCGTCGTGGCCACCTGTAAATCAATTTGTACCTGCAAGATGAAACCAAGCAGCCCACCCCGAGAGGGGTGAGGCAGTTCCCTGGAATGGAACTGGTACAATTCTCCAAAAACAAACTTATAAAACATAACCCTTCAAAATAAATAGTAACATGAAAACAACCTCTTAAAGTAAAACAAAGATAAAGCATTTCAAAACAATCAAGTTAAAAAGAAAAGAAACAAGACAAAGATAGAGATAGAGAACTTCCAAACCAAGTCATCCACTTAAGTAGTCACACCACATAGTTAGTAAGCATCCATTGTTGATGTTAGAACCAATTCTGGTCAAGAAGAGAAAGACTCAAGTAGTCACAAAGGACTAGGAGTGACATTAATATCCATAACCCGTGGTAGACAATTATGTCTCCACCATTTCAGAAGATGATTCCCATAGACAAATATACTCAAGAGTGGAATAAACCAATTGGGAGAGATGGCCCCCACCGCCAGTCAGTTGTCACAAGGAAGAGGTAAACAGACCTCCGCTGTCAGTTGTCACAAGGACGAGGTAAACAAACCTCCGCTGTCAGTTGTCCAGATGGACGAGGTATAGCAGACCTCCGCTACCACCGACCCGTTCTCGGTCATCGGTGAAAAGTGTGTGCACCACTTAATAGAAATAATCCATACTCAATACCAAGATTAACATTTTCCCATATTCCCATTAGATTTTTAACTGCACGAGAGCAATACCAAAACACTCAGTCCTATAGAGTGCAGAGGCGTAAACCCTCAACAGTTAATATCCAATAGAAAGAATCCATTCCAAATAAGGCTGATCAAACTCGACTCATGGATGAAACAATACCCATAGTCCAAAGGAAGAATTTACCAATACCAGATATTTTCCTATATTCCCAGTTACCCCACTAGATCATTAACTGCACCAGAGCAACACCAAAACACTCAGTCCTACAGAGTGTAGAAGCGTAAACCCTAGGCAGTAATATTTAGTGAAACAACTAGATAGGAGGAACCAATAACCAAGGAAGTTTCACATACAGGCTCGGTTAGTCACATCAAGCTCAGTTAGTCACACAACAATTTCATTATGAAATCTATTCAAGATCAGTTGGTGTTCCAAAACATTTCATAAAGTCCATCAGCAAAAGTATCGAGTACGAGAAATCTTACAAAACATTCCATAGAGTCCAAAACACAACAAGCTGAGTACGAGAAATCATACCTGGGTAACGCTGTAGCAGTTCTAGTCAACTTGCGCAAACAATCAACAGTACTCTGAAGAATATTAAAGGTAGTCTATCATCAATCACTTGTAGCCTATGTTAAGCTTAAATAAACTCCTTACTCTTATTCCAAAGTCTCCCTTGTCTTTTAAGCCCTCACTTAAATGTTATGTATAATCTTTGAGTTATCTGAGAACGTTGTATAGCCCAAGGTTGTAGGATCAAGGAATGTTTTATTAACACCTGCTAACTGTCCACTCCTATCCACTTAATTCATTTTAACCACAATCATCACATTCAAGACTTTTGAGACCTTTATAACATAAATGTGTTTATTTATATAATTAAATCTAAGAATTCAATAATAATCTTAAGCTCAATACCTTTATTCTTAATTTAGAATAACATTGTATTATGACCTATGATGGAATCATCTCAGAATACTATAATATTATCTCACAATGTAAAGTTTATGTATTTAAACAATATCTACTAGACAACCCATTATGATAAGTCTTTCCCTTAACTTAATTAAGATCTACATCTTGTACATTGGAAACATAATGTTGTGGATACATTTTATTATAACTTATGTAACACCCCTATAATAATAAAACAACAGCGGAAAATGAACTAAAGGTGCTACAGACCATCGGGCTCCAAACACCCGGTACCAACCTCACCAATTACAACCTTTACAATTAACTAAGTTACGGTCTGAACTTCGAGAAAACTTAACATAACATAACAACAATAAACACATTCGCTCTCCATAGACCTAATCCCATCCCAATCACTCATGCTCGTCGTGGGCACCTGTAAGTCAATTTGTACCTGCAAGATGAAACCAAGCAGCCCACCCCGAGAAGGGTGAGTCAGTTCCCTGGAATGGAACTGGTACAATTCTCCAAAATAAACTTATAAAACATAACTCTTCATATAAACAGTAACATGAAACAAACTCTTAAAAGTAAAACAGAGATAAAGCACTTCAAAACAATCAAGTTAAAGAGAAAAGAAAACAAGACAAAGATAGAGATAAAGAACTTCCAAACCAAGTCATCCACTTAAGTAGTCATACCACATAGTTAGTAAGCATCCATTGTTGATGTTAGAACCATTCTGGTTAAGAAGAAGAAAGACTTCAGTAGTCACAAAGGACTAGAAGTGACATTAATATCCATAACCCGTGGTAGACAGTTTATGTCTCCACCATTTCAGAAGATGATTCCCATAGACAAAATATACTCAAGAGCGGAATAAACCAATTGGGAGATGGCCCCCACCGCCAGTCAGTTATCACAAGGACGAGGTAAACAGACCTCCGTTGTCAGTTGTCACAAGGACGAGGTAAACAGACCTCCGCTGTCAGTTGTCCAGATGGACGAGGTATAGCAGACCTCCGCTGCCACCGACTCGTTCTCAGTCATCGGTGAAAAGTGTGTGCACCACTTAATAGAAATAATCCATACTCAATACCAAGAATAACACTTTCCCATATTCCCATTAGATTTTTAACTGCACACGAGAGCAATACCAAAACACTCAGTCCTACAGAGTGCAGAGGCGTAAACCCTCAACAATTAATATCAATAGAAAGAATCCATCTCCAATAAGGCTGATCAAGCTCGACTCATGGTTGAAACATTACCCATTATCCAAAGGAAGAATTACCATTACCAGACATTTTCCTATATTCCCATCAGTCCCCCCACTAGATCATTAACTACACCAGAGCAATACCAAAACACTCAGTCCTACAGAGTGTAGAAGCGTAAACCCTAGGCAATTAATATCTAGTGAAACAACCAGATAGGAGAACCAATAACCAAGGAAGTTTCACATACAGGCTCAGTTAGTCTCATCAAGCTCAGTTAGTCACACAACAGTTTCATTTTGAAATCCTTTCAAGATCAGTTGGTGTTCCAAAACATTCCATAAAGTCCATCAGCAAAAGTATCGAGTACGAGAAATCGTACATCAATAGTATCTGAATACGAGAAATCGTACAAAACATTCCATAGTCCAAAACACATCAAGCTGAGTACGAGAAATCGTACCAAACATTCCATAAAGCCCAAAACACATCAAGCTGAGTACGAGAAATCGTACCTGGGTAGCGCTGTAGCAGTTCTAATCAACTTGCGCAAACAATCACAGTACTCTGAAGAATATTAAAGGTAGTCTATCATCAATCACTTGTAGCCTATGTTACGCTTTAATAAACTCCTTACTCTTATTTCAAAGTCTCAATTATCCTTTAAGCCCTCACTTAAATGTTATGTATAAACTTTGAGTTATCTGAGAACGTTGTATAGCCCAAGGTGGTAGATCAAGGAATGTATTCGATTAACATTTGCTAATTGTCCACTCCTATCCACTTTATCATACTTAACCACAATCCTCACATTCAAGACTTTTGAGACCTATATAACACAAATGTGTTTACATTATATAATTAAATCTAAGAATTCCAATAGTAATCTTAAGCTAAATACCTTTATTCTTAATTTAGAATAAACATTGTATTATGACCTATGATGGATTCGTCCCATAATACTATACTATTATTTCACAATGTAATGATTATGTATTTTATCAATATCTACTAGATAATCCATTGTGATTAAGTTTTCCCGTCCCCTTAACTTAATTAAGATCTACATCTTGTATATTGGAACCATAGTGTTGTAGACGCATTATATCATAACCTAATTGAGTTACTAACTCATTTATCTTACCCTTAGTCCAGATGACTTCAACTACAACCATCTAAAAATCTTGTCACAAGATGTTAAATTACTTTTCATCTTGAAATAACCATATTATAATTAACTTAGACTTATCGAACTCTTACATTTAGTATCCACAAGGTATATTATTTACTTCATCATAACTTTATAATAAGGTGTTTAAATATAACCTTTATGTATCCTTACTTACCTTTAATCTCCTAAATATTTTATTTTACACCCATTCACTCTATAGACTATGTATAATCCTTTTGTACTAACTTCAATAAACTTAAGCCTTAAATATGTTTTAAATTATTTTACAAAGCCTAAGGTTTCAAAGGAATAACTTAATAAATTAATTCCCTTTATTGTATTTAGGATGGACAATATATCTACATAGAGTAGAATGTATCAAAGAATTAAATTCTGGTTCGTAAGCGAAATTGTTAATTATATGAAAATTCTCATATCTTATATTCAAATAACCTATCATTAATTCCAATTACCGTAAAGTATATCAATATATATCTGATGTAACTTAGTTTTATCTAACAAAAGTTTCAAAGGTTTTAAGTATCAAATTCCTATTTATAAACCTTCTATAAATTCTAACTACTAAATACCTCACTTAATTGTAAACTCACATCCTAAGTATTGGTAATAAATGTATTTCATATGGCTTATCTAATGCCAGGAAACTTACGGATTATTATTTTAGATAAATTTCCAAATCATAGTTTTAATATAGTTTTATATCATAACCCTTTTAATGATTTTATCTTAAAACATTAAGTTATATTCCAATACCATAATGTTAAGAATGATTAAATCTTGACTTTCTAATCCACCTCACATTTAGAGATGTAAAAGTATTTTAAAGATTTACTTTATTATTGTTTATATATTAAGAACATTTAGATGTAAAAGTATTACATTTATTCATTAATTATATAGTAAGTTCTATTTGTGTAAAATCTAATTACAAATATTCCTAAGTCCCAACATATTAATTACCGAACCAAATTATAGATTTACATTGTGGTCATTGACTAAATATATACTTGTATTTTAATACTATTCATATAAATCTTAGAAATTCAAGGGTAACTCAAAACTCAATTCCATAATCATAATTAATAACACCTCATATAATATTCTTTTATTAGTATCATGCAGAGGTTTAGTTTAACTCATAATTCCTTCATATTATATTTTCTATAAGGTATTTTATTCCTTTTATTACTCATTTATTTTATGTATATTTATTAGGATTAATTCAAGACATCCTTTATTTAGTTTTATTGCATTCAATTATTAAATTAACCTTTACACATATCTATATCCAAAATATGGTTTATAAATAAAATATTTCCCTTAGTTTCAATTAAGCATATTAACTACTATATTATATAATTAATGTAAATGTAGATTAATTTTTGTTCCTTGATTTACTTTAAGTTACCTCTTAATTCCCTTTTATAAATGCGTAAATATATATATATATTTTATTCCTTAGTTATTAAAATATTAATTCCCATATAATATAGTAAATAAATGTAGGATAACTAAATTCCTTAATTTATATAAGTTTCCACTTAAGTAAGTATATATACATATATGTAAATAATTTCACTTCTCTTAAAAGCTAATACAAAAACATTTATAAACTTACTGTTATAAAAATGTTAATTTAGTTCCCTTTATTTTCCCAGCTTAAAAGTTAATTAGCAAACCATACTTTAATTTTTGGTTACATAAAAACCTTATATTATAGGTTATTCTTATGAAAAACTCACAAACACAATTTTTAAACCTTTTACCATTGCCAAAAAATTCCCAAATTTAATATACAGTAACTATAACATTTTAGACATATAAAAATTTTTTATTTCATAAAAATATCTTTTAAATTTAGCGAAATAATTCTGGAAAACCCGTAACTTGCAAAATTCATAACTTATGTTTAAAAACTCCAAAACCATATTAATTTACATAAAAATAAACTAGATTAAATAAGGAATCTATGGTTAAAATTTCAGGTCAAAATACCTTCGGGAAGGCCATTAAATAAAATCAACAAGTTAGAGCTATTTACTGGAATTTATAAAAACTTAATCTAAAACGTTTTAATCTCAGCCGTCCAAATCTCTTAACTAAGATCCGACGGACCCTGAACGACGAGTTCTTCGGTGATTTACACTATGGACTCGAGTACTAATTCGCGATTTTCTCCCCAATCTATACAGAACGAATCGAATGATTCTTTGTTTCTATAGTTTCGTAATCAAAATTTCGGTTCTATTGTACCGGTTTCCCAATTATAAAGGCAGTATATATCTAGATTCGAAATCGATTCGAGAGTTAGGGTTTATTTCGGTACAGAATTGAAATCGAATGAAATTCATACAAATTCTCCTAACCTAACACGAAATTGACTAAATTGGCACATGGATTAGGTCGAAAACATGACTAATAACGACAATAACGGAGCAATTTGGTCGAGACTCACCGGATTGTGCGAATTGTGCGAATTCCAATTCGGAAAACTGGGAAAAACTCGAACTTTAACCAGTTCGTGGTGCCAACTTTGAGGATCTATAACTAGCAGTACAAATCGAGTTAGGTTATGAGTAAGAGCTCATTGGAAAGAACAAACTTAGATCTACATATTGATAGCAAGAACTAAACCTAACTCGAACCACACAGAAAGAAATTGAAGTCGCAAAACACGAGTTTACCTCTCTGTTTCGATGTTATTTTATGTGCTGGCGAGACCGAAACTTTATACCTCTATATCTCCCAACTGGTTACGAATCAGACTTGGGCATAAACACGAAAATTGTAGAGGGATTAGATATCTTTACAACGAGCTAAAGAAATCGAATTTTGGTTGAGTAACGAAGAAGTTATGATCAACGCAAGTTACCTGAAAACAAAGAGAATCTGGAATTCTGGAAACACGTTTCGCAAGGTGGCTACTTTGACTCGATTTTCCGGTTGATTCAGAAGGAGTTAGGGTTTTTATGAGTTATAGTTGTTTAGAGGGAATGTAGGAGAAGACAACAAAGAAGACGACATTGAAAAATATGGAAAGATGAAGAAGTTATGGCCGTCTAAAGTTAGGTCAAAACACTGGAATCGGTTACCGAAATTCAGGGAAAGAATCGGCTAAGTGTGGCGACCCATTACAGAGTGACACGTGGCATCTCTTAAAATTTTGATTCAAAACTTCAATCTAGCATAACTTTGGCTAGGATGATCCGTTTTTGACGTTCTTTTTATCGATCTTCATGGTTTTCCATAACCTATTTATTGGTATAGGTTTCATGACCTGGTTTGACCATTCTCAAAAAGTCAACTCTAGCAAGGCTTAATAAGCTTTAAGGTTTCTAGAATTTTATATTGACTTTTATGTTTCAAAACAATGTTCCAACACTTCCTAAAATCTTTTTAATATATTTGGAGTGTTTAGAAATTTTCCCAAGATTTATTGGCTTATAAATCTTATTATTAAATTCATAATACTATATAATAATGTATAATAATTAGGGTTAAATAGGAGAAAACCCCTAAATAAATATCACAATTCCATATAATAATTTAATACTTAATAGTATTATTAAAGGTTTAATAAAAGAAATCCCCTAAATTAATTTAAATTAATTTAGGGGTATTTCAGTATATCCCCCTTAAAAGAAACTTCGCCTCGAAGTTTAAAAATCAACTAATAGGCACTCACACCGCTTCGGGTGTGCTGAGACAATAATAATTCCAATGAAATTCCATACCAAACCAATCCTTTATTTCCATCCATTTCCATAACAACATTCCACTCGAGATTTACTCAAACTCAAAACGAACCAAGATATACCAAGACATAGCATGATGAAAATCCAAAAGTCACATACTGAGTCATAATGTAAAAAGCCTAGCACATACAAACACCTCTCATTCTGCTAATACTGTTCTCCTTTTACTAACAATGCAACGAGGCATAATGCAGATGAGATAACGAAGGAGGAGTATGTCAGCATATCCCCCTTAAAAGAGCTAAGGTACGCCCTCGTACCGCTACTAACGACACATTCAAAGAATTCAACACCTTATTAACCAGCTTTGTTGTGAATTTACTGCACTGTTGATTTTATCTATAATCGTTACATATATCTGTATCTCTTGATTGTTATGTAATTGTATTTCCTTGGTGGTTATAAAATTTTATCTTATGATTATTATCCATTCATTTAATGACTGATACGAATTATATGTCCATATATGATCATTTATCATATCAATTATATTACCAAGCTATAAACCAGGTGTAACGTACTTGAGTAGTTTAACATAATATTCCCGATCATTTAATAATCCTCCATAATATTCCAAAATTATCTTCAGAGGTTTATTAGTCAACCATATGTTAAAACTCTATAAGATAAATATTTCCTATGACTTTTCAAGTTTCAATTGTTTTTTTTAATTAACTATCGTATTTTAGACGATTCATTCAGTGTTTACTTTATAAAATTTACTTATTATATAGCTTCACTCAAGGCAGAATTTTAGGAAGTTCTTCCAAAATCTGATTCCTTTATCTTAAAATTTATATATTATATATTTTTTTAAGGTAGGGACTCTATATAAAATTTTAAGTCAAGTGAGCTAGTCTAATGAAAACTCACTCACTCTTGGTAATTATTTTCTTAAGGTTTGTTCTATGTAAGTATTCTCCTGATTATTAAATCTTAGTACCCCCTTAGACAATGGTGGCTTTTGTAAATATCACTCTTAGTGTGACTTCTAAGATTTTATCTATGTATAAGGTTAAACTTCTAAATAAACATGAGGATTTCCAAATCTTTAAGTAATTCTCAATTTCTCACTAGATGCTCAATATTCCGAGTATTTAAGGATCAATGGTATTTAGTTTAGTGTTACTCTTCTCTTCACTTAATATTTAAGTAACTTCCTTTAATGGTTTTTATATTCAACAAGGGGTAGATGTTCTACCTTGAAGTACCCAAATTTTAAATTCCCTTCCTCCATATATAGGTATTTTTCACCAAAGATTTAACTCAATAAATCCTTTACATGTATGAATTTAATACTGGATATTAAGATATAAATTTTGAATTGTTCATTGTGGCTAGCAATGAAATATGCCTAGCTCAAGATTTCATGGCGGTAACGTCTTACCACCAATCCTCCTCAAGTTCAACATAATGCATCACTTCCATGAAAGATTATTTCCGGTCAGATGACAAGGCTTGTCTATCCCCTAAACTTCCAGCAGTGGGTGTGCACCCCCACTACTTTTGGCCTAGGAGTTCGTCGCACCAGGAACTTCCCGTAGAGTGTTAGGTTTATGTGTTTTCCTTCTAAAGTTAACATAGAGTTTTAATGTGTTTTACAAGTTCAGATGTTGATCTTTTCTAATACACTACTAGTTCTTGTTAGCTTAATAATTTTCTAGACTTAAGATTTATCTTAAACATTATCTTTAGGTAATAAATTGATACCAAGTAGTTCATGAGATTTATTTTCAAACTTTAAAGGAGTTGAAGTACTTTCACATAATATCAATACTAATTTAGTTATGTAAAGTTCTATTTGTATACTGTTTTCAACCAAAAGTATTCTTTAAAATTCTAGCAATTTGTGTACTAGCTTTTAAAGGATTGCATTTTTAGCAATGTATTCTCCATGAGTATGCTTTTGAAAAAATAGCTTAATATTTGGTTTATCTCAACCAAAATCTTATCGTACTTAATATAGGATGTTCCAAACTTATATATATATATATTTTCTGTAGTTTATTGTTGGAACGGTATAACAACACATCACACTCAACAGACATTCACAAAAGGAAAGTGTGTAAAGGAATCATTCACAATTCCAAAAAGGGTTAGGAGTCGTGCCTTACTGGAGTCCTCACTTCCCAATTCTACCCCAGTTCCCCAGTTTTAAGTGCACCTATAATCTAAGTATTTCACTCGGCTTGTTTTCTCGGGTTCAGAGCATAACTACGCTCTGATACCACTTTCTGTAACACCCCTATAATAATAAAACAACAACGGAAAATAAACTAAAGGTGCTACAGACCATCGGGCTCCAAACACCCGGTACCAACCTCACCAATTACAACCTTTACAATTAACTAAGTTACGGTCTGAACTTTGAGAAAACTTAACATAAACATAACAACAATAAAACACATTCGCTCTCCATAGACCTAATCCCATCCCAATCACTCATGCTCGTCGTGGCCACCTGTAAGTCAATTTGTACCTGCAAGATGAAACCAAGCAGCCCACCCCGAGAGGGGTGAGTCAGTTCCCTGGAATGGAACTGGTACAATTCTCCAAAAATAAACTTATAAAACATAACTCTTCAAAATAAACAGTAACATGAAAACAAACTCTTAAAAGTAAAACAGAGATAAAGCACTTCAAAACAATCAAGTTAAAGAGAAAAGAAAACAAGACAAAGATAGAGATAAAGAACTTCCAAACCAAGTCATCCACTTAAGTAGTCACACCACATAGTTAGTAAGCATCCATTGTTGATGTTAGAACCAATTCTGGTTAAGAAGAGAAAGACTTAAGTAGTCACAAAGGACTAGAAGTGACATTAATATCCATAACCCGTGGTAGACAGTTTATGTCTCCACCATTTCAGAAGATGATTCCCATAGACAAAATATACTCAAGAGTGGAATAAACCAATTGGGAGAGATGGCCCCCACCGCCAGTCAGTTGTCACAAGGACGAGGTAAACAGACCTCCGTTGTCAGTTGTCACAAGGACGAGGTAAACAGACCTCCGCTGTCAGTTGTCCAGATGGACGAGGTATAGCAGACCTCCGCTGCCACCGACCCATTCTCAGTCATCGGTGAAAAGTGTGTGCACCACTTAATAGAAATAATCCATACTCAATACCAAGAATAACACTTTCCCATATTCCCATTAGATTTTTAACTGCACGAGAGCAATACCAAAACACTCAGTCCTACAGAGTGCAGAGGCGTAAACCCTCAACAATTAATATCCAATAGAAAGAATCCATCTCCAATAAGGCTGATCAAACTCGACTCATGGTTGAAACATTACCCATTATCCAAAGGAAGAATTACCATTACCAGACATTTTCCTATATTCCCAGTCACCCCACTAGATCATTAACTGCACCAGAGCAATACCAAAACACTCAGTCCTACAGAGTGCAGAAGCGTAAACCCTAGGCAGTTAATATCTAGTGAAACCACCAGATAGGAGGAGCCAATAACCAAGGAAGTTTCACATACAGGCTCAGTTAGTCACATCAAGCTCAGTTAGTCACACAACAGTTTCATTTTGAAATCCTTTCAAGATCAGTTGGTGTTCCAAAACATTCCCTAAAGTCCATCAGCAAAAGTATCGAGTACGAGAAATCGTACATCAATAGTATCTGAATACGAGAAATCGTACAAAACATTCCATAGTCCAAAACACGTCAAGCTGAGTACGAGAAATCGTACCAAACATTCCATAAAGCCCAAAACACATCAAGCTGAGTACGAGAAATCGTACCTGGGTAGCGCTGTAGCAGTTCTAATCAACTTGCACAAACAATCAACAGTACTCTGAAGAATATTAAAGGTAGTCTATCATCAATCACTTGTAGCCTATGTTACGCTTTAATAAACTCCTTACTCTTATTTCAAAGTCTCAATTATCCTTTAAGCCCTCACTTAAATGTTATGTATAAACTTTGAGTTATCTGAGAACGTTGTATAGCCCAAGGTGGTAAGATCAAGGAATGTATTCGATTAACATTTGCTAATTGTCCACTCCTATCCACTTTATTCATACTTAACCACAATCCTCACATTCAAGACTTTTGAGACCTATATAACACAAATGTGTTTACATTATATAATTAAATCTAAGAATTCCAATAGTATTCTTAAGCTAAATACCTTTATTCTTAATTTAGAATAAACATTGTATTCACCATGGCGGCGGAGGCGAGCTCTGCAGTCTCGCCTTGGATGAAGAGGCGTGCGCTCCCAACTCGCCCCAGCCGAAGACACGAGCATGATAGCCTGCGGCTCGTTGGCCGGTGCTTTCTTTTTCTTTCAAGGCATGATAGCCTGCGGCTCGTTGGCCGGTGCTTACTTTCAAGGCATGACCTATGATGGATTCATCCCATAATACTATACTATTATTTCACAATGTATTGATTATGTATTTTATCAATATCTACTAGATAATCCATTGTGATTAAGTTTTCCCCTTAACTTAATTAAGATCTACATCTTGTATATTGGAACCATAGTGTTGTAGACGCATTATATCATAACCTAATTGAGTTACTAACTCATTTATCTTACCCTTAGTCCAAAATGACTTCAACTACAACCATCTAAAAATCTTGTCACAAGATGTTAAATTACTTTTCATCTTGAAATAACCATATTATAATTAACTTAGACTTATCGAACTCTTACATTTAGTATCCACAAGGTATATTATTTACTTTATCATAACTTTGTAATAAGGTGTTTAAATATAACCTTATATGTATCCTTACTTACCTTTAATCTCCTAAATATTTTATTTTTACACCCATTCACTCTATAGACTATGTATAATCCTTTTGTACCAAACTTCAATAAACTTAAGCCTTAAATATGTTTTAAATTATTTTACAAAGCCTAAGGTTTCAAAGGAATAACTTAATAAATTAATTCCCTTTATTGTATTTAGGATGGACAATATATCTACATAGAGTAGAATGTATCAAAGAATTAAATTCTGGTTCGTAAGCGAAATTGTTAATTATATGAAAATTCTCATATCTTATATTCAAATAACCTATCATTAATTCCAATTACCGTAAAGTATATCAATATAATATCTGATGTAACTTAGTTTTATCTAACAAAAGGTTCAAAGGTTTTAAGTATCAAATTCCTATTTATAAACCTTCTATAAATTCTAACTACTAAATACCTCACTTAATTGTAAACTCACATCCTAAGTATTGGTAATAAATGTTATAAATGTATTTCATATGGCTTATCTAATGCCAGGAAACTTAAGGATTATTATTTAGATAAATTTCCAAATCATAGTTTAATAGTTTTATATCATAACCCTTTTAATGATTTTATCTTAAAACATTAAGTTATATTCCAATACCATAAATGTTAAGAAATGATTAAATCTAGACTTACTAATCCACCTCACATTTAGATGTAAAAGTATTTTATTTACTTTATTATTGTTTATATATTAAGAACATTTAGATGTAAAAGTATTACATTTATTCATTAATTATATAGTAAGTTCTATTTGTGTAAAATCTAATTACAAATATTCCTAAGTCCCAACTTATTAATTACCTAACCAAATTATAGATTTACATTGTGGTCATTGACTAAATATACATGTATTTTAATACTGTTCATATAAATCTTAGAAATTCAAGGGTAACTCAAAACTCAATTCCATAATCATAAATTAATAACACCTCATATAATATTCTTTTATTAGTATCATGCAGAGGTTTAGTTTAACTCATAATTCCTTCATATTATATTTTCTATAAGGTATTTTATTCCTTTTATTTACTCATTTATTTTATGTGTATTTATTAGGATTAATTCAAGACATCCTTTATTTAGTTTTATTGCATTCAATTATTTAAATTAACCTTTACACATATCTATATCCAAAATATGGTTTATAAATAAAATATTTCCCTTAGTTTCAATTAAGCATATTAACTACTATATTATATAATTAATGTAAATGTAGATTAATTTAGTTCCTTGATTTACTTTAAGTTACCTCTTAATTCCCTTTTATAAATGCGTAAAAATATATATATATTTATTCCTTAGTTAATTAAAATATTAACTCCCATATAATATAGTAAATAAAATGTAGGATAACTAAATTCCTTAATTTATATAAGTTTCCACTTAAGTAAGTATATATACATATATGTAAATAATTTCACTTCTCTTAAAAGCTAATACAAAAACATTTATAAACTTACTGTTATAAAAATGTTAATTTAGTTCCCTTTATTTTCCCCAGCTTAAAAGTTAATTAACAAACCATACTTTAATTTTTGGTTACATTAAAAACCTTATATAGGTTATTCTTATGAAAAACTCACAAACACAATTTTTAAAACCTTTTACCATTGCCCAAAAATTCCCAAATTTAATATACAGTAACTATAACATTTTAGACATATTATAAAATTTTTATTTCATAAAAATATCTTTTAAATTTAGCGAAATAATTCTGGAAAACCCGTAACTTGCAAAAATCATAAGTTATTTTTAAAAACTCCAAAACCATATTAATTTACATCAAAATAAACTAAATTAAATAAGGAATCTATGGTTAACATTTCAGGTCAAAATACCTTCGGGAAGGCCATTAAATAAAATCAACAAGTTAGAGCTATTTACTGGAATTTATAAAAACTTAATCTAAAACGTTTTAATCTCAGCCGTCCATGTAACACCCCTACAACGCCCCTACCAACTACCACAATCGCAGCGGAAATAACTAACCAAACAATAACTAAACGCTTTGGTGTTACAACGCCGTTAACCACCCACGTGGTTAACTAGGCAGAATAAATACAAGTGTATCGGTCTGATGATCAGACTCCCGGGCATAGAACCTATCATCCACATATATACATATAACCAACCATACCGAGTATTTAATTGACATCACCACTACCAACTGTAAACCTCCACCACCGCTTAACGAACGGTACCAAAATGTAATGCCTCGGGAGCACAGGCGCTTCCCGGGCTCAACAACCAAAACAACCAAAAGTATATCATCGACCTAGGATCTAGAGCCACTCCGCTTCTTCGATCCTCATCCTGCAATAAAATATGGAGCCCCCGAGGGGGTCAGCAACCTTTGCTGGTATGGTTAACGCGCAGCCCATCGGCTACCGGGATACGCGCAACCAATTGTCATGATAACATGGCATTTATTTTAAAACATCCAACATATATATATATATACCATAGCATAGCAAGGGAATTTGCATAGCACCACATCAGTACATAACACCATAAAAATCGGTTCTCACAAGGAACCTTCCACCATAGTTAGTATACACGTGAGCCTAGAGATTATTTCCAATCCCATGTTAAGCTCGTTACCAACCTCGTTACCGTCCAGTTATATAGAACGGTTAACTTATACCCAAGGTGTGTCGGATATAGTAATCCCAAGCACACCGAAATAACATACGTATGCCCCTGTGGCCCGACGTGAGTCAGTAACTAGCTTTGGATAAGCTAAGGGAAGGTAGAAACCAAATTGGAATACCACCTATACATACACCAAGAGAGCCGAACCGGATATGATATCGACTCCCGTCCATCACACGCGTGGCCGGAACAACCGGACTCCTCACTCCCCCCGATTAGCACTTGTTAGTGATCACACAATATTTTGTTAAGTCACATACAAGCAAATATTTAGGTCTTGTTAGACAACCAAGGGAAAGGAGTCACAACCTTACAACATCTTAATGTATAACAACTGTAAACTCTTTTCATGCCTTGATCTTATAAGGTCGTAACACACAGAAAAGCAAACAACACCCAAGCCGGTGTAAACCGGTAGACAACAGACTGCAAGAAAACCATACCTTGGTCCTTGCCTCGATTGGTTTCCTCCGTAGGTCACTCCTATACATAATTAATAACGTCGGTTAATTATTTATTCAATTCAAACTTGTTAAGTATTTAACATGATTGTATGACATGTTTTAATGTCTATCTTACCCTAGGTTACCTTCACTACACTCCCTAGGGTTTACTACATAAGTCACATTCTTTCCTGTTTTTTTTTTTTAAAAAAAAAAAAAAAATTTTGGTATGTCCGACCCACCGTCCGACCCACAACTGGGTCGGACCCTTCCAGTGGTTTTCGGGTCTGAAGAACCTTACCATGTCCGACCCATGTCCGACCCAACCTTATGGGTCGGACCATTCCAGAGGCATGTCCGACCCACGTCCGACTCACTAGACTG
This sequence comes from Limonium bicolor, assembly GCA_023374045.1. Lineage (NCBI taxonomy): Eukaryota > Viridiplantae > Streptophyta > Magnoliopsida > Caryophyllales > Plumbaginaceae > Limonium > Limonium bicolor. The sequence goes on from CM041782.1 coordinate 287,597,843, forward strand.
GGTCGGACCATTACAGAGAATTCCATCGACCTCAGAACATCCATGTCCGACCCATGTCCGACCCACCCTTCTGGGTCGGACCATTACAGAACATTTTACCGCCTTACAAAACAAGCCCGTCCGACCCATGTCCGACCCACCCTTCTGGGTCGGACCATTCCAGAACAATTTCCAGACGTCTAACAGAGGCTGTCCGACCCAAACTTGGGTCGGACCCCTGGGTCGGACGCCCTCTAAATTTACCCAAACTTTGTCAAATCTTCACCAAACTTTTCCTAAAGCCTCTTAATGTTTCCTAACAACATTTGGTAACCTTATATCCACATTCCACATCCATGAAACTCATTTTCTAAGTCCTTAAACCTTTACTTATTTCCTTGTGAAATTTCTTAACACTTATAACATTTTACACTAGGTTTCTAAATGGTGTTTCTCACCTATGATAACTACTATCCCAAAACGCTTTCTCCTCCTCTTAACTTCATCTCTTAAGCATTAATTCTCACAACTAACTCCTTTTATCATTCTTGAAATTCTTTTCCAAGTGTACACTTTCTCCTTATTTTACCAAAGTTTGCCTAAGTCTTTATCTAAGTCCAAAATGACTTTGGTACATACTAAAACCTCAAGCTCATGCCTAGGTCCTTGTTACACTCTAGAACACTTAAGACATTATATCTTCACTTGTAAAACACCTAGTCATTTCCTAACACCTCTAACTCACCAAACCTTATGTAAACACTTAGAACTTCTTGCTTCTTACCTAAATTTTGACATGGATTCCCCTAGAACATTACTAAGCCTAAACACTTTGTTTTCTCCATTAAACGCACAAGAACATCTAGAATCACCAAGAACACTCTCATATACCACTTCACCAAATTCACACTACATTTCAATATAGTGCATCATTTAAATTGCATGGCACTTAGGCCCTTAAAATGCATGGCTCTTAGGCCCTTAAGGTGCTTAACTCTTAAACACTGAATTTCCACAGTATATATGCCTTTGACCTGCAAATACACTCAACAACACATATGCCTTTTACTAAGCTCTTGGGAACACTTTACTAAGTCATTCTCCATTTGCTCTTTAGGTAGTTTTAATAAGCATTTATAAGCTCATTTCTCCTAAGGCATTAAACAACATTAGGTTAGTAGATTTACCTCTTTTCCAAACCACTTCTTTCTTGTTTCCTTACAAAACCGGTAAGGTATTTGTTTCCTTGTCAAGTTCTAAACAATATACAAACACCATAATGAGTATTCAAGCTTTAAGCTTCATCTCATTGTAAACCCTAATTTTACATTGTTTCAAAAACATTAATGTAGTTGTTTTACCTTGATCTTTGAAGAGAGTTTGAATATATATCAAGAGAGGACTCCACCTAGTCCATGAAGAGTTGAAATGAAGCTAGAACAAAGTCACACAAAGAGCTATATCAATGTGTATTTTCGGTCAAGGTATAAACATGGAGGAAACAGGATTTTTCTTTGAGATTCCTTACCTAGGAGCAAAGGAGATCAACAATATGTAAAAAGACAAGCTCAAGCTCCTTCAATGGTGGAACTCCATGGCACCGAAATGGGGCTCTTGAAGCTTTGAGAAGATGGAAATGAAGAGCTTGATGAGAGGAAGAGATTGGTGGTCTTAGAATTTGATTTGGACAAGTGAGCTTGATTTAGCAAGTGGTCAAAGCTAGAGTTTTAATGGTGGTGGTGGTATTACGGTGAGAGAACAGCAAGAAGGGAGGAAGATGGTGTTTGGAACCGTGGGAAATGAAGGAAGGAAAAGAGAGAATGAGATAAGATTGCTTTAAGGAGATATTTATGCTTATAAAGTAAAAAGTAGTTTTAATTAGTTCTCTTTACTTGTTTAACAAAATAACAAGTGAGTGGTGAGTCACCACACTTAAGAAACCGGCCCCCTTTATTAATATGAGGGTACTTTAGTCTTTGTTTGTCAATTTAATTACTTAATACAACATATGTTATAAACTAGCTTATAAAAAGCACTATTCACCAAAACAAGGCACTTAGAAGTGAAATTTTTGATTTCCCATTAATATAGCCACCCAAATGTGATACTATATAGTACACATATATATTTAAGAGTAATGATGGACATTTAGCCACTCAAAACTCATTTACAAGACAATTTTTCAAAAATGTGCTTTAAGGCTTCTTAAAGCACATTTTGTGTTTTAACTTGTTTTCAAGCTTGGTTTTCTTTGGTAATTGATTAAATATGTTCATTAGAATATAAATGAGGTCTTGGTAAGTTCATTAGGTCTTAACCAAGCTTATTCCAAGCTTAGAGCACATTTTAGCTCTTATTGACTTTAAAGCACATTTTGTGTTTTCTTTTGTTTAAATTGTTTACTAATGTTTCTAAGACTCTTTTTAGTCTTAATAAATCATGTTTTAATGTTTAACCAACATACCAAGGTTTGGGGTATTTCAATCTACCCCCCTTAAAAGAACTTTGTCCCCAAAGTTCATACTTCCCACATATCTTAATATTAGAACACGGGAAAAATCTTATAACACCACACTTCCAAAACATCATTACCAACACAACCATCATACTTACACCACAACGGACTCGAGGTCCTAACCACATAATACCATTCAGACACAACGGTCTGTAACATAACATAGACAATGTATACATATACATGTCGTACACAACCATAACCGAAACGGCTCTACCCCCCTTAAAAGGGGTACGCCCCGTACCCTATACATATAAACACTAAGAAGCAAACAATGACGGGTGCTTCGCCTTCATCTTATCTTCCAGCTCCCAAGTGGCCTCCTCAACGTCCTGGTTAGACCAGAGGACCTTCACCAGTCTCACAGACTTATGGCGAGTGTCTCGAGTCTTAGTATCCAGGATCCGTACGGGAGTCTCCACTGATCGCATGGTCGGCTCTAAGGTTAGCCTTTCCGGCTGAAGCACATGAGACGGATGAGACATATACTTCTTCAACTGGGACACATGAAATACATCATGTACCTTGCCCAGTTCGGCGGGTAAATCAAGTCTATAAGCTACCGGGCCGATCCGCTCCGTCACAACATAAGGCCCCACATATTTCGGGCTCAACTTGCCCTTCTGGCCAAAACGAAACACTCCCTTCATGGGGGATACCCTAAGAAATACCTGATCGCCTACAGCGAACTCCAGGTCACGTCTGCGCACATCAGCGTACGACTTCTGTCTATCCTGAGCTGCTTTCATGTTAGCCCGGATCTGGTGAACTTCTGCCTGAACTTGTTCCAGATACTCTGGTCCTATAATGACCGTCTCACTCGACTCATCCCAGCATAAAGGCGTGCGGCATGGTCTACCGTACAATGCCTGGAAGGGAGACATCTTGATCGAAGCATGGTAACTGTTGTTGTAACTAAACTCGATCAGATGTAACTTATCAATCCAGCTGGTCTGAAAGTCAAGTGCACATGCACGTAACATATCCTCAAGTGTCTGGATGGTGCGCTCACTCTGACCATCTGTCTGTGGGTGAAACGCTGTGCTAAATTTCAGTTCAGTACCTAGTGCCTCTCGTGTAGACTTCCAATATCTGGATAGGAATCTGGTATCTTTGTCAGATACAATCGTTTTCGGAACCCCATGATGTCTTATAATCTCTCTATCGAAGAGCTCTGCAAGCTTAGCCACTTTCCAGGTGTCCTTCATCGGTATGAATCGAGCCACCTTGGTCAGTCGGTCTACCACAACCCAAATCATATTCAGACCTCCCCTTGTAGGCGGAAGCCCCACCACGAAGTCCATAGATATGTCATGGAACTTCCACTCCGGCACTGGCATTGGCTGCACCATACCGCCAGGCCGTCGGTGCTCAAACTTGACCTTCTGACAAGTGAGACACCTTAACACATAGTCATTCACATCCTTTTTCATTCCAGTCCACCAAAAATATCTTTTCATACCTTTATACATCTTTGAAGCTCCGGGGAAAATCGAAGTCGTAGAACAATGGGATTCACTCAATATGCGCTCCTTCAGCTCAGCGCTACTCCACGGTATACACAACCGGCCATTAAGCCTAATCAGGTCATCATCGTGGAGTCTGAAGTCGTACTTCTGACCCTCGAATGTGCCATCAATAAGCTTCTGTCTAATCTCCACCATATACTGATCAGTCATCTGAGCACTCCGCACCTCTTCAACCAAGCCAGTATGAGAGACTAGCGAATGGAGAGAGTGTGCTCGGCGACTCAATGCGTCAGCTACCACGTTTGCCTTACCCTCCTTATACTGTAAATTGATGTCATAATCATTCAGGAACTCGACCCACCTTCTTTGCCTCATGTTCAACTCTTTCTGAGTGAACAAGTATTTCAAACTCTTATGGTCGGAATAGATTGTCACGCTTACCCCATACAAATGATGTCGCCATATCTTCAATGCGAAGACGATGGCACCCAATTCTAAGTCGTGGGTGGGGTAGTTCTCCTCATGTTTCTTCAGCTGTCGGGAGGCGTAAGCTACGACCTTCCCGTGTTGCATCAACACACAACCCATACCCCTGCCTGATGCGTCGCAATAGACCTCAAAACCATCTGGACCGTCTGGTAATGTCAGAGCATCCTTGAGACTCGTGAAAGCACTCTCACAGTCGACTGTCCACTCGAATGATGCATCCTTTTTCATCAAGGAAGTCATCGGCTTCGAGACACTGGAGAAGTCCTTCACAAACCTCCTATAATAACCTGCCAGACCGAGGAAGCTCCTGATGTCGGTAACTGTCTTCGGCCTAGGCCAGGTGCGCACTGCATCTATCTTCGCCGGATCAACAGCGATCCCGGCCTCAGAAATCACATGTCCAAGGAATGATACTTGGTTCAACCAAAATTCACACTTAGAAAATTTAGCATACAGCTGATTCTTCCTCAATGTTTGCAATACATCTCTCAGGTGGCTTTCATGCTCACCTCTCGATTTCGAATACACAAGTATGTCATCGATGAAGACTACCACTGATTTGTCCAACTGATCTTGGAACAAACGGTTCATTAAGTCCATGAACTTTGCTGGTGCATTTGACAAGCCAAACGGCATAACTGTGAACTCATAATGTCCATACCTAGTTCTGAAAGCTGTCTTTTCGATATCACTGTCACGGATGGCAATCTGATGGTATCCGGAGCGTAGATCTATCTTGGAGAATACTGATGCTCCCCTCAGCTGATCAAATAGATCGTCGATGCGTGGTAAAGGGTAACGGTTCTTCACCGTAACAGCATTCAGCTCCCGATAATCAATACACAGGCGGAGGCTACCGTCTTTCTTCTTCACGAAGAGGACCGGCGCTCCCCATGGTGAAACACTAGGGCGGATAAAGCCCTTGTCGAGTAGGTCTCTCAGCTGCTCCTTGAGCTCTGTCATCTCTGCTGGAGCCATACGATAAGGCGCTTTCGCAATGGGTCCGGTGCCCGGAACTAGATCGATCTCAAACTCAACCTCTCGTGCTGGCGGCATGCCCGGCAGTTCCTTAGGAAATACATCAGGAAACTCCGACACTACCGGCACATCTGGGCTAAACTCAGGGTCTCTCTCTATGTCCTGGACATAGCAGAGGTATACATCATTCCTCGTCGCAACTCACGATACATGGCCATGGCGGTGATGATCTGTGTCGAAGGCTCCCTGGGCCTCTGGCGGTATGATATAGTAACCCCAGATGGACTCCGAAGAAGCAGTCGATGCTCGGCACATAGGATTCTACCCTTGTACCGCTCCAACCAGTTCATCCCGACAATCACATCAAACCTAGTCCGTCGAACTCTATCAAGTCGATCGGAAACTCCTCATCCATGATTCGAACAACAGCATCTCGGTAGTAGCGGGTACACCTGATCCGCTCTTTCGACGGGAGAGTGACCACGAAGTCTGGCATCTCTTCACCGTCTAACCCCAGCCTCTTCGCAAATGATAGCGAACTGAATGTGTGTGAGGCTCCAGAGTCGAACAAGATCGATGCATCCACGCCATTCACTGGAAAGGTACCTGTGAGCCTCGATTTTAAACCCTATCCTATGTTGATTAAAGCTGATTAGGATCTAATCGGGTTTTAGGTCTACTTATAACCTAAGATTAATAACTATGTCATAAAACAACAATTATTAAAACCTAAGCTAGCTCACTGGGACCTATTATAGTCGCCACCTAATTTTAACCTAGATCAAATTAGGAAAGGAGAGTTCGGGTTCGGGGGCTTGATATACGACTTTATTAGGGTTCAATTACTTTCATTACCCTTCCTAGGTCGTTTTTCCTCTACTCAGTTTATTTACGGCTTATTACGAGTCGTTTCTAACCTAAGTGCGCGCTTCTGTTTTTTTTGTGTTTTTAGCATTTTTTGACAGAAAAATAAGTGAAATTGAAAGCTACCTAAACTAGGGTTTCGGAGGCAGAATTAGGTCAAATTTTGCTCACGTCCGTAGCCACGGACCCCATGTCCGAGACCACGGACCCCAGTTAACCTAAACTATACAGAAGAGTCGAAAATAAAGAAAAACAAAAGTTTGCGGGGTCCGGGGCCTCGGACAGGCTGTCCGAGGGCCCGGACATTATCAGAAAACCTAAACTTTGAATTTTTTTAAATCCCGCCGCCGTCCGTGGGTGTCCGTGGTCTCGGACAACGCGTCCGAGGTCCCGGACCATAGGTCCGAGGTCACGGACCACCCACGGACAGGGTTTTCAGAAGGTTCCCGAGAGTGTTTTGAGCTCAAATTTTATGGGTATGTAGCCTGGAAGATGTACAAGACGTTAGTGATTGAAAGCTTTCAATTTGAATTCGAATTAAGCACGAAACTTAGCAAACAAGTTATCTGACAGAGGCTTAAACAAAACAGCAATACAGAAGCCCACGAAGGTTAGTTTGAGCTCAAATTTCGAGGCAAGACAGATAATACCGTGGAGAATTAGGGAAGCTGAGTTTCTACCTGTTTTACCTTCGGATTCACAACGTTTCTTCACACCGGGATTCGTCAAGTGCTTCGTTGATGGTAGACCCGAAAGGACTTCGAACCAGGCTTCTGGTTGTTGGTTGTTCTTGCTGTTCTTCACGTTTTGGTGGTGTTTTTGTGGGGTTTTGATGATTATTGGTGCTTTGGGAGTTGGAAAACGTGTTTAGATGATGATTTCGGGGGATTTTCGGTATGATTTGGGTGGCCGGGTGTTGGAAAACGTGAGAGAGAGAGAGGAGGCTGCCTTTTCTGACTCTCTAGGGTTCTTGAGTATGTGAGGTTCTGATTTTATCCAAAAACCTATCCCTTTATATAGACTTTCTTAAAGATAAAGAAAATCTAGTAAAAGTAAGATTTTTCGATATTTTAACTAAGTAACTTCCCAAAGGAATTTGCTATGAAATTTTAACCACATGTCAAGAATGGATATTATGAATTTTCTGAGGTGGAAACGAATTTTTTAAATGCTGGAGCATTTTTAAATTGAATTTCTCGTCAGATTCAGTCAGAAATTGCTAGAAAATTATTGGAAATTCGAAAAATCAAAATTCCAACGCCATTATGCTTAAAATGTCATCCTCTATCATGGGTTAAAATATCAAAGCATTTCGAGCTGATTTGGGCACCCTTTAGAGGAGAGAGAAAGCCTATAGGAGAACTCAGAAGCCTTAAAAATTACGAAAACGCCCCTGACAATGACGAAACTGCTCCTCAGGCCCTAGAACACGCCGATCGGGCCGGAGTCTCTTACTGTTTGATGGAGATGGCTCTCACAACCTCGTAGACCTTAACCAGGGGGTCAAAATTTTGGGTATAACAGATTGCCCCCCGTCAACTGGACTTTGTAACGAATGTGAAAAGTCTGGTTGATGCTTGAGTGGTGCCCCAAAATTTTGGACTCCACAGAATCCTCCACGTTGTGTGAAACCGGGTTAACGATGCCCAGCAATTCGGAGGCGCTGACTACCTAAGCTACAAAGCATTGTCGAGCTTTTCTAAGGCGCTGACTACCTAAAGGTAATAATGAGGTAATGTCAGACTATTCTAAGGTGCCGACTACCTATAAGGATGATACGATGTCAAGCTATTCTAAGGCGTTGACTACCTAAAATGATGATATGCTGTCGAGCTATTCTAAGGCGCTGACTACCTAAAGTGATGAAAATGATGTCAAGCTATTCTAAGGCGTTGACTACCTGAAATGATGATATGTTGTCGAGCTATTCTAAGGCGCTGACCACCTAAAGTGATGAAAATGATGTCAAGCTATTCGAAGGCGTTGACTACCTAGAATGTGAAAACTGGATGCAAATGCAAGAATGCTGAAATGCTAATGATGCAAATGATGCTGATGCTGATGATAATGCCGATGGTGTTGATGATGCTGATGATGCTCGGATGCTTCAGGGGGACCGAAACCCGTGCTAATGCTCCTGGCTGGACCCAATGTGGACTTATTGCCATCGCCCCCCCAAGCCGGTGTGCAGGGATAACTCTTGGTAAAAACCCTGGGGACTTATTGCCTTTGCCCACCATTCGTTGATCCCAAAAATAAGTTGACATTGCAAAAGGAGGATTTATTGCCATCACCTCGCCAACTTTCTGTCGCCAGGTCTTGTGACGCGCCTGGATAATGCAACTAGGTCTTATGACGAGCCTATATGAATGAGATGAATGCAATGTGTTTGATGAGAGTGGGTAAGCTAAAAGGTAATGCTAGGTCTTACTACGAGCCTAAGGGAATGCAACTAGGTCTTATGACGAGCCTAAAGGGAGGTTCTAGGTCTTATGACGAGCCTAAAAGTGGGATCTAGGTCTTATGACGAGCCTAAAGGATGGTTCTAGGTCTTATGACGAGCCTAAAGGATGGTTCTAGGTCTTATGACAAGCCTAAAGGATGGTTCTAGGTCTTATGACGAGCCTAAAGGATGGTTCTAGGTCTTATGACGAGCCTAAAGGATGGTTCTAGGTCTTATGACGAGCCTAAAGGTTGGATCTAAGTGAAAGTGAGCCAAGTGTATGGTGGGTCCAAAAGGATGTAGAAGGATTAGGGTTTATGTCGAACCTAGAGAAGGTAGGGCTCAAGATGGGCCTGAGTGTGAAGGTAAGGCTCAAGGCGGGCCTGCGGGTGTTTGAGTGTGAAGGTAGGGCTTAGGACGGGCCTGCGGATGTTGAGTGTGAAGGTAGGGCTTAGGACGGGCCTGCGGATGTTTGAGTGTGAAGGTAGGGCTTAGGACGGGCCTGCGGATGTTTGAGTGTGAAGGTAGGGCTTAGGACGGGCCTGCGGATGTTTGAGTGTGAAGGTAGGGCTTAGGACGGGCCTGTGTGATATGAAGAGGGTTTGACCCTTTGGGTTTTGGATTTTTGGGACTCAATCGGTGTCTTTGTTGCAATTGTTGGGACCAACAATTGCCCCCAGTATTTTTCCTTAAGGCAATCCGAGTTTTTTAGGATTTTATGGCATTTGATCGGAACGATCGATTGCCCCCAGTATTTTCTTTGATTAACTGCACAAAACAAGTCTCACTCTCACAAGGTCAGGGTTTATCTTGATGTGGTGCTTTCTATCTACACTCAAAGTATTTGATGCTTGCGCTCGTACTCTCCTTTTGGGTCAAGACATCTCAACCATTGAATTTGACATTTGTTCGATTTACGCGTTCAACCTGTTACTTTCACGTGATTGGATACACAACTACTAAGTCGGAAGTCTTTTGAGCTTATAACATGGCTATGGGGTGTAATGAAAGACAATGGGACGATGGAGGAATGTTTAGGATATGTGGAGCTATAAGGGTGACCAAAGCTGCAACTTGCACCTTCTCTCGGACTTGCTTTCTTTGTCCTGAAGTCGTTCTGGCTACTTCGTGAAGACTTCGCTTGGAACTCTGGATTTTTGAATTGTTCCTTGCATCCTTTCTCCTTCTTCCAATTTTGGGTTCCTTCAAGGCTTTTCAGGTTTGCCTTTCTTTGGATTTCTTTCCTTTCGGGGTTCTTGTGTTTCCCGGTTTTGAACTTTGAGAGCTGTTTTGATGCTAGCTCATTTGGATCCTGTGTCACATTGGGACCATTTGCGGATCGCTTTGTCATGCTGGTAGCGGTTTCGCTTCTTTGGACTTGTGAAGTTGTTGTTCAAAAGTCGGGCTCCTTGCTTTCTTTGGTCACCGGGTCGGTTATTCATCATTGGCTAGCTTGTTTGTGGAGCTTGCAATATTGTGAAAGAGGTCATATATGAAAAGCTCAGCGGGGGTACCTAGGGTGTAATGTCAAGGTTCACAAGCTTTTTGGCTGTGTGGTGCTGTACCTAGGTGCTTCGTCATCCCTAATAGTTGTGTATCCGTTCCTTGTTACTTTTCATAGGTTTAGGCGTAAATTTACAAAATATCTCCTTCGATCGGAGTCATGCCGTTTACCCTACCTTTGAGTGTGATCTCTCTGGAGTCGTGTGAAAATGACACGCTCTTTCACTCTTGGTTTTACCGCTCAAGGCACTCTCGCGAAACGTTCACTCAGAGACTTGTTTGCACATTTAAACAAAAGAAATAGACATTATCATTCCTTAACTCAGATTGCCCCCAGTATTGTTGTGGGGTTTTTTGACAAGCCTTTTGAATACCCAAGTTATCCGTTGGAGGTGGCTGTATGTGTGGTGGTACGTGGTGATGAAGTCTTGCTGTTTTGGTGGAGTGATGTAGTGATGAAAGTAAAACATGGTAGTGGGATTCTTTCAGTGTACGGTGAAACTTTCTATTGAGAGGTGACAAGTGGTGGAAGCCGACAAGGTGGTGAGATATTCCCAAATCGAGAAAACTTCTAAAATAGTGATGTTGGGTTGTCTGATGCCAACATACTGAAGACTCGAGCTTTGGGCCGTCGGGACGCCATTGAGATGACCGTGATTGTCTTCCCTCCAAACTTCGAGTAGGCCCTGTAAAATGTTTGAACTAGGAATGCCTATGGGTTATGTAGGAGGTAACTGGGCCTGAGTCTTCTCCAAACTGAGAGTGAAGTACACAAGTTATAGTGATTCCTAGACTAGAACGGACAGGTAGGCCTGAATCCCTTAATCCAGAAATTGAGCAAACAAGCCGAAGGAAATTACATGGACTGTGAATGGGCCACTGGGCCGAGAGATAAGCCTTGAAGTCTAAGATTCGTTTGATGTTCTTGTTGGGCCTTGAAGCCGGAAACTGGAATGAATGAATTATGCAAACTATCTTGGATTCAAATGTTTTATGGGCCGAAATTCTGGATTGAGAGCGAAGCTCATGGGCCAAAACTATGAATTGGTCTATGGGCCTGGATGAAATGAGTCATGAGTGTGGTACTTGGGCCAGAATGACTGCTCAATATGTGAGCTAGAATTTGGGCCGAGTGATTTTGGTTGGGCCTAAAAGATGACACCTAGATCTAGGGTTTTGGGTTAGGGTCATGATAAGAAGTCTACCTGGACTAGAGTGGGCCCTTAGGCCAGAATGTGTTTGGGCCTGAAGTAAAGCACATGAGCCAGAATGCTCCCTAAATCACAAATGGGCCTAACTTTCATCGGGCCAGAGAAGATGGTTGCTAAGCCGAAAAAGTTTTTTTATTTTCAGGACTTGTGAGTTATTTCAGGTGGATTTCTTCTTTATGGGCCTAGGACTAATTGGATAATTCAAATTGGGCCAGGAGAGAAATCACCTAAGTCTAGGCTTTTGGGCCGAAACCCGAACGACTCACATGTTAAACCAAACAGGGCCTCTGGGCCGCAAACAAATAGAGCTGCCAATTCGGGTTGGGCTAGGTTGATGTAGGAGAAATTCCTATCAGTTTCTAGGCTGGGTAGTGGGCCGATCACACAAGCAAACAAGGCCCACACAGATTCAACATGTCCTCACTAGATGTTTAAATCAAACCAGGTATGGATCAATCCGGAGAGGTGCTTAGGGCGCGGGCCCAGGTCACCACAAAGGAATAAGGCTTGCACGCTATTCTCTTTGGGCTTCCCCACTTTTTCCACATCACCTGAAGGTGTGCGTCTACGGTCAGGTCTTTGACTGACCAAACAATGGGCTAGGTAAGGGTACTGCCAGGAAAATGTGGGGCTAAAGCCCAGGTATTAAGGGGTATGGTTAGACGACACCCTCCTCTTTTCCCACACTTATTCACATCACCTAAAAGGTGTGAGTCCTTGACAGGGGACCCTAGATGGGTCCCGGGGTGAAACTGGTTTGTGTGGACCCTCGCTCTCATATGATGCAAAAGGTGCATAAAATTGAAGTGCGCACAAAAGTAAATAAACAAAGTAATAAAGCCATAAATAAACATTTTCAAGTTAAGCCCTCTTTCTTAAAATTAAACAGGTTAAAATTTAAGAAGTTTGTCCCCAGCAGAGTCGCCAGTCTGTGAGCCTCGATTTTAAACCCTATCCTATGTTGATTAAAGCTGATTAGGATCTAATCGGGTTTTAGGTCCACTTATAACCTAAGATTAATAACTATGTCATAAAACAACAATTATTAAAACCTAAGCTAGCTCACTGGGACCTATTATGAGTCGCCACCTAATTTTAACCTAGATCAAATTAGGAAAGGAGAGTTCGGGTTCGGGGGCTTGATATACGACTTTATTAGGGTTCAATTACTTTCATTACCCTTCCTAGGTCGTTTTTCCTCTACTCAGTTTATTTACGGCTTATTACGAGTCGTTTCTAACCTAAGTGCGCGCTTCTGTTTTTTTTGTGTTTTTAGCATTTTTTGACAGAAAAATAAAGTGAAATTGAAAGCTACCTAAACTAGGGTTTCGGAGGCAGAATTAGGTCAAATTTTGCTCACGTCCGTAGCCACGGACCCCATGTCCGAGACCACGGACCCCAGTTAACCTAAACTATACAGAAGAGTCGAAAATAAAGAAAAACAAAAGTTTGCGGGGTCCGGGGCCTCGGACAGGCTGTCCGAGGGCCCGGACATTATCAGAAAACCTAAACTTTGAATTTTTTTTAAATCCCGCCGCCGTCCGTGGGTGTCCGTGGTCTCGGACAACGCGTCCGAGGTCCCGGACCATAGGTCCGAGGTCACGGACCACCCACGGACAGGGGTTTTCAGAAGGTTCCCGAGAGTGTTTTGAGCTCAAATTTTATGGGTATGTAGCCTGGAAGATGTACAAGACGTTAGTGATTGAAAGTTTTCAATTTGAATTGGAATTAAGCATGAAACTTAGCAAACAAGTTATCTGACAGAGGCTTAAACAAAACAGCAATACAGAAGCCCACGAAGGTTAGTTTGAGCTCAAATTTCGAGGCAAGATAGATAATACCGTGGAGAATTAGGGAAGCTGAGTTTCTACCTGTTTTACCTTCGGATTCACAACGTTTCTTCACACTGGGATTCGTCAAGTGCTTCGTTGATGGTAGACCCGAAAGGACTTCGAACCAGGCTTCTGGTTGTTGGTTGTTCTTGCTGTTCTTCACGTTTTGGTGGTGTTTTTGTGGGGTTTTGATGATTATTGGTGCTTTGGGAGTTGGAAAACGTGTTTAGATGATGATTTCGGGGGATTTTCGGTATGATTTGGGTGGGGGTGTTGGAAAACGTGAGAGAGAGAGAGGAGGCTGCCTTTTCTGACTCTCTAGGGTTCTTGAGTATGTGAGGTTCTGATTTTATCCAAAAACCTATCCCTTTATATAGACTTTCTTAAAGATAAAGAAAATCTAGTAAAAGTAAGATTTTTCGATATTTTAACTAAGTAACTTCCCAAAGGAATTTTGCTATGAAATTTTTACCACATGTCAAGAATGGATATTATGAATTTTCTGAGGTGGAAACGAATTTTTTAAATGCTGGAGCATTTTTAAATTGAATTTCTCGTCAGATTCAGTCAGAAATTGCTAGAAAATTATTGGAAATTCGAAAAATCAAAATTCCAACGCCATTATGCTTAAAATGTCATCCTCTATCATGGGTTAAAATATCAAAGCATTTCGAGCTGATTTGGGCACCCTTTGGAGGAGAGAGAAAGCCTATAGGAGAACTCAGAAGCCTTAAAAATTACGGAAACGCCCCTGACAATGACGAAACTGCTCCTCAGGCCCTAGAACACGCCGATCGGGCCGGAGTCTCTTACTGTTTGATGGAGATGGCTCTCACAACCTCGTAGACCTTAACCAGGGGGTCAAAATTTTGGGTATAACAGTACCGGTGATGATTGTGCCGCTCTTGCCGGCTTCTGCCTTATTGCAGACACTCAGTATACCTCCCGTTCCGAGTGCACAGCCTAATTCATTGGCAAACTAATAAGTACTGGGTAACAACACGGTTTATATGCTTCAAACAACTCCACTTTATTCATTAACACACTCTTTTTACAACATTCATTGGCTTATACTGTCGCCATGACTTACACTTACAACATCCTTAATACACACTGGTTTATCACATCACATAATTATACAAGGCTTAAAACTGTCTGAAGGTCAAATTCAAACGTCCGGGTTTCATGTGTGTGGCATTGATCACTGCCGACGGTGCGGTATTCAGTTTGATCTTTCTGATGCCATGGTATAGCATTCTTGATTGCCCACCCATGATTAATACATCTCCCGATTTCAACAGTAGCTTCTTTGCGAGGTCAGCACGCTTCTGCTCGCCATACACAAACACTGCGGTATCACCAATGGACCAAGACACCACGGGTACTCCCTTACTTAGAGACTCGGGTGACTCGTCCTTATCTTGGTGTAACCCTAACCGTCCACCTTTCTGGTAGAAGTTCACAATGCATAAGTCTGCTTCCACGTTCGGAATCGGTTCCGATTCAAGTTGCTGAGCAATTCCCACGGTGTGGTTAACAACCGCAAGGAACTCCTCAGGTATACCTGGTACAGTTGCTCCGTCTTCAGCTCGCACATCCTGATATGACTTGGTGTAGGGATTCCAGTCCTTACCCATGCACATCATCTTCAGCTTCATCTTCGAACCGCTCGGGTATTCGGGTGTGTAGAAACCTCCTGGTGCTGTTCCAAGTTCGTTGCAACGTCTGATGATGTGGATTTGTGCTTCCGGTGTCAGGTATCCACTTAAGAGTATCATACCTGGTTGGATAACCTGACATTGCTCCAGTGGGAATTCGGTGATGCTAATGGTGGTCTCTTCAGGGTTTGGTGTGGGCGGGATTGGATAACAGATATTGAAGGTTCCTAAGTTTCAAATTGTCTAATTTTAGGTGTTTTCCACATTATGTTCTAACTCTTTACTTATATGTTTATACCCTTAGACTTGCTAACACTCATGCATGAAATGCGATAAGCAGTCAATTATTTCACTCAACCGTTAAAGGCGGTACCTGGTCTAGAAGAGGATCCTGGTGCCTCAGACCGGTCCACCACATTCAGGGCGGCCTTGCCGGACCCCGTACCCTTCCCCTTCTGGGATTCAGTGTACTTCTTGTCAGAAGTCTGCTGAATGATCGCCTTCGGGCCTTCAGTGGTTGTGGTAGTATTACCCTTCCACTGCCCCTTTGGCTTATAGTTCCTGCTGTTGGGGTTCGTCCAACACTCAAATTCGCGGTGCCCCATCTTCTGGCAGTGACGACACCTCACATCATTCCCCTTGCAGTCTTTGCCGGGGTGGTCTCCGTTACACCACTTACAGTAAAAGTGGCGCTCCGGTCCAGAACCCGCGCTAGCTGCTACAACAACACACAATCAATACTCATTTTCCATCTTAACAACATACACCTCGACTAGATACACATGATTAAGTAATTACCCTTAGGCGGGTAAGAGCGTAGAGGCTTCGCCGCATACGCATACGTGAGCTTCAGTGGCTCATCAGCTGTGGTGGTCTGGGCTTGGCCCTTGTCACCCTGGTACTGACCCTTCTGGGGCTGAGGGTAGGATTTCTTCTTCTTTCCTCCCCCATACCCTTGCTGACTCTGGCCCTCGTTCGTGGCCTTGCGCTTGTGCGCATTCTCCTCGTCCCTCAGACGGACGGTAATTTCAACCTTAGCAGCGGCATGATAGCACTCCTGAATTTTAGGATGTCAGTCATGCCCCGCAAAAACAACTTACCAACTCACATAAACATTCACTCATGGTATAAATTGATTCTCAACGTGGTACTCTAATTACCTGCAAGGTAGTATACTCAGCTGGCCCCATCCCATAGCGGAGACGGTGGCTAAGACCATTGTAGAACCGGTTCACCAACACTCGGTTCGAATACCCAAGGTCTGGTAACAGGTGGATAAGGCCGGTGAACGCGGTGTAGTAGTCATCGACCGACATCTTATCCCCCTGCCTCAGACTATCCAGCTCGAGGCGCTTGGCCTCCTGCACATGTACAGGGTAATACTTGGCTCGCAGTAGAGCCGTGTACTCCCTCCAACCAAACTCAGGATCAGCCATCCTGTCCTCTTTCACCAACTTCCACCAACTCTGTGCCGTACCCTTCAAGTAGTAAGCGGCAAGACGGACCTTAGCTTCAGCAGGTACTGCCAAGGTCTCGTAGGCGGTCTCCAGTTCGGAGATGTACGCCTCCAGCTTTAGAGGATCAGTCTCCCCATTGAATGATGGCGGTCTCATATCAGCCAACGCCTTGACCCAATTGGTCTCTCGTGGCGGTGGTGGTGGTGGCTGAACTCCGGGCTGTTGCCCTTGCTGTATAGCAGCAACCAAATCGGGTACCAACTGGGCTACGGCGGCTGCAACTGCCTCAGCCATGGTCTGTGCCGTAGTATCATCGCCTTGGTCACCCATACCTCCAGTACTGCGCCCGCGGCCTCTACCTCGTGGTCTACCTGCCATCTGTATTCATATGAACATCTCATTAGCATTAAGCTTGCACACTTATCGGTCCAATGGTTATAGCATCTTCCCGACAACCCGGTAATTCCACACTTAGTTAGTGGTTAACCATTTCCAAATCTGTTCACTTAGGTATCTGTAGCTAGGTTTCCTAACTCGGTATATCCCTAAGCTCGATATTCTATTCATCAGAGCGATACTTCGCTCTGATACCACCTTTTGTAACACCCCTACAACGCCCCTACCAACTACCACAATCGCAGCGGAAATAACTAACCAAACAATAACTAAACGCTTTGGTGTTACAACGCCGTTAACCACCCACGTGGTTAACTAGGCAGAATAAATACAAGTGTATCGGTCTGATGATCAGACTCCCGAGCATAGAACCTATCATCCACATATATACATATAACCAACCATACCGAGTATTTAATTGACATCACCACTACCAACTGTAAACCTCCACCACCGCTTAACGAACGGTACCAAAATGTAATGCCTCGGGAGCACAGGCGCTTCCCGGGCTCAACAACCAAAACAACCAAAAGTATATCATCGACCTAGGATCTAGAGCCACTCCGCTTCTTCGATCCTCATCCTGCAATAAAATATGGTGCCCCCGAGGGGGTCAGCAACCTTTGCTGGTATGGTTAACGCGCAGCCAATCGGCTACCGGGATACGCGCAACCAATTGTCATGATAACATGGCATTCATTTTAAAACATCCAACATATATATATATACCATAGCATAGCAAGGGAATTTGCATAGCACCACATCAGTACATAACACCATAAAAATCGGTTCTCACAAGGAACCTTCCACCATAGTTAGTATACACGTGAGCCTAGAGATTATTTCCAATCCCATGTTCAGCTCGTTACCAACCTCGTTACCGTCCAGTTATATAGAACGGTTAACTTATACCCAAGGTGTGTCGGATATAGTAATCCCAAGCACACCGAAATAACATACGTATGCCCCTGTGGCCCGACGTGAGTCAGTAACTAGCTTTGGATAAGCTAAGGGAAGGTAGAAACCAAATTGGAATACCACCTATACATACACCAAGAGAGCCGAACCGGATATGATATCGACTCCCGTCCATCACACGCGTGGCCGGAACAACCGGACTCCTCACTCCCCCCGATTAGCACTTGTTAGTGATCACACAATATTTTGTTAAGTCACATACAAGCAAATATTTAGGTCTTGTTAGACAACCAAGGGAAAGGAGTCACAACCTTACAACATCTTAATGTATAACAACTGTAAACTCTTTTCATGCCTTGATCTTATAAGGTCGTAACACACAGAAAAGCAAACAACACCCAAGCCGGTGTAAACCGGTAGACAACAGATTGCAAGAAAACCATACCTTGGTCCTTGCCTCGATTGGTTTCCTCCGTAGGTCACTCCTACATAATTAATAACGTCGGTTAATTATTTATTCAATTCAAACTTGTTAAGTATTTAACATGATTGTATGACATGTTTTAATGTCTATCTTACCCTAGGTTACCTTCACTACACTCCCTAGGGTTTACTACATAAGTCACATTCTTTCCTGTTTTTTTTTTTTTTTTTTAATTTTTTGCTATGTCCGACCCACCGTCCGACCCACAACTGGGTCGGACCCTTCCAGTGGTTTTCGGGTCTGAAGAACCTTACCATGTCCGACCCAACCTTATGGGTCGGACCATTCCAGAGACATGTCCGACCCACGTCTGACTCACTAGACTGGGTCGGACCATTACAGAGAATTCCATCGACCTCAGAACATCCATGTCCGACCCATGTCCGACCCACCCTTCTGGGTCGGACCATTACAGAACATTTTACCGCCTTACAAAACAAGCCCGTCCGACCCATGTCCGACCCACCCTTCTGGGTCGGACCATTCCAGAACAATTTCCAGACGTCTAACAGAGGCTGTCCGACCCAAACTTGGGTCGGACCCCTGGGTCGGACGCCCTCTAAATTTACCCAAACTTTGTCAAATCTTCACCAAACTTTTCCTAAAGCCTCTTAATGTTTCCTAACAACATTTGGTAACCTTATATCCACATTCCACATCCATGAAACTCATTTTCTAAGTCCTTAAACCTTTACTTATTTCCTTGTGAAATTTCTTAACACTTATAACATTTTACACTAGGTTTCTAAATGGTGTTTCTCACTATGATAACTACTATCCCAAAACGCTTTCTCCTCCTCTTAACTTCATCTCTTAAGCATTAATTCTCACAACTAACTCCTTTTATCATTCTTGAAATTCTTTTCCAAGTGTACACTTTCTCCTTATTTACCAAAGTTTGCCTAAGTCTTTATCTAAGTCCAAAAGACTTTGGTACATACTAAAACCTCAAGCTCATGCCTAGGTCCTTGTTACACTCTAGAACACTTAAGACATTATATCTTCACTTGTAAAACACCTAGTCATTTCCTAACACCTCTAACTCACCAAACCTTATGTAAACACTTAGAACTTCTTGCTTCTTACCTAAATTTGACATGGATTCCCCTAGAACATTACTAAGCCTAAACACTTTGTTTTCTCCATTAAACGCACAAGAACATCTAGAATCACCAAGAACACTCTCATATACCACTTCACCAAATTCACACTACATTTCAATATAGTGCATCATTTAAATTGCATGGCACTTAGGCCCTTAAAATGCAGGGCTCTTAGGCCCTTAAGGTGCTTAACTCTTAACACTGAATTTCCACAGTATATATGCCTTTGACCTGCAAATACACTCAACAACACATATGCCTTTACTAAGCTCTTGGGAACACTTTACTAAGTCATTCTCCATTTGCTCTTTAGGTAGTTTAATAAGCATTTATAAGCTCATTTCTCCTAGGCATTAAACAACATTAGGTTAGTAGATTTACCTCTTTTCCAAACCACTTCTTTCTTGTTTCCTTAAAAACCGTAAGGTATTTGTTTCCTTGTCAAGTTCTAAACAATATACAAACACCATAATGAGTATTCAAGCTTTAAGCTTCATCTCATTGTAAACCCTAATTTTACATTGTTTCAAAAACATTAATGTAGTTGTTTTACCTTGATCTTTGAAAAGAGTTTGAATATATATCAAGAGAGGACTCCACCTAGTCCATGAAGAGTTGAAATGAAGCTAGAACAAAGTCACACAAAGAGCTATATCAATGTGTATTTTCGGTCAAGGTATAAACATGGAGGAAACATGATTTTTCTTTGAGATTCCTTACCTAGGAGCAAAGGAGATCAACAATATGTAAAAAGACAAGCTCAAGCTCCTTCAATGGTGGAACTCCATGGCACTGAAATGGGGCTCTTGAAGCTTTGAGAAGATGGAAATGAAGAGCTTGATGAGAGGAAGAGATTGGTGGTCTTAGAATTTGATTTGACAAGTGAGCTTGATTTAGCAAGTGGTCAAAGCTAGAATTTTAATGGTGGTGGTGGTATTACCGTGAGAGAACAGCAAGAAGGGAGGAAGATGGTGTTTGGAACCGTGGGAAATGAAGGAAGGAAAAGAGAGAATGAGATAAGATTGCTTTAAGGAGATATTTATGCTTATAAAGTAAAAAGTAGTTTTAATTAGTTCTCTTTACTTGTTTAACAAAATAACAAGTGAGTGGTGAGTCACCACACTTAAGAAACCGGCCCCCTTTATTAATATGAGGGTACTTTAGTCTTTGTTTGTCAATTTAATTACTTAATACAACATATGTTATAAACTAGCTTATAAAAAGCACTATTCACCAAAACAAGGCACTTAGAAGTGAAATTTTGATTTCCCATTAATATAGCCACCCAAATGTGATACTATATAGTACACATATATATTTAAGAGTAATGATGGACATTTAGCCACTCAAAACTCATTTACAAGACAATTTTCAAAAATGTGCTTTAAGGCTTTTAAAGCACATTTTGTGTTTAACTTGTTTTCAAGCTTGGTTTTCTTTGGTAATTGATTAAATATGTTCATTAGAATATAAATGAGGTCTTGGTAAGTTCATTAGGTCTTAACCAAGCTTATTCCAAGCTTAGAGCACATTTTAGCTCTTATTGACTTTAAAGCACATTTGTGTTTTCTTTTGTTTAAATTGTTTACTAATGTTTCTAAGACTCTTTTTAGTCTTAATAAATCATGTTTTAATGTTTAACCAACATACCAAGGTTTGGGGTATTTCAGTCCAAATCTCTTAACTAAGATCCGACGGACCCTGAACGACGAGTTCTTCAGTGATTCAACTATGGACTTCGAGTACTAATTCGCGATTTTCTCCTAATCTACAGAATGAAATCGAATGATTATTGTTTCTATAGTTTCGTAATCAAATTTCGGTTCTATTGGTACCGGTTTCCCCAATTATAATGCAGTATATATCAAGATTCGAAATCGATTCGAGAGTTAGGGTTTATTTCGGTACAGAATTGAAATCGAATGAAATTCATACAAATTCTCCTAACCTAATGATAAGTGTCAAAATGAGCATGTTTTATAGGTGTATTTCATGTTTAATATCAGCACTTTTCTTGCTCATTTCTCCACTTCGGTTAGTTTTCCTCTAGTTTAATACCCCGGATCTAAAAATGGTGATTAAATTACTCTAATAAAATTATTAAGGGCCTAATGGTGCCTAAAGAGTATTGGTAAAAAGAATAAAACCAAAAGAAAAGAGAAAACGCTTGAAAAGCGGAAAACGCTAAAATGCCCAATAAATGAAAATAAGAGATATATGATCTCGTAAGGGTCCGAGATGGATTCCTAAGGCTTAATTAGGCCTAATTAGTATACGGGAATGATTCCCGAAGAAAACGGATCCAAATAATGGATTAAAACGCTAATTAAGCATAAAAGCCTTTTTCGAGAAAACCCGAAAACGTGACTTTAAGTGGTCAAATGGACCCGTAAAAATTATAGTTGATTAAATAACTATAATTAAGTATTAATGGAAGCTTAATAACCAATAAAATTATTTAAACGAGAAAATTCCGAAAAAACGGGCCCGGTAAGTGAATAGTGACAAAACCGGGAGACGAGACGCGTTTAATTCGAAAAGACGAAAAACGACCCGGGCTATTATTTAATGTGGGCCGGTTTTAATTATAATGTGTACACCCATTAATAGCTTGCTAGCTATTAAGTAATAACAAGACAAATAAATAAATAAGTAAAGTAAATAGTATAAAGTAAAAAGTAAAATAAAGAACTCACCTCCTCACCTTCTATTCTCATTTCACGTATTGAATTGCTCCAGTGACTTGCAAACTTCTTCTTCTTCCTCTGTTAGTCGCGACACCAACAGCTCACAAGCCTCACCTTCTTCCTCCTCTAACTTTCTCATTTCTTCACCGAATCCCACAAAAAATACTACCGTTGGATTCGTATCGGCGAGGGCTACGTTTTCCACCCCTCAAAATCTTGATTCCTCCACCTTCACTTCCATGGATGTTGGAGCTTTTGAAGCTTTAAGAGCTGATTTTAACTCTCCTCCACCTCCTTAATGTCTTAAGGTAATAATAAGTAAGAGTTTTGGCCATTTCAAGCTTGTTCTTGTAATTTGGGAAATTTTCCCTCACGTTGAAAATTTCCTCCATTTCAGCCGATTTCACCTTGCTCCTGTGGGGTGTTGGAAACTCTTCCAATTGATTGCCAAGCACTCCTTTTGGACCTTCTAAGGTAATACCAAGGCTAAACATTGAAAACTAACTCCTTAAACTATTAGGTTATGTGGAAAAAAATTGGATTGATTTGTTGTTATGTGTGTGGTGGGATATGGTTGTAGCTTGCAATCCATAATCCTTTGTGTGGTGTGGAAAACAAGATGAGAAAGAGGGAATAAGAGAAAGAGGAAGAAGAGGGGTGAAAACCGAAATGAACAAGGTAAAGAGCTTACCTTGTGTTGACTTTATTTTCCTTGTGAAACTTATGTGGGTGATGTATAAACAACCTTGAACTTGAGTAGTAATGATACTACAATATTGTTAGTTGAATGAGAATGTTTTAATGTGGTTTAAGTGGGCAAATAAACCTAGGAAACTAAGCTAGTCATATGTGAGAACCATGGGAATTTGATGTGTTATTGGTGCCTAAACAAAACAGGGGTGAAGATTGTGTTTGTGAGTACATCTAGTGTGGTGAAAAGGCTTAGGAAAGCAAGTAGGTGCTGTCAAAATTTGCCTAGGAATGGATAAGTTTGGGTGTTTGATTATAAGGAAGAAACTAGGTGGTTTAAGAGGTTTAAGTGGTTGGTTAATGGCTTGAAAACCAAACTAAGAAGAAGAGTGTGTTAGTAGTGGAAATAATGTCATTGAGTGCTAGGAATGGCATTATTGTGTGGAGTATTGGATGGTTGAGACAATACCAAAATCTGTTACAAGTTAGAAGAACAAGAGAACCAATTATGATATTTAAGTGATTTTGGGCAAGAAATTGGGTAAGGGTTTAACCCATGATTTGAAGAGTTTTAGAGCATGTTTTAAGGTGATTAAACATGTGGAAAACTTGTGGAAAGTTTATGGAAAGATTAAGGGTGGTTTAAGGATTGATTTGGAGTGGAAAAAACAAGTTTGGAGCAGGTTTCAGCAGGGTCCGGGACTTGGTCCTTGGACAAAGTCCCGGACCACACTTAAAAAACGGTCGAGAGTTGCAGCACACCCCTGGTCCGGGACTATACTCCAGGACAAGGTCCCGGACCATAGTCTAAAATCAGCCGAGAGTTAGGAAAAACAATTGGTCCGGGACTTTAGGTAAGGACCAAGTCCCGGACCACCCCCAGAATCATGCCGTGAGTGTTTTAAAGGGTTTAAATGATGGGGGTTTGAATGTTAATGATGTTATAAGATGTTAAGGCCTAGTTTGGTGACATGTAAAGGCCCTAGGAAGTGTAAGAAAGTGTTAGAAGTGATTGAGAAGTGAGAACTCAAATCAACAAAAGTAAAACCGAGATAACGGGATAACGGGGTAAATACGGGAGTAGCATTTAATTATGTACCGTATGATCTTAGTATTAATAATAATGTTTGAAACATTATCAGAGAGTCGTGTGTGACCCGAGCATGGTGAGATGCCACGGTAAAGTAAAAACCCCGGTGAAAGGTATGATTTTCTCATGCCCCGTATGCTAACCGAGTTACTCTGATTTGTGTGTTTGTGTGCCGGCTTAATCAAGATTAAAGCATGAAAATAATCCCTTGTTTGATTATGCATGCGTTGTTGTATGTGAATGAGCTAACATACTTGTATGCCGGTGTGGTCTAACTTAGTGCATAGACCGACTCTTAGTGAGTACTGATTGACTAGAAACCCGTTGAACGGGTAGTCACATAACCAATGGTATTATGCAAACACACACAAGCTATCGATTAAAGTATAACGATAACACAAACATATGAACTCCCTAAAATGCGAGGAGATGTACGGGTTGAGTATATACCCGATAATGGTTAGAGAACCTCATTGAAAAACCACGAAATAAATATGAGTGGAGAGATAAATGACCTCCATCGAGAGGATTGAAGTTAGTCCAATAATGTAAACATATAAGAAAGGTAAAAGAGACCTAAGGGACTATGTGACTCCCTTGAGATACGGTCGACCTCTTATATGAGGATTTTACCCGGTATAAGAAAATATCCGAATGTACAAGCATATGATTGTGAGGGTAACACTTAAACCTAAGATTACCCGAATTTAAGTAAAGTTCCCAAAGTCATTAGAAACATCGAGAATGATGCTTCTAGACTAATATATATGATATTACTATAACTCCGAGAGAGGAGTGTATGGGAACGAGAGTAGTCCGAGAGTAGTCGGACCTAAGTAAAAGAGATAGGAACTAAGAGAGAGTTCCGTGAGCTAGTTGAACCTTCCCACCATGCTAGACCCAGAGTAGGGTCGAAACCGGGGAAGTAAGACTATGCTAGAGAGCCATGAGTTTTGGCTTAAGTATGTAATGAGAGTAACAAGCGTGACGTAGGAGACCTGTAGTGTCTCGAGAATCTACAAGAGCTTGAGTATGAATAACCCAAGAGAGTGGGTGAGATAACGAGTATAAATAACCCGAGAGAAATGGGTAAGTATAAGAATGAGTAGCCCAAGAGAATGGGTGTGTATACGAATAAGTAACCCGAAAGAGCGGGAGAGGTATTGAATAAGTAAACAAGGCATAGCGAGGAATAACCCTCAATGCCTAAGAGTAACCAGTTACCACTAACAACATTGTTATGTTAGTTAGGAATCGTGTTCCGTGATTGGATGTAGATTCCTTGTGTAATATACATATATATTGTATTGCCATGATGCATGTTGTTTGATTAAAATGAACTCCATGTATATCCGACCCAAAGTAGTCGGCGTACCGCGGTTAGCACGCGGTATATGCGAATTTCATGCGCAGCGTAAGCTGACCCCCTAGGGGGAACGTTTTTAGTGTGCAGGTACTTGAAGCCGACCACCGTTCGAGAGAGTAGGACGGGGACTGCTGTGAGCATGGGTAGTTAGTTTGTAATTACTTATGCGTTTGAATGAGGTGTAAGTCCGAGTATGTTATCGGCATCCGTATATTGTAGACTCGGTATAGTAGAGATATGAATTGAGTATTGTATTTGTATGAAGTACTCGGTTGTTCCAGTTCATCAGACCGTTACGGTATGTAAGAAAGGCCTGGTTAGCCACATGGGTGGCTAACGGCGTTGTTTCACCCCTCGTTGTAATTAGAGTTCCGCTGCGTGAGAAGGAGTAATTAGTAACAGTTTAAGAGGTAATGACGAGATTAACGGTTGGGGTGTTACAAAAATGGTATCAGAGCGAAGTATCGCTCTGATGACTGGAAATACCGAGCTTAGGTAATACCGAGTTAGGAATTAGAGACTTAGGGCTAAGGGTTGAGTGGTAGCGTGAGAGATGCGCTAGATAGGAACTTCCAGTATGATCTAGATACCTACAATACCATACCCACCCTCCACAACCCCCGTATTGAAAGCGTGGGGAAGAACGCCAGAGAGACGGGGAAACCCAATCTGGCAGTTATTTAATATTTCAATATGAACTAGAACCAGTCATGCGGTAGATCCCGAGAACCGGAAATCCCGGAGACGGATCCCGCTGGAACGACAATAACCGCACTTAATGGCGAGGGAACGAGACATCCTAATCCAAGGAGACCAGAATTTGTGGCAGCCTGGGGCGACATGCTTAGCAGTCGCGAGAACCTAGCTAGCCGAGCAGTAGCAAGAAGAAAGCACTAACCGTGCAAGAAGGCGGATTAATGAGAAGCAATGATAATAACAAAAACCGAGACACATGTCTACGGACCGCCATAGTTAACTAATACCAACATCGGTACACTAACCGACCAAGAATCTAGTCAAGAGTAGGTACACCCACCCTGCCACACCCAAAGAGATTGCAATACTTAGCGGATACAGCTTAGACAGCTATGAGCATAACTACGGGATATACCCGAATAGGACTACAGAAGTAGTACCCAATGTTCATAGGATCGCGATCCGGATCGTAGGATCGTACGATCCTACGATCCCACCTCATAAGTACGATTCGGATCGGTGCTAGACTCGGAATTTGGTAGGATCGTGGTAGGATCGGGTAGGATCGGTGGGATCGTTCAGAATCGCGATCCAGCACCGATCCCACCATTTTACATTTTACAACATACAAATATAAAAAAAACATAAAATGAGCTTTATCTTATTCACTGATATCACCTCACGTCCTCGTCTAATGACTTAAGTCGTATTTCCTAAATTATAACCCTAACTTATTCAATCTTCCTCTTCATTCAACCATAGCAGCTTCAATCCTCTTCATTCAACCACCAAAGTGAACATCAACTTCAATCCTCTTCATTTTACCCGCAAAGCGAAGTGGCACAGCAACTTCAATCCTCTTTGTTCAACTAGCAAAGAGAACAGCAACACAACAACTTTAATCCAAAATTGCACAACAGCACATCAGCTTCAAGCTTCCTTTTCATTCAACCAGAAACAGCAGTGAACAACAACACAACAACGAACAATTGGTTTCTTTTTCACAGCAGATTTTTTATCAAACTAAATGTTAATCAATATCTAGCATATTACAGTGGCATAATTGACCAGAATCAATTTGGCTACTATCTCATTATAATTTAGTGTTACTGTTATAGTTTAATGGTTCCGTTTTGTCTTTTGACTATCATGATGCAAAGACACTAGCGTTACAGCAGTGTATGTCAATCGTAGTGGCAAAATACTGGATTGAAATGCTTATTTTAAATCTCATAAAGCTAGTGGTTAGATAATAATTACTTAATTTGTTCTTATTATCTTCTAGTATAGAGCATGTTGTGGGACTTAAGTTTTGAAGCTGGCAAGCAAGAATGTCGAATTCTGGTTGGAGCTGGACCTAGAGGTTGTTTTGTAGGCAGAAAAAAAAAATTGCTCATAGTAATAGATCAGATCCAGGATGGGAACAAGGTATTGAGGTTGATCGTGCTACTGAAAAAGTAAAGTGCATGTACATGTATTGCAACATTGTGTGTAGGGGGTATCTATAGGTGAAAAGCTAGAAACATCATATTGTTGGCCCCAACATAGATGTTGAATCATGTTTGACAGTCCCAGCTGATTGATATTTATCAGATCTAACATTTTTTTTGTTTAAGAACTGAATTATGGGATTTGTGATTTCACACGCTAATATTTTGATGTTGTAAGAGTATTCTTACTTATCGATTGCTTAAGATGATGAAACTATATGTTATCTTTGCTCATGGTTTATTTGCTGCAAAATTTATATGATTTTGGGTTGGCTCATGCTTTTTCTTATTGAAGTTTCATAATATGCAAGATTACATGAACAACGAACTTATATTTATCAAATTTTGTAGGATCATTCGATCCTACGATTCGATCCCACGATCCGATCCTGGGGGTCCATTACGATCCTACGGTAGGATCGCGATCCAGAAAACATTGGTAGTACCTAAATAAGTTAAACCTCGGTAACCACAGTAAAGACGTGGGAACGAGCAACGAGGCAAAGCATAGAATTAAAATTGCTAAGGAACTCCGAGAGTGGAGGAGCTCCTAAATGACTGACAATCATGTCAAGATGAATGAGAAGCAGCTCCAAGGAGCAGTTATCCAATTAAAGGATCAAGGAAGAGCCGACGAGGCTACCAAATACAACGTGAACAATACCGTGACCGGTATGAGTTAACCTAAAAACCGCCTGTACCGCGCACTTGCCTCGGCAAGTGCAGTATAACGGACAGCTAAGAGGAACTTTGACACACAATAAATACTTAGCAGAGTACGTGGATGGCTAAGGAAGCCGACATAGCACCACAAACCCTAAGAATTCTGAAACGAAACCTTGAGAAGGGCTTAACGGCCTAAACACTGTATAAAGAACATACCAGTCTGCAAGAAGTCAGACTTGGTAAGAAGCAACCGGCATTGAAATGTCGTGGAGATTTTATTTTCAACTCAAATTTTTCTTTCAAACAGAGAATTTTCCAAAAACCCCTAAATTTTTAAAAACCAAACCAGAGAATCACGGTAAGTTATCATAGGACGATATAAGAGGAGTTGGCAACAGAATACTTCACCTAGGCGTGTGACCGACACTACGGTGTACTAAACGAGACATGGACCGACCGCACTCCCAAGGAGCTTGCGGGCCTGACAGACCAATTATGAGTTAGTCGGGTAGGTGGTAACGTATCAATAAGATACTCCATGTATGTATACAAGTAGAGTACGGAGCACGGGAAGTAGCCACTCCATACTACGGACGAAAGAGCCAATTCAAACCAAGACAGTTGGATATCTCGAATGATCGAAGAATACAAGGAAGCTTACCAAGTTAAGGGAGTCAAGAATCCAGTAAGATGATGGATCTAAGAACATAGCGTTAATAAACGCGAGAAGCACAGAGTATTAAGTACAGACATTGGATATGTCTCAGGAAATACCTAATAACTGGGTGAATACCAGTGTAAATAATACGGCGAATGCCTAAATGAACTTATTAATGTACGATAAACGGGATAGAATTCCCACATTATACCTCACTGAAGAGAATAATGACCTGACCCGGGAGGTATTAGAAGGTACCAAGGATCTACCCAATAATGGGAGACATTACAACCCTAAACGGGATAGTCAAGGACATAGCCGCAAGGCGAAGTCACAACTGAACATAACCATGAGTACAAGCCAGATGTAATGGCATTACTCAGTAACACCTAGGAGCAATCCGGGAAGGGTGCCGGAGTCAACAGTAGTTGAACGAAACATCGTGCTGAGAATACAAGTGTTAAATCAAACACTCGGGTAGAACCCGAAGGGATCCCACGTAAAAAGGGAACACCCTAACTTGCCAGAGGGCATGAATTAGTATCAAAATACTTTAAGGGTCTTCCATGTTTGGAAGCGTGATGAAACTACCATATCAAAAGCCCAGTAATACCTCCAAACCATTGAATGGTGTACGGAGAAGATGAAACCTGTATACACAGCCCGCATGAAGCATGGTGAGGCAATGTGGCTTATAAGCCGGTAAACTAACTGCAACTTGTAGATCTAAACATTGTAAAACATATGCATAGAGGCATAAGAGGAACAGTGGAGAATGAACCACTACCTTAGAGTGGGGATACCACTTGTTATTATGGGGCCTATGGAGCAGCATTTGCGTGAATCCTCCAGAGAAAGGCTACCACCTAAGTAGGAAATGTGAAACCGCTAGTGCGGTGTAGTAAAACTTGAGCATGTGTATAATGCCAATGAGTATATGAACTATAGTAGAGTGTAAAGAGGAACCTCGATAGCAGTAAAAGGAAACCGATAGAGTAATCGGATGAGTAGTGAACACTGTATGTGTACAGTATGAACTGCAGAGTAAGCAGTGCGCAAGCGCGCAGAGAGATTTAAAGAATAGCGTATATTGTTGAGCCAAGTGAATGGCAAGCCATCGTGTAAATGGCGAGAACACCTGAGCGGAAGCTAAAGTAGTAGCGGATGCCATAGAAATGAGAAAGAATATGGTACGCAGCAAGCAACCATTGTAAGAGTATAACCAGTTCATGATATGAAGTTGAAGAGAAAATGTTGAAAAGGGGACATAATCATTCCTATACCATGAGAGATTTACTGTCAAGGGTTTACGCTTCTGCACTCTGTATGACTGAGTGTTTTGGTATTACACTTGTGCGGTAATGATCAAGTGGGAGAGCCAGGAATTGAGAAATGTCAACGAAGCCTGTTGAGTGAGAATCTAGAGAGATAACTGTGCGGCCATTGGCCAAAGATGCACAAAGAACGTGGGCAGTAACCCACAGGGCCCAGGATCGAAGAACTCTGGTACAGAACCAAGAAACAAACATAATCCATGAGCCACTATTAAACGAGGAAGCACTACATGCTAAGTAGTAGCTTGACCTCAACCGACAACAAGTCGGGAAAAATAAGTGAATAATCACAAAGGTATACAGAGTTATACAAATAGATTTCCAGAGAGTTGGAGAGAAAATCTATAACTCATCGAATTCGCATACGGTAAGAGATACCAAGCGACGATTGAAATACATTGAGAATACCAAAGAGCGAGTTAAGCTCTAGTTATCAGGTCACGCAGCAGAAGCTTGTGGACCGTAATTCAGGGTTAAGTATATCTATATCATAAACCCCTTGAAGCCTTATAGGCTAGAACCGAACCCGGTTATGAGTTATTTAACCTCATTGAAGTCAAAACACTTCATAATACTTGAATCAGTAAACCAATGTTCAGTGATAGCATATGGTTGGTTACGCGGGCGTAACCCCTTTTAAGGGGGGTAGGGCGAGAAACCGCTTAGAGTATGTTTTACGTATTGGTGCGTAAACTACTATGTGCATAGCACAAAAAGAAATTGTTTTGATGATTGGAACTTATGTTACAAACATAGGTACCCATTCATTGTGTAATAATGAGTATGGTGCATGAGAGATGCAAGTAATGAGAATGTAATAATATGAAAAGAGGAGTAGAGAAACTCCTGGGGAATGAGAATCCCTATAGTATATGTCTAGTGAGATTAGACATGAGTTATGATGAGTATGAATTGGCATGAAACCGATGTGTAACCTAAGAGGGAGTGAGTTCCCTAGGTGATTTTATTTGAGAATGATAGATGGAGTGAGTTCCATCCTTTGGAGTTGTATGTTATGTGTTTAAATTGAGCAACAATTTGGGTAAAAGAAGCCATAAGTATGGAATACCTAGGTAAAGTAGTGAAGCAATGAGAATCACAAATGACCTAAGTACTAGGAACTAGAGATTAATTGAAACGAATTGTTTCGTGAATATGATTAGAAAGAGTAAAAGATAGAAAACAAAAATGTTTGACTATCTGATTGTTTGAAACTGACGTGGGAGGTGGAACTTGATCTGCTAGCGATCAAGGGAAACCGAACACAAATTGGGGTGGAAGGATAGTTCAACACTGATGCTGATCACATCAGGGTTAGATGATTCCTGAAGCTCCCTATAGTGGTCACAAGTAATCACGCTAAGAAAAGATACAGCTACCATAAATCTGATTTGGAGTTGTGTGATGTTTTAAAAAGAATTTTCAAATAGATTTGAAAAAGAATTTTCTTCAAGTATGAAGATGGAATGAAAACTGGTTTTGAAACCGCTATCACCCGCCGATGGCTGAGCCTTAAGTCTTGATGACCGGTAGAAGAACGGTGGGCGTGTATTAGTTTTGAAACCATTGCACCGTACGTGCGGCGGTCCTAAGTGACCGGTTGGGGCGGTGTCAGTGTGTGATTTTTCCAAAGGCAGCGGGACGGGGGAGAGTACCCTGAGATGTTCCTGTGTTGAGTGAGTCAACCAGAGTGCCTGAGGATATGTATGTGTAACGTTTTGATCAGAACCGAAGGGACGTGGGCCAGAGAGAGTAAGTGCCCAGTAGTCATGAAACGGCCGTGAACCAGAAAGAGTAAGTGTTCAACGTGACCGGTACCTGAGGGATCAGTAGTATATCACTCAACATGGATTCGAGGACTGTAGTGCCTTCTTGTCTTCGGACCGATTCCATGGAGAGAGTACAAAAGTATTTTTGATTGCTATACATGCTGTGATATAGTGTGGTATGTGTAGCGTAAAATGAGACTGACTTGTGGAGTCAGTAAGGTTATACATGAATTATAACCTTGGCATAGTACACCATGAGAGTAACCATCTAGATTCACCAACTTTGAGGACAAAGTTCCTAAGGGGGTAGATTTTAATACCCCGGATCTAAAAATGGTGATTAAATTACTCTAATAAAATTATTAAGGGCCTAATGGTGCCTAAAGAGTATTGGTAAAAAGAATAAAACCAAAAGAAAGAGAAAACGCTTGAAAAGCGGAAAACGCTAAAATGCCCAATAAATGAAAATAAGAGATATATGATCTCGTAAGGGTCCGAGATGGATTCCTAAGGCTTAATTAGGCCTAATTAGTATACGGGAATGATTCCCGAAGAAAACGGATCCAAATAATGGATTAAAACGCTAATTAAGCATAAAAGCACGTTTTTCGAGAAACCCGAAAACGTGACTTTAAGTGGTCAAATGGACCCGTAAAAATTATAGTTGATTAAATAACTATAATTAAGTATTAATGGAAGCTTAATAACCAAATAAAATTATTTAAACGAGAAAATTCCGAAAAAAACGGGCCGGTAAGTGAATAGTGACAAAACCGGGAGACGAGACGCGTTTAATTCGAAAAGACGAAAAACGACCCGGGCTATTATTTAATGTGGGCCGGTTTTAATTATAATGTGTACACCCATTAATAGCTTGCTAGCTATTAAGTAATAACAAGACAAATAAATAAATAAGTAAAGTAAATAGTATAAAGTAAAAAGTAAAATAAAGAACTCACCTCCTCACCTTCTATTCTCATTTCACGTATTGAATTGCTCCAGTGACTTGCAAACTTCTTCTTCTTCCTCTGTTAGTCGCGACACCAACAGCTCACAAGCCTCACCTTCTTCCTCCTCTAACTTTCTCATTTCTTCACCGAATCCCACAAAAATACTACCGTTGGATTCGTATCGGCGAGGGCTACGTTTTCCACCCCTCAAAATCTTGATTCCTCCACCTTCACTTCCATGGATGTTGGAGCTTTTGAAGCTTTAAGAGCTGATTTTAACTCTCCTCCACCTCCTAATGTCTTAAGGTAATAATAAGTAAGAGTTTTGGCCATTTCAAGCTTGTTCTTGTAATTTGGGAAATTTTCCCTCACGTTGAAAATTTCCTCCATTTCAGCCGATTTCACCTTGCTCCTGTGGGGTGTTGGAAACTCTTCCAATTGATTGCCAAGCACTCCTTTTGGACCTTCTAAGGTAATACCAAGGCTAAACATTGAAAACTAACTCCTTAAACTATTAGGTTATGTGGAAAAAAAATTGGATTGATTTTGTTTATGTGTGTGGGGGGATATGGTTGTAGCTTGCAATCCATAATCTTGTGTGGTGTGGAAAACAAGATGAGAAAGAGGGAATAAGAGAAAGAGGAAGAAGAGGGGTGAAAACCGAAATGAACAAGGTAAAGAGCTTACCTTGTGTTGACTTTATTTTCCTTGTGAAACTTATGTGGGTGATGTATAAACAACCTTGAACTTGAGTAGTAATGATACTACAATATTGTTAGTTGAATGAGAATGTTTTAATGTGGTTTAAGTGGGCAAGTAAACCTAGGAAACTAAGCTAGTCATATGTGTGAAACCATGGGAATTTGATGTGTTATTGGTGCCTAAACAAAACAGGGGTGAAGATTGTGTTTGTGAGTACATCTAGTGTGGTGAAAATGCTTAGGAAAGTAAGTAGGTGCTGTCAAAATTTGCCTAGGAATGGATAAGTTTGGGTGTTTGATTATAAGGAAGAAACTAGGTGGTTTAAGAGGTTTAAGTGGTTGGTTAATGGCTTGAAACCAAACTAAGAAGAAGAGTGTGTTAGTAGTGGAAATAATGTCATTGAGTGCTAGGAATGGCATTATTGTGTGGAGTATTGGATGGTTGAGACAATACCAAAATCTGTTACAAGTTAGAAGAACAAGAGAACCAATTATGATATTTAAGTGATTTTGGGCAAGAATTTGGGTAAGGGTTTAACCCATGATTTGAAGAGTTTTAGAGCATGTTTTAAGGTGATTAAACATGTGGAAAAACTTGTGGAAAGTTTATGGAAAGATTAAGGGTGGTTTAAGGATTGATTTGGAGTGGAAAAATCAAGTTTGGAGCAGGTTTTAGCAGGGTCCGGGACTTGGTCCTTGGACAAAGTCCCGGACCACACTTAAAAAAACGGTCGAGAGTTGCAGCACACCCCTGGTCCGGGACTATACTCCAGGACAAGGTCCCGGACCATAGTCTAAAATCAGCCGAGAGTTAGGAAAAACAATTGGTCCGGGACTTTAGGTAAGGACCAAGTCCCGGACCACCCCCAGAATCATGCCGTGAGTGTTTTAAAGGGTTTAAATGATGGGGGTTTGAATGTTAATGATGTTATAAGATGTTAAGGCCTTGTTTGGTGACATGTAAAGGCCTTAGGAAGTGTAAGAAAGTGTTAGAAGTGATTGAGAAGTGAGAACTCAAATCAACAAAAGTAAAACCGAGATAACGGGATAACGGGGTAAATACGGGAGTAGCATTTAATTATGTACCGTATGATCTTAGTATTAATAATAATGTTTGAAACATTATCAGAGAGTCGTGTGTGACCCGAGCATGGTGAGATGCCACGGTAAAGTAAAAACCCCGGTGAAAGGTATGATTTCTCATGCCCGTGCTAACCGAGTTACTCTGATTTGTGTGTTTGTGTGCCGGCTTAATCAAGATTAAAGCATGAAAATAATCCCTTGTTTGTATGCATGCGTTGTTGTATGTGAATGAGCTAAACATTGTATGCCGGTGTGGTCTAACTTAGTGCATAGACCGACTCTTAGTGAGTACTGATTGACTAGAAACCCGTTGAACGGTAGTCACATAACCAATGGTATTATGCAAACACACACAAGCTATCGATTAAAGTATAACGATAACACAAACATATGAACTCCCTAAAATGCGAGGAGATGTACGGGTTGAGTATATACCCGATAATGGTTAGAGAACCTCATTGAAAAACCACGAAATAAATATGAGTGGAGAGATAAATGACCTCCATCGAGAGGATTGAAGTTAGTCCAATAATGTAAACATATAAGAAAGGTAAAAGAGACCTAAGGGACTATGTGACTCCCTTGAGATACGGTCGACCTCTTATATGAGGATTTTACCGGTATAAGAAAATATCCGAATGTACAAGCATATGATTGTGAGGGTAACACTTAAACCTAAGATTACCCGAATTTAAGTAAAGTTCCAAAGTCATTAGAAACATCGAGAATGATGCTTCTAGACTAATATATGATATTACTATAACTCCGAGAGAGGAGTGTATGGGAACGAGAGTAGTCCGAGAGTAGTCGGACCTAAGTAAAAGAGATAGGAACTAAGAGAGAGTTCCGTGAGCTAGTTGAACCTTCCCACCATGCTAGACCCAGAGTAGGGTCGAAACCGGGGAAGTAAGACTATGCTAGAGAGCCATGAGTTTTGGCTTAAGTATGTAATGAGAGTAACAGCGTGACGTAGGAGACCTGTAGTGTCTCGAGAATCTACAAGAGCTTGAGTATGAATAACCCAAGAGAGTGGGTGAGATAACGAGTATAAATAACCGAGAAATGGGTAAGTGGTAAGTATAAGAATGAGTAGCCCAAGAGAATGGGTGTGTATACGAATAAGTAACCCGAAAGAGCGGGAGAGGTATTGAATAAGTAAACAAGGCATAGCGAGAGAATAACCCTCAATGCCTAAGAGTAACCAGTTACCACTAACAACATTGTTATGTTAGTTAGGAATCGTGTTCCGTGATTGGATGTAGATTCCTTGTGTAATATACATATATATTGTATTGCCATGATGCATGTTGTTTGATTAAAATGAACTCCATGTATATCCGACCCAAAGTAGTCGGCGTACCGCGGTTAGCACGCGGTATATGCGAATTTCATGCGCAGTGTAAGCTGACCCCCTAGGGGGAACGTTTTTAGTGTGCAGGTACTTGAAGCCGACCACCGTTCGAGAGAGTAGGACGGGGACTGCTGTGAGCATGGGTAGTTAGTTTGTAATTACTTATGCGTTTGAATGAGGTGTAAGTCCGAGTATGTTATCGGCATCCGTATATTGTAGACTCGGTATAGTAGAGATATGAATTGAGTATTGTATTTGTATGAAGTACTCGGTTGTTCCAGTTCATCAGACCGTTACGGTATGTAAGAAAGGCCTGGTTAGCCACATGGGTGGCTAACGGCGTTGTTTCACCCCTCGTTGTAATTAGAGTTCCGCTGCGTGAGAAGGAGTAATTAGTAACAGTTTAAAAGGTAATGACGAGATTAACGGTTGGGGTGTTACATCTAGTTTATGTTTTATTGTTTATCTCACAAAATTATTGGTTTAACATGAGGAAAACCAAGCCGGGAGTGAAGTAGACAAAGAGACGAACGCGTAGACGCAAACGGCTCAGAAAACGGAGTCCAAATGAAGAATCTAGAGCCGGTCAAAGTTCGAAGGAAAATGGGCCACGGTCAAGGCTTCAACCGCCCCATATCAGGCGGTCACCTCATATACAACCGCCTGGCGGTCCTCTCACACACCGCCTCTAAAGAGGCGGAACCACTAGCGGACGTCTCACTCTTGTCCGCCCCGTTACCTAGCGGACGTCTCACTCTTGTCCGCCCCGTTACCTCGCGGACTCCTCTCATGCAACCGCCTAGCGGTCTCCTCACTCTTGTCCGCCCCGTTACCACGCGGACAACACTACCACTACCGCAACTTATCAGGCGGACACCACACACCAAACCGCCAGGCGGTCTTCGACGCGGTCAAGACTAAAATAGACGCCGGACTAGTTTTCTTCTTCGCGCAGTCGTTTCTTCACCTTATCTATCTACTCCGACCACTGCCTACCTTAAATCGCTCCCGCATTTCGCCACTGTCCCCTGCAATAAATGAATGAAGCAATCAATGCTTCAATCAATGAAGCACTCAAGTGGGCAATCAACTGCAAATATACGGAAGACTACCTTCATTTCTTCTATAAATACCCATTCCCTACAGCCTTATACGAGTGCACGGAGAAAACCAGAAAATCACTCATTCTCACCTCATTCATTCTCTTCCATTAACACTCACGTACATCTCATACCCCAGTTCTCTAAATTCTCAAATTCACCACTTCACTTATTAACCTACGTACATGTTTCACTCTTCGACCTCTCCATTTCTCCATTCACTAATCACGTCTCCGTGCTGTTATTACGTCCAACCTCTGTCAGATTTATTACCAGTTAATATGTCTGGCTAAGGAGGATTTGCTCCGGGCAAGGTTTTTAATTATGGTTTGTTTAATTATGTAATCAATATTTTTACCGGTTTTAATAAATACAGTTTGTTACGCTTAAAGGATTTCTCTCACCATTTTAATAAATTACATGAATTTATTAAAATGTTTTCCTAAGTCTATTTTGATCAGACCAGGTGAAAATAGACAGGTTATTTAAGCCGTAAATCTGGAGAAAACTTATTATGATTTAATAAGTTAGTATTTACAGATGCAATTATAATTCCTCGAATTTAACGTCCGTTTACATAGTACTGCTCGAACCTTGATTAGACCGAGCATTTTCTGGTAAACGAGTTCTTAAGGGTCTATGACTTAGTCCTTAGGATAAAAACAGGAATTTTGCCAAACTAATTTATTAAACCGGAAGAGATAGCATAATTAATCAGATTATATAAAACCTGAACCCGGAGTTCCATTTAATTCATCTGCACTCAGTAATTTAATCTGCTCTTTTAATTCTCTAAAAACAAGTCAATTAACTTCCCCCCTTTTGTGACAAGCTTAGGTACTACTTTAGCTCGCTATAAGTCCCACGGTTTGACCCCGGCCGCTTCTGTCTTCTACTACTACGACCGGGTTTTAATTTGCAGCCCGACGGATATTTTGAGTATTAATTTCTTTCTTTTAACAACTACACCTCTTCTAAATCACTCACGATAAATCCATTCTGCAAAATGGCGCCGTTGCCGGGGACTTGATTTAATCTAGTCCCTAAGCCCGGTTAATTCACCTGTTTTATTACAATAATCTGTTAATCTACTAAAATAATTAAATAATAAAATTCAAAAAAAAAACAACTGTTATCCAATTTCGGACATATAACCTCGGACATCTGATTTGGACATCGGACTTCGGACTTCTGATCTGACTTGGACATCTAATTTTGGACATCGGACTTCTGACATTTGTTAATATTATTGTTATTTATTTCTGTCATTTCGTTCCATTGTCATTTCGTTCCCTTGTCATTTCGTTCCATTGTCTCTAACTACTAACTTTAAATTTCTGTCATTTCGTTCCATTGTCATTTCGTTCCCTTGTATACTAACTACTAACTTTAAATTTCTGTCTACTAATTCCTAACACTTTTATTATTCTAACGTATAACCAGTTCTTTTCTCTGTTTTGAGTGGTGTATGCCTTTCACCAGGTCACAGAGCCTCCCAGAGAATATTAATCACACGGTTGGTTACATCCCAGAAATCGAGAGAACCTTTCTGCGCAATCTCAGGCAGAGACGAACTCAACAGAACATTACCAACACAGTGATAGATTCTGACCCGGAAGCTAACATGGCAGCTACACCAGCAACGGTTCGAAATATCAACAGGCCGTCTAACCAAGGACAACAGCCTGCTATCGTTCTTCCTCATCTCAGCCCATCCGAATACGAGGAGTGGCAAAAGCTGAAGCCGTATCATCAGATTCGATGTGTGAAGGAGCTGGGCATGTTTGATGGCACCAGTCCAGACGAAGCCCTGTTACATGTTACAAAATTCTTACAACATGCCAATAGCCTTACTGCAACCGACGCAGTACTTCAATATGCAAGATTGTCATTATTCCCACACAGCCTGACGGGAAACGCGAGCAAGTGGTATCATAGCTTAACACCGGGTACCATTGTTACCTGGGACGACATGGCCACCAAGTTCTATGACAAATTCCTACCTCCGAGCCGAACTTTGGAGATGATTGCTGAAATTTATAATTTTAAGCAACCAGGGTCGGAGAATATTTGTGAAACTTGGGACCGTTTCAAAGGTCTACTACTCACTTGTCCTCACCACGGTCTGACGAAGGAACAATTATCACAATTGTTCTACAAGGGCTTGATCGGTCCGTGCAGAACAATGGTGTTATCTTCGTTAGGGGCTGACATTCTGAAAAAGCCGGGAGCACAATTTCTGAACAGCATGGATCTCTCTGTGAGGAAATTAGAGACTGGGCCTCCGGTGGATCAAGGAGCGGTACTCCAGGATTATATCATGTTGGGGAGAGTGATAACAAATTCGACCAGCTCATGAGAAGCCATGAGCAACTCATGGAAAGCAACGCTCAGCAAGCAACAAAAGTGAGCACTCTACAGAAAGTGGTCGAACAGATGGCTATGAATTCCTTCCCTCAGCAAGCTAAGTCGATGATTTCCCGACCACCTACTACCCCTCCAGGCTATGCTCCTCAATCCAACATCACCAACAATTCTTGTACGCAATGTTGCGGGCCTCATGATATGAACAATGCCCCCAACTACAAGAAATGAAAGCAGCGGAGGAAGCAAACTACATCACCAACAATTCAGGATACGACAACCATGGCAACGTAACATGCAATCCAACCTTAGCTACTCAAACACCGGAAATATCCAAAACCCACATACCCTACAAACATCCCAAAATTACAGACCTCAGTCCAATTTCCAAGGAGGCCCAAGGCAATATCAACAACAGCCTTATGGCAACGAAGCTTCATCGAGCCGACCAGCTCCACCTCCTTCGAATCCTGAGTCTGATATGTCTCAGATGCAGGAGATGTTTAAGGCGATGATGGGTAAATCACGAGATACGCAAGAAGAGGTCGCAGCTCTGCGCAAAGACCAAAAAGCCTTGCAATCTCAAATCCAACAGCTACTCACTCAACAAAGACCACCTGGTCAATTCCCTTCACAAACAAATCCCAATCCGAAGGAACAAGCAAATTCAGTCCTTATAGACGATGGCACATCAAACAACAAACTTGTGTGCAGTCTCTTTAAGGAGTGGAAGGGAACTTGCCACCAGCAAAGGAAAAGAAAAAGAAAATCTTGAAGATTCCTATATCAATGTTGATGAAACCACCAACCCAACTTTACCTCCCTCAGAAATTCAAATTCCTACTCCTGTTACTCCACCTCCATCTCGAATTACCATCGACATCCCAACCTCCACTCATAAAAACAGTGAACTCCCGTTCCCAAACAGAATGAAAAAGAAACATCTTGATGAGCAATTCTCCAAGTTCTTGAGCATTTTCAAGAAGCTGACCCTCGACATACCTCTGATCGATGCTTTGCAAGAGATGCCTAATATGCAAAATTCCTCAAGGATCTCTTGACGAAGAAGAAAAAGAAACCTGGAAAAGAGACAGTGCACCTGACAGAGGAGTGCTCTGCAGCCCTTCTTCGAGCACTTCCCCCTAAACAAACAGATCCGGGAAATCCCGTGATCCCGTGCTTTATAGGTGGGGTGGACTGTGGAAGTGGTCTATGCGACCTAGGAGCCAGCATAAATATCATGCCATATGCCACCTTTCTGAAAGTTAAAGGAGGAGAGATGCAACCGGTTCCTTTTAAACTCCAACTAGCAGACAGATCAGAGATCAAGCCCATGGGCATAGTCCGAGATTTGGTAGTTGGAGTGTCTCGCTTCATCTTTCCAGCAGATTTCGTCATTCTAGAAATGGATGACGATGTCGAGGTTCCCCTGATTCTAGGTCGACCGTTTCTAAGTACCGCCAAAGCTATCATTGACGTCCACGACGGGAAAATCACTCTTCGGTACGAAGATGAGACGATCGAATTCGACATGCAGAAAATGATGAAGAAAAGCTCAAACTTTTCTCCTCATGCTAAGACGGTGGGATTCACAGATGACGAGGAGGAGGAAGGCGATTTTGCTACAGAGGAGGACACGTATTTTCCATCTTCCATCCAGGAAGCTGAAACTGAACCCCTAGAGCAAGTATTACTTACTCTAGAAGAAAAGATGGAGGATCCAGAAGTTAACGCCATGCTGGCGTACGTAGAAAAGGAAGGGCTGGTTATCAATCGTTCCGGCCACCAATCGAAGAACTCGACAGAAAACCTCAAAAATCAATTCCATCAGTGGAACAACCACCTGAACTCGAGCTTAAAGAAATACCCTCTAACCTCAAGTATGCTTTCCTAGCTGAAAATGACCACTTGCCTGTCATTATTTCCTCTTCTCTGAATTCCGGAGAGGAAACGAAGCTACTTGAGGTATTGAAGAAGCACAAGACAGCAATAGGGTGGACTATCGCTGATATCAAAGGAATTGATCCCTCCTATTGCACGCACCATATTTACATGGAGGAGAACTACAAACCTATCCGACAACCTCAACGCCGACTAAACCCTAACCTCAAGGAGGTAGTTCGGAAGGAGGTTCTGAAACTCCTTGACGCAGACATTATCTATCCAATTTCTGACAGTCCATGGGTCAGTCCTGTTCAAGTTGTCCCTAAGAAGGGGGGCATCGAAGCTGTTATTAATGAAAGGGAGAGACTATCCCTCAAAGAAAGATCACAGGATGGCGCATGTGCATTGATTATCGGCGTTTGAACTTGGCCACCAGGAAGGATCACTTTCCTCTCCCTTCATCGACCAGATGTTGGAACGACTAGCAGGGCAAGAGTACTACTGTTTTCTAGATGGGTTCTCGGGTTATTTTCAAATACCAATCGCACCTGAGGACCAGGACAAGACAACCTTCACTTGTCCTTATGGTACCTTTGCATACCGACGAATGCCTTTCGGTCTATGCAACGCCCCTGCTACCTTCCAGAGATGTATGCAAGCAATATTTGCTGACTTCATCGAGCAGAGCATAGAAGTCTTCATGGACGATTTCTCAGTCTATGGCTCTAGTTTCGACAAATGCTTGGCACAACTAGATTTGATCCTGAGACGGTGTGAGGATACGAATCTCGTCTTAAACTGGGAGAAGTGTCATTTTATGGTCAAGGACGGGATCGTCCTTGGACATAAAATATCAGCAAAAGGGATAGAAGTGGATAAAGCCAAGGTAGAGGTTATTGAGAAGTTACCAGCACCAACTACAGTTCGAGATATACGAGCATTTCTAGGGCATGCAGGATTTTATCGGCGGTTTATTCAGGACTTTTCCAAAATCAGCAAACCTTTGACCGACCTGCTACAGAAAGATGCCCCGTTTCATTTTGATGAGAAATGTTCAGCTGCATTCCAAACAATAACACAAAAATTGGTGACAGCACCTGTAGTCATACCACCTGATTGGTCTCTTCCTTTTGAGATCATGTGTGACGCAAGTGACTATGCCGTGGGAGCAGCTCTTTGCCAAAAGAAAGAGAAAATCTTGAGAGTGATCGCCTATGCTAGCAGAACACTGAACGACGCGCAGAAAAACTATACGACCACCGAAAAAGAACTTTTGGCTATAGTTTTCTCCCTCGATAAGTTCAGATCTTACTTATGGGGAAGCAAGGTCATCGTGCATACAGACCACTCCGCTCTCAAATACTTATTCACGAAACAAGAAGCCAAGCCTCGCCTTTGCGCTGGATTCTTCTACTTCAAGAGTTTGACATCGAAGTCAAAGATAAGAGCGGGAAACTGAATGTCGTGGCCGACCATCTCTCTAGGTTGGTGACTCCTACGGATAGTGTGCCCATAAACGAATTCTTCCCCGACGAGACTGTCTTCTCCATCACCAAAGTACAGGAGCCATGGTACGCAGACCTGGCCAATTTTTTAGTCTCAGGAACAGTACCCTACGATTTTCCTACTCCCAGAAGAAGAAATTCCTTTCTGACTCGAGGCATTATTTCTGGGAGGACCCGTACTTGTTCCGAGTTAGTGCTGATGGGTTAATTCGACGATGTCTCCCGGAAGAAGAAGTTTCGAGCGTCATTCACTTTTGTCATTCTCGGGAAGCCGGAGGTCACCATGGACCCACGAGGACCGCTGCCAAGATCCTGGCCTCAGGTTTTTATTGGCCAACCCTTCATAAAGATGTGTACCAATTCTGCAGACAATGTGATAATTGTCAGAAAATGGGTAACACATCCAGGAGACATGAGATGCCGCAACAAGGGATACTAGAAGAACTCTTTGATTGTTGGGGCATCGATTTCATGGGACCGTTCCTTCCTCGCAGGGCCACGAATATGTTCTGGTGGCAGTTGATTATGTGTCAAAGTGGGTGGAAGCTGTACCGTGTCATCATGCCGATGCAAAGACAGTAACAAGATTCCTCAAGAAGCACATTTTTACCCGTTTCGGCGTGCCCAGAATTATTATTAGTGATGGAGGAACACACTTCTGCAACCTTATTCGAAGCACTTATGGTCAAATACGGGGTACGTCACAAGGTAGCTTTACCTTATCAC
The DNA here is from genome assembly GCA_023374045.1 of Limonium bicolor. Taxonomy (NCBI): domain Eukaryota; kingdom Viridiplantae; phylum Streptophyta; class Magnoliopsida; order Caryophyllales; family Plumbaginaceae; genus Limonium; species Limonium bicolor. Next base: position 287,641,252 of record CM041782.1, read on the forward strand.
CCCCAGACAAACGGTCAAGCAGAAGTTTCCAACCGAGAGTTAAAATGGATCCTTCAGAAGACGGTTAACTCATCACGGAAGGATTGGGCACTTAAACTGGATGATGCGCTTTGGGCTTACCGCACTGCATTCAAGACTCCCATCGGGATGTCTCCTTTTAAGCTGGTCTATGGAAAAGCATGCCACCTTCCTGTAGAGATGGAGCATAAAGCATATTGGGCAATCAAAGCCCTAAACTTTGACATGGTTTCTGCAGGAGAGAGAAGAAAATTCCAACTTACCGAATTAGAAGAGCTGCGAGATCAGGCTTATCAGAATGCAAAGATCTATAAAGAGCGCACCAAAAAGTTCCACGACAGGATGATCCTCAAGAAGGAATTCGAAGTTGGTGATTGGGTTCTCTTATATAACTCGAGATTAAGGATTTTCCCAGGGAAGCTCAAGTCACATTGGGCCGGCCCTTTTCAAATTGTTAGTGTGACCCCGTACGGTGCCTTTGAACTCCAGAACAAACAAGGCGAAACTTTCAAGGTCAACGGGGCACGTCTTAAAAGGTATAATTCTCATTCCAATATTTCAACTAACCTATCTGCAACTTATTTTGTCCAAGAACAGCAGGACAATTCGCCCTCAGAATCTTCTCCAAACTAAAACTTGGTCAAATACGTCTAGCTAGAGACGTTAAACCCGGGCAGCTCGGTGGGAGGCAACCCACTATCTATCTTTAACTTTCCTTTAATTTAATATGTTTTTCCTTTTTGTACTATATTCCCTTTTATTTGCTATAATAAAATGCAGGCTTCACTTGAGTTCTTCTCTGTGTAGAAAACAGGTTCAACAACACCACAGCAACACTCAAGTGTGGGGGAGCTCTACACACTCTACGAAATCTGGGGAGTACACTCTTTCCTTTACTTTGCTTGCCCTATTAATTTTATTTCATCTACGCAATGAGGGCATTGCTTGAGCTAAGTGTGGGGGAAGCCTAGGACATCTAAATGCTTAAAATTTGTTAAGTCTCTCTGCTTATTTCTGCTTACCTCGCATTTGTTCTAATTGAATTATGTACCTTGCTAATGTAGGTTGTTCTCTTTAAAAACTAATACTATTATGAATTGTAGGATAAAGGGTACAAAATTTTTCAAAATTTACATTTGATTACTTTTGAGGAGCATTTTATATGCGGTGTGACCAAATAATCTGCAAATTGGTTGGATTTTATTGCTCAGGGTTTCTTTTGTCTTCTCTCTTAGGGATTGCTAAGGGGTATTTCTTGTTAAAAAAAAAGAAGTATACAAAATAATAAGGGACTTTCGAGACACCATTGGTAACCAACAAAAGAGAGTTGAGTGTTCTTAAATACAAAGGCATTATGCCTACATTTTCTCATCCCTCATGCAAAAGTGAAGCAAATGCATAAATCTTTTCTTCCTTTTATTTTCTCCTCAATGCCCATTCTTGAGAAAAGTTGGCCATGGTAAAAGTTCTCGGAATCACCAAAACAAAAGAAACATTGAAGTACCTTAGATCATACCCCGAAATTCTATTTTGTTTTCACCTTGAGCACACCTATGCCACCAGCAGATAATTTTTCACACTCCTCAATAAGTTTTAGAGATCATAAACTATTGACTTTTTTATCCTGCCCTTCATAATAATATTTGTTAGTATTGAGCATTTCCTACTTGCTTAGGTACATGGTTTTACTTGAGGACAAGCAAAAAGATAAGTGTGGGGGTGTGATAAGTGTCAAAATGAGCATGTTTTATAGGTGTATTTCATGTTTAATATCAGCACTTTTCTTGCTCATTTCTCCACTTCGGTTAGTTTTCCTCTAGTTTATGTTTTGTTTATCTCACAAAATTATTGGTTTAACATGAGAAAAACCAAGCCGGGAGTGAAGTAGACAAAGAGACGAACGCGTAGACGCAAACGGCTCAGAAAACGGAGTCCAAATGAAGAATCTAGAGCCGGTCAAAGTTCGAAGGAAAATGGGCCACAGTCAAGGCTTCAACCGCCCCATATCAGGCGGTCACCTCATATACACCGCCTGGCGGTCCTCTCACACAACACCGCCCTAAGAAAGAGGCGGAACCACTAGCGGACGTCTCACTCTTGTCCGCCCCGTTACCTAGCGACGTCTCACTCTTGTCCGCCCGTTACCCTCGCGGACTCCTCTCATGCAAAACGCCTAGCGGTCTCCTCACTTGTCCGCCCCGTTACCACGCGGACAACACTACCACTACCGCAACTTATCAGGCGGACACCACACACCAAACCGCCAGGCGGTCTTCGACGCGTCAAGACTAAAATAGACGCCGGACTAGTTTTCTTCTTCGCGCAGTCGTCTTCTCTTCACCTTATCTATATACTCCGACCACTGCCTACCTTAAATCGCTCCCGCATTTCGCCACTGTCCCCTGCAATAAATGAATGAAGCAATCAATGCTTCAATCAATGAAGCACTCAAGTGGGCAATCAACTGCAAATATCTACGGAAGACTACTTCCTCATTTCTTCTATAAATACCCATTCCCTACAGCTTATACGAGTGCACAGAGAAAACCAGAAAATCACTCATTCTCACCTCATTCATTCTCTTCCATTAACACTCACGTACATCTCATACCCCAGTTCTCTAAATTCTCAAATTCACCCACTTCACTTATATTAACCTGCGTACATGTTTCACTCTTCGACCTCTCCATTTCTCCATTCACTAATCACGTCTCCGTGCTGTTATTACGTCCAACCTCTGTCAGATTTATTACCAGTTAATAGTCTGGCTAAGGAGGGTTTGCTCCGGGCAAGGTTTTTAATTATGGTTTGTTTAATTATGTAATCAATATTTTTACCGGTTTTAATAAATACAGTTTGTTACGCTTAAAGGATTTCTCTCACCATTTTAATAAATTACATGAATTTATTAAAATGCTTTCCTAAGTCTATTTTGATCAGACCAGGTGAAAAATAGACAGGTTATTTAAGCCGTAAATCTTGAGAAAACTTATTATGATTTAATAAGTTAGTATTTACAGATGCAATTATAATTCCTCGAATTTAACGTCCGTTACATACTACTGCTCGAACCTTGATTAGACCGAGCATTTCTGGTAAACGAGTTCTTAAGGGTCTATGACTTAGTCCTTAGGATAAAAACAGGAATTTTGCCAAACTAATTTATTAAACCGGAAGAGATAGCATATTAATCAGATTATATAAACCTGAACCCGAGTTCCATTTAATTCATCTGCACTCAGTAATTTAATCTGCTCTTTTATTTCTCTAAAAACAAGTCAATTAACTTCCCCCCTTTTGTGACAAGCTTAGGTACTACTTTAGCTCGCTATAAGTCCCACGGTTTGACCCCGGCCGCTTCTGTCTTCTACTCTACTACGACCGGGTTTTAAATTTGCAGCCCGACGGATATTTTGAGTATTAATTTCTTTCTTTTAACACTACCTCTTCTAAATCACTCACGACAAATCCATTCTGCACCTAACACGAAATTGACTAAATTGGCACATGGATTAGGTCGAAAACATGACTAATAACGACAATAACGGAGCAATTTGGTCGGAGACTCACCGGATTGTGCGAATTGTGCGAATTCCAATTCGGAAAACTGGGAAAAACTCGAACTTTAACCAGTTCGTGGTGCCAACTTTGAGGATCTATAACTAGTACAAATTGAGTTAGGTTATGAGTAAGGGCTCATTGGAAAGAACAAACTTAGATCTACGTATTGATAGCAAGAACTAAACTTAACTCGAACCACACAGAAAGAAATTGAAGTCGCAAAACACGAGTTTACCTCTCTGTTTCGATGTTATTTTATGTGCTGGCGAGACCGAAATTTAAGACCTCTATATCTCCCAACTGGTTACGAATCAGACTTGGGCATAAACACGAAAATTGTAGAGGGATTAGATATCTTTACAACGAGCTAAAGAAATCGAATTTTGGTTGAGTAACGAAGAAGTTATGATCAACGCAAGTTACCTGAAAACAAAGAGAATCTAGAATTCTGGAAACACGTTTCGCAAGGTGGCTACTTTGACTCGATTTTCGGGTTGATTCAGAAGGAGTTAGGGTTTTTATGAGTTATAGTTGTTTAGAGGGAATGTAGGAGAAGACAACAAAGAAGACGACATTGAAAAATATGGAAAGATGAAGAAGTTATGGCCGTCTAAAGTTAGGTCAAAACACTGGAATCGGTTACCGAAATTCAGGGAAAGAATCGGCTAAGTGTGGCGACCCATTACAGAGTGACACGTGGCATCTCTTAAAATTTTGATTCAAAACTTCAATCTAGCATAACTTTGGCTAGGATGATCCGTTTTTGACGTTCTTTTTATTGATCTTCATGGTTTTCCATAACCTATTTATTGGTATAGGTTTCATGACCTGGTTTGACCATTCTCAAAAAGTCAACTCTAGCAAGGCTTAATAAGCTTTAAGGTTTCTAGAATTTTATATTGACTTTTATGTTTCAAAACAATGTTCCAACACTTCCTAAAATCTTTATAATATATTTGGAGTGTTTAGAAATTTTCCCAAGATTTATTGGCTTATAAATCTTATTATTAAATTCATAATACTATATAATAATGAATAATAATTAGGGTTAAATAGGAGAAAACCCCTAAATAAATTTCACAATTCCATATAATAATTTAATATTCATAATTCCATATAATAATTTAATACTTAATAGTATTATTAAAGGTTTAATAAAAGAAATCCCCTAAATTAATTTAAATTAATTTAGGGGTATTTCAACTTAATTGAGCCACTAAACTCAATTACCATATCCTTAGTTCAGAATGACTTCCTACTATAACCGTCTAATAATCTTGTCATAAGATGTTGAATTACCTCTCATATTGAAACAACTATATTATAGTTAACTTAGACTTATCGAACTCTTACATTTAGTATTCACAAGGTACATTATTTGCTTAATTATTACCTATATAATAAGGTGTTTAAATATAACCTTTTATGTATCCTTACTTACCTTTAATCTCCTAAATGTTTTATCCTTACACACATACACTCTATAGACTATGTATAATCCTCTTGTACTAAACTTCAATAAACTTAAGCCTTAAATACGTTTTAAATTGTTTTACTAAACCTAAGGTTTCAAAAGAATAACTTAATAAATTACTTTCCTTTATTGTATTTAGGATGGACAATATATCTACATAGAGTAGAATCTATCAAAGAATTAAATTCTGGTTCGTAAGCGAAATTGTTAATTATATGAAAATTCTCATATTTTATATTCAAATAACCTATCATTATTTCCCATTACCGTAACGTATATCAATATAATATCTTATGTAACTTAGTTTTATCTAATAAAAGGTTCAAAGGTTTTAAGTGTCAAATTCCTATTTATAAACCTTCTATAAATTCTAACTACTAAATACCTCACTTAATTGTGAACTCACATCCTAAGTATTGGTAATAAATGTACTTTATATGGCTTATCTAATTCTAAGAACCTTAAGGATAATTATTTAGATAAATTGCCAAATCATCGTTTAATATAGATTATATCATAATCCTTTTAATGATTCTATCTTAAAACATTAAGTTATATTTCAATACCACCTCATATAATATTCTCCCATTAGTATTATGTAGAGGTTTAGTTTAACTTATTAATTCCTTCGTATTATATTTCCTATAAGGTATTTAATTCTATTATGTTTAATGTGTTTATATTTATATATACTAGGATTTGTTCAAAACATTATTTATTTAGTTCTATTGTATTTAATTATGTTTAATAACTTTTAGGCATAACTACAACCGATATACGGTTTATAAAATAAAGTGTTTCCCTTTACTTATTTAATACATATATACGTATACCTGTATTGACATTTAATTAAAACATCCCCTATGCAACCCATTATATTTAAACTATCTTATTACTACAACCTTTAACTGTATTCCAAGTATAGTTCATAAAGTATTTCTTTTACTATATCTTAGGATTCTAGCTCTTATAATATTTAGTTATTATAAGTGTTAATTTATTAGTTCCTTGTTTTACTCTAAGTTACTACTTTATTCCCTTTTTTATAATTGCGTAAAAATATATATATTTATTCCTTAGTTTAATTAAAAATATTAACTCCCATATAATATAATAAATAAAATGTAGAACAATTAAATTCCTTGATTTACATACGTTTCTACTTAAATAGGTATATATACATATATGTAAATAATTTCACTTCTCATAAAAACTAATACCCAAACATTTATAAACTTACTGTTATAAAATGTTAATTTAGTGTTCCATATTTTTCCCAACTTAAAAAGTTTATTAACAAACCATACTTTAATTTTTGGTTACATTAAAAACCATATATTATAAGTTATTCTTATGAAAAACTCATAAACACAATTTTTAAAACCTTTTACCATTGCCCAAAAATTCCCAAATTTAATATAGATTAACTATAACATTTTATACATATTATAAAATTTTTAGTTCATAAAAATATCTTTTTAATTTAGCCAAATAATTCCAGAAAACCCGTAACTTGCAAAAATCATAACTTATGTTTAAAAACTCCAAAACCTTATTAATTTACATCAAAATAAACAAGATTTAATAAGGAATCTATGGTTAAAATTTCAAGTCAAAATACCTTCGGGAAGATATTTAAATTAATTCAACAAGTTAGAGTTAAATTCTGAAACATTATAAACTTAAAACATCTTTATTATCCACGATCTAATCTTGGCCGTCCATTTCCTTAAGTCCAGATCGGACGGATGCTGAAGCCCCAGTTCTTCATCAAATCCAAAATCGAAGTCGAGTACTAAATCGACAATATCTCCCAATCTAAAGAATGAAATCGAGTGATTCTTGTTTCTATGGTTTCGAAATCAAATTCCGGTTCTAAGGATACCAATTTCCCCAATTATAATGCAGTATTCATCGGGTTTCGATTTCTGTTTCGAAGTTAGGTTTTCTTTTCCGGTTTCGAATTCGATTTGCCAAATTCTCTCAATTTATTGCGTAATTGGTTAAATTGATAGAGGGTTATGAACGGGAATGCAAAAACAAGTAGCATTATAGGTATAATTTGGTCGGAATCGTACCGGAGATGCGCCTGTAAGGCGATTCAAACTCGTTTTTCTGGAAAACTAGTATTTTATGTGTTGTTCAGGTAGGCAACTTCGCGGATCAACTCGGGATAACTGAGATGGATTCAATCCATGAAACCTACGTCATTTTAAAGAAGACATGTAACTCTAAACATTGGTGAAAGAATCATGGAAAAAGAATAACTAGGGAGAAAGTTATAGATCCACAAAGATCTGAGTTTACCATGTCGTTTCTGGAAATATTCTGGGCAAAAACCGACGTGATCGAGTAGGTAACTTTAGACGACTCGCTCTCCCTACTGGTTACGAATCAGCCTTGGTCATTAACATGAAAGTTGTAGAGGGATTTGAGATCTTCAAACAAGCTAAAGAACACGAAATTTGGATGAGAAACGAAGAAGTTATGACGAGACGAAGTTTACCTGATTTCAGTAAAAACTGGAATTCTGGGTTACGAATTCGCAAGGAGGCAACTTTAGATCGATTTTCCCGTCGATGTAGAATGATGTAGGTTATGTATGAGTTATGGTTGGAAAGAGGAATTGTAGGAGAAGAGAATGGAGAAGATGGCATTGAAAAATATGGAGAGATGAATGAGATATAGCCGTCTAAAGTTAGGGCAAAGTATTGAATTCTATTATCGAAATTCAGGGAATCCAGAATCGTTTAAGTCCTGGCGCCTGTGAGCTTGACACGTGGCAACTTTCAAATTTTTGATTCAAAACTTCAATCTAGCATAACTTTGGCTAGGATGATCCGTTTTTGACATTCTTTTTATCGATCTTCATGGTTTTCCATAACCTGTTTATTGGTATAGGTTTCATGGCCTGGTTTGACCATTCTTAAAAAGTCAAGTCTAGCAAGGCTTAATAAGCTTTAAGGTTTCTAGAATTTTATATTGACTTTTATGTTTCAAAACAATGTTCCAACACTTCCTAAAATCGTTATAATATAATTGGAGTGTTTAGAAATTTTCCCAAGATTTATTGACTTATAAATCTTATTATTAAATTCATAATACTATATAATAATATATAATAATTAGGGTTAAATAGGAGAAAACCCCTAAATAACTTTCACAATTCCATATAATAATTTAATATTCATAATTCCATATAATAATTTAATACTTAATAGTATTATTGAAGATTTAGTAAAAGAAATCCCCTAAATTAATTTAAATTAATTTAGGGGTATTTCAATGTTTAACTTGCCAGAAAGTAAAGTTTGAGCATAGTCGACCAGGGGGCTTAGTGCAACCATCGGAAGTACCAGCTTGGAAATGGGATTCCATATCTATGGATTTTATAGTGGGACTACCTTTAACTAGGCCAGGAATGAATCAAATTTGGGTTGTTGTGGATCGACTCACCAAAACAGCTAGATTTATACCAATGCGAGATACTTGGACAATGGATAAGTTAGTTGCTACTTACATCAAGGGAATTGTCAGATATCATGGAGTTCCTACAAGTATAGTATCTGATAGGGATTCTAGGTTTCAAAGTCGTTTCTGGCAGAGCTTTCAGAAAGCTATGGGTTCTCAGTTAAAGTTTAGTACTGCCTTTCACCCCGCAACAGATGGACAAACAGAAAGAACAATTCAAACATTAGAAGATATGTTGAGGGCTTGTATTATGGACTACCAAGGTACATGGACTGATCATATCCATTTGATAGAATTTTCATACAACAACAGTTACCATAGTAGCATTGGAATGGCTCCATATGAAGCTTTATATGGAAGGAAGTGTAGAACTCCACTATGTTGGGATGATATCTCAGAAACAGTTTTGTTAGGACCAGAAATGATTGAAAACATGATTCAGCAAGTGAAACTCATCCAGCAAAGGATGAAAGCTGCACAGGATCGACAGAAGTCTTATGCTGATAAAAAGAGAAAGTTTTTGGAATTTACAGCGGGAGAGAAAGTATTCTTAAAGGTATCTCCAACCAAGGGAGTCATGAGATTTGGGAAGAAAGGAAAGCTTAGCCCTAAATACATTGGCCCATATAAAATTTTAGAACGAGTGGGAACTTTGGCATACCGATTAGCATTACCAACAGAATTAGACAAGGTACACAACGTTTTCCATGTTTCTCAGTTGAAGAAGTACATACACGATCCATCTCATGTCATCCAACCTGAAAAAGTTCAGATTGACCCATCTTTATCATATGAGGAGGTTCCAATACAAATATTGGACACAAAGGTCCGAGAGACACGATAAAAAACTACAAAAATGGTGAAAGTCCTTTGGACCAACCAAAAAGTTGAGGAAGCAACTTGGGAAACAGAGGATTTTATGAGAACAAGATATCCAGAACTTTTTGATGAATCCTAGGTAACATTTATAGTTACGAGGTCGTAACTTAAAATTTAGGGGGAGTGACTTCGATAATCTTCTTGATATCTTTGGTATGAATATGTTAAGACCCTTTTTCATGAATGTTCTTCTGTTTATGCTTGATTACTTGGTGTGAATACTTAATGTTTATTAGTTGCGTTATAGTTTTAATGTATGAATGATCTTGGGAATAGTTGGAGCTTCGGGGTCGAAGCTTTTCTTAAGGGGGAGTGAATAAAATACCTAAAGTTTCTAAAGGATGATTTACTTTGCTAATTAGGTCTTAATGAGCTATTAAGCATATTTAAATCCTAATATTGGCATAAGTACACATTTGGACCAGAAAAGTCCTTAATAGCACTTCTTGTATTGTTTTAAAAGTAGCTAGCTAGAATGCTCCAATAACATTGTGACAACCAAGTTGGTAGGTGATGCAGCAGCTAGCTTATGTAGCAAACACACAAGTAGGTGATGCAGCTGCTTGGGCAAGCTAGCAAGCAAGTAGGTAACTCATCATGCTAGTAAGCAAGTAGGTGACTCATCAAGCTAGTAAACAAGTAGGTGACTCATCAAGCTAGTAAGCAAGTAGGTGACTCATCAAGCTAGCGAGCAAGTAGGTGACTCAGCAAGCTAGCAAGCTAGTAGGACGTCTTAAGCACGACCAAGCTAGTAGGCAAGTAGGACGTTTTTAAGCACGAGGTGGCATGATGAGTTGGCACCTACTTAAACACTTGACACATACTATAACCAATAGGAGCTTGACACCTAAGTAGGCTGGTAGGAGGTGGCAACATCCCATTGGAGACGTGACATGGCTTAGAAATCAGCCACACACACCTTTCCTTCACCTTAAGTAACCTAAACTGTCCTCCTTGCTTATATAAACCGACCCCTACCTCCATTCAGCCATTTAGCACGTTAAGAAGAGAAAAATAAAGAGAGGAAAGCTTACCACCACCACCTGGCCGAGAGCAAAGAGAAGGAGGAGAGCTACTATCTTCATCTTCTTCCAATCCTAGAGGTAAGGCTGTTCTTGGTGTGTTCTTCATCCTTTCCTAGTCTATTCTCAACCGAAAACCAGAGGAGAAACCAAGGGAACTCACTCCTTTTCCATGTCCATTCTAGGAGCTTAAAAGCTGCCTTAGGGTGTTCTAACTTCTAGCAAGCTTTCCAAGGATTTAAGAAAGGTTTTCTTCAGCAATCTGCAAGGTAACTTCATGGTTACCATCCCTTAATAAATCTGTATGTTGTACAGGAGTATTACCCCTATATTATCTAATTAAAATTCGTAGGTATTTATTAGCCTAAAGCTAGAAAAGTTAGAAAAGTGTTTTAAGGAAGAAAAGGATGTGTTTACAACCTACCTTTGATTACTGATTGCTTAAGAGCTTGTTTATGGTGTTTTGCTGCTGTTTAGTAAGTGGGAATAACCTAGAGGTAATTATGATTGTTCTGGATGATCTTTAGTCTAATCTGGTGTTGTTATAATCTAGGATAAATGGTGTCTTAAAGAGTTTTGTTTAAACACCAGATTTGTGGGTGGAATTCTAGAGCATTAATCAAGTGTTTTAGGTGCTTAGCTAACCTAGAATCTATCTGATTGTTATGGCCGAGTAACATAGATGAAAGTATAGAATTTAATTTAAGATGTTAAGTGTGATTACTAGAAGAGCTAATCTGGTGAATTAGATGTCTAGTACAACCGCTTTCAGTTGGAAGTTAATTAGTGTAAACTAGATGTGTCCTAGGGCTAAAAACATGATTGTTGATTATTCTGGTCATTAGCAACCTATTATGGCAGAATTGGCCATGAACTATTAAAGAGATATATAACATGAATTTAGGATGAAGATGATAGTTTAAACTAAGGTCTTAAAGTCTTAAAGTCTAATATGTTAGGAACTTGTATGTACTGTTTTAGAAGGTTGTTTATGGTAGGATTAACTCCTAAGCTAATCTGGTTAATATTGTGACCGAAAATGTTAGGAACCAATTATGCTTTGATTCAGGTTGTAATTTATAGTTAAATTATGTCTTAAGCTAATCTGGATGAGATAGTTAATAATAGAACTGAAATGGATATGATTTGTTTGTTTGATCAAGAGTTGGTGTAACACCCCATCCAACATTAACATACTTACAATAAACTGCAGCGGAAGAACAACCTCATCACATTACTTAACTCGTTGGTGTTACACGCCGTTAGCCACCCACGTGGCTAACAAGGCTAGCTCATACACATTGTACCGGTCTGATGGGCTAAATTCCCGAGCGTCTACACATTACTATCGATTTCCATTAACAACAACACAACGCACTCCTTCCAACTATACCGAGTATTTATAAACTGATGCCGACAACAATTTCGGTCTTACTACACCTACTGTATACATACACTTAAATGATTACCCATGTACGACGACTACCCGTCCTACTCTCGAACGGCTTCCAGCACTTCGTACCTGAAATAGGAAAAGAAGAGAAAGGGTGGCCCCCAAGGGGCTCAGCACCTTTGCTGGTATGGTAATCCCGCAGCCCGCATGCTACCGGCCACGCACAACTAATTGTCGTCTTGGCATGCGGTTGATTATATTTAAATCATGCGTGTAACAGTAAACACACAACACATAACATTTCGCCTCAACGGGCTCAACAAACGGATATATATCCTTACTTAATAATTCACTCATGGTATTCATTATCCCTAGAGTGTTCCTCCTCTAATGGAGCTACTTCCTTAATAGACGACACTTACCCTTAAATCGGGTTATCCTTAAACGCCTCTTTTCTCAACTGGGATTCATACCCATGATCCACACACTTCATATCTCACAATATATATCATTCCTTACATACTAAACTTAACAACACTTTCACGTATCGACGTGCACATGATAACATCGCAATAGGAATTGCTTACAATAACATCACATAACATAACGGGAACGGTCCTCTTAGTGAAATACCCCAAACCTTGGTATGTTGTGTAAATGTTAAGCTATGGTATTTAAAGGCTAAAAAGTGCCTTAGAAACATAAATGAATCATTTAAACCATGGTAAAACACAATAAAACACTAAGACACGGTTTGAGCAAAAACATGCTCTAAGCTTGGAGTGAACTTGGTTAGGACCCAAAGAGCCTACCAAGACTTGATAATGTTTAATTATGACTTTATAAGGCTAATTAAGTCCTTAGGAAACTTTGGTAGACAATGAAACCAAACAAAACACAAATAAATACCTTAAGGTCAATATGGGCAAAAATGTGCTCTAAGCTTGGGATAAATGTGTATAAGACCTAATGGTCATACCTATACTTTATAAATATGTTAATGAACATATTAAATCAATTACCAAAGAAAACCAAGCTTGGAAACAAGTTAAAACACAAAATGTGCTTTAAGGAGTCTTAAAGCACGTTTTTGAAAAATTGTCTTGTAAATGAGTTTTGAATGGCTAAATGTCCATCATTACTCTTTAATTAATATGTGTACTATATAGTATCACATTTGGGTGGCCATATTAGTGGGAAACCAAAAATTTCACTTCTATGTGCCTTAGTTTGTGAATAGTGACTTTTATAAGCTAGTTTGTAACATATAATGTTATAAGTGATTAAATGAGTCAACAAAGACCAAACTACCCCTAAGTATATCATGGGGGCCGGTTTTTAGTAAGGTGAGTCATCACCATGTAAAATAAATTAAAGGAAGGAAGGAAAAGAAAGTAAAAGAAGAAAGTTACTTTAGTACATAAATATCTTCTAAAAGTAGAACTCATCTTCATTCTTTCATTCCCTTCTCATTTCACACGTCTTCAAGCTCCTCCCCTCCCCTCCATTTACGATTCTCTATACCAACCTCTCTTCTTCATCTTCATTTCCTTGCCAAATCCAACTCCAAGCTCCAAATCAAATTCTAAGACCATATTTGTCTTAGTTAGGTCAAGCTCTTCCCTTCTACCTTTTCAAATCTTCAAGAGCTCAATTTTGGTGCCATGGAGAATCACCATTGATGGAGCTTGAGCTTGTATTTCTACACATTATTACTCTCCTTTGCTTCAAGGTAAGGAAACTCAAAGAAAAATCAAGTTTCCTTCATGTTTTGTGTTGTCCGAAAATTCACCTCACCATGGTGTCTTTACCTTGCTTGTTTAGCTTCATTTGAATCTTCCAAGGGCTAGGAGGAGTCCTCTCTTGATATATATTCAAGCTCTCTTTCCATTCCAAGGTAAAACAATCATGTTAATACCTTAAGATAATATATGTAACTAGGGTTTATAATGAGATGAAGCATAATGCTTATATACTCATTACAATGTTGGTATATTGTTTAGTTGTTGACAAGGAAGGAAATGCCTTACCGGTTTATAAGGAAACAAGAAAGAAGTTTGAGTGGAAAAGAGGTAAACATACTATCTCAGTGTGGTTTAATGCCTTAGGAGAAAGGAGCTTATATTGCTTATTAAAATGATCTAAGGAGCCAATGGTGAATGAGCTAGTAAAAATGCTCTCAAGGAGTTTATTAAGGGCATATGAATTGTTGGGTGTATTTGCAGGTCAAAGGCATTATTATGTGGGAAATTCAGTGTTTAAGGTTTATGCAATTTAAGGGCCTAAGAGCCATGCATTTAAGGGCCTAAGTGCCAAGCAATTTAAGTTATGCACTATATTGTGATGTAGTGCTTAATGTGTGAAGTTTGTGTATAAAGTGTGTTGATGGATTTTAGGTGTTCTTTAATGAAGTAAGGTGAAAACCTAAGTGGTTGGATGTGAGTATATACAAGAGAAGCTATGGCCAAATTTGGGAAAAATGTGTGAGAAGTTATAAGTGTTTTAAATGGTCTTGGTGATCTAGGAAGTGTTAAAGGTGAATGAATGTTTACTTGAGAAGAAAACATGTATTAAGGTGATTTAGAGTGATGCAAGGATTTAGGTGTTGTCTTGGATGTTCTAGGAATCCAATGTGTGTTTTGTGAATGTATTAAAGTCTTGGAGGAGTTGTTTAAGGTTTAGGTAAGGTTGGTGTTCAAGGAACAAGTGATGTTTAGGTATGATGTAAAAAGGAGATTTAGTTAGTAAGAAAATAATGCTTAAGAGATGATGTTAAGATGAGAAGAAAGTGTTTTGGAATAGTAGTTACCATAGGTGAGAAACACCATCTAGGAACCTAGTATAAGATAACATAAGTGTTAAGGAATTTTACAAGGAAATAAGTAAATGGTTTAAGGATTTAGAAAATGAGTTTCATGGATGTTGTATGTGGATATAAAGTTACCAAATGTTGCTAGGAAGCATTAAGAGGCCTTAGGAGAAGGTTGGTGAAGATTTGGCAAAGTTTGAGTAAGATTAGGAGGCGACCGACCCAGGGGCCGACCCAGTTTTTGGGTCGGTCGAGCCTCTGTTAGATGTTAGGAATGTGTTCGGTAATGGTCCGACCCAAAAGGGTGGGTCGGACATGGGTCGGTCGGTCAAGTTTCAAAGGTGGAAAATGTTCGCACATGGACCGACCCAGAATGGTGGGTCGGACGTGGGTCGGACGGGCATGATTATAAGGAAGTAAAAGGGTTCTGTAATGGACCGACCCAGTTGTGGGTCGGACGGTGGGTCGGTCGGACCAAAAACATGGTTTAAGGTTATGAAATGATATGTAATGAAGGGGATTGGTAGGTAATGATGTTATAAGGTTGTTATGGACATGTTAGGTGAGTTTAAATGGCAATTAAGTGGGTGAAAAATTGTATCAAAATGTAAAAGTAAAACAAGTTAAAATGTAAAGTTATTTAACCAAGTTAAAGGGGAAAGTTATAAGCATTAGACTTTAAAACAAACATGTTACCCCAATGTTAATAAAAGAACATGTCATGTCAACAGTTGTTCGAGAATTGCTCGAGGAACATAAGTGGACGTGGTAAAGTGGACCCCGGTGACAGGTATGGTTTTCTTGCAACCTGCGTCCTACCGGATTACACCGGCTTGTATGCCAATATGTTTTCTTGAGTGTTTGCCACCTTGTAAGATTAAAACATGTAATGAGTTTATAGTAATTCATTTATGTGGCGAATTTGGTCTCCGATACCATTTAACCTCAAGTATGTGTTAAACCTTAGCTAACCAAAACTAGGAACACATGAGTGATCGGTATTCGGAGTTGACGGCCCAAACCTTGGGAACGTGCTAACCACGGCTATGTGTGAGTTAGTTGGATATTGTTGTTGTATGCAAGTGTGTGAACCTCCCTTGTGTGCTTAACTCGGTTATGATACCGTATGGTGTGGATGCGGTAGGCTCCATAATGGATCCCTAACTACTTAATTATAAGTGTATATGTACTAATGGGGGGTGAGGAGTCCGGTTGTTCCGGCCACGCGTGTGATGGACGGGAGTCGTTATCTTATCCGGTTCGGCTCTCTTGGTGTATGTATAGGTGGTATTCCAATTTGGTTTCTACCTTCCCTTCTTATCCAAAGCTAGTTACTGACTCACGTCGGGCCACAGGGCATACGTATGTTATTTCGGTGGCTTGGGATTACTATATTCCGACTCACCTTGGGTATAGTTAACCGTTCATATAACCGGGCGGTAACTATGATGGTAACGAGCTTAACATGGGATTGGCAAAAATCCCTAGGCTCACATGGTATACTAACTATGATGGAAGGTCCTTGTGAGAACCGATTTTATGGTGTTATGTAATGTTATGGTGCTATGCAAATCCCCTTGCTATGCTATGGTAATATATATATATTCGATGTTTTAAATGGATGCAATGTCATCATGTACGTTGAAACAAGGAAGGTGTTGTTATGTTTTTATTAGTGAGAAATGATATGTTGTATGACATGGTGTGTGTGGTCATGGAAATGAATCCCGGTTGGACATGAGGCGTTTAAGAATAACCCGATTAATGGGTACATGTCGTCTGTTAAGGAGTAGCTCCGTTTTGGAGGAGAGCCTCTAGGGTTAAAGGAATCATGGGATGGTTGTTAGTGTGGATTGTGTTTTATTGATGAGCCCATCGAGGCGAAATACTATGTGTGTATGTTTGGCTTTGTATGCATGATTTAAAAATAATCAACTGCATGTTAAGACGACAATTAGTCGTGCGTGGCCCGGTAGCATTGGGCTGCGGGATTACCATACCAGCAAGGTGCTGAGCCCCTTGGGGCCACCCCTTTCTCTTCTTTTCCTATTTCAGTACGAAGTGCTGGAAGCCGTTCGAGAGTAGGACGGGTAGTCATTGTACATGGGTAAACTTTTAAGTGTATGTATACAGTAGGTGTAGTAACCGAAATTGTTGTCGGCACCAGTTTATATACTCGGTATAGTGAAAGTTGTACGTTGTTGTTTGTTAATGGAAGGGAATAGCATGTGTAGTCGCTCGGGAATTTAGCCCTCAGACCGGTACAATGTGTATGTATTAGCCTTGTTAGCCACGTGGGTGGCTAACGGCGTGTAACACCAACGAGATAAGTATTGTGATGAGGTTGTTCTTCCGCTGCAGTTTATTGTAATGTGTTATTGTTGGATGGGTGGTTTACAAAAAGTGGTATCAGAGCGAAGTATCGCTCTGATGAATGGATTACCGAGCTTAGGAAATACCGAGTTAGGATTTAAGTACTTTGGGTTAAGGGTTGAGTGATAGCGTGAGATATACGCTAGATAGGAACTACCAGTGAATATGGAAAACCTACAGTATCCTTCCCGCCCTCCACATCCCTGTTTTATAACTTGGGAAGGAACGCCAGAGAGATGGAAGTCCACTCTTACTCGGGAATACCCGATCTGGCTGCTATTAAATACCTTAAGAGTACGGAGAACCTGTCATACGGTAGATCCGGAAAACTGGGAATCCCGGAGACGGTCTCCATCACGAACAATGTTAACCGCATTTCATAGCAATGAATGAAGGATCTTGTGTAAAGAGAATAGAATTTCCGGCAACCTGGGTCGACATGCCGAGCAGTCGAAAACAATACCACAATCGGTATGTGTCAAACCGATAGCCAGTTAGCATGGCGCACTTGCCATAGCAAGTGCTGCCATAACAGGGCTGTTCGGGAAATTCATAACCTACAAGTACTTGGAAAAGTACCATGGAGTTAAATGTGTGATATGTCATAACAGGGCGGGCCTTTAGCCTACCTCTGTAATTGGAAACACACCAGTCAGCAAGAAGCTAGACTTGGCTAAGGTAAGAAGATGTTGTGAAATGGAAATTTTTCTTTCAAACCTAATTTTCACAAACCCTTTTCTTTTCAAACCAGATTTTCTTTCAAACCAACCTTCTTTCCAACCTCCTTAACCAAACCCAGTGAAACCAGGAGCAATTGACAAGGATGCAACGTGGATAAACTTCCCCTCGATTAAGTTCGGGAAGCAGGGATGAATATTGTCACGGGACAATATAAGGGAGTTGACAACAGAATACTTCACCTGGCGTGTGACGGACACTACGAGTGACCCAATTGTGTTGTGGGACGACCGCACTCCGATAGGAGCATGTGGCGCCTGACAGACCTACTTATAGGTTTAGTGGTAAGTAGTAATGTATCAGTATGATACCCCATATATGTATACGAGTAGAGTCCGAAACACGGGAAGTAGTCGACTCCGTCTACGGTCAGCAGTATAAATTAAACAAGAGCTAAGGATTACAAGGAGTAGTTGAAGTTAAGGAATTCAGGTAAGTTAGCAAGACTAAAAGGATTAGTGAACTCCTTTCAAGGAAATGTTTAAGAGTTAGGAAGTGCGATGGCACAACTGTTATGTAAAGACACCACATATGTCTTAAAGATCCTTAGGGATAAACATTATAGCTGGAATGGTGACCCAGCCTGTACATGGCAAGCAGATGCCTAATGTGACACATTAATGTGCAATGAACGGGTAAATTCCCAGAATAAGTACCTACATACTACCAGGAATGTGTTAATCTTCACAGAAAAAGATATAACCAGTAAAGAACGCGAAAGGCGTAGCTAACGGAATGTACCAATAGTGTGAGCCAAATGTAAAGGCATAACTTAACAACCCCAGGAGCAATCCTTGAAGGGTGTCTGCATCAACAATTGTTGAATGAAATGCATGACAGAAACACAAGGGTTGAAAACTAACACACAGTTTAGACATAAGTTGTCAGGAGACGGACTGACAAACCTAAGGGGCATCCCATGAAAGGAAACGGAATGCAACGACCTTGTCATGAAGCCCACTACAACCTCTAAACATGTAATGTTGTACAAAGAAGTACATATGTGTGGACAGCCTATAATGAGCCCAGCTCAAGGCAATAAGGCTTATAATCCAAAAGCAGGATATATCATATAAATTCGATTGATGGTAGAAGTTTAGGTTGTATAAGCGAATAGAGTGGTAAACGAACCACTGCATTGAGAGTGGGGATACCTCTCGACATTGTGACACCGCAGGAGTGGTAGTTATGTGAATCAAGTTCAAGAAATATGTTAAGGATTGACCACGTTGTTATTACCCCAGGGTGATTTGAATGAATAACAAAAAAAAGTGCTTGTACCAGTTGTGTACGCAGGAATGTGGTAAGTTGATAGCAATCACCATAGGTGTGTGAAGCTAAATGTGTAGCGAACAACGCTCAAGGGAAATATAGTAGTATATTCAAAAAATCAGCCAAAAAGTGGCCAGATAAACCCAGTGTAATGGCGGAAGCTAATATAATAGCGGATGCAGTATAAGTTGATATTATATCATGAGTAAGGATACGGTGCGCAATAAGCGACCGTTGTCTGAGTATTGTTAGATGATAATATGGGGAGTGAGCAGAGTTATGAGTTAAACTCAGTGGGGGCACAACAGTAATGATAGCAAATGAACCGAGCAGTAAGCCGGTGGCAAGTGTTAGATGATAAGGATTTCGGTGAAAATTCCTATTGCAATCGCATGAGAGAGTTGCTGCCAAGGGCTTACGCCTCTGCACTCTGTACGACTGAGTGTTTTGGTATTGCTCTTGCACAGTAATGATCAAGTGGGATAGCTAGGAATCAGAAGCCTGGTAATTATGGAGGAATAATGCTATAATGGTCGATGCATAGGTAATGCAAGGCCGCAGGAATGAAAGAATACGTGTACAAAACCAAATGTGGAGACATGATTAACAGTAAGTGACTACAGTAGCACTAACTGCCAAATATCGGTAGGGAATATATCCCAAATATTGTAAATAGCTGAGAGAGCACTACACACTAAGTAGTAGCTCAATCTCAACCGACGAAGTCGGTAGAAGCAAGTCAATCATTGCGAATTACATAGTAGTTTATGCTGTAAGCTACTGGAGAAATGGATGGAAAATTGTGAAACTCACCGAATTCGCTCAGGGTAAGAGATACCATGCGTCGGTTGAGAACCCATTGTTCCCAAGATAAGGGCAATACATTGGAGATGCACAATATAGTAACAGTAACGAATGGGGCAAACTAGCCCTATAATTATCAGAATGGCGCAGCAGAGGCCAGTGAGCCCATGCATCAAATGCCGAATATACGTTGTGAATATGAATGGATGGCTATTTATCAATGCCTAAAAGCCTCACAGGCCAGGACCGAAACCGGTTAGGATTACAACTCCAATGCGAATTCTTGGTTTAGGGACTAAACCGCCAATATGGTTAAGATCCTCTAATCAGAATCCATTGTGTAATAGACCGCGTGGAAGTCAAAACACTTCACGACGGCAGAACATTTTAAAGCCAAGGTTTAGTGATTGATTACGTGGGCGTAATCCCTTTTAAGGGGGGTAGAGCGCAAAACCACTTAGTGTGTTTTACCGTACAAATGTACGTGAATGGGTTGTGCATAGCACAAAATGATTTGTTATTATGATTGGCGCGTGTGTTATATAAACATACGCATTTATTTGTGGTTAAATTGTGGTAATTGCGCACAGAAGATGCGAATACCATTGTGGGAAGTGTGTCATTTTGTTAACAGTGGTGTGTGAGAGTACAAGTGGAAGGGAGTAAAGAAACTCCCGGGGAACTAAAACCCCGACGGTGCATAAATGTAAACCATGTATGGTATTTTGATAAAAATATATGTATATATACAGTGTTGTGATTTACGAAGGGGTATGAGACCGACGTAGAACCTAGTGAGAATTAAATTCCCTAGGTAACTTGAATTAAGCTGGATTTGGATGATGATGATAGACGGAGTTCTATCCCTTGGAGATGTTATGATTATGACTAGAAGATTCAAAGATAGAAAATGGGATATGCTTGAATTAATTGTTGGTTGAAAATGAATGGGAGGTGAAACTTGATTATCATGAGATCAAGGGAAGCCGAACACAAATTGGGGTGGAAAGATAGTTCAACACCGATGCTGATCACATCAGTGTTGGATGATTCTTGAAGCTCCCTATAAGTGATTACAAATAACCATGTTAAGAAAGATACAAGGAGCATAAATTGGACTTGGAGTTGTGTGGTGTTTTCAAAAGAATTTTCAATTGGTGTTTTCAAAAGAATTTTCAATTGGTGTTTTCAAACAATCGATGAATATTTTGAATAAAAGATCTTCTTATATTTAACCTAGTAAAGAATATTTTTGTAGTACTTGCTCACGAGCTGAGGACGTATGAGCCTTTGTCTTCGGACCGGTGACATGAGAAGTACATATGTTGAAAGTTAAGTGAATGTTTTGATCTCCCAAAGGAACGGGGACCAGAAAGTGTCCATCGCGACCGGGTTCTGCGGGATCATAGTGTATATCAAGGATATTTTTGATTGCTATACATGCTCTGACATGTTGTGTGGTATGGGTAATGAATGTTGTTTTGACTTGGATTTCCTAAAGTGTATACTATCAAGGCCTATGAGTCTAAATGTGTGGTGTTACATAGACCTATGTGTCTAAAGACTGTTATGTTATGGGGACCTATGTGTCCAAATGATGTGGATATGTTGCCCGGACCTTAAGTCCGAGGTTGGATGTAAAGAGTGGTTGGTAATGGAAGTGTTATGGGCTATAATAATTCCCGTATTCTAATCCAATGATGCGAGGAAATGTGAACTTCGAGGACGAAGTTCTTTTAAGGGGGGTAGATTGAAATACCCCAAACCTTGGTATGTTGTGTAAATGTTAAGCTATGGTATTTAAAGGCTAAAAGTGCCTTAGAAACATAAATGAATCATTTAACCATGGTAAAACACAATAAAACAAGACACGGTTTGAGCAAAAACATGCTCTAAGCTTGGAGTGAACTTGGTTAGGACCCAAAGAGCCTACCAAGACTTGATAATGTTTAATTATGACTTTATAAGGCTAATTAAGTCCTTAGGAAACTTTGGTAGACAATGAAACCAAACAAAACACAAATAATACCTTAAGGTCATATGGGCAAAAATGTGCTCTAAGCTTGGGATAATGTGTATAACCTAATGGTCATACCTATACTTTATAAATATGTTAATGAACATATTAAATCAATTACCAAAGAAAACCAAGCTTGGAAACAAGTTAAAACACAAAATGTGCTTTAAGGAGTCTTAAAGCACGTTTTTGAAAAATTGTCTTGTAAATGAGTTTTGAATGGCTAAATGTCCATCATTACTCTTTAATTAATATGTGTACTATATAGTATCACATTTGGGTGGCCATATTAGTGGGAAACCAAAAATTTCACTTCTATGTGCCTTAGTTTGTGAATAGTGACTTTTATAAGCTAGTTTGTAACATATAATGTTATAAGTGATTAAATGAGTCAACAAAGACCAAACTACCCCTAAGTATATCATGGGGGCCGGTTTTTAGTAAGGTGAGTCATCACCATGTAAAATAAATTAAAGGAAGGAAGGAAAAGAAAGTAAAAGAAGAAAGTTACTTTAGTACATAAATATCTTCTAAAAGTAGAACTCATCTTCATTCTTTCATTCCCTTCTCATTTCACACGTCTTCAAGCTCCTCCCCTCCCCTCCATTTACGATTCTCTATACCAACCTCTCTTCTTCATCTTCATTTCCTTGCCAAATCCAACTCCAAGCTCCAAATCAAATTCTAAGACCATATTTGTCTTAGTTAGGTCAAGCTCTTCCCTTCTACACCTTTTCAAATCTTCAAGAGCTCAATTTTGGTGCCATGGAGAATCACCATTGATGGAGCTTGAGCTTGTATTTCTACACATTATCTCTCCTTTGCTTCAGTAAGGAACTCAAGAAAAATCAAGTTTTCCTTCATGTTTTGTGTTGTCCGAAAATTCACCGCTCACCATGTGTCTTTACCTTGCTTGTTTAGCTTCATTTGAATCTTCCAAGGCTAGGAGGAGCCTCTCTTGATATATATTCAATCTCTTTCCATTCCAAGGTAAAACAATCATGTTAATACCTTAAGATAATATATGTAACTAGGGTTTATAATGAGATGAAGCATAATGCTTATATACTCATTACAATGTTGGTATATTGTTTAGTTGTTGACAAGGAAGGAAATGCCTTACCGGTTTATAAGGAAACAAGAAAGAAGTTTGAGTGGAAAAGAGGTAAACATACTATCTCAGTGTGTTTAATGCCTTAGGAGAAAGGAGCTTATATTGCTTATTAAAATGATCTAAGGAGCCAATGGTGAATGAGCTAGTAAAAATGCTCTCAAGGAGTTTATTAAGGGCATATGAATTGTTGGGTGTATTTGCAGGTCAAAGGCATTATTATGTGGGAAATTCAGTGTTTAAGGTTTTGCAATTTAAGGGCCTAAGAGCCATGCATTTAAGGGCCTAAGTGCCAAGCAATTTAAGTTATGCACTATATTGTGATGTGCTTAATGTGTGAAGTTTGTGTATAAAGTGTGTTGATGGATTTAGGTGTTCTTTAATGAAGTAAGGTGAAAACCTAATGGTTGGATGTGAGTATATACAGAGAAGCTATGGCCAAATTTGGGAAAAATGTGTGAGAAGTTATAAGTGTTTTAAATGGTCTTGGTGATCTAGGAAGTGTTAAAGGTGAATGAATGTTTACTTGAGAAGAAAATGTATTAAGGTGATTTAGAGTGATGCAAGGATTTAGGTGTCTTGGAAGTTCTAGGAATCCAATGTGTGTGTTTGTGAATGTATAAAGTCTTGGAGGAGTTGTTTAAGGTTTAGGTAAGGTTGGTGTTCAAGGAACAAGTTGTTTAGGTATGATGTAAAAGGATTTAGTTAGTAAGAAATAATGCTTAAGAGATGATGTTAAGATGAGAAGAAAGTGTTTTGGAATAGTAGTTACCATAGGTGAGAAACACCATCTAGGAACCTAGTATAAGATAACATAAGTGTTAAGGAATTTTACAAGGAAATAAGTAAATGGTTTAAGGATTTAGAAAATGAGTTTCATGGATGTTGTATGTGGATATAAAGTTACCAAATGTTGCTAGGAAGCATTAAGAGGCCTTAGGAGAAGGTTGGTGAAGATTTGGCAAAGTTTGAGTAAGATTAGGAGGCGACCGACCCAGGGGCCGACCCAGTTTTTGGGTCGGTCGAGCCTCTGTTAGATGTTAGGAATGTGTTCGGTAATGGTCCGACCCAAAAGGGTGGGTCGGACATGGTCGGTCGGTCAAGTTTCAAAGGTGGAAAATGTTCGCACATGGACCGACCCAGAATGGTGGGTCGGACGTGGGTCGGACGGGCATGATATAAGGAAGTAAAGGGTTCTGTAATGGACCGACCAGTTGTGGGTCGGACGGTGGGTCGGTCGGACCAAAAACATGGTTTAAGGTTATGAAATGATATGTAATGAAGGGGATTGGTAGGTAATGATGTTATAAGGTTGTTATGGACATGTTAGGTGAGTTTAAATGGCAATTAAGTGGGTGAAAAATTGTATCAAATGTAAAAGTAAAACAAGTTAAAATGTAAAGTTATTTAACCAAGTTAAAGGGGAAAGTTATAAGCATTAGACTTTAAAACAAACATGTTACCCCAATGTTAATAAAAGAACATGTCATGTCAACAGTTGTTCGAGAATTGCTCGAGGAACATAAGTGGACGTGGTAAAGTGGACCCCGGTGACAGGTATGGTTTTCTTGCAACCTGCGTCCTACCGGATTACACCGGCTTGTATGCCAATGTTTTCTTGAGTGTTTGCCACCTTGTAAGATTAAAACATGTAATGAGTTTTAGTAATTCATTTATGTGGCGAATTTGGTCTCCGATACCATTTAACCTCAAGTATGTGTTAACCTTAGCTAACCAAAACTAGGAACACATGAGTGATCGGTATTCGGAGTTGACGGCCCAAACCTTGGGAACGTGCTAACCACGGCTATGTGTGAGTTAGTTGGATATTGTTGTTGTATGCAAGTGTGTGAACCTCCCTTGTGTGCTTAACTCGGTTATGATACCGTATGGTGTGTGGATGCGGTAGGCTCCATAATGGATCCCTAACTACTTAATTATAAGTGTATATGTACTAATGGGGGGTGAGGAGTCCGGTTGTTCCGGCCACGCGTGTGATGGACGGGAGTCGTTATCTTATCCGGTTCGGCTCTCTTGGTGTATGTATAGGTGGTATTCCAATTTGGTTTCTACCTTCCCTTAGCTTATCCAAAGCTAGTTACTGACTCACGTCGGGCCACAGGGGCATACGTATGTTATTTCGGTGTGCTTGGGATTACTATATCCGACTCACCTTGGGTATAAGTTAACCGTTCTATATAACCGGACGGTAACGAGGATGGTAACGAGCTTAACATGGGATTGGCAAAAATCCCTAGGCTCACATGGTATACTAACTATGATGGAAGGTTCCTTGTGAGAACCGATTTTATGGTGTTATGTAATGTTATGGTGCTATGCAAATCCCCTTGCTATGCTATGGTATATATATATATTCGATGTTTTAAATGGATGCAATGTCATCATATGTACGTTGAAACAAGGAAGGTGTTGTTATGTTTTATTATGTGAGAAATGAGATATGTTGTATGACATGGTGTGTGTGGATCATGGAAATGAATCCCAGGTTGTGACATGAGGCGTTTAAGAATAACCCGATTAATGGGTACATGTCGTCTGTTAAGGAAGTAGCTCCGTTTTGGAGGAGAGCCACTCTAGGGTTAAAGGAATCATTGGATGGTTGGTTAAGTGTGGATGTGTTGTTTATTGATTGAGCCCATCGAGGCGAAATACTATGTGTTGTATGTTATGGCTTGTATGCATGATTTAAAAATAATCAACTGCATGTTAAGACGACAATTAGTCGTGCGTGGCCCGGTAGCATGTGGGCTGCGGGATTACCATACCAGCAAAGGTGCTGAGCCCCTTGGGGCCACCCCTTTCTCTTCTTTTCCTATTTCAGGTACGAAGTGCTGGAAGCCGTTCGAGAGTAGGACGGGTAGTCATTGTACATGGGTAAACTTTTAAGTGTATGTATACAGTAGGTGTAGTAAGACCGAAATTGTTGTCGGCACCAGTTTATAAATACTCGGTATAGTGAAAGTTGTACGTTGTTGTTGTTGTTAATGGAAAGGAATAGCATGTGTAGTCGCTCGGGAATTTAGCCCATCAGACCGGTACAATGTGTATGTATTAGCCTTGTTAGCCACGTGGGTGGCTAACGGCGTGTAACACCAACGAGATAAGTATTGTGATGAGGTTGTTCTTCCGCTGCAGTTTATTGTAAGTGTGTTATTGTTGGATGGGGTGTTACAAAAAGTGGTATCAGAGCGAAGTATCGCTCTGATGACTGGATTACCGAGCTTAGGAAATACCGAGTTAGGATTTAAGTACTTTGGGTTAAGGGTTGAGTGATAGCGTGAGAGATACGCTAGATAGGAACTACCAGTGAATACTGGAAACCTACAGTATCCTTCCCGCCCTCCACAATCCCTGTTTTATAACTTGGGAAGGAACGCCAGAGAGATGGAAGTCCACTCTTACTCGGGAATACCCGATCTGGCTGCTATTAAATACCTTTAGAGTACGGAGAACCTGTCATACGGTAGATCCGGAAAACTGGGAATCCCGGAGACGGTCTCCATCCGAACAATGTTAACCGCATTTCATAGCAATGAATGAAGGATCTTGTGTATAAGAGAATAGAATTTCCGGCAACCTGGGTCGACATGCCGAGCAGTCGAAAACAATACCACAATCGGTATGTGTCAAACCGATAGCCAGTTAGCATGGCGCACTTGCCATAGCAAGTGCTGCCATAACAGGGCTGTTCGGGAAATTCATAACCACTACAAGTACTTGGAAAAGTACCATGGAGTTAAATGTGAATGTCATAACAGTGGAAGGGCCTGTTAGCCTAACCTCTGTAATTGGAAACACACCAGTCAGCAAGAAGCTAGACTTGGCTAAGGTAAGAAGATGTTGTGAAACCATGGAAATTTTTCTTTCAAACCTAATTTTCACAAACCCTTTTCTTTTCAAACCAGATTTTCTTTCAAACCAACACTTCTTTCCAACCTTCCTTAAACCAAACCAGTGAAACCAGGAGCAATTGACAAGGATGCAACAGTGGATAAACTTCCCCTCGATTAAGTTCGGGAAGCAGGGAATGAATATTGTCACGGGACAATATAAGGGAGTTGACAACAGAATACTTCACCTAGGCGTGTGACGGACACTACGAGTGAACCAATTGTGTTGTGGGACGACCGCACTCCGATAGGAGCATGTGGGCCTGACAGACCTACTTATAGGTTAGTTGGGTAAGTAGTAATGTATCAGTATGATACCCCATATATGTATACGAGTAGAGTCCGAAACACGGGAAGTAGTCGACTCCGTCTACGGTCAGCAGTATAAATTAAACAAGAGCTAAGGATTACAAGGAGTAGTTGAAGTTAAGGAATTCAGGTAAGTTAGCAAGACTAAAAGGATTAGTGAACTCCTTTCAAGGAAATGTTTAAGAGTTAGGAAGTGCGATGGGCACAACTGTTATGTAAAGACACCACATATGTCTTAAAGATCCTTAGGGATAAACATTATAGCTGGAATGGTGACCCAGCCTGTACATGGCAAGCAGATGCCTAATGTGGACACATTAATGTGCAATGAACGGGTAAATTCCCAGAATAAGTACCTACACTACCAGGAAATGTTAATCTTCACAGAAAAAGATAATAACCAGTAAAGAACGCGAAAGGCGTAGCTAACGGAATGTACCAATAAGTGTGAGCCAAATGTAAAGGCATAACTTAACAACACCCAGGAGCAATCCTTGAAGGGTGTCTGCATCAACAATTGTTGAATGAAATGCATGACAGAAACACAAGGGTTGAAACTAACACACAGTTTAGACATAAGTTGTCAGGAGACGGACTGACAAACCTAAGGGGCATCCCATGAAAGGAAACGGAATGCAACGACCTTGTCATGAAGCCCACTACAACCTCTAAACATGTAATGTTGTACAAAGAAGTACATATGTGTGGACAGCCTATAATGAGCCCAGCTCAAGGCAAATAAGGCTTATAATCCAAAAGCAGGATATATCATATAAATTCGATTGATGGTAGAAGTTTAGGTTGTATAAGCGAATAGAGTGGTAAACGAACCACTGCATTGAGAGTGGGGATACCTCTCGACATTGTGACACCGCAGGAGTGGTAGTTATGTGAATCAAGTTCAAGAAATATGTTAAGGATTGACCACGTTGTTATTACCCCAGGGTGATTTGAATGAATAACAAAAAAAAAGTGCTTGTACCAGTTGTGTACGCAGGAAGTGTGGTAAGTTGATAGCAATCACCATAGGTGTGTGAAGCTAAATGTGTAGCGAACAACGCTCAAGGGAAATATAGTAGTATATTCAAAAAATCAGCCAAATAAGTGGCCAGATAAACCCAGTGTAATGGCGGAAGCTAATATAATAGCGGATGCAGTATAAGTTGATATTATATCATGAGTAAGGATACGGTGCGCAATAAGCGACCGTTGTCTGAGTATTGTTAGATGATAATATGGGGAGTGAGCAGAGTTATGAGTTAAACTCAGTGGAGGCACAACAGTAAATGATAGCAAATGAACCGAGCAGTAAGCCGGTGGCAAGTGTTAGATGATAAGGATTTCGGTGAAAATTCCTATTGCAATCGCATGAGAGAGTTGCTGCCAAGGGCTTACGCCTCTGCACTCTGTACGACTGAGTGTTTTGGTATTGCTCTTGCACAGTAATGATCAAGTGGGATAGCTAGGAATCAGAAGCATGGTAATTATGGAGGAATAATGCTATAATGGTCGATGCATAGGTAATGCAAGGCCGCAGGAATGAAAGAATACGTGTACAAAACCAAATGTGGAGACATGATTAACAGTAAGTGACTACAGTAGCACTAACTGCCAAATATCGGTAGGGAATATATCCCAAATATTGTAAATAGCTGAGAGAGCACTACACACTAAGTAGTAGCTCAATCTCAACCGACAGTAAGTCGGTAGAAGCAAGTCAATCATTGCGAATTACATAGTAGTTTATGCTGTAAGCTACTGGAGAAATGGATGGAAAATTGTGAAACTCACCGAATTCGCTCAGGGTAAGAGATACCATGCGTCGGTTGAGAACCCATTGTTCCCAAGATAAGGGCAATACATTGGAGATGCACAATATAGTAACAGTAACGAATGGGGCAAACTAGCCCTATAATTATCAGAATGGCGCAGCAGAGGCCAGTGAGCCCATGCATCAAATGCCGAATATACGTTGTGAATATGAATGGATGGCTATTTATCAATGCCTAAAAGCCTCACAGGCCAGGACCGAAACCGGTTATGAGTTACAACTCCAATGCGAATTCTTGGTTTAGGGACTAAACCGCCAATATGGTTAAGATCCTCTAATCAGAATCCATTGTGTAATAGACCGCGTGGAAGTCAAAACACTTCACGACGGCAGAACATTTTAAAGCCAAGGTTTAGTGATTGATTACGTGGGCGTAATCCCTTTTAAGGGGGGTAGAGCGCAAAACCACTTAGTGTGTTTTACCGTACAAATGTACGTGAATGGGGTTGTGCATAGCACAAAATGATTTGTTATTATGATTGGCGCGTGTGTTATATAAACATACGCATTTATTTGTGGTTAAATTGTGGTAATTGCGCACAGAAGATGCGAATACCATTGTGGGAAGTGTGTCATTTTGTTAACAGTGGTGTGTGAGAGTACAAGTGGAAGGGAGTAAAGAAACTCCCGGGGAACTAAAACCCCGACGGTGCATAAATGTAAACCATGTATGGTATTTTGATAAAAATATATGTATATATACAGTGTTGTGATTTACGAAGGGGTATGAGACCGACGTAGAACCTAGTGAGAATTAAATTCCCTAGGTAACTTGAATTAAGCTGGATTTGGATGATGATGATAGACGGAGTTCTATCCCTTGGAGATGTTATGATTATGACTAGAAGGATTCAAAGATAGAAAATGGGATATGCTTGAATTAATTGTTGGTTGAAAATGAAGTGGGAGGTGAAACTTGATTATCATGAGATCAAGGGAAGCCGAACACAAATTGGGGTGGAAAGATAGTTCAACACCGATGCTGATCACATCAGTGTTGGATGATTCTTGAAGCTCCCTATAAGTGATTACAAATAACCATGTTAAGAAAGATACAAGGAGCATAAATTGGACTTGGAGTTGTGTGGTGTTTTCAAAAGAATTTTCAATTGGTGTTTTCAAAAGAATTTTCAATTGGTGTTTTCAAACAATCGATGAATTTTTGAATAAAAGATCTTCTTATTTACCTAGTAATAAAAGAATATTTTGTATTGACTTGCTCACGAGCTGAGGACGTATGAGCCTTTGTCTTCGGAACCGGGACATGAGAAGTACATATGTTGAAAGTTAAGTGATGTTTTGATCTCCCAAAGGAACGGGGACCAGAAAGTGTCATCGCGACCGGTTCTGCGGGATCATAGTGTATATCAAGGATATTTGTTGATGCTATACATGCTCTGACATGTTGTGTGGTATGGGTAATGAATGTTGTTTGACTGGATTTCCTAAAGTGTATACTATCGGCCTATGAGTCTAAAGTGTGGTGTTACTAAGACCTATTGTGTCTAAAGACTGTATGTTATGGGGACCTATGTGTCCAAATGATGTGGATATGTTGCCCGACCCATTAAGTCCGAGGTTGGATTAAAGAGTGGTTGGTAATGGAAGGTTTATGGCTATAAGTCATTCCCGTATCTTAATCCAATGTCCGAGGAAATGTGAAACTTCGAGGACGAGTAGTTCTTTTAAGGGGGGTAGATTGAAATACCCCAAACCTTGGTATGTTGTGTAAATGTTAAGCTATGGTATTTAAAGGCTAAAAAGTGCCTTAGAAACATAAATGAATCATTTAAACCATGGTAATAAACACAAATAAAACACTAAGACACGGTTTGAGCAAAAATCATGCTTACGCTGGAGTGAACTTGGTTAGGACCCAAAGAGCTACCAAGACTTGATATGTTTATTATGACTTTATAAGGCTAATTAAGTCCTTAGGAAACTTTGGTAGACAATGAAACCAAACAAACACAAAAATAAATACCTTAAGGTCATATGGGCAAAAATGTGCTCTAAGCTTGGGATAAATGGTATAAGACCTAATGTCTACCTATACTTTATAAATATGTTAATGAACATTAAATCAATTACCAAGAAAACCAAGCTTGGAAACAAGTTAAAACACAAAATGTGCTTTAAGGAGTCTTAAAGCAGTTTTTGAAAAATTGTCTTGTAAATGAGTTTTGAATGGCTAAATGTCCATCATTACTCTTTAATTAATATGTGTACTATATAGTATACACATTTGGGTGGCCATATTAGTGGGAAACCAAAAATTTCACTTCTATGTGCCTTAGTTTGTGAATAGTGACTTTTATAAGCTAGTTTGTAACATTAATGTTATAAGTGATTAAATGAGTCAACAAAGACCAAACTACCCCCTAAGTATATCATGGGGGCCGGTTAGTAAGGTGAGTCATCACCATGTAAAATAAATTAAAGGAAGGAAGGAAAAGAAAGTAAAAGAAGAAGTTACTTTAGTACATAAATATCTTCTAAAAGTAGAACTCATCTTCATTCTTTCATTCCCTTCTCATTTCACACGTCTTCAAGCTCCTCCCCTCCCCTCCATTTACGATTCTCTATACCCACCTTCTTCTTCATCTTATTTCCTTGCCAAATCCAACTCCAAGCTCCAAATCAAATTCTAAGACCATATTTGTCTTAGTTAGGTCAAGCTCTTCCCTTCTACCTTTTCAAATCTTCAAGAGCTCAATTTTGGTGCCATGGAGAATCACCATTGATGGAGCTTGAGCTTGTATTTCTACACATTATTACTCTCCTTTGCTTCAAGGTAAGGAAACTCAAAGAAAAATCAAGTTTCCTTCATGTTTTGTGTGTCCGAAAATTCACCTCACCATGGTGTCTTTACCTTGCTTGTTTAGCTTCATTTGAATCTTCCAAGG
This sequence comes from Limonium bicolor, assembly GCA_023374045.1. Classification (NCBI taxonomy): domain Eukaryota; kingdom Viridiplantae; phylum Streptophyta; class Magnoliopsida; order Caryophyllales; family Plumbaginaceae; genus Limonium; species Limonium bicolor. The sequence continues at coordinate 287,673,151 of CM041782.1, forward strand.
GCTAGGAGGAGTCCTCTCTTGATATATATTCAAGCTCTCTTTCCATTCCAAGGTAAAACAATCATGTTAATACCTTAAGATAATATATGTAACTAGGGTTTATAATGAGATGAAGCATAATGCTTATATACTCATTACAATGTTGGTATATTGTTTAGTTGTTGACAAGGAAGGAAATGCCTTACCGGTTTATAAGGAAACAAGAAAGAAGTTTGAGTGGAAAAGAGGTAAACATACTATCTCAGTGTGGTGAAATGCCTTGAAAGAGAAAGGAGCTTATATTGCTTGTTAAAATGATCTAAGGAGCCAATGGTGAATGAGCTAGTAAAAATGCTCTCAAGGAGTTTATTAAGGGCATATGAATTGTTGGGTGTATTTGCAGGTCAAAGGCATTATTATGTGGGAAATTCAGTGTTTAAGGTTTATGCAATTTAAGGGCCTAAGAGCCATGCATTTAAGGCCTAAGTGCCAAGCAATTTAAGTTATGCACATATTGTGATGTAGTGCTTAATGTGTGAAGTTTGTGTATAAAGTGTGTTGATGGATTTTAGGTGTTCTTTAATGAAGTAAGGTGAAAACCTAAGTGGTTGGATGTGAGTATATACAAGAGAAGCTATGGCCAAATTTGGGAAAAATGTGTGAGAAGTATAAGTGTTTTAAATGGTCTTGGTGATCTAGGAAGTGTTAAAGGTGAATGAATGTTTACTTGAGAAGAAAACATGTATTAAGGTGATTTAGAGTGATGCAAGGATTTAGGTGTTGTCTTGGAAGTTCTAGGAATCCAATGTGTGTTTTGTGAATGTATTAAAGTCTTGGAGGAGTTGTTTAAGGTTTAGGTAAGGTTGGTGTTCAAGGAACAAGTGATGTTTAGGTATGATGTAAAAAGGAGATTTAGTTAGTAAGAAAATAATGCTTAAGAGATGATGTTAAGATGAGAAGAAAGTGTTTTGGAATAGTAGTTACCATAGGTGAGAAACACCATCTAGGAACCTAGTATAAGATAACATAAGTGTTAAGGAATTTTACAAGGAAATAAGTAAATGGTTTAAGGATTTAGAAAATGAGTTTCATGGATGTTGTATGTGGATATAAAGTTACCAAATGTTGCTAGGAAGCATTAAGAGGCCTTAGGAGAAGGTTGGTGAAGATTTGGCAAAGTTTGAGTAAGATTAGGAGGCGACCGACCAGGGGCCGACCCAGTTTTTGGGTCGGTCGAGCCTCTGTTAGATGTTAGGAATGTGTTCGGTAATGGTCCGACCCAAAAGGGTGGGTCGGACATGGGTCGGTCGGTCAAGTTTCAAAGGTGGAAAATGTTCGCACATGGACCGACCCAGAATGGTGGGTCGGACGTGGGTCGGACGGGCATGATTATAAGGAAGTAAAGGGTTCTGTAATGGACCGACCCAGTTGTGGGTCGGACGGTGGGTCGGTCGGACCAAAAACATGGTTTAAGGTTATGAAATGATATGTAATGAAGGGGATTGGTAGGTAATGATGTTATAAGGTTGTTATGGACATGTTAGGTGAGTTTAAATGGCAATTAAGTGGGTGAAAAATTGTATCAAAATGTAAAAGTAAAACAAGTTAAAATGTAAAGTTATTTAACCAAGTTAAAGGGGAAAGTTATAAGCATTAGACTTTAAAACAAACATGTTACCCCAATGTTAATAAAAGAACATGTCATGTCAACAGTTGTTCGAGAATTGCTCGAGGAACATAAGTGGACGTGGTAAAGTGGACCCCGGTGACAGGTATGGTTTTCTTGCAACCTGCGTCCTACCGGATTACACCGGCTTGTATGCCAATATGTTTTCTTGAGTGTTTGCCACCTTGTAAGATTAAAACATGTAATGAGTTTATAGTAATTCATTTATGTGGCGAATTTGGTCTCCGATACCATTTAACCTCAAGTATGTGTTAAACCTTAGCTAACCAAAACTAGGAACACATGAGTGATCGGTATTCGGAGTTGAACGGCCCAAACCTTGGGAACGTGCTAACCACGGCTATGTGTGAGTTAGTTGGATATTGTTGTTGTATGCAAGTGTGTGAACCTCCCTTGTGTGCTTAACTCGGTTATGATACCGTATGGTGTGTGGATGCGGTAGGCTCCATAATGGATCCCTAACTACTTAATTATAAGTGTATATGTACTAATGGGGGGTGAGGAGTCCGGTTGTTCCGGCCACGCGTGTGATGGACGGGAGTCGTTATCTTATCCGGTTCGGCTCTCTTGGTGTATGTATAGGTGGTATTCCAATTTGGTTTCTACCTTCCCTTAGCTTATCCAAAGCTAGTTACTGACTCACGTCGGGCCACAGGGGCATACGTATGTTATTTCGGTGTGCTTGGGATTACTATATCCGACTCACCTTGGGTATAAGTTAACCGTTCTATATAACCGGGTAACGAGGATGGTAACGAGCTTAACATGGGATTGGCAAAAATCCCTAGGCTCACATGGTATACTAACTATGATGGAAGGTTCCTTGTGAGAACCGATTTTATGGTGTTATGTAATGTTATGGTGCTATGCAAATCCCCTTGCTATGCTATGGTTATATATATATATTCGATGTTTTAAATGGATGCAATGTCATCATATGTACGTTGAAACAAGGAAGGTGTTGTTATGTTTATTATGTGAGAAATGATATGTTGTGACATGGTGTGTGTGGATCATGGAAATGAATCCCAGGTTGTGACATGAGGCGTTTAAGAATAACCCGATTAATGGGTACATGTCGTCTGTTAGGAAGTAGCTCCGTTTTGGAGGAGAGCCACTCTAGGGGTAAAGGAATCATTGGATGGTTGGTTAAGTGTGGATGTGTTGTTTATTGATTGAGCCCATCGAGGCGAAATACTATGTGTTGTATGTTATGGCTTGTATGCATGATTTAAAAATAATCAACTGCATGTTAAGACGACAATTAGTCGTGCGTGGCCCGGTAGCATGTGGGCTGGGATTACCATACCAGCAAAGGTGCTGAGCCCCTTGGGGCCACCCCTTTCTCTTCTTTTCCTATTTCAGGTACGAAGTGCTGGAAGCCGTTCGAGAGTAGGACGGTAGTAGTCATTGTACATGGGTAAACTTTTAAGTGTATGTATACAGTAGTAGTGTAGTAAGACCGAAATTGTTGTCGGCACCAGTTTATAAATACTCGGTATAGTGAAAGTTGTACGTTGTTGTTGTTGTTAATGGAAGGGAATAGCATGTGTAGTCGCTCGGGAATTTAGCCCATCAGACCGGTACAATGTGTATGTATTAGCCTTGTTAGCCACGTGGGTGGCTAACGGCGTGTAACACCAACGAGATAAGTATTGTGATGAGTTGTTCTTCCGCTGCAGTTTATTGTAAGGTGTTATTGTTGGATGGGGTGTTACACTTAGGAACCGACCCAAACATAGTTAAATCACTGGTGAGCCTAGAGAATGATGTCACCCTCATGGTAAGCTCGTTATACAATAACAACAACACTCATTACCGTCCTAATAGTCGGACGAGTACTTAAGTTAAGATGGTTCGGGTTTGGAGGCCCGAACACATCACACAAACACATGTTCCCCCTAAACCGATCATAAGTCAGAATAGCTAAGCTTTGGAATAAGCTAATGGGAGATCATAACCCGTGAGGGAAACAACCATAAACAAGAGAAGGGTAAGGCTAAGAAGGATACCCTCTCCCAAACAACGCGCGACCGGCCAAACCGAATTCCTCACTACTGTTAGTACATACTTACTTTAGATAATAGTTAGAACCCCACTATGGAGTCTATCACATCTACACATCATACAGTATTACAACTGTGTTAGACACCAAGGGAGATCCCTACATTCACATACTCATATCACACATTTAACACACGCATAGCCGTGGTTAGTACGTCCCATGGTTCGGGTCGTTTACTCCGAATACCGAACTCTCATGTGATCCTAGACTCAGTTAACTAAGGTTAACACTGCCGAGGTTAAATGGTATCGGAGTTGAACACGCCACATAAATGAATTACTGTAAACTCATTACATGTTTAATCTTACAACGTGGCAAACATACAGAAAAAACATTGGCATACAAGCCGGTGTAATCCGGTAGGACACAGGTTGCAAGAAAACCATACCTGTCACCGGGGTCCACTTTACCACGTCCACTTATGTTCCTCGAGCAATTCTCGAACAACTGTTAACATCACATGTGTTTTTATTAACATTGGGGTAACATGTTTGTTTAAAGTCTAATGCTTATAATTTTCCCTGTTAACTTGGTTAAATAACTTTACATTTTAACTTGTTTTACTTTCACATTTTATTACCAACTTTTCACCCACTTAATTGTCATTAAAACTCACCTAGCATGTCCTTAACAGCCTTATAACATCATTACCTATCAATCCCCATCATTACACACCATTTCCATACCTTAAAACAACAATTTTGGTCCATACAGTGGCCTGTCCGAACTTGTGTCCGAACCTCCAAGTTCGGACGCAAGCCGCGACCTAATACTGAAACTATACACACGTCCGAACTTGTGTCCGGACTTCCCAAGTTCGGACACAGTTCGAGAGTAAATCCCAGATAGAAACAGTCACGTCCGAACTTGTGTCCGGACTTCCCAAGTTCGGACACAGTTCGAGAATGAGAAAATCCTTTATCCAACAGAGCCTGTCCGAACTTCCATGTCCGGACGGAAGTTCGGACACGGCAAAACATTCAATTTCCAAGTCTTTAAACACTTAACCAATTTCACCAAACTTCTCCTAAAGCCTCATAATGTTTCCTAACATCATTTGGCACATCAAACACACCTTTAGCCATGTGCTAAACTCTTTAAATCACTCACCAAAACCATCTTATCATTCACAAATTTCTTACAAAATTCCTAGCACTTGGGATGTTTTCTCCTTAAGATTTTTAAGTGGTAGTTCACCAATAATGACCACTACACCAAGGTGTTCCTCTACACCTTAACATCATCTCTCAAACTTCTTTTCTTACTAACTAAATCTCCTTTTTCACATCTTACCTAACCATCACCTATTCCTTGGATATCAACATTACCTAAACCTTAAACAAACTCCTCCAAAACTTAAATACATCCTCAAAACACACATTGAATTCCTAGAACTTCCAAGATAACACCTAAATTCTTGCATCACTCTAAATCACCTCAATACATGTTTTCTTCTCAAGTAAACATTTATTTACCTTTAACACTTCCTAGTTCACCAAAACTCACTTAAAACACTTAGAACTTCTCACACATTTTCCCAAATTTGGCCATAGCTTCTCTTGTATATATTCACATCCAAACACTTAGGTTTTTACCTTTTTCATTCAAAACACCTAAAATCCATCAAACACATTTTTATACACAAACTTCACACATTTAGCACTACATCACAATATAGTGCATAACTTAAATTGCTTGGCACCTAGGCCCTTAAATAACATGGCTCTTAGGCCCTTAATTGCATAAACCTTAAACACTGAATTTCCCACATAAGTAATGCCTTTGACCTGCAAATACACCCAACATACATATGCCCTTAATAAACTCCTTAAGAGCATTTTACTAGCTCATTTGCCATTGGCTCCTTAGGTATTTTATTAAGCAAATCAAGCTCATTTTCCTAAGGCATTTAAACTACATTGAGATAGCTTGTTTACCTCTTTCCTCACAAATTTCTTTCTTGTTTCCTTGTAAAACCGGTAAGGCATTTGGTTCCTTGCCAACTACTAAACATTATACAAACAACATAATGAGTATTCAAGCTTTAAGCTCCATCTCATTGTAAACCCTAGGTTTACATTATTTCAAAACATTAATGTAGTTGTTTTACCTTAATCTTTGAAGGGTGTTTGAATATCTATGAAGAGAGGACTCCACCTAGTCCTTGAAAGATTCAAATGGAGCTAGAACAAAGCAACACAAGGAGCTCCATCAATGAATATTTTCGGTCACACACACAAAACATGGAGGAAACTTGATTTTTCTTTGAGATTCCTTACCTAGGAGCAAAGGAGATCAAAATATGTGAAAAGACAAGCTCAAGCCCCTTCAATGGTGGAACTCCATGGCACCGAAATGGGGCTCTTGAAGTTTTGAGAAGATAGGAATGAAGAGCTTGATGAGAGGAAGAGAATGGTGGTGTTTGTTTTGATTTGGTTAAGTGAGTCATGGGATATTTGACAATGGAAGATGGTGAAATGGTGATGGTGCTGTAGCTTCACCGTGAGAACAGAAGGAAGAAAGGTAGAAGAAGAAGAGAACCGTGTAAGAAGAAGAAAGAAATGAGAGAAGTGAGTTTGGTTTTGTTTTTGAAGATATTTATGACTTAAAGCAAATAGTAACTTATGAGTCATCTTTATTTACTTAATAAGTTAACATGTTTGGTGACTCATTACTACAAAAACCGGCCCCCTTTAAGCCTAGGGGTAATATAGTCTTTATTGACTCATTTAATTACTTGTAACATCATATGTTACAAACTAGCTTATAAAAATCACTATTCACTAAAACAAGGCACATAGAAGTGAAATTTTTGATTTCCCATTGATATAGCCATCCAAATGTGATACTATATAGTACACATGTTAATTAAAGAGTAATGATGGACATTTAGCCATTCAAAACTCATTTACAAGACAATTTTTCAAAACGTGCTTTAAGACTCCTTAAAGCACATTTTGTGTTTTAACTTGTTTTCAAGCTTGGTTTTCTTTGGTAATTGATTTAATATGTTCATTAACATATTTATAAGGTATAAGTATGACCATTAGGTCTTATACACATTTATCCCAAGCTTAGAGCACATTTTTGCTCATATTGACTTTAAGGTTATTTTCTTGTGTTTTATTTGGTTTAACTGTCCACCAAAGTTTCCTAAGGACTTATTTAGCCCTATCAAATCATAATTAAATGTTATCAAGTCTTGGTAGGCTCTTGGGTCCTAACCAAGTTCACTCATAGCTTAGAGCATGTTTTTGCTCAAACTGTATCTTAGTGCTTTATTGCATTTACTGTGGTTTAAATTGTTCACTGATGTTTCTAAGGCACTTTTTAGCCTTTACATACCATAGTTTAAATGTTTAACAACATATCAAGGTTTGGGGTATTTCAATCTACCCCCCTTAAAAGAACTTCGTCCTCGAAGTTCACACTTTCCCACACATCATTAAATCAGAATACGGGGATTACTTGGAAATAAACTTCCATAACCAAACACACTTTACATCACAACCTCGGACTTAATGGTCCGGCAACACATTCACATCCACATATAACATAACATATCCACATGATAACCTCGGACTCTATGGTCCGGGTATCTTAACAACACTTACACATACATAACAACCCCTTGGACTCACTGGTCTCGGGTAACATCACAACATTTGGACACATAGGTCCCCATAACATAACAGTCTTCAGACACTTAGGTCTATGTAACACAACACATTTAGACTCATAGGTCTTGATAACATACACTTTTAGAACTCGAGGTCAAAATAACATTTATTACACATACCAAACAACATGTCATAGCATGTATAACAATCAAAAATATCTTTGATATACACTGTGATCCCGCAGAACCCGGTCGCGATGGACACCTTCCGTCCCTGTGCCTTTGGGAGATCAAAACAATCATTTAAGTTTAAAATTTCCTTGTGAGGTTAAGTAAGAAGACTTTAATTACGTAAAGTATCCATCAACGTTTTATAAATACCAATTTAAAATCCTTTTGAAAACACACACAACTCCAAGTCCAACTTAAGCTCTTTGCTTCATTTCTTAGCGTGGTTATTTGTGACCACTTATAGGGAGTTTCAAGAGTCATCCAACCCTAATGTGATCAGCATCAGTGTTGAACTATCCTTCCCCCCAATTTGTGTTCGGCTTCCCTTGATCACATGCAAATCAAGTTCCACCTCCCACTTCATTTTCAAGCATCAAGTAAATCACTCATTTCCAATTTTCTATCTTTTTAATCATTCTAATCATGATCATACATCTCCAAAGGATAGAACTCCGTCTATCAGTTACCTCCACTCACTTTAATCCTGTTGCCTAGGGAATCTTATTCTCACTGGGTTCTATGTCGGTATCATGCCCTTTCTTGAATCACTATATAGTATGTATATACACATATATTTTATCAAAATATGACACATCGTTTCACATTTATACACTGTCGGGGTTTTGTTCCCCGGGAGTTTCTCTACTCCCACCTCTGTACTATCACAAACACTTGTTAACAAATACACACACTTATCACAATGGTATTCGCATCCTCTGTGCGCAATTACCACCATTCAACCATGAATGAATGCGTATGTTTACGTAACACACACACCAATCATCAAAACAATAACTTTGTGCTATGCACAATATAAGTCACATACACTACGTACACTTGTACGGTAATACACACTAAGTGGTTTTGCGCTCTACCCCCCTTAAAAGGGATTACGCCCACGTAATCAATCAATAAACATTTGCTTAAAATGTTCTGCCGTCGTGAAGTGTTTTAACTTTCACGCGGTCTATTACACAATGGATTCTGATTAGAGGATCTTAACCATATTGGCGGTTTAGTTCCTAAACCAAGAATTCTCAATGGAGTTTGTTTAAACTCTTAGTTGGTTTCGATTCTGGCCTGTTAGGCTTCTAGGCGTTAATACTTAGCCATCCACTCATGTTCACCATGTACATTCAACACTTGGATCACTGGCTCACTAGTTTCTGCTGCGAAACTCTAGTAACTGTAGAGCTTAATTGCCCCATTTGTTATTCTTACTGTATTGTACATCCCCAATTATCACCTTTATCTTGGTGACAACGGTTTCTCAACCGACGCGTGGTATCTCTTACCGTTAGCGAATTCGGTGAGTTATAAACTTTCTATCCACTTCCATAACAATTTACTGTGTATACAGCTATGTATTTCACAATGATTGACTTGTTTCCTTCCGACTTACTGTCGGTTGAGATGGAGCTACTACCTAGTGTGTAGTGCTCTCTCAGCTATTTACAACATTTGGGGTATATTCCATACCGATATTTGGCAGTTAGTGCTACTGTAGTCACTTACTGTTAATCATGTCTCCACATTTGGTTTTGTACAAGTACTCTTTATTGGTGTGGTCTTGCATTTCCTATGCATCGGCCATTATAACATTATTCCTCCACAATTAACATGTTTCCAATTCCTAGCTATCCCACTCGATCATTACTGCGCAAGTGCAATACCAAGACACTCAGTCATACAGAGTGCAGAGGCGTAAACTCTTGACAGTAAATCCCTTATGTGATTGCAGTAGGAATTCACACTGAGTTCCTCATCACACAGTACCTACCACTGGCTTATTGCCCAGTCTGTTTAACATCGCTTACCTTGCATCTCCACTGAGTTTACTCATAACTGGTCTTATCTGCCACATTATTACTCAATAACATTGATACAACGGTCGCCAGCTGCGAACCGTGCTCTTACTCATTACATAACAATAACTTATATGGTATTTACTGTCATATTAACTTCCACACATATACTTACATTATGGTTCGTCATTCATCTGGATGACTACCGAATGCTCCTTGAGCATCGATCATTCGAGTCACAAGCCGGCATTATTCAGCTCGGTGTTTCACTTTATACACACATACTACTAAGCTAACTGCTCTCTTTCAATAATAACGTCGTCCATCCTTAACATATTTCTTGAACTTGATTCACATAACTACCGCTGCTGCGGTCTCACAATATCGAGAGGTATCCCCACTCTTAATGCAGTGGTTCGTTTACCACTCTCTTTACTTGTATAACATAAAGTCCTGCAATCGATCAAACTTACATAACATATCTTGCTTGTGGCTTATAAGCCTTATTGTCTTGAGCTGCGCTCGTTGTAAGCTGTCCAGATTCATTTATTTCTCTGTGCAACATTTCATGATTTGGATATTATATTGGGCTCCACGACAAAGTCGTTGCATCACGTTTCCTTTCATGGGATTCCCTTTAGGTTTGTCAGTCCGTCTCCTGACAACTTATGTCTAAACTGGGTGTTAGTTTCAACCCTTATGTTTCTGTCATGCATTTCATTCAACAATTGTTGATGCGAACACCCTTCAAGGATTGCTCCTGGGTGTTGCTATGTTATGCCGTTACATTTGGCTCACACTTATTGGTACATTCCGTTAGCCACGCCTTTTGCGTTCTTAACTGGTTATTATTTTCTTCTGTGAAGATCCACATTTCCTGGTAGTGTAGGTACTCATTCTGGGAGTTTCATCCCGTTCATTGCACATTAATGTGTCCACATTAGGCATCTGCTTTGCCATGTACAGGCTGGGTCACCATTCCAGCTATCATGTTTATCCCTGAGGACCTTTAAGTCATATACGATATCTTTACATTCAGTTAGTGCACTTCGCACCTCCTGACTCTTAAACATTTCGTTGAAAGGAATTCACTAATTCCTTTAGTCTCGTTAACTTAACTGGGTTCCTTTACTTCAACTATTTCTTGTAGTCTTTAGCTCTTGTTTGATTTACACTGCTGACCGTAGACGGAGTCGACTACTTCCCGTGTTTCGGACTCCACTCGTATACATATGTGGGGTACCATACTTGTAACACCCCATCCAACAACAAACACATAATAACAATCTGCAGCGGAAACTCAACTCATCACATTACTTACTCCAATGGTGTTACACGCCGTTAACCACCCACGTGGCTAACAAGGCTAATACATGTACATTTGTATCGGTCTAATGGACTAGATTCCCGAGCAACTACACAATACAATCCTCATTCCATCTTCAACGTTTATTATATACATACACTCCCCCTGTACTGAGTATTTACAACTACTGCCGATAACAACTTCGGTCTTACTACGCCTATCATACTCACGCCATTTAAATGGCTACCCATGTATAAACATCTGCCCCGTCCTACTCTCGAACGGTTTCCAGCTCCTTGTACCTGAAATAGAAAAGGAGAGAAAAGGGTGGCCCCCAAGGGGCTCAGCACCTTTGCTGGTATGGTAATCCCGCAGCCCACATGCTACCGGGCCACGCACAACTAATTGTCGTCTTAGCATGCAGTTGATTATATTTAAATCATGCATACAAACCATAGACATACAACACGTAACATTTCGCCTCAACGGGCTCAACCTATAACCAACACATCCACACTTAACCAACCATCCAATGATTCCTTAAACCCTAGAGTGGCTCTCCTCTAGAATGGAGCTACTTCCTTAACGAACGGCATGTACCCATTAATCGGGTTATCCTCAAATGCCTCTTGTCGCAAACTGGGATTCATTTCCATGATCCACACATTCCATATCATACATAATATCTCATTTCTCACATAATAAAACATAACAACACCTTCCTTGTTTCAACGTACATATGATGACATCGCATTCATTTAAAACATCCAATATATATATATTTATACCATGGCATAGCAAGGGAATTTGCATAGCACCATAACATTACATAACACCATAAAATCGGTTCTCACAAGGAACCCTCCACCATAGTTAGTATACCATGTGAGCCTAGGGATTTTTGCCAATCCCATGTTAAGCTCGTTACCCACCTCGTTACCGTCCGGTTATATAGAACGGTTAACTTATACCCAAGGTGTGTCGGACATAGTGATCCCAAGCACACCGAAATAACATTCGTATGCCCCTGTGGCCCGACGTGAGTCAGTAACTAGCTTTGGATAAGCTAAGGGAAGGTAGAAACCAAATTGGAATACCACCTATACATACACCAAGAGAGCCGAACCGGATAAGATAACGACTCCCGTCCATCACACGCGTGGCCGGAACAACCGGACTCCTCACCCCCCATTAGTACATATACACTTATAATTAAGTAGTTAGGGATCCATTATGGAGCCTACCACATCCACACACCATACGGTATCATAACCGAGTTAAGCACACAAGGGAGGTTCACACACTTGCATACAACAACAATGTCCAACTAACTCACACATAGCCGTGGTTAGCACGTTCCCAAGGTTTGGGCCGTCAACTCCGAATACCGATCACTCATGTGTTCCTAGTTTTGGTTAGCTAAGGTTTAACACATACTTGAGGTTAAATGGTATCGGAGACCAAATTCGCCACATAAATGAATTACTATAAACTCATTACATGTTTTAATCTTACAAGGTGGCAAACACTCAAGAAAACATATTGGCATACAAGCCGGTGTAATCCGGTAGGACACAGGTTGCAAGAAAACCATACCTTGGCCCTTGCTCCGTTCGTTTCCCTTCGTTGGAGAATCCTAAACACATTTAGTAATGTCGGTTAATTTAACTTACTTAGTTTCAAATTTACTAAGTGTTACATGATTGTATGACATGTTTTTAATGCCTAAATTCATCATTGATCACCTTCATTATAACCCCTAGGCTTAACTACTTAAGCCACCTTTTGTTTGTTTTTTTTTTTTTTATTGTTAAGGGTCGACCGACCCACCGACCGACCCAACCCCTGGGTCGGTCCGTTCCAGCAACTTTCTGGTTCAGACAACAACCTTAGACCGACCCACGACCGACCCATCCTTTATGGGTCGGTCCTTTGCCGAAACTTCCCGTCCTTTGGAAATTCTCCGACCGACCCAAAGCTAAACCGACCGACCCAAAACCCTCTGGGTCGGTCCATTCCAGAAACAATTCCCTTCGTTAAATTTTGCCCGACCGACCCATAGCTAAGCCGACCGACCCAAAACCCTCTGGGTCGGTCCATTGCCGAAACTTTCTGGCTGGCTTAACATGGTCCGACCGACCCAGAACTGGGTCGGACCCTGGGTCGGCCCACTACAGATTTTCCTCTTAATTTGCTCTTTCAACTCCAAACTTTTCCTCATATATCCTAATATGTTCTAACCTCATTTGGGCACTTAAACACCCTCTTAAATCATCCATTAAACTCATTAGTTGACCCACCATCAAGCTCCTTGATCATTCACTCAAATTCTTGCAAAATTCCTAACACTTGTAATGTTTTTCCCTAAGTTCCTAAGTGGTGGTTTATACTTATGATAACAACTAACTAAAATGTTTTCTCACCACCATCACACCTACTCCAAAGCATCTTCTCTTAGTAACCAAATCTTCTCTTTCACAACTCCTTAAAGTTCCTCTCTCAAAACCTTACCTAAACATCATTTATTCCTTGAATATCAACATTACCTAAACCTTATACAAACTCCTCCAAGACTTAATACATTCTCAAAACACACATTGAATTCCTAGAGCTTCCAATATAATACCTAAATCCTTGCATCACTCTAAATCACCTTAATACATGTTTTCTTCTCAAGTAAACATTCATTCACCTTTAACACTTCCTAGTTCATCAAAACCATTTAAACACTTAAAATTTCTTACACATTTCCCAAATTTGGCCATAGCTTCTCTTGTATTTACTCACATCCAAACACTTAGGTTTTTACCTTGTTTCATTCAAGAACACCTAAAATCCATCAAACACATTTTTATACACAAACTTCACACATTTAGCACTACACAATATAGTGCATAACTTAAATTGCTTGGCACTTAGGCCCTTAAATAACATGGCTCTTAGGCCCTTAAATAGCATAAACCTAAACACTGAATTTCCCACATAAATAATGCCTTTGACCTGCAAATACATACACCAATACATATGTTCTTTTACTAGTCTCCTTGAGAACACTTTACTAGGTCATTCACCATTTGCTCTTTAGGTAGTTTTAACAAGCATTATAAGCTTATTTCTCCTAAGGCATTAACACCACATTGAGATAGCTTGTTTACCTCTTTTCCTCACAAATTTCTTTCTTGTTTCCTTGTAAAACCGGTAAGGCATTTGGTTCCTTGCCAACAACTAAACAATATACCAACATTGAAATGAGTATATAAGCATTATGCTTCATCTCATTATAAACCCTAGTTACATATATTATCTTAAGGTATTAACATGATTGTTTTACCTTGGAATGGAAAGAGAGCTTGAATACATATCAAGAGAGGACTCCTCCTAGCCCTTGGAAGATTCAAATGAAGCTAAACAAGCAAGGTAAAGACACCATGGTGAGGTTAATTTTCGGCCATGTACTAAAAAGAGAGGAAATGGAGTTTTCTTTGGTTTTTCCTTACCTTGAAGCAAAGGTGATCAACAAGGCATAAAAATACTAGCTCAAGCCCCTTTCATGGAAGTTATCCTTGGCACCAAAATGGAGGTTTTGAAGTTTTGAAAAGACAAGATTGTAGAGCTTGACTTAACTAAGAGAATGGTGGTCTTGAAATTGAATTTGGACCATGGAGCTAGAAGATACAAGAGATCAAAGATGGAGTTTGGTGTGGTACTATTGCAAACCGTAGAAGAGAATGGAGAAGAGAGGTTGGAGAAGGTTGGATACGTGTGAATGAGGAGGGAAATGGGAGAATGAGGTTTGCTTTTGCTTTTAGAAGATATTTGTACTAAAGTGAATAGTAACTTTTGCTTTATCATTTAGTTAACTCATTTGTTTGTGTAGGTGTGGTGAGTCACTAAGGAAAACCGGCCCCAAATAGTAGCAAGGGGGGGTATTATAGTCTTTATTGACTCATTTAATTACTTATAACATTATATGTTACAAACTAGCTTATAAAAGTTACTATTCACAAACTAAGGCACATAGAAGTGAAATTTTTGGTTTCCCACTAATATGGCCACCCAAATGTGATACTATATAGTACACATATTAATTGAAGAGTAATGATGGACATTTAGCCATTCAAAACTCATTTACAAGACAATTTTTCAAAAACGTGCTTTAAGACTTCTTAAAGCACATTTTGTGTTTTAACTTGTTTCCAAGCTTGGTTTTCTTTGGTAATTGATTTAATATGTTCATTAACATATTTATAAGGTATAAGTATGACCATTAGGTCTTATACACATTTATCCCAAGCTTAGAGCACATTTTAGCCCATATTGACCTTAAGGTATTTATTTGTGTTTTGTTCGGTTTCATTGTCTACCAAAGTTTCCTAAGGACTTAATTAGCCTTATAAAATCATAATTAAATATTATCAAGTCTTGGTAGGATCTTTGGGTCCTAACCAAGTTCACTCCAAGCTTAGAGCATGTTTTTGCTCGAACCGTGTCTTAGTGTTTTATTATGTTTAAACATGGTTTAAACTATACCCTGATGTTCCTAAGGCACTTTTTAGCCTTTAGATAACACATTTAATCATTTAATCAACATACCAAAGTTTGGGGTATTTCAATACTGATACATTGCTACTTACCCAACTAACCCATAAGTAGGTCTGCCAGGCCCACAAGCTCCTATCGGAGTGCGGTCGTCCCACAATTCAGTTGGTACACTCGTAGTGTCCGTCACACGCCTAGGTGAAGCATTCTGTTGTCAACTCCCTTATATTGTCCCGTGACAATATTCATTCCATGCTTCCCGAACTTAATCGAGGGAAAGTTTATCCATTGTTGTATCCTTGTCAACTGTCCTTGGTTCTACTGGTTTGGTTTAAAAGAAGGTTAGAAAGAAGTGCTGGTTTGAAAGAAAATTTGGTTTTGAAAAGAAAAGGGTTTGAATAAATCTGGGTTGAAAGAAAAATTTTCATGGTTTCACAACATCTTCCTACCTTAACCAAGTCTAGCTTCTTGCTGACTGGTGTACTTCCAATTACAGGGGTTAGGCTAACAGGCCCTTCCACTGTTATGACGATCACATTTAACCTTCTAGTACTTTGCTAAGTACTTTGTAATGGTTATAAATTTCCCGAACAGCCCTGTTATAGCAGCACTTGCTATGGCAAGTGCGCCATGCTAACTGGCTATCGGTTTAACACATACCGGTTGTGGTATTGTTTTTACCCGCACTGTCATCAGTGGCCTTGTTGGCCCTCACTGACCTTACTGCCTTGATAATAACTCTTCTAGGTGACTTCTCACTGTCTTCATATGGTAATTATCAACTAGGGTGTTTCCCATTCTGGGAGACCCTCTTACTTAGTATTATATCTCCTTCGTAGCCCATTCCACGTATTTATCGTGGTTACTGAGACTTGTCTCTTGTTTGGGTACTACTTTGTAGTTCCTTTAGCGGTTGGTATACCGTTGGTGTATCACTTAACAACTGTGGTTCCGTAGACACTCGTCTCGGGTTTTATTAATCCATCTCCTGCCTGTTGCACGGTCGGTGCGTTGCAAGCTGGTTGTTCTCGACTGCTCAGCATGTCGACCCAGGTTGCCGGAAATTCTATTCTCTTATACACAAAACCCTTCATTCTTCGCTATTAAATGCGGTTAACACTGTTCAGATGGAGACCGTCTACGGGATTCCCAGTTTTCGGGATCTACCGTATGACAGGTTCTCCGTACCCTAAAGGTATTTAATAACAGCCAGATCGGGTATTCCCGAGTAAGAGTGGACTTCCATCTCTCTGGCATTCTTGCCCAAGTTATAAAACAGGGATTGTGGAGGGTGGGATGGATATTGTAGGTTTCCAGTACACACTGGAAATTCCTATCTAGCGTATCTCTCACGCTATCACTCAACCCTTAACCCAAGGTACTTAAATCCTAACTCGGTACTTCCTAAGCTCGGTAATTCAGTCATCAGAGCGATACTTCGCTCTGATACCACTTTTTGTAACACCCCATCCAACATTAACATACTTACAATAAACTGCAGCGGAAGAACAACCTCATCACATTACTTAACTCGTTGGTGTTACACGCCGTTAGCCACCCACGTGGCTAACAAGGCTAGCACATACACATTGTACCGGTCTGATGGGCTAAATTCCCGAGCGTCTACACATTACTATCGATTTCCATTAACAACAACACAACGCACTCCTTCCAACTATACCGAGTATTTATAAACTGATGCCGACAACAATTTCGGTCTTACTACACCTACTGTATACATACACTTAAATGATTACCCATGTACGACGACTACCCGTCCTACTCTCGAACGGCTTCCAGCACTTCGTACCTGAAATAGGAAAAGAAGAGAAAGGGTGGCCCCCAAGGGGCTCAGCACCTTTGCTGGTATGGTAATCCCGCAGCCCGCATGCTACCGGGCCACGCACAACTAATTGTCGTCTTGGCATGCGGTTGATTATATTTAAATCATGCGTGTAACAGTAAACACACAACACATAACATTTCGCCTCAACGGGCTCAACAAACGGATAATATATCCTTACTTAATAATTCACTCATGGTATTCATTATCCCTAGAGTGTTCCTCCTCTAATGGAGCTACTTCCTTAATAGACGACACTTACCCTTAAATCGGGTTATCCTTAAACGCCTCTTTTCTCAACTGGGATTCATACCCATGATCCACACACTTCATATCTCACAATATATATCATTCCTTACATACTAAACTTAACAACACTTTCACGTATCGACGTGCACATGATAACATCGCAATAGGAATTGCTTACAATAACATCACATAACATAACGGGAACGGTCCTCTTAGGAACCGACCCAAACATAGTTAAATCACTGGTGAGCCTAGAGAATGATGTCACCCTCATGGTAAGCTCGTTATACAATAACAACAACACTCATTACCGTCCTAATAGTCGGACGAGTAACTTAAGTTAAGATGGTTCGGGTTTGGAGGCCCGAACACATCACACAAACACATGTTCCCCCTAAACCGATCATAAGTCAGAATAGCTAAGCTTTGGAATAAGCTAATGGGAGATCATAACCCGTGAGGGAAACAACCATAACAAAGAGAACGGTAAGGCTAAGAAGGATACCCTCTCCCAAACAACGCGCGACCGGCCAAACCGGATTCCTCACTACTGTTAGTACATACTTACTTTAGAAATAGTTAGAACCCCACTATGGAGTCTATCAATCTACACATCATACAGTATTACAACTGTGTTAGACACACAAGGGAGATCCCTACATTCACATACTCATATCACACATTTAACACACGCATAGCCGTGGTTAGTACGTCCCATGGTTCGGGTCGTTTACTCCGAATACCGAACTCTCATGTGATCCTAGACTCAGTTAACTAAGGTTAACACTGCCGAGGTTAAATGGTATCGGAGTTGAACACGCCACATAAATGAATTACTGTAAACTCATTACATGTTTAATCTTACAACGTGGCAAACATACAGAAAAACACATTGGCATACAAGCCGGTGTAATCCGGTAGGACACAGGTTGCAAGAGAACCATACCTGTCACCGGGGTCCACTTTACCACGTCCACTTATGTTCCTCGAGCAATTCTCGAACAACTGTTAACATCACATGTGTTTTAATTAACATTGGGGTAACATGTTTGTTTAAAGTCTAATGCTTATAATTTTCCCTGTTAACTTGGTTAAATAACTTTACATTTTAACTTGTTTTACTTTCACATTTTATTACCAACTTTTCACCCACTTAATTGTCATTAAAACTCACCTAGCATGTCCTTAACAGCCTTATAACATCATTACCTATCAATCCCCATCATTACACACCATTTCCATACCTTAAAACAACAATTTTGGTCCATACAGTGGCCTGTCCGAACTTGTGGCGAACCTCCAAGTTCGGACGCAAGCCGCGACCTAATACTGAAACTATACACACGTCCGAACTTGTGTCCGGACTTCCCAAGTTCGGACACAGTTCGAGAGTAAATCCCAGATAGAAACAGTCACGTCCGAACTTGTGTCCGGACTTCCCAAGTTCGGACACAGTTCGAGAATGAGAAAATCCTTTATCCAACAGAGCCTGTCCGAACTTCCATGTCCGGACGGAAGTTCGGACACGGCAAAACATTCAATTTCCAAGTCTTTAAACACTTAACCAATTTCACCAAACTTCTCCTAAAGCCTCATAATGTTTCCTAACATCATTTGGCACATCAAACACACCTTTAGCCATGTGCTAAACTCTTTAAATCACTCACCAAAACCATCTTATCATTCACAAATTTCTTACAAAATTCCTAGCACTTGGGATGTTTTCTCCTTAAGATTTTTAAGTGGTAGTTCACCAATAATGACCACTACACCAAGGTGTTTCCTCTACACCTTAACATCATCTCTCAAACTTCTTTTCTTACTAACTAAATCTCCTTTTTCACATCTTACCTAACCATCACCTATTCCTTGGATATCAACATTACCTAAACCTTAAACAAACTCCTCCAAAACTTAAATACATCCTCAAAACACACATTGAATTCCTAGAACTTCCAAGATAACACCTAAATTCTTGCATCACTCTAAATCACCTCAATACATGTTTTCTTCTCAAGTAAACATTTATTTACCTTTAACACTTCCTAGTTCACCAAAACTCACTTAAAACACTTAGAACTTCTCACACATTTTCCCAAATTTGGCCATAGCTTCTCTTGTATATACTCACATCCAAACACTTAGGTTTTTACCTTATTTCATTCAAAACACCTAAAATCCATCAAACACATTTTTATACACAAACTTCACACATTTAGCACTACATCACAATATAGTGCATAACTTAAATTGCTTGGCACCTAGGCCCTTAAATAACATGGCTCTTAGGCCCTTAAATTGCATAAACCTTAAACACTGAATTTCCCACATAAGTAATGCCTTTGACCTGCAAATACACCCAACAATACATATGCCCTTAATAAACTCCTTAAGAGCATTTTACTAGCTCATTTGCCATTGGCTCCTTAGGTATTTTATTAAGCAAATCAAGCTCATTTTCCTAAGGCATTTAAACTACATTGAGATAGCTTGTTTACCTCTTTTCCTCACAAATTTCTTTCTTGTTTCCTTGTAAAACCGGTAAGGCATTTGGTTCCTTGCCAACTACTAAACATTATACAAACAACATAATGAGTATTCAAGCTTTAAGCTCCATCTCATTGTAAACCCTAGGTTTACATTATTTCAAAACATTAATGTAGTTGTTTTACCTTAATCTTTGAAGGGTGTTTGAATATCTATGAAGAGAGGACTCCACCTAGTCCTTGAAAGATTCAAATGGAGCTAGAACAAAGCAACACAAGGAGCTCCATCAATGAATATTTTCGGTCACACACAAAACATGGAGGAAACTTGATTTTTCTTTGAGATTCCTTACCTAGGAGCAAAGGAGATCAATAATATGTGAAAAGACAAGCTCAAGCCCCTTCAATGGTGGAACTCCATGGCACCGAAATGGGGCTCTTGAAGTTTTGAGAAGATAGGAATGAAGAGCTTGATGAGAGGAAGAGAATGGTGGTGTTTGTTTTTGATTTGGTTAAGTGAGTCATGGGATATTGATGGAAGGAAGATGGTGAAATGGTGATGGTGCTGTAGCTTCACCGTGAGAACAGAAGGAAGAAAGGTAGAAGAAGAAGAGAACCGTGTGAAATGAAGAAAGAAATGAGAGAAGTGAGTTTGGTTTTGTTTTTGAAGATATTTATGACTTAAAGCAAATAGTAACTTATGAGTCATCTTTATTTACTTAATAAGTTAACATGTTTGGTGACTCATTACTACAAAAACCGGCCCCCTTTTAAGCCTAGGGGTAATATAGTCTTTATTGACTCATTTAATTACTTGTAACATCATATGTTACAAACTAGCTTATAAAAATCACTATTCACTAAAACAAGGCACATAGAAGTGAAATTTTTGATTTCCCATTGATATAGCCACCCAAATGTGATACTATATAGTACACATGTTAATTAAAGAGTAATGATGGACATTTAGCCATTCAAAACTCATTTACAAGACAATTTTTCAAAAACGTGCTTTAAGACTCCTTAAAGCACATTTTGTGTTTTAACTTGTTTTCAAGCTTGGTTTTCTTTGGTAATTGATTTAATATGTTCATTAACATATTATAAGGTAAGTATGACCATTAGGTCTTATACACATTTATCCCAAGCTTAGAGCACATTTTTGCTCATATTGACTTTAAGGTATTTTCTTGTGTTTATTTGGTTTAACTGTCCACCAAAGTTTCCTAAGGACTTATTTAGCCCTATCAAATCATAATTAAATGTTATCAAGTCTTGGTAGGCTCTTTGGGTCCTAACCAAGTTCACTCATAGCTTAGAGCATGTTTTTGCTCAAACTGTATCTTAGTGCTTTATTGCATTTACTGTGGTTTAAATTGTTCACTGATGTTTCTAAGGCACTTTTTAGCCTTTACATACCATAGTTTAAATGTTTAACAACATATCAAGGTTTGGGGTATTTCAGTTGGTCTTAAGGTATGATTTATGGTTGTTTGAGTTGTTAAGCTGAGATATTTGATGTTGTGTGACCTGTCCGAAGGTGCCATGTAAGATTATGTGATCATAGCCTTTCCTTAAGTGTTGTTTGATTATTGTTATGTTCCTTGTGTTTGAAATTATGAAATGGGCTTTGTTAAGTGACTTGACTATTGATTCTTGTTATACTTTAAATTGTTATATTCTGATTACGAGGATTCAATAAGTAACTCATTGGAATGGATTGTTGAGATATATGGCCATATGTGGAACTTGAGTAGTAACTGCCTTCTTATGAATTATTGGACTCATGGTATGCCTTGGGCTCCATGAGATGCTTCATGGTTTCCTACACTATAGTTTAAAGGTACTATAGGGGGGGTGCACATCTTTTAGGGCATGGAGTGCGTTTGGGAAAGGTTGGATCGCCTCAATGATCGGGATTCATCCCTTGAACTGATTTGTGTGGAATGAAGAAATTGATGACTAAGGAAAATATGTGAATTGATTAACATGTATTTGTGCAGGTTTGGATGCCTTATTGTTAATGCTTGAACTCTTGGTTGAGCAAAGTTTGTGTATATACCATCAAGTACTTTACTAAGTTATTGTCTGATGGTAGCTTTGATTTTACTCAGCTTTGCTGACTTTTTGGCTTTATGCCCTGTGGTCTTTTCTCTGTGATTGAATGAATGACCACAGATGCAGGAAATGAAGGAGCTTCTCCCTAGTTGTGGAGACATCCGAGAGTGTGGGCTTTTGGGGCTAGAAGACCATCATTTTATTCTCTTTTGGTTTCTAGACTAATGTATTAGGTTGTCTATAACCTATGTAATACAAAGTTAGTTTGGTTGTAAGTTAAGCCTAAGCATTCACATGGTTGTGAGTGTGGCGGTAACATCCTATAAGACTTATGCTTCCGCTTTATTAATCTGAGCAAGTTTATTATCATATTATGGTTAGTAATTTAGGGGCGTTACAATTGGTTCACTAATTCGGGTATTATGAAGTGTTTTAACTTCAATACGGTTAATTAACTCATAACCGGGTTCAGTTCTAGCCTCTAAGGCTTCAAAGCGTTTAGGATTAGCCAATTACTCACATTGGTAGGTATACTTAACCTTTGAATTACGGTCCACTAGCTTCTACTGCGTGACCTGATAACTAGAGCTTCATTCGTTTTTTTAGTATTCTCAATGTAATACACATCGTCGCGTAGTATTTCTCACCGTATGCGAATTCGATGGGTTATAGATTTTCTCTCCAGTTTTCTGGAAATCTATTTCATATAACATTGTATACCTTCGTGATTATTCACTTACTTTTCCTGACTTATTGTCGGTTGAGGTCAAGCTACTACTTAGTATGTAGTGCTTCCTTGTTTAATAATGACTTCTGAATCATGTTTGTTTATTTTTTTCTGTACAAGAATTCCTCATTCGTACTACTCTGCCTTTACCATTCATCGGTCCTGGGACCTGTGGGTTACGACCCACATTCTTCGTGCATCTTTGGCCAACGACTGCACGGTTACTTCTCTAGATTCTCGCTCAACAGGTTCCGTTGACAATTCTCAAGTTCCTAGCCATCCCATAAGATCATTACCGCACAAATGCAATACCAAAACACTCAGTCATACAGAGTGCAGAAGCGTAAACGCTTGGCAGTAAATCACCCATGAGATAGGAATGAACATGTCTCCTTTAAAATCTTTTCTCATCAGCTTCATGTAACTCCCCTACTACAACAATACACTTAATAACCATCTGCAGCGGAAAACAAACATCATCACACTACTTGACTCGTTGGTGTTACACGCCGTTAGCCACCCACGTGGCTAACAAGGCTAATACATATACATTGTATCGGTCTGATGGACTAGATTCCCGAGCAACTATACATTACTATCCCTTTCCATTAACAACAACCAACACATACATAAACATTCCAACTGTATCGAGTATTTACAAACTAATGCCGATAACAATTTCGGTCTTACTACACCTACGATACATACACAATGTAAATGGCTACCCATGTATAAGCAACTACCCCGTCCTACTCTCGAACGGCTTCCAGCTCCTTGTACCTGAAATAGGAAAGTGAAGAAAGGGTGGCCCCGAAGGGGCTCAGCACCTTTGCTGGTATGGTAATCCCCAGCCCGCATGCTACCGGGCCACGCACAACTAATTGTCGTCTTAGCATGCGGTTGATTATATTTGAATCATGCATGTAAACTATAAACACACAAACATTACATTCCACCACAATGGGGCTTAACAAAACAGACAACACAACCATACTTGATAAATCACTCATTATGTTCTTTAACCCTAGAGGGTTCTCCTCTAATGGAGCGACTTCCTTAATAGACGACACTTACCCAATAATCGGGTTATCCTTAAACGCCCTTTATTATAAATTGGGATTCATAACCATGATCCACATACTCCACATAACAACACATTTCACATTTCAACGTACATATAACATAACATCTCAATAGGAATTGCAGTACAACAATAACACATAACATAACGGGAACGGTTCTCTTTAGAAACCGACCCAAACATAGTTAATTCACTTGTGAGCCTGGAATGATATTACCCTCATGTTAATCTCGTTATACAACACTCATTACCGTCCTAATAGTCGGACGAGTAACTTAAGTTAAGATGGATCGGATATAGTGACCTGAACACACCACACAAACACATGTTCCCCCTAGACCGATCATAAGTCAGAATAGCTAAGCTTTGGAGTAAGCTAGTGGGAGATTGTAATCCAAGAAGGAAAAACAACCATAATAGAGAGGAAGGTAAGCAAGGATGGATACCCACTCCCAAACAACGCGCGACCGGAACGACCGGATTCCTCACCCCCCATAATATATATATATAAACATAGTTAAGGGTTCCACTGTGGAACCTATCACATCCATACATCACACAGTTTTACAACTGGGTTAAACACACAAGGGAGGTCCATACATTCACACACAAACATCACACCCAAACATCACATAACTAACTCACGCATAGCCGTGGTTAGAACGTTCCTTGGGTTGGAAACGTTATTACCGGATATCGTTCTCTTACGTTTACCTAACAATGGTTAATTAGTCTTCCATGCGCATTCGAGGTTACCGGTATCAGTACGCAAACACACAACAACAATAACGACTGTAAACTGGTTTCATGATTTATCTTATAACGTGGCAAACATACAGAAAAACACATTGGCATACAAGCCGGTGTAATCCGGTAGGATACAGGTTGCAAGAAAACCATACCTTGGCCCTTGCTGCATACGAGTCCCGCCAAACGTAGTTCCTAAACATGATTAGTAATGTCGGTTAATTAACTTATTTAACTTTCGAATAACTAAGTGTTTTTACATGATTATATGTCATGTTTCCTTACTTAATTCACACTTGATTTTCTTTGTTATACCCACTAGGGTTTACTACTTAAGTCACTCTTGTTTGTTTTTTTTTTACTTTTGGGTCCGACCGACCCACCGACCGACCCAACCAACTGGGTCGGACCCTTCCAGTAATTCTCGGATTTGAAAATTCCACTCCGTCCGACCCACATAGGACCCAAGTCCTCTAGGTTGGACCATTCCAGCAATTTTTCTGTCTTTTAAACTCACCCGACCGACCCATGTCCAACCCAAGTCCCCTGGGTCGGACCGTTCCAGAACCACTTACTGGTGTCTTACAGAGGCCGTCCGACCCAACCTCGAGTCGGTCCCCTGGGTCGGTCGACACCAGAACATGCCCAAAAATTGTCAAACCTTCTCCAAACTTTTCCTTAAACCTCCTAGTGTGTTGTAACACCATTTGGTACACTTTAACCCTCATATAACATCCATAAATCTCATCTTATAACTCCTTAAACACTTACTCACTTCTTACCAAAATTCCTAACACTTATATTGTTTTCTCCTTAGGTTCCTAAGTGGTGTTTCATACCTAAAATGACCACTATGCCAAATATTTCCTCACCACTATAACATCATCTCCCAAACATCATTTCCTACAAACCAACTCCTTATGTCATCCTTGAAATCCTTTTACAAGTTTACACTTTCTCCTTGTTTACCAAGTTTGCATAAGTTTCAACACAAGTCCAAATGACTTTGGTGTGTTCCAAAACACTCATTTGCATTCTAAAATCTCCAAGATAATGCTCAAGTCCTTTTTGCATTCTAGAACACCTCCATATATAGTTCTTCTCTAGCAACATACTTGTTCATTTCTAACACTTCCTAGTTAACCAAAACTCAATTAAAACACCTAGAACTTCTTGTACATTACCTAAATTTTGACATGAGTTCTCCTAGAACATTGTTATACCAAAACACATTGTTTTTCACCATTTAGCATTCAAGAACATCTAAATCCATCAAGAGCATTCTCACACACAAAACTTCACCCAATTACACCACATCACAATATAGTGCATAATTTAAATTGCTTGGCACTTAGGCCCTTAAATAGCATGGCTCCTAGGCCCTTAAGATGCATAAACCTTAAACACTGAATTTCCCACAATATATTTGCCTTTGACCTGCAAATACATACAACAACTCATATTCCCTTCAATAGTCTCCTTGAGAACATTTACAAGGTCATTCACCATTGGCTCCTTAAGTAGTTTTAATAAGCAACATAAGCTCATTTCTCCTAAGGCTTTAAGCTACATTAGGTTAACACATTTACCTCTTTTCCACACAAACTTCTTTCTTGTTTCCTTGACTAAAATTGGCAAGGCTTTAGTTGCTTGTCAACTTATAATCAATATACAAGCAATGTAATAAGTATACAAGTTTCATGCTTAAGCACACTTATAAACCCTAAGTTTTACATTGTCTTAAAACACTAAGGTAATTGTTTTACCTTGGAAATGGAAGAGGGTTTGAATATGTAGCAACAGAGGACTCCACCAAGCCCTTTGAAGATGAGAGTGAAGCTAAACCAAGACAAGAGAAAACACCATTACAAGGTGCATTTTCGGTCAACAACAAAAGTGAAGGAAATTAAGTTTTCTTTGGTTTTTCCTTACCTTGAAGCAAAGGTGATAAACAAGGCATAAAAATATAGACTCAAGCTCCTTCCATGGAAGTTCTCCTTGGCACCGAATGGTGGTTTTAATGATTTCAAAAGGTAGAAGTGTAGAGCTTGGTCTAACTAAGACAAACATGGTCTTAGAATTTGATTTGGCTAATGGAGCTAGGAGATATAAGAGATTGAGGATGGTGGTGTGAGTGGTGCTGTAGCAAACCGAGAATGGAGAAGAGAGGGAGGTTGGAGACGGTGAGAATGCAAAGAGAAAGAAGAGAATGAAGATGACTAGCTAGTTTAGGATATTTAAGTAGAAAAAGTAAATAGTAACTTACTTTATCTTACTTTATTTACTTGTTCACTATCAAGGTGGTGACTCGCCTTACAAAAACTGGCCCCCCTTTTATTACCTAGGGGTGTTTTGGTCTTTGTTGACCAATTAACTTACTTATATTGACTTATGTTATAAACTTGCTTAATTTAGTTACTATTCATAAACCAAGGCACATATTTGTGAGATTTTTGATTTCCCATTAGTTTAAGCTTCCTAATGTGATACTAAGTAGTACACATGTTAATTAAAGAGTAATGATAGATATTTAGCCACTCAAAACCCATTTACAAGACAATTTTTCAAAAATGTGCTTTAAAACTCCTTAAAGCACATTTTGTGTTTTAACTTGTTTTCAATCTTGGTTTTCTTTAGTAATTGGTTTAATATGTTCATTAACATATAATTAAGGTCTTGGTAAGCTCATTAGGTCTTAACCAAACTTATCCCAAGCTTAGAGCACATTTTTGCCCATATTGGCTTTAAAGTATTTATTTGTGTTTTGTTTGGTTAAATTGTCTACCAAAGTTTCCTAAGGACTTAATTAGCCTTATGAAATCATAAATGAATGTTATAAAGTCTTGGTAGGCTCTTTGGGTCCTAACCAAGTTCACTCCAAGCTTAGAGCATGTTTTCGCTCAAACTGTGTCTTAGTGCTTTACTGTTTTTACTATGGTTTAAACTGTACACTGATGTTTCTAAGGAAATTTTTAGCCTTTAAATACCATAGTTTAATGTTTAAACAACATATCAAGGTTTGGGGTATTTCAATCTACCCCCTTAAAAGAACTTCGTCCTCGAAGTTCACACTTCCCACGCATCATTGGATTTGAACACAGGGATTACTTGTAAATAAAACTTCCATAACCAAGCATACTTCACATCACAACCTCGGACTTAACGGTCCGGGCAACATATCCACATTCATACATAACATAACATAACATACTTACATGATACCTCGGACTCAACAGTCCGGGTATCTTCACAACATTGTACTTACATAACAACCCTTAGACTCTCAGGTCTGGGTAACATAACAAAATTAGAAACATAGGTCTAGGTAACATAACAACTTTCGGAACTCAACCACATTAGGACTCAAGGTCAAAATAATATTTATTACACATACCACACAACATGTCTTAGCATGTATGGCAACCAAAAATACCTTTTATACACTGTGATCCCGCAGAACCCGGTCACGATGGACACCTTCTGGTCCCCGTTCCTTTGGGAGATCAAAAAAATCACTTAATTTTTAACATATATACTTCTCATGTCACAGCTCCAAAGACAAAGGCTCATACGTCCTCGGCTCGTGAGCAAGTACTACAAAATATTCTTTACTAGGTTAAGTATAAGAGAATCCTTTATTCAAAATATTAATCGACTGTTTTGGAAACACCAATTGAAAATCCTTTTTGAAAACGCAACACAAATCCAAGTCCAATTTATGCTCTTTGCATCTTTCTTAGCGTGGTTATTTGTGACCACTTACAGGGAGCTTCAAGAATCGTCCAACCCTGATGTGATCAGCATCAGTGTTAATCTATCCTTCCACCCCAATTTGTGTTTGGCTTCCCTTGATCTCATGAAAATCAAGTTCCACCTCCCACTTCAACTTCAAGCAACAATTAATTCAAACATTTCCAATTTTCTATCTTTTAAACCTTCTAGTCATAATCATTACATCTCCAAAGGATAGAACTCCGTCTATCAGTTATCTCCATTCACTTTAATCCTGTTACCTAGGGAACCTTATTCTCACTAGGTTCTATGTCGGTTTCATACCCTTTCATGAATCACTATATTGTATAAATATATACATATATTTTATCAAAATACAACACACAGTTTTACATTTATATACTGTTGGGGTTTTAGTTCCCCGGGAGTTTCTTTACTCCCTTACACTTGTACTCTCACACACAACTGTTAACAAAATAAACACACTTATCACAATGATATTCGTATCTCTTGTGCGCAATTATCACAATTAAACCATGAATGAATGCGTAAGTTTATGTAACGCACACATCAATCATCAAAACAAATTATTTTGTGCTATGCACAACATAGTTCGTGTACACTTGTACGGTAAAACACACTAAGCGGTTTTACGCTCTACCCCCCTTAAAAGGGATTACACCCACGTAATCAGTCACTGAACATTGGTTTAAAATGTTCTGTCGTTGTGAAGTGTTTTAACTTCCACGCGGTCTGTTATACAATGCGTTCTGGTTAAAGGATCTTAACCATATAGGCGGCTTAGTCCCTTGAAATGGGATGAAAAGGGATGGGATAGGGTTTTCATAACAACAAAGAGAGAAACAACAGAGAAAGAGAGAGTTTCTAAAAGTTCTCATCGTCCCCGTTATTCCAAGGGGGTGATCTCTTATTTATAGCAACTTCCTAGGAAACTTAGGCTTGCCAGTCTGTCATTATCCTTCCAGGCTGTCATTCTAATTATTTTATATAAGTGTACTACCCTAATTCCTATATCCCTCGGCTATCTGACCGGGCACAGGCGCCCGGTCGCTATTTACACTTCTTAATTACTTGACCGGTCACAAACGACCGGTCGTTATACATGCTTATTTTGTATTTGCTGCGACCAGTCACAGGCGACCGGTCGTTTCTTCATACTTACACCATACCTCACTTCCGGTCACGGCCGATCGGTCATTAAGTGTTCCTTCGTTGCTCCTTCTTCCGGGTGTAGGCTTCCTTCACATCTGTTGGCCATATTTGCCCCTCTTCATCCCTAAACCAAGAATTCTCATTGGAGTTTGCTTTAACTCTTAACCGGTTTCGGTCCTGGCCTGTGAGGCTTGTAGGCATTGATAATTAGCCATTTATTCGTATTCACAATGCATATTCGGTATCTGAAGCATGGGTTCACTGGCCTCTGTTGCAGAACTCTGATAACTTAGAGCTTAGTTTGCCCCATTCGTTACTGTTACTGTATTGTACATCTCCCATTTGTTGTAATAATGGTTTCTCAACCAATGCATGGTATCTCTTACCGTGAGCGAATTCGGTGAGTTTGAAAACTTTCCATCCACTTTTCTTATAACTTACTGCGTAAACTGTTACGTATCTCACAATAATTGACTTGATTTCTTCCGACTTACGTCGGTTGAGGTTTGAGCTACTATCTAATGTGTAGTGCTCTCTCAGTTATTTTCCACACCGAGGTATATTTCATACCGATATTTGGCATTTAGTGCTACTGTAGTCCCTTTTGCCAGTCATGCTTCCACATTTGGTTCTGTACCAGTATCATTTCATTGGCACGACCTTGCATTTCCTATGCATCGGTCATTATGTATTATAAGTTTCTTCTACTTCCACCACAATACATTTCCCCAAAATCCTAGCTATTCCATTCGATCATTACTGCGCAAGTGCAATACCAAAACACTTAGTCATACAGAGTGCAGAGGCGTAAACTCTTGACAGTAAATCTCTCACGCGATTGCAATGGAATTCATACTGTGTTTTCATGAGATTCTTATCTCACAATACTGGGGTCCTGGCTTACTGCCTAGTTCATTTGTCAACACTTACCGTTGTATCTCTATTGGGTTTAACTCATAACTCTACTTATTTGCCATATTATCATTTAACAATACTTATACAACGGTCGCTTATTGCGCACCGTATCCTTACTTATTGTATAACACTAACTTACATGGTATTCACTGTTATATTAGTTTTCACACTATACTTACATCATCCGTTTGGATGACTACAGAATGCTCCTTGAGCGTGCTCACTCGAGTTACAAGCCGGCGTATTCAGCCCGCAATAATAACATAGTCCATCCTTAACATATTTCTTGAACTTGGTTCACATTACTACCGCTTGCACGGTTTACAATATCGAGAGGTATCCCCACTCTTAAGACAGTGGTTCGTTCTCCGCTTTATACTTGTATAACATAAACTTCCATAATCAATTAAACTTACCCAACACATTTCTTTGTGTTCTTAGCTGGTTTGTTTATCCTCTTCTAGGAAGATTGATATTCCTTGGTAGTCTAAGTGATCATTCCTGGAGTTTCGTCCCGTTTGTTGCACATTAATGTGTCCACACTAGGCATCTGCCTTACCATGTACAGGATGGGTATTCGTTCCAGCTATCATGTTTATCCCTGAGGATCCTTAAGACATATGCTATGTCTTTACATAACAGTTAGTGCACTTCGCACCTCCTGACTCTTAAACATTTCTTTTGAAATGAATTCATTAATTCCTTTAGTCTCGTTAACTTAACTGAGTTCCTTTACTTTAACCATTCTTGGTAATCCAATGGTATTGCTTGACTTTCACTGCTGACCATATTATGGAGTTGACTACTTCCCGTGTTTTTGACTCTACTCGTGTACAC
Organism: Limonium bicolor; assembly: GCA_023374045.1. Taxonomy (NCBI): domain Eukaryota; kingdom Viridiplantae; phylum Streptophyta; class Magnoliopsida; order Caryophyllales; family Plumbaginaceae; genus Limonium; species Limonium bicolor. The sequence goes on from CM041782.1 coordinate 287,704,230, forward strand.
ATGTGGGGTACCATACTGATACATTGCTTACTTACAACCAACCATAAGTAGGTCTGTTAGGCCCACAAGCTCCTATCGGAGTGCGGTCGTCCCACATTACAGTTGGTACACTCGTAGTGTCCGTCACACGCCTAGGTGAAGTATTCTATTGTCAACTCCCTTATATTGTCCTGTAACAATATGCATTCCGTGCTTCTTGAACTTAATCAAGGGAAGTCATCCAATGTTGTATTATTTAGAACTCGCTCCATTCCCCCGGGTGATACCCTTGGGTTTACCGGTTTGGTTTAAAGAAGGTTAGAAATAAGTATAGGTTTAAAAGAAAGTTTTGGTTTTGAAAAGAAAAGAGTTTGAAATAAATCCCGAGTTTGAAGAAAAATTTTCATGGTTTCACAACGTCTTCTTGCCTTAGCCAAGTCTAGCTTCTTGCTGGTGTGTTTGTACTTCCAATTATAAAGGTTAGGCTGTTATGCCCTTCCACAGTTATGATGATCACACTTAACTTCGTGTGGTACTTTACTAAGTACTTCATTTTTGTTAAAAACTTCCCGAACAGCCCTGTTTATAGCAGCACTTGCCATGGGGAAGTGCGCCATGTTAACTGCTATCGGTTCAACACACACCGGTTCCGGTATCATTTTTACCCGCACTGTCATCAGTGGCCTGTTGGCCCTCACTTGATCTTACCGTTTTGATAATAATTCCTCTGGGTGACTTCTCACTGTCTTCACATGATAATTATTAACTGGGGTGTTCCCCCATTCTTGGAGTCCCCTTTTACTCAGTGTTGTATCCTCTTCGTAGCCCATTCCACGCATTTGTCGTGGTTATCGAGATTGTCTCTTGTTTGGGTACTACGTGTAGTTCATTAGTCGGTTGGTATACCGGTGGCGACATTATTTTATAATCACGGTCCCGTAGACACGTGGTCTCGGGTTCCATTACTTCACTTCTAGCTTGTTGCACGGTTAGTGCGTTGCAAGCTGGTTGTCCTCGGCTGCTCAGCATGTCGACCCAGGTTGCCGGAAATTGCATTCTTCTATACAAAGATTCTTCATTCTTCGCTATTAAATGCGGTTAATATTGTTCAGATGGAAATGTCCCGGGATTCCCACTTCTCGGGATCTACCGTATGACAGGTTCTCCGTACCTTTAGAGGTACTTAATAACAGCCAGATGGGGTTTTCCCAAGTAAGAGAGGACTTTCATCTCTCTGGCGTTCTTCCCAAGTTACAAAACAGGGATTGTGGAGGGCGGGAAGGATATTGTAGGTTTCCAGTACACACTGGTATTTCCTAACTATCGTATCTCTGACGCTATCACTCAACCCTTAACTGAAATACCCCGAACTTAAATATAGGGATTAAAATCAATTCAATACGTATTTAAGGGCCTAATGACGCCTAAGTAATATTGGCAAGGAAAAATAAATCCAAAAGAAATAAAGAAACGCTTAAAAAGCGTAAAACGCTAAATAAGCGTTAAATGACCATAGGAGGTATGAGACCTCGGTTAGCATATTGTAAGGATTCTAAAGGCTTAATTAAGCCTAAATAAATATTAGGGAACAAATCCCGAAGAAAACGGATCCTTAAAATGGATTAAAATCACTAACGAACCTTGAAGCATGTTTTTCGAGGTAACCGGTAAAACGTGTCTTTAAGCGGGTCAAATAGACTCGTAACAATTTTGGTCAACTAAATAATCATTAATAAATATTAATGAAGCTTTAGGACCAATAAAATCAATAAAACGAGAGATTAGTAAAAACTGTCAAAAACGGGAAGTTGTGGGGTAGAAACATAAATAACCAAGAGTTATGTGTCCACTTTTAAAATAAAAAGTAAAATTTGTGTGTGTGTGTGAGTTGCAGCCGATGGGCTCTAATGTCCCCCTCCCTCACACTCTCTCTCACACTCTCTATTTACAAAACAACAAAAATAATTAAAACCCCCAAAAGTAACTACACTACTTTATTTCCCTCACTCACAATTCTCTCTCCTACCCATTCTCTCATTCCCTCTCTCACGTGGAAGCCCCTCACCAGCACCCTCTCCTTCTTCCTCCTTCTTCTCCATCGACATCCATGGTGAAATAAGCAAAACACATACAAAACTCACCTTCTCTCCTTTGTAACTCCCTCCAAAGTTCTCCAAAAATTATAAAAACACCACCATTGTGTTCCTCTCTCCAAGAGCTACACTTCCATCTTTTCAAAATCCGAAAATCACCATTTTCGATTTTGAGGGTATACCCCATTTGGAGATTCACCACCATTAGAGGCACCTTGGTCTCCTTGTTCTTCTAAGGTAAAAACATCTCCAAAAACTCCATCTTTTTCTAGCCTAAATGGCAAAACGAAATTCATAAGCTAAACTCTTGTTGTTCCTTGTTGTTCTAGCCGATTTTGGCATCTTGGTGGAGTTGTTATTTTGTTGTTGAGCCACTCCAAACAACACTTGAACCATTGGAAGGTAATAAATATTCTAAACCCTAGAATGTGCATTAGAACTTGAGTAATGTTTGATTTTAGTTTAGTATTGAAAATGTGTGGTGGGCTGTAGCATAGAAAGTGAGTTGCAAAACCAAAGAGAGAAGGAAGGAAAAGAAGAAGGAGAAGAGACTAGAAGGAGAAACAAGGTAAGAATGCTCTTTTGTGTAGCTTGGTATATATGTGTATGTTAACAGTTTTTGGAAATTAAAATGAGTATTGGAAATGGTAATGTACTAGTAGTGTAATGTGTAAGAGGATATGAATGTTTTAAGCCCTTAAAAGATATGTTTAAACTTGGTAAACAGATTGGGAATAGAGTTTATGTCAGGAATTTTTATGAGTGTTTTAGTATTGGTATATGTATATGGGAGCTTGTATATTTTTGGCTATTGAAACAGGTGAAATAAGTGTTGAATTGTGACTAGAATGGATGTTGAGCTGAATATGTATGTGGGCAATGTTAAAATTATAGGGGCCTCTGCCCAAATTTGTATGGAAATTAGGGACTTGGATGATAAGGAGAGAGAACAACCTAGACAATAACTAGGTGTGTTTTGGTAGTAGTTGTGAGTGATTAAACATGTTGTAACAGATTTTGAATGGAACTAGATAATGGGGAGAACTTGAGTGGAAGGTAATGCAATTAGGATGCTAGGAATGGTATGCTAGAGGGAGTATTGAATGGTGGAAGTGGGAACCAAAATCTGTAGCAGAGGTTAGATTGCGTTGTGGACTAAAGAAATGGTGTGCAAGATTTGGGAAAATGAATATTGGACTTGGGTATAGATGGTACAATTGCTTGGAAATGAATTGGCATGGTAAGAGGAGGTATTTGGGATGCTAGGAGTGACATTGGTAGAGGAAGTATTGGATTAGAAGTTGGTTTAAAAATCTGTAGCATTGAAGAAAGAAAATTGGTATAAGTGCTGGAATGAAATGAGGAAAAAATTGTGTAAGTTGATTTAGGATTGAGAAACGAATTTGATGGATGAACTAAGGTGAATTAGAGGATTTAATTAGTGTTTAAACATGTAGTAAACATGTGGAAATGAGTAGGAAAAGATTGGGTGAGAATAGAGCTGAATTTGGAATCCAAGTAGATAATTAAAAGGGGTTCTGCAGCCGACCTACCCAGGCGACCTACCCTAGACTGGGTCGGTCGGGCCGAATTCTGTAACCTGGGTACTCTCTGCAGCCGACCTACCCAGGCGACCTACCCAGGGTGGGTCGTCGGCCTTTATAAAAAAAAAAAAAAAAAAAAAATTAAATTTTAATTAGATAAATATGTTAATACATTATGTATATATATACACATATATATAAATACATACATATATATATACACATATATATACATACATATATATGTGAATGAGTAAGGCGTTAATGCTAAAGTAAAGAAGGTAAGAAAGTTGTGAATATAAAGAACATTAAGTTATACCGAAATAACGGGATAACGGGGTAAGTACGGGAGTAGTAACTATGCATGTATTGTAATGCTTAGTATTAATTGAATCATTTGACATGTAGTCATTGGTTCGAGAATAAGGATCGAGGAACAATGAACCAAAGGGACAAGGGAACACCCGGTAAAGTAAATTCCGGTAAAAAGGTATGATTTCTTCATGCCCTGTATCCTAATCTGGTTACCCCGATTTGTATGCCTATTTGATCACCTAATAAGATAAATGCACGAATCGGACTATACCTACTTGTGCTTGTTTACATTGTTCTCGATATCTGTCTTGAACAATAGTTTGTATAATTCATGAAATATGAATGATGATGATGTGTAATTGTACCTTGTAGTGTATTGTATATTGTGTTGTATTTGTATGGATATGTATGTGTATACGTGTATTGTATTATTGTGGCTCGGATGTTGACTTGTGCTAATTCCTAACTATCTAACTCCTAACCTAAGTGAGTAAATTGGAATGAGTACAAGTCCGATATAGCTTCGGCCACGCGTGAGGATGCGGAGTCACAAGAGGTTGGCTGCAATTCCTGACTCTTAAACTGGTCCGCGGCCCAAATCCCTTAAATGGGTAGCATCCCGGATTAGTGAGTCAAGTAAATCCCGGAGGTGGGACGGTGTAGTCCCCAGGGCCGGAGGTCCCGACGACTTACTTAAAGAGTAAGAGTAAGTAAGTATGGATCCGTAAGTAAGTATGAGTATGAGTATGTATGTGTATGTATGAAGTAACGAGTAAAAGAGTAATCTCCACCCGATTAACCCGGGTGGACCAATGAAGCTAACAAGTATTGTATATTGTGTATATAATGCGTATGTGTATTCGGAAGAAGGTAAGTATATTGGATGATTGTATTGTGTTCCTTGAATGTAATGAAATGTATGTGTGTATGTATGCCTTGTGAAAGTAATGTAGTATTGAGTATGAAAGCATGTATGCATGTTGTGTGAATAAATGAACCGCATGTATTCGACCAAGTGGTCGGCGTACCCTCACTAGTACGCGGGGTATGCGGTTATCATGCTCGGCGAAAGCTGACCCCTTCGGGGGACATTTTTTAGTGTGCAGGTACCCGAAGCGAATGTGGTCAAGGCACGAGACCAGCGACTACATTGGATAGTAGTAGTAGAATGTAGAGGTGTATCAACTAGCACACCCTTTGTATTTAGAAAGTAAGTGTAGTGAGGAATGGGTAGTAAGTAGTCTCTTAGGGTGTATGTATGAACTTGGAAGGGATATGATAATTGTATAAGGATCCTAGTAGACTCGGTTAAGTATATTGTATTGTATGGATTGAAGAGTAGTACTGAATGGAGTATTGTTGTAATTGATTGATGAATGGAGTATGTATTCTAGATGCGTAGTACTCGGGATTCCGGTCCATCAGACCGATGCTGTATGTAGAGGTAGTAGCCTTGTTAGTCACGTGGGTGACTAACGGCATTGTATCACCCATCGTATGTAAGTATATTTCCGCTGCGTGTATCTGATATGTATGAAGATTGGACGGTAAGCACTGTACTAATGGTAGTGTTACAAAAAAGTGGTATCAGAGCGAAGTATCGCTCTGATGGAAAGTACCGAGTTTAGGAATACCGAGTTAGGAATTAGAAGCTTAGGGCTAAGGGCTGAGTGTTAGCATTAGAGATATGCTAGTTAGGAACTCCCGGTGAGTACCGGATACCTACAATACCAGTCCCGCCCACCGCAAACCCTATTGTATAACTTGGGAAAGTACGCCAGAGAGAAGGAAAGACCTCTCATACTCGGAAAAACCCGATCTGGCAGTAGTGAAATAATCATACAGTAAACAAGAACCTGACATATAGTAAATGCAAGGAATTGGAAGTCCCGGAGATGGTTCCGGTCGAACAACAATACCCGCACTCAACAGCGGTTGAATGAGCACTCCAACCATAAGGAGGCTACAACTTACAACAGCATGGGGCGACGTGCTTAGCAGTCGCGAGAACCTAACTAATCAACCATCAACAGGAAAAGAAGCACTAAGCGTGCAGCAAAATGGGAAAAGGAGCTGTAACAAAACCCGAGACACAAGTCTACGGGACAGTAATAGCTAAATAATACCATTAACGGTATGCTAGCTGACTAAGGACCTAGGCAGGAGTGATTAACTTCGAAACTACAACGCCAGAAGATTATAATACCTGGCCGACATAGCTTACACATCTACAAGAGCACCCACGGGATATAATCCGATAGGACTACAAGAGTAGTGCCTAAACAAGCTAAGGCTCAGTAACCACCACTGAGTGGGAACGAGCCACAAGGAACGACACTAAACCAAATAGAGTGGGAATCTCCAAGGTTGGAGAAGTACCCAGATCTACGACAGCCACGTCTAGACCACCAAGAAGCTACCTAAAGGGGCGAGTATACCAAGTATAGATCAATAAGATCAAGGGAAAGGTTAGCAAGGCTATTAAATACAAGCAGAAACCATACCAAGATTGGTATAGGATTATCCAAAAACCACCAATACCGCGCACTTGCCAAAGCAAGTGCAGTAAAGACAGAGATATGTAAAGGAACACTAACACGTCACAAGTACATAGTAATGTACGGTGACCGTAGCGAAACAACCACAGGAATAAACATCCTAAAACTGAAGGAATGGAACCTTGGAAAGGCCTAACGGCCCGACCACTGTAATTAGAACATACCAGTCAGCGAGAAGCTAGACTTGGTCAAGACCTCAAACATGGCTATGCCATTAGAGATTTCTTTTAACACCGAACCATTGTTTTAAAAACCCAAAATTTTCCTTTCAAAACCACAACCTTCTTTTATAAACCTTGGATTTTAAAACCGAACCGACATGATTATGGTGAGTATCATGGAATGATACAAGAGGAGTTGGCAACAGAATACTTCACCTAGGCGTGTGACAAACACTACGAGTGTACCCGTTACGGGATGTGGGACAACCGCACTCCGAAGGAGCTTGCGGGCCTGACATATAGTTGGGTAAGTGGCAACGTATCAACATGGTACCCCACGTATGTACACATGTAGTGTACGACACACGGGAAGTAGTCGACTCCGTTCTACGGACCATCAGCAAGTTCAAACCAGAACAACTGGACACCACCGACAATCAAGGAGAAGGAAACTCAGTTAAGGAACAAGTGTAAGGAACTCAGAGAATCCATCTGAAGATAAGGAATGAAGATTGGGAAGTGCAAAAAGCACAGACTAATAGATATAGACATTGGATATGTCTCAAATGATCCAAGCAACTACCTGACAGCTGGATGGAATACCCAGCCTAAACACAGTAAGGCGAATGCCTAACGTGACCCTAACAATGCTCAACAAATGGGGCGGAATTCTCAAGAGCAACCCCAAGATTACCACGAAGTATAACCCATCATTGAAGAGGATTTTAAACCTAGTCAAGAACACTAGGAGAAAGTATAAACAGTCTACCCAAGAACGGGAGACATGATAACTCAAAAAGGGAATAACTCAAATACAATACCACAAGGCGGTATAGTAGACATAACATATCGTAAACATTAGCCGGATGTAACGGCACAACTAACAGCACTCAGGAGCAATCCTTGAAGGGTGTCTGAGATAACAGCAGTTGAACAAGCGTCATGATAAGAGCACATGAGCTAGAAGGAACATTCGGTTAGGACACCGAAGGGATTTCACTTAACAGGAAATACCCTAGACTACAAAAGGCACTGATCCGCACCAGATTGCCTGAGAGTCTCCTATGAACGGAAGCGTGATGCCACGACTTACCATGGAGCCCAATAATATCTCCAACCTATGATGGTATACAAGGAGTGGAGCATGTATAAGCAGCTTGCAAAGAGCATAGCTTGCAGCAATAAGGCTTAAAAGCCACAAACCAACTACGTTGTGTAAACTTAAACGGTTGCAAAACCCACACCATTTAATAACAAGACTCGCAAGAGATATTGCTTCAGGCGACAATAAATCGACAACTGAACCGCCTAATTTAAACTCAACATCAAGAGTGGCTTGAAGTAATGACTACCTCAGTGTCACTGTCCCTAGAGCATCAGTCTAGTATACAGTTGACAAGCTTTTAATTACCGCCATGCCTTCTGTAGCAATGGTAGTACAGAGGCATAAGAATCATGATGGTACCAACATTGGCCTAGTCCACACTTGGACACTACGAGAAACCCAAGGGAAGGTACCCCTCTTTAACCGAGGACCACCAATGTGGTGATGATGTGAACCCTTAGAAAAGGCTTCCACTTACTATAACAATAAACCACGCAATAGATATTGCCAAGGGGTGATGGAATAAGGAAATCAGATTTCCAAACCATTATGACTTAAAGGAGTAAGCATACTCCATATGTACTCAAGCATGTGGTGAACCATTGTGTAAACACCAACATAGCAAACCTTGTCATTAGACCTATGAGTGGAGACAAACCCCTCAACAAGAACCTTCACTTGTCAGTGATAGAACACCCTCCAATTGGAGAACGGAACCAGAAAACCCTTGAAGTTTCATGGGATGTCCTGGTAATATACATACAAGCAAAACTACACAGCCAGAGCCTAAACCAATGCTCAGCACTGAAAGGCAATAATTATCAAAGCAATTAATGTGAACACACATTGAACACCATGAATGACTAACGCTCAAGAGAGCTTACGACCCGATGAGTTATCTCATCCTTGGTCAACCAAGATATTTGGTAAAGTGTATCACAAATGATGATAGAATGTGAGGTAAGTTAACCTACACATAAAACCTAAGTGGAATAAGACATCCCCACATGGGGAAGATAATAAGATTGCCGTATGCTACGACAACCGTCATACACACAAACACAGGGAACTCCTAGTGTATTTACACCATAAGGAAATGATGCCAATGACAATGTCACTAAGTAAAAAGAACTACCACAGTAACAGAAACAGTAAAAGCAATGTTGTACAATGAGTAAGAATACGGTGCGTAATAAGCGACCGCTACGAGGAAATAGTTAAGCAATAACACGGAGTATAAGTATGAGATGACACACAGAAATATTCTTTCCTATCACATAAGTGACTTACTGTCAAGCGTTTACGCCTCTGCACTCTGTATGACTGAGTGTTTTGGCATTGCACTTGTTCAGCTAATGATCTAATGAGATGGTTAGGGATATGGAGAATGTAAACCGTAGTAAATCCTTCCTTTCACCACAAACACGGCATAAGCCAGTTAAGCAAGCTTAGCAACAAACCGTGCGGCCTAAGGCCAAAGAAGCACGAAGAGTGTAACACACACTAACAGTCACAGATGTGAATTCCAATGGAATAAAAGGTGGAAGGAGACTTAAGGAAGTCATTAGGACCGACGCATATCAATGCAAGGTCATACAAGTAAAGAACACTTGTACTGAACCAGGAGAACTGGCATAATTCAGAAGCTATTGACAACAGAGGAAGTACTACAACTAAGTAGTGACTTAACCTCGCCCGACAATAGGTCGGAGGAACTTAACGAATAATCGTGGAAGCACGAATAGCAGGTGCAGTAGATTACCAGAGAGCTGGTTATAAATCTTAACTCGTTGAGTTCAAACACGGTAAAAGAATACCGCAGTTATTTAGTAAACCTTATGCCCATAATAGACGGATGAGAAGGTGATGTATAGCACATTAATGATAACACGAAGGGTAAGTAACCCAAGCTATCAGGGTCGCGCAGCAGAAGCTAGTGGGCCCTAGCTAGGAGACAATATACCTAGTGAGTATAATACAATGGCTATTAATGCCTTCTAGCCTAATAGGCTAGAACTGAATTAATGATGAGTTAAATAAACTCATATAGAAGTTCTTGGTGCAAAGACTAAACCATTGGTATGGTTAAGATCCCTTCGACCAGAACATATTGTATAGTATACGGTAGTGAAGCTAAACGCTTCAGTTGGCCCAGACCGATTAAACCAAAGTTTAATAATAATAAAATATGGTAGATTACGTGGGCGTAATCCCTTTTAAGGGGGGTAGAGCGAAAACCGCTTAATGTAAGTTTTGTGAATAAAACACATAAACCGTAATGTGCATAGCACAAATGAGAGTCAAATTGATGATTGATACTATGTTAAATAAACATAAGTACTCATTCACACTGTAATTATGGTAATTAGGCATTAGACATGCAAATACCATAGGAGGAGTATACCCATCTTGTAACACCAATGTAAGAGTATTAGTAAAAGAAAAGTAATGAGTAGTGGACGGAGCTCCACAAGTATTGTAACCTTTGAAGAAGTAGTACGAAATGAATGAGGATAGTAGATGAACGAAGTTTATGAGTAGTGGAATCGTAAGTAAAATATGTGAAACAATTGAAGCCAACTAAATCCTATAAGTGTAGTATTCCGTAGTTAGAATATAGGATATGATGGTGAGTAATGGATGGAAGTAGTGAAGGTTGAGGAAATGAGCATTAGGATTGAACCATGGAGTAAAGCACTTGGGAAATAGAGTGAGGATGATTGATGGACTGACTCCATCCTTTGGAGATGTATGAATGACTAGGAAGAGTAAAAAGATAGAAAATGAAAACAACTAAATTATTTGCTTGTCTGAAACTGATGTGGGAAGTCGAACTTGATCCTGATCAGATCAAGGGAAACCGAACACAAATTGGGGTGGAAAGATAGTTCAACACTGATGCTGATCACATCAGGGTCGAATGATTCTTGAAGCTCCCCTTAAGTGGTCACAAAAATCACACATAGGATAGAAGTAATGTATATATTGGACTTTGGAGTTATGTGTTTTAGAAAATTTCTAATTGGTAGTAGTGAAGTATTTCTCTTAGACTGAAGGTTAAGAATTTGTGAGAAGCTTGTACCGGAGAAGATAGTAGTGTAGTATGTGGTATTATTCCAAAGGCAGCGGGACATAGAGGAGTCCTGCGTCGAGATGACCGGAGTGCCTGCGGGATTGTATGTGTATTGCATTGCTTTGGGGATAGCTTTGCACTGTATGTATGTATGAACCTTGTAATATGGAACCAGATGGTTGGATGTAATGCGGATTTGAGTAATTATACATTTGTATGGTATGGAATGTAGAAACTGTGAGTAGTGGATTTGGGAATTGTAAGGAGGAAGAATGTGTGACTTTTGGTATTAGATATGTAAGAAGGAGTAAGCATTGTAAACCTATAACCTCGAACAACTTTGAGGACAAAGTTCTTAAGGGGGGTAGATTGAAATACCCCGAACTTAAATATAGGGATTAAAATTAATTCAATACGTATTTAAGGGCCTAATGACGCCTAAGTAATATTGGCAAGGAAAAATAAATCCAAAAGAAATAAAGAAACGCTTAAAAAGCGTAAAACGCTAAATAAGCGTTAAATGACCATAGGAGGTATGAGACCTCGGTTAGCATATTGTAAGGATTCTAAAGGCTTAATTAAGCCTAAATAAATATTAGGGAACAAATCCCGAAGAAAACGGATCCTTAAAATGGATTAAAATCACTAACGAACCTTGAAGCACGTTTTTCGAGGTAACCGGTAAAACGTGTCTTTAAGCGGGTCAAATAGACTCGTAACAATTTTGGTCAACTAAATAATCATTAATAAATATTAATGAAGCTTTAGGACCAATAAAATCAATAAAACGAGATTAGTAAAAACTGTCAAAAACGGGAAGTTGTGGGGTAGAAACATAAATAACCAAGAGTTATGTGTCCACTTTTAAAATAAAAAGTAAAATTTGTGTGTGTGTGAGTTGCAGCCGATGGGCTCTAATGTCCCCCTCCCTCACACTCTCTCTCACACTCTCTATTTACAAAACAACAAAAATAATTAAAACCCCCAAAAGTAACTACACTACTTTATTTCCCTCACTCACAATTCTCTCTCCTACCCATTCTCTCATTCCCTCTCTCACGTGGAAGCCCCTCACCAGCACCCTCTCCTTCTTCCTCCTTCTTCTCCATCGACATCCATGGTGAAATAAGCAAAACACATACAAAACTCACCTTCTCTCCTTTGTAACTCCCTCCAAAGTTCTCCAAAAATTATAAAAACACCACCATTGTGTTCCTCTCTCCAAGAGCTACACTTCCATCTTTTCAAAATCCGAAAATCACCATTTTCGATTTTGAGGGTATACCCCATTTGGAGATTCAACACCACCATTAGAGGCACCTTGGTCTCCTTGTTCTTCTAAGGTAAAAACATCTCCAAAAACTCCATCTTTTTCTAGCTAGCCTAAATGGCAAAACGAAATTCATAAGCTAAACTCTTGTTGTTCCTTGTTGTTCTAGCCGATTTTGGCATCTTGGTGGAGTTGTTATTTTGTTGTTGAGCCACTCCAAACAACACTTGAACCATTGGAAGGTAATAAATATTCTAAACCCTAGAATGTGCATTAGAACTTGAGTAATGTTTGATTTTAGTTTTAGTATTGAAAATGTGTATGTTGGTGGGCTGTAGCATTAGAAGTTGAGTTTGCAAAACCGAAAGAGAGAAGGAAGGAAAAAGAAAGAAGGAGAAAGAGAACTAGAAGGAGAAACAAGGTAAGAATGCTCTTTTGTGTAGCTTGGTATATATGTGTATGTAACAGTTTTTGGAAGATTAAAATGAGTATTGGAAATGGTAATGTACTAGTAGTGTAATGTGTAAGAGGATATGAATGTTTTAAGCCCTTAAAAGATATGTTTAAACTTGGTAAAACAGATTGGGAATGAGAGTTTATGTGCAGGAATTTTTATGAGTGTTTTAGTATTGGTATTGTATATGGGAGCTTGTATATTTTTGGCTATTGAAACAGGTGAAATAAGTGTTGAATTGTGAACTAGAATGGATGTGTGAGCTGAATATGTATGTGGGCAATGTTAAAATTATAGGGGAACCTCTGCCCAAATTTGTATGGAAATTAGAGGACTTGGATGTATAAGGAGAGAGAACAACCTAGACAATAACTAGGTGTGTTTTGGTAGTAGTTGTGAGTGATTAAACATGTTGTAACAGATTTTGAATGGAACTAGATAATGGGGAGAACTTGAGTGGAAGGTAATGCAATTAGGATGCTAGGAATGGTATTGCTAGAGGGAGTATTGAATGGTGGAAGTGGGAACCAAAATCTGTAGCAAAGAGGTATTAGATTGCGTTGTGGAACTAAGAAGAAATGGTGTGCAAGATTTGGGAAAATGAATATTGGACTTGGGTATAGATGGTACAATTGCTTGGAAATGAATTGGCATGGTAAGAGGAGGTATTTGGGATGCTAGGAGTGACATTGGTAGAGGAAGTATTGGATGGTAGAAGTTGGTTTAAAAATCTGTAGCATTGAAGAAAGAAAATTGGTATAAGTGCTGGAATGAAATGAGGAAAAAATTGTGTAAGTTGATTTAGGATTGAGAAACGAATTTGATGGATGAACTAAGGTGAATAGAGGATTTAATTAGTGTTTAAACATGTAGTAAACATGTGGAAATGAGTAGGAAAAGATTGGGTGAGAATAGAGCTGAATTTGGAATCCAAGTAGATAATTAAAAGGGGTCTGCAGCCGACCTACCCAAGCGACCTACCCTAGACTGGGTCGGTCGGGCCGAATTCTGTAACCTGGGTACTCTCTGCAGCCGACCTACCCAGGCGACCTACCCAGGGTGGGTCGGTCGGCCTTTATAAAAAAAAAAAAAAAAAAAAAAAATTAAAATTTTAATTCGATAAAATATGTTAATACATATATGTATATATATACAATATATATAAATACATACTATATATATACACATATATACATACATATATATGTGAATGAGTAAGGCGTTAATGCTAAAGTAAAGAAGGTAAGAAAGTTGTGAATATAAAGAACATTAAGTTATACCGAAATAACGGGATAACGGGGTAAGTACGGGAGTAGTAACTATGCATGTATTGTAATGCTTAGTATTAATTGAATCATTTGACATGTAGTCATTGGTTCGAGAATAAGGATCGAGGAACAAGAGTGAACCAAAGGGACAAGGGAACACCCGGTAAAGTAAATTCCGGTAAAAAGGTATGATTTCTTCATGCCCTGTATCCTAATCTGGTTACCCCGATTTGTATGCCTATTTGATCACCTAATAAGATAAATGCACGAATCGGACTATAACTGCACCTACTTGTGCTTGTTTACATTGTTCTCGATATCTGTCTTGAACAATAGTTTGTATAATTCATGAAATATATGAATGATGATGATGTGTAATTGTACCTTGTAGTATTGTATATTGTGTTATATTCGTATGGATATGTATGTGTATACGTGTATTGTATTATTGTGGCTCGGATGTTGACTTGTGCTAATTCCTAACTATCTAACTCCTAACCTAAGTGAGTAAATTGGAATGAGTACAAGTCCGATATAGCTTCGGCCACGCGTGAGGATGCGGAGTCACAAGAGGTTGGCTGCAATTCCTGACTCTTAAACTGGTCCGCGGCCCAAATCCCTTAAATGGGTAGCATCCCGGATTAGTGAGTCAAGTAAATCCCGGAGGTGGGACGGTGTAGTCCCCAGGGCCGGAGGTCCCGACGACTTAACTTGAGTAAGAGTAAGAGTAAGTAAGTATGGATCCGTAAGTAAGTATGAGTATGAGTATGTATGTGTATGATGAAGTAACGAGTAAAAGAGTAATCTCCACCCGATTAACCCGGGTGGACCAATGAAGCTAACAAGTATTGTATATTGTGTATATAATGCGTATGTGTATTCGGAAGAAGGTAAGTATGTATTGGATGATTGTATTGTGTTCCTTGAATGTAATGAAATGTATGTGTGTATGTATGCCTTGTGAAAGTAATGTAGTATTGAGTATGAAAGCATGTATGCATGTTGTGTGAATAAATGAACCGCATGTATTCGACCAAGTGGTCGGCGTACCCTCACTAGTACGCGGGGTATGCGGTTATCATGCTCGGCGAAAGCTGACCCCTTCGGGGGACATTTTTTTAGTGTGCAGGTACCCGAAGCGAATGTGGTCAAGGCACGAGACCAGCGACTACATTGGATAGTAGTAGTAAAATGTAGAGGGTATCAACTAGCACACCCTTTGTATTTAGAAAGTAATGTAGTAGTGAGGAATGGGTAGTAAGTAGTCTCTTAGGGTGTATGTATGAACTTGGAAGGGATATGATAATTGTATAAGGATCCTAGTAGACTCGGTTAAGTATATTGTATTGTATGGATTGAAGAGGAGTAAGTACTGAATGGAGTATTGTTGTAATTGATTGATGAATGGAGTATGTCTCAGATGCGTAGTACTCGGGATTCCGGTCCATCAGACCGATGCTGTATGTAGAGGTAGTAGCCTTGTTAGTCACGTGGGTGACTAACGGCATTGTATCACCCATCGTATGTAAGTATATTTCCGCTGCGTGTATCTGATATGTATGAAGATTGGACGGTAAGCACTGTACTAATGGTAGGGGTGTTACATTAACCCAAAGTACTAAAATCCTAACTCGGTACTTCCTAAGCTCGGTAATTCAGTCATCAGAGCACTACTTCGCTCTGATACCACTTTTTGTAACACCCCTACTACAACAATACACTTAATAACCATCTGCAGCGGAAAACAAACATCATCACATTACTTGACTCGTTGGTGTTACACGCCGTTAGCCACCCACGTGGCTAACAAGGCTAATACATATACATTGTATCGGTCTGATGGACTAGATTCCCGAGCAACTATACATTACTATCCCTTTCCATTAACAACAACCAACATACATAAACATTCCAACTGTACCGAGTATTTACAAACTAATGCCGATAACAATTTCGGTCTTACTACACCTACGATACATACACAATGTAAATGGCTACCCATGTATTAGCAACTACCCCGTCCTACTCTCGAACGACTTCCAGCTCCTTGTACCTGAAATAGGAAAGTGAAGAAAGGGTGGCCCCGAAGGGGCGCAGCACCTTTGCTGGTATGGTAATCCCGCAGCCCGCATGCTACCAGGCCATGCACAACTAATTGTCGTCTTAGCATACGGTTGATTATATTAGAATCATGCATGTAAACTATAAACACACAACACATTACATTCCACCACAATGGGGCTCAACAAAACAGACAACACAACCATACTTGATAAATCACTCATTGTGTTCTTTAACCCTAGAGGGTTCTCCTCTAATGGAGCTACTTCCTTAATAGATGACACTTACCCAATAATCGGGTTATCCTTAAACGCCCTTTATTATAAACTGGGATTCATATCCATGATCCACATACTCCACATAACAACACATTTCACGTTTCAACGTACATATGACATAACATCGCAATAGGAATTGCAGTACAACAATAACACATAACATAACGGGAACGGTTCTCTTTAGGAACCGACCCAAACATAGTTAATTCACTTGTGAGCCTAGAGAATGATATTACCCTAATGTTAAGCTCGTTATATAACACTCATTACCGTCCTAATAGTCGGACGAGTAACTTAAGTTAAGATGGATCGGATATAGTGACCCGAAGACACCACACAAACACATGTTCCCCCTACACCGATCATAAGTCAGAATAGCTAAGCTTTGGAGTAAGCAAGTGGGAGATTGTAATCCAAGAAGGAAAAACAACCATAACAGAGAGGAAGGTAAAGCAAGGATGGATACCTACTCCCAAACAACACGCGACCGGAACGACCGGATTCCGCACCCCCCATAATATATATATAAACATAGTTAAGGGTTCCACTGTGGAACCTATCACAACCATACATCACACAGTTTTACAACTGGGTTAAACACACAAGGGAGGTCCATACATTCACACACAAATATCACACACAAACATCACGTAACTAACTAACGCATAGCCGTGGTTAGAACGTTCCTTGGGTTGGAAACGTTATTACCGGATACCGTTCTCTTACGTTTACATAATGGTTAATTAGCCTTCCATGCGCATTCGAGGTACCGGTATCAGTACGTAAACACACAACAACAATAACGGCTGTAAACTCGTTTCATGATTTATCTTATAACGTGGCAAACAAGCCGGTGTAATCCGGTAGGACACAGGTTGCAAGAAAACCATACCTTGGCCCTTGCTGCATAAGAGTCCCGCCAAACGTAGTTCCCAAACATGATTAGTAATGTCGGTTAATTAACTTATTTAACTTTAGAATAACTAAGTGTTTTTACATGATTATATGTCACGTTTCCTTACTTAATTCACACTTGATTATCTTTGTTATACCCACTAGGGTTTACTACTTAAGTCACTCTTGTTTGTCTTTTTTTACTTTTGGGTCTGACCGACCCACCGACCGACCCAACCAACTGGGTCGGACCCTTCCAGTAATTCTCGGATTTGAAAATTCCACTTCGTCCGACCCACGTCCGACCCAAGTCCTCTGGGTCGGACCATTCCAGCAATTTTTCCATCTTTTAAACTCACCCGACCGACCTATGTCCGACCCAAGTCCCCTGGGTCGGACCGTTCCAGAACCACTTACTGGTGTCTTACATAGGCCGTCCGACCCAACCTTGAGTCGGTCCTCTGGGTCGGTCGACACCAGAACATGCCCAAAAATTGTCAAACCTTCTCCAAACTTTTCCTCAAACCTCCTAGTGTGTTCTAACACCATTTGGCACAATTTAACCCTTATATAACATCCATAAATCTCATCTTATAACTCCTTAAGCACTTACTCACTTCTTACCAAAATTCCTAACACTTATATTGTTTTCTCCTTAGGTTCCTAAGTGGTGTTTCATACCTAAGATGACCACTATGCCAAAATGTTTCCTCACCACTATAACATCATCTCCCAAGCATCATTTCCTACAAACCAACTCCTTATGTCATTCTTGAAATCCTTTTACAAGTTTACACTTTCTCCTTGTTTACCAAGTTTGCATAAGTCTCAACACAAGTCCAAATGACTTTGGTGTGTTCCAAAACACTCATTTGCATTCTAAAATCTCCAAGATAATGCTAAAGTCCTTTTTGCATTCTAGAACACCTCCATATATAGTTCTTCTCTAGCAACATACTTGTTCATTTCTAACACTTCCTAGTTCACCAAAACTCAATTAAAACACCTAGAACTTCTTGTACATTACCTAAATTTTGACATGAGTTCTCCTAGAACATTGCTATACCAAAACACATTGTTTTTCACCATTTAGCATTCAAGAACATCTAAATCCATCAAGAGCATTCTCACACACAAAACTTCACCCAATTACACCACATCACAATATAGTGCATAATTTAAATTGCTTGGCACTTAGGCCCGCATGGCTCTTAGGCCCTTAAGATGCATAAACCTTAAACACTGAATTTCCCACAATATATTTGCCTTTGACCTGCAAATACATACAACAACTCATATTCCCTTTAATAGTCTCCTTGAGAACATTTACTAGGTCATTCACCATTGGCTCCTTAAGTAGTTTTAATAAGCAACATAAGCTCATTTCTCCTAAGGCTTTAAGCTACATTAGGTTAACACATTTACCTCTTTTCCATACAAACTTCTTTCTTGTTTCCTTGACTAAAATCGGCAAGGCTTTAGTTGCTTGTCAACTTCTAATCAATATACAAGCAATGTAATAAGTATACAAGTTTCATGCTTAAGCACACTTATAAACCCTAAGTTTTATATTGTCTTAAAACACTAAGGTAATTGTTTTACCTTGGAAATGGAAGAGGGTTTGAATATGTAGCAAGAGAGGACTCCACCAAGCCCTTTGAAGATGAGAGTGAAGCTAAACCAAGACAAGAGAAAACACCATTACAAGGTGCATTTTCGGTCAACAACAAAAGTGAAGGAAATGAAGTTTTCTTTGGTTTTTCCTTACATTGAAGCAAAGGTGATCAACAAGGCATAAAAATATAGACTCAAGCTCCTTCCATGGAAGCTCTCCTTGGCACCGAAATAGTGGTTTTGATGATTTGAAAATGTAGAAGTGTAGAGCTTGGTCTAACTAAGACAAACATGGTCTTAGAATTTGATTTGGCTAATGGAGCTAGGAGATATAAGAGATTGAGGATGGTGGTGTGAGTGGTGCTGTAGCAAACTGAGAATGGAGAAGAGAGGGAGGTTGGAGACGGTGAGAATGCAAAGAGAAAGAAGAGAATGAAGATGACTAGCTAGTTTAGGATATTTAAGTAGAAAAAGTAAATATTAACTTACTTTATTTACTTATTAACTATCAAGGTGGTGACTCACCTTAAAAAAACCGGGCCCCCTTTTATTACCTAGGGGTGTTTTGGTCTTTGTTGACCAATTAACTTACTTATATTGACTTATGTTATAAACTTGCTTAATTTAGTTACTATTCACAAACTAAGGCACATATTTGTGAGATTTTTGATTACCCATTGATTTAAGCTTCCTAATGTGATACTAAGTAGTACACATGTTAATTAAAGAGTAATGATGGACATTTAGCCACTCAAAACCCATTTACAAGACAATTTTTCAAAAATGTGCTTTAAGACTCCTTAAAGCACATTTTGTGTTTTAACTTGTTTTCAAGCTTGGTTTTCTTTAGTAATTGGTTTAGTATGTTCATTAACATATAGTTAAAGTCTTGGTAAGCTCATTAGGTCTTAACCAAACTTATCCCAAGCTTAGAGCACATTTTTGCCCATATTGGCTTTAAAGTATTTATTTATGTTTTGTTTGGTTTAATTGTCTACCAAAGTTTCCTAAGGACTTAATTAGCCTTATTAAATCATAATTGAATGTTATAAAGTCTTTGTAGGCTCTTTGGGTCCTAACCAAATTCACTCCAAGCTTAGAGCATGTTTTCGCTCAAACTGTGTCTTAGTGCTTTACTGTTTTTACTATGGTTTAAATTGTACACTGATGTTTCTAAGGCACTTTTTAGCCTTTAAATACCATAGTTTAATGTTTAAACAACATATCAAGGTTTGGGGTATTTCAATATCATCATCTGACCATACTCTTACAATGGTCGCTTACTGTGTACCATGTCCTTACTCATTACAGCATTCACTTACAGAATGGCATCCACTACTAGTTTAGCTTCCGCTCATGCACTCGCGCCATTTATGCTATGGCTTGCCATTCACTTGGCTCAATGTAATTCGCTACTCTTTTAAATCTCTCTGCGCTTCTTGCGCATTGTTTACTCTACAATTCACATTGCACACGTACTGTGTTTACTTCTCAACCGATTACTCTCTCGGTTTCGTTCCATTGCTATCAAAGCCTTTCTACATACTATTTGTGTTTATAAACTCCTTGGCAATATACACTTGCTCAAGTATCACTACACCGCTCTAGCGGTTTCACATTACATACTCTGGTGGTAGCCTTTCTCTGGAGGGTTCACGCATTTGCCACTCCCTAGGCCCCACAATATCAAGTGGTATCCCCCACTCTAAGGTAGTGGTTTGTTCTCCACAATTCCTTTTTATGCCTTTATGCACAAGTTTTGCAACGTTTAAATCTAGGAATGGTAGTTGGTTTACCGGCTTACAAGCCACCTTGCCTCGAGCCATGCTCTGTTCGGCTGTTTATATAGGTTTCTTCTTCTCCGTATTCCATTAAATGGTTTGGAGGTATTGCTGGGCTCTTGATATGGTTGCCTCATCACACTTCCGTACATGGAAGGCCCTTTTAGATAACTTGATATTAATTCATGCCTTCTGGCAATATAGGGTATCCCGTGTTACGTGGGATCCCTTCGGGTTCTACCCGAGTGTTCGCTTTAACACTTGTGTTCTCAACACAATATCTCGTTCAACTATTGTTGATTCTGGCACCCTTCACGGATTGCTCCTGGGTGTTACTGAAATACCCCTAAATTAATTTAAATTAATTTAGGGGATTTCTTTTATTAAACCATAAATAATACTATTAATATTAAATTATGGTATGGAATTATGAATATTAAATTATTATATGGAATTGTGAAATTTATTTAGGGGTTTTCTCCTATTTAACCCTAATTATTATACATTATTATATAGTATTATGAATTTAATAATAAGATTTATAAGTCAATAAATCTTGGGAAAATTTCTAAACACTCCAAATATATTATAAAGATTTTAGGAAGTGTTGGAACATTGTTTTGAAACATAAAAGTCAATATAAAATTCTAGAAACCTTAAAGCTTATTAAGCCTTGCTAGAGTTGACTTTTTGAGAATGGTTAAACCAGGCCATGAAACCTATACCAATAAATAGGTTATGAAATACCATGAAGATCGATAAAAAGAACGTTAAAAACGGACCATCCTAGCCAAAGTTATGATAGATTGAAGTTTAGAGCCAAAATTTTGAGAAATGCTGACGTGTCAGTCAGCCAGGCATTACCACTGAACAGTCCCAGTTTTCGACAGTTTTGGCATGTCGAGGGTCGAATTTGAAACACCTATATCTCCTGCTTTACTCCACCATTTGGTATGCCGTCTGTTTCATTCTCTTCTCCTTAATCTCATCTTTCCAACCATTACTCACACATCATCTAACTCCTTCTACAATGACCGGAAAATTGATCCAAAGTTGGCTCCTCGCGATTGCGTAACCCAGAATTCCAGTTTTTCCTGAAATCGGGTAAACTTCGTCTCGTCATAACTTCTTCGTTTCTCATCCAAATTTCGTGTTCTTTAGCTTGTTTTGAAGATCTCAAATCCCTCTACAACTTTCATGTTAATGACCAAGGCTGATTCGCAACCAATAGGGAGAGCGAGTCGTCTAAAGTTACCTACTCGATCACGTCGGTTTTTGCCCAGAATATTTCCAGAAACAACATGGTAAACTCCGATCTTTGTGGATCTATAACTTTCTCCCTAGTTATTCGTTTTCCATGATTCTTCCACCAATGTTTAGAGTTACATGTCTTCTTTAAAATGACGTAGGTTTTATGGATTGAATCCATCTCAGTTTACCCGAGTTGATCCGCGAAGTTGCCTACCTGAACAACACATAAAATACTAGTTTTCCAGAAAAACGAGTTCGAATTGCCTTGCCGGCGCATCTCCGGTACGATTCCGACCAAATTATACCTATAATGCTACTCTGTTTTGCATTCCCGTTCATAACCCTCTATCAATTTACCCAATTACGCAACAAATTGAGAGAATTTGAAAAATCGAATTCGAAACCGGAAAAGAAAACCTAACTTCAAAACAGAAATCGAAACCCGATGAATACTGCATTATAATTGGGGAAATTGGTATCATTAGAACCGAAATTTGATTTCGAAACCATAGAAACAAGAATCACTCGATTTCGTTCTGTAGATTGTGAGATAATTACGATTTAGTACTCGACTAGGTAGAGGAGGTTGCTGATGAACTTGGCTTTCAGCAGCCGTCCGATCGTAGCTATAGGAAACGGACGGCTGAGATTAGATCGTTTCAAATTAAGAGTATAAGTTTTTATTATGATTTCAGAAATAAATCTTAACTTGTTGAATTAATTTAAATACCTTTCCGAATGTATTTTGACTTGACATTTTAACCATAGATTCCATATTTAATCTAGTTTATTTTGATGTAAATTAATATGGTTTTGGAGTTGTTAAACGTAAGTTATGATTTTTTCAAGTTACGGGTTTTCTGGAATTATTTGGCTAAATTAAAAAGATATTTTTATGAAATAAAATTTTTATAATGTGTCCAAAATGTTATAGTTACTGTATATTAAATTTGGGGATTTTTGGGCAATGGTAAAAGGTTTTAAAAATTGTGTTTATGAGGTTTTCATAAGAATAACTTATAATATATGGTTTTTAATGTAACCAAAAAAATTAAAGTATGGTTTGTTAATAAACTTTTTAATCTGGGAAAAATATGGAACACTAAATTAACATTTTATAACAGTAAGTTTATAAATGTTTAGGTATTAGTTTTAATAGAAGTGAAATTATTTACATATATGTATATATACATATTTAAGTGGAAACTTATATAAATCAAGGAATATAATTATTTTACGTTTTATTTATTATATTATACGGGAGTTAATATTCTTAATTAAAACTAAGGAATATATATATTTACACATATATGTAAAAGATAACATAGTAACTTATGTTAAATCAAGGAGCTAAATTAATCTACATTTATATTAAATATAATATGGTAGTTAATATACTTAATTGAAACTAAGGAAAATACTTTATTTTATTAACCATATTTTGGATGTAGGTGTGTGTCGAAGTTAATATAAATAATTAAATACAATAAAACTACATAAATAATGTTTTGTACAAATCCTAGTATATATAAATATATACACAGTAAACATAGTAAAATTAAATACCTTATAGGAAATATAATACGAAGTAATTAGTAAGTTAAACTAAACCTCTACATAATACTAATAGGAGAATATTATATGAGGTGGTATTAAATTATAGTTATGAAATTAAGCTTAAAGAGTTATCTTGGATTTCTAAGATTTATATAAACCATATCAAAATACATGTGTAATATTATTTGTCAAAGACCAGAATGTAAATCTATAATTTGGTTTGGTAATTAATAAGTTAGGACTTAGGAATATTTGTAATTTGATTTTACACAATAGAACTTACTATATAATTAATAAATAAATGTAATACTTTTACATCTAAATGTTCTTAATATATAAACAATAATAAAATAAATAAAATACTTTTACATCTAAATGTGGGGTGGATTAGTAAGTCTAGATTTAATCATTTCTTAACATTTATGGTATTGAAATATAACTTAATGTTTTAGGATAAAATCATTAAAAGGATTATGGTATAAAACTATATTAAACTATGTTTTGGAAATTTATCTAAATAATAATCCTTAAGTTTCTTGGCATTAGATAAGCCATATGAAAACATTTATAACATTAATTACCAATACTTAGGATGTGAGTCTACAATTAAGTGAGGTATTTAGTAGTTAGAATTTATCGAAAGGTTTATAAATAGGAATTTGATACTTAAAACCTTTGAACCTTTTATTAGATAAAACTAAGTTACATAAGAGATTATGTTGATCTACTTTACGACACTAAAAATATTAATGTGTCATTTGAGTATAAGGTATGAGGATTTTTCAGAACATATTATCTTATTAAGAAATTGACAATTTCACTTGTGAATGAGAGTTTAATTCTTAGATAAATTCTACCTTATGTTAAGATATAATGTTCATCCTAAAACATAATAAAGGAGATTAATTTATTAAGTTATTCCTTTGAAACCTTAGGTTTTGTAAACAATATAAAAAAATGTATTTTAAGACGTAAGTTTAATAAAATTTAGTATAAAAGGATTATACATAGTCTATAGCGGGAATGTGTGTAAAAATAAAACATTTGGGAAATTAAATGTAAGCAAGGATAAATAAAAGGTTATCTTAAAGTGCCTTATTATATAGTTAATGATAAAGTAAATAATATACCTTGGGAATACTAAATGTAAGAGTTCGATAAATCTAAGTTAATCATTAGCTCATAATTTACAACTTCCAATTCTACAAAATATTAACGGTATACCTCTAACCGTATCACAAATGTTTACATCTTTCAAAATCCAAAAAGGTGTACCCCATGGTACACCGGCCACAAACCTAACCGTGTACCACTCGGTACGCCAACCAAAATAATTAATCTACATGAAGGGCATTCCGGTCATTTCCGGCCTATCAGCAGTCTCGAGTCCCTGCAAATAAAAACATTGCCCCTAGGGGCTCAGTAAAAGCTGAATATGACTTCCGCATACCCCATGTACTAGCGGGGGTACGCCAACTAATTGGTCGCCAACATGCGGTTCATTTTAACAGTTGCAACATGCTTTATATGGAAACATAATCATGCATAGCACACGCAACAAGGCACATCAAATAAGACACAAGCTTACCGTCATCAACCATGTCCAATCTCAACAAGCTTCACCGTAGGTTAGCCCAATTACCATCCGGGTTAATCGGATGCCTTTACCTCAATACTCAAGTTCCACAATTCAACAACCCAAGTCTTTCCAACCCAAATTATCCTTCTCTTATCAAATCTCAAGTTAAGCCGGTATGCCCTTCGGGCAGGGATAAGGCTATCCCACCACCGGGCTCAAAGTTGGCCCACCTAACCAGGTTGCTACCCATTTAAGGGGTTTGGACCATGGAAGGATTATAGCCAGGAATCGGTTAACAATCTCTCTTGCAACCTCATCCTCACGCGTGGCCGAAACTATATCGGACTCCTCAAATACTCCCAATTCAAGTTCCCAAAGTTAGAATGTTTGGTGGTTAGGGAGTTAGTGAGAAGCCACAACCAACAGACAAGCTTTCACAATAATCAGCTGAGCGCCACACAAGCCAGTACAACTCCAATTTCAAACACCGAGCAACCCAAGCATAGCAAGTACCATATTTATATGAAAGTGTGGTAAACCGATTACATGCTTTTATCTTGCTTAGGTGGTGGCAAATAAACACACAAAAAACAAGCTGGGGTAACCCCGTTAGGACACAGCGCATGAGGAAATCATACCGTTCACCGTCGTATTCATACTACCGGGTTCCTTCGATGATCAACTATTTGATTCCTATACATACATGAAGTTGTATGATCAATGATCCAACTTACTCATCCATTAATACTCCTAATGTATACTTGCTACTCCATTACATTCCTACTTGATTATAAAACCATTCTTTTCCTTATTATTTCTTAAACTTACTTCCTCACTCATGCCTTTACTTCTTACCATTATTACCCTCATTAATGGTGTATTACTACATACATATGCATGTAGGTGTATAGGCATATATATACATACCTACATATGATTACTATAATGATATTATAAAACATTTTTTTTGTAAGTTTGGGTCGACCGACCCACCGTCAGACCCAACTCATGGGTCGGTCCATTCCAGTAAGTTACCCGTTCTCTGAAATTCACCCGACCGACCCAGAACTGTTCCGGCCGACCCATATACCTCTGGGTCGGTCCGTCCCAGTAAGTTTCAGTCCTGTTGTCCAAGCTCCGACCGACCCACCGACCGACCCAACCTCTGGGTCGGTCGAAGTCAGAAACTTCGTCAAACGGGAGTTTTAGTCTGACCGACCCACGACCGACTCACGGCTCCTGGGTCGGTCCGTTCCAGTGTCTTCATTATTCGTTACTTAAGCTCCGACCGACCCACCGACCGATCCAGTCTCTGGGTCGGTCGGTAGCAGAACATGCTACAGACCTTATTTTTCTTTCCCATTTTCACCCATTTCTTTCCCAACCTTCCTACATACATCCTAACATGTTTTAATACTAATTAAACACTCTAAATCATGTTATTTCATTCCTTAATTCATTACACAATCCTATACTAACTTATACCCATAATTTTCCATGTTTCAATTCAACATTCTCAATGTTTCTTCCCTCATTACATTTTGCTACAGATTTTGACACTAACACTCCCCATCTATAGCTCCCTCTTCTAAAGTCATTTCCAACACTCCTAATGCATTACAACACATTAACTATCTCTCCCAATCTACCGTCTATCTATCTCAATCAAAATCTGTTACAACATATATTATTCACCTAGTTTCTAGTTCACTAAGTGTTCCAATCCTATGTAAATTTTGCCATAGTCTCCCTATATTTTTATACTCTCACCACATCCTTTTCACACACATTTTTATCCATCTCACCTGTTTTCATCAATCACCAATATACAAACTCTCATACACAAATACCAAACATAAAACACTCCTACAAATTCCTGCACACTACATTCAATTCCCAACTATGTTTACCCAAGTTTTACATGTCTTTTAAAGCCTCAACACAATTCTATTCTTCTTCCACATTACCCTATTGTTCATTACCATTTTACAATACCCATTTTAACTTCTAAAAAAATCTGTTACATACATATACACAAGACTACACAAAGGTGAGTGTAATTACCTTGTTTCTTCTTCTAGTTTCCCTTCTCCTTCTTTCTTCTTCCCTTCCTCTTTCTCCTCTCTCCTTCCACCGGTTGTAAACCCAATTCTCTAACACTACAACCCATTCACATATACACCATTCAATACAAACTAACCCTAACCCTCTTTAAGCTTTTTAATGTAAGTTTTAGGGTTTAGAAATATATTACCCTCCAGGGGTGTAAGTAGTGTTTGGAGTGGCTCAAGAACAAGATTCCGACTCCTTCAAGAATGCCAAAATTGGCTATAGCACAAGAGAACCAACAAGGGGTTTAGTCTAAATTCGTTTTGCCCACAAGGCTAGAAAAACAGTGATGTTTCAAGAAGATTTTTACCTCAAAATAACAAGGAGAAGAAGGTGGTTCTAGTGGTAGTCTTGAAGCTCCAAATGCTACACACCCATGGAGATGAAAGTTGTTGTTTTCGAATTTTGAAAGGAGGGAAACACTTTCCTTGATGAGAGGATTCCAATGGTACTAGTTTTGTAATTTTTGGAGGAGGTTTGATGGGTTAACAAGAGGAGAGAAGTGAGTATTTTTGTGAGGGAGCTCAAATCTCCATTGCCATCGGTTGAGAAGGAAGAAAATAGAGAGGAGGAAGGAGGTGAGTACGTGAGTGAGAGAGTAGAATAGAGGAGAGAGAGTAAAAGTGAGGGTGAGGGTTACTTTATTGCTTTTGTTGTTTTGCAAATAAGAAGGGATAGGTGAGTGTGTGAGGGGGGGAAAAATCAGACCACAGCACACACACACACACACACACACACACACACATGTACACTTTTATTTTCAAAAGTGGACACATAAGTTCTAGTTATTTGTGTTTCTTCTTACCCACAACTTCCCGTTTTTGACATTTTTCTATTTTCCTTGTTTTCCTTTGATTTTATTGTTCTAAAGCTTCACTAATATTTATTAATTGGCTATTTAGTTTACCAAATTGTTACGAGTCTATTGGCCCGCTTAAAGTCACGTTTTCTCCTTCCTCCGGTCTCCTCAAAAACACGCTTTATGATTCTAGTGTTTTTAAACCGTTTTAAATAAAGGGTCTGTTTTCTTTGGGATTTGTTCCCTCATGATTATTTTAGCATAATTAAGCTTCTAAAATCTTAATTAGCTTAATTAATCGCTGTTTGAAATTTTGGGGTATTTCAATCTACCCCCCTTAAGGAACTTTGTCCACAAAGTTGTTCAAGTTGGTGAATTAGTTTTCTTTGTTCAATTGGCTCTCAATTGACAAAGATCATACACACAACATCTTACAGAATTAAAATTTGTTTGCACAAAGAATTCGCCCTCAACATCACAAAGCACCTTCCAATACAACTCAAACCATACCATCTCCATCCAACTCAATACAATTCAAGCACCAATGTCAATTTAATCCCAAAAGATACCACAAATTCCATTCGCTTCAACACGATTCACTTACACAATTACAATTAACATCCAACAAGTCTAAACAAAATGTAATACAACTTACATACAATGCAATGCTTACCCCGAAGCAATGCCAAAAACAAAACGGTCCTACCCCCCTTAAAAGGGGTACGACCCGTACCCTCTAACGCTAGACCATCTAGCCTACAAATAGATGTGGCTACTTCGCCTTCATGGCGTCCTCAAGTTCCCAAGTCGCTTCCTCTACATCGTGGTTTGCCCACAAGACTTTGACCATTCACACTGATTTGTTGCGAGTGTCTCTAATCTTAGTATCAAGAATTCGTAGAGGAGTCTCGACATATCGCATCGTCGGCTTGAGGGATAAATGCTCGGGCTCCAACACGTGAGAAGGATCGGATATATATTTCTTGAGTTGGGAGACATGAAACACATCGTGAACACGTCCCAACTCCTCCGGTAACGCTAATCGGTATGCCACGGATCCAACTCTCTCAGTAATCTCATACGGCCCCACAAACTTCGGGCTCAGTTTTCCCTTCTCGCCAAATCGAAAGACACCCTTCCTAGGAGAAACGCGCAGGAACACTTGGTCACCAACGGCAAACTCAAGCTCGCGTTGTCTCACATCAGCATAAGACTTCTGTCTATCCTGGGCTGCCTTCATATTCGCTCGAATCTGCTGAACTTCAGCTTGCACCTGCTCTAAGTATTCCGGTCCTATGATGACCGCTTCGCTCAACTCATCCCAACACAAAGGGGTACGGCAAGGTCTACCGTATAAAGCTTGGAACAGCGACATCTTAATCGAAGCATGATAACTGTTATTATAAGAAAACTCGATAAGATGTAGCTTGTCAATCCAGCTCCCCTGAAAGTCTAAGGCACATGCCCGAAGCATGTCCTCAAGTGTCTGGATGGTTCTTTCTGTCTGACCATCGGTCTGTGGATGGAAGGCGGTGCTAAGTTTCAACTCGGTGCCCAACGCTTCCCGTGTAGCTCTCCAGTATCTCGAAAGAAATCTGGTGTCGCGGTCAGATACAATGGTCTTGGGAACTCCATGGTGTCGGATGATCTCCCGGTCAAATAGCTCAGCGAGCTTCGCCACCTTCCAGGTGTCCCTCATCGGCATGAATCAGGCAACCTTAGTGAGGCGATCAACGATGACCCAAATCATGTTGAGTCCTCCCCTAGCAGGTGGGAGTCCAACAACAAATCCATAGAGATGTCATGAAATTTCCACTCTGGAATAGGCATAGACTGTACCATTCCTCCCGGTCTACGGTGCTCGAATTTTACTTTCTGGCATGTGAGGCACCGTAAGACATATTCAGTCACATCGGACTTCATCCCTGACCACCAGAAGTACCTCTTCATGTCCTTGTACATTTTTGAGGCTCCCGGATGGACATGCAGTGTGGAACAGTGTGACTCACGCAGAATGCGATCCCTCAGCTCGGCATTGCTTCGGGGGATGCATAATCTGCCATTCAGTCGGATCAGACCATCTTCATGTAGCTTGAAGTCGTACTTCCGCTTCTCAAATGTGCCCTCTGTAATTTTCTGCCTGATCTCTTTCATATAGGGGTCGCACAACTGAGCCTCTCGCACCTCATCAACCAAGCTGGAAGAAGCGAGCAACGAATGGAATGAGTGTGCTTGGCGACTCAGGGCGTCGGCTACAACATTCGCCTTCCCCTCTTTATACTGAAGGTTGATGTCGTAATCTGATAAGAACTCCATCCACCTTCTCTGTCTCAAATTCAACTCTTTTTGGGTGAACACGTATTGCAAACTCTTATGGTCAGAATAAATGGTGATGCTTACCCCATAGAGATAGTGTCGCCATATCTTCAAGGCGGAGACAATGGCTCCTAACTCTAAATCATGCATCGGGTAATTTTCCTCATGCTTTTTCAGCTGGCGGGAGGCGTATGCTACTACCTTGCCATGCTGCATGAGTATGCATCCCATGCCCTTGCCTGATGCAACGCAGTAAACTTTAAATCCCTCTATGCCCTCTAGAAGTGTGAGTATGGGTGCTGAGGTCAATGAATCTTTCAAGCTCTGGAAGGCTAACTCGCACTCGTCTGTCCACACAAACGGTGCATCTTTCTTCATCAGTGTCGTCATGGGCTTCGCAACATTTGAGAAATCTCTAACAAACCTCCGGTAGTAACCGGCTAGGCCAAGAAAGCTCAGGATGTCGGATACATTCTTAGGTCTAGACCATGAACGGACTGCTTCAATCTTAGCTATATCGACAGAGATACCAGCGCTCGAGATCACGTGACCAAGGAAGGATACCTGGTCAAGCCAGAACTCGCACTTAGAGAATTTCGCATACAGCTGGTTCTCACGCAATGTCTCAAGTACACGCCTCAAATGGCTCTCATGCTCCTCTCTCGACTTCGAATAAATGAGAATGTTGTCGATGAAGACCACCACTGATGTGTCTAACTGATCACTGAACAACCGATTCATCAAATCCATAAATTTAGCTGGCGCATTCGATAGCCCAAATGGCATCACTGTAAACTCAAAGTTCCCATATCTCGTACGGAAAGCTGTCTTCTCGATGTCAGAATCTCTGATGGCAATCTCGTGATACCCTGATCGGAGGTGAATTTTGGAGAAGACTGAAGCTCCCTTCAACTGATCGAACAAGTCGTCGATACGTGGCAATGGATATTTGTTCTTCACAGTGACGGCATTAAGCTCACGGTAATCAATACAAAGGCAGAGACTACCGTCCTTCTTCTTCACGAAGAGGACAGGTGCTCCCCAAGGTGATACGCTCGGGCGTATGAACCCCTTGTCAAGTAAATCCTTCAACTGTACTTTCAATTCGGCCATCTCTGCCGGTGCTAAATGGTACGGCGCCCTAGCAATCGGACCCTTGCCTGGTACAAGCTCTATCTCAAACTCAACTGTCCTCTGAGGTGGCATGCCGGGAAGTTCCTTCGGAAACACATCCGGGAACTCCGACACTACCGGTATGTCGGGGTCGAACTCTGGATCTCGCTGAAGGTCTTGCACATAGCAAAGGAATACCTCGTGCCCCTTTCTGAGCTCTCGGTACATGGACATGGTGGAGATTACTTTGGTCGAAGGCTCTCTCGGCCTCTGGCGGTATGATACGGTAACCCCAGATGGGCTTCTGAGTAGCAATCTGTGCTCGGCGCAGAGGATTCGCCCCTTATGCCGCTCTAACCAGTTCATCCCAATAATTAGGTCGAATCCCAAACCACTGAACTCGATGAAGGAAATGGGAAACCTCGCCCTTAATTTGGATAGTGGCTCGGTAGTATTTCGTACACTTAACTCGCTCCTTTGACGGGAGAGTGACCATAAAGTCTGGCAACTCATCAGCGTCGAGCCCCAACCTCTTCGTGAATGGTGGCGAGATGAAGGTATGTGAGGCGCCAGTGTCAAATAGTATAGTGGCATCAATGCCATTCACCGGAAAGGAACCCATGATTATGGTGCCGCTTTTTCCAGCCCGTGTCTCGGTGAGAATACTGAGGGAACCTTCCGTACCGAGGCCACAACCTATTGATTCATAAGCTTTATAAGTTGAAGGTATAACACAAGTGAAAAATCTGACAACCAACATCGTTTTATTGATAAACATCCATCATACATCGTGTGTCTCTAATACACATTCCTATCACATTACATGGTGTTGCAAGCTTAATACTTCCTAAAGGTGAGGTTCAGGCGTCCGGGCTTCAGGTGTGTGGCATTGACCACTGTTGATGGTGTCGTATTCATCTTTATCTTCTTGATACCATGATACAGCATTCTCGACTTACCTCCCATGACTAAGATATCTCCGGACTTAAGTATCAGTCTCTTTGCGAGGTCCGCACGCTTCTGCTTGCTAAACAAGAATTCGGCATCGTCACCAATGGACCAAGACACTACGGGCACTCCCAATTCGAGAGATTCCGCTGTCTCGTCCTTATCTCGGTGTAGACCAAGTCGTCCACCTTCTTCGTAGAAGTTAACAATACAAAGGTCCGCTTCAAGTGTAGGAATTGGATCAGGCTCTAGTTGCTGCGCGATCTCTACAACTTGCGCGTTAACCGGTTGAAATTCACCGGGTATTGCTGGTGGTGTTGCTCCGTCTTCGGCTCGTGTCTCCTGGTATGTCTTGGTATAAGGGTTCTAGTCCTTTCCCAAGCACATCATCTTCAACTTCATCTTCGCTCCACCGGGGAATTCGGGTGTGTAAAATCCTCCTGGCCCCGCCCCTAGTTCATTGCATCGTCGGATGATAGACATTTGCGCTTCGGGTGTCAGGTATCTTTTATTAATATCATACCTGGTCGGATGACCTGACACTGTTCATTGGTGATGTGGTAAGTGGTGAGGTCGGCTCCTTCGACGATTGGGTTTGAAGAGATTGGGTAAGAAATTGAAGGTTCCTATGGTGGTGAGTTTTATCTAATGTGAGTTCCAGTTGTTAAACTAGTTCGGTTCATGCTCAATTCACACAAGAATCTCTAAGTCATTCAAGTATTCACTAATGCAAACAATTCAACATTTAGGCATGCTCTCAAGGATCAAAGGTGTACGAATTTACCTAAGCCGGACTTCGTGCCGGTCCCATCTCTATCAATGATATGCAAGGCCGGCTGCCCTTGGGGTGTGCCCTTCTGAGGACCTCGGGACCCCTTTCCATGTGAGGTCTGTTGGGCTGGTGCATCGCCAGATGCAACCTCCTTGCCTTCCCTTTGTTTAAAACCCTGGTAATTGCCGTGGTAGTTGCCTTGGTAGTTGTTTTGGTAGTTGCCTTTGGGTTTCGACTTGTTCGGGCACTCAAACTGACGGTGGCCCATTTGGCCGCACTCAAAGCATCTCAGCTCTTTCCCCTAGCAGTCGAGACCGGGGTGGATCCCTCCGCATGTTCTGCAGTGGTAGTACCGGCTTCTAGTGTGGGTCTTACTGAAGTCGAAACTAGAACATGAGGTTTAAGGGTTAGAAATATCCGGGGTGTCAATGTCAATTCATATAAGTACAAGTTTTACCCATTATCTTACCCTTAAATGGCTAGGATCTCAAGGGTTTAGCAGCCACTACTACAGGTAGGCTATCCGCAACTGCTCAGTTGCCTTGCCCTTCTCATCCAGAGCGTTGTTTTTAGTGGGGATACTCTTTTGAGGTGGGTGGGTGTACTTGCCTTTCTTTGGCTTCCAGCCCTTGTTCTTATGCTGCTCCTCTGAGCTAGCATTCTTTGGGTTAGTCTTGCGCTTGAGCGCGTTCTCTTCGTCCCTTAGCTGGACGGTGATTTCAACTCTTGAGGCGGCATGGTAACACTCCTGAGGTTCTCGGGTGTTAGAGAGTGTGTTTGCGCATAATAGGTTACCAATTCATATAGACAATGGCATAATGGTTTCAAATTCAAGTTTACCTGAAGAGAGGTGAAGCGGGTGTATCTCATGCCATACCGGAGGCGGTGGCTCAGGCCGCCATAGAAGCGGTCGACCAACACCTGACCGGTGTACCCCAAGTCGAGTAGTAAACGGAGGATGGAGGTGAACTTGGTGTAGTACTCATCGACGGTCATCTTATCCGTCATCTTCAAGGCGCCAAGCTCCAAGTGCTTCTTGGTCTTAACGTGCTCGGGGTAGTATTTTGCTCTAAGGAGGGAGGTGTAGGCTTCCCAATCAAAAGTCGGATCAGCGGTGTGCTCAGCTTTCACAAGTTTCCACCAATCCATAGCGGCATCTTTGAGGTAATAGGCGGCTATCCTCACACGAATTCCAGCAGGAGCTTCGAGAGTCTCGAATGCCATCTCCATTTCAGCAATATAGGCCTCCAGCTTAGCCGGGTCGCTCTTGCCTCTAAAACTAGGAGGACGGAGATCTGCGACGGCCTTTACCCAATTTACCTCTCGGGGCTGCGGTGGGTCGGGATGTTGTTGTTGTTGTTGGTTCTGTTGGTTTTGTTGGGTTTGTTGTACAACTGTTATGACTTGGGGTAGCATTTGTGCTACCGTGGCGGCGACGATTTTGGCTATCGTCTGCGCGCCCGGATCATTGGATGACTCGCCACGGGGTCGGCCCCGACCTCGTCCTAACATCTAAACAATTAACATTTCGCATTAGGTACTGTGACCAATTGGTCTTGAGTTTAAGAAGTTGTATCGTCCCTGCGGGCGTTAAGGGGTATCCGTATTGATTACGGTCACTCAAGGTTAGATCCCTAACTCTCTGTTGTAAACGGTTTATAATCCTAACTCGGTAATCACTACACTCGGTGGTGCTCGGCTATCAGAGCGACCCTTCGCTCTGATACCACTTTTTGTAACACCCCTACCGATAATCTCCTAACTATCTCCTAATCGTCACGGTCTCTAGGCTAATCGCAGTGGAACACACAACCTAAGTAGCGGGTGATACACGCCATTAGCCGCCCATAAGACTAACTAGGCCTCAACAAACAACAATAGTGCGGTCTGATAGCAATAAACACCGAGTAGACAATAATAACCTCCAACAATCCTTAGACAAGTCTTAACAGTACATACATCCTTGCCTCCAAAATAAAATCCAAAAGTGATTACCGAGTCTAATCGTTAGCTCATAATTTACAACTTCCAATTCTACAAAATATTAACGGTATACCTCTAACCGTATCACAAATGTTTACATCTTTCAAAATCCAAAAAGGTGTAACCCATGGTACACCAGCCACAAACCTAACCGTGTACCACTCGGTACGCCAACCAAAATAATTAATCTACATGAAGGGCATTCCGGTCATTTCCGGCCTATCAGCAGTCTCGAGTCCCTGCAAATAAAAACATTGCCCCTAGGGGCTCAGCAAGAGCTGAATATGACTTCCGCATACCCCATGTACTAGCGGGGGTACGCCAACTAATTGGTCGCCAACATGCGGTTCATTTTAACAGTTGTAACATGCTTAATATGGAAACATGATCATGCATAGCACACGCAACATGGCACATCAAATAAGACACAAGCTTACCGTCATCAACCATGTCCAATCTCAACAAGCTTCACCGTAGGTTAGCCCAATTACTTTCCGGGTTAATCAGATGCCTTTACCTCAATACTCAAGTTCCACAATTCAACAACCCAAGTCTTTCCAACCCAAATTATCCTTCTTTTATCAAATCTCAAGTTAAGCCGGTATGGCCTCCGGGCAGGGATAAGGCTATCCCACCACCGGGCTCAAAGTTGGCCCACCTACCCAGGTTGCTACCCATTTAAGGGGTTTGGACCATGGAAGGATTATAGCCAGGAATCGGTTAACAATCTCTCTTGCAACCTCATCCTCACGCGTGGCCGAAACTATATCGGACTCCTCAAATACTCCCAATTCAAGTTCCCAAAGTTAGAATGTTAGGTGGTTAGGGAGTTAGTGAGAAGCCACAACCAACAGACAAGCTTTCACAATAATCAGCTGAGCGCCACACAAGCCAGTACAACTCCAAGTTCAAACACCGAGCAACCCAAGCATAGCAAGTACCATATTTATATGAAAGTGCGGTAAACGATTACATGCTTTTATCTTGCTTAGGTGGTGGCAAATAAACACACAACAAACAAGCCGGGGTAACCCCGTTAGGACACAGCGCATGAGGAAATCATACCGTTCACCGTCGTATTCGTACTACCGGGTTCCTTCGATGATCAACTATTTGGTTCCTATACATACATGAAGTTGTATAATCAATGATCCAACTTACTCTTCCATTAATACTCCTAATGTATACTTGCTACTCCATTACATTCCTACTTGATTATAAAACCATTCTTTTCCTTATTATTTCTTAAACTTACTTCCTCACTCATGCCTTTACTTTCTTACCATTATTACCCTCATTAATGGTGTATTACTACATACATATGCATGTAGGTGTATAGGCATATATATACATACCTACATATGATTACTATAATGATATTATAAAACTTTTTTTTTCCTTTTTTTTTGTAAGTTTGGGTCGACCGACCCACCGTCCGACCCAACTCCTGGGTCGGTCCATTCCAGTAAGTTACCCGTTCTCTGAAATTCACCCGACCGACCCAGAACTATTCCGGCTGACCCATATACCTCTGGTCGGTCCGTCCCAGTAAGTTCCAGTCCTGTTGTCCAAGCTCCGACCGACCCACCGACCGACCCAACCTCTGGGTCGGTCGAAGTCAAAAACTTCGACAAACGGGAGTTTTAGTCCGACCGACCCACGACCAACTCATGAATCCTGGGTCGGTCCGTTCTAGTGTCTTCATTATTCGTTACTTAAGCTCCGACCGACCCACCGACTGATCCAGTCTCTGGGTCGGTCGGTAGCAGAACATGCTACAGACCTTATTTTTCTTTCCCATTTTCACCCATTTCTTTCCCAACCTTCCTACATACATCCTAACATGTTTTAATACTAATTAAACACTCTAAATCATGTTATTTCATTCCTTAATTCATTACACAATCCTATACTAACTTATACCCATAATTTTCCATGTTTCAATTCAACACTCTCAATGTTTCTTCCCTCATTACATTTTGCTACAGATTTTGACACTAACACTCCCCATCTATAGCTCCCTCTTCTAAAGTCATTTCTAACACTCCTAATGCATTACAACACATTAACTATCTCTCCCAATCTACCCTCTATCTATCTCAATCAAAATCTGTTGCAACATATATTATTCACCTAGTTTCTAGTTCACTAAGTGTTCCAATCCTATGTAAATTTTGCCATAGTCTCCCCTATATTTTTATACTCTCACCACATCCTTTTCACACACATTTTTATCCATCTCACCTATTTCATCAATCACCAATATACAAACTCTCATACACAAATACCAAACATAAAACACTCCTACAAATTCCTGCACACTACATTCAATTCCCAACTAAGTTTACCCAAGTTTTACATGTCTTTTAAAGCTGAAACACAATTCAATTCTTCTTCCACATTACCCTATTGTTCATTACCATTTTACAATACCCATTTTAACTCCTAAAAAAATCTGTTACATACATATACACAAGACTACACAAAGGTGAGTGTAATTACCTTGTTTCTTCTTCTAGTTTCCCTTCTCCTTCTTTCTTCTTCCCTTCCTCTTTCTCCTCTCTCCTTCCACCGGTTGTAAACCCAATTCTCTAACACTACAACCCATTCACATATACACCATTCAATACAAACTAACCCTCACCCTCTTTAAGCTTTTAAATGCAAGTTTTAGGGTTTAGAAATATATTACCTTCCAGGGGTGTAAGTAGTGTTTGGAGTGGCTCAAGAATAAGATTCCAACTCCTTCAAGAATGCCAAAATCAGCTATAGCACAAGAGAACCAACAAGAGGTTTAGTCTAAATTCGTTTTGCCCATAAGGCTAGAAAAACAGTGATGTTTCAAGAAGATTTTTACCTCAAAATAACAAGGACAAGAAGGTGGTTCTATTGGTAGTCTTGAAGCTCCAAATGCTACACACCCATGGAGATGAAAGTTGTTGTTTTCGAATTTTGAAAGGAGGGAAATACTCTCCTTGATGAGAGGATTCCAATGGTACTAGTTTTGTAATTTTTGGAGGAGGTTTGATGGGTTAACAAGAGGAGAGAAGTGAGTATTTTTGTGAGGGAGCTCAAATCTCCATTTCCATCGGTTGAGAAGGAAGAAAATAGAGAGGAGGAAGGAGGTGAGTACGTGAGTGAGAGAGTAGAATAGAGGAGAGAGAGTAAAAGTGAGGGTGGGGGTTACTTTATTGCTTTTGTTGTTTTGCAAATAAGAAGGGATAGGTGAGTGTGTGTGTGTGGGGGGGGGGGGGGGTTGGACCACAGCACACAACACACACACACATGTACACTTTTATTTTCAAAAGTGGACACATAAGTTCCAGTTATTTGTGTTTCTACCCCACAACTTCCCGTTTTTTACAATTTTTACTATTTTCTTGTTTTCTTGATTTTATTGGTTCTAAAGCTTCACTAATATTTATTAATGGCTATTTAGTTGACCAAAATTGTTACGAGTCTATTTGGCCCACTTAAAGTCACGTTTTCCCGGTCTCCTCGAAAAACGCGCTTTAAGATTCGTTAGTGTTTTTAAACCGTTTTAAGGGTCCGTTTTCTTCGGGATTTGTTCCCTCTTTATTATTTTAGCATAATTAAGCTTCTAAAATCTTAATTAGCTTAATTAATCACTGTTTGAAATTTTGGGGTATTTCAATCTGGCTTGTACTCATGGGTATATTCAGTTTCTTTCCCCGTCTTGCGGTTACATATATTCTCGAACTATCCCATTTAGGGTTGTAATGTCTCTCGTTATTGGGTAGATCATTTGTTCTTTCTTTACCTTCTTGGTCAGGTCGTTATTCTCCTCAGTAAGGTATGTTATGGGAATCCTATCCCGTTTATCAAACATTGATATGATCATTTAAGGCATTCATCTTATTGCTTACACTAGTATTCATTTCAGTTATTAGGTATTTCCTCCTTGATTCCTAAGACATATCCAATGTCTATACTTAATACTCTGTGCTTCCCGCACTTCTTAACGCTACACATTTAGACCCGTCATCTTCCTGGGTTCTTCTCCTTGATCATTCATGGTAGTCAATTGTTCTGGTCTGAATTGGCTCTTTCGTCCGTAGTATGGAGTGGGATACTTCCCGTGTTTCATACTCTACTTGTATACATACATGGAGTATCCTATTGATACGTTGCCACATACCCGACTAACTCATAATTGGTCTGTCAGGCCCGCAAGCTCCTTCGGAGTGCGATCGTTCCATGTCTCGTTGTGTACACTTGTAGTGTCAGTCACATGCCTAGGTGAAGTATTCTGCTGCCAACTCCTCTTGTGTCCTTATATGATAACTTACCGTGGTTCTCTGGTTTGGCTTGAAAATTTGGGGGTTTTTGGAAAATTTTGCGTTTTAAAAGAAAAATTTGAGTCTTGAAAGTAGAATCTTCATGGCACTTCGATGCCGGTTACTTCTTACCAGGTCTAGCTTCTCGCTGACCGGTATATTCTTAATACGATGGTTAGGCCGTTCGGCCTTTCTAAGGTCTCGTTACAGAATTCTTAGGGTTTGTGGTGCTATATTGGCTCCTCTCGCCATCTTCGTACTTTGCTAAGTACGGGTAGCTAGTTAAAGCTCTTCTTAATTGTAACGCACCAAAATTCCTACATCTTCTTATCATATTAAACACATACAAGTGGTAGTAGCGGAAGCATTTAAACTAGCGGGGCGCTACCGCCACGTTCACAACTTCTATGAACGCTAAGGCTTAATAACTTACATATCCAAATTTTAACAAAGTTTACAAACTGACTTTAAAACATAAAACCAAAACTCCAGAAGACTAGGTGAAAGTCTCTAATCCCTTAGCCCACACTCTCGAGCTCCTTTAAGTCATCTTCATTTCCTGTATCTGTGGTCATTCAAACAATCACAGAGAAGGGACCACAGGGCATAATGCCAAAAATCAGCAACACTGAGTAAAATCAAAGCTACCATCAAAAGAAATAGTATATCAAAATAGCCACTGATCATAGCCACTCTTAATCATTTAATAGCTAAAGTAATATTCAGAATAGACTAAGTACTTATCATGATAATTCAAGTATTAACAATAACAGTTTGAGTACAACAATAAGCCATCAGATATATTTAGTTCATAACCAACCAATATATATCATGTAGGATAATTAACCACCCAAATACTCAAGTAATAACAGCATGGTGTCCAAGTATGCTTAGATAGGATATAATCCAATTCATTTATTTGATTATCCATTCAACTCCTCCATTTCTATCCAAACCAGTTCAAGGGACGAATCCCGATCTTTAAGGCGATCCAACCTTTAATCGGTTCAAGGGACGAATCCCGATCTTTAAGGCGATCCAACCTATAATCGGTTCAAGGGACGAATCCCGATCTTTAAGGCGATCCAACCTTTAATCGGTTCAAGGGACGAATCCCGATCTTTAAGGCGATCCAACCTTTAATCGGATCAAATGACGAATCCCGATCTTTAAGGCGATCCAACCTTTCCCAAACACACTCCAGGCCCTAAAAGATGTGCACACCCTCCATAGTAACTTTAAACTATATTGTAGGAAACCATGAAGCATCTCATGGAGCCCAAGGCATACCATGAGTCCAATAATTCATAAGAAGACATTACTGCTCAAGTTCCACATATGGCCAAATATCTCAACAACCCATTCCAATGAGTTACTCATTGAATCCTCATTAATCAGAATATAACAATTTAAAGTATAACAAGAATCAACAGTCAAGTCATTTAACAAAGCCCTTTTCATAATTTCAAACACAAGGAACATAACAAGAATCAAACAACACTTAAGGAAAGGCTATGATCACATAATCTTACATAGCAACTTCGGCCAGGTCACACAGCATCAAATATCTCAGCTTAACAACTCAAACAACCATAAATCATACCTTAATACAAGGACATACTCATCCAAGTACTCACCCATCCGTTTGGCCATAAAATACACCAATCATTATAATAACTTAGCAAAACAAATAACCATTAATCATACCTTGAAACAAGGTCACAATTATCCAAACAATCAAGACCTATTCGGCCTTATTATTAACTCATCAAATCATATTGATTTCAAAGTATAGACAACCATAGTTAACTTCTTAAAACAACTCTAATGAGTTACTAATACATTCCGCTTTAACAACACATAAGTGATCAAACTAGTTCAGAAGTTCTTACAACCATCATTAATCTCCTAAGACAATTCATATAGGTTTCTAATATATTAGATCCTAAGACCTTAAGTCCTAGTTTAGTTACACCATCAACTTCATCATAAACACACATTAAAGACATTAATAATCCCTTAACCCATTTGGTCATGTGAAGTTATCAACAACCAGATTATACTACCAACCTTATCTTAACCCCAGAATACATCTTTACTCATGTTAAGTAATCCCTAATCAATTCGGATACAAAGGCTAATCAATGGGTCAGATTAGTTTAACAATCACACCTAACATCTTAAATAACTCTTGTAACCATCACATCATTCGCCCATGTTACTAAGACATCTTCTAGGTTAGTTAAGCACCTAATACACCTGATTATTCTTAGAATTATTCCTACAAAACTGGTGTTCAAACAAAGTTCTTAGGACATCATTTTTCTTAGATTATAACAACACCAGATTAGTCTAATTACTACCCAAAACAATCATAATAACTTTTAGATTATTTCCACTTACTAAACAGAAACAAAACACCATTAACAAACTCTTAAGCATTCAGTAATCAAAGGCAGGCTGCAAACACATCCTTTTCTTCCTTAAAACACTTTTCTAACTCTTATAGTTTTAGGCTCATAAATACCTACGAATTCAATCAGATTATATAGAGGTAATACTCTTGTAAAACATGTAGATTTGTTAAAGAATGGTAACCATGAAGTTACACCAAACAAACCATAACAATTTCAGCCTCAATAACACACCTATAACCAGATAAGTTTCAAGATCAATTAAGCTTACAAACCATGCTTAAACATCACAAATCAACTCCCATGTATTTGGTTATATAGGTTAGGTCTTTAAGGCACCTTTTTATTCCTTAAAGCTTATTTCCAACTCAATCGTTTTGTACCCCAAAATACCAACGAATTTACATAATCCATAAAGAGGTACTAGTCTTTGAAAACATATAATTTGTGAAGGGATAGTAACCTTGAAGTTACCTTCAGAATTGAAGAAGAAACCTTCCCTAAAACCTTGAAAACTCTTGTTATAAGCTAGGACACCTTAGACAATCTTGGAGCACCAAATTGGGTTCTCCTCTGATTTTCGACCACCATCTTCTAGGAATGGATGGAGAACTTCTATGAACACCATACTTCAAGGATTGGAATTGGATGGAGCTTTCTCCCCCTCCCTTCCTTTCCCGGCCTAAGCTTTCTTCCTACATGGGTTTCTTCCTTCGTTGCATTCTTCTTACTGATTACAAAGGATTTAAGTGGTGGATGAATGATTTGGAAAGGTAAAGATGGTACAAGGATCTCTCTTCTTCTTCTTTGCTCTCAGCCAAGATAAGAACAACAAGGTAAGCTTTATTTCTCTTCTTCCCTAATGAAGGACGAAATATTGATGCTGGATGGAGTATTTTGGAGTGGTGGCTGATGGTATTTATAGTCAAGGGCTGATCCTTGTCAATTTCCTCCTTGATTAAGTAAACTTCTAAGTGGTGACACCTTAGGCTCCATTTGCTAGCTTCTGATTGGCTCATAATAAGGCTTAATATAAGAAAGACAACACATGGCTGACTAAGGGAGGTGGGCAGCAGCCTATTCTCATTGGACCAAGGTGTGGTCTAATAGTGTGGTGACACCTCCTAGTAGGCTGGATAGGTGTCGGGCTCCTATTGGTGCTAGTGTTAACCAATGTTAATTTCACACCTCGTGCTTGCCACCTCGTGCTTGCCATCTCATGCTTGCCACCTCATGCTTGCCACCTCGTGCTTAAAGACGTCCTACTTGCCTACTAGCTTGGTCGTGCTTAAGACGTCCTACTAGCTTGCTGAGTCACCTACTTGCTTACTAGCTTGATGAGTCACCTACTTGCTTGCTAGCTTTCCCAAGCAGCTGCATCACCTACTTGTGTGTTTACTACATAAGCTAGCTGCTGCATCACCAACTAGCTTGGTTGTCACAATGTTATTGAAGCATTCTAGCTAGCTACTTCTAAAACAATACAAGAAGTGCTATTAAGGACTTTTCTGGTCCTAATATGTTCTTATGCCAATATTAGGGTTTAAAAGTGTTTTATAGCTTATTAAGACTTAAACAGCAACATAAATCATTCCTTAGAAACTTGGGGATTTACATTCACTCCCTCTTAAGAAAAGCTTCGACCCCGAAGCTCCAACTATTCCCAACACATTCAACCAATATGATCAAGACATAGCCAATAACCACAATATGAACCATTAAGGTCAAGACATAACCAATATTCACTTATGTATTCATTCATAGCAAAAATCCAAACATAAGCAGAAAGCATTCCTTAATCATTCAAAACAAAGCACACATCTCATACCTCACGTTACAAGCCTCGTATCAAAATCTGCAAGTTAGTTTAACAAATATGCAAGGAAACAACGTGCCTTACTCTCCAACCCATTCAACCCATCCTAGGTTCATTTTTAATCCTTAATCAAGAGCGTCCTTGCTCTGATACCACTTTGTAACGCCCCAAAATTCCTACATCTTCTTATCATATTAAACACATACAAGTGGTAGTAGCGGAAGCATATAAACTAGCGGGGCGCTACCGCCACGTTCACAACTTCTATGAACGCTAAGGCTTAATAACTTACATATCCAAATTTTAACAAAGTTTACAAACTGACTTTAAAACATAAAACCAAAACTCCAGAAGACTAGGTGAAAGTCTCTAATCCCTTAGCCCACACTCTCGAGCTCCTTTAAGTCATCTTCATTTCTTGTATCTGTGGTCATTCAAACAATCACAGAGAAGGGACCACAGGGCACAATGCCAAAAATCAGCAACGCTGAGTAAAATCAAAGCTACCATCAAAAGAAATAGTATATCAAAATAGCCACTGATCATAGCCACTCTTAATCATTTAATAGCTCAAGTAATATTCAGAATAGACCAAGTACTTATCATGATAATTCAAGTATTAACAATAACAGTTTGAGTACAACAATAAGCCATCAGATATATTTAGTTCATATCCAACCAATATAT
This sequence comes from Limonium bicolor, assembly GCA_023374045.1. NCBI lineage: Eukaryota > Viridiplantae > Streptophyta > Magnoliopsida > Caryophyllales > Plumbaginaceae > Limonium > Limonium bicolor. The sequence continues at coordinate 287,748,320 of CM041782.1, forward strand.
ATCAAGTAGGATAATTAACCACCCAAATACTCAAGTAGTAACAGCATGGTGTCCAAGTATGCTTAGATAGGATATAATCCAATTCATTTATTTGATTATCCATTCAACTCCTCCATTTCTATCCAAACCAGTTCAAGGGACGAATCCCGATCTTTAATGCGATCCAACCTTTAATCGGTTCAAGGGACGAATCCCGATCTTTAAGGCGATCCAACCTTTAATCGGTTCAAGGGACGAATTCCGATCTTTAAGGCGATCCAACCTATAATCGGTTCAAGGGACGAATCCCGATCTTTAAGGCAATCCAACCTTTAATCGGTTCAAGGGACGAATCCCGATCTTTAAGGCGATCCAACCTTTAATCGGATCAAATGACGAATCCCGATCTTTAAGGCGATCCAACCTTTCCCAAACACACTCCAGGCCCTAAAAGATGTGCACACCCTCCATAGTAACTTTAAACTATATTGTAGGAAACCATGAAGCATCTCATGGAGCCCAAGGCATACCATGAGTCCAATAATTCATAAGAAGACATTACTGCTCAAGTTCCACATATGGCCAAATATCTCAACAACCCATTCCAATGAGTTACTCATTGAATCCTCATTAATCAGAATATAACAATTTAAAGTATAACAAGAATCAACAGTCAAGTCATTTAACAAAGCCCTTTTCATAATTTCAAACACAAGGAACATAACAAGAATCAAACAACACTTAAGGAAAGGCTATGATCACATAATCTTACATAGCAACTTCGGCCAGGTCACACAGCATCAAATATCTCAGCTTAACAACTCAAACAACCATAAATCATACCTTAATACAAGGACATACTCATCCAAGTACTCACCCATCCGTTTGGCCATAAAACACCAATCATTATAATAACTTAGCAAAACAAATAACCATTAATCATACCTTGAAACAAGGTCACAATTATCCAAACAATCAAGACCTATTCGGCCTTATTATTAACTCATCAAATCATATTGATTTCAAAGTATAAACAACCATAGTTAACTTCTTAAAACAACTCTAATGAGTTACTAATACATTCTGCTTTAACAACACATAAGTGATCAAACTAGTTCAGAAGTTCTTACAACCATCATTAATCTCCTAAGACAATTCATATAGGTTTCTAATATATTAGATCCTAAGACCTTAAGTCCTAGTTTAGTTACACCATCAACTTCATCATAAAAACACATTAAAGACATTAATAATCCCTTAACCCATTTCGTCATGTGAAGTTATCAACAACCAGATTATACTACCAACCTTATCTTAACCCCAGAATACATCTTTACTCATGTTAAGTAATCCCTAATCAATTCGGATACAAAGGCTAATCAATGGGTCAGATTAGTTTAACAATCACACCTAACATCTTAAATAACTCTTGTAACCATCACATCATTCGCCCATGTTACTAAGACATCATCTAGGTTAGTTAAGCACCTAATACACTTGATTATTCTTAGAATTATTCCTACAAAACTGGTGTTCAAACAAAGTTCTTAGGACATCATTTTTCTTAGATTATAACAACACCAGATTAGTCTAATTACTATCCAAAACAATCATAATAACTTTTAGATTATTTCCACTTACTAAACAGAAACAAAACACCATTAACAAACTCTTAAGCATTCAGTAATCAAAGGCAAGTTGCAAGCACATCCTTTTCTTCCTTAAAACACTTTTCCAACTCTTATAGTTTTAGGCTCATAAATACCTATGAATTCAATCAGATTATATAGAGGTAATACTCTTGTAAAACATGTAGATTTGTTAAAGAATGGTAACCATGAAGTTACACCAAACAAACCATAACAATTTCAGCCTCAATAACACACCTATAACCAGATAAGTTTCAAGATCAATTAAGCTTACAAACCATGCTTAAACATCACAAATCAACTCCCATGTATTTGGTTATATAGGTTAGGTCTTTAAGGCACCTTTTTATTCCTAAAGCTTATTTCCAACTCAATCGTTTTGTACCCCAAAATACCAACGAATTTACATAATCCATAAAGAGGTACTAGTCTTTGAAAACATATAGATTTGTGAAGGGATAGTAACCTTGAAGTTACCTTCAGAATTGAAGAAGAAACCTTCCCTAAAACCTTGAAAACTCTTGTTATAAGCTAGGACACCTTAGACAATCTTGGAGCACCAAATTAGGTTCTCCTCTGATTTTGGACCACCATCTGCTAGGAATGGATGGAGAACTTCTATGAACACCATACTTCAAGGATTGGAATTGGATGGAGCTTTCTCCCCCTCCCTTCCTTTCTCGGCCTAAGCTTTCTTCCTACATGGGTTTCTTCCTTCTTTGCATTCTTCTTACTGATTACAAAGGATTTAAGTGGTGGATGAATGATTTGGAAAGGTAAAGATGGTACAAGGATCTCTCTTCTTCATCTTTACTCTCAGCCAAGATAAGAACAATAAGGTAAGCTTTATTTCTCTTCTTCCCTAATGAAGGATGAAATATTGATGTTGGATGGAGTATTTTGGAGTGGTGGCTGATGGTATTTATAGGCAAGGGCTGATCCTTGTCAATTTCCTCCTTGATTAAGTAAACTTCTAAGTGGTGACACCTTAGGCTCCATTTGGTAGCATCTAATTGGCTCATAATAAGGCTTAATATAAGAAAGACAACACATGGGCTGACTAAGGGAGGTGGGCAGCAGCCTATATCATTGGACCAAGGTGTGGTCTAATAGTGTGGTGACATCTCCTACTAGGCTGCATAGGTGTCGGGCTCCTATTGATCCTAGTATTAACCAATGTTAATTTCACACCTCGTGCTTGCCACCTCGTGCTTGCCATCTCATGCTTGCCACCTCATGCTTGCCACCTCGTGCTTAAAGACGTCCTACTTGCCTACTAGCTTGGTCGTGCTTAAGACGTCCTACTAGCTTGCTAGCTTGCTGAGTCACCTACTTGCTTACTGGCTTGATGAGTCACCTACTTGCTTGCTAGCTTTCCCAAGCAGCTGCATCACCTACTTGTGTGTTTACTACATAAGCTAGCTGCTGCATCACCAACTAGCTTGGTTGTCACAATGTTATTGAAGCATTCTAGCTAGCTACTTTTAAAACAATACAAGAAGTGCTATTAAGGACTTTTCTGGTCCTAATATGTACTTATGCCAATATTAGGGTTTAAAAGTGCTTTATAGCTTATTAAGACTTAAACAGCAACATAAATCATTCCTTAGAAACTTGGGGATTTACATTAATAGTCCCGTTTTTATTGCACTTGCCTTGGCAAGTGCGCGGTACAGGCGGTTTTTAGGTTAACTCATACCGGTCACGGTATCGTTCACATTGTATTTGGTAGCCTTGTCGGCTCTTCCCTTGATCCTTTAGTTGGATAACTGCTCGTTAGAGCTGCTTCTCATTCATCTTGACATTACTATCATTCATTTAGGTGCTTCTCCACTCTCGGAGTTCCTTGGTACTCGCTCCATGTATTTACCGTGCTTACCAAAAACTTATTTATTCAGGCCCTACTTATGTAGTCCTATTCGGGTGCACCCGTGGTTATGCTTATAGCTGTCTAAGCTATATTAGTCAAGTATTGCAACCACTTCGGGTGTGGTAGGGTGGGGGTATCTACTCTTGACTAGATTCATAGTCGGTTAATATGCCGTTGGTGGTATTACTTAACTATGGCGGTCCGTAGACACATGTCTCGGTTTTCGTTATTTCTCACGATTCCGCCTTGTTGCACTTGGTGCTTCCCTTCTTGCTGTTGCTCGGCCAACCGGGTACTCGCGACTGCTAGGCATGTCACCCCAAGCTGCCACAGATTCTAGTCTCCTTGGAATAGGATGTTTCGATCTCCCGCCATTAAGTGCGGTTATTGTCTTTCCAGCGGGATCTGTCTCCGGGATTTCCGGTTCTCGGGATCTACCGCATGACAGATTCTGGTTCATATCGAAATATTAATTAAGTGCCAGTTCGGGTTTCCCCGTCTCTCTGGCGTTCTTTCCCGAACTTTTAATACGGGGGTTGTGGAGGGCGGGTACGGTATTATAGGTATCTAGATCATGCTGGTTCTTTCCTATCTAGCTCATCTCTCTCACGCTACCACCACTCAACCTTAGCCCTAAGTCTCTAATTCCTAACTCGGTATTTCCTAAGCTCGGTATTTCCAGTCATCAGAGTGATACTTCGCTCTGATGCCATTTTTGTAACACCCCATCTGCTAATCACGCCATTACCTCTTAAACTGTCACAATTACCAATATACTCGCAGCGGAACTCTAAATACAACAGAGGGTGATACAACGCCGTTAGCCACCCATATGGCTAACCAGGCTTATTTCACATACAGTAACGGTCTGATGAACTGGAACAACCGAGTACACAATACATATACAATACTCAACTCACTTCTTTACTATACCGAGTCTAGAATATATGGATGCTGACAACCTATTCGGTCTTACACCTCTTTCAATACATAAGTAATTAAATCTAACTACCCATGCAACCCACCGACCCCGTCCTACTCTCGAATGGTAACATCTTCGGTGTACCTGAAAATAAAAACGTTGCCCCTAGGGGCTCAGCTTAACGCTGCATATGAAATTCGCATACCCCGAGCGCTAACCGGGGTACGCCGACTACTTTTGTCGGATATACATGGAGTTCATTTTAGTCAAACAACATGCATCATTGCAATACAATATATATGTGTATTACTCAAGGAATCTACATCCAATCACGGAACACAATTCCTAACTAACATAACAAGGTTGTTAGTTGTATCAGTTTACTCTTAGGCCTTGAGGGTTATACCTCACTATGCCTTGTTTACTCATTCAATATCTCATCCGCTCTCTCGGGTTACTTATTCATATACACGCCCATTCTCTTGGGCTACTCATTTTATACTCACACATTCTCTAGGGTTACTTATACTCATTATCTCACCCACACTCTTGGGTTATTTATACTCAAGCTATTGTAGATTCTCGAGACACTATAGGTCTCCTACGTCAAGCTTGTTACTCTTAATACATTCTCAGGCCAAAAACTCATGGCTCTCGAGCATAGTCTTACTTCCCCGGTTTCAACCCTACTCTGGGTCTAGTATGGTGGGAAGGTTCAACTAGCTCACGGAACTCTCTCTTAGTTCCTAACTCTTTTATATAGGTCCGACTACTCTCGGACTACTCTCATTCCCATACACTCCTCTCTCGGAGTTATATTAACATTATGTGTTTTAGTCTAGAAGCATCACTCTCGATGTATCTAATGACTTTGGGAACAATACACAAGTTCGGTTAATCTTAGGTTTTAAGAGTTACCCATACGTTTCACTTACTCATACTTTCGGTTATTTTCTTATATCGGATAAAATCCTCAAATAGGAGGTCGACCATGTCTCAAGAGAGCTACTAATCCCTTAGGTCTCTTTTACCTTCTTTACTATTTCACATCTTCGAACTATCTTTAATCCTCTTGAAAGAGGTTCACTTATCTTTCCACTCTCATTTGTTTCGTGGATTAAGTCATTATGGTTTACTAACCGTTATCGGGCAATTACTCAACCTGCACATCTCCTCACATACTAGGGAGTTCATATGTTTGCATTTCGTTATACTTTAATGGATAGTTTGTGTGTTTGCACGTTTTCGTTATCATAAGCATCGACCCGATCTATGGGTCTCTAGCCAAACGATACTCACTATGAGTTGGTCTTTACTCTATGTTAGACCACACCAGCATACAAGTATGTTATCTCATTCAACATACAACAAGGCATACATAATCAAACAATGGATTATTTTCATGCTTTAGTCTTGATTAAGCCGGCACACAAACACATAAATCAACGTAACTCGGTTAGCACACGGAGTATGAGAAAATCATACCTTTCACCGGAGTTAGCTCTACCGTGTGTTCCCTTGTTCCTTGGTTCACACTTGTTCCACTGATAATGTTTCAAACATTTTTATTAATACTATGTTCATACAGTACATTAGTAATTACTACTCCCGTACTTACCCCGTTATCCCGGTATACTACTTAATGTTCTCATACTCTCAACTCACTTGATTACTTTTCATACTTGTTTTCCTACTCATATACTTACTTTCCTACCTACCATTGGTGTTACATTAATGATGTATTACCAAAGTCCTTTACATATGTACATATCCATATATACATACATATATTACTACTATGTTACTATTATTTTTTTATATAAGTTAGGGCCGACCGACCCACCGACCGACCCAACCCTTGGGTCGGTCCATTCCAGTAAGTTTTACGTCCTCTGAAATTTTCCTGACCGACCTAGAACTGTTCCGACCGACCCATACACCTCTGGGTCGGTCCATTACCGAGAGATTCAGCCCCGTTGTCTAAGCTCCGACCGACCCACCGACCGACCCAACCTATGGGTCGGTCGAAGTCAGGAACTTCGACAACCGAGAATTCAAGTCCGACCGACCCACGACCGACTCACGGCTCCTGGGTCGGTCCGTTCCAGTAATTTTATTTTTCGTTGCTTAAGCCCCGACCGACCCACCGACCGATCCAGCCTCTGGGTCGGTCGGTAGCAGAACATTGCTACAGACCTTGTTTTTCATCTCCTTTCTTACCCATTTCTTCCCCAATCTTCCTACATACATCCCAACATGATTTAGTGCCATTTAGGCTTCCTAAAATACCTCAATTCATCCACCAAATCCATTTACTACATTCCTTTCCCATTCTCATATGGATTTACACAATTTCCTCCCTTTCCATTCCTGCACACATAGCAGTTTTTGTTCCTCTTATGCTACAGATTTTGAAACTCAATCCTCCCATCCAATACTTCCTCACCCAATGCCATTCCTAGCATTCTAAATACCTCTCCTTACCATGCCAATTAATTTCCAAGCCTTTACACTACCTACACCCAAGTTCCAACACTCATTTTACAAAATCCTGCACACTAATTTCTTCCTAGTTCTACAATGCATTTTGATACCTCTCTTGCTACAGATTTTGCATTTTAACTTCACACACTACAACCATCTATCCATGGTTTCTACACAAATTTTGCCATAACTTGGCTACTTTCCTAACATTGCCCAACACTCCTTTCTTCACATAATTCACCCTAAAACTAGCCAAACCCACATGGGTTCTATCAGCACATATATAAACCATCAATACTCATCAAACCCTCCAAATGCAACTGTAACACCCCAACCCGAAATCCAATAAACTGAACGGCGATCACTCCCAAATAAAATACAACTGTAGCGGAAATAACTGCAACAACCGGGCGGTATTAGAATGCCGTTGGCCACCCTTGTGACCAACAAGGCTAAATCCAAATACAATCTCCAAAAGTCACGGTCTGAATACGAATACAATCCGAGATACTAGGAATCAAACTCAAATATAAAGTACTTAAGTAAAACAAATAACTAATAGAAGACTCCCATAGCTTGAATCTACCCCACCTACACTCGGTGTGGTAATCTTCTTAACTTCAGGTACCTGAAAAATGGGGGTGCCCCCAAAGGGGCTCAGCAAACAATGCTGGTATGGAAAACGTGCAGCCCATCGTCTACCGGGCCACACCAACTACTTTGTCGAACACATGCAGTTCATTTTTATAAAGCTGTAAACAAGCATAGTCTGATAATAACAAGTATCCATACAAGGACAATAATGTCACATAGAACAAGACTCAGAAGGTCGAGTTAGTTGAACTGAATTTCTTTAATGATAGTCGGTCCACACAATGGGACTGACAGGTATAACTGAATATCTTAAATAGTGGAGGTATAGTGACCTCGTTAAGATTGAAAGGTTGGGTATAAAAAACCCCAGGAGATAACGTAGTTAAACCCTGAACTGAGAGGCGTGGGAAATAGGATCCCACTAGAGGAATGAAGTCTTCCTCAACCTGAAGGGCATTAGAAACCCGGGAGGAATAGAGTCTTCCTCCCAACTGAAAGTTCCGTCGCGACGTAGATAGGAGACGACCTGAGACAGGTACAACTCCTGTAGCATGCATGGCCAGATCCAACTGGGCTCCTCGTTCTCGTAGTATAGAATTGTTAAGTGTCATGTAAAGACGTTAAACAAGAACACAATGTGTATTGTCAATTATCACGTTTAGGATAATGACGTTTGTTATAAACTGAAGTTAGTGAGAGACTTGAGTACAAGTCCTCGGTATACTGAAACGCAGGTATTTAATCCACTGGTATAGTAGTGTTGGTATGCGTGGGACATACACGTTGTAGTCAGCAACATTCACGCACATAAAATAATACCACAGCGCACAAGAGTAAACAACATTTTACATTAATTATCTTGGTCGTTAATTCAAAACAACAAATAGCACACAAGCCGGAGTAATCCGGTAGAAAACAGGTTGCAAGAATCCCATACCGTTCACCGTAGGTTGCAGTTGGTTATACCCTGGTCAACGTCTGGTCAAACAAAGTCCTAGAATAGGATTAATTGAGAGGATTAATTTATGTTACCCTTATATAATAATTCTATTGGATCTTTTAACAAATCTCGTATTTGTTATTTCATGTGAGGTTTATTTCTTTTAATTACCTCATGATTTAATGTATAACTTATTTGTTATTCCTTTTTGATTTATTTATAAATAATTTAATGTACATATATGTATTCATATATTCATGTACTATATTTGTTGTTTATTTTAATTGTCTAAGTGACATAACAACTTATAATTTTCTTAACTATATTTAAATGTCGTACAATGACATGATATTCTTATAATCTCATTATTCTCTTTTTTTGTCATGAATAATATTTATTGTTTTCCTTTAACTTCCTTATAACTATATAAGCCATAGTTCTAACTCCATAATTCCTTTAATTAACATTCTTTCTTCTAATTCCTCAAAATATCCATATAGGATTTATTTATTTAATCTAAATTATTACCCTTATATTTCGGTTATTTAAAAAACCACATTAATTCATAAACTTTATATTTGAATTCTAATCTCATTATATTATAGAGTTTTAAATTCTTATTTAACTAAATTACATAGTCACACTAATATTTTAGTATATAGCTTTTAAGTACTATAACTTTCAAAAATAACAACTTAGCCCCTTAATTTCTCGGCAATAATATTTATTTCCCATAATTACAATTTAACCACAAAACCTTATAAACTTTGCATAATGCCTTATAAAACTATAGTTTTAATTTTAATTCTCCATAAATGCCAAATATATATATATATAAATTCTTAAATTACAAACTAACCCCAAGTAATTCGGCTTTGGTCTTGAACTCTCCATTAATTACATTTTCACCCCAAAACTTTATAATAACTCTTAATGACTTATAAACTAAAGTCTAAATATATAATTCCTCAAATTTCAAAGGTGAGCCTAATAAATCTTTAATTATGAATTCGCCACTTTTATGTTCTAAACTTTCATAACAACTTTTATAAATTACATAATAGCCCAAAACTTAATAAAATGTTATTTTAACACTTGTTTAAATTATCTAAAATTCATAAACTTAATTCCTAACCTTATATTATATTATAATTTCACCAAATACCCCTTTAGCTCTCGGCTTTCACAATATATACACTAAATTTTGTAAAAATTACATTTAAGCCACTTAAATTAATTAATTAGCCATTTAAGCACTAATGAAATATTTTTAGCTCACCAAACTTTGTGATATATGTTTATATACCTAAGTAGGTCATTAATACCTATTTATCAATTAGTACATTCGGCCATATTTATTTGGTGACCATATGGTATATAAAAGTGGATTTATATGTCATAATAATTATACATAAATTCATAGGAGTTATATAACTCATGTAAAAATTATTGTAATGTCTTATATAAATTCTTAGCTCAAAAATAAGCATTTTTGCCCTTGATAATTCGGCTTGAATTAATATGTAACATAACTAAATTTTGTGACACAAAAATGTGTCTTAAGGTAAATTTTTTCTATATAAGTTATAGATTGTATTTTTGGCATATAATACCATATAGTTTCGGTCATAATAAACCTAGGAGATGTACATAATTTTTGTATAATTTTTAGAAGCTTAACAAAGCTTAAACATAAAGATTTACTTAGTAAATTACTTCTTAACAAAGGTGGTTAAGTGCTTGAACTCTTCTGAATCCCAAGCTTTCTCCTAGGTAAACTTGATGCTCCTCTTCGGTTTTATGCAAGAGGTGAAGGGTTTAGGAGTTAGATCTTCAACAAAGACCTTAAGTAGATTTGTAAGTAGTTTTACAAGACTTTACCTTAGACTTTTTCACCTTATAAATTCGGCACTCCTAATGAAATACCCCAAACCTTGGTATGTTGGTTAAACATTAAAACATGATTTATTAAGACTAAAAAGAGTCTTAGAAACCTTAGTAAACAAATTTAAACAAAAGGAAACACAAATGTGCTTTAAAGTCAATAAGAGCCAAAATGTGCTCTAAGCTTGGGATAAACTTGAGTAAGACCTAATGAGCTTACCAAGACCTCATTTATATACTAATGAACATATTAAACCAATTACCAAAGAAAACCAAGCTTGAAAACAAGTTAAAACACAAAATGTGCTTTAAGAAGTCTTAAAGCACGTTTTGAAAATTGTCTTGTAAATGAGTTTTGAGTGGCTAAATGTCCATCATTACTCTTAAATATATATGTGTACTATATAGTATCACATTTGGGTGGCTATATTAATGGGAAATCAAAAATTTCACTTCTAAGTGCCTTGTTTAGGTGAATAGTGATTTTTATAAGCTATTTTGTAACATATGTGGTATAAGTAATTAAATTGACAAAAGAAGACTATACTACCCTCATATTAATAAGGGGGCCGGTTTTTCTCAAGTGTGGTGCTCACCACTCTCTATTAATACAATAAGTAAAGTAAAAAAACTAAGTAAAAACTACTTTTTACTTTATACTACAAATATCTCCTTAAAAGTAAGTTCTATCTTCATTCTCTCATTTCATTCCTTCATTCACACGGTTTCCCACCTCTCTTCTTCCTTCTCTTTGTTCTCTCACGGTAATACCATCACCACCATTAGAGCTCCACCTTTGACCTTGCTAAATCAAGCTCACTTGTCCAAATCAAAAACAAACACCACCAATCTCTTCCTCTCATCAAGCTCTTCATTCCTATCTTCTCAAACTCCAAGAGCTCCATTTCGGTGCCAAGGTGTTCCACCATTGAAGGAGCTTGAGCTTGTATTTTGACATATGTTGATCTCCTTTGCTTCTAGGTAAGGAATCTCAAAGAAAAATCAGTTTCCTCCATGTTTTTACCTTGACCGAAATACACATTGATATAGCTCTTTGTGTGACTTTGTTCTAGCTTCATTTCAACTCTTCATGGACTAGGGGAGTCCTCTCTTGTTATATATTCAAACTCTCTCCAAAGATCAAGGTAAAACACTACATTAATGTTTTTGAAACAATGTAAAATTAGGGTTTACAATGAGATGAAGCTCAAAGCTTGAATACTCATTATGGTGTTTGTATATTGTCTAGAACTTGACAAGGAATCAAATTATCATACGGTTTTGTAAGGAATCAAGGAGGAAGTATTTTGGAAAAGAGGTAAATCTACTAACTTAATGTTGTGTAATGCCTTAGGAGAAATGAGCTTATAAGTGCTTATTAAAACTACCTAAAGAGCAAATGGTGAATGACTTAGTAAAGTATTCTCAAGAGACTAGTAAAGGGCATATGTGTGTGTTGAGTGTATTTGCAGGTTAAAGGCATATATTTGGAATTCAGTGTTTATGATTTAAGCACTTTAAGGGCCTAAGCCATGCAATTTAAATTATGCACTATATTGTAATGTGGTGTAAATTTTGTGAAATTGTGTATGAGAGTGTTCTTGGTGATTTTAGATGTTCTTGTGTGTTTAAAGGAGAAGGCAAAGTGTTTAGGCTAGTAATGTTCTAGGGGAACCCATGTCAAAATTTAGGTAAGAAGCAAGAAGTTCTAAGTGTTTACATAAGGTTTGGTGAGTTAGAAATGTGGGAAAATGAATAAGGAGTTCATGATGTTTTAAAGGGATTTTGATGAACTAGGAATGCTCTAGAGTGTAATAAGGACTTAGGCATGATCTTGAGATTTAGTAGGTACCAAAGTCACTTTGGGACTTAGGTAAATACCAAGGCAAACTTTGGTAAAATGAGGAGAAGTGTACACTAGGAAAAGAGTTTTCAAGAAGGATATAAGGAATTAGTTGTGAGAGATGATGCTTGGGAGATGATGTTAAAATAAGGAGGAAGCTTTTGGTATAGTAGTCATCTTAGGTGTGAAACACCATTTGAAAAACTAGGAGAAAACATTGTAAGTGTTAGGAATTTTGTGAAGTAATAAGTAAAGGCTTAAGGAATTAGAAAATGAGTTTATGAGTGTTAAGGGTGTCTTAGGTTGTGTTTAAAGTGCCCAAATGAGGTTAAGGAGTACTAGGTTATATGGGGTGAAGTTTGGAGTTGAAAGTAAAAAGGAAAACATAGATTTGGGGCCGACCGGACTTGCGACCGGACTTGCAAGCTCGGTCGGGACCTGTTTACCCTGCGAGAATTAGCTTCTGGAATGGACCGGCATAGGACCGGACATGGACAAGTCCGGTCGGGCTAAATTTACAAAGAGAATAACTCTCTGGAATGGACCGGACATAGGACCGGACTTACAAGTCCGGTCGGAGTAGAAAATTTTGTACGGATTGAGTTACTGGAATCGACCGGACATAGGACCGGACTTGGCAAGTCCGGTCGGGCTGAATTTCCGAAGGGGAGAAACTCTCTGGAATCGACCGGACATGGACAAGTCCGGTCGGACCTAAACTTGTAAAAAAAAAAACAGAAAAGAATGTGACTTATGTAGTTAACCCTAGGGTGTATAATGAAGGTAACCTAGGGTGAGGTAGACATTAAAACATGTCATACAATCATGTTGAATACTTAGTAAGTGTGAAGTTAAATAAATAATTAACCGACATTACTAATGTGTATAGGATTCTCTCAAGGTGGAAACGAAACAAGGCAAGGACCAAGGTATGGTTTTCTTGCAGTCTGTTGCCTACCGGTTTACACCGGCTTGTGTGTTGTTTGTTTATCTGTGTGTTTATGACTTTGTAAGATTAAACCATGTAAAAGTTTACCGTTGTTAAATATCATTATGTTGTTTGAGTGTGACTCTTTCTTCCCTTGTGTGTGTCTAACAAGACTCGACCTATTATTGTGGATTGTTTATTGAGTTCAATGACGAAATACTAACAAGGGTAACGGGGGAAGTGAGGAGTCCGGTCTGTTCCGGCCACGCGTGTGAGTATGGGAGTCGATGTCATAACCGGTTCGATTCTCTCTGTATGTTATGGTTAAGTTTCCAATTTGGTTTCTAACCTTCCCTTTAGCTTAACCAAGGCTATTTTACTGACTCACGTCGGGCCACAGGGGCATACTATGTGTTATTTCGGTGTGCTTGGGTCACTATATCCGAGGTACCTTGTGTTAAGTTAACCGTTCAATCTAACCGGACGGTGACGAGTTATGTAACGAGCGAAGTATGAGCATGGCAACATTCTCTAAGCTCTCAATGGGGACTAACTGGGTTGGTTCTCTTCCTAAAAGGAATTGTATGTTTGTGATGTGTGTTATGTTGTGTACAATACCTGTGTTATGTTATATATGTATGTGTTGTGTGTTTTAAAATAAATACCATGTCATCATGACAATTGGTTGCGCGTATCCCGGTAGCCGATGGGCTGCGCGTTAGCCATACCAGCAAAGGTGCTGACCCCCTCGGGGGCTCCATATTTTTATTGCAGGATGAGGATCGAAGAAGCAGAGTGGCTCTAGATCCTAGAGAGTAGTTTACTTTTGGAGTACTTTTGGATGTTGCCCGGGTTGCGCCTGTGCTCCCGTGGCGTATTATATACTTGTTATGACGGTTACAGTGACGGTATACGGTGAAAGGATTTTGTAAAAACTCGGTATCATGTTGATGTATATATATATGGTTGTTAGTTCTATGCTCGGGAGTCTGATCATCAGACCGGTACAATTGTATTTATTCAGCCTTGTTAGCCACGTGGGTGGTTGACGGCATTGTAGCACCAATCGTTTAGTTACCGTTTAGTTGTTTATTTTCCGCTGCGTTTCCAAGTATAGTTATGTGCGTAGTAGGGGTGTTACAAAAAAGTGGTATCAGAGCGAAGTATCGCTCTGATGACTAGAATACCGAGCTTAGGGATATACTGAGTTAGGAGACCTAACTACAGATACCTAAGTGGACATATTTGGAAAGGTTGACCACTAACTAAGTGTGGAGATACCTTATTATCGGGAAGCGTTACAATCGTTGGACCGATAAGTGTGCAAGCATAATGCTAATGAGATGTTCATATGAATTCAGATGGCAAGTAGACCACGAGGGAGAGGCTGCGGGCGCGGTACTGGAGGTGTGGGTGACCTGGGTGATGACACTATGGCACAGACCATGGCTGAGGCAGTTGCAGCCGCCGTAGCCCAGCTGGTACCCGATTTAGTTGCTGCTATACAGCAAGGGCAACAGCCCGGAGTTCAGCCACCACCACCGCCACGAGAGACCAATTGGGTCAAGGCGTTGGCTGATCTGAGGCCGCCCTCATTCAGTGGGGAGACCGATCCCCGTAAGCTCGAGGCGTACATCTCCGAGATGGAGACCGCCTTCGAAACCCTAGCACCACCTGAGCAGGTCAAGGTACGACTTGCTGCTTACTACTTGAAGGGCTCGGCACAAAACTGGTGGAAGCTTGTGCGCGAGGGTAGAGTTGCTGATCCGACGTTTCAGTGGAGGGAGTACACGGCTCTGCTGCGAGCCAAATACTACCCTATACATGTGCAAGAGGCCAAGCGCCTGGAGTTGGACAATCTGAGACAAGGGGATAAGATGACGGTAGATGAGTACTACTCAGCCTTCATCGGACTTATCCACCTGCTACCGGATCTGGGTTACTCAGACCGGATCCTTGTGAACCGTTTCTACAACGGACTGAACTATCGCCTACGCTACGGCATGGGGCCTACTGGATATACCACCTTGCAGGTAAAGGAATTACAGTGTAATGTGAATAAGTGTGTACAATGTGTTAATGTGATGTGAGTTTATTTGGCGGGGCATAACTGACACCCTAAATATAGGAGTGCTATCATGCCGCTGCTATTGTGGAGATCACCGTCCGTCTGAGGACGAGGAGAGTGCGTCAACGCAAGGCTCCGAACGAGGGCCAAGGCACGCAAGGGCAGTGGGGAGGGAAGAAGAAGAAATCATACCCCCAGTCCCAGAAAGGACAGCAACAGGGGCAAGGGCCAGACCCAGACCACCACTGCTGAGGAGCCTCTGCAGCTCACCTATGCGTATGCGGCCAAGCCCCTACGTTCTTACCCACCTAAGGGTAATTGTCTAATCCTGTGTGATAAGTTAGAGTATTGTTGATAAGTTGTGGAACACGTATTGATTGTGTGTTGTAATAGCAGCTGGCTCGGGCTCTGGACCGGAGCGCCACTATTACTGCAAGTGGTGCAACGGAGACCACCCCGGCAAGGACTGCAAGGGTAACGACGTTCAGTGCCGATACTGTAAGAAGATGGGTCACCGCGATCATGAATGCTGGCAGAACCCAAACAGTAGGAACTACAGGCCCAAGGGGCAATGGAAGGGTAAGGCCACTGCGACCACCGATGGCCAGAAGACGGCGAACCAGCCACCCCCAGATCAGAGGTACACGAGTCCCAGAAGGGGAAGGGTCGGGGTCCAACAAGGCCACCCTGAATGTGGTGGACCGGTCTGAGGCGCCAGGGCCCTCTTCTAGACCAGGTACCGCCTAAACTGTTGAATGAAATAAGTGTCTGCATACCGCATTTCATGCATGAGTGTGAGTGAGTTTAAGTAACAATCATGTGAGTAAATAAATGAAGTATAGTGTGAGATTTACCTAATTAGAGTACTCTAAACTTAAAGGAACTTTCAATATATGTTATCCAATCCCACCCACACCAAACCCTGAAGAAACCACCATCAACATTACCGACATTCCATTGGAGCAATGTACGGTCATCCAGCCAGGTATGATACTTCTAAATGGATACCTGACACCGGAGGCACAAATCCATATCATCAGACGATGCGACGAACTTGGAGCAAGACCAGGAGGGTTTTACACACCCGAATACCCGAACGGAGCAAGGATGCAATTGAAGATGATGTGCATGGGTAAGGACTGGAACCCTTACACCAAGTCATATCAAGAAGTTCGAGCTGGAGATGGAGCGACAGTACCAAGTATACCAGAGGAGTTCCATGCGGTCGTTAACCACGCCGTGGGAATTGCTCAGCAAGTTGAAACGGAATCAATTCCAAGTGTAAAAGCGGATCTATGCATCGTAAACTTCTACCAGAAAGGTGGACGGTTAGGTATACACCAAGATAAGGACAAGTCACCCGAGTCTCTAAGTAAGGGAGTACCCGTGGTGTCTTGGTCCATTGGTGATACCGCAGTCTTTGTATATGGCGAGCAGAAGCGTGCTGACCTCGCAAAGAAGCTACTGCTGAAATCGGGAGATGTACTAATCATGGGTGGACAAGCAAGGATGCTATACCACGGCATCAGAAAGATCAAACTGAACACCGCACCGTCGGCAGTGATCAATGCCACACACATGAAACCCGGACGTTTGAATCTGACCTTCAGACAGTTTTAAGCCTTGTATAATTATGTGATAAACAGTATGTATTAAGGATGTTGTAAGTGGGAATCATGGCAACAGTATAAGCTAATGAATGTTGTAAAAAGAGTGTGTTAATGAATAAAGTGGAGTTGTTTGAATCATATCAACCGTGTTGTTACCCAATACTTATTAGTTTGCCAATGAATTAGGCTGTGCACTCGGAACGGGAGGTATACTAAGTGTCTGCAATAAGGCAGAAGCCGGCAAGAGCGGCACAATCCTCACCGGTACCTTTCCAGTGAATGGCGTGGATGCAATCGATCTTGTTCGACTCTGGAGCCTCACACACATTCATTCATTTCGCTGTCATTTGCGAAGAGGCTGGGGTTAGACGGTGAAGAGATGCCTGACTTTGTGGTCACTCTCCCGTCGAAAGAGCAGATCAGATGTACCCGTTACTACCGAGGTGCTACTGTTCGAATCAGGGGTGAAGAGTTTCCAATCGACTTGATAGAGTTCGACGGACTAGGCTTTGATGTGATTGTCGGGATGAACTGGTTGGAGCGGCACAAGAGCAGAATCCTGTGTGCCGAGCATCGACTGCTTCTTCGGAGTCCATCTGGGGTTACCATATCATACCGCCAGAGGCCCAGGGAGCCTTCGACACAGATCATCACCGCCATGGCCATGTATCATGAGTTGCGACGGGGAAATGATGTATACCTCTGCTATGTCCAGGACATAGAGAGAGACCCTGAGTTCAGCCCAGATGTGCCGGTAGTGTCGGAGTTTCCTGATGTATTTCCTAAGGAACTGCCGGGCATGCCGCCAGCACGAGAGGTTGAGTTTGAGATTGATCTAGTTCCGGGTACTGGACCCATTGCAAAAGCACCTTATCGTATGGCTCCAGCAGAGATGACAGAGCTCAAGGAGCAGCTGAGAGACCTACTCGACAAGGGCTTTATCTGCCCTAGTGTTTCACCATGGGGAGCGCCGGTCCTCTTCGTGAAGAAGAAGGACGGTAGCCTCCGCCTGTGTATTGATTATCGGGAGCTGAATGCTGTTACGGTGAAGAACCGTTACCCCTTACCACGCATCGACGATCTATTTGATCAGCTGAGGGGAGCATCAGTATTCTCCAAGATAGACCTACGTTCCGGATACCACCAGATTGCCATCCGTGACAGTGATATAGAAAAGACAGCCTTCAGAACTAGGTATGGGCACTATGAGTTCACCGTTATGCCGTTTGGCTTATCAAATGCACCAGCTAAGTTCATGGACTTAATGAACTGGTTGTTCCAAGACCAGTTGGACAAATCAGTGGTAGTCTTCATCGATGACATACTTGTGTATTCGAAATCCAGAGGTGAGCATGAAAGCCACCTGAGAGATGTATTGCAGACATTGAGAAAGAATCAGCTGTATGCTAAATTTTCTAAGTGTGAATTTTGGTTGAACCAAGTATCATTCCTTGGACTTGTGATTTCTGAGGCCGGGATCGCTGTTGATCCGGCAAAGGTAGATGCAGTGCGCACCTGGCCTAGGCCGAAGACAGTTACCGACATCAGGAGCTTCCTCGGCCTGGCAGGTTACTATAGGAGATTTGTGAAGGACTTCTCTAGTGTCTCGAAGCCGATGACTTCCTTGATGAAAAAGGATGCACCATTCGAGTGGACAGTCACGTGAGAGAGCTTTCACGAGTCTCAAGGATGCTCTGACATCTGCACCGTTCTGACACTACCAGACGGTCCAGATGGTTTTGAGGTCTACTGCGACGCATCAGGCAGAGGTATGGGTTGTGTATTGATGCAGCACGGGAAGGTCGTAGCTTACGCCTCCCGACAGCTGAAGAAACATGAGGAGAACTACCCTACCCACGATTTAGAATTGGGGGCCATTGTCTTCGCGCTGAAGATATGGCGACATCACTTGTATGGAGTGTGACGATCTATTCTGACCACAAGAGTCTAAGTACTTGTTCACTCAGAAGGAGTTGAACATGAGGCAAAGAAGTGGGTTGAATTCTGAATGATTATGACATCAATTTACAGTACAAGGAGGTAAGGCAAATGTGGTAGCTGACGCATTGAGTCGCCGAGCAACACTCTCCCATTCGCTAGTCTCTCATACTGGCTTGGTTGAAGAGGTGCGGAGTGCTCAGATGACGGATCAGTATATGGTGGAAATTAGACAGAAGCTTATTGATGGCACATTCGAGGGTCAGAAGTACGACTTCAGACTCCACGATGATGACCTGATTAGGCTTAATGGCAGATTGTTATACCCAGGAGTACGCTGATCTGAAGGAGCGCATATTGAGTGAATCCCACTGTTCTAACGATCGATTCACCCGGAGTTTCAAAGATGTATAAAGGTATGAAAGATATTTTGGTGGACTGGAATGAAAAAGGATGTGAATGACTATGTGCTAGGTGTCTCACTTGTCAGAAGGTCAAGTTTGAGCACCGACGGCCTGGTGGTATGGTGCAGCCAATGCCAGTGCCGGAGTGGAAGTTCCATGACATATCCATGGACTTCGTGGTAGGGCTTCCGCCTACAAGGGGAGGTCTGAATATGATTTGGTTTGTGGTAGACCGACTGACCAAGGTGGCTCGATTCATACCGATGAAGGACACCTGGAAAGTGGCTAAGCTGGCAGAACTCTTCGATAAAGAGATTGTAAGACATCATGGGGTTCCGAAAACGATTGTATCTGACAGAGATACCAGATTCCTATCCAGGTATTGGAAGTCTACACGAGAGGCACTTGGTATTGAACTGAAATTGAGCACAGCTTTTCATCCACAGACAGATGGTCAGAGTGAGCGCACCATACAGACACTTGAGGATATGCTACGTGCATGTGCACTTGACTTTCAGACCAGCTGGATTGATAAGTTACATCTGATCGAGTTTAGTTACAACAACAGTTATCATGCATCGATCAAGATGTCTCCCTTCCAGGCATTATACGGTAGACCATGCCGCACGCCATTATGCTGGGATGAATCGAGTGAGACGGTCATTATAGGACCAGAGTATCTTGAGCAAGTTCAGGCAGAAGTTCGCAAGATCAGGGCTAATATAAAGCAGCTCAGGATAGGCAGAAGTCGTACGCAGATGTGCGCCGACGTGACCTGGAGTTCGCAGTGGGCGATTAGGTATTTTTGAGAGTATCCCCCATGAAGGGAGTATTTCGTTTTGGCCAGAAGGGCAAGTTGAGCCCGAAATATGTGGGTCCTTATGTTGTGACGGAGCGGATCGGCCCGGTAGCTTATAGACTTGATTTACCCGCCGAGCTGGGCAAGGTACATGATGTATTTCATGTGTCCCAGTTGAAGAAGTATATGTCTCATCCGTCTCATGTGCTTCAGCCGGAAAGGCTAACCTTAGAGCCAACCATGCGATCAGTGGAGACTCCGGTACGGATTCTGGATACAAAGACTCGAGACACTCGCCATAAGTCCGTGAGACTGGTGAAGGTCCTCTGGTCTAACCAGGACGTTGAGGAGGCCACTTGGGAGCTGGAAGGAAAGATGAAGGCGAAGCACCCGTCATTGTTTGCTTCTTAGTGTTCATATGTATAGGGTACGAGGCGTACCCCTTTTAAGGGGGTAGAGCCGTTTCGGTGGTTATGGTTGTGTACGACATGATATTAATACATTATCTATGTTATGTTACAGACCGTGGTGTCTGAATGGTATTATGTGGTTTAGACCTCGAGTCCGTTATGGTATTGTGTGGTTTGGACTTGAGTCCGTTGTGGTGTAAGAATGATGGTAAGGTTGGTAAGGATGGTTGGAAGTATTGTCTTAATAAGTGTTTCCCGTGTTCTAATATTAAGATATGTGGGAAGTATGAACTTTGGGGACAAAGTTCTTTAAGGGGGGTAGATTGAAATACCCCAAACCTTGGTATGTTGGTTAAACATTAAAACATGATTTATTAAGACTAAAAAGAGTCTTAGAAACCTTAGTAAACAAATTTAAACAAAAGGAAACACAAATGTGCTTTAAAGTCAATAAGAGCCAAAATGTGCTCTAAGCTTGGGATAAACTTGAGTAAGACCTAATGAGCTTACCAAGACCTCATTTATACTAATGAACATATTAAACCAATTACCAAAGAAAACCAAGCTTGAAAACAAGTTAAAACACAAATGTGCTTTAAGAATCTTAAAGCACGTTTTGGAAAATTGTCTTGTAAATGAGTTTTGAGTGGCTAAATGTCCATCATTACTCTTAAATATATATGTACTATATAGTATCACATTTGGGTGGCTATATTAATGGGAAATCAAAAATTTCACTTCTAAGTGCCTTGTTCAGGTGAATAGTGATTTTTATAAGCTATTTGTAACATATGTGGTATAGTAATTAAATTGACAAAAGAAGACTATACTACCCTCATATTAATAAGGGGGCCGGTTTTTCTCAAGTGTGGTGACTCACCACTCTCTAATTAATACAATAAGTAAGTAAAGAAACTAAGTAAAACTTTTTACTTTATACTACAAATATCTCCTTAAAAGTAAGTTCTATCTTCATTCTCTCATTTCTGTCCTTCATTCACACGGTTTCCCACCTCTCTTCTTCCTTCTCTTTGTTCTCTCACGGTAATACCATCACCCACCATTAGAGCTCCACCTTTGACCACTTGCTAATCAAGCTCACTTGTCCAAATCAAAAAAAACACCACCAATCTCTTCTCTCATCAAGCTCTTCATTCCTATCTTCTCAAACTCCAAGAGCTCCATTTCGGTGCCAAGGTGTTCCACCATTGAAGGAGCTTGAGCTTGTATTTTGACATATTGTTGATCTCCTTTGCTTCTAGGTAAGGAATCTCAAAGAAAAATCATGTTTCCTCCATGTTTTTACCTGACCGAAAATACACATTGATATAGCTCTTTGTGTGACTTTGTTCTAGCTTCATTTCAACTCTCATGGACTAGGTGGAGTCCTCTCTTGTTATATATTCAAACTCTCTCCAAGATCAAGGTAAACACTACAAATGTTTTGAAACAATGTAAAATTAGGGTTTACAATGAGATGAAGCTCAAAGCTTGAATACTCATTATGGTGTTGTATATTGTCTAGAACTTGACAAGGAATCAAATTATCATACGGTTTTGTAAGGAATCAAGGAGGAAGTATTTGGAAAAAGAGGTAAATCTACTAACTTAATGTTGTTTAAATGCCTTAGGAGAAATGACTTATAAGTGCTTATTAAAACTACCTAAAGAGCAAATGGTGAATGACTTAGTAAAGTATTCTCAAGAGACTAGTAAAGGGCATATGTGTGTGTTGAGTGTATTTGCAGGTTAAAGGCATATATATTGTGGAATTCAGTGTTTATGATTTAAGCACTTTAAGGGCCTAAGAGCCATGCATTTTAAGGGCCTAAGTGCCATGCAATTTAAATTATGCACTATATTGTAATGTGGTGTAAATTTGGTGAAATTGTGTATGAGAGTGTTCTTGGTGATTTAGATGTTCTTGTGTTTAAAGGAGAAGGCAAAGTGTTTAGGCTTAGTAATGTTCTAGGGGAACCCATGTCAAAATTTAGGTAAGAAGCAAGAAGTTCTAAGTGTTTACATAAGGTTTGGTGAGTTAGAAAATGTGGGAAATGAATAAGGAGTTCATGATGTTTTAAAGGGATTTTGATGAACTAGGAAGTGCTCTAGAGTGTAATAAGGACTTAGGCATGATCTTGAGAATAAGTAGGTACCAAAGTCACTTTGGGACTTAGGTAAATACCAAGGCAAACTTTGGTAAAATGAGGAGAAGTGTACACTAGGAAAAGAGTTTTCAAGAAGGATATAAGGAATTAGTTGTGAGAGATGATGCTTGGGAGATGATGTTAAAATAAGGAGGAAGCTTTTGGTATAGTAGTCATCTTAGGTGTGAAACACCATTTGAAAAACTAGGAGAAAACATTGTAAGTGTTAGGAATTTTGTGAAGTAATAAGTAAAGGCTTAAGGAATTAGAAAATGAGTTTATGAGTGTTAAGGGTGTCTTAGGTTGTGTTTAAAGTGCCCAAATAGGTAAGGAGTACTAGGTTATATGGGGTGTAAGTTGGAGTTGAAAGTAAAAGGAAAACATAGATTTGGGCCGACCGGACTTGCGACCGGACTTGCAAGCTCGGTCGGGACTGTTTACCTTGCGAGAATTAGCTTCTGAATGGACCGGGCATAGGACCGACATGGACAAGTCCGGTCGGGCTAAATTTACAAGAGAATAAACTCTTGGAATGGACCGGACATAGGACCGGACTACAAGTCCGGTCGGAGTAGAAAATTTTGTACGGATTGAGTTACTGGAATCGACCGGACATAGGACCGACTTGGCAAGTCCGGTCGGGCTGAATTTCCGAAGGGGAGAAACTCTCTAGAATCGACCGGACATGGACAAGTCCGGTCGGCAAGTCCGGTCGGACCTAAACTTGTAAAAAAAAAACAGAAAAGAATGTGACTTATGTAGTTAACCCTAGGGTGTATAATGAAGGTAACCTAGGTGGTAGACATTAAACATGTCATACAATTGTTGAATACTTAGTAAGTGTGAAGTTAAATAAATAATTAACCGACATTACTAATGTGTACAGGATCTCTCAAGGTGGAAACGAAACAAGGCAAGGACCAAGGTATGGTTTTCTTGCAGTCTGTTGCCTACCGGTTTACCCGGCTTGTGTGTTGTTGTTTTTCTGTGTGTTTAAGACTTTGTAAGATTAACCATGTAAGAAGTTTACCGTTGTTAAATATCATTATTGTTGAGTATGACTTTTCTTCCCTTGTGTGTGTCTAACAAGACTACCTATTATTGTGGATTGTTTATTGAGTTCAATGACGAAATACTAACAAGGGTAACGGGGGAAGTGAGGAGTCCGGTCTGTTCCGGCCACGCGTGTGAGTATGGGAGTCGATGTCATAAACCGGTTCGATTCTCTGTATGTTATGGTTAAGTTTCCAATTGGTTTCTAACCTTCCCTTTAGCTTAACCAAGGCTATTTACTGACTCACGTCGGGCCACAGGGGCATACTATGTGTTATTTCGGTGTGCTTGGGTCATATTCCGAGGTACCTTGTGTTAAGTTAACCGTTCAATCTAACCGGACGGTGACGAGTTATGTAACGAGCGAAGTATATGAGCATGGCAACATTCTCTAAGCTCTCAATGGGGACTAACGTGTTGGTTCTCTCCTAAAGGAATTGTATGTTTGTGATGTGTGTTATGTTGTGTACAATACCTGTGTTATGTTATATATGTATGTGTTGTGTGTTTTAAAATAAATACCATGTCATCATGACACTTGGTTGCGCGTATCCCGGTAGCCGATGGGCTGCGCGTTAGCCATACCAGCAAAGGTGCTGACCCCTCGGCGGGCTCCATATTTTTATGCAGGATGAGGATCGAAGAAGCAGAGTGGCTCTAGATCCTAGAGAGTAGTAGTTACTTTTGGAGTACTTTGGATTGTTGCCCGGGTTGCGCCTGTGCTCCCGTGGCGTATTATATACTTGTTATGACGGTTACAGTGACGGTATACGGTGAAAGGATTTTGTAAAAACTCGGTATCATGTTGATGTATATATATATGGTTGTTAGTTCTATGCTAGGGAGTCTGATCATCAGACCGGTACAATTGTATTTATTCAGCCTTGTTAGCCACGTGGGTGGTTGACGGCATTGTAGCACCAATCGTTTAGTACCGTTTAGTTGTTTATTTTCCGCTGCGTTTCCAGGTATAGTTATGTGCGTAGTAGGGGTGTTACACCTAAGGTAGATGAAGAACAAGTTTTCCTTCATCATAATGAAGAAGAAAAGAGACTTAGAAGAAGTAGAACTTGGTTACACATAAAAATGTGCTTTAAGGATTTTCAAGCTTAAAACTACCTTAAGATAACCTTGAGATGCTCCTTGGTTTAATGTTGGTTTGGACAACCTCCTTGGAGAACTAATTGATGCCGAACACCTTGTTATGCTAGGAAGAGTTTTGCTTCAAGACTTGCCAAGAAATGCTAGGAAATTACCTTAAAGATGAAGATAGAAGTTAAAACTCCATTAATGGACTTAAGAGCTTCAAAGGAAGAAGATGAAGCTAGAAAGAGAGAGAGAGGAGCCTTACCAATTCGTGGATGAAAGCAAGGAGAAATGAGACTACAATTGTATAAGGTAAGAAAATGCATTTGGAATTTGATTTTTGCTTTGTCAATTTTTAATGTCAAATGACTTTACTTTTCCTTAGTTTATTACATGGTTATTGGCTCAATAAATGCCCTTTCCAGCATAATCGGCATGTGGTGTGACAAGGCAAGAGTTGGAAAGGAAAAATTGTGAGCTAGAAGACAAGGTAATTTAGGTAAGTTATTCTTTTGATTTTTCTAAGTTAGGCTTGTCTTCTTCCTCCCTTGTAGAGTCACGAATTCAAGGGTCAAATGGGGTGTCTTAATTGACATTGAAGAGCCAAGGACAAGCATGTTAGGTCACATGGAAAAGAAGGAATCTAGAAAAGTGAATTCTAGATCTACTTTTTGCTTTTTCTCATTTGTTTTTGTTCTAGCTCACATGGCCTTATTCCATGGCCTAATTTCGACAGCTTGCTGGTCATATGAGACCTACATACTTTGACATTAAGTAATACAACACATGGGAAGGTGAGTCACATGTAAACCTTTTATAAACTTTAAAGGCAAATTTTATACTAGTTTTTGCTCTCAAAATCGGCCCCTATAGAGAGTCTTGTTGACTAGTCACACCAACTTATTTAGAAGGTCATTTTAACCCTATTTAAGATTACCAATTCGTGGCATGTCAAAAACTACAAGGCAATTGCGTAAAACGCGTTTTCGTGACACCCGAAGGTGTGTTTTTGTGCTCTAAGGAAATTTTGGGAAACAATTGTTTTTATGAGTTCCAAGTGTTTGTAAACACTTATTATAGTAAATAAACATATACTAAGATGTTACATTGGGTTATATGGGGTTACATCCACCCGTGACATAATTTACGGGCCATCGGGACACCCGGGCAAAAAGGAGCGCTAAGAAATCCTCCTGTTGTTTTTGCTGAATTTTGAGAAACCACTTCGTGGGTTCTCTTTATAATGGTTAATAATGATGTTAGGAACTCAAGGAATTAATTTTATAGGAGTTCGTGCCACCTCGGCACTCCTCCGGACTTTTCGTGCTTTAAGGGGCGTGCGTGAGCACTCCCGAGCGTTTTGCGTTTTTGACTGATATAGCTTAGGGAATATATTTATATATTCATATAATTGTTGTATGACCATTTGGTTTGAATATTAGAGGGTCATACAAGGTCATGTTTGACCATATGCTTCTAAGGCGTTTTAGCGTTTATGGAGAAACGACTGTTTTTACGTAACGTTCTCATGCATGGGTTTGCATGCGTACGTGAAATGATTTATAATAGGATTATTTTCCATTAAATATGGTTTAATAATATTAATTAGATTTGGGGTATTTCAATCTACCCCCCTTAAAAAGGACTTCGCCCCGAAGTCTCATATCTAAATTTAAGGTTGTGGGGAATCAAGTTCCACTAAGTATCCACAACTCAATCTAGTTTTTAGGGATCAAGTCCCAAGTCTCTATATTCCTAAGTTCACAGTGTACATCAAACACAACAGGAATACTTTGGAACAATATAGTGTATGTAATAACACAGTCACTTTTCATGTCAAATAGTGCAGCGTAGTGCACATAAACTTTCCATTGTAGTGTAATAAAGTACACACAATCAAGTAGAAGTACAAAGTACATTCAATACAGTGTTACACAAGAACACAGGTAAGACAAAGTGTCACTGAAATGCACAAAAGTGCAACACTGAAATGCACAAAAGTGCAACAAAATGCATACTAAATTCACAAATGAAAAAGGCTCTACCCCCCCCAAAAAAGAGGGGTACGCCCCGTACCCTAGACTAAAGTGTCTAGTCGGTAATAAGAGGGAAATTCGCTCGCATATCAGCTTCTAGTTCCCATGTGGCCTCTTCCACATCGTGGTTCGACCAAAGAACCTTTACTAGGCTCACAGATTTGTTTCGTGTATCTCGTGTCTTTCTGTCTAAGATTCGTTGCGGTGTTTCCACATACCGCATTGTTGGTTCTAATGAGAGTGTCTCTGGTTGTAGAACATGCGAAGGATGAGGCATGTATTTCTTAAGCTGAGACACATGAAAAACATTGTGTACTTTGCCCAACTCGCTGGCAAATCAAGTCGATATGCCACAAGGCCCACCCGCTCTATGATAGCGTAGGGTCCTACAAATTTCGGGCTTAGCTTGCCCTTTTGCCCAAATCTGAATACACCCTTCATGGGTGATACTCGTAGAAATACCTGGTCGCCAACTGCGAACTCAAGGTCTCGTCGCCTCTCATCAGCATATGATTTCTGTCTGTCTTGTGCTGCTTTCATGTTACTTCTGATTTGTTGTACTTCTGCCTGGACTTGCTCTAAGTACTCAGGCCCAATGATGACGGTCTCACTAGACTCGTCCCAACAATGGTGTGCGACATGGTCTGCCATATAAGGCTTGGAAAGGTGACATCTGTATAGAGGCGTGATAGCTGTTATTATGCAAACTCGATGAGATGTAGTCTATCTATCCAGCTGCCCTGGAAATCCAAGGCACATGCTCGTAGCATGTCCTCTAAGGTCTGAATAGTCCTCTCTGACTGACCATCTGTCTGAGGATGAAATGCTGTGCTAAGCTTCAACTCAGTGCCAAGTGCCTCGCGAGTAGCTCGCCAGTATCGTGAGAGAAATCTAGTGTCTCGATCTGAAACAATAGTCTTAGGTACTCCATGATGTCTGATAATCTCCTGCTCAAATAGTTCTGCTAACTTTGGCACTTTCCAAGTGTCTTTCATCCGGAATAAACCTAGCAACCTTAGTCAGTCGATCAACAACAACCCAAATCATATTAAGGCCTCCTCTCGTAGGTGGTAGTCCCACCACGAAGTCCATGGAGATATCATAAAACTTCCACTCTGGAACTGGCATAGACTGTACCATACCTCCTGGTCGTCTATGTTCGAATTTCACTTTCTGACAAGTGAGACATCGAATCACATATTCTGTCACGTCGCCCTTCATACCACTCCACCAGAAATACCTCTTTAGATCTTTGTACATCTTAGAAGCTCCTGGATGGACAGATGTGGAAGAAGTGTGGGACTCTCGAAGAATATGCTCCTTTATATCTGTGCTGTCTCTGGGAATACACAATCTGCCCTTCAATCTGATGAGTCCATCATCATGTAACTGGAACTCATATTTTCCACCCTCAAATGTACCGTCAGACAACTTCTGACTGATCTCCATCATTCGCTGATCACTCTGCTGTGCTCTACGTATGTCGTCCATAAGACTCGAGCTAGCCACAATGGCATTTAGAATGTGCTCGTCGACTCAGTGCGTCTGCTACAACATTAGCTTTCCCTTCTTTGTACTGCAAATCAATGTCATAGTCCTTAAGAAATTCAACCCATCTTCTTTGTCTCATGTTTAACTCCTTCTGGGTGAATACATACTTCAAACTCTTGTGATCCGAATATACGGTCATCTGGACACCATACAGGTAGTGGCGCCAGATCTTCAATGCAAAAACAATAGCTCCAAGCTCCAAGTCATGTGTGGGATAGTTTTCCTCATGTTTCTTCAACTGTCGGGAAGCGTAGGCGACTACCTTCCCATTCTGCATGAGTACACACCCTAATCCCCTGCCTGATGCATCACAGTAAACTTCATAACCCTCTGTGCCTTCAGGTATAGTCAAAACTGGTGCTGATGTCAAAGCATTCTTCAAAAGCTCGAATGAGGTCTCACATTCAGTAGTCCATGTGAAAGGTGCGTCCTTCTTCATTAAGCTGGTCATAGGTTTGGCTATTTTGGAGAAGTCTCTGACAAACCTTCTGTAGTATCCTGCTAAACCAAGGAAACTCCTGATGTCCGTAACTGTCTTTGGCCTAGGCCAAGTGCGAACTGCTTCTATCTTTGCTGGATCCACTGCGATCCCAGCATCAGAGATAACATGTCCTAAAAGGAAACTCTGTCCAACCAAAACTCACATTTGGAGAACTTAGCATAAAGCTGGTTCTCCCTTAAGATCTCAAGTACATGTCGGAGGTGACTCTCATGCTCTTCCTTAGACTTTGAATAGATGAGGATGTCATCGATGAATACAACCACGGTCTTATCCAACTGCTCTCTGAATAATCTGTTCATCAAATCCATGAAGACTGCAGGTGCATTTGACAAGCCAAAAGGCATAACTGTAAACTCATAGTGGCCATACCGTGTTCTGAATGCTGTCTTTTCTATGTCTTGCTCCCTGATGGGTATCTGATGGTAGCCTGATCTCAAATCGATCTTCGAAAACACTTTTGCTCCTCTCAACTGATCAAACAAATCATCAATCCGTGGTAGTGGATATTTTCTTCACCGATACTGCATTAAGCTTCTGTAATCAATACATACGAAGGCTTCCATCCTTCTTTTCACAAAAGCACTGGTGCTCCCCAAGGAGATACGCTAGGTCGTATGTATCCCTTGTCCAATAAATCTTTCAGCTGCTCCTTCAGCTCAGCCATCTCTGCTGGTGCCATACGGTACGGTGCCTTAGCTATGGGACCGGTACCTGGTAGTAATTCGATGGAGAACTCTACCTCTCTGGATGGCGGTAAGCCTGGAAGTTCCTTTGGAAAAATATCTGGAAATTCCGACACCACTGGCATAGCTGGATCAAAATCAGGGTCATGCTCTACATCCTGAACATAGCATAAGTATACTTCCTTCTGCTTCCTGACGTGCTTGTACATGGACATAGCAGATATAACTTTTATCGACGGTGCCTAGGGCTCTGACGGTAAGATACTGTCACTCCTGATGGGCTCTTAAGCAACAGTCTGCGCTCTGCACAAAGAATGCGGCCTCTGTGCCGCCCCAGCCAGTCCATCCCGGCTATAACATCGAATCCTAGACCTCTGAACTCAATAAGGTCAATGGAAATCCTCCTCCTTAATACTGATAGTGGCTCCTCTATAAAGACGAGTGCAACTGATCTTCTCCTTAGACGGGAGTGCCACCTTAAAATCAGGTAACTCTACAGCGTCTAGCCCCAACTTCCCCGCAAGCGAAGGCGAAACGAAAGTATGTGAGGCTCCGGAGTCGAACAGTACTAATGCATCCACTCCATTAACCGGAAAGGTACCAGTGAGGATCGCGCCGCCCTTGCTGGCCTCCTCCTCAGTAAGTATACTTAAGGCACCTTCCGTCTCCTTAGCAAACCTAATAACAGAATCTGAGTAAGTACTTTGATATATGATGGGGTCTAAAGACATTCACTTTCATAACAATAATGCTTCATTGATGAGATGATCTCCTTTCATGTCCAAACAATTACAATACTAGTACTTTCTAAAAGTCAAACTTAATCTTCCTGGTTTCATGTGAGTGGTGTTTATCACTGTCGAAGGTGCTGTGTTTAATTTAATCCTTTTAATTCCATGGTATAGCAACCTTGACTTTCCACCCATTACTAAAACATCTCCTGAACTCAATATGATTTTCTTTGCAAGGTCCACACGCTTCTGCTCGCCATAAAGGAACTCTGCGTCATCTCCAATTGACAAAGACAATACTGGTATCCCCTGTTCAAGGGACCCTTTTGTTTCATCATTGTCCTGGTGTAGTCCTAAACGGCCTCCTTCTTCATAGAAGTTGATGATACATAGATCAGCCCTTAAGTTGGGAACTGGATCTTCTTCTAGTTGCTGAGCTGTATTAACTGCTTGTTCCACAATTTGTAAAAATTCTTCTGGGATTTTTGGCACTTGTGCTCCATCTCCATTTCTTGTATCCTGGTAGGTCTTTGAGTAAGGATTCCAATCCTTTCCTAAGCACATCATTTTCAGCTTCATCTTTGATCCTCCTGGAAATTCTGGAGTGTAGAACCCTCCTGGTCCTGCTCCCAATTCTTGACATTTACTGATGATTGCAATTTGTGTCTCCGGTGTTAGGTATCCTTTGAGTAATATCAAACCTGGTTGGATAACCTTACATTGTTCGTTCCCTGGTTCTTGTACTTTGATAATGTTTTCTCCCAGGGAGGGCGGTGAGGGGATAGGAAAGCATATCTTATAGCTTCCTACGTGGTTTAAATTTTCTAGTGAGTCTTACTAATTTTCCTACTCAATTAGGCAATCAAGGCATGCAAGCACTCATTCACATCATCCATTGCTCAATAACAGGTTCACATGGTTTAGAAATACCTGGGTTGGTAGAAGGACCAGCCTCATCTGAGCGGTCCATGACATGCAGGGCGGGTCCCGATGCTGGGCCTTTGCCCTTATACCCCTGAGCCTGGTTTGTTGGTGGAGGGCGAGTATCGCTAGCTCCATTCTTAGGCCTGTGTTTGGCTTTGCTCCCGGGCGGTAGTTCCTGCTCTCCGGGTTTCGGATACACTCGAAGGCACGATGCCCGAGTATCTGACAGTAGCGGCACATGACTTTCTCCCCTTGGCAGTCTACGCCGGGGTGATCCTTTCCCACTGCTTACAGTTGAAACGGCGGACATACTTCTGGCCCGTGTTTGAGCCATGTCCAGAACCTAATACAATCAAGGTTAATTATACATTCCAACGGTACTGAAGTAATCACAAAAGTTTCAAATCTAACTGTCTGATTAGAGTGCCTACCCTTAGATGGGTAGGTTTTCTGTGAAGTTGCTGCTCCGTGGGTTCCTGACTGGGGGTTCCCAGTAGTTTGGTTCCCCTTCCCTTGATAGGACCCCTTCCTTTCTGATAGGGTTTGTTCCTTTTTGGAGTTCCCCTGCTTGGCATCTTCGCCACCAGGTCCGTCCTTCCTCTTTTGGGAGCTCAAAGCATCCATTCTCTTACAAGTGATCTCCACCACGGAGGCAGCATGATAGCATTCCTGAAATCTCAAGGTATTAATCTCCAATCTCCCATGACGGGGTATAGTAGGTAATAAAATTTTCAACTGGTTTATGTTCTCCTGTTTTACCTGCAAACTGGTAGGGATGATTGGTCCCATCCCAAACTGAAGTCGAGGGCTCAGTCCCCCGTAGAACCGGTCGACCAACACCTGGTCCGAGTATCCTATACCGGGTAGTCGGAGTAGCGAAGTGAACTTCGCATAGTACTCATCACGGTCATCTTCCCGTCTGCTCCAGGCGTCAAACTCCCTGTCTTCACCATCCTGGTGTGGGCCGGGTAGTATTTGCCCCTAAGTAGTGCAGTGTAATGTCCCCAAGTAAAAGCTGGGTCATCCAGGTGGTCGGCTTTCACCATGTTCCACCAATCTCTAGCTGCATCCTTCAGATAAAAGGCAGCAAGTCTTACTTTTTCCCTAGCTGGGACTGCAAGCGTCTCGAACGCTGTCTCCATCTCCATGATGTATGTCTAAGTGAGCAGGGTCAGTCTGCCCCTTGAATGCAGTCGGCCTCAATCAGCCAAACTCTTCACCCATCTCTCTCCTCTCTCCCTGGGTGGTGGTGGTGGAGGTAGCTGCTGCTGCTGTGCAACCCCCGCCTGTGCAAATGCCTGAGCGATTAAGGTGCAATGTCTGCCAGCCTGATGTTTGGCTCCTCATCAGCCTGTCCACGTCGTCCTCCTCTTCCTGACATCTGCAGGATGTTGAGGTATATTAGGCACTGTGGTCAAAATCTTGGTCTTGGATAGTAGTCTAAGTAAAACTAACTTAAACTCTTATCAATACTATCTCCCAACCCTTAACCTAAGTCTTAGATATCCTAATCTCGGTGTATCCTTGTATCCAGAGCGTAACTACGCTCTGATACCACTTTTTGTAACACCCCAACCCGAAATCCAATAAACTGAACGGCGATCACTCCCAAATAAAATACAACTGCAGCGGAAATAACTACAACAACCGGTGGTATTACAATGCCGTTGGCCACCCTTGTGACCAACAAGGCTAAATCCAAATACAATCTCCAAAAGTCACGGTCTGAATACGAATACAATCCGAGATACTAGGAATCAAACTCAAATATAAAGTACTTAAGTAAAACGAATAACTAATAGAAGACTCCCATAGCTTGAATCTACCCCACCTACACTCGGTGTGGTAATCTTCTTAACTTCAGGTACCTGAAAAATGGGGGTGCCCCCAAAGGGGCTCAGCAAACAATGCTGGTATGGAAAACGTGCAGCCCATCGTCTACCGGGCCACACCAACTACTTTGTCGAACACATGCAGTTCATTTTTATAAAGCTGTAAACAAGCATAGTCTGATAATAACAAGTATCCATAACAAGGGACAATAATGTCACATAGAACAAAGACTCAGAAGTCGAGTTAGTTGAACTGAATTTCTTTAATGATAGTCGGTCCACACAATGGGACTGACAGGTATAACTGAATATCTTAAATAGTGGAGGTATAGTGACCTCGTTAAGATTGAAAGGTTAGGTATAAAAAAACCCAGGAGATAACGTAGTTAAACCCTGAACTGAGAGGCGTGGGAAATAGGATCCCACTAGAGGAATGAAGTCTTCCTCAACTGAAGGGCATTAGAAACCCGGGAGGAATAGAGTCTTCCTCCAACTGAAAGTTCCGTCGCGACGTAGATAGGAGACGCCTGAGACAGGTACAACTCCTGTAGCATGCATGGCCAGATCCAACTGGGCTCCTCGTTCTCGTAGTATAGAATTGTTAAGTGTCATGTAAAGACGTTAAACAAGAACACAATGTGTATTGTCAATTATCACGTTTAGGATAATGACGTTTGTTATAAACTGAAGTTAGTGAGAGACTTGAGTACAAGTCCTCGGTATACTGAAACGCAGGTATTTAATCCACTGGTATAGTAGTGTTGGTATGCGTGGGACATACACGTTGTAGTCAGCAACATTCACGCACATAAAATAATACCATAGCGCACAAGAGTAAACAACATTTACATTATTATCTTGGTCGTTAATTCAAAACAACAAATAGGCACCAAGCCGGTGTAATCCGGTAGAAAACAGGTTGCAAGAATCCCATACCGTTCACCGTAGGTTGCAGTTGGTTATACCCTGGTCAACGTCTGGTCAAACAAAGTCCTAGAATAGGATTAACTGAGAGGGTTAATTATGTTACCCTTTATAATAATTCTATTGGATCTTTTAACAAATCTCGTATTTGTTATTTCATGTGAGGTTTATTTCTTTTAATTACCTCATGATTTAATGTATAACTTATTTGTTATTCCTTTTTGATTTATTTATAAATCCTTTAATGTACATATATGTATTCATATATTCATGTATATATTGTTGTTTATTTTAATTGTCTAAGTGACATAACAACTTATAATTTTCTTAACTATATTTAAATGTCTTACAATGACATGATATTCTTATAATCTCATATTATCCTTTTTTTTGTCATGAATAATATTTATTGTTTTCCTTTAACTTCCTTATAACTATATAAGCCATAGTTCTAACTCCATAATTCCTTTAATTAACATTCTTTTTCTAATTCCTCAAATATCCATATAGGACTTATATTTATTTAAATCTAATTATTACCCTTATATTTCGGTTATTTATAAACAACCACATTAATTCATAAACTTTATATTTGAATTCTAATCTCATTATATTATAGAGTTTTAAATTCTTATTTAACTAAATTACATAGTCACACTAATATTTTAGTATATAGCTTTTAAGTACTATAACTTTCAAAAATAACAACTTAGCCCCTTAATTTCTCGGCAATAATATTTTATTTCCCATAATTACAATTTAACCACAAAACCTTATAAACTTTGCATAATGCCTTATAAACTATAGTTTTAATTTTAATTCTCCATAAATGCCAAATATATATATATATAAATTCTAAATTACCAAACTAACCCCAAGTAATTCGGCTTTGGTCTTGAACTCTCCATTAATTACATTTTCACCCCAAAACTTTATAATAACTTCTTACTGACTTTAAACTAAGTATAAATATATAATTCCTCAAAATTTCAAAGGTGAGCCTAATAAATCTCTTAATTATGAATTCGCCCCTTTTATGTTCTAAACTTTCATAACAACTTTTATAAATTACATAATAGCCCAAAACTTAATAAAATGTTATTTTAACACTTGTTTAAATTATCTAAAATTCATAAACTTAATTCCTAACCTTATATTATATTATAATTTCACCAAATACCCCTTTAGCTCTCGGCTTTCACAATATATACACTAAATTTTGTAAAAATTACATTTAAGCCACTTAACATAATTAATTAGCCATTTAAGCACTAATGAATATTTTTAGCTCACCAAACTTTGTGATATAAGTTTATATACCTAAGTAGGTCATTAATACCTATTTATCAATTAGTACATTCGGCCATATTTATTTGGTGACCATATGGTATATAAAAGTGGATTTATATGTCATAATAATTATACATAAATTCATAGGAGTTATATAACTCATGTAAAAATTATTGTAATGTCTTATATAAATTCTTAGCTCAAAAATAAGCATTTTTGCCATTGATAATTCGGCTTGAATTAATATGTAACATAACTAAATTTGTGACACAAAAATGTGTCTAAGGTAAATTTTTTCTATATAAGTTATAGATTGTATTTTTGGCATATAATACCATATAGTTTCGGTCATAATAAACCTAGGAGATGTACATAATTTTTGTATATTTTTAGAAGCTTAACAAAGCTTATAACATAAAGATTTACTTAGTAAACTTACTTCTTAAGAAAGGTGGTTAAGTGCTTGAACTCTTCTTGAATCTCCAAGCTTTCTCCTAGGTAAACTTGATGCTTCTCTTCGGTTTTATGCAAGAGGTGAAGGTGTTTAGGAGTTAGATCTTCAACAAAGACCTTAAGTAGATTTGTAAGTAGTTTTACAAGACTTTACCTTAGACTTTTTCTCCTTATAAATTCGGCACTCCTAAGGTAGATGAAGAACAAGTTTTCCTTCATCATAATGAAAAAGAAAAGAGACTTAGAAGAAGTAGAACTTGGTTACACATAAAAAATGTGCTTTATGGATTTTCAAGATTCAAAACCTACCTTAAGATAACCTTGAGATTCTCCTTGGTTTAATGTTGGTTTGGACAATCTCCTTGGAGAACTAATTGATGCCGAGCACACCTTGTTATGCTAGAAGAGTTTGCTTCAAGACTTGCCAAGAAATGCTAGGAAATTACCTTAAAGATGAAGATAGAAGTTAAAACTCCATTAATGGACTTAAGAGCTTCAAAGGAAGAAGATGAAGCTAGAAGAGAGAGGAGGGAGCCTCACCAAACCGTGGAGGAAATGTGCAAGGAGGGAAATGAGACCTAGCTCACGTATAAGGTAGAAAATGCTCTTAGAATTTGATTTTGTTTTGTCAATTTTAATGTCAAATGAATACTTTTCCTTAGTTTATTACATGAGTTATTGGCTCAATAAATGGCCTCCTTTCCAGCATAAAAATCGGACATGTGAGGTGTGACAAGGCAAGAGTTGGAAAGGAAATAATTGTGAGCTAGAAGACAAGGTAATTTAGGTAAGTTATTCTTTGATTTTCTAAGTTAGGCTTGTCTTCTTCCTCCCTTGTAGAGTCACGAATTCAAGGGTCAAATGGGGTGTCTTAATTGACATTGAAGAGCCAAGGACAAGCATGTTAGGTCACATGGAAAGAAGGAATCTAGAAAAGTGAATTCTAGATCTACTTTTTGCTTTTTCTCATTTGTTTTGTTCTAGCTCACATGGCCTTATTCCATGGCCTAATTTCGACAGCTTGCTGGTCATATGAGACCTACATACTTTGACATTAAGTAATACAACACATGGGAAGGTGAGTCACCATGTATTAAACCTTTTATAAACTTTAAAGGCAAATTTTATACTAGTTTTTGCTCTCAAAATCGGCCCCTATAGAGAGTCTTGTTCACTAGTCACACCAACTTATTTAGAAGGTCATTTTACCCTATTTAAGATTACCAATTCGTGGCATGTCAAAAACTACAAGGCAATTGCGTAAAACGCGTTTTCGTGACACCCGAAGGTGTGTTTTTGTGCTCTAAGGAAATTTTGGGAAACAATTTGTTTTTATGAGTTCCAAGTGTTTGTAAACACTTATTATAGTAAATAAACATATACTAATATGTTACATTGGGTTATATGGGGTTACATCCACCCGTGACATAATTTACGGGCCATCGGGACACACCCGGGCAAAAAGGAGCGCTAAGAAATCCTCCTGTTGTTTTTGCTGAATTTTGAGAAACCACTTCGTGGGTTCTCTTTATAATGGTTAATAATGATGTTAGGAACTCAATTAATTAATTTTATAGGAGTTCGTGCCACCTCGGCACTCCTCCGGACTTTTCGTGCTTTAGGGGCGTGCGTGAGCACTCCCGAGCGTTTTGCGTTTTTGACTGAGTATAGCTTAGGGAATATATTTATATATTCATATAATTGTTGTATGACCATTTGGTTTGAATATTAGAGGGTCATACAAGGTCATGTTTGACCATATGCTTCTAAGGCGTTTTAGCGTTTATGGAGAAACGACTGTTTTTACGTAACGTTCTCATGCATGGGTTTGCATGCGTACGTGAAATGATTTATAATAGGATTATTTTCCATTAGATAATGGTTTAATAATATTAATTAGGTTGGGGGTTTCAGCAACACAATACATAAATCATATAGTGCATAGCT
Organism: Limonium bicolor; assembly: GCA_023374045.1. Lineage (NCBI taxonomy): Eukaryota > Viridiplantae > Streptophyta > Magnoliopsida > Caryophyllales > Plumbaginaceae > Limonium > Limonium bicolor. The sequence continues at coordinate 287,785,801 of CM041782.1, forward strand.
CTTAGGCTTAAATCAAGCATTAATTCACAATGCATTAAGCACTACCACAACTCTTCCTCACATCAACAAATCACATTCCAATATACATTTAGGTTCATTCATTCTTTTATTTCCCCTTCCCAATTCTAGAAACATTAAATTAGGCTCCAAGGTAGTTATTTACCTCTAGTTCACAAGCCTCTCTTCTTTTCACTCCACTTCTTCCTCTACTCTTTTCTCTTGCTTGGAAATCGGCCAAAGGCCACGGAATTGCCCATCTCCAAATCAACATTCAAGGCAAGAAATGAGTTCAAGTAGAAACACTTAAGCTCATTAATTAGAAATGCTTAAAGCTCTAAAATGGGTGATTACCTTAAAACCCTAAGATGGGGTTTTGGTCAAGAATCAAAGAGTAACTCCCTCCAAGCTTTTAGGGATTGAAACAATGCTCATAAAAGAGAATAAATAAGGCTCCATTAGAGACCAAAATCGGCCAAGGTATAATATAGAGAAAACAAGACTTTTTCATGGATTTTTACCTTGATAGAAAGAGGAAGCTTCAAGCTTCAAGAATCTCTAAATTTCCCTTCAAATGGGCTATACCCATGGAGATAAACTTCAAGCTTTTGGGATTTTGAAAATAGGGAAGTGTAGAGCTTGATGAGAGGATCACAAATATGTATTTATTTTTGAGTTTGGAGCTTAAATAAAGCTTGAGCAAGGAGGAGAAGTGGAGGCATCCATGGAGGGGCTCCATTGTCGTTCCACACAGAGAGAGGGAGGAAGAAATCGGTGGAGAGAGGTGAGGAGGAAGAAGAAAGGAAATGGAGGACAGAGAGGGAGGAAAAGGCTTTTAACCTTTTTACTTTTTGTTTTTCCCTCTCTTTTCTTTTTCATTCTTTCTTTCTTTATTGTGTGTGAGTGTGTGAGAGGCCATTAAAAACCGGCCCCCAGTACATTAATAAACTGGAGCGTTTTTCGGTTTCTGACAGAAAACGCTCGTTATTTTACCCGGTTTTGCACTATTCACTAATCGGGCCCGTTTTTCGGATTTTTCTCGTTTCTTTATTTTTAATGGTTACTAAGCTTCCATTAATACTTAATTATAGTTATATAGTCAACCATAATTTTTACGGGTCCGTTTGACCACTTAAAGTCACGTTTTTGGGTTTTCTCGAAAAATGTGCTTTAAGACTCCGTTAGCGTTTTAATCCATTATTTGGATCCGGTTTCTTCGGAAATCACTCCCGTATACTAATTAGGCCTAACTAAGCCTTAGGAATCCATCTCGGACCCTAACGAGATCATATATCTCTTATACTTATTTAATGCGCGTTTTAGCGTTTTTCGCGTTTTACGCGTTTTCTCTTTTCTTTAGTTTTATTTCCCTTACCAATACTCTTTAGGCACCATTAGGCCTTTAATAATCATATTAGAGTAATTTAATCACGATTTTTAGATCCAGGGTATTAAAAAAACGACCCCCAAGAGTGAAGCATGCAAACTGGACTATTATTGTTGCTCGTAATTGCGTGGTGATTTATCCGTCTTGATGTTTGTCATGCTGCTAACTACTCAGTAGAGTAGCCTAATATATGAGGAATGGAAATTGGAACATGAATAGGGAACTCAAGGAGATTGAGAGGATGGATGTATATGAGTGTGATATAAAGTTATAACTACCTTATTAATTGTTAATGACATTAAAGTGATGTCGCGAAGTAACAAAGGAAGGGATTATGAGAACTTGACTAATGCTAACTATTGGGGGGACGAGAGGATCCAGGTAGACCGGGCACGCGTGTTTATTGGATTGAGAGGGTGGTACCTATAATAGAACCAACCTCGTTGGAGTGCGTCTACAGACTGCGCTGCCCCGGAGTCAAGTGATTGGCTCCCCGTCTTTGGCATATGATCATTGACAGGGGTGAGTTATATGTATATGTATTTATGTATATATGCCACTATCGGCACAGATTATTGGTTGTGATGCGTAGCGATCACTTGGTACGGGCCACCTGCCCTAAGATAAAACTGTAAGTAGTCAAAAAGAATGCAGACTGTCTTAAGAACTTTAAATGTATATGCGCAATTCCGTTGTGTGGATTGTAAGGAAATTATTTGAACATAAACAATACCAATGAGAGCATTGCATCAATCGAGGAGAGAAAGGCATGGGAGGACTGAAGGATTAAAACTTAAATTAAGGTTAAAAGATGAAAGAAGGCTAACCCTGTTGTGAGGATTCGATCCTGTTGAGCAGGATCACTTGTTGATTATTTGTTGATTATGTGATTGGCATGTTGAGTGTTTACAGTATTTCATTATATATGCATGTCTGTTAATAAATTAACCGCATGTTCATCCGACCAATTAGTTGAGTGTGGCCCGATCGCACGTGGGCTACACGATTCCATACCAGCAATTTGTCTTGCTGAGCCATTTCATGGCCAACCATTCACAGGTACGCGAAGGAGATCAGACTCGACGGAGAGTAGGCGGGGTACACTTAGGACTTGGGATTCATCTTGATTTTGTTGTAAGATGTATTTAGAAGTGTAATGTATTAATTAAGACTTAGCGACTCGGTATGTATTTTCAGGAGATTGTAATGTATTTCCAGTCATTCGGACCGTAACGTGTTGGGAGGAAAGGCCTTGTCAGTCACGTGGGTGGCTGGCGGTGGTAACACCGAATCTGTTTAAGTTATTTCCGCTGCGGTTATTGATTTCGTTGGAGGTTATTAGACGTTAATTACAGGATTTAGAGTTGAGTGTTACAGTTAATGTCTAATGAAACAACCAAACAGAAGGAACCGATAACCACGAAAGTTTCACATTCAAGGCTAAGTTAGTCACATCAAGCTGAGTTAGCCACACAACAGTTTCCTTTTGAAATTCCCTTAAACTGAGTTAGCGTTTTCGAAAACGTCTCATAAGTCGGTCAGTAAAAGTATCGGAGTATGAGAAATCGTACCTGGTATGTGAAGCAGCAGTAACTAACTCGAATGAGTGATCCCCCAATAATAACCTATAATAAGGTGTTCCAAGTGTTGATTAGTTAAGGGACTTATAAACTAATCATCCTCTATTCTTACTGATTTATAGTTCCAGGTTTGCCATTATTCTCTCACAAGATTCGGGCTAGATTTTGTTAATTAAATCTTTTGTTAGGCCCATTTCGTTTAATCTGGAATGATTTAGGATTTATCCTTGAGAGTGGCCCAAACTCTCTTTGAATTGTTTAAGTAGGCTTTTGGAGTTCATAAACTTTGACTCAGTAGGTTAGCCCAAGACCGTGTTATGTTTGCGTGTTTAATTAAACCTTAAGTTATCGTTGACTATTTTATTACACAATGATTAAAATCCTAAAGTTTAATATCCATATTCTTCTTATTATATCCCCCACAAGGAATGTTATTTCCTTCATCTATTTTAATGTATTTATATACATATATATACACCTTTATGTATTAAGATTTATCCATAACATTTTTAAGAAATTTTATTGTATTTAATTATGTTTAATAACTTTAGGCATATCCCCAACCAATATATGGTTTATTAAATAAAGTATTTTCCCTTATTTATATAATATTTATATCCATGTACATGTATTAGAATTTATTTAAGTCATCCTTTATGTAGCTTATTGAATTTAATTATCTTTATTAACCTCATCATTTATCTGCATTCCATGTATGCTTTATAAAGTATTTCTTTGTACATTTTAGAATATTAGCTTCTATAGTATTTAGTAAATATAAGTGTTGATTTATTTAGCCCCTTGTTTAAACCTATGTTACTATTTTATTCCTTTATATAATGTGTATATATATTCCTTAATTTTAATTAAGAACGCTAACTTCCATATTATATAATAAATAAAATGTAGATTAGTTTAATTCCTTGATTTAACATCAGTTTCTATTTTATTTCTCTCATATAAGTATATATAAAAAATTTTTTTTTTTTTTTTTTACCTCACTTAAAAGTTAATACCCAAAATATTTATAAACATAATGTTACTAAATGTTAGTTTAATCTTTTCATTATTTCCCAACCTAAAAATTTTATTAATAAACTATACTTTAATTTTGTTACATTAAAAACCATATATTATATGTTATTCTTATAAAAAATACATAAACACAATTTTTAAACCCATTTACCATTGTCCAACAATTCCCAAATTAAATATATAGTAGCTATAACATTTTTGACATATTATAAAATTTTTATTTCATAAAAATATCTTTTTATTTAACCAAATAGTTCCATAATACCAGTAACTTGCAAAAATCATAACTTACGTTTAAAAATCCAAAACCATATTAATTTACATCAAAATAAACTATATTTTATAAGGAATCTATGGTTAAAATTTCAAGCCAAAATACATTCGGGAAGGTATTTAAATAAATTCAACAAGTTAGGGTTTAATTTTGGAATTATTATAAAACTTAAACATTTAAATCTTATACGTTTTAATCTCGGCCGTCCGTTTCTATAACCTATGATCGGACAGCCCGAGATCTCCGAGTTCTTCAGCGAACAACAGCTCGATACTGAGTACTAATTTGATCTTTTCTCTCAACTCACAGAACCAAATTCGTTGATTCTTGTTCCATTGGATTCGAAATTGAAAAACGCATCCATTGACAGCAATTTCTCCACATATAATGCAGTATTCTGCAAGATCGCTTCTGGGTTCAAAGGTTAGGGTTCATAGTAAGTTCGAATCTTTATTTGCCAATTACTCTTAGTATATCACATAATAGGAGAAATTGATAAGTGGGTTAGGTCGACAATGCAAAGTCGATTAGCAACATCAGAAGAATTTGAAGAAAAACTCACCGGAATTGCGTGAACGAGAAGAATCGGGTTCGGTTTCTGGGAAAAAGTTTGAATTTTGAGCTATTCGAGTAGCTAACTGCGTGGATCTATAGAATAAGTTCTAGATTGAATTAGAATACGTGTAACACCCCTACTAATCACTTAACAATAACTGAATTCGCAGCGGAAAAAATAACTAAACGATTCGGTGCTACAACGCCGTTAACCACCCACGTGGTTAACAAGGCAGAATAAATACAAGTGTACCAATCTGATGATCAGACTCCCGAGCATTAGGTACTAACATCAACCATATATACATAACCAACATACCGAGTATTTAATACAAGCCGTCACTGAAAACTGTACACGACCATCACTGTCATACAAACGGTACCAAAATATAACGCCTCGGGAGCACAGGCGCATCCCGGGCTCAACATCCAAAATAACCAAAAGTAGTCCTGCAGCCTAGATTCTATAGCCATTCTGCCTCCTCGATCCTCATCCTGCAGTAAAAATATGGAGCCCCCGAGGGGGTCAGCAACCCTTGGCTGGTATGGTTAACGCGCAGCCCATCGGCTACCGGGATACGCGCAACTAATTGTCATGATGACATGGCATTCATTTTAACATATAACATATACATATGGCATAGCAACAATATTGCATAGCACAACATCACATACATAGTGAATACACTTTCCACAATAACAAACCAAGAAGGTTTAACAACATAAGAAGCCTAGAGAATGGTTCACCCTCATGTTAAGCTTGTTACACACACTAATTACCGTTCTGTTAGTCGAACGAGTAACTTAAGTCACAGATGGTTCGGATATTGTGACCCGAACACACCACACAAACACATGTTCCCACTAAACCGATCATAAGTCAGAATAGGTAAGCTTTGGAGGAAGCTAGCGGGAGATCGAACGGAAAATAAAGGAGAACAATCTTAACATCATAAGAGTCGAATCCGATACAGATATCTACTCTTAAACTTACATGCATGACCGGACAACCGGATTCCTCACTCCCCAGTTAGCACTTGTTAGAAGTTCAACAGTGGAACTTAACAAACAATTCTCAAGCAAGTGGTAAGTCATGTTAGACACACACAAGAGAAATGAGTCACATCATAACATCACAATAGTATAAACAACTGTAAACTCATTACATGAATTAAGTCTTACAAGGTTGTAAACATATAGAAAACAAACAACACACAAGCCGGTGTAAACCGGTAGGCAACAGACTGCAAGAAAACCATACCTTGGTCTTTGCTTCGATTGATTTTCACCGTAGGCCACTCCTATACATAATTAAGAGTGTCGGTTAATTAACTTACTTAACTTCAAATTACTAAGTGTTTAACATGGTTATATGACATGTTTTAATGCCCCAACTTATCCTTGATTACCTACATTATACGCCGTAGGGTTAACTACTTAAGCCATTCTTGTTTGTTTTTTTAACAAGTTTTGGTCCGACCGACCTTACACAAGGTCGGCCCATTCCAGAGCACACATTACCGTCAAAATTCTACTCCGAATGACCTTGCAAGTTCGTTCCTCAAGTTCGGTCTATTCCCGAGAGTTTTTCCCCTTTGAAAACTCAGGCCCGACTGATCTTGGCAAGTCCGGTCGTAAGATCGGTCGATTCCCGAGACTCTCTTACGTACAAAAATTTAGGCATGACCGACCTTGTAAGTCCGGTCCCAAGGTCAGTCTATTCTAGAGACTCAATCCGTACTAAAAATCCATGCCCGACCGACCTTGCATGTCCGGTCCCCAAGGTCGGTCCATTCCAGAAACCATTTCTCGCAGGGTAAACTGGGCTCGACCGACCTTGCAGGTCCGGTCCCCAAGGTCGGTCTGCTCCAGACCCTTGTTTTAAATTGCCCATTCAACTCTAACTTCACCCCATATATCCTAGTATGTTCTAACCTTATTTGGGCACTTCAAACACACCTTAAGACCTCCATTAAACTCCTTAAATCATTCACTAAAATCCTCCTCAAGCATTACACAAATTCTTATAAAAAGGTTTACACTTGTAATGTCTTTCACTAAGTTTCTATGTGGTGTTTCATACCTATACCTTCCATTATTCCCAAATGTTTTCTCACCACTACAACATCATCTCCCAAGAATTTTTTTCTTCCTAATCAAACTCCTTGAATATCTCTACAAGTTTATAGCTCCTCCATGCAACAAATCACTTCTTCTTATCCACCAACATTGCACAAGTCCTAAACACAATCTTTCCATGATCTTGAACTATCCCAAAGCACCCATTTGCATTATAAAACTTCCAAGATAATGTCTAAGTCCTTATTGTACTCCAAAACACCTTAATACATTGTTTCTTTCCTAATAACATTCCTAGTCATTCCTAAGACTTCCTAGTTCACCAAAACTCCTTTAAACACTTATAACTTCTTGTACATCACCTAATTTTTGACATGGGTTCTACTAACATCTTATTATACCAAAACACACATAGTTTTCACCATTAAACATTCAACAACACTAAAATCCATCAAGAACTCTTGTACACAAAACTTCACTCATTTAACACTACATCACAATATAGTGCATAATTTAAATTGCATGGCACTTAGGCCCTTAAATAGCATGGCTCTTAGGCCCTTAAGATGCACAAACCATAAACACTGAATTTCCACAAATATTTGCCTTTGACCTGCAAATACACTCAACAACACATATGCCCTTTTACTAGTCTCCTTGAGAACATTTTACTAAGTCATTCACCATTGGCTCCTTAGATCATTTTAATAAGCAACATAAGCTCATTTCTCCTAAGACTTTAAACTACATTAGATTAGCACATTTACCTCTTTTCCTCACAACTTCTTTCCTGTTTCCTTGACTAAATCGGCAAGGCTTTTAGTTGCTTGTCAACTTCTAAACATTATACAAATGATAAAATGACTATACAAGCTTTATGCTTCATCTCATTGTAAACCCTAGATTATACATTGTTTTAAAACATTAAGATAGTTGTTTTACCTTGGATATGAAAGAGAGTTTGGATATGTAGCAAGAGAGGACTCCACCAAGCCCTTGGAAGATTCAAATGAAGCTAAAACAAAGCAAGGTAAGGGCACCATTAATGGTGATTTTCGGACAACATAAAAACATGAAGAAAACACTATTTTTCTTTGAGTTTCCTTACCTTGAAGCAAAGGAGAACAATAATATGTGAAAAGATGAGCTCAAGCTCCTCCCATGGAGATTCCTCTTGGCACCAAAATGGAGCTCTTAGAATTTTGAGAAGATAGGAATGAAGAGCTTGATGAGACTAAGAGAATGGTGGTCTTTGTTTTTGATTTGGAAAAGTGAGCTAGGAGATAATGACAATGGAAGTTGTTGTTGGTGTTGGTACTATTGCAAAACCGTGAATGGAGAGCAAGAAGGAGATAGAAGAGAGGTTGGAGCCGTGGGAAATGAAGAGGGAAAGAAGAGAATGAAGATAAGTAACTAGTTTTTGATATTTAAAGTAAAAAGTAAATAGTGATTTGCTTTATTAATTTTACTTACTTGATAAACTAACAAGGGGGAGATGACTCGCCCTTATAAAAACCGGCCCTCATTTAGTAGTAAGGGGTGTTTTAGTCTTTGTTGACCAATTAAAATTAACTTACTTATTGATATATGTATAAACTTTTATTTGGTACTATTCACTAAAACAAGGCACATAGTTGTGAAATTTTTGATTTCCCATTGATATAGACTTCCAAATGTGATACTAAGTAGTACACACATTAATTAAAGAGTAATGATGGACATTTAGCCATTCAAAACTCATTTACAAGACATTTTTCAAAAATGTGCTTTAAGACTCCTTAAAGCACATTTGTGTTTTAACTTGTTTTCAAGCTTGGTTTTCTTTGGTATTTGGTTTATTATATTCATTAACACCTGATTAAGTCTTGATAAGCTTATTAGGTCTTAATCAAGCTTATCCCAAGCTTAGAGCACATTTTAGCCTTTATTGACCTTAAGGTATTTATTTGTGTTTTCTATGGTTTAAATTGTTTACTAATGTTTCTAAGACTCTTTGTAGTCTTAATATACCATATTTATATGTTTAAACAACATACTAAGGTTTGGGGTATTTCAATCTACCCCCTTAAAAGAAATTTGTCCCCAAAGTTCATACTTCCCACATATCCTAAATATTAGAGCACGGGGATACATATAAACAATACTTCCATAACAACATTAACAACATACTTACATAACATCGGACACAAGGTCCAAATAACATACCATCATTTAGACACAACGGTCTGTAACATAACAACATAACATAGACGTGTATTTAAATACACGTCGTACACACATAACCGAAACGGCTCTATCCCCTTAAAATAGGGGTACCCCGTACCCTATACATACAAATACTAAGAAGTAAACAATGACGGGTACTTCGCCTTCATCTTATCTTCCAGCTCCCAAGTGGCCTCCTCAATGTCCTGGTTAGACCAGAGAACCTTCACCAGTCTCACTGACTTATGGCGAGTGTCAAGAGTCTTAGTATCCAGAATCCGTACCGGAGTCTCCACTGATCGCATGGTCCGCTCTAAGGTTAGCCTTTTAGGCTGAAGTACATGAGATGGATGAGACATATATTTCTTCAACTGGGACACATGAAATACATCATGTACCTTGCCCAGCTCGGCGGGTAAATCAAGTCTGTAAGCTACCGGGCCGATCCGCTCCGTTACAACATAAGGCCCCACATATTTCGGGCTCAACTTGCCTTTCTGGCCAAAACAAAATACTCCCCTCATGGGGGATACCCTAAGAAATACCTGATCACCCACGGCGAACTCCAGGTCACGTCTGCGTACATCGGCGTATGATTTCTGCCTATCCTGAGCTGCCTTCATGTTAGCCCGGATTGGCGTACTTCTGCTTGAACTTGTTCCAGATACTCTGGTCCTATAATGACCGTCTCACTCGACTCATCCCAGCATAATGGCGTGCGACATGGTCTACCATATAATGCCTGGAAGGGAGACATCTTGATCGAAGCATGGTAACTGTTGTTGTAACTAAACTCGATCAGATGTAACTTATCAATCCAACTGGTATGAAAATCAAGTGCACATGCACGTAGCATATCCTCAAGTGTCTGAATGGTACGCTCACTCTGACCATCAGTCTGTGGGTGGAACACTGTACTTAGCTTCAGCTCGGTACCAAGCGCTTCCCGTGTGGATTTCCAATACCTAGAGAGGAATCTGGTATCCCTATCAGACACAATTGTTTTCGGTACCCCATGATGTCTTACAATCTCTCTGTCGAAGAGCTCTGCTAGTTTTGCCACTTCCAGGTGTCCTTCATCGGTATGAATCGAGCCACCTTGGTCAGTCGGTCAACAACAACCCAAATCATATTCAGACCTCCCCTTGTAGGCGGAAGCCCTACTACGAAGTCCATTGAAATGTCATGGAACTTCCACTCAGGCACTGGCATTGGCTGTACCATACCACCAGGCCGTCGGTGCTCAAACTTGACCTTCTAGCACGTGAGACACCTCAATACATAGTCATTCACATCCTTTTTCATTCCAGTCCACCAGAAATAACGTTTTATATCCTTATACATCTTTGAAGCTCCGGGGTGAAGCGAAGTCGTAGAACAGTGGGATTCACTCAGTATGCGCTCCTTCAGCTAAGCGCTACTCCTCGGAATACACAGTCGGCCATTGAGCCTAATCAGGTCATCATCGTGGAGTCGGAAGTCATACTTCTGACCCTCGAATGTGCCATCAATAAGCTTCTGCCTGATCTCTAACATATACTGATCCGACATCTGAGCACTCCGCACCTCTTCAACCAAGCCAGTATGAGAGACTAGCGAATGGAGAGAGTGTGCTCGGCGACTCAATGTGTCAGCTACCACATTTGCTTACCCTCCTTATACTGTAAATTAATGTCGTAGTCATTTAAGAACTCGACCCACCTTCTTTGTCTCATGTTCAACTCCTTCTGAGTGAACAAGTATTTTAAACTTTTGTGGTCAGAATAAATTGTCACACTTACCCCATACAAGTAATGTCGCCATATCTTCAATGCGAAGACAATGGCACCCAGTTCTAAATCGTGGGTAGGGTAGTTCTCTTCATGCTTCTTCAGTTGTCGGGAGGCGTATGCTACGACCTTCCCGTGTTGCATCAACACACAACCCATACCTCTGCCTGATGCGTCGCAATAGATGTAACGCCCGGTTTACCACCACCATTTACTTAGTCATTTTTTTAAAAAAAGAAACGTGCCATAACTGAAATATCATCATTAACTTGTATTATACATGCGTCAGTCTTTTTACATAAGGTCCCCTAATACTATCACCGGGGTGTTACCGCCACACTTACTAAAGACTAGTAAGTGTAACGCTATTACCACCACCATCCCTACATTAGCTATCTTACAACACTGTTCCCCTACCAAAAGAGTGACACAACCAACCCGTCACTTTACACCTTAGTACCAAAAGACCCCTTCCAGCCAACTACTATGTTAGCTCCTACTCCTATTTTACACCAAAAGCAAGGGGTATCAAAGACTATTACATCATTAGCAACTTTGCATGGGACTACTTCCATGTACTCATAAATAGTGGAAACTTCATAGGTAATGGACTGACTACTGCCATTCTCGGGTGCCTAAAACCCTGTATCTTCTTGTTCCACTCCTCAAGCACTATCTCGGTGACCCCAGGCTGTATATTCCTACGATAGGTGACAAACATGAAAATATAGAAAGTATCGGCGGACTCGTCCTCAGTGCAGAGAAGGTGACCATCCCAGTTACCCTGAACACACAAAGTTCATATACACAGGAAAACAAAACAAATAAAATCAGTAAAAACTGAGTAACACTACCACCCCGTAAAAACTTATTTTCTCTTTAAAACCTTGGTTTTCAACAAATATTAACAATATAACAAATCAGAATAGATCACACACCATTTACCTGTACCAGGAATTATCAAGAGATAATTAATATTATAAACAAGATATTTCCAAATGAAGTCCACCACCACCACCACCCACCCTATGTCCTTAAGTGTGCACACCCCCTATTGAAAACTTCTGCCCAAAAGGAGTAGATCATAGTGGCAGCTCCAATTCATTAGTAGGAGCTTATATTGTTGCCGGAATGTCAGCTTGGCCTTAAAGGCTCTCACAAGAGGCATAGCCTTAGGATAACCATGATATCAACATCACACAATACTTTCCACCACCACCACAAGAGGTTATCCTTAAACACATTTGCAAACCATGAGTAAGATATCATAACCAAGCTTTACACAAGTAGTAATTCACACATCAAGCTCACCACTTGTAAAATAACCTTAATAACATCATAAAAATACCATTCAAGCTCCAATAAATCAGAGAATCAAACAATTTCCAAGAAACCACCTTAGAAAGCTTAAATTCTTATTTTTTGACCAAAATCACTATTCACCAACTTAAATAACTTCCCAAATGATTCTCGGCCTCAAATTTTAACCATGATCCAATATTAACAACAAACGTATCTCCCCAAAATTTCAGCTCAAGATCAATTAGTAAACCCATTCAAAAACTCAGAAAGGCTTAAAGCACATTTTCTCATTTTTAGCTTCCTTACCTTGTCTAACCGACATAAATTTCTCCATTCGACTTGATTTTTCAACCATAACCATATATTCACTATTCAAGACTACCCTCAAAATGTTAGCTTAAAATCATGTCGGAAACCCATCCAAACAATTCCTAAACCTCAAAGCTCATTTTTCTCCATTTTCAAGATTCTTTAGAGATTTCCTACTTCCCAACCTGATTTCGACTTGATTTTCTAGGATAATCACTAAATATTCATCCCTAGTTTACTGTAAAAATTTGAAGTAAATAGGAGATAGGATTCGTAGGTAACCAAATAGAATGACTTAAGAAGGAAAATAAGCTTAAAGGGTGAAAGTGATGTGCATAGATGTTACCTGTCCTCTCCTAGCCATTTTATGTTCTTCTACCTTGATTATAAGTTTCTTGAGCTCAAAATCTCCACCAAACCAAGTCCACCCACCCTTGGATTTTTGGCTCCCACTCCTTAAACTTGCCTTTTTCCTTAATTTTTAGCTTAATTACTACCTTAGATTTGTGTTTCCAATGGAGGAGTATTGTTGCCTAAGCTACAATGGTGTTTTCTAGCTTAGGAGAAACAAGGTAGATGAAGAAGAATGGCCACCTTGCTCACCTACCATGGCCGACTGAAATACCCCAAACCTTGATATGTGGTTTAAATATCAAATTATGGTATGTAAAGGCTAAAAAGTGCCTTAGTAACATCAGTGAACAATTTAGACCATAGTAAATGCAATAAAGCATTAAGACACAGTTTGAGCAAAAACATGCTCTAAGCTATGAGTGAACTTGGTTAGGACCCAAAGAGCCTACCAAGACTAAATAATATTCAATTATGATTTAATAAGGCTAAATAAGTCCTTAGGAAGCTTTGAAAGACAAGGAAACCAACAAAACACAAATAAATACCTTAAAGTCAATATGAGCAAAAATGTGCTCTAAGGTTGGGATAAATGTGTATAAGACCTAATGGTCATACCTATACCTTATTTATATGTTAATGAACATATTAAATCCATTACTAAAGAAAACCAAGCTTGAAAACAAGTTAAAACACAAAATGTGCTTTAAGGAGTCTTAAAGCACGTTTTTGAAAAATTGTCTTGTAAATGAGTTTTGAATGGCTAAATGTCCATCATTACTCTTTAATTAACATGTGTACTATATAGTATCACATTTGGGTGGCCATATTAGTGGGAAATCAAAAATTTCACTTCTATGTGCCTTAGTTTGTGAATAGTAACTTTTATAAGCTAGTTGTAACATATAATGTTATAAGTAATTAAAGGAGTCATCAAAGACTATTATACCCCTAGGTAAAGATGGGGGCCGGTTTTCATGTGTGACTCACCACATTTGAACAAATAAGTAAGTTAAGTAATGACAAAGCAAAAGTACTATTTGCTTTTAGCTTAAATATCTCCAAAAGCAAGTGTTATCTTCATTCTCTCATTCCTTCCTTCATTTCCCACGGTGGTCTTCTTCTTCCTCCTCTCTCCATCGGTTTCCAACAGCCCACACTCATCTTCATCTTCTTTCACTTGTAACTTGTGATTCCCTTGGCCAAATCAAATTCAAGACCATATTTGTCTTAGTTAGGTCAAGCTCTACACTTCCCTCTTTTAAATCTTCAAGAACTCAATTTTGGTGCCATGGAGATTCACCATTGAAGGAGCTTGAGCCCATCTTTTCACATATTCTTGTTCTCCTTTGCTCTAGGTAAGGAAACTCAAAGAAAATCCATGTTTCCTCCATGTTTTCATGTTGTCCGAAAATTCACCTCACCATGGTGTATTTATCTTGCTTGTTTTAGCTTCATTTGAATCTTCAAGGGCTAGGAGGAGTCCTCTCTTGATACTTATTCAAGTTCTCTTCCAAATTCCAAGGTAAAACAATTACCTTAATGTGTTAAAACAATATGTGTAACTAGGGTTTACAATGAGATGAAGCATAATGCTTGAATACTCATTCTATTGTTTGTATAATGTTTAATAGTTGAAAAGGAACCAAATGCCTTACCGGTTTTACAAGGAATCAAGAAAGAAATTTGTGAGGAAAAGAGGTAAACAAACTATCTCAATGTAGTTTAAATGCCTTAGGAAAATGAGCTTGATTTGCTTAATAAAATACCTAAGGAGCCAATGGCAAATGAGCTAGCAAAATGCTCTCAAGGAGACTAGTAAAAGAACATATGTGATGGTGTATGTATTTGCAGGTCAAAGGCATTATTTATGTGGGAAATTCAGTGTTTAAGGTTTATGTAATTTAAGGGCCTAAGAGCCATGTTATTTAAGGGCCTAAGTGCCAAGCAATTTAAGTTATGCACTATATTGTGATGTAGTGCTTAATGTGTGAAGTTTGTGTATAAAAATGTGTTTGATGGATTTTAGGTGTTTTGAATGAAATAAGGTAAAAACCTAAGTGTTTGGATATGAGTATACAGGAGAAGCTATGGCCAAATTTGGGAAAAAAAATGTGTGAGAAGTTCTAAGTGTTTTAAGGAAGTTTTGGTGAACTAGGAAGTGTTAAAGGTGATTGAATGTTTACTTGAGAAGAAAACATGTATTAAGGTGATTTAGAGTGATGCAAGGATTTAGGTGTTATCTTGGAAGTTCTAGGAATTCAATGTGTGTTTGTGAATGTATTAAAGTCTTGGAGGAGTTGTTTAAGGTTTAGGTAAGGTTGGTGTTCAAGGAACAAGTGATGTTTAGGTATGATGTAAAAAGAGATTTAGTTAGTAAGAAAATAATGCTTAAGAGATGATGTTAAGATGAGAAGAAAGTGTTTTGGGATAGTAGTTATAATAGGTGAGAAAAACCATTTAGGAACCTAGTACAAATGTTGAAAGTGTAAGGAATTTTTACAAGGAAATAAGTAAAGGTTTAAGGAGTTAGAAGATGAGTTTAGTGGATGTTGTATGTGGATATAAGGTTACCAAAATGTTGTTAGGAAACATTAAGAGGCCTTAGGAGAAGTTTGGTGAAGAATTGGTAAAGTTTGGGTAAGTTTAGAAGGCGACCGACCCAGGGGTCCGACCCAGTTTTGGGTCGGTCGAGCCTCTGTTAGATGTTAGGAATGTGTTCGGTAATGGTCCGACCCAAAAGGGTGGGTCGGACATGGGTCGGTCGGTCAAGTTTCAAAGGAAGAAAATGTTGCACATGGTCCGACCCAGTCGAGTGAGTCGGACGTGGGTCGGACGGGCATGATTATAAGGAAGTAAAAGGGTTCTGTAATGGACCGACCCAGCTGTGGGTCGGACGGTGGGTCGGTCGGACCAAAAACATGGTTTAAGGTTATGAAATGATATGTGATGATGGGGATTGGTAGGTAATGATGTTATAAGGATGTTGAGGACATGTAGGTGAGTTTTAGTGACGATAAAATGGGCTAAAAGTTGTATTAAAATGTGAGAGTAAAACAAGTTAAAAATGTTAAGTTATGTAACTAAGTTAACGGAAAAAATTAAGCATTGAATTAAATAATCAAGCAAACCCCGATGTTAATGAAAACACATGTGATGTTAACAGTTGTTCGAGAATTGCTCGAGGTACATAAATGGACGTGATTAAGTGGACTCCGGTGACAGGTATGGTTTTCTTGCAACCTGTGTCCTACCGGATTACACCGGCTTGTATGCCAATGTGTTTTTCTGTATGTTTGCCACGTTATGAGATAAATCATGAAACGAGTTTACAGTCGTTATTGTTATTGTATGTTTACGTGCCGATACCGGTAACTCGAATGCGCTTTGAAGGCTAGTTAACCACTATTAGGTAAACGTAGGAGAACGGTATCCGGTAGCAACGTTTCCGACTTAAGGAACGTTCTAACCACGGCTATGCGTGAGTTGGTTATGTGATGTTTGTGTTGTGTGATGTTTGTATGTGAATGTATGACTCTTCTTCCTTGTGTATGTCTAATAAGACTTAACCCAAAGTTTGTGTTTGTTTAATAAAGTTCAAAGTTGAACTTCTAATAAGTGCTAACGGGGAAGTGAGGAGTCCGGTCTGTTCCGGCCACGCGTGTGAGTATGGGGGTCGTTGTCATAGCAGGTTCGATCCTCTCTGTATGTTATGGTTGTTTTTCCAATTTGGTTCCCAACCTTCCCTTTAGCTTAACCAAGGCTATTACTGACTCACGTCGGGCCACAGGGGCATACTATTGTTATGTTTGTTTCGGTGTGCTTGGATCACTATATCCGAGACACCTTGTGTTAAGTTAACCGTTCATTTAACGAGACGGTAACGAGTTATGTAACGAGCTTATCATGAGACTGGCAACATTCTCTAGGCTCACCAGTGTATTAGTAATGTTTGGGTCGGTTCCTGAGAGGACCATTCCCGTTATGTTATGTATCTTGTTGTGATGCAATATCTATTGCGGTGTTATGTTGTGCACGTGGAAACGTGCAAAGTATTGTAAGTGTGTTAATGTTGGATGGGGTGTTACACCGACCTCCACCCCCCCTTTTATACTAAATTTCATCCTTATCCAATAACGTGTAATCATTACTTCTGGAATTGTCCATAGCCATTGATTTGTGTCAAGTGCCAAAAACCAATCCTTGCCATCCATACATAACCGCCTTTGAATGGATAAGGAGGGGGCAAGTTGCCTTGATCATCATTGCAAATAGTAAGGAGGTGTGAATAGTGGTGAATAGTAACCGAGATATTTTCTCTCCTTTCCTAGATATTTTTGGCCACCACCTTAGGCCATGTTTGGCTTGAGCCTTTATAGGTATTAAAACTATATGTGTAGGTATGTTAATACTAGTGTGGGTTATCAAGTTCCAGGAATTTCCTCGGGTTACTTATGAGCTCTCCCGAAGCCTCGTTTGCCCAGAACCACTAAATACTGAAAAATGTAACTAGATTGTCTTATATTAAAAGAAGAAAGATATGATTGTTTCTTCCCTCAAAACACTCTCAAAAGTATCTAACACGCTTCCTAGGTTGATAACCACTCTCAGTTCCTGAGGAATTAGTAATTTTCACAAATTTCAGGAATCCTGCGAAACTAAGGTTTACCGGGTGATACTCCGGGAACTAAGGTTCCTAATGTTCACCAAGCACCTCCAACTAATTATAACCTTCTCCATCGTGTTAGAAATTAGGGTTTCCTAAGGTTTACAGTTAAGTAAGGCCGTAATCACAGTTTAGAAATTTGGGGTATTACATCCTCCCCCCGTTAAACAAAGCTTCGACCTCGAAGCTCAATTCATCACACCCAACAATACAGTCACATACTCCTAGAAGTTAAAACAATATTCCACACATTGATTCCCAGGTAACTTTATCAACACAGATGATTCAGCAACATCACACAAAACCTCAGACACACCAATCCCATCCATCACACAATATAAACCATGCACAAATTCAATGATACCACATATATAAAATCATGAAGAAACAATTCCTAAAATAACATTCAAGTATTACCAACCATTTCTAGCACCAACAAACATTCACAATCACTAACAGACATTCACCACTTACCATACGATTCTCCCCCCCTAAAAAGAAAGTTTCTCCTGAAGTAAATAATCATTCACAATCACAAATTCAATGATACCACTCTGTAACGCCCCGGTTGTACTTCCTTCCTCCTCTGTTGTACCCTATAAAGATTAGCAGCTTTATCGTACGCCTCTTGTAAAGTAGTTATAGGTATCACACTCATAGCTTCTTGTAAATCCCAATTAACCCTTCCAAGAAACGTTGAACCTTAGCAGTCTCATCAGGTACCACATGCGGAGCAAATCTAGCAAGCTCCACGAACTTAGCATGATAAGTTTAACGTCATCCATCCGCTGCCTCAATCCAGTAAATTCCTGATATTTCTGCAACCTTACATGCTCCGAATAAAATCTTTTCCTCATCACATCCTTTAACATATTCCATCCAAAACCCGGAATTCCTTTGAGTCTCTCCTCCTCGCAGTCCACCACAGATCAGCCTCTCCTTTAAAATAAAATACAGCCCCACTACCTTCTTTTCTTCAGGGCAATCAATGATATCAAATATTTTGTCAAACTCTCTGATCCAATCCTCTAGAATCACTGGATCCTCTTCTCCCGAATAAGTACTTGGTTTCGTAGCTGCTATCCTTCGGGAGAAATCCTTAGGTATTTCAGCTCTAGCCTCGTGCTGCTCCAAGATTCTTCCCATACTCAGTGTCAACTCCATCAGTTAATCCATCTGTCCTCTCCCCTCTCCATTACTCCGTCCACTCCCCTCTCCATTATTCTACACACAAATATGTTAGTTGCAATATAAATAGTTAACTATAATCAATCAAGCACACACACACAAATATCACAGCAAACATATTTTCACAACCACATGGTTCTTCCTAGTCTCCTAACCTAAGCTTGGGTAACCTTGCTTCCTAGTTAAACTCAAATCCCCTCCAGCTAAACCTATGGCTCTAATACCACTCTGTAACGCCCCGGTTTACCACCACCATTACTTAGTCTTTTTTTTTAAAAAAAGAAATGTGCCACAACTGAAATATCATCATTAACTTGTATTATACATGCGTCAGTCTTTTTACATAAGGTCCCCTAATACTATCACCGGGGTGTTACCGCCACACTTACTAAAGACTAGTAAGTGTAAGGCTATTACCACCACCATCCCTTCCTTAGCTATCTTACAACGCTGTTCCCTACCAAAAGAGTGACACAACCAACCCGTCACTTTACACCTTAGTACCAAAAGACCCCTTCCAGCCAACTACTATGTTAGCTCCTACTCCTATTTACACCAAAAGCAAGGGGTATCAAAGACTATTACATCATTAGCAACTTAGCATGGGACTACTTCCATGTACTCAAAATAGTGGAAACTTCATAGGTAATGGACTGACTACTGCCATTCTCCGGGTGCCTAAAACCCTGTATCTTCTTGTTCCACTCCTCAAGCACTATCCGGTGACCCCAGGCTATATACTCCTACGATAGGTGACAAACATGAAAATATAGAAAGTATCGGTGGACTCGTCCTCAGTGCATAGAAGGTGACCATCCCAGTTACCCTGAACACACAAAGTTCATATACACAGAAAACACAAACAAATAAAATCAGTAAAAACTGAGTAACACTACCACACCCCGTAAAAACTCATTTTCTCTTTAAAACCTTTGTTTCCAACAAATATTAACAATATAAACAAATCAGAATAGATCACACACCATTTACCTGTACCATGAATTATCAAGAGATAATTAATATCATAAACAAGATATTTCCAAATGAAGTCCACCACCACCACCACCCACCCTATGTGTAACACCCTCTCCACAATCACGTAATAATCTCTCACGTAGCAATAAGTAAAACGTCTCGCGGCGGAAAATAAATAACAATTACAAAACTCACTCGGGTGTCACCGGCCATTACTCGCCCATGCGAGCAACGAAGCCAAACTACATCCAACTTCCAACATAAACAAATTGCTAATCACCGTGATAACGAGAAAACTCCTATACATCATACTAAGTCCATAAACCATAAACATCGACAAGTGAGCATCTACCCAAACCTGAAAATACACAACCTTACCATATTACAATTCACCATCCTCATTGCTATAAAACAACTCCATGTGTGGTAACAAGTGTGAAACCTCAATTACCCTGTTCCTGCTCTTCAGCTCCGACAATGATCAACAACCTGTAATGGTGTAGTATCAGCGATAGACGCTGAGTATGCCGGGCCTGGACCCTAATGGTCACTTGTCATTTTAACTATCTTGTTATTAGATTGGTTCCATGCTTTACCATTTTACAGTTATAAACAATACTGTGATAAACATGTATAATATACATAACCAACCATCCAAATATCATAAACATTTAACCATCCATCCAATCCAAACAATCATAGAATATTTCAAACATCATTTGTATATCAAACGTATCGAGTATAAAATCTATTGTACAATGTACAATCGCCGTAGCGTTCACCATCCACTGTCAATTTATTTTAGTTTGGCTTTCAAGCCCCATCCATATGTACAATGTACATTCGCCGTAGCGTATAGTTTTCATATTTAATTTACCTTAGCCTTGTAGGCTCATCCAGCCATGTTTAATTATTAATATCAGTTGGGCGTCATGTTAGGACAACCCGATAACCTCACCATGGACAGTAGTCCTCCCGTACACACAAAGGTGCTCATTTCGCCAGAGGTCCGGAGGCCCCTGACTTACTTATGTCTCATAAGACGTCCATATAAAAGGCCGTAGCCACCTGATCCACGATCCAGTTTGGGCTCGTTGGATATAACCAGGAGCGGAATCCAATTAGGAAACCCCTCAGTGATCACAAATGCGCAACCAAGTAGTTCGTAAACTACCGGGATTCCACACCTCAACTCATACCATCTCTCTCTCATAATGTTTAAGATCTGCTCTTAGTCTTATGGAGAATAATTATTAGTTAGCTGGCCAATGGGTCTCACGCATACCTAGAAGTAATCTAGGTTATATTCATGTTCGAGATCCATGCTCTCGAGACCGACAATGTCGTGACTCGTTCCTAAGTGTTTACTTAGGTTACCATATACTTAATATTAATATCTTGGTATTATATCAAGTAACCGTTAAGACATCACAACGCATATGTATGTTTATATAAGTCGAACTATAGTCGACATAGTGTTAGTCCCGTAGGACGCTCGTGCATAAATAATTAATGCAGTAACACTTAATCATACATGTATCCACAAACATAACACACAAGTTATATCAACCAAATCCGAGCCCAAGGAGCAACCTTAGGACAACTCGGATCAAACCCCTTTACATACCGTTCACCCTGATCGTATTACGGTGGAGTATGAATCAGCAAGATCCTATGCTCCGTGTAGTCCACTAGCTTGTCGAGCATCTTGTCAGGAGTATGATCTAAACGGTAATAAACTATAAGTCAGTCTCCATGACTAACTACATCCGGTATTTCCGAATACAAGTAACCCCGACAGTTCACCCCTGTTTTCTACAGTTGTTTGCTACGGTTTCTCTAAAACAGTCGGCTTTGATACTTAAGATTCATACGTCATAATATTTCAACTGTTAAGTTTGATTCCTTATATTTCTTTTAATCTTATCCACCATCTAGTTTAGGTACATAACCCATAGTGTGTGAGCCTCGATTTTAAACCCTATCCTATGTTGATGAAGAAGTTGATTGGGATCTAGTCGGGTTTTAGGTCCACTTATAACCTAAGGTTAATAACTATGTCATATAACAATAATTATTAAATCCTATGCTAGCTCACTGGAACCTATTGTGAGTCGCCACCTAATTTTTACCTAGGGTAAATTAGGAAAGGTAGAGTTCGGGTTCAGGGGCTTGATATTCGACTTAATTAGGGTTCAATTACTTTCATTACCCCTAGAAGTCGTTTTTCCTCTACTTAGTTTAATTACGGCTTATTACGAGTCGTTTTAACCTAGGTGCGCGAGCTTCTGTTTTTTTTATTTTTTAGCATTTTTTACTGAAAATAAAAGTGAAAGTTGAAATTACCTAAACTAGGGTTCGGAGGCAGAATTAGGTCAAATTTTGTTTCGTCCGTAGCCACGGACCTAATGTCCGTAACCACGAACCCTAGTTAATCTATGTGAAAATAAAAGTCGAATTATACAGAAAACAAAAATTTGAAAAGTCCGGGGCACGGACAGGATGTCTGTAGGCCCGGACATAGTTTAACAAAACCTAAATTTTTTAAAATCCCGCCGCCGTCCGTGGGTGTCCGTGGCCACGGACAACCCGTCCGTGGTCCCGGACCATAGGTCGGGGTCCCGGACCACCCACAGACAGGGGTTTTATGGTGGTTCCCGAAGGTGTTTTCGGCTCAAAATTTATGCACGTGTAGCCTGAAAGGTGTACAATTCGTTAGTAATTGAAGGATTGCAGTTTGAAGTCGAATTATGTACGAAACTTGGCGAACAAGTAACAAGGCAGAAACAGAAAAAAAAAGTAATTAGCAATACAGAAGCGTAAAAAGGTAGTTTGAACCCAAAATTTGACAGAGAGTTAGTTAATAAGGTCGTGGAGAGTTAGAAAAGTAGAATTGCAACCTGTTTTTACCTTCGAATTTAGGAGGATTCTTCACGTCGGGATTCTTCGGAGGCCTCGTTGATGGCGGATCCAGAAGAACTTCGAACCCAGCTTCTGACTCCTTGTTGTTCTTGATGTTCTTCACGTTTTGGTGCTGTTTTGTTTGGTGGGGGTTGATGATGGATGATGTTGTGTGGGAGTTGAAAAATGTTGTTTTGGTGTTGATTTTGGTGAGATTTCGGTGTTTGATCGTGGCTCTGGGGTTCAAAACGTGGAGAGAGAGAGACGGCCTGCCTTCTTTGAGAGTCTAGGGTTCTTGAGGTTATTTCTGATCATGGGATAAGGTTCCTTATATAGGCCTCTTTAAAGATAGAAAAATCCGGAAAAAACCGAGATTTACCGACGTTTTAGCTCAAGGGCTTCCAAAAGGAATTTGATTATGAAATTTCACACATGGGTGAAGGATGATATTTCTGATTTTTCCAAAGTGGAATCGATTTTTTGGATATTGGAATATTTTTAAATTCAATTTCTCGTCAGATTCAATCAGAAATTACTAGAAAATTATTGGAAATTTGAAAAATCAAAATTCCAACGCCATTAATCTTAAAATATTATCCTCTATCATGGGTTAAAAATTCACAGCATTTTGAATTGATTTGACCCTTATTTGGAGGAGAGAGAAAGCCTATAGGGGGCTTAGGAGCCTTGAAAATTACGAAAATGCCCCTGGAGATGACTAAGCTGTCCCTAGTACTCTGAAATGTGCCGATCGAACTGGGAACCCTCGCTACTAGCCTATTAGTAGAGACTCTCTTATGGGGGGTTGAAATTTTGGGTATAACAGATTGCCCCCCGTCAACTAGACTTTGTAATGGAAATGAAAAGGCTAGTTGATGCTTGAGTGATACCCAAAATTTTGGATCTTAAAAGTCCACACGTGCAATCCGATAAGTTGCGTCGAGCTATTCTAAGGCGCTGACTACCTATGAGCAAAGTGGAAGGGTGTCGAGCGGTTCTAAGGCGTCGACCAACCTAAAGGTAATAATGAAGTAGTGTCAGACTATTCTAAGGCGCCGACTACCTATGAGGATGATATGATGTCAAGCTATTCTAAGGCGTTGACTACCTATAATGAATGAGATGATGTCAAGCTATTTCTGAAAGTGGCGTTGACTACCTAGTGATGAAGTGAGGTGATGTCAAGCTATCTGAGGCGTGAGAATATCCATCAGTGATCTGAAAAATTCTGTGTGGGGGGTCGATGTTCTTCTATTCGGGTGATCTGTATCTGAAGAATCTGCTCTAGTGAGTTCTGCTGCTCTGTGAATCTCTGAATCTTTGGCTGAGAATATATATCTGAATTCTTCGGGATGAGAATCGTTATCTGAAGAATCTATCGGGGTGAGAATCTGTATCTCCGGGGCGATGAGAATCTGTATCTCTTGAAGAGTCGGTATCTCCGGGGCGTGAGAATCTGTATCTCTGAAGAATCTGTATCTTTGGGGTGAGAATCTGGATCTCTGAAGAATCTGTATCTCTGAAGAATCTGTATCTCTGAAGAATCTGTATCTTCGGGGTGAGAATCTATATCTCTAAAGAATCTGTATCTTCTGCTTCTGAAGAATCTATATCTCTTGAAGAATCTGTATCTTCGGGATGGAATCTGTATCTCTGAATGAATCTGTATCTTCGGGGTGAATCTGTATCTCTGAAGGATCTGTATCTTCGGATGAGAATCTGTATCTCTGAAGAATCTGTATCTTCGGGGTGGAATCTGTATCTCTGAAGAATCTATATCTTCGGGGTGAGAATCTGTATCTCTGAAGAATCTGTATCTTCGGGGTGAGAATCTGTATCTCTGAAGAATCTATATCTTCGGGGTGAGAATCTGTATCTCTGAAGAATCTGTATCTTCGGGGTGAGAATCTGTATCTCTGAAGAATCTGTATCTTCGGGGTGAGAATCTGTATCTCTGAAGAATCTGTATCTTCGGGGTGAGAATCTGTATCTCTGAAGAATCTGTATCTTCGGGGTGAGAATCTGTATCTCTGAAGAATCTGTATCTTCGGGGTGAGAATCTATATCTCTGGTCTGGAGAAGATGCATGGTCTCGCAATGAAGAAAATGATGGGTCTCGCACTGTTGAAGATGGGGGTTTCGCACTGAAGTCTCGTACTAAACGGATGAAGGAAAAGCTGGATCTCGCACTGACTCTAGAAAATGCAGGGTCTCGCCCTGATTTTGGGTCTTGAACTAAAAATGAGTTAGGAAGATAATGGTCTCGCGCAAATGATAAAAACTGATTATTGGATTGCCCAACATGGCAATGATGATAAGATGTATGCAATCAAAATATATGAAAGATACTCGTTCAAAACAGGAAACTGTTGGAAAGGTGGCAATGTTGAGGTGTTATGCAAAAGTTGTAAAGTGTTTGTTGGAAGCTAGCCCAAAACAAGGAACTATTAAAAAAAATGTGCTAAACATGGCAATGCTTGAGAAAAACTCTGCTGAAAAAAAGTGAAATAATCATTTCCTGACTAAAAACTTCATATCTGCAATTTGTTTCTTAGAAAATGAACATGCCGTTGGTGGAAGTGTGTAGTGTTTGTTGTGGTGCTTGTGATAGACCTGGGACTGTGTTGTGATTTTGGATGGTGGTCAGGGTTATGACGGGTTTGATGTTTTTGTGGAGGTAAGGCTAATGACGGGCTTGAGAGTGTGTGTGTGTGGTGGTAGAGGCTTATGTGTGCCTGTGTAGTGGAGGTGTGGAGGTAAGGGCTTATGTGGGCCTGCGGTGTTTGATGTGGCGGTTTAGGGCTTATGCCTGTGGTGGGATGGTGGTGCTCAAGCTTTAGGTTTCAACTGGTGTTGTCATGGCAATTGTTGGAACCAACAATTGCCCCCAGTATTTTTTCCTTAGGACAATCTGAGCTAGAATTCATGGCAATTGATCATTCCGATCAATTGCCCCCAGTATTTTCTTTGGTTAAACGTGCAAACAAGTCTCATCCTCACAGGGTCGTGGCTTATGCTTTGATGTGGTGCTTCCTATCCTACACTCAACGTGGTTGGTGTTTGCACTCATTTCTCGCTCATGGTCATAACTTCTAGACCATTGAATTCGATATTTGATGGATTTACGCATTTGATCTGTTACTTCACGTGATTAGACACACAACTATCAAGTCTGAAGTCTTTAGAGCTTATAACGTGGCCATAGGGTGTGATGAAAGACGACGGGATCATGGAGGGATATTTGGGGTATGTGGAGCTTAAATGGGTGACCAAAGCTGCAACTTGCGTCTTCTCTCAGATTCATCTTCCTTGTCTTGAAGTCGTCTGGCTGCTTCATGTTGACGTTGTTTTCGGGCTAGCTTCTGGACTTGGACTTTTGAAGTTGTCCTTTACACCATTTCTCTTTTCGTCTTTTGGATTTCTTCGAGGCACTTTGGTTTTGCCTCCTTGTTTGATCCTTTCTTGACTTTGCCTTCGGGTTCTTGTGTTTCCCGGTTTTGAGTTTTGAGAGCTATTTTGATGTGAGCTCTTTTGATCCTGTGTCACTTTGGGACCATTTGCGGATCACTTCGTCATGCTGACAGCGGCTTTGCTTCTTTAGACTGATGAAAACGCTATCTGAGAGTCAGGCTCCTCGCTTCTTTGGTCACCGGGTTGGTTATTCATCATTGGCTGGGTTATTTTTGTGGAGTTCATAATATCGAAAAGGGATATATGAAAGGCTCAACGGAGGTGCCTAGGGTTAGTGATAGGGTTTACAAGCTTTTGGGCTATGTGGTGCTGTACCTAGGTGCTTCGTCATTCCTGAAAGTTGTGTATCCGCTCTTTGTTACTTTTCGCAGGTCTAAGAGTAAATTTACAAATTATCTCCTTCGGCTGGAGTTATGCCGTTTACCTCACCTTTGAATGGTCTCCCCGGAGTTGTGTAAAAATGACACGCTCGTTCACTCATGGTCTTTCCACACAAGACACTCTCGTGAATTTCACTCAGAGACTAGTTCACACGCTAAAACGAAAAATTAAAGACGACGATCCTGAGCTCAGGCTGCCCCCAGTATCGATTTGGGGTTTATGACAACACTTAAACAGATGTGGATTTGGAATGCTTTGTGGATGTTTTGAGATAGACTGTGGCGTATGGACGGACATGTTCACCCTTTTTAGAAACAACAGATAAGTCGTTCTATTCTGTTGTCAGAAAATAATTATTTCATGATCCCTTTTCTTGAAAAACAACTTTTTGTTTTGTTAAATGAATGCACAAAAATTCACAAATGGAAACTATGCTATAATTCACAAATGGAAGATAACATCAAAAATTGTAATCTTAGTAAAACTACCTAAAATGATAAAGGAAGCTAGCTACCATAAGAGTTGAAAGAGCGACTGAGAAAAGAAAACTACTTAAATTGAGAAAAATTCTAATGTTGGATTGTCTGACGCCAACGTACTGAAGACTCGAGCTCTCGACCGTTGGGACGCCCTTGAGATGACCGTGATTGTCTTCTTTCTGAACTCCGAGTAGGCTCCGCAAAATGTCTGAACTAGGAATGCCTACGGGTTGTAAGGAGGAACTAGGGCCTGGAATCTCTTCCAAACTGAGAGGGAAGTGCATGGGCTAAAGTGATCCCTAGGTTAGAACGGATGTGTGGGCCTGAATACCCTTACCGTGGAAGTGGAGCACACGGGCCGAAGGAAGCCGCATGGATTGTGAATGGGCCTCTAGGCCGAGAGAGAAACCTTGAAGCCTAAGATTCATTTGATGACCCTGTTGGGTCTTGAGGCCAGAAACTAGAATGAATGGGTTTGCGCAAACTATCTGGAATTCGAATGTTTTATGTATGGGCCGAAATTTTGGATTGAGAGCAAAGTTCGTGGGCCAAAACTATGAAATTGGTCTGTGGGCCCAGATGAAGTGAGTTATGAGTGCGGTACTCAGAATGTTTTGAGAATTTGGCACCTGGGCCAATGTGTTCGGGCTAGAAATAGGGCGCATGGGCCGAATGATTTTAAAACCATGTCCATAGATGTGAATTGGAATTTGGGCCAAGTAATTCTGATTGGGCCTAGAAGATGATACCTATATCTAGGACTTTGGGCCAAAAACCAGGTGGAAAGTCTTCCTGGACTAGAATAAACCTTGAAACGGAAAGGCCTGATGGATTTTTTACGAACTGCTTGAGGTGGATTTGTTTTCATGGGCCTAGAACTAAATGGATAATTCAAATTGGGCCAGAAGAGAAATCACCTAAGTCTAAGCTTTTGGGCCGAAGCCCGAATGACTCACATATTAAACCAAACAGGACCTCTAGGCCGCAAACAAATAGAGCCGCCGATTCGGGCTGGGCTAGGTTAATGTAGGAGAAGTTCCTATCAAGTCTGTAGGCTGGGTAATGGGCCGATCATACAAGCATACAAGGCCCACACAAATTCAACATGTCCTCACTAGACGGTTAAATCAATTTGGGTATGGATCGATCCGGAGAGGTGCTCGGGGCTTAGGCCCAGGTCGCCACAAAGGAATAGGGCTTGCACGCTACTCTCTTTGGGCTTCCCCACTTTTTTCGCATCACCTGAAGGTGTGCGTCTGCGGCCGGGTCTTTGACTGACCAAACAATGGGCTAGGTAAGGACACTGCCAGGAAAACGCTTGGGGCTAAGGCCAAGGTATTAAGGGGATGTGGTTAGACGACATCCTCCTCTTTTCCCCCGCTTATTCACATCACCTAAAAGGTGTGAGTCCCTGACAGGGGACCCTCAAACGGGTCCCGGGATGAAATCGGTTTAGGTGGACCCTCGCTCTCATATGATGCAAAGGTGCAGAAAATTAAAATGCGCACAAAAGTAAACAAACAAAGTAATAAAGCCATAAACAAACATTTTCGAGTTAAGCCCTCTTTCTTAAAATTAAACAAGTTAAAATTAAGAATTTGTCCCCAGCAGAGTCGCCAGTCTGTGAGCCTCGATTTTAAACCCTATCCTATGTTGATGAAGTTGATTGGGATCTAGTCGGGTTTTTGGTCCACTTATAACCTAAGGTTAATAACTATGTCATATAACAATAATTATTAAATCCTATGCTAGCTCACTGGAACCTATTATGAGTCGCCACCTAATTTTTACCTAGGGTAAATTAGGAAAGGTAGAGTTCGGGTTCAGGGGCTTGATATTCGACTTAATTAGGGTTCAATTACTTTCATTACCCCTAGAAGTCGTTTTTCCTCTACTTAGTTTAATTACGGCTTATTACGAGTCGTTTTAACCTAGGTGCGCGAGCTTCTGTTTTTTTTATTTTTTAGCATTTTTTTACTGAAAATAAAAGTGAAAGTTGAAATTACCTAAACTAGGGTTTCGGAGGCAGAATTAGGTCAAATTTTGTTTTCGTCCGTAGCCACGGACCTAATGTCCGTAACCACGAACCCTAGTTAATCTATGTGAAAATAAAAGTCGAATTATACAGAAAACAAAATTTGAAAAGTCCGGGGCCACGGACAGGATGTCCGTAGGCCCGGACATAGTTTAACAAAACCTAAATTTTTTAAAATTTTAAAATCCCGCCGCCGTCCGTGGGTGTCCGTGGCCACGGACAACCCGTCCGTGGTCCCGGACCATAGGTCCGGGGTCCCGGACCACCCACGGACAGGGGTTTTATGGTGGTTCCCGAAGGTGTTTTCGGCTCAAAATTTATGCACGTGTAGCCTGAAAGGTGTACAATTCGTTAGTAATTGAAGGATTGCAGTTTGAAGTCGAATTATGTACGAAACTTGGCGAACAAGTAACAAGGCAGAACAAAAGTAATTAGCAATACAGAAGCGTAAAAAGGTTAGTTTGAACCCAAAATTTGACAGAGAGTTAATAAGGTCGTGGAGAGTTAGAAAAGTAGAATTGCAACCTGTTTTACCTTCGAATTTAGGAGGATTCTTCACGTCGGGATTCTTCGGAGGCCTCGTTGATGGCGGATCCAGAAGAACTTCGAACCCAGCTTCTGACTCCTTGTTGTTCTTGATGTTCTTCACGTTTTGGTGCTGTTTTGGTGGGGGTTTGATGATGGATGATGTTGTGGGAGTTGAAAAATGTGTTTTGGTGTTGATTTTGGTGAGATTTCGGTGTTTGATCGTGGCTCTGGGGTTCAAAACGTGGAGAGAGAGAGACGGCTGCCTTCTTTGAGAGTCTAGGGTTCTTGAGGTTATTTCTTGATCATGGGATAAGGTTCCTTATATAGGCCTCTTTAAAGATAGAAAAATCCGGTAAAAACCGAGATTTACCGACGTTTTAGCTCAAGGGCTTCCAAAAGGAATTTGATTATGAAATTTCACACATGGGTGAAGGATGATATTTCTGATTTTTCTAAAGTGGAATCGAATTTTTGGATATTGGAATATTTTTAAATTCAATTTCTCGTCAGATTCAATCAGAAATTACTAGAGAATTATTGGAAATTTGAAAAATCAAAATTCCAACGCCATTATGCTTAAATATCATCCTCTATCATGGTTTAAAATTTCACAGCATTTTGAATTGATTTGACCCTTATTTGGAGGAGAGAGAAAGCCTATAGGGGCTTAGGAGCCTTGAAAAATTACAAAAATGCCCCTGGAGATGACTAAGCTGTCCCTAGTACTCTGAAATGTGCCGATCGAACTGGGAACCCTCGCTACTAGCCTATTAGTAGAGACTCTCTTATGGGGGGTTGAAATTTTGGGTATAACACATAGTTGCATGTATGCATGCATGATTGTATTATATTATTATTTTTTTGTATTGTATCATTTATTATATTGTATCATTCTCCCACCATCCATTATAATACAATGTATTATATAATCCATTTATCTTTAGCAAATAATATTTGTGCATCCAAAATTCATAACTTATAGTTCGTAACTATATTTTTTTAAAAAAATAACCACCACCATTAAATCATATGGTTTCCAACCAAAATATATATCCACCTTATATACATTATTCTTGTGTATGTATATATTTACCACGTAGTAAGTTTCATGAGTTTAATAAACTCTTATATCATGTGTTACATTTTATCATCTTATGTTAGATGATTATTCCCATTAGTTGTATTATGTTATACAACTTGTATTAAGGTTATTATCCTAATATTATGTACATTTTATGTTGTATATTTACAACTCCTAGGGTTTATTCGATAGATACCTTAGTTTATAAATCCCATTTATTTATAGTTTGTCACATTATTTTATGTGAATATCCTTACTTATCTTAATCCCACCTAAACCATATAATGTTATAGCATTTATAACATTATAGACCTTACTTCTACGATGCTCACCGGGAAACTTTGATCGTTAACCTTCACATGTAGTTTCCAATTGATGAATTGTAGCGTAGACGTTTCTACCAGGACGGCGACCTCTGCATTCTCTACGGTCTCGGGCTCCTCATCATCAACCCGGAGGCAGAAGCGGATAATTGCATATCGATGCTTAGACAGTTTGGGTGTGCATTACCCAAAGAAGGGTTGACGAGAAAAACATCCTGAAAAGAATCCAGGAAGGGGTACGGAAACCGATTCAAAATGGTGGTGATAAGTATGCAGAATGTAAGGGGGCTGGGCCCAAGGAGAAGGCAGCAATGATGAAACAGGAAGTGAAACAAAAGGAATAATGATGCTTGGAATGGTGGAGACGAAGCTCATTGGCAAGGTAAGGCAGTAACGGGTGGCAAGCTTAGCTGGCTTGGGGAAGAAAGAGATAAACCTGCATGGGAAGAAATTCTTGCCGAAGGGAGGTCAGGTGGTATGATCGTTTTATGGGATGAGGGCGAGATTGAAGTTACAAATGAGAAAAGGGTAGGAGATGGATGAAACTCGAGACAAAAGTGCTCGAGGATGGCTTCAGAGGAACAGTACTGTTTGTTTACGGTCCTTGCGATGTTAACGAACGAAAAGAAATGTATGAGGAAGTCTTTCAGGCCAGCCAGGTGTGGGAGAAACCGACAATGATGCTGGGAGACTTTAATGAAATCCTTGAGCCTTACGAACGAGCTGGAGGGGAAGAGCGGGCATACACCAGAGGTAACATTGAGTTCAAAGAATGGCTGAATGACATGGAAGTAATGGAGGTCCCACTACATGATGCTCGATTCACCTGGCGGAATGCCACGAGCTGTAGCAGAATTGATCGGGTTTTTTGTGGCGCAAGGGTGGTATGAGTACTATGCTGACATAAGGCTACGCACAGGGGAGTGGTTTATCTCTGATCATAGGCTCTTAGTAGTAAATGCAGAAAATGTCAAGTGGGGCCCAAAACCCTTCAGAGTGTTAGATGCGTGGCTAGATCATCCCAAGCTAGGGGAACTGTTTGCAAATGAATGGAGAGGCCTACATTTTGGGAATACACAACAAAAGCTCAGATCGATGAAGGGAGTTTTGAAAAGATGGAATAAGGAAGTGTTTGGTGACCTCAATGAGAAAGTGCTAAGCTGCCAGGAAGAGGTGAGAAAACTGGATATACGGATTGAAGAAGGAGAAAGTAGGGATAGTATGTGCTTGGACATAGCACGTACACATGGGAAGCTGGAGATAGCATTGAGGGCACAAGAGTCCTACTGGCGACAACTGTCTCGGGACAGGCATATAAAAGAAGGAGACCGCAATACCAGGTACTTCCATAAGAGGGCCACACTCAACAGAAACAGAAAACGGATCTAAGCCTACAGATGGAGAGGATATTATATACTGAACCGGCAGGGATTTGTGACCATATCCTATCTTTCTTTACGAATCTATATCGGGAGGATGAAGTCTCGGAGGTGGGCCACCGAGCGGGGTACATCAAACCCTGTCTCATGAGGCAGGCGAGGAGAATTGAGGCCATCCCAACCTTGGGTGAAATAAGAAGAACTGTGTGGGAATGTGATGGTTCAAAGCCCCGGGTTTTGATGGTTTTAACATGAGATGGATCAGAAGATGTGGAGGATTGTTGGAGCCGATTTTGGGAGAGACATAAGGGAATTTTTTTGTTACAGTAAGCTGGAAAGGCATTAATACCACATGGATAACACTGATTCCGAAGAATACCGAGCCTAGAACGTAGAGGAGTACCGCCCCAAAGCATGATCGGGTGTATGTATAAAGTTATCTCAAAAATCCTTGCAAGAAGGCTAAGCGAGGTAATGCCAGGCTTGATAGGCGAAACCACAATCGGCGTTTGTAAAGGTCGAAATATTTTGGATGGTCCGCTTATCGCAAATAGAGCCATTCGTTGGCTACGAAAAGAGAAGAAGAAAGGTTTATTACAAAAGTCGACTTCCGTAAAGCATACGATTGTGTCTCTTGGGGCTTCATAGATAAAATGGTGGTGGCTTTTGCTTCGGAGTCAAATGGAGAAAGTGGATAGAGGGTGTGTGACAACGGTGAAGACCTCTATTCTAGTTAACGGGTCACCAATGAAACCGTTTAAATAAACCGGAGCGGGGCCTAAGGCAAGGAGCCCCACTGTCCCATTAACTATTCGTTATGGTGGTGGAGCGTTAAGCTGGATGATTGGTGGCACGTCAGTACGTTCCCAGCAGTTCAGTGGTCTAGCGGTCGGGGCTTATAATGTAAGGCTTACGCACCTACAATTTGCAGATGACTTTGCTCTTTAGCGAGCCTACTATGGAAAACTTCCAAGAAATAAACAGAATCCTGATCTGCTTCGAGGAAATGAGTGGGCTGAAGATAAACCTAGATAAAACAGTAGCATACTGTGTCAATATGTCAATTGAAGAGGAAGCGTGTATTGTACAAGTGATAGGATGCCAAACTAAACCGTTACCGGCGACGTACTTGGGCTGTCCTCTGGGTGAAAATATGAAGAGAGTGGGTGCATGGGACCCAATAATACGCAAAGTTGAAGCCAAGTTAGCGCAGTGGAAGGCAAGTAATTTATCAAAGGCGGGTCGAGCAGTTCTGGTACGGTCAGTGCTAGAAGCGATACCCCTCTACTACTGCAGTTTGTTCCCAATACCAACCAAGGTCAGGAATAAGCTTATAGCAGCGCAACGGAGATTCTTCTGGGGTAAAAGGCAAGGGAGGTACCTTGCCCCGGTGGCATGGTGTAAGCTGACGAAGCCAAAAGACCAGGGGGGGCTGGGCTTCACCGATTTGGAGGCGAAAAAACATGTCTACTAGCAAAATGGAGGTGGAGATTTGCGGAAGAGGAGGGCGCCCTCTGGAAGAAAATTATCCTAGCTATACACGGAGATGATGGAGAGGGTGTAAATCAAGTGAGAGCAACATCGGTCTCGAGAAAGACAAGTGTATGGGGGCGCATTATGGAATGTACCGGAACGGGTACGCGAGCTCAAACAATACTAAACAACAATATGATTGTAAGAGTTGGTGACGGGAGGAGTACCAAGTTCTGGTTTGATCGTTGGCTGGCAGAGGGGGCTTTAAAAGACTTATTTCCAAGACTTTTCCAGATTAGTACTCAGCAGCATGCCACAGTAGAGGAACTAGGCATGATGTATGCAGAGAGGTGGATTTGGCACGCCCAGTGGAGAAGGCGGCTGTTCAGTTACGAATCTGAGATGGAAGGAAATTTGATGGCACTTCTTGCTGGACATAGCACCGTGGCTGGAAGGAGAGACAGGCTGGTTTGGGGTCAAGCGGGTGAGAGGTTCACTACGAAAAAGATGTACAATGCGCTAGTGGGTACTGAGGACCAAGATGTACATGACAGTGTGGGAAATGAAGTATGGAAACTGAAGACCGAGCCTCGAATAAACATGGTGATGTGGTTCTTAGTGGAAGGAAAACTGATGACAAAAGATGTGCTGTTTGAGAGGAATATAATACCGCTCGGTAACAGTTGGTGCCCCTATGTCGAGGCTGTATGGAGTCGGCCAATCATTTATTCCTGACGTGCAGGAATGCGGTGGCGGTGTGGAATCAAGTGTTAGATTGGTGGAAGGTGCGGTTCACCGTTATGGAGACTCCGGCGATGACGTTCCAGAGCTGGATGGCAGTACCTCTGCGCTCGAAGATCAGGAAAATCTGGCGCGCCACATTTTGTTTTACTATCTGGCATATATGGTGCTGCAGAAATGGGGCTGTCTTCAAGTCGGAGGAGTTTCAGGCAAGTAAGGTAATGCTACGAGTAAAGATTGGAATTTGGCGCTGGATCCGGTCGTGGTGGTGTGAATTCCCAATCAGGTGCGAGCGATTTGTAAGCTCCTGCAACTTGCAAGAAGACCTCGCCTATCTCTGAATACACAAGTAAGGAGGGAGGATGGAAAATTCTGCAGAAGGTGGAATCGAACATGCATGGGGGCCTTGTTTTGACTCGGTTATGTCTATTATGTCTTTCCTATCGTTTTTAATTATAATTTCAGTCACCAGATCCCTGGTGTTAAACTAGCAGGTAGCAAGCATACCAATGATATTTAGTGCGTACACTCCACGGACCCCACGGCTTGTGCTTCGGTATGGTCAGTGGGGGATAGTTTCTGCTGTTTGTGCTAGTTTGTGCTAGCTTTTTTCTTTACTAGCTTGGAGCAGGTGGTAGTATTATTGGGGATGAGCAGTACTTTGGTGCTGCGTAGTAGCTCAGGAGTGATACTGCTTATCGATGTGAAAAGGGGGAGAGTTGGGTACTCTTTTCCTCTTTGGGTTTTTTTCCCACCGGGTTTTGCCCAGAGAGGTTTTAATGAGGCCCGTGTAGGCCCTCCCGACTGGCTGTTTTTTAACTCATAGTCAGGTTACCGTGTTTTGTATTGAGTAAATGAGAAATGGCTAATTATCAAAAAAAAATTTATAACATTATAGACCTTAGTCTAAAATTCATTTTCCAACTCTTATTAACTTGGTATAGCCCTTAACTTTATTTAAATCCCATTTTGACCACATAACATTATGTAATGTTATACCATACACTAATATCATTTGATATGATATTTTTATTTCCTTTAACTTATAACCTATAGTTTTTATACAAAACTATTTTATATTGCCTCTTAGGCACCATAAGGAAATCTTATCTTTTTCATAAACCATAGTCTCCTTTATTTACTAATTCATCCATAACTTATACCATGTTATATATTCCATTTAATATAACATTTCTAACTTATAAAAAAAATGTATAA
Organism: Limonium bicolor; assembly: GCA_023374045.1. Taxonomy (NCBI): domain Eukaryota; kingdom Viridiplantae; phylum Streptophyta; class Magnoliopsida; order Caryophyllales; family Plumbaginaceae; genus Limonium; species Limonium bicolor. Next base: position 287,821,483 of record CM041782.1, read on the forward strand.
CCAATGGTTATTTTATTTAATAATCGAATAAACCTCAATATATAATCTTATATTGCCATTTGGCCCTTTTATAACATATAGTTTAATAATTCATTAAAACCATATATTATACATATATCTTAATAAATACTCTTATATAATTCTAAAAATCTCCAAATTCCACCAAAGGGTTATAAATATCCTTATTAACCCATATACTTTCGGTATTTACCATTCCACCATCTATATTTCTCCAAAGTGTCATAATGACATAATAACTATATATTATACATATATAGTTTATTTTAATTCCAAAAACAACCCAATAAATTCCTAAAAATTCCTAATAGCCGATGGGTGTTTAAATACCATTGTACACCCTTTATTTTTGGTAATAACATATTTACCACATATGTTATGAAAATATTACCATAAGATACTTATCTTATTATAAAACCTTAAATAAGTCATTTAACTTATCTAATTTGGTCAAAACCTACCATATGGTCAAGGTTGACCTCCTTAATATTTCCTTGACCATTAATTCCTTATAATTACGGTTTGCACCCATACTTTCTAGAAATCACCATTTAACCCCAAAACTTTATAAAATCTTATAAACTTTATTTTAACTCCTTTTAGCCTCAAATTTTCGGCCTTATTTTTCTAAAGCCCCTAAACTTAATTTAATTACACTATAACCCCCTTATTCATTTCGGTAATAATTATATATCACCTAAACTTAAATAAAAGCTTGTAAATGCATAAATAAAATGGCCTAAAGTACATGGCCTTATTACAAACATTTGCTCACAAAATAAATTACACATAAATGCCCCAAAATACATATAAATCTCGGCCTCACCATATATTTTTCATTTAATTACCAAACTTCCACATAATGTCTTAAATTTGACATTTATGCTTGTTTAATTAGTCATAAAATTTATTAAACCATTCCTTAATCATTTTAAGGTCAAACATGACCTTATTATACTTCTTCACTCACGGCAATTAATTAGAAATAGCTTTACAACATATTAACTTAACAAGGTTAATGTTTAAGTGATTTATACCTTGATTTAGCTTAGGTAAAGCCTTGTTTGGATTCGGCCACCTTAAGGAGAGTTTCTCCAAAGCTTGATTTACTTGTCTTCATGTAGAAAACAAGACATGATTAAACTCCAAACATGAGCTAACCATGATAAGTATTTTAAGTCATGAAAATCATTGATTTTTACCTTAGATCTTCAAGCTTGTTGTAGATCTACTTCGGCCCTATTTTTCCAGTAGAGAAAGAGTATCAAAACACTCTCAAGAACAAGGTATAAAACCGTGGGTAGCTAGCTTGGAAGATGGCTACAATTTACCTTGTTTAAGATGCCAAAATGGTGTTTTTGGCTTGGATCTAGCTACTCCTTGTAGATCTTGGTATACCAACTGAATCCACATGAAAAGGAGAAGAAAATAAGGCTAGGGAACCAAGGTTTACAACCGAAATCCACAAGGAAGAAGAGATATGTGCTTAGAGCACATTTTTATCTTAAATGGTCAAGACTTGAACTTTCCTCCTTAGATCTTGATATGGCCGAAATTTATTCTTCATTTAACCTCCAAATCACTCTACATAGATGTATAGAATAGGTTGGAGTCTAGATCAATGGACAAAGGAAAGAAAGATGAAGAAAATGGGCATTTTTATGCCTTAGGAGCTTACCTAGAGCATGAGCTCTCTCCAATGGAGCTTGGAGACTTACCTATGGTTGAAGAGGAGCCAATTGAGAGCTCAAGGCAAGAGTCTCACGGCTGAATGGGAGAAATGAAAGAGAATGACCTAAATTTGCCTTAAAGCACATTTTCATTATTTTATGTCCTTTAATGATTTGATGACTCATCACTAATTGATTGGCGTTGATAACTGAAGGCTAATTCAGTGGAGACAACAGCAAGGGGCAGCCGTCCTTGTTTGAGAATGGTGGTGGATGATGACACTAATTTGATTCAATAATGTAGTTATAATGTTACTTTATTCACTTAATGAATAGGTGACTCACCATGCTTTTCTTATCCTTGCTTGGAGCCTTGGAATGCACCGTATAATAAGGAGGAAGAGGGGCTCCAAATCGGCTGGCTCACATGGGTAAGGTAAGTGGTAGACAACCTTTTTGTTTTATAAGGTAAAGTATGCTTTTTCCTTATTTTATGCAAAAGTAAAGGAATATATTTAATTGTCACATGGGACTTGTCTCTTGGTCTGTTTAGAGACTTATTGAACCGATTTTATGCAGTTCAATTCGTGGTCAATGGTCAACATTGACCAACTTAGTCAATGTTGACCCAAACGGGCCCCACTTTATGGTTTTATTAATATTTTAATATTAAATTTGTAAAAATTTGTAAATTTCTGGAATTAAATTCCTAATATGATATAATATGATATTTTATCATATTTAAAGGTATTTATAACCTTTTAGCCCATTTAAAACCAATTTAGAAGACAATTACACAAAAACGTGCTTTAAGGAGTTTTAGTGCACATTTTGTGTCGCAAGGTGTTTCTGAGATTGGTTTTCTTTGACAACGGTTTTGTTGTGTTCCTTACATGATATTTGATCATGGTATCCAATTTTATATCATTTAGAGGTCATTAGACCTTTAAGGTATTCTTAGAGCATATTTTTGCCCTACTTGACCTTGAAGCATGAAAGTGCTTGTTCTTTGTGTTGGAGTGTTGTCCAACAATTGTAATGTGTTTAGTAATGTGTTAATAAGCTTAGGACAAATTTTTAGGACCTAAAAAGTTCATTTGGGTATTTATTTACCCTTAACAGTCAAAGGGTGCAACATCTTTTGTGTTAACCACTGTTGTCTCAGTTGACTTTTAAGGCATGTTTAGGCCTTAATTAACGTGATTAAATATTTAATCCATGCTTTATTAGTTTGCGGTATTTCAATCTACCCCCCTTAAAAAGAATTCGTCCCGAAGTCTCTTAATCAAGTAGGTAAGTATATATAATGTATAACTACCCATTGTTCCCATAATGTATATCTATGTGATATATCATTTACACAGATCGTATTGCGCTTATACAGCACATAGCCATCACGTTGTGGCGTTAGTTCAATCATATATGGATATAGGTGATCCATCAGCACCACCATTTCCTATCAGTTCTACCAACCCTGGCAACCTCCCTGAGGTGTCCATAACATTCCATTGTTCCACATTCCATACCTAATGATTCATTTCGTATCTAGGCGATACCATATGTAATCATTCTATAAAGCAATATGAATACATATCACAAATAGCATAAGAAAGGTACTACACACATGGTGTACATACAACATTCAAACAAGTATCTCGTGGGATACATACATACAAGTGCACATCACAAAAAGCGTACCAAACAAACCAACAAAACCAATTTACTGTATGCCATGCATACTAAACAATTCATTGTATGCCATGCATACTAAACAAACAACCTCGTATGCCCGCACACCACCAATTCTTGTATGCAATGCATACTAAACCAACAACTCGTATGCCCCACACACCACCAATTCTTTGTATGCAATGCATACGAAACAACCAAAACTTAGTGCATACACGTGCACAGCCAAGAGGCTCTACCCCCTTAAAAAGGGTTACGCCCCCGTACCCCACAAGTATACAACAGCCGCTCAACAAGGAGCACTGGATACTTGGCTCCCAAAGAGTTCACCAACTCGTGGTTTATCCTCATATCAGAGAGACGGGTATGACTCTAGCCCTTCTGGGCTCCAGAATATATAAAGGGTGAGGCACTAAACTATTGTGCTCTTTCCCAAGTTCGTTCTAATGGGCCCACTCGCTCCGTATGAGGTGCAGACCCATGAACATAGGCTTAGTTTGTCTCTTCCATTGCTGTGTATCCTCTCATTTGGATCACTAGCATACATGCGCGTGTCTTCTCTCACTGATATTCAGCTTGAGGTATAATATGACATTGGCTAATGTTAGTACTTAGTGCTCTTTGCACTTGTCTTTGTAATACTAAGACGTACCAGCCTATATGTCCACAAAGATGATGTTTGTCATCCATGTCTCCTGGTGGTTTTGTTCCGGAGTAACACACTGTTATAGTTCCTTTTTTTATACACACTCGTGTTGATATCCATTACATCTTCCCGTATTCCCACTAGATTAATGACTGCACAAGTGCAATACCAAAACACTCAGTCCTACAGAGTGCAGAGGCGTAAACTCTCAGCAGCTAATATCTCATGAGTCCAACGGATAAGATGATTGAATTATCCTGTGAGTGGTACATTCCAAATCCACTGTTCCTTGCCTAAGGTATCTGCTATTATATAGCTTTGTCTTTTATCCTCGCGTAGTCACGCGTTTATGTCCATATCATCTGGTAGATTTCCTCTAGATTGCAAGAATTTACTTGATCCTTATGAGGGTTCTACATATTATTCGTCCATAATGGGTTTCCATTTTTTTTCTTTCCTTCGGTTTTCTGTCCTTGAATGGTTTCCCTGTCGTCACTGTATACTATCTACTGTTCTCTGTTGAAGATTCTTGATTTCGTTAGCCCGTTGGTTTAACTGCGGCTCTTCTCGTCCATCTTCGAGGTAATCTGTCTTACTGTCCGTAGTACGGAGATGACTACTTCTCGTGTTCCTAACACTACTTGTCTACTTGCATGGGGTACCGTACTGATACATTACTACTTACCCTACAACTCATAAATAAGTCTGTCAGGCCCACATGCTCCTAACGGAGTGCGGTCGTCCCATGTCTCGTTTAGTAAACTGGTAATGTCTGCCACACGGTTATTGTGAAGTATTCTGTTGTCAATCTCCCTTGATGGATATCCTTTTTTTTGTCCTTCTCTTCTTTTTTTTTGGTTCCTGTTCTTGGTTATCTTGTAATAAGTGCTATTGCCTTAGTGGCATCGGTGGTAATCCGTGTCATAAACCATAAGCCATAATGTTGGCTTGTAAGTAAAATTCATGCTATATTTAGCGAACTAGGTTCACCTATCTCGTTCTCATTGGGTACAACACATATTTCTTTTCTCCCTGTTACTCTGATCATATCTCATCCATAGTTTATATTTATTCCCTCATCCGTTTAATTGGATGTATTGCAGATCGCATAATAGCTTGAGCAACTTGGCTCTTCACTACCAACCATCCACACTGACGGTGATGCATCTACAAGGGGTATGCTTGTCCATAAGGACTAAACATTTATCACTAGTAGTGATTAGCATTAAATGCAGGTATACTCTGATGGTATTTGGCTAATAAGCCCTGTCTAAAAATTCCTTGAACGTTTAAGTTGGTGTGGTTTACAGTCACAGTGGCGATATAATTTGTCCAGTTGTAGTGGTTGGACTAACGGTCCTTCCAAAGTTGCATAGGTTTCTAATTTGAAGATTTGTATGAAAAGTTTGAAAAACCCTTTTTTTTGGTATATATATATAATAAAAGACTACAAAGTAGTAATTGTTGCAGTTGCATTTGCTGTTGCTATTGATGTTGCTGTTGCTGCACTTGCTGTAGCAAGTGCGCAAGGCAGATGGAAATTTCAGTGGTTTATTGTCTTAGCGCTTGCAATAGTAAGTGCGCCATGCAAGTGGAAATTCTGGTTCAGTAATTCCCGGTCTCATTGACTCTGTGTCATTGAGTATGGCTACATAATAATGTAAGCTTAAACATCCTGTTCATATATATATAATCCGTCAAGGTTTCCAAAGTCACTCGTATCGAGTCCACAAACTAGTTTTAGAAGTCATACATAAAAAGGCGAGTGGTCAATGACACACTCCCAAATATTTATAACAAGTCTTTGTCTAACACCCAAGGTAAATACATAACATAGTAAGCAAAGTCTTCCACTAGCGGTCTCATGGAGTTAGGGTACTCATGCCCTATCTACTCCCTTGCCGTTATAGGCTCCAGCATCAGTAGATGTCTGGCCATCCTGACCGCCTCGTGGTACTCCAGATCCTCCAGCTGAGGTCTTCTGAGTATTCTTTGGTGGCCTGTAATTACGGCTCTCTGGGTTCATCCAGCACTCGAATTCCCTGTGGCCCTCTTTCTTGCAGCACCGACAGACAACTTTGCGGTCTTCACAGTCGACCCCAGGATGGTCCTTCCACAACGCTTGCAATAGAAATGGCGCTGGGGCTGTCCGGTGCCTGATGATAGTATTTAGTTTAAGTTTTAATCTGATGGTATAAAGGTTAAGGTCACAACTGAATTTAAGAGGTAGGTGTTCTCACCCTTAGGAGGTGCAGATCTCAAAGGCTGAGTATCTATAGCTGGGTCGGTCAACCGAAGGACGGGCTCTTTTCCCTTTGCTCCTGGTGACTCTGCTGGCCTTTCTTTGGAAAGAATTTCCTGTTTAAGGTTTCGGGTCAGCATTCATAAGGTATTTAATATGGTAAATAATCTAGAATGGGATCAGTCCTTACTTTCCCTTCTTCTGGCCATCGCCTGGAGATGCTCCTCCACCCTCAGACTCTCCCTCAAGGTCCTTCCTTTTCTTGGCCCCGAGAGTCTCTTCCTGAGTCTAGAGCATTAGCTCCGTCCTCGAGGCAGCCATCGCCATCTGGATGCAAAAAAAATCCTCCCCGGAACTTCTCGCAAGGTCAATTGGTAACGTGGTAAGTAAAGAATTTATGGCTTTCATGTTAATACCTGGATGGTAGTGTAGAGGGTAGCACCCATCGCCATCTGGATGCGAAACAATAATCCTCCCCGGAACTTCTCGACCTTCACGATCTCTGAGTAATCCACACTGGGAATAAAGTCCAGCAGACCAATGAATCGAGCGTAGTACTTATCCACGGTCAGACTTCCCCGGGACAATGTCTCGAACTCCTAGCGCTTCTTCTGTTTGAGATGAGCTGGGTAGTACTTCCCTCTCAGTCACTCGACAAAAGCATCCCACGAAAAGTCGGGCGTAGCCAGGTGATGGTCCTTGACCAACCTCCACCAAGTACTAGCTGCATCCTTCAGATGGAAAGCAGCAATGGCGGCCTTCTTGTCGTCCGGTACTTGTAAGGCTTCAAATGCTTTCTCATGTTCAACAATGTAACGCTCCAAAGCTACGGGGTCTGGTTCCCCTGAATACGTAGGTGGTCGGGTTTCGCTAACTGACTTCAGCCAGTTCGTTTCCTGGGCTGTGGCGGGTGGGCTGGTGCTCCTCCTATCTGAGTACCCAGCTGTGCAAGAACGGCTGCAACCGTCTCAGCAACTCCTGGAATGCCGGGGTCACCGCCTCCACCTCTTCCAGTACCACGCCCTCTAGTTCCCCCAGACATCTGTAGTACAGTATGTCACATAAATACTCGATAAATTACCGTACACAACCAGTAGATATGAATTGCCTTAGAGGCTACTATGTCACGTAATTTGCGTTACTAGACACAATATCTTTCTAAGATGAATCGTCTTGTACCTCCCAAATGTTTCCCGTAATTTCCAAGTCCTAAGCTCACTGTCTTAACCTATTATCTCGTCATCAGAGCGGTACTCCGCTCTGATACCACTTTGTAACACTCCTCTCCACAATCACGTAATAATCTCTCACGTAGCAATCAGTAAAACGTCTCGCAGCGGAAAATAAATAACAATTACAAAACTCACTCGGGTGTCACCGGCCATTACTCGCCCATGCGAGCAACGAAGCCAAACTACATCCAACTTCCAACATAAACAAATGCTAACCGCCGTGATAACGAGAAAAACACTATACATCATACTAAGTCCATAAACCATAAACATCGACAAGTGAGCATCTACCCAAACCTGAAAATACACAACCTTACCATATTACAATTCACCATCCTCATTGCTATATGTTGATAGTTTTAAGGGGGTGTTATTGAAAGCACAGAAAAAGGGTAAGTGAACCCTAGTCGGATGTAGTAGTAAGGATGTCGTTCCACTAGGAAATTGGTATATCGATCTCCCTAGTTTCGGTAATCGGTTATAAAACAGTAAATAAAGGGGGTTTAGCGGAAGGCAAGTGTATTGGTTTGGTTCAAAGAGGAATTGCAAAGTAAAAGCAGTAAATAAATGTGATGTAATGAATTGGAATGGAAAGCACTTTTAGGATGATTGTAATCCCCTAAATTCACCCAACTATATTAGTAAACCCACTTCACTCAGGTTGTCTATCTGGACTAATGTAAAGGTCCTTCAAATCATGAATAAACCAACTCTTACCTAGCTTGCTTCCAACTCTCTAATCAAGTAGAGTTCAAATCACTAGATAGCATTAACAACAAGTCCATATTAATAGCCTTAAATTTCACCAACTAATCAAGCTAGCCATAATCTAAGGTTCCTCTCTTTTTCGGTCACAACTCCCAACTCAAAATCATATGTTGTTGGAAATCACCACAAATGCTATAAATGATCAGGTTATAACATTAATGAAATAAAAGAGAGAAAACAACCGCAATAAATAAAGTGTAGGTTTTACAACATAGATGGGGATTTAAGTTCATATCCCCATCCCAAAGTGCTAATAGAATTACTCAAGCATAATGATAAGTAAAACTAAGAGAGGGATAGAAGAAGCCATGTTTATGAAGGTGGTTGAGCAATTCTTCCTTCTCTTCTCCTGCTTGGTCTTCTATCTTCTGGTGGAAATGGGATGATAAATGGAGGTGTGTGTGGATGAATATTGTGTGATCACGTGGAGGAATGAATGGGTGTTTTAGTAGTAGTGTAAACACTACGTACTGTAGGTGGTGATATGGATGTAATGGGATGAAGATGATTAGTAGTAGTAATACTACGTACTGGGTGGAATGGAAATGTGGAGGATTTATGGAGGGAGAGATAGATGTCTCGAAGACTGTGTGCTGAATGAGAAGGATTTGAGTTCTATTTATAGAACTCTCGGGTGAGTACGTAGCATAGCAGAGGGTGGTGGAAAATGATGCTGGAGTTTGTGAGTGGAAGGGTGAGTGTTTAACGTGGGTGATGAGCTGAAAAGAAAGGCTTAATCAGTGGGAGGATGGATTATTGAGGTATGGGGCGGTGGTTATCCGAGTAAACAAATCCTTCTTACAGATTATTGAGAGTGCGCACTACAGACTGTCGGATTTAGCCACTTGGTCCGGGACTTAGGTCCTGTATGAGGTCCCGGACCAAGGTCATTTAGAACGAGAATTGGTATCTCATGTGGTCCGGGTCTTCACTCCTGCATCAAGTCCCGGACCATAAACGATTTTTATAAGAGAGAGAGCAGCCACATTGTGGTCCGGGTCTTCATTCTTCTACCAAGTACCGGACCATACATAATTGCAATTCGAGATTTGAGTCACGTTGTGGTCCGGGACTTGGCTCCATAGTTAGGTCCTGGACCAAGCTTGAAGTTGGTCTGATGAAGAATTTTCTTGACTCCTTTAGCTTGTTTGAAACACTAAGATCTCCAACAATGACATGAAAATGTTTCTATTGAGATTAAATACCTGAAAAAGCACACACAAACCATAAAAGAAGACAATTGCAATAAAAACATAAAATTACTTATAAGACAGGAATTTAGCAGTAAATGATGACAAATTGGGTCTCAAAAGACCCTTTAAATAGGTAAATTCCTGACTTATCACATCCCTACACTTAACCTTTGCTTGTCCTCAAGCAATTACTGCAAGCAAGATGTACCAGATTTTCAAAAGCGGGGATTTATCAGGTCAGGAAAATGTTCAAGGAAATCTAATGCTGAAAGACAGTCAAAAGAAACAGCGATTAGTACTGCAAGTTTTCTTAAACAGTGAAGCTAGGGTATTTGACAAATGCATGAGATTATCATCATAACTGTTTAATCCAAACTGTACTCGGGCTTTTCTTTCCTTTTTCTTTCCACAATTCATTGGACGACAAGGGGCAAGAAGTAATGTCATATTCCACATTACCTTTCATTGCCACATACTCATAATCAAGGAAGAATTTGCAACAAACTGTTTAGCATGAAAGAACTTTCCTTCCAATTTTTCTGAGTAAGCATTATTCATTTCATCCCCTCAGACTTTTACTCCACATCCTTGTAGCGGTGTTGGGCCTTCTATCCCAGATCAGATGATCTTAGGTAGATAAGTGATGAGACACTCCAAGAGCTTAATTACCGAATGGGAGAGGCCTGTTCTGGTTCAGAGTAGATTAGAGGAGTACCTTGTCTTTGTCCTTTCCTTCCATTCATTCCAAAACTTTCCCAAAGCCCCAAGTTAGTTCAAACAAAATAGTCACATGATGGTCTCACCTTTATTTGAAGGAAATAGATGAAAATTTTAACCAAAACTCACAATCCAAGCAGTATAACCAAAGTTCTTATGACCGAAATTTTAGATTAAATCTCCAAAAAATTTTCGCTACTCGTACGTTATTCCCGACTGATGCATCTGACCACAAGTGAAAACCAAGTATGTCGAATTAAAAATTTTTGTGGGGGGGTATCAAAGGTTAGTGAAGGGGGAACAAGTATTGTCAGGAGCCACTGAAAACAAACAATTTAGATGTGCAAACCCCATACTACTTCCCCACACTTAGAAAATAGCAATGTCCTCATTGCTACTAGAATATGAGTATAGTGCAAAAGAAAGAATAGGACTCCCCTGAATAAGCGGTGAAGATGACGTCCCCACACTTAGGACAAGGAACGGGAGACTTATGTGTTGGAAAATTTCGGCAGAGTCTCCTTTGTATTCTTTTGATATCGCACACAGAAGATGTCAGTCCTGTTCGAATATCTAGAAGCAACAGACATCGCATAGCAACAAATAGGAGATGCACAACAAAGTAGTTCGAAGTAGCAGAAATACCCAATAAACAACGACAATCCAAAGCGAAAAAAAAAGGTACCATAAGTAGCAACCTACGAATCTAAAAAACATCAAAATAGCACAAATGTCATAGTCAGGTGAAAGGTCCATAAGAGCAGTAAAAGATAGGGAAGGATGTAGGTCTGGAGCATAGACCAACTAATGTACTACCGCCGGGGCATGCGCCAAGACTCCAACTGTGAGAAGCGCTCGTCATAAGCCTGGAATCGGGCATCCTGCTGGGCCTGGTACTCAGCAAACTGAGCAGCCTGCTGAGCCTGGTACTCGGCAAACTGAGCAGCCTGTCGAGCCTCGTAGTCAGTCTGATGGGTCTCTAAAGCTGAGAGTCTCTGACCATACCCATCTAGACAACTATCTAACTGATCAAAGCGGGCTGTGGCCGTCCCCTCCAGTCTCTAAACTCACGCAGCAGCTCGTCATAACCCGGGCCGGTCCAGCAGGTATCGGAATGTCCTGGGCCCCATCACCTACAGCATCAGCTCAGCCTCAGCAGCACCTCATCAGCAACTCGGGGTGCTCGTGCAGCGCGGCGACGCTTCACCACAGATCATCCACCTTCTCCCACTGATAGAAGCGCATCATCGTCGTGTCAATGGAAGACCGGGGGTATTGGGGTTCTTCATTGGAGCAATCTACCCCGGCGTCATCGAAGAAAGACTGCAATAGGTGGGGAAAGGGAAGAGAGCCACTGCTGTCTGTGTCAACGATCCAAAGCATGGACTGAAAGATGATCCCATGCAAAGCGATGGGTACGCTACCTGCGCAAGCTCATTATCCAATAGGTAGCGCAGGACATAGCAGTCAATCACATTCAGGTCAGCACACTCCCTGGGTCGGACATTGTACATGATGATCCCCAAGATCAGACGCTCCAAGGGCGTGGGTAGTTTGTCACCTATAATCACCTGCTTGTCCCTTTGGTTCCGCCTCTGGCGGTTTTGGACTGCTGGATCATTCACAATCAGATTCAGATAATGTTCCTTGGCCTGACGCTCACGTAGTTCTTGATTTTCCCTGTCCTCGTCAGTCGGGTTTCTAGTCCTAACCGGTAATTGCAGGGCATCTCTAATACCCGAGCTACTCACATGTATTTCCTTCCCCTTAACATTTGACTTAATAACTCTGCCGTTCTCGCTCACCGTGGCATTAGCATAGAATAGCTTCACCAAACGCGGGTAAAATTCCCCTCCCCGGGTCAACACATAACCAGTTCTTTGCTCCAAAATATGTTCCAAATTGAACTCAGTGATTAAGGATGGGCAGACTGACCTTTCGTAAATTTTTGCGTTCTTTGGCTCGGAACCAATCCCACGCCGCTCGAGAAACGAATTCGGAAAGCTCAGTGTCTTGGACCCGAAGTGGAGCAGCGGCTGATGAAGAAGAGGCCCCGGCGGTGTTGGCGTGTCGAGCTCGTTTGGGTGCCATTGGGGCGCGTTTGGTTGAGCCTTTTGGGTTCGTGGTGGTGAAAGCGGCGAATGTGAGAGAGAGAGGAATGCGGTGGTCGCTGTGAATTCGGAGGCGGGAGTGGCGTGGGTTGTGGTGGTGCTAGTGGCTGGCGGAGGTTGTCGAGGTGGTGTGTGGTGTGGTTGAGAGCGAGCGAGAGGGAGCAGGTGGTGGTTCTGGGTGAGACGGAACAGAGAGGCGACGGGTATAGCGCAATCGACAGAGGAGAGGGCGGAAGTTGGGTGTGGGGCGGTGCGGAGGTTTGGAGCGGTGACGGAATGGTGGTGCGGTGGTGCGTTAGAGGAAGCGAGAGCGATAGTGGTGAGGGTGGTGCTGAGAGTGGAGCGGCGATGGCGAGAGAGAACGGAGCAGGAGAGGTTGGGGGCTAGGGATTTCAGAAGAGTGGCGAGAGAATGAAGACGACCTTGTTTGTGTATATTTTTTTTTTCTAAGTCGTTGATGGTCCGGGACCTAAGATATGTAAGAGGTCCCGGACCGCTATGTAAAACCGGACGAAACTTGCAACCCTTTGTGGTCCGGGACTTAGGATTCGTATGAAGTCCCAGACCCTCGTCTTCGTTTCTCGGGATTTCTCACACTCGTGGGTCCGGGACTTAAGATATGGACAAAGTCCCGGACCACACCCTATTTTCTGTTCGAGAGTTGGCTGCTTCGCTGGTCCGGGACTTAAGTTGTGGTTCAAGTCCCGGACCACTCTATTTAGTGCACCGAAGGGTTGTCTTCTATTGCTCTGTTTTTCTTCCTTTATCAAACCTACACCTTGACAACAAACAACCAAAGAAAATAGCTAACAAAGAATTAGCACACTTAAAAACATGAATCAATACTAAAAGAAAGAAGATAAATGTAAGAAGATTGGGTTACCTCCCAATGAGCTGCCCGTCTTTTCGGTCTTTGGCTAGACCATGTGAGGTTAGATCAAACCTGAGTTTCTTGTAAGTAAAGAGGATGTTCATCAACCTTCCCGATGTTGCCCCCCCGAGGTAATGCTTCAACCTGGACCCATTGACCATGAATGTTTCTCCCTTGATGTTTTTTGAGCTCGATTGCACCATATGGAGTCACTTTGGTGACGGTGAATGGTCCAGACCAATGTGATTTTAGTTTTCCCGGAAAGAGTTTTAATCTTGAGTTGTAAAGCAACACTCGATCTCCCTCATGGAACTCCCGCTTTAGGATCATTTTGTCATGCCATCTCTTAGTCTTTTCCTTGTAGATGCGGTTGTTCTCATAGGCATCTTCCCGAATTCTTCTAGTTCGGTGAGTTGAAACTTTCTTTTGTCAGCGGCACTCTTTAGGTCAAAGTTCAGGGCTTTCACAGCCCAAAGGATTTGTGTTCTAACTCGACGGGTAAGTGGCAAGCCTTTCCGAAGACCAGACGGTATGGAGACATCCCTATGGGAGTCTTGTATGCTGTTCGGTAAGCCCATAGTGCATCGTCGAGTTTTAAAGACCAATTTTTCCTGGATGAGTTCACGATCTTTTGCAGTATCCATTTCAATTCTCTGTTGGTTACCTCGGCTTGTCCATTGGTTTGAGGGTGGTAGGGTAGGGAGACCTTATGTCTCACTCCATATTTTCCCATTAATGCATCGAATTGTTTATTGCAGAAGTGAGATCCCCCATCACTGAGAATTGCTCGAGGCACCCCAAATCTTGTGAAGATGTTTTTCCTTAAGAACTTAGTTACCACCTTGGCATCATTGGTGGGGGATGCAATGGCTTCTACCCATTTTGTGACATAGTCAACTGCCACCAGGATGAAGAGATTTGAGTGAGAGGAGGGAAAGGACCCATGAAATCGATGTCCCATAGATCAAAGGGTTCAACCTCGATCATCACATTTAATGGCATCTCATGCTTTCGGGATATGTTCCCCAGCATTTGGCAACGGTCACAAGCGGCTACAAAGGCATGGCAATCTTTATGAAGCGTTTTCCAGAAGAATCCGGACTGTAGTACCTTGGCCGCTGTCCTCGCTGGTCCGTGGTGTCCTCCTACTTCGAGAGAGTGGCAGTGGTTGAGGATGTTTTGAACTTCATTTTGTGGTACACACCTTCTGATCATCCCATCGGCACAGACTCGGAAAAGGTAAGGGTCATCCCAAAAGTAGTGTTTGACGTCAGCGAAAATTTCTTCCTCTGCTGGTATGTAAGCTCAAATGGTATTACTCCTCTTACCAAGTAGTTTGCAATGTCGGCAAACCATGGATCTCCGGTCTCTCCAATGGTGAATACTGTCTTATCTGGAAAGAGTTCATTTATAGGAACATTTTCTTCCGGTGTCTCCAAACGAGACAAGTGATCAGCAACAACATTTTGAGTGCCTGGTTTATCTCTAACTTCGATTTCAAATTCTTGCAACAACAGAATCCATCGCAAGAGCCTTGGTTTGGCGTCCTCTTGGTGAAGAGATATTTGAGAGCTGAATGGTCGGTATGTACAATTACCTTGCTACCCAAGAGATAGGAGCGGAACTTATCTAGTGCAAAGACGATCGCCAGAAGTTCCTTTTCGGTTGTAGAGTAGTTCTTCTGGGCGTCGTTCAAGTCTTGCTAGCATAATAAATGGTTCTCAACACCTTGTCTCTCTTCTGACATAGAGCTGCCCAACTGCGTAGTCACTGGCATCGCACATGATTTCGAAAGGAAGATTCCAATCAGGTGACACCACAATAGGAGCTGAGATGAGGCATTCCTTCAAGGTATTAAAGGATTCAAGGCACTCCTGGGTGAAGTCAATTTGGTATCCTTGGCTAGGAGGTCGCAAAGTGGTTTAGAGATTTTTGAGAAATCCTTTATAAACCTCCTGTAGAATCCGGCATGCCCGAGGAAACTTCTAATATCTTTGACTGAGTTTGGTGGCGGGAGCTTCTCGATAACTTCTACCTTGGCCTTGTCAACTTCTATGCCTTTGGAGGAGATCTTGTGCCCAAGGACAATCCCTTCCCTGACCATGAAGTGGCACTTCTCCCAGTTGAGCACCAAGTTTGTCTCTTCACATCGTGTCAGTATGGCATCCAAGTTTGCTAAACATGTTTCAAATGTGAGCCCGAAAACTGAGAAATCATCCATGAACACTTCGATGCTTTTCTCCAAGAACTCTGAGAATATGGCCATCATGCACCTTTGGAATGTGGCAGGTGCATTGCATAGACCAAATGGCATCCTTCGGTAGGAAAAAGTTCCATACGGGCAGGTGAAGGTTGTCTTCTCTTGATCTTCAGGGGCAATGGGGATTTGAAAGTATCCCGAATAACCATCAAGGAAACAGTAGTAATCTTGACCTGCCAGCCTTTCGAGCATCTGATCAATGAATGGCAAGGGGAAATGATCCTTTCTTGTGGCGGCATTGAGCTTTCTGTAGTCTATACAGACTCTTCACCCTGTAGTGGTTCGTTGGGGGACTAACTCACCCCTTTCATTAGGTACTACCGTAGTTCCTCCCTTCTTTGGCACCACTTGCACCGGACTTACCCACTTGCTATCAGAAATAGGGTAGATGATGTCGGAGTCTAGTAGTTTAAGCACTTCCTTTTTGACAACTTCTTTCATGTTCGGATTCAGCCTCCTTTGTGGTTGAACTAGTGGTTTGAAGCTATCCTCCATGAAGATTCGATGAGTGCAGAAGTTAGGATTGATACCCTTTATATCAGAAATGGACCACCCGATGGCTCTCTTGTGGCTTCGAAGCACTTTCAACAAACTGTCCTCCTGTGTACCTGTGAGAGAAGAAGAAATAATGACAGGAAGATCACAGGGGTTAGTTAGGTAGACATATTTTAGATGAGAGGGAAGAGGCTTCAATTCTATGATAGGTGGCTTCTCAATCGAGGTGAGGAGCTTTTGTGCAGTCCGTTCCAAGGGCTCCGGTGGTGGGTAGTATGATCGATAAGGCATAGACCTCCTATCTAATTCAGCCACCATCTCTTTTACTTCTGGTTCATCCTCCCGGTCTCCACAAGGATCAGTCAGAGCAGTAGTCAAAGTATCACACTCAAAACAATTAGAGTAATTATCTTGTAAAAGAGATTCAACAATATCTATAGTGAAAGCAGCTTCCACATGTGCGGGTTTCTTTACTACCTTGGACATATCAAATTCAAGTTTCTCATCATGGAATCTTAAGATAATTTTTCCACTTTCCACATCTATCAGAGTCCTAGCAGTTCTTAAGAAAGGACGACCTAAAATTAGCGGAACTCTAGCATCCTCCTCCATATCGATGACAATAAAATCTGCCGGAAAAACAAATGTCCCCACGGTCACTACCAAATCCTCGACTTTCCCTTTTGGGAAGACTAGAGACCTATCAGCTAGTTGTAATTGCATGGTAGTGGGTGCACATTCACCAATCCCAAGTTTATTGAAAATTGAAAGAGGCATGAGATTTATGCTTGCACCTAAATCACATAATCCACTACCACAATTTATATTACCGATAGAGCAAGGGATTATAGGCAAACCAGCATCTCCAAGTTTTGGAGGAGGGTTCGGTAGTAGGACTGCCGAGATCTCTTCAGTGAGCTGCACCGTCTCCGTTCCAAGCGTTGCTCTTTTATTAGCCAGGATGTCCTTCATGAACTTGGCGTAGATCGGCATTTGTTTCAGAGCATCTGCAAAGGAAGATTGATTGTCAGTTTGTTAAAGATGCTTAAAAACTTCCCAAATTGTTCATCTAAGTTTCTCTTTTTAAGTCTATTTGGGAATGGAAGAGGAAGTGGAGGTCTAGCAAGAGTAGAAGGAGAAGATGATTCAGGAGCCTCTTTCTCCTTGGGAGTGTCTTTCGGTTCAGGAGGAACTTCCTCAACAATCTCTTGTTCTTCTTCTTGATGATCTTGACTTTCATTTTGGATCTCTTGGTTGTCTGGTGGGTAGGAGGGTTGAAGATCCCGGCCGCTTCTCAAGGTTATTGCTTTAGCTTCTTCCCTTGGATTAGGATTTGGTTGACTTGGAAGGGTGCCCGGTGGTCTTCGGGAGATTTGCTGAGATATCTGACTAAGCTGGGTTTCAATGTTTTTGTTGAAAGCCTCTTGTTCTGAAAACTTGGTCTTTGTAGCGATGATAAAGTTAGCCATTAGGTTCTCTAACCTTGAAGTCCCGCTGGGGCAGAAGATTGTGGCTCTTGTTGTTTTTGATTTTGGAAACCCGGAGGGGCTCCTTGTGGTCTATACCCTTGTTGAAGGTTTGAAGGTTGATTGGGTTGTTGGGGTCTGTACCCTTGGGAGTTGTTGTAAGTTTGTCTCTGTCCTCCTTGGCCTTGGTCGGTTCTCCACGAAAGTTTGGATGGTTTCTCCATGGCGCGTTGTTGTTGTATGCTTGGTTGCCGATGAAGTTTACATCCTCCTGTTGGTTTATCTCTCCCTCACAGCATCTAGTGTCGTGAGGACCCGCACAAATGGCACATCCCTCTGAGGTTTGGCTGGAAGATGAAGAAGCTATTGTCTTGACAATTTCAGTTTGTGCGGTAGCTAGCTTCTCTACCATCTTCGTGAGAGATGAGATCTGTGCTGAGAGATGATCGATGGGTTGTACATGAAGAAGGCCGGCTGCTCTTGGTGCTCTCCCTTTTGCTCTGGACCATTGTCTTGTGTCACTCGTCATTGTCTCTAAGAGCTCCATTCCTTCTTCAGGAGACTTTGTCATGAAACTTCCTCCTGCAGAGGAGTTTACAAGAAGGCGGTTGGTGTCGTCTAGCCCGTTGAAGAATGACAAGCATAGTGATTGGTCGTCTAGGCCATGGTGTGAGCAGTTCAATAGCATCTCCTTGAACCGGTCCCAAGCATCGTATAAAGTCTCGCCTGATTCTTGGCAGAAGGTGTTTATTTCGCCGATTAGTTGCCTCGTCCTGCTTGTGGGATAGTACTTGGCAAGAAACTTGCTAGCCATTTGCTCCCATGTTTGGATAGATCTTGACGGGAGGCTTCGATACCATCTTAGAGCTGAGTCGGATAGTGAATGTGGTTTTTTTCTGGCGCGTTCTACATCGCTGGCTGTAGCCGGATCCTCTCGTTCAGATTGCCCGTTTTGCCGAATGAGTTGCAGAAGTCCAAGAAGAGGCTCAAGTGATTTGGAGCATCATCCGGATTCGCCCCACTGAATTTTCCTTGATCCCGAATTGCAGTGATAAAATGGGTTTTGAAGGCCCATTGAGAAGCTTCGTTTGGTGTCAAGGTTGGAAGAACTATCGCTGATGCTCTTCCTTCGGTGTTCGGCCGGTGGTAGTCCTTGAGAGGTCGGTGTTGGATTGGTGGTGTCTCTGACTCGTGGTGATCATCGGCCATGGTGTGATTGAATAAATTCCTTCTGATCCTCCTAAATGATCTTTCAGGCTCGGACCTTGGACTAGCGAGAGGAGAGTTGCTAGTTCGAGTACTTGGCATGCACAGGAGAAAAAAAAATAAGAGTTAAAGGAAACTCAAAATAAATGAAACCGAAATTACCAAAACTGGGGAAAAGTGATAGGGACTATCAATTTCCCTGGCAACGGCGCCAAAAACTTGTTGATAGTTTTAAGGGGTGTTATTGAAAGCACAGAAAAAGGGCAAGTGAACCCTAGTCGGATGTAGTAGTAAGGATGTCGTTCCACTAGGAAATTGGTATATCTCTCCCTAGTTTCGGTAATCGGTTATAAAAACAGTAAATAAAGGGGGTTTAGCCGAAGGCAAGTGTATTGGTTTGGTTCAAAGAGGAATTGCAAAGTAAAAGCAGTAAATAAAATGTGATGTAATGAATTGGAATGGAAAGCACTTTTAGGATGATTGTAATCCCCTAAATTCACCCCAACTATATTAGTAAACCCACTTCACTCAGGTTGTCTATCTGGACTAATGTAAAGGTCCTTCAAATCATGAATAAACCAACTCTTACCTAGCTTGCTTCCAACTCTCTAATCAAGTAGAGTTCAAATCACTAGATAGGATTAACAACAAGTCCATATTAATAGCCTTAAATTTCACCAACTAATCAAGCTAGCCATAATCTAAGGTTCCTCTCTCTTTTCGGTCACAACTCCCAACTCAAAATCATATGACGTTGGAAATCACCACAAATGCTATAAATGATCAGGTTATAACATTAATGAAATAAAGAGAAAAACAACCGCAATAAATAAAGTGTAGGTTTTACAACATAGATGGGGGATTTAAGTTCATATCCCCATCCCAAAGTGCTAATAGAATTACTCAAGCATAATGATAAGTAAAACTAGAGAGGGATAGAAGAAGCCATGTTTATGAAGGTGGTTGAGCAATTCTTCCTTCTCTTCTCCTGCTTGGTCTTCTATCTTCTGTGGAAATGGGATGATAAATGGAGGTGTGTGTGGAGTTCTATTTATAGAACTCTCGGGTGAGTACGTAGCATAGCAGAGGGTGGTGGAAAATGATGCTGGAGTTTGTGAGTGGAAGGGTGAGTGTTTAACGTGGGTGATGAGCTGAAAAGAAAGGCTTAATCAGTCATGGGAGGATGGATTATTGAGGTATGGGGCGGTGGTTATCCGAGTAAACAAATCCTTCTTACATATTATTGAGAGTGCGCACTACAGACTGTCGGATTTAGCCACTTGGTCCGGGACTTAGGTCCTGTATGAGGTCCCGGACCAAGGCATTTAGAACGAGAATTGGTATCTCATGTGGTCCGGGTCTTCACTCCTTGCATCAAGTCCCGGACCATAAACGATTTTTATAAGAGGAGAGCAGTCACATTGTGGTCCGGGTCTTCATTCTTCTACCAAGTACCGGACCATACATAATTGCAATTCGAGATTTGAGTCACGTTGTGGTCCGGGACTATGCTCCATAGTTAGGTCCGGACCAAGCTTGAAGTTTGGTCCGATGAAGAATTTTTCTTGACTCCTTTAGCTTGTTTGAAACACTAAGATCTCCAACAATGACATGAAAATGTTTCTATTGAGATTAAATACCTGAAAAAGCACACACACAACCGTAAAAGAAGACAATTGCAATAAAACATAAAATTACTTATAAGACAGGAATTTAGCAGTAAATGATGACAAATTGGGTCTCGAAAGACCCTTTAGAAATAGGTAAATTCCTGACTTATCACTATACAACACTCCATGTGTGGTAACAAAGTGAAACCCCAATTATCCTGTTCCTGCTCTTCAGCTCCATCGACAATGATCAACAACCTGTAATGGTGTAGTATCAGCGATAGACGCTGAGTATGCCGGGCCTGGACCCTAATGGTCACTTGTCATTTTAACCATCTTGTTATTAGATTGGTTTCATGCTTTACCATTTTACAATTATAAACAATACTGTAATAAACATGTATAATATACATAACCAACCATCCAAATATCATAAACATTTAACCATCCATCCAATCCAAACAATCATAGAATATTTCAAACAACACATTGTATATCGAACGTATCGAGTATAAACAGTCTATTGTACAATGTACAATCGCCGTAGCGTTCACCATCCACTGTCAATTTATTTTAGTTTGGCTTTCAAGCCCCATCCATATGTACAATGTACATTCGCCGTAGTGTATAGTTTCATATTTAATTTACCTTAGCCTTGTAGGCTCCATCCAACCATGTTTAATTATTAATATCAGTTGGGCGTCATGTTAGGACAACCCGTATACCTCACCATGGACAGTAGTCCTCCCGTACACACAAAGGTGCTCATTTCGCCAGAGGTCGGAGAGTCCGGAGTCCCCTGACTCACTTATGTCTCATAAGACGTCCATAAAAAGGTCGTAGCCACCTGATCCACGATCCAGTTTGGGATTGTTGGATATAACCTGGAGCGGAATCCAATTAGGAACCCCTCAGTGATCACAATGCGCAACCAGGTAGTTCGTAAACTACCGGGATTCCTCACCTCAACTCATACCATCTCTCTATCATAATGTTTAAGATCTGCTCTTAGTCTTATGGAGAATAATTATTAGTTAGCTGCCCAATGGGTCTCCCCGCATACCTAGAAGTAATCTAGGTTATATTCATGTTCGAGATCCATGCTCTAGAGACCGACAATGTCGTGACTCGTTCCTAAGTGTTTTACTTAGGTTACCATATACTTAATATTAATATCATGGTATTATATCAAGTAACCGTCAAGACATCACAACACATATGTATGTTTATATAAGTCGATCTATAGTCGACATAGTGTTTAGTCCCGTAGGACGCTCGTGCATAAATAATTAATGCAGTAACTTAATCACATACATGTATCCACAAACATAACACACAAGTTATATCAACCAAATCCGAGCCCAGGAGCAACCTTAGGACAACTCGGATCAAACCCCTTTACATACCGTTCACCCTGATCGTATTACGGTGGAGTATGAATCAGCAAGATCCTATGCTCCGTGTAGTCCACTAGCTCGTCGAGCGTCTTGTCAGAAGTATGATCTAAACGGTAATAAACTATAAGTCAGTCTCCATGACTAACTACATCCGGTATTTCCGAATACAAGTAACCCGACAGTTCACCCCTGTTTTCTACAGTTGTTTGCTACGGGTCTCTCTAAAACAGTCGGCTTTGTTACTTAAGACTCATACGTCATAATATTTCAACTGTTAAGTTTGATTCCTTATATTTCTTTTAATCTTATCCACCATCTAGTTAGGTACATAACCCATAGTTGCATGTATGCATGCATGATTGTATTATATTATTATTTTTTTGTATTGTATCATTTATTATATTGTATCATTCTCCCACCATCCATTATAATACAATGTATTATATAATCCATTTATCTTTAGCAATAATATTTGCATCCAAATTCATAACTTATAGTTCGTAACTATATTTTTAAAAAAATAACCACCACCATTAAATCATATGGTTTCCAACCAAAATATATATCCACCTTATATACATTATTCTTGTGTATGTATATTTACCACGTAGGTAAGTTTCATGAGTTTAATAAACTCTTATATCATGTGTTACATTTTATCATCTTATGTTAGATGATTATTCCCATTAGTTGTATTATGTTATACAACTTGTATTAAGATTATTATCCTAATATTATGTAACATTTTATGTTGTATATTTACAACTCCTAGGTTTATTCGATAGGTACCTTAGTTTAAAATCCCATTTATTTATAGTTTGTCACATTATTTTATGTGAATATCCTTACTTATCTTAATCCCACCTAAACCATATAATTGTTATAGCATTTATAACATTATAGACCTTAGTCTAAAATTCATTTTCCAACTCTTATTAACTCGGTATAGCCCTTACTTTATTTAAATCCCATTTTGACCACATAACATTATGTAATGTTATACCATACACTAATATCATTTGATATGATTTTTTATTTCCTTTAACTTATACCCTATAGTTTTTATACAAACTATTTTATATTGCCTCTTAGGCACCATAAGGAAATCATATTCTTTTCCATAAACCATAGTCTCCTTTATTTACTAATTCATCCCATAATTATACCATGTTATATATTCCATTTATATAACATTTCTAACTTATAAAAAAATGTATAACCAATGGTTATTTTATTTAATAATCGAATAAACCTCAATATATAATCTTATGCCATTTGGCCCTTTTTATAACATATATTAATAATTCATTAAAACCATATATTATACATATATCTTAATAAATACTCTTATATAATTCTAAAAATCTCCAATTCCCCAAAGGGTTATAAATATCCTTACCCATATACTTTCGGTATTTACCATTCCACCATCTATATTTCTCCAAGTGTCATAATGACATAATAACTATATATTATACATATATAGTTTATTTTAATTCCAAAACAACCCAATAAATTCCTAAAAATTCCTAATAGCCGATGGTGTTTAAAATACCATTGTACACCCTTTATTTTCGGTAATAACATATTTACCACATATGTTATGAAAATTTACCATAAGATACTTATCTGATTATAAAACCTTAAATAAGTCATTTAACTTATCTAATTTGGTCAAAACCTACCATATGGTCAAGGTTGACCTCCTTAATATTTCCTTGACCATTAATTCCTTATAATTACGGTTTGCACCCATACATTCTAGAAATCACCATTTAACCCCAAACTTTATAAAATCTTATAAACTTTATTTAACTCCTTTAGCCTCAAATTTTCGGCCTTATTTTTCTAAAGCCCCTAAACTTAATTTATTACACTATAACCCCCTTTCATTTCGGTAATATTATATATCACCTAAACATAAATAAAAGCTTGTAAATGCATAATAAAATGGCCTAAAGTACATGGCCTTATTACAAACATTTGCTCACAAAATAAAATTACACATAAATGTCCCAAAATACATATAAATCTCGGCCTCACCATATATTTTTCATTTATTTACCAAACTTCCACATAATGTCTTAAATTTGACATTTATGCTTGTTTAAATTAGTCAAAAAATTTATTAAACCATTCCTTAATCATTTTAAGGTCAAACATGACCTTATTGTACTTCTTCACTCACGGCAATTATTAGAAATAGCTTTAGAACATATTAACTTAACAAGGTTAATGTTTAAAATGATTTATACTTGATTTAGCTTAGGTAAAGCCTTGTTTGGATTCGGCCACCTTAAGGAGAGTTTCTCCAAAGCTTGATTTACGTGTCTGCATGTAGAAAACAGACATGATTAAACTCCAAACATGAGCTAACCATGAGAAGCAATTTAAGTCATGAAAATCATTGATTTTTACCTTAGATCTTCAAGCTTGTTGTAGATCTACTTCGGCCCCTATTTTTCCAGTAGAGAAGAGTATCAAAACACTCTCAAGAACAAGGTATAAATCCGTGGTAGCTAGCTTGGAAAATGGCTACGATTTACCTTGTTTAAGATGCCAAAATGGTGTTTTTGGCTTGGATCTAGCTACTCCTTGTAGATCTTGGTATACCAACTGAATCCACATGTGAAAAGGAGAAGAAAATAAGGCTAGGGAACCAAGGTTTACAACCGAAATCCACAAGGAAGAAGAGATATGTGCTTAGAGCACATTTTTATCTTAAATGGTCAAGACTTGAACTTTCCTCCTTAGATCTTGATATGGCCGAAATTTATTCTTCCTTTAACCTCCAAATCACTCTACATAGATGTATAGAATAGGTTGGAGCCTAGATCAATGGAAAAGGAAAGAAAGATGAAGAAAATGGGCATTTTTATGCCTTAGGAGCTTACCTAGAGCATGAGCTCTCTCCAATGGAGATTGGTGACTTATCTACGGTTGAAGAGGAGCCAAATTAGAGCTCAAGGCAAGAGTCTCACGGCTGAATGGGAGAAATGAAAGAGAATGACCTAAATGTTGCCTTAAAGCACATTTTTCATTATTTTATGTCCTTTAATGATTTGATGACTCATCACTAATTGATTGGTGTTGATAACTGAAGGCTAATTCGGTGGAGACAACAGCAAGGGCAGCCGTCCTTGTTTGAGAAAGGTGGTGGATGATTGACACTCATTTGATTCAATAATGTAGTTATAATGTTACTTTATTCACTTAATGAATAGGTGACTCACCATGCATGTCTTATCCTTGCTTGGAGCCTTGGAATGCACCGTATAATAAGGAGGAAGAGGGGCTCAGAATCGGCTGGCTCACATGGGTAAGGTAAGTGGTAGACAACCTTTTTTTGTTTTATAAGGTAAAGTATGCTTTTTCCTTATTTTATGCAAAAGTAAAGGAATATATTAATTGTCACATGGGACTTGTCTCTTGGTCTGTTTAGAGACTTATTGAACCGATTTTATGCAGTCCAATTCGTGGTCAATGGTCAACATTGACCAACTTAGTCAATGTTGACCCAAATGGGCCCCACTTTAGGGTTTTATAATATTTTAATATTAAATTTGTAAAAATTTATAAATTTCTGGAATTAAATTCCTAATAATATATAATATAATATTTTATCATATTTAAAGGTATTTATAACCTTTTAGCCCATTTCAAACCAATTTCGAAGACAATTACACAAAAACGTGCTTAAGGAGTTTTAGTTGCACATTTTGTGTCGCAAGGTGTTTATGAGCTTGGTTTTCTTTGACAACGGTTTTGTTGTGTTCCTTACATGATATTTGATCATGGTATCCAGTTTTATATCATTTAGAAGTCATTAGACCTTTAAGGTATTCTTAGAGCATATTTTTGCCCTACTTGACCTTGAAGCATGAAAGTGCTTGTTCTTTGTGTTGGAGTGTTGTCCAACAATTGTAATGTGGTTTAGTAATGTGTTAGTAAGCTTAGGACAAATTTTTAGGTCCTAATAAGTTCATTTGGGTATTTATTTACCCTTAACAGTCAAAGGGTGCAACATCTTGTTTTGTGTTAACCACTGTTGTCCTCAGTTGACTTTTAAGGCATGTTTAGGCCTTAATTAACGTGATTAAATATTTAATCTGTGCTTTATTAGTTTGTGGTATTTCACTATGTCCTTAAGTGTGCACACCCCCCTATTGAAACTTCTGCCCAATAGGAGTAGATTATAGTGGCAGCTCCAATTCATTAGTAGGAGCTTATATTGTTGCCGGAACGTCGGCTTGGCCTTAAAGGCTCTCACAAGTGGCATAGCCTTAGGATAACCATGATATCAACATCACACAATACTTTCCACCACCACCACAAGAGGTTATCCTTAAACACATTTGCAAACCATGAGTAAGATATCATAACCAAGCTTTACACAAGTAGTAATTCACATATCAAGCTAACCACTTGTAAAATAACCTTAATAACATCATAACAATACCATTCAAGCTCCAATAATCATAGATATCAAACAATTTCCAAGAAACCACCTTAGAAAGCTTAAATTCTTATTTTTGACTAAAATCACTATTCACCAACTTAAATAACTTCCCAGAGGAGTCTCGGCCTAAATATTACCCATGATCCAATATCATCAACACAAGTATCTCCCAAAATTTCAGCTCAAGATCAATTCGGAAACCTATTCAAACACTCAGAAAGGCTTAAAGCACATTTTCTCCTTTTAGCTTCCTTACCTTGTTTAACCGACTTAAATTTACCCATTCGACTTGATTTTTCAACCATAACCATATATTCACTATTCACGACTACCCTCAAAATTTTAGCTCAAAATCATGTCGGAAACCATTCAAAACAATTCCTAAAGCTTAAAGCTCATTTTTTCCATTTTCAAGATTCTTTAGTGTTTTCCTACTCCCCACCTTATTTCGAGTTGATTTTCTAGGATAACACTAACTATTCATCCTAGTTTACTGTAAAAATTTTAAGAAAATAGGAGATAGGATTCGTAGGTAACCAAATAGAATGACTTAAGAAGGAAATTAGCTTAAAGGTGGAAAGTGATGTGCATAGATGTACCTGTCCTCTCCTAGCCATTTTGATGTTCTTCTACCATGATTATAAGTTTCTTGAGCTTAAAATCTCCACCAACCAAGTCGCCCACCTTGGATTTTGGCTCCCACTCCTTAAACTTGCCTTTTTCCTTAATTTAGCTTAATTACTACCTTAGATTTGTGTTTCCAATGGAGGAGTGTTGTTGCCAAGATCCAATGGTGTTTTCTAGCTTAGGAGAAACAAGGTAGAATGAAGAAGATGGCCACCTTGCTCACCTTACCATGGGCCGACCTCCACCCCCCTTTTTATACTAAATTTCATCCTTTCCATTAAAGTGTACATCATTTACTTCTAGAATTGTCCATAGCCATTGATTTGTGTCAAGTGTCAAAACCAATCCTAACCATCCATACATAACTGCCTTTGAATGGATAAGGAGGGGAAAACTTGCCTTGATCATCATTATAAATAGTAAGGAGATGTGAATAGTGGTGAATAGTAACCGAGATATTTCTCTCCTTTGAAATACCCCAAACCTTGATATGTGGTTTAAACATTAAACTATGATGTGTAAAGGCTAAAAAGTGCCTTAGGAACATCAGTGAACAATTTAAACCATAGTAAACACAATAAGCACTAAGACACAGTTGAAGCAAAAACATCCTCTAAGCTTGGAGTGAACTTGGTTAGGACCCAAAGAGCCTACCAAGACTTTATAACATTCAATTATGACTTAATAAGGCTAATTAAGTCCTTAGGAAACTTTGGTAGACAATTAAACCAAACAAAACACAAATAAATACCTTAAAGCCAATATGGGCGAAAATGTTCTCTAAGCTTGGGATAAGTTTGGTTAAGACCTAATAAGCTTACCAAGACCTTATTTACATGTTAATGAACATATTAAATCAATTACTAAAGAAAACCAAGCTTGAAAACAAGCTAAAACACAAAATGTGCTTTAAGGAGCCTTAAAGCACATTTCTGAAAAATTGTCTTGTAAATGAGTTTTGAGTGGCTAAATGTCCATCATTACTCTTTAATCAACATGTGTACTACTTATTATCACATTAGGAAGTCTAAATCAATGGGAAATCAAAAATTTCACAAATGTGCCTTAGTTTGTGAATAGTACTCAAATAGTGCTAGTTTAAGTTATAAGTCAACATAAGTCAAATATTTGGTCAACAAAGACCATAAAAATCTCTAATGTGTAAGGGGGGCACGGTTTTATGGGTGTGAGTCATCACATTTGGCTAGCCAATTAAAAGAAAGAAAGAAAAGTAAGTAAAAGGTTACTTTTGCTTTTAACATAAATATCTTCAAAGTACACTCTCTCTCACCTCATTCTCTTCTTTCTCCTTGGTTCCCACCGTCACCTATCTTCATCCTCCCTTCTCAATCTCGTTCTCCTACAGCACCATTCATATCCCATCTTCTTTTACTTGTAACTTATGATTCCATGCTCCAAAATCAATTTCAAGACTACCTTTGTCTTAGTTAGAGTAAGCTCTTCATTCCTATCTTTTCAAATTTTCAAGAACTCCATTTTGGTGCCATGAAGATTCACCATTGAAGGAGCTTGAGCTCATATTTTCATGCCTTGTCATTCTCCTTTGCTTCAAGGTGAGGAAAACCAAAGAAAATCAATGTTTCCACTTGTTTTTGTGTGTGACCGAGAATCACCTAGTAATAGTGTTTTCTCTTGCCTTTGTTAGCTTCATTTCAAACTTCAACGGGCTAGGTGGAGTCCTATCTTGCCACTTATTCAAGTTCTCTTTCAAATTCCAAAGGTAAACATCAAATTTTAGTGTTTCAAGACACTTATGTAAACCTATGGTTTAATTATGAGTTTGATTATTAAACTTAATGCTCATTACCCTTATATGTGTATTGGTTAGAAGGTTAACAAGTGATAAAAGTTCCTTACCGATTTTCAACCAAGAAAGAACAAGAGAAAACAAGTGAGAAAGCTTTAAAAACAAAGAGGTAAATGATCTCTCTTAATGTAGTTTTATGTACTAGGAAATTGAGCTATATTTGCTTAATAATTAACCTAAAGAGCCAATGGGAAATGAGCTAGAAAACTATCCACTAGGTGGACTAAAAGACATGGGAGCATTGTTGTGTATTCGCAGGTTGAAGGCATTTAAGTGTGGAGATTCAGTGTTTAAGTTTAATGCAATTTAAGGGCCTAAGAGCCATGTTATTTAAGGGCCTAAGTGTCAAGCAATTTAAGTTTATGCACTATATGGTGATGTAGTGTAATTTTGGTGAAGTTTAGTGTGTGAGAAAGTTCTTGGTGGATTTTAGGTGTTCTTGAATGGAATAAGGTAAAAACCTAAGTGTTTGGATGTGAGAATATACAAGAGAAGCTATGGCAAAATTTGGAAAATGTGTAAGAAGTTCTAAGTGTTTTAAATAAGTTTTGGTGAACTAGGAAGTGTTAAAGGTGAACAAATGTTTTACTAGGGAAGAAAACATGTACTAAGGTGATTTAGAGTGATACAAGGATTTAGGTATTATCTTGGAAGTTCTAGGAATTCAATGTGTGTTTTTGAGAATGTTGATGTACAAGGAAGAAATGATGTTTAGGTAAGATGTGAAAAGGAGATTTAGTTAGTAAGAAAAGAAGTTTGAGAGATGATGTTAAGGTGTAGAGGAAACACCTTGGTATAGTGGTCATTGTAGGTGAATACCACCACCTAGAAATCTTAAGGAGAAAACATTCCAAGTGCTAGGAATTTTGTAAGGAATTTGTGAATGATAAGATGGTTTTGGTGTGTGATTTAAAGAGTTTAGTACATGGCTAAAGGTGTGTTTGATGTGCCAAATGATGTTAGAACACATTTAGGAGGCTTGAGGAAAAATTTGGAGAAAATTTGACAATGTATGGGAAGTTTCTGCAGCCGACCTACCCAGGGGACCGACCCCAGTCTGGGTCGGTCGGGCTGAAACTGTGAACTTGGATGCTCTCTACAGCCGACTACCCAAGGGGTGGGTCGGTCGGTGGGTCGGTCGGACCTTAAAAAAAAAATTATTTTTAAGAATGTTATGTGGTATTGTTGGTATGCCATTTGAGAGAGTATTGATGGTTAGAAAGATAAATATATATGGACTTGAGAGATTAAGTTAAGTAAGATGATTTAAATGTTAAGGTTATAAAATGATATGTAATGATGGGGATTGATTAGTAATGATGTTATAAGGTTGTTTAAGACATGTTAGGTGAGTTATAAGGACAATTAAGTAGGTGGAAAGTTGGAGAAAAATGTGAAAGTAAAACAAGTTAAAAATGTGAAGTTATTTAACTAGTAACGGGGATAAGTTATAAGCATTAGACTTTAAACAATCGTGTTACCCCGGTGTTAATAAAAGTACATGTAATGTTATCAATTGTTCGAGAATTGCTCGAGGAACATGAGTGGACATGATAAAGTGGACTCCGGTGACAGGTATAGTTTTCTTGCAACCTGTGTCCTACCGGATTACACCGGCTTGTATGCCAATGTGTTTTTCTGTATGTTTGCCACGTTGTAAGATAAAACATGTAATGAGTTTACAGTAATTCATTTATGTGGCGTGTTCAACTCCGATACCATCTAACCACGGCAATGCGTGTGTTAATTGTGTGATATGTGTATGTGAATGTAGGGATCTCCCTTGTGTGTTTAACCCAGTTGTAATACTGTATGGTGTGGAGATGTGATAGACTCCATAGTGGGGTTCTAACTAATATCAAAAAGTAAGTATGTACTAACAGTGGTGAGGAATCTGGTTTGGCCGGTCGCGCGTTGTTTGGGAGTGGGTATCCTTCTTAGCCTTACCCTTCTCTCTGTTATGGTTGTTTCCCTCACGGGTTATGATCTCCCATTAGCTTATTCCAAAGCTTAGCTATTCTGACTTATGATCGGTTTAGGGGGAACATGTGTTTGTGTGGTGTGTTCGGCCACAAAACCCGAACCATCTTAACTTAAGTTACTCGTCCGACTATTAGGACGGTAATGAGTGTTGTATAATGAGCTTACCATGGGGGTGACATCATTCTCTAGGCTCACCAGTGAATTAACTATGTTTGGGTCGGCTCCTAAGAGAACCGCACCCGTTATGTTATGTGTTGTTGATTTGATGCAATATATGTTCCAATGTTATTATGTGCACGTTGTAACGTGAAAAGTGTTGTTATGTGTTGTCATGTGATGAATGTTATATGTTGTAAAATGTGGAGTATGTGGATCATGGAAATGAATCCCAGTTTGTGATAAGAGGCGTTTAAGGATAACCCGAATAACGGGTAAGTATCGTCTATTAAGGAAGTAGCTCCATTAGAGGAGAAACACTCTAGGGGTAAAGAATACCATGAGTGACCTATCAAGTATGGATATGTTATCAGTTGTTGAGCCCATTGAGGCGAAATGATTCGTGTTGTGTGTTTTAAGTTACATGCATGATTCAAATAAATCAATCGCATGCTAAGACGACAATTAGTTGTGCGTGGCCCGGTAGCATGTGGGCTGCGGGATTACCATACTAGCAAAGGTGCTGAGCCCCTTGGGGGCCACCCTTTCTCTTCTTTTCCTATTTCAGGTTCAAGGAGCTGGAAGCCGTTCGAGAGTAGGACGGGGTAGTCGTTGTACATGGGTAATCATGTAAGTTGTATATATACAGTAGGTGTAGTAAGACCGAAGTTGTTATCGGCATCAGTTTGTAGATACTCGGTACAGTTGGAAGGTATGTGTATTTTTGTTGTTAATGGAAAGGGATAATAATGTGTAGTCGCTCGGGAATCTAGTCCATCAGACCGGTACAATGTTTATGTAATAGCCTTGTTAGCCACGTGGGTGGTTAACGGCGTGTAACACCAACGAGTTAAGTAATGTGAAGTAGTATATTTTCCGCTGCAGAATGTTGTTATGTGTTTGTTGTTGGATGGGGTGTTACAAAAAGTGGTATCAGAGCGATCTTCGCTCTGATGACTGAATTACCGAGCTTAGGAAGTACCGAGTTAGGATTTTAGTACTTAGGGTTAAGGGTTGAGTGATAGCGTGAGAGATACGCTAGTTAGGAACTACCAGTGACTACTGGAAACCTACTATATCCTTCCCGCCCTCCACAATCCCTGTTTTATAACTTGGGAAGGAACGCCAGAGAGATGAAAGTCCTCTCTTACTCGGGAATACCCGATCTGGCTGTTATTAAACCCTCTAAAGGTACGGAGAACCTGTCATACGGTAGATCCCGAAAACTGGGAATCCCGGAGACGGTTTCCACCTGAACAATGTTAACCGCATGTAATAGCGAAGAATGAAGAATCTTATGTATAGGAGAATAGAATTTCCGGCAACCTGGGTCGACTTGCTGAGCAGTCGAGGATAACCAGCTTGCAACGCACTGACCGTGCAACAGGCAAGAAGTGGATTAGTAAAACCCGAGACGAGTGTCTACGGGACCACAGTTGTTAAGTGATACACCAACGGTACACCAACCGACAAAGGAACTACAACGTGGTGCCCAACCTGAGACAAGTCTCAGTAACCACGACAGATACGTGGAACGGGCTACGAAGAGGAAACAATACAAAAGAAAAGGGGTCTCCCAGAATGGGAAACACCCTAGTTGATGATTATCATGTGAAGACAGTGAGAAGTCACCTGGAGGAGTTATTATCAAGACAGTAAGATCAGTGAGGGCCAACAAGGCCCCTGATGACAGTGCGGGTAAAAACAATACCACAACCGGTATGTGTTAAACCGATAGCCAGTTAGCATGGCGCACTTGCCATAGCAAGTGCTGCTATAACAGGGCTGTTCGGGAATTTATAACCACTACAAAGTACTTGGTAAAGTACCATAAAGTTAAATGTGATCGTCATAACAGTGGATGGGCCTATTAGCCTAACCTCTGTAATTGTAAGTACACCAGTCAGCAAGAAGCTAGACTTGGTTAAGGTAAGAAGATGTTGTGAAACCATGAAAATTTTCTGTCAAACTCAGATTTATTTCAACTTTTTTTTCCTTCAAGACCAGATTTTCTTTCAAACCAATACTTCTTTCTAACCTTCTTCTAAACCAAACCAGTAAAACCAAGGCAGTTGATAAAGGTACAACAGTGGATAAACTTTCCCTCGATTAAGTTCGGGAAGCATGGAACGAATATTGTCACGGGACAATATAAAGGAGTTGACAACAGAATACTTCACCTAGGCGTGTGACGGACACTACGAGTGTACCAACTGAATTGTGGGACGACCGCACTCCGATAGGAGCTTGTGGGCCTGACAGACCTACTTATGGGTTAGTTGGGTAAGTAGTAATGTATCAGTAGGGTACCCCACATATGTATACGAGTAAAGTCCGAAACACGGGAAGTAGTCGACTCCGTACTACGGTCAGCAGTATAAGTCAAACAAAGCTAAGGATTACAAGGAATGGTTGAAGTTAAGGAACTCAGTTAAGTTAACGAGACTAAAGGAATTAGTGAATTCCTTTCAAGGAAATGTTTAAGAGTCAGGAGGTGCGAAGTGCACTAACTGTAATATAAAGACATCGCATATGTCTTAAGGATCCTCAGGGATAAACGTGATAGCTGGAACGGAGAGCCAGCCTGTGCATGGCAAGCAGATGCCTAATGTGGACACATTAGTGTGCAAAGAACGGGATGAAACTCCAAGAATGAGTACCTACACTACCAGGAAATGTTGATCTTCACAGAAGGAGATAATAAGCCAGTTAAGAACGCAAACGGCGTGGCTAACGGAATATACCAATAAGTGTGAACCAGATGTAAAGGCATAACTTAGTAACACCCAGGAGCAATCCTTAAAGGTGTTTGCATCAGTAATTGTTGCATGAAATGGCATGACAGAAGCACAAGGGTTGAAACTAACACCCAGTTTAGACATAAGTTGTCAGGAGACGGACTGACAATCCTAAGGGGCATCCATGAAAGGAGACGGAATGCAACGACCTTGTCATGGAGCTCAATATAACATCCAAACCATGTAATGTTGTACAGAGAAGTACATGTGTGTGGACAGCCTACAATGAGCACAGCTCAAGGCAAATAAGGCTTATAGGCCACAAATAAAATGTGTTATGTAAATTAGATTGATTGCAGAAGTTTATGTTATATAAGTGATAGAGTGGAGAGAACGAACCACTGCACTAAGTGTGGGGATACCTCTCGATGCTGTGAAAGCGCTGGGGCGGTAGTTATGTGAACCAAGCTCAAGAAATATGTTAAGGATGGACAATATTATTATTATTTGAGAGCAGTTAGTTTAGTAGTATGTGTGTATAAAGTGAAGCACCGAGCTAAATAACGTCGGTTTGAGACTCGAGTGAGCAACGCTCAAGGAGCATTCGGTAGTCATCCAAATGAATAACGAACCATAATGTGAATAATATAAGTATAGGTGTGGAAGTTAATGTGACAGTAAATACCATGTAAGTTATTGTTATGCAATGAGTAAGAGCACGGTTCGCAGCTGGCGACCATTGTATCAATGTTATTGAGTAATAATGTGGCAGATAAGACCAGTTATGAGTTAAACTCAGTGGAGATGCAAGGTAAGCGATGTTAAACAGACTGGGCAATAAGCCAGTGGTAGGTACTATGGGATGGGGAACTCAGTGTGAATTCCATGGCGAATCGCATAAGGGATTTACTGTCAAGAGTTTACGCCTCTACACTCTGTATGACTGAGTGTTTTGGTATTGCACTTGCGCAGTAATGATCGAGTGGGATAGCTAGGAATTGGAAACATGCTAATTGTGGAGGAATAATGTTATAATGGCCGATGCATAGGAAATGCAAGGCCGCACCAATAATAGAGTGCTTGTACAAAACCAAATGTGGAGACATGATTAACAGTAAGTGACTACAGTAGCACTAACTGCCAAATATCGGTGTGGAATATACCCCAAATGTTGTAAATAGCTGAGAGAGCGCTACACACTAGGTAGTAGCTCAATCTCAACCGACAGTAAGTCGGAAGGGAACAAGTCAATCATTGTGAAATACATAGCTGTATACATAGTAAATTGTTATGGAAGTGGATAGAAAGTTTATAACTCACCGAATTCGCTAACGATAAGAGATACCACGCGTCGGTTGAGAAACCATTGTTACCAAGATGAAGGTGACAATTGGGGAAGTACAATACAGTAAGAATAACAAATGGGGCAATTAAGCTCTACAGTTATTAGAGTTTCGCAGCAAAAACTAGTGAGCCAGTGATTCAAGTGTTGAATGTACATGGTGAACAAGAGTGAATGGCTAATTATTAACGCCTAGAAGCCTAACAGGCCAGAATCGAAACCAACTAAGAGTTTAAACAAACTCCAATGAGAATTCTTGGTTTAGGAACTAAACCGCCAATATGGTTAAGATCCTCTAATCAGAATCCATTGTGTAATAGACCGCGTGGAAGTTAAAACACTTCACGACGGGAGAACATTTTAAGCCAATGTTTAGTGATTGATTACGTGGGCGTAATCCCTTTTAAGGGGGGTAGAGCGCAAAACCACTTAGTGTGTATTACCGTACAAGTGTACGTGATTTATGTTGTGCATAGCACAAAATAATTTGTTTTGATGATTGGGTGTGTGTTACGTAAACATACGCATTCATTCATGGTTTAATTGTGGTAATTGCGCACAGAAGATGCGAATACCATTGTGATAAGTGTGTTGATTTATTAACAGT
Organism: Limonium bicolor; assembly: GCA_023374045.1. NCBI lineage: Eukaryota > Viridiplantae > Streptophyta > Magnoliopsida > Caryophyllales > Plumbaginaceae > Limonium > Limonium bicolor. The sequence goes on from CM041782.1 coordinate 287,856,814, forward strand.
TGTGAGTGATAGTACAAGTGTGGGGAGTAGAGAAACTCCCGGGGAACAAAACCCCGACAGTGTATAAATGTGAAACTATGTGTTGTATTTTGATAAAATATATGTGTATATATACTATATAGTGATTCATGAAAGGGTATGAGACCAATATAAAACCTAATGAGAATAAGATTCCATAGGCAACGGGATTAAGTGAATAAGATAACTGATAGACGGAGTTCTATCCCTTGGAGATGTATGATCATGATTAGAATGATTAAAAAGATAGAAAATTGGAAATGAGTGATTTATTTGATGCTTGAAAATGAAGTGGGAGGTGGAACTTGATTTGCATGCGATCAAGGGAAGCCGAACACAAATTGGGTGGAAGGATAGTTCAACACTGATGCTGATCACATCAGGGTTGGATGACTCTTGAAGCTCCCTATAAGTGGTCACAAATAACCACGCTAAGAAAAGAAGCAAAGAGCATAAGTTGGACTAGGAGTTGTGTGTGTTTTCAAAAAGGATTTTGAATTGGTATTTATAAAACGTCGATAGATACTTTACGTAATTAAAGTTTTCTTACTTAACCTCACAAGGAAAAATTTCAAATTTAAGTGATTGTTTTGATCTCCCAAAGGCACGGGGACGGAAGGTGTCCATCGCGACCAGGTTCTGCGGGATCACAGTGTATATCAAAGACATTTTTGATTGCTATACATGCTATGACATGTTGTGTGGTATGTGTAATAAATATTATTTTGACCTTGAGTTCCTAAATGTATGATGCTATTAAGACCTATGAGTCTAAATGTGTTGTGTTACATAAACCTATGTGTCTAAAGGCTGTTATGTTATCAAGACCTATGTGTCTAAATGTTGTTATGTTACCAAAGACCAAAGAGTCTAAGGGTTGTTATGTATGTGCCAATATTGTTAAGATACCCGGACCATTGAGTCCGAGGTTATCATGTGAGTACGTTATGTTATGTATGGATGTGAATATGTTACCCGGACCATTAAGTCCGAGGTTGTGATGTAAAATATGTTTGGTTATGGAAGTTTATTTCCAAGTGATTTCTGCGTTCTAGTCCAAATGATGTGTGGAAAGTGTGAACTTCGAGGACAAAGTTCTTTTAAGGGGGGTAGATTGAAATACCCCAAACCTTGATATGTGGTTTAATCATTAAACTATGATGTGTAAGGGCTAAAAAGTGCCTTAGGAACATCAGTGAACAATTTAAACCATAGTAAACACAATAAGCACTAAGACACAGTTGAAGCAAAAACATGCTCTAAGCTTGGAGTGAACTTGGTTAGGACCCAAAGAGCCTACCAAGACTTTATAACATTCAATTATGACTTAATAAGGCTAATTAAGTCCTTAGGAAACTTTGGTAGACAATTAACCAAACAAAACACAAATAAATACCTTAAAGCCAATTTGGGCGAAAATGTGCTCTAAGCTTGGGATAAGTTTGGTTAAGACCTAATAAGATTACCAAGACCTTATTTATATGTTAATGAACATATTAAATCAATTACTAAAGAAAAACAAGCTTGAAAACAAGCTAAAACACAAAATGTGCTTTAAGGAGCCTTAAGGGGCATTCCATGAAAGGAGACGGAATGCAACGACCTTGTCATGGAGCTCAATATAACATCCAAACCATGTAATGTTGTACAGAGAAGTCATGTGTGTGGACAGCCTACAATGAGCGCAGCTCAAGACAAATAAGGCTTATAGGCCACAAATAAAATGTGTTATGTAAATTAGATTGATTGCAGAAGTTTATGTTATATAAGTGAATAGAGTGGAGAACGAACCACTGCACTAAGAGTGGGGATACCTCTCGATGCTGTGAAACCGCTGGGGCGGTAGTTATGTGAACCAAGCTCAAGAAATATGTTAAGGATGGACAATATTATTATTATTTGAGAGCAGTTAGTTTAGTAGTATGTGTGTATAAAGTGAAGCACCGCTAAATAACGTCGGTTTGAGACTCGAGTGAGCAACGCTAAAGGAGCATTCGGTAGTCATCCAAATGAATGACAGTAAATACCATGTAAATTATTGTTATGCAATGAGTAAGAGCACGGTTCGCAGCTGACGACCATTGTATCAATGTTATTGGGTAATAATGTGGCAGATAAGACCAGTTATGAGTTAAACTCGGTGGAGATGCAAGGTAAGCGATGTTAAACAGACTGGGCAATAAGCCAGTGGTAGGTACTATGGGATGGGGAACTCAGTGTGAATTCCATGGCGAATCGCATAAGGGATTTACTGTCAAGAGTTTACGCCTCTGCACTCTGTATGACTGAGTGTTTTGGTATTGCACTTGCGCAGTAATGATCGAGTGGGATAGCTAGGAATTGGAAACATGCTAATTGTGGAGGAATAATGTTATAATGGCCGATACATAGGAAATGCAAAGCCGCACCAATAATAGAGTGCTTGTACAAAACAAATGTGGAGACATGATTAACAGTAAGTGACTACAGTAGCACTAACTGCCAAATATCGGTGTGGAATATACCCCAAATGTTGTAAATAGCTGAGAGAGCGCTACACACTAGGTAGCAGCTCAATCTCAACCGACAGTAAGTCGGAAGGGAACAAGTCAATCATTGTGAAATACATAGCTGTATACATAGTAAATTGTTATGGAAGTGGATAGAAAGTTTATAACTCACCGAATTCGCTAACGATAAGAGATACCACACGCGTCGGTTGAGAAACCATTGTTACCAAGATGAAGGTGACAATTGGGGAAGTACAATACAGTAAGAATAACAAATGGGGCAATTAAGCTCTACAGTTATTAAGTTTCGCAGCAAAAACTAGTGAGCCAGTGATTCAAGTGTTGAATGTACATGGTGAACAATAGTGAATGGCTAATTATTAACGCCTAGAAGCCTAACAGGCCAGAATCGAAACCAACTAAGAGTTTAAACAAACTCCAATGAGATTCTTGGTTTAGGAACTAAACCGCATATGGTTAAGATCCTCTAATCAGAATCCATTGTGTATAGACCGCGTGGAAGTTAAAACACTTCACGGCAGAACATTTTAACCTAATGTTTAGTGATTGATTACGTGGGCGTAATCCCTTTTAACGGGGGTAGAGCGCAAAACCACTTAGTGTGTATTACCGTACAAGTGTACGTGATTTATGTTGTGCATAGCACAAAATAATTTGTTTTGAGGATTGGTGTGTGTGTTACGTAACATACGCATTCATTCATGGTTTAATTGTGGTAATTGCGCACAGAAGATGCGAATACCATTGTGATAATGTGTTGATTTATTAACATTGTGAGTGATAGTACAAGTGTGGGAGTAGAGAAACTCCCGGGGAACCAAACCCCGGCAGTGTATAAATGTGAAACTGTGTGTTGTATTTTGATAAAATATATGTGTATATATACTATATAGTGATTCATGAAAGGGTATGAGACCGATATAAACCTAATGAGAATAAGATTCCATAGGCAACAACGGGATTAAAGTGAATAGAGATAACTGATAGACGGATTTCTATCCCTTGGATATGTATGATCATGATTAGAATGATTAAAAAGATAGAAAATTTGAAATGAGTGATTTATTTGATGCTTGAAAATGAGTGGGAGGTGTAACTTGAAGTTGCATGCGATCAAGGGAAGCCGAACACAATTGGGTGGAAGGATAGTTCAACACTGATGCTGATCACATCAGGGTTGGATGACTCTTGAAGCTCCCTATAAGTGGTCACAAATAACCATGCTAAGAAAAGAAGCAAAGAGCATAAGTTGGACTTGGAGTTGTGTGTGTTTCAAAAAGGATTTTGAATTGGTATTTATAAAACGTCGATAGATACTTTACGTAATTAAAGTTTTCTTACTTAACCTCACAAGGAAAAATTTCAAATTTAAGTGATTGTTTTGATCTCCCAAAGGCACGGGGACGGAAGGTGTCCATCGCGACCAGGTTCTGCGGGATCACAGTGTATATCAAAGACATTTTTGATTGCTATACATGCTATGACATGTTGTGTGGTATGTGTAATAAATATTATTTTGACCTTGAGTTCCTAAAATGTATGCTATTAAGACCTATGAGTCTAAATGTGTTGTGTGTACATAAACCTATGTGTCTAAAGGCTGTTATGTTATCAAGACCTATGTGTCTAAATGTTGTTATGTTACCCAAGACCAAAGAGTCTAAGGGTTTTATGTATGTGCCAATATTGTTAAGATACCCGGACCATTGAGTCCGAGGTTATCATGTGAGTATGTTATGTTATGTATGGATGTGAAATATGTTACCCGGACCATTAAGTCCGAGGTTGTGATGTAAAATATGTTTGGTTATGGAAGTTTATTTCCAAGTGATTTCTGCGTTCTAGTCCAAATGATGTGTGGAAAGTGTGAACTTCGAGGACAAAGTTCTTTTAAGGGGGGTAGATTGAAATACCCCAAACCTTGATATGTGGTTAATCATTAAAATATGATGGTAAGGGCTAAAAGTGCCTTAGGAACATCAGTGAACAATTTAAACCATAGTAAACACAATAAGCACTAAGACACAGTTGAAGCAAAAACATGCTCTAAGCTTGGAGTGAACTTGGTTAGGACCCAAAGAGCCTACCAAGACTTTATAACATTCAATTATGACTTAATAAGGCTAATTAAGTCCTTAGGAACTTTGGTAGACAATTAAACCAAACAAAACACAAATAAATACCTTAAAGCCAATATGGGCGAAAATGTGCTCTAAGCTTGGGATAAGTTTGGTTAAGACCTAATAAGCTTACCAAGACCTTATTTATATGTTAATGAACATATTAAATCAATTACTAAGAAAACCAAGCTTGAAAACAAGCTAAAACACAAATGTGCTTTAAGGAGCCTTAAAGCACATTTCTGAAAATTGTCTTGTAAATGAGTTTTGACTGGCTAAATGTCTATCATTACTCTTTAATCAACATGTGTACTACTACTTACTATCACATTAGGAAGTCTAAATCAATGGGAAATCAAAAATTTCACAAATATGTGCCTTAGTTTGTGATAGTACTCAAATAGTGCTAGTTTAAGTTATAAGTTAACATAAGTCAAATATTTGGTCAACAAAGACCATAAAAATCTCTAATGTGTAAGGGGGGCACGGTTTTATGGTTGTGAGTCATCAAAATTGGCTAGCCAATTAAAAGGAAGAAAGAAAAGTAAGTAAAAGGTTACTTTTGCTTTTAACATAATATCTTCAAAGTACACTCTCTCACCTCATTCTCTTCTTTCTCCTTGGTTCCCACCGTCACCTATCTTCATCCTCCCTTGAAATACCCCAAACCCTGATATATTGTTTAAATACTAATCTATGGTATATAAAGGCTAAAAAGTGCCTTAGAGACATCAGTGAACAAATTAAACCATAGTAAAATGCAATAAAGCGCTAAGATACAGTTGGAGCAAAATCATGCTCTAAGCTAGGAGTGAACTTGGTTAGGACCCAAAGAGCCTACCAAGACTTAATAATATTCAATTATGATTTAATAGGGCTAATTAAGTCCTTAGGAAACCTTGGTAGACAGTTAAACCAAATAAACACAAGAAAATACCTTAAAGTCAATAAGAGCAAAAATATGCTCTAAGCTTGGGATAAATTTGTATAAGACCTAATGGTCATACCTATACCTTATAAATACGTTAATGAGCATATTAAATCAATTGCCAAAGAAAACCAAGCTTGAAAACAAGTTAAAACACAAAAAGTGCTTTAAGGAGTCTTAAAGCACGTTTTTGGAAAATTGTCTTGTAAATGAGTTTTGAATGGCTAGATGTCCATCATTACTCTTTAATTAACATGTGTACTATATAGTATCACATTTGGAAGTCTATATCAATGGGAAATCAAAATTTTCACATCTATGTGCCTTGTTTTAGTGAATAGTAACTTTTATAAGCTAGTTTGTAACATATGTAGTTATAAGTAATTAAATTGGTCAACAAAGACTATTATACCCTTCTAATAATATGGGGGCCGGTTTTTCAAGGTGTGAGTCACCAACTTGTAAAAGATAAGCAAATAAGTAAAGTAAAGCTTGTAAAGTAAAGAACTATTTACTTTAATATAAATATCTTCCAAAAGTAGAACACATCTTCATTCTCTCATTTCCTTTCATTTCACACGTCTCCTTCCTCCATTCTCTCAAGCTCCATCGGTTATGCTACAGCAAAGCCTCACCATTTCCAACTCCTTTCACTTGTAACTCCTAACTCCATGCTCCGAATTTAATTCTGAGACTACCGTTCTCTTAGTTGGAGCAAGCTCTACAACATTGTCTTTTCAAATCATCAAAACCACCATGTCGGTTCCAAGGAGAATTTCCATGGAAGGAGCTTGAGCTTATATTTTTATGCCTTGTTGATCACCTTTGCTTCAAGGTAAGGAAAAACCAAAGAAAACTCCATTTCCTTCATTTTTGGTGTTGACCGAAAATGCACCTTGTAATGGTGTCTTCTCTTGTCTTGTTTTAGCTTCATTTGAATCTTCCAAGGGCTAGGAGGAGTCCTCTCTTGATACTTATTCAAGCTCTCTTTCCTTTCCAAGGTAAAACAATCATTTTAATACCTTAAAACAATATATGTAACTAGGGTTTACATTGAGATGAAGCATGATGCTTGAATACTCATTCTATTATGTGTACATTGTTTAGAAGTTGACAAACAACCAAACATCCCACCGGTTTTACAAGGAAACAAGAAAGAAGTTGTGAGGAAAAAGAGGTAAACAAACTATCTCAATGTAGTTTAAATGCCTTAGGAAAATGAGCTTGATTTGCTTAATAAAATACCTAAGGAGCCAATGGCAAATGAGCTAGTAAAATGCTCTCAAGGAGTTTATTAAGGGCATATGTATTGTTGGGTGTATTTGCAGGTCAAAGGCATTATTTATGTGGGAAATTCAGTGTTTAAGGTTTATGTTATTTAAGGGCCTAAGAGCCATGTTATTTAGGGCCTAAGAGCTATGTTATTTAAGGGCCTAAGTGCCAAGCAATTTAAGCTTATGCACTATATTCTGATGTAGTGCTAAATGTGTGAAGTTTGTGTATAAAATGTGTTGATGGATTTTAGGTGTTCTTGAATGAAATAAGGTAAAAACCTAAGTGTTTGGATGTGAGTATATACAAGAGAAGCTATGGCAAAATTTGGAAAATGTGTAAGAAGTTCTAAGTGTTTTAAGTAAGTTTTGGTGAACTAGGAAGTGTTAAAGGTGAACAAATGTTTTACTTGGAAGAAAACATGTATTAAGGTGAATTAGAGTGATGCAAGGATTTAGGTATATATCTTGGAAGTTCTAGGAATTCAATGTGTGTTTTTGAGAATGTATTTAAGCCTTAGAGAAGTTTGTTTTAGGTTTGGGAATGTTGATGTACAAGGAAGAAGTGATGTTTAGGTAAGATGTGAAAAGGGAGATTTAGTTAGTAAGAAAAGAAGTTTGAGGGATGATGTAGGGTGTAGAGGAAACACCTTGGTATAGTGGTCATTATTGGTGAAATACCACTTAGAAATCTTAAGGAGGAAACATTCCAAGTGCTAAGAATTTTGTAAGAAATTGTGAATGATAAGATGGCTTTGGTGTGTGATTTAGAGAGTTTAGTACATGGCTAAAGGTGTGTTTGAAGTGCCCAAATGAGGTTAGGTGTACTAGGATATATGGGGTGAAGTTTGGAGTTGAATGAGAAAAGGAAAACAAGGGTCTGGGGCAGACCGAACTTGCGACCGAACTTGCAAGTTCGGTCGAGCCCAGTTTACCCTGCGAGAATTGGCTTCTGGAATGGACCGACCTTGGGGACCGGACTTGCAAGGTCGGTCGGGCTTGTATTTTGTGTACGGATTAAGTTTCTGGATTCGACCGAACCTGGGACCGGACTTGGCAAGTTCGGTCGGGCTGGATTTTCAAAGGGAAAAACTCTCGGGAATGGACCGAACATGCGACCGAACTTACAAGGTCGGTCGGAGTAGAAATTTTGACGGTAAAGTGTTCTGGAATGGACCGACCTTGTGCAAGGTCGGTCGGTAAGTTCGGTCGGACCAAAAACATGGTTTAAGGTTATGAAATGATATGTAATGATGGGGATTGATTAGTAATGATGTTATAAGGTTGTTTAAGAGACATGTTGGGTGAGTTATAATGATATTTAGTGGGGGAAAAGATGTATTAAAATGTAAAAGTAAAACAAGTTAAAAAAAAGTTATGTAACTAAGTTAACGGGAAAAGTAATAAGCATTAGACATTAAATAATCATGCTACCCGATGTTAATAAAAGTACATGTAATGTTATCAGTTGTTCGAGAATTGCTCGAGGAACATAAGTGGACGTGGTAAAGTGGACTCCGGTGACAGGTATGGTTTTCTTGCAACCTGTGTCCTACCGGATTACACCGGCTTGTATGCCAATGTGTTTTTCTGTATGTTGCCACGTTGTAAGGTAAAACATGTAATGAGTTTACAGCAATTCATATATGTGACGTGTCTAGTTCCAATACCATTTAACCTCGGAAGTGTTAACCTTAGTTAACTGAGTCTAGGATCACATGAGAGTTTGGTATTCGGATTAAACGACCCGAACCATGGGACGTTCTAACCACGGCTATGCATGTGTTAATAGTGTGATATGTGTATGTGAATGTAGGGATCTCCCTTGTGTGTTTAAACTTTGTAATACTGTATGGTGTGTAGATGTGATAGACTCCATAGTGGGGTTCTAACTAATATCTAAAAGTAAGTATGTACTAACAGTGGTGAGGAATCCGGTTTGGCCGGTCGCGCGTTTTTGGGAGTGGGTATCCTTCTTAGCCTTACCCTTCTCTCTGTTATGGTTGTTTCCCTCACGGGTTATGATCTCCCATTAGCTTATTCCAAAGCTTAGCTATTCTGACTTATGATCGGTTTAGGGGGAACATGTGTTTGTGTGTGTGTTCGGCCTCCAAACCCGAACCATCTTAACTTAAGTTACTCATCCGACTATTAGGACGGTAATGAGTGTTGTTGTTGTTGTATAACGAGCTTACAATGAGGGTGACACCATTCTCTAGGCTCACCAGTGAATTAACTATGTTTGGGTCGGTTCCTAAGAGGACGTTCCCCGTATGTTATGTTATGTGATGTTGATGTAATGCAATTCCTATTGCGATGTTATCATGTGCACGTCGAAACGTGAAAAGTGTTGTTATGTTTTGTTACGTGAGGAATGATATATGTTGTAAGATATGGAGTGTGTGGATCATGGAAATGAATCCCAGTTTGTGATAAGAGGCGTTTAAGGATAACCCGATTTAAGGGTAAGTGTCGTCTATTAAGGAAGTAGCTCCATTAGAGGAGGAACACTCTAGGGATAATGAATACCATGAGTGACTTATCAAGTAAGGATATATTATCCGTTTGTTGAGCCCGTTGAGGCGAAATGATTATGTGTTGTGTGTTTACAGTTGCATGCATGATTTAAATATAATCAATCGCATGCTAAGACGACAATTAGTTGTGCGTGGCCCGGTAGCATGTGGGCTGCGGGATTACCATACCAGCAAAGGTGCTGAGCCCCTTGGGGCCACCCTTCTCTCTCTCTTTTCCTATTTCAGGTACAGAGAGCTGGAAGACGTTCGAGAGTAGGACGGGGTAGACATTGTACATGGGTAATCATGTAAGTTATACATATACAGTAGGAGTAGTAAGACCGAAGTTGTTATCGGCATCAGTTTGTAATACTCGGTACATTAGTAAGGTTAGTGTAAGCTGGATGTTAATGAAAAAGTATAGTGATGTACAATTGCTCGGGAATCTAGTCCATCAGACCGGTACAATGTGTATGTAATAGCCTAGTTAGCCACGTGGGTGGTTAACGGCGTGTAACACCAACGAGTTAAGTTTTTGATGAGGTGTGTATCCGCTGCAGATTGTTGTTGTGTGTTTGTTGTTGGATGGGGTGTTACAAAAAGTGGTATCTGAGCGAAGTATCGCTCTGATGACTGAATTACCGAGCTTAGGAAGTACCGAGTTAGGATTTATGTACTTTGGGTTAAGGGTTGAGTGATAGCGTGAGAGATACGCTAGTTAGGTATTACCAGTGTGTACTAGAAACCTACAATATCCATCCCACCCTCCACAATCCCTGTTATATAACTTGGGAAACAATGCCAGAGAGATGAATTCACTCTTACTCGGGAATACCCGATCTGGCTGTTATTAAATACCTATTAAGGTACGGAGAATCTGTCATACGGTAGATCCCGAAACAGGGAATCCCAGAGACGGTTCCCATCTAAACAGTGTTAACCGCATTTCATAGCGAAGATTGAAGAATCAGTGTATAGAAGAATAGAATTTCCGGCAACCTGGGTCGACATGCCGAGCAGTCGAGGATAACCAGCTTGCAAATGCACCGACCGTGCAACGGGCAATAAGTGGATTAGTGAAACCCGAGACGAGTGTCTACGGGACCACCGTTGATAAATAATTCACCAACGGTATACCAACCGACAAAGGAAGTACAACGTAGTGCCCAAACAAGAGACAAGTCTCAGTAACCACGACAAATACGTGGAACGGGCTACGAAGACGAAACAATACAAAAGAAAAGGGGTCTCCCAGAATGGGAAACACCCTAGTTGATGATTATCATATGAATGCAGTGAGGAGTTACCTAGAGGAGTTATTATCAAGACAGTAAGATCAGTGAGGGCCAACAAGGCCACTGATAATAGCGCGGGTAAGAACAATACCGCAACCGGTGAGTGTGATTAACCGATAGCCAGTTAGCATGGCGCACTTGCCATGGCAAGTGCTGCTATAACAGGGCTGTTCGGGGAAGTTTTAACAAATACAAAGTACTTAGTAAGTACCACGAAGTTAAGTGTGATCATTATAACCATGGAAGGGCTTAACAGCCTGACCTTTGTAATTGGAAGTACACCAGTCAGCAAGAAGCTAGACTGGTTAAGGTAAGAAGATGTTGTGAAACCATGAAAATTTTCTTTCAAACTCAGATTTATTTCAAACTCTTTTCTTTCAAAACCAGATTTTCTTTCAAACCACACTTCTTTTCTAACCTTCTTCTAAACCAAACCAGTAAAATCAAGGGCAATTGACAAAGATACAACAGTGTAAACTTTCCTTCGATTAAGTTCGGGAAGCACGGGACGCATATTGTCAAGGGAAAATATAAGGGAGTTGACAACAGAATACTTCACCTAGGCGTGTGACGGACACTACGAGTGTACCAACTGAGTTGTGGGACGACCGCACTCCGATAGGAGCTTGTGGCCTGACAGACCTACCTATGGGTTAGTTGGGTAAGTAGTAATGTATAGTATGGTACCCCATAGTATACGAGTAGAGTCCGGAATACGGGAGTAGTCGACTCCCGTTCTACGGTCAGCAGTATAAGTCAAACAACAGCTAAGGATTATCATGAGTGGTTGAAGTAAAGGAACCCGGTTAAGTTAACCAGACTAAAGGAATTAGTGAATTCCTTTCAACGAAATGCTTAAGAGTCAGGAGGTGCGAAGTGCACTAACTGTAATGTAAAGACATCGTATACGTCTTAAGGATCCTCAGGGATAAACATGATAGCTGGAACGGTGACCCAGCCTATACATGGCAAGGCAGATGCTTAATATGGACAAGTTAATCTAACTGATGGGATGAAACTCCCAGAATGAGTACCTACACTAGCAGGAAATGTTGATCTTCACAGAAGGAGATAATAAGCCAGTTAGAATGCAAACGGCGTGGCTAACGGAATGTACCAATAAGTGTGAACCAGATAAAGGCATACTTAACAACACCCAGGAGCAATCCTTGAAGGGTGTTCGCATCAACAATTGTTGAACGAAATAACGTGACAGAAACACAAGGGTTGAAACTAACACCCAGTTTAGACATAAGTTGTCAAGAGACGGACTGGCAATCCTAAGGGGCATCCCGTAAAAGGAAACGTGATGCAACGACCTTTCATGGAGCCCAATATAACATCCAAACCATGTATGTTGTACAGAGAAGTACATGTGTGGGATAGCCTACAATGAGCACAGCTCAAGGCAAATAAGGCTTATAGGCCACAAATAAAATGTGTTATGTAATTAGATTGATTGCAGAAATTTATGTTATATAAGTGAATAGAGTGGAGAACGAACCACTGCACTAAGAGTGGGGATACCTCTCGATATTGTGAAACCGCTGGAGCGGTAGTTATGTGAACCAAGCTCAAGAAATATGTTAAGGATGGACGATATTATTATCGAAAGAGAGCAGTTAGCTTAGTAGTATGTGTGTATAAAGTGAAGCACCGAGCTAAATAACACGGTTTGTGACTCGAATGAGCAACGCTCAAGGAACATTCAGTAGTCATCCAAATGAATGACGAACCATAATACAAAGGATGTAAGATATGTGTGGAAGTTATGTGACAGTAAGTAGACCATGTAAGTTATTGTTATGCAATGAGTAAGAGCACGGTTCGCAGCTGGCGACCGTTGTATCAATATTATTGAGTATAATGTGGCAGATAAGACCAGTTATGGGTTAAACTCGGCGGAGATGCAAGATAAGTGATGTTAAACAAACTGGGCAATAAGCCAGGGGCAGGTACTATGTGATGAGGAACTCAGTGTGAATTCCATGGCGAATCGCATAAGGGATTTACTGTCAAGAGTTATGCCTCTGCACTCTGTATGACTGAGTGTTTTGGTATTACTCTTGTGCAGTAATGATCAAGTGGGATAGCTAGGAATTGGAAACATGTTAATTGTGGAGGAATAATGTTATAATGGCGATGCATGATTAACAGTAAGGGACTACAGTAGCACTAACTGCCAAATATCGGTATGGAATATACCCAAATGTTGTAAATAGTTGAGAGAGCACTACACCTAGGTAGTAGCTCAATCTCAACCGACAGTAAGTCGGAAGGGAACAAGTCAATCATTGTGAAATACTAGCTGTATACACAGTAAATTGTTATGGAAGTGGATAAAAGTTTATAACTCACCGAATTCGCTAACGGTAAGAGATACCGCGCGTCGGTTGAGAACCATTGTTACCAAGATGAAGGTGACAATTAGATGTACAATACCGTAAGAATAACAAATGGGTTATTAAGCTCTACAGTTTATTGGAGTTTCGCAGCAGAAACTAGTGACCAGTGATTCAAGTGTTGAATGTACATGGTGAACAAGAGTGAATGGCTAATTATTAACGCCTAGAAGCCTAAACAGGCCAAAATCGAAACCAGTTAAGAGTTAAAGCAAACTCCAATGAGAATTCTTGGTTTAGGACTAAACCACCATATGGTTAAGATCCTCTAATCAGAATGCATTGTATATACACCGCGTGGAAGTTAAAACACTTCACGACGGCAGAACATTTTAAGCCAATGTTTAGTGATTGATTACGTGGGCGTAATCCCTTTTAAGGGGGTAGAGTGCGAAACCACTTAGTGTGTATTACCGTACAAGTGTACGTGATTTATGTTGTGCATAGCACAAAATAATTTGTTTTGATGATTGGTGTGTGTGTTATGTAAACATACGCATTCATTCATGGTTTAATTGTGGTAATTGCGCACAGAAGATGCGAATACCATTGTGATAAGTGTGTTTATTTTGTTAACAATTGTGTGTGATAGTACAAGTGTGGGGAGTAGAGAAACTCCCGGGGAACACAAAACCCCGACATTGTACAAATGTGAAACGGTGTGTTGTATTTGTAAAATATATGTGTATATATATTTATATAGTGATTCATGAAGGGTATGAAACCGATATAGAACCTAGTGAGAATAAGATTCCTAGGTAACAGGATTAAAGTGATGGAAATACTGATAGATGAAGTTCTATCCCTTGAGATGTTATGATCATGATTAGAATGATCAAAAGATAGAAAATTGGAAATGGGTGATTTATTTGATGCTTGAAAATGAAGTGGGAAGTGGAACTTGATTTTTGCATGCGATCAAGGGAAGCCAAACACAAATTGGAGTGGAAGGATAGTCCGACACTGATGCTGATCACATTAGGGTTGAACGATTCTTGAAGCTCCCCTTAAGTGGTCACAATTAACCACGCTAAGAAAAGAAGCAAAGAGCATAAGTTGGACTTGGAGTTGTGCGTGTTTTCAAAAAGGATTTTGAATTGGTATTTATAAAACGTCGATAGATACTTTACATAGTTAAAGTTCTCTTACTTAACCTCACAAGGAAATTTTAATTTAAGTGATTGTTTTGATCTCCCAAAGGCACGGGGACGGAAGGTGTCCATCGCGACCGGGTTCTGCGGGATCACAGTATATATCAAAGATATTTTTGATTGCTATACATGCTATGACATGTTGTGTGGTATGTGTAATAAATGTTATTTGACTTTGATTCCTAAAGTGTATGCTATCAAGACCTATGAGTCTAAATGTGTTGTGTTACATAGACCTATGTGTCTAAAGTTGTTATGTTACCCAAGACCAGAGAGTCTAAGGGTTGTTATGTATGTGTAAATTGTTAAGATACCCGGACCATTGAGTCCGAGGTTATCATGTGAATATGTTATGTTAGGTATGGATGTGAATGTGTTACCCGGACCATTAAGTCCGAGGTTGTGATGTAAAGTGTGTTTGGTTATAGAAGTTTTATTTCTATAAGCAATCCCCGTATTCTAATCTAATGATGTGTGGGAAGTGTGAACTTCGAGGACGAAGTTCTTTTAAGGGGGGTAGATTGAAATACCCCAAACCTGATATATTGTTTAAATACTAATCTATGGTATATAAAGGCTAAAAAGTGCCTTAGAGACATCAGTGAACAAATTAAACCATAGTAAAATGCAACAAAGCGCTAAGATACAGTTTGAGCAAAAACATGCTCTAAGCTAGGAGTGAACTTGGTTAGGACCCAAAGAGCCTACCAAGACTTAATAATATTCAATTATGATTTAATAGGGCTAATTAAGTCCTTAGGAAACCTTGGTAGACAGTTAAACCAAATAAAACACAAGAAAATACCTTAAAGTCAATAAGAGCAAAAATGTGCTCTAAGCTTGGGATAAATTTGTATAAGACCTAATGGTCATACCTATACCTTATAAATACGTTAATGAGCATATTAAATCAATTACCAAAGAAAACGAAGCTTGAAAACAAGTTAAAACACAAAAGTGCTTTAAGGAGTCTTAAAGCACGTTTTTGGAAAATTGTCTTGTAAATGAGTTTTGAATGGATAGATGTCCATCATTACTCTTTAATTAACATGTGTACTATATAGTATCACATTTGGAAGTCTATATCAATGGGAATCAAAAATTTCACATCTATGTGCCTTGTTTAGTGAATAGTAACTTTATAAGCTAGTTTGTAACATATGTAGTTATAAGTTATTAAATTGGTCAACAAAGACTATTATACCCTTCTAATAATATGGGGGCCGGTTTTTCAAGGTGTGAGTCACCAACTTGTAAAAGATAAGCAAATAAGTAAAGTAAAGCTTGTAAAGTAAAGAACTATTTACTTTAATATAAATATCTTCCAAAGTAGAACACATCTTCATTCTCTCATTTCCTTTCATTTCACACGTCTCCTTCCTCCATTCTCTCAAGCTCCATCGGTTATGCTACAGCAAAGCCTCACCATTTCCAACTCCTTTCACTTGTAACTCCTAACTCCATGCTCCGAATTTAATTCAGAGACTACCGTTCTCTTAGTTGGAGCAAGCTCTACAACATTGTCTTTTCAAATCATCAAAACCACCATGTCGGTGCCAAGGAGAATTTCCATGGAAGGAGCTTGAGCTTATATTTTTATGCCTTGTTGATCACCTTTGCTTCAAGGTAAGGAAAAACCAAAGAAAACTTCATTTCCTTCATTTTTGGTGTTGACCGAAAATGCACCTTGTAATGGTGTCTTCTCTTGTCTTGTTTTAGCTTCATTTGAATCTTCCAAGGGCTAGGAGGAGTCCTGTAACACCCCTAAAACCGGCCTAATAGTTAAGGGTGCTACACGCCGCGTATTACTACCTAATAACGCAAGGCTCTAAAACACTCAAACGAATGAAGGCCCAAAACAAAGTTTACATAAAACATTGTAAACCAATGTATTCAAATACAGCGAAAGCAAATACCAAAATCCCAAATACGTAACTGAGTCAGAAACAGAAGTCAAAAAGTGTAAGGCCCGAAGGCTACAACATCTCAAATATCAAACTGAACGAACAATAAAAGCTAAACACTATAGCTCCAGAACTCAAGATGATCCTCGCTGATCAATCTGCAAAAATGTTAGAAGTAGGGGAATGAGCACACACAACTATGCCCAGTAAGCAGCGACCGTCATCAGCAAGGTCGCTCAAAACAATTGAAATCAGAAGAAGGAGAAGATAAATATAATAACCACAATTCTCTAGATTCAGAAGCTTTCAGAACAGAAACAGAGTGGAACTCAAGGGTTCCCAATTCAGAAACAGTCAGAACACTTAAACAGAAAGGGGACAAGACACAATGCACACACTCAGAAGGGTCGAAGACCCATAGACCATACCAGGTCTCTTGGCAACGCAGAAATGACTCGAAAGAGCCAAAGGGTTCGTCAACCCCACAGAACAGAAAGGGAATGACCCACACTCAGAACGACGTCTACATGGTATACCACGGAATAGCTCGACCCAGCCATTCACGGCTCAGAAACAAAGTGTAATGTCCCAAAACAGAAGGATTGCTTAAACAGAAGCAAAGTCGCATTTAAATATGCCAAAACACTCATAAATCAGTAGTACAGAACATAAGGAATCCAATGCTGCAGACGGCACTCAAATCGGAGTTCAAACGAAGAAGTTACGCTGAAAACAGAGGGGTGTCCGAACTTGTGTCCTAACGTCGAAGTTCGGACACAAGTCGAGACTCAGAAACCAGAGAATGCCAAATGTCCGAACTTGTGTCCGGACATCAATGTTCGGACACAAGTCGAGTTGAAATCAGATAGAGGAATTCAGAATGTCCGAACATCCAAGTTCGGACGGATGTTCGGACGAGTTACGGAAAATAAATACGCGGAACGTTGACGTCGGACACAGGTCGAAGTAAAACCAGAGAAGAACCCAAGGGTGTGTCCGAACATCAACATTCGGACCGATGTTCGGACATGCCCCGAACTTTGAAAATCAGAAGAGCAAAACGCACTGTCCGAACTTCAAAGCTCGGACAGAAGTTCGGACAATGCGAAAATGCAATTTCCAGAAGACGAACAGAGCAGAAAACAACACAATTCGATGCCTCGGATTGCCAATTAAGCACACACACCAAATCAGACATTAAAACAGGAAACCATGGGGGTTTAGCCATTCCAAAATCACAACAAAACGCAAATAGAATCACACACAAAATCAGGTAACATTCTTGCAATACCCCATGGCTGAACTCCCAAACCGAATCAAGCAACCACCTACCTCAATCAATCAGCAGAGACGACAAACTGAAACAGTCCGCAGCAGTCCAAAAAATCCGACAGAGATCCACAGCAACTGATTCCCACAATGTCAAATCTATAATCAGAAAACGAAGAAGGAAACCCCCAAACTCAGAACCTCGAAAACTGTAACACAAACCTGAATTCGGGAGTCCAGAATCCCACAGTCCAAACAGTCTACAGCCCCTGCAACTCGCAGATCAAAGACAACCCAGCAACCTCTGAATTCATCAAACCGAAGTCTCAAAATCAGAAAACAGAAGAGGGGAAGATACTACGCTGGAATACACAATCTGTAACTCCAAACCTGAATTCGCGACGAGGGAATACCCAGCAGCCACGCAGCGATGAGCGACACAAACCGACGCAGCAACAGAAGGACACACAATTCTCAGCAAAGGAACTTGGAGAAGGGAGGAAGAGGCAAAACCGTCGCTCTGAAAGCACAACGAAGAGACGCTCCCACGATTCAAATTGAGGAGAAAATAATGACTGATAAATGGGAAGGAATAAATAAATAATTCCTTTATTTATTTACTTAATGGACAATTACCTTAATTGTTTTAATAGATGGACTTCCTTGCCCTCTTCTATTAAAACAATACCGCCGACGTCCCAACTGACAATAAGGAAATGTAATCCATCTTAGCTCATTACATAAACCGGACATAATATAAGGTTGCAATTATACGGGTTATAAACATCACCTCCCCCTTAAAAAATCTCGTCCTCGAGATTAACTCACCTTACTGCTCGAACAGGGAGGGATACTTGGCACGCAGCTCATCTTCGAGTTCCCAAGTCGCTTCACTCTCTAACTGGTCAGACCACTGGACCTTCACCATAGGCAGGGTCTTACTACGAAGCCGACGGACATCCCTGGCTAAAATGCGAGTAGGCACCGCCTCGAAACTGCAGTCCTCTCTCAACTGAAGCTGGCTGTAGTCGATCACGTGAGACGTGTTATAACCCGTATAATTCCTACCTTATATTATATCAGTTGCAATGTTGTTCTAAGTTGGATTATCTATTTCCTTGTTGTCAGTTGGGACGTCGGCGGTATTGTTTTATTTGTAGAGGGCAAGGAAGTCTTCCATAAAACAATTAAGGTAATTGTTTTAGTAATTAATAAGGAAAGGGATCCTTATTTAATTATTTCCCTTCTAATTATTTTTTTTACATCACGATCGGTCTTCGTCCATCAGTTATCATTGTGCGTTCAGAGCGAGCGTTCTTCCATTCTTCTCTCTCTCTCTGTTCTCTCTCTGTTGCTAAGGATCGTGAAGGCTGCTGCTACAACCGAATTGGAGGGTTTGCTACTGCGTTTCTCTGATCGGTTCAGGTTTGTATTCAAGAATTCGGGACTGCGTTGATGGTTTTCTTCTCTCTGTTTTCTGATTTTGAGCCGTTGTTCTTGATTAAATCAGAAGGCTTTGTCGCTGTTGAGTGTGATTGTGCGGGCTGTGGAACTGCTGCAGATTGTGGAGATCTTTAACTTTTGAATCAGGTTGGTTGAAGATTTTTTGGGGTTTGGATAATTCTAGGGTTCTTCATTGCAGTTTCTGATTTTTGTGTCAATTGGTTTGGATAATCAGTGGCTGTTGATCTGCCCGGATTGTTGCTCTGCGTGGATTGTGCCTGCTGCCTCAGTTCGTTGTTGTTTCTGCTGATAAACGAGGAAGGTGGTTACTCGATTCAGTTTGGAAGTTCAGCCATGGGGATTGCAACGGTTCTGTTTCGTGTGTGATTTCTGTTTGTGATATCTGTTTGGTTGCGTTTTGGAATGGTTAAACCCCCATGGTTTCCTGTTTTAATGTCTGATTTGGTGTGTGTGCTTAATTGGCAATTCGTGGTATCGAATTGTGTTGTTTTTCTGCTCTGTACGTCTTCTGAAATTTGCAGTTTTCGCACTGTCCGAACTTCTGTCCGAGCTTTGAAGTTCGGACAGTGCGTTTTGCCTTTCTGATTTTCAAGTTCGGGGGTATGTCCGAACATCTGTCTGAACATAGATGTTCGGACACACCCTCAGGTTTTTCCTCTGATTTAAGTTCGACCTGTGTCCGAACTTCGACGTCCGGACACAAGGTCGGACCTTCCGCGTGTTCTTCCGTAAAACCTGTCCGAACATCCGTCCGAACTTGGATGTTCGGACATTCTGAATTCCTCTATCTGATTTCAACTCGACTTGTGTCCGAACATTGATGTCCGGACACAAGTTCGGACATTTGGCATTCTCTGGTTTCTGAGTCTCGACTTGTGTCCGAACTTCGACGTTAGGACACAAGTTCGGACACCCCTCTGTTTTCAGCGTAACTTCTTCGTTTGAACTCCGATTTGAGTGCCGTCTGCGGCATTGGATTCCTTATGTTCTGTACTACTGATTTATGAGTGTTTTGGCATATCTAAATGCAACTTTGCTTCTGTTTAAGCAACCTTTCTGTTTTGGGACATTGCACACTGTTTCTGAGCCGTGAATGGCTGGGTCGAGCTATTCCGTGGTATACCATGTAGACGTCGTTCTGAGTGTGGGTCATTCCCTTTCTGTTCTGTGGGGTTGACGAACCCTTTGGCTCTTTCGAGTCATTTCTGCGTTGCGAGAGACCTGGTATGGTCTATGGGTCTTCGACCCTTCTGAGTGTGTGCATTGTGTTTTGTCCCCTTTATGTTTAAGTGTTCTGACTGTTTCTGAATTGGGAACCCTTGAGTTCCACTCTTTTGTTCTGTTCTGAAAGCTTCTGGATATTGAGAATTGTGGATAAATGCTTATCTTCTCCTTCTTCTGTTTTCAATTGTTTTGAGCGACCTTGCTGATGACGGTCGCTGCTTACTGGGCATAGTTGTGTGCTCATTCCCCTACTTCTAACATTTTTGCAGATTGATCAGCGAGGATCATCCTAAGTTCTGGAGCTATAGTATTTAGCTTTTATGTTCATTCAGTTTGATGTTAAGATATTGTAGCCTTCGGGCCTTATACTTTTGACTTCCGTTTCTGACTCAATTCGTATTTGGGATTTTGGTATTTGCTTCCGCTGTATTTGAATACATTGGTTTACAATGTTTATGTAAACTTCGTTTTGGCCTTTATCGCGTTTGAGTGTTTTAGAGCCTTGCGTTATTAGGTAGTAATACGCGGCGTGTAGCACCCTTAACTCTTAGGCCAGTTTTAGGGGTGTTACAAGACGGATCATGCAGGTACTTCCTCAACATAGAGACATGAAAAACACCGTGGACAGCAGAAAAAGCAGGTGGCAACGCTAACCGGTAGGCCACAGGGCCATCCTCTCCAGAATTTCAAACGGTCCAACGAACCTGGGCTAAGCTTCCCACGGTTCCCAAACCGAACTACGCCTCTGACCGGCGACACTCGCAGATAAACATGATCTCCAACCTCAAACTCAAGCGGCCTGCGCCTCTGGTCTGCATAGCACTTCTGTCTGCTCTAAGCAACAAGCAAACGCCCGAATCGTCCTGATCTTCTCTACTGCTCCCTGCACCAGCTCGGGTCCAACTAAGACCCTCTCCTTCAGGTCATCCCAACAGATGGGTGACCTGCACCTCCTACCATACAACGCTTCAAACGGAGCCATGCCAATGCTCGCCTGAAAGCTGTTGTTGTAGGCGAACTCAATCAGAGTCACATGCTGCTCCCAGCTACCTCCAAAGTCCAGGACACATGCGCGAAGCATGTCCTCCAAAACCTGATTAGTCCTCTCTGTCTGGCCATCCGACTGAGGATGGTAAGCTGAACTGAACGCTAAATTCGTACCCAAGGCCTTATGCAAACTGCGCCAAAATCTCGAACAAAACGAGGGTCACAATCAGACACACAATAGTAGTAGGCACACCGTGGAGCCTCACTATCTCATCGAGATACAGACGAGCTAAACGCTCCAAACTGAATGTCTTCTTACCGGCAGAAAATGAGCAGACTTCGTCAGACGATCAACTATCACCCATACGGCATCACAGCCCGAAGGAGTCCTGGGCAAACCCATGACGAAATCCATCCCCACACTCTCCCACTTCCACTCAGGAATGGGAAGGGGCTGAAGCAAACCCGCTGGCCTCTGGTGCTCAGCCTTAATCTGCTGACAGGTCTGGCACTTCGAAACAAACTCGGAGATGTCACGCTTCATCCCAGACCACCAGAATGACTCTCTGAGATCCCGATACATCTTCAC
This sequence comes from Limonium bicolor, assembly GCA_023374045.1. NCBI lineage: Eukaryota > Viridiplantae > Streptophyta > Magnoliopsida > Caryophyllales > Plumbaginaceae > Limonium > Limonium bicolor. The sequence continues at coordinate 287,878,462 of CM041782.1, forward strand.
CCCTCCTGGGTGGACTGAATATGGCGCTCCATGAGCCTCCTGAAGGATCTCCCTGCGCAGCACTGCATCGTCTGGCACACATACACGACCTCTGAAACGTAGACACCCATCACTGGAGACACTGAAATCTGAACACTGATCTGAAGACAGCCCCTCTCTGATCCGACACAAAGCTGAATCTGCCTCCTGACTAACCCGGATCCTGTCGACCAATGAAGACTGAACCTGAAGCGCTGCTATCACACTGGCACTGCGGGTCTGACTACCTAGACGCCCATACGCTGAAGCTCTAAGGCGGACCTCTGAACTCTTGTCATGGCACAAGCTACACCCGAAGCACCTCTCCGGCTCAAAGCATCTGCAACAACATTCGCTCTACCCGGGTGGTAGAGGATCTCCAAATCGTAGTCATGAAGTAGCTCCAACCATCTCCTCTGTCTCAAGTTCAGCTCCTTCTGAGTGAACAAATACTTGAGACTCTTGTGGTCAGTGTAAACCTTACACGACGCTCCATACAGATAATGCCTCCAAATCTTAGCGCGAACACTACAGCTGCCAACTCCAGGTCGTGGGTAGGGTAGTTCTTCTCATAGGGCTTAAGCTGCCGAGAGCCATAAGCCACCACCTTACCCTGCTGCATCAGAAACATCCCAGTCCCTTATGGGACGCATCACAGAAGACCTCGAATCCCTCGGTTCCCAGATGGCAAAGTCAGAATCGGTGCGGTCGTCAGCCTCTTCTTAATCTCCTGGAAGCTCTGCTCGCAAGCCTCGCTCCACTCGTACTTAATCTCCTTCCTCAACAGACGGGTCAGCGGGGATACAATCTTAGAGAACCCCTCGACAAACATCCTGTAATACCCAGCTAACCCAAGGAAACTACGGATCTCAGCCACATTCCTGGGCCTCTCCCACTCCATCACAGCTCTAATCTTCTCAGGATCCACTGAGATACCGTCCTTCGAGACCATATGTCCCAAGAATACCACGTGATCAAGCCAGAAGTCACACTTCTTCTTCAACTTAGCATACATCTCACGATCCTTAAGTGTCTGTAAAACGATCCTCAGATGCTCCTCATGCTCCTCTGCGCTCTTGGAGTACACCAAGATATCGTCTATGAAGACCACTACAAACTGATCCAGATAGGGTTTGAAAACCCGGTTCATCATATCCATGAATACTGATGGAGCATTAGTCAATCCAAAAGGCATGACTAGGAACTCGTAATGACCATAACGAGTCCAAAAGCGGACTTAGGCACGTCCTCGGCCTTAATCCTCAACTGATGGTAGCCCGAACGAAGATCTATCTTCGAGAACACTGTGGCGCCCGCCAACTGGTCAAACAAATCATCTATGTGCGGAAGGGGATAGCGGTTCTTGATGGTCACCTTATTCAGCTCTCTATAGTCGATACACAAACGGAAGGTCCCATCCTTCTTCTTTACAAACAGCATTGGCGCTCCCCAAGGTGAAACACTAGGGCGTATGAAGCCCTTATCTAACAGCTCCTGAAGCTGGACCTTCAGCTCCTTCAACTCCGCCGGACTCATGCGGTACGGGGCCCTAGAGATGGGCTGAGTCTCTGGCGCTAAATCGATGGTGAACTCCACCTCTCGCACTGGTGGAAGTCCGGGCACGTCGTCCTGGAAGACCTCCGGGAACTCTCTGACGATCGGGATGCTCTCAAGCTAGATCCCTCACGCACCTCTGGCAGATAACATAAGAAGCCCTGGCAGCCCTTCCTCAAGAAACTGGCTGCCTGCATCGCTGACACAATCACCGGCGCACATGGAACTGCATTCCAGAGAAAGCAAAACGAGTCCCGTCTGGCAAGTCGAATACTACTCTCCTCGCTGCACAATCTATATGGGCATGGTGCTCTGCTAGCCAATCCATGCCCAGGATCACATCAAAACAGGTCATCCGCATCGGGATGAGGTCAGCACAAAAGGTCTTGTCCCGAACTACTATGGGACAAGCCTTACACACAGAATCCAACACACAAGGGGCAACCCCACCTAATGGACTACTCACACATAGGTCTACCTCACTAGACACAGCAGTCAATCCAAGATCACCCAACAAATCATAGCAGACAAAGGAATGCGTAGCTCCAGAGTCAAACAAACAAAATACATCTCGAGAATGGATCTGGAGAATACCTGAGATGACGCGATCACCAGCACGATCACGCTCTCCAGCCATAGCATAAACCCGGGCCTGAGTCTGAGGCTTCTTCTGATCGGACCTCGCCCCTGAATCTGAGCCGGTTGCCTCTATCTCTTGAGCCTCTACTGGATGCCTGAGGGCACTGAGTGATCCGGTGCTCCATCGACCCGCACTTAAAGCAGACACCAGTCTTCTTGTAGCACTCCCTACCAGGATGGGAGCGACCACAAGACCCACACTTCGCCCCAGCTGACGAAGATGAAGAAGCTCCCCGACGATCTCCATAGGACTGCTTCTTCTGAGGAGGAGCAGCCTCCTTCTTCTGAGGCTGTTCAGCACGCCTCTTCCCCTTATGGTCCTTGCCCGCATGTCTGCCCTTGATGTCAGCCTCTACCAGCAGGGCGACATCCGCCACATCTCTGAAGGTCCGGTGACGAAGAGGTGTCACCGCCGACCTGATGTCTGGCCTCAAACCGCTCTCGAACTTACGAGCCTTCCTATGCTCATCTGGCTCCGGAGCATACTTCGACAGAGTCACGAACTCCCTCACGTACTCCTCTACGGTCATATCTCTCCCCTGGCGCAGCCGGTTGTACTCATTGATTTTCTGGTCCTTGTAGACATCCGGATAGAACTGCTTGTTGAACTCCAAGCAGAACTGATCCCAGGTCCATGGCGGGGATGTCTACCCATCACCATGCGCCACCACTCCTTCGCCTCCCCCTTGAAGAGGAACGTGGCGAAGTCTACCTTCTGGTCGTCCTCCGACCCCATCACTCTCAACAGGTCCTCGACCTCAGTAATCCAGTGGCTCGCCTCCTGAGGGTCACCACAGCCGTCAAAGGAAGGCGGCTTTAGCTTCATGAACTCCTGGAGAGCCCGGACTCGGCCTCCCACTGCATTCACCCTGCTGGGCCTGCACCACCAGCTCCTCCACCAGCTCCCCCAGCAGCTGCAGCCACCGTCTGCATCAACTGCGTCACAAACTGCTGCACTGCATCCACAGCATCTCCCTGAGGGGTCACTGGTGTCCTACGAGGAGGCATTCTGAGATACACAAATCCAAAACTTATCAGAATCAACTCATACTGTCAACCACTGTCATAACTGACTCTCACACAAGCAAACACACCCACAGACACCAAAGAAAGCCAAACCTGCTCTGATACCACTAAATGTAACACCCCTAAAACTGGCCTAAGAGTTAAGGGTGCTACACGCCGCGTATTACTACCTAATAACGCAAGGCTCTAAAACACTCAAACGTAATGAAGGCCCAAAACAAAGTTTACATAAACATTTTAAACAATGTATTCAAATACAGTGAAAGCAAATACCAAAATCCTAAATACGTAATTGAGTCAGAAACAGAAGTCAAAAAGTGTAAGGCCCGAAGGCTACAACATCTCAAATATCAACTGACTGAACGAACAATAAAAGCTAAACACTATAGCTCCAGAACTCAAGATGATCCTCGCTGATCAATCTGCAAAAAATGTTAGAAGTATGGGAATGAGCACACAACTATGCCCAGTAAGCAACGACCGTCATCAGCAAGGTCGCTCAAAACAATTGAAATCATAAGAAGGAGAAGATAAATATAATAACCACAATTCTCCAGATTCAGAAGCTTTCAGAATAGAAACAGAGTGGAACTCAAGGGTTCCCAATTCAGAAACAGTCAGAACACTTAAACAGAAAGGGGACAAGACACAATGCACACACTCAGAAGGGTCGAAGACCCATAGACCATACCAGGTCTCTCGGCAACGCAGAAGAAATGACTCGATAGAGCCAAAGGGTTCGTCAACCCCACAGAACAGAAAGGGAATGACCCACACTCAGAACGACGTCTACATGGTATACCACGGAATAGCTCGACCCAGCCATTCACGGCTCAGAAACAAGTGTGTATGTCCCAAAACAGAAGGATTGCTTAAACAAAAGCAAAGTCGCATTTAAATATGCCAAAACACTCATAAATCAGTAGTACAGAACAAGGAATCCAATGCCGCAGACGGCACTCAAATCGGAGTTCAAACGAAGAAGTTACGCTGAAAACAGAGGGGGTGTCCGAACTTGTGTCCTAACGTCGAAGTTCGGACACAAGTCGAGACTCAGAAACCAGAGAATGCCAAATGTCCGAACTTGTGTCCGGACATCAATGTTCGGACACAAGTCGAGTTGAAATCAGATAGAGGAATTCAGAATGTCCGAACATCCAAGTTCGGACGGATGTTCGGACGAGTTACGGAAAATAAATACGCGGAACGTTGACGTCCGGACACAGGTCGAACTAAACCAGAGAAGAACCCAAGGGTGTGTTCGAACATCAACATTCGGACCGATGTTCGGACATGCCCCGAACTTTGAAAATCAGAAGAGCAAAACGCACTGTCCGAACTTCAAAGCTCGGACAGAAGTTCGGACAGTGCAAAAAATGCAATTTCCAGAAGACGAACAGAGCAGAAAACAACACAATTCGATGCCTCGGATTGCCAATTAAGCACACACACCAAATCAGACATTAAAACAGGAAACCATGGGGGTTTAGCCATTCCAAAATACAACAAAACGCAAATAGAATCACACACAAAATCAGGTAACATTCTTGCAATACCCCATGGCTGAACTCCCAAACCGAATCAAGCAACCACCTACCTCAATCAATCAGCAGAGACGACAATCTGAAACAGTCCGCAGCAGTCCAAAAAATCTGACAGAGATCCATAGCAACTGATTCCCACAATGTCAAATCTATAATCAGAAAACGAAGAAGGAAACCCCCAAACTCAGAACCTCGAAAACTGTAACACAAACCTGAATTCGGGAGTCCAGAAATCCCACAGTCCAAACAGTCTACAGCCCGTGCAACTCGCAGATCAAAGACAACCCAGCAACCTCTGAATTCATCAAACCGAAGTCTCAAAATCAGAAAACAGAAGAGGGGAAGATAGTACGCTGGAATACACAATCTGTAACTCCAAACCTGAATTCGCGACGAGGGAATACCCAGCAGCCACGCAGCGATGAGCGACACAAACCGACGCAGCAACAGAAGGACACACAATTCTCAGCAAAGGAACTTGGAGAAGGGAGGAAGAGGCAAAACCGTCGCTCTGAAAGCACAACGAAGAGGACGCTCCCACGATTCAAATTGAGGAGAAAATAATGACTGATAAATGGGAAGGAATAAATAAATAATTCCTTTATTTATTTACTTAATGGACAATTACCTTAATTGTTTTAATAGATGGACTTCCTTGCCCTCTTCTATTAAAACAATACCGCCGACGTCCCAACTGACAATAAGGAAAGTAATCCATCTTAGCTCATTACATAAACCGGACATAATATAAGGTTGCAATATACGGGTTATAACAAGTCCTCTCTTGATACTTATTCAAGCTCTCTTTCCATTCCAAGGTAAAACAATCATTTTAATACCTTAAAACAATATATGTAACTAGGTTTACTTGAGATGAAGCATGATGCTTGAATACTCATTCTATTATGTGTACATTGTTTAGAAGTTGACAAACAACCAAACATCCCACCGGTTTTACAAGGAAAAAAGAAAGAAGTTGTGAGGAAAAAAAGAGGTAAACAAACTATCTCAATGTAGTTTAAATGCCTTAGGAAAATGAGCTTGATTTGCTTAATAAAATACCTATGGAGCCAATGGCAAATGAGCTAGTAAAATGCTCTCAAGGAGTTTATTAAGGGCATATGTATTGTTGGGTGTATTTGTAGGTCAAAGGCATTATTTATGTGGGAAATTCAGTGTTTAAGGTTTATGTTATTTAAGGGCCTAAGAGCCATGTTATTTAAGAGCCTAAGTGCCAAACAATTTAAGCTTATGCACTATATTGTGATGTAGTGCTAAATGTGTGAAGTTTGTGTATAAAATGTGTTTGATGGATTTTAGGTGTTCTTGAATGAAATAAGGTAAAAAACCTAAGTGTTTGGATGTGAGTATATACAAGAGAAGCTATGTCAAAATTTGGAAAATGTGTAAGAAGTTCTAAGTGTTTTAAGTAAGTTTTGGTGAACTAGGAAGTGTTAAAGGTGAACAAATGTTTTACTTGGGAAGAAAACATGTATTAAGGTGAATTAGAGTGATGCAAGGAATTAGGAATATCTTGGAAGTTCTAGGAATTCAATGTGTGTGTTTTGAGAATGTATTTAAGCCTTGGAGAAGTTGTTTTAGGGTTGGGAATGTTGATGTAAAAAAGGAGTTTAGTTAGTAAGAAAAGAAGTTGAGGGATGATGTAAGGTGTAGAGGAAACACTTGGTATAGTGGTCATTATTGGTGAAATACCACTTAGAAATCTTAAGGAGGAAACATTCCAAGTGCTAAGAATTTTTATGAAATGTGAATGATAAGATGGCTTGGTGTGTGATTTAGAGAGTATAGTACATGGCTAAAGGTGTGTTTGAAGTGCCCAAATGAAGTTAGGATGTACTAGGATATATGGGGTGAAGTTTGGAGTTTGAAAGAGAAAAGGAAAACAGGGTCTGGGGCTGACCGAACTTGCGACAGAACTTGCAAGTTCGGTCGAGCCCAGTTTACCCTGCGAGAATTGGCTTCTGGAATGGACCGACCTTGGGGACCGGACTTGCAAGGTCGGTCGGGCTTGTTTTGTGTACGGATTAAGTTTCTGGATTCGACCGAACCTGGGACCGGACTTGGCAAGTTCGGTCGGGCTGAATTTCAAAGGGAAGAAACTCTCGGGAATGGACCGAACATGCGATCGAACTTACAAGGTCGGTCGGGAGTAGAAATTTGACGGTTAAAGTGTTCTGGAATGGACCGACCTTGTGCAAGGTCGGTCGGTAAGTTTGGTCGGACCAAAACATGGTTAAGGTTATGAAATGATATTTAATGATGGGGATTGATTAGTAATGATGTTATAAGGTTGTTTAAGACATGTTGGGTGAGTTATAATGATAATTTAGTGGGGGAAAAGATGTATTTAAATGTAAAGTAAAAACAAGTTAAAAAAGTGAAGTTATGTAACTAAGTTTAACGGGAAAAGTTATAAGCATTAGACATTAAATAATCATGCTACCCCGATGTAAATAAAAGTACATGTAATGTATCAGTTGTTCGAGAATTGCTCGAGGAACATAAGTGGACGTGGGTAAAGTGGACTCCGGTGACAGGTATGGTTTTCTTGCAACCTGTGTCCTACGGATTACACTGGCTTGTATGCCAATGTGTTTTTCTATGTTTGCCACGTGTAAGATAAAACATGAATGAGTTTACAGCAATTCATATATGTGACTTGTCTAGTTCCATACCATTTAACCTAGGATAGTGTTAACCTTAGGTAACTGAGTCTAAGGATCACATGAGGGAGTTTGGTATTCGGATAATAAACGACCCGAAACATGGGACGTTCTACCACGGCTATACGTTGTTAATAGTGTGATATGTGTATGTGAATGTAGGGATTGCGTAGCACCCTTTGCGGCGTGTAGCACCCTTAACTTAGGCCGGTTTTAGGGGTGTTACAGGACTCCTCCTAGCCCTTGGAAGATTCAAATGAAGCTAAAACAAGACAAGAGAAGACACCATTACAAGGTGCATTTTCGGTCAACACCAAAAATGAAGGAAATGAAGTTTTTTTGGTTTTTCCTTACCTTGAAGCAAAGGTGATCAACAAGGCATAAAAATATAAGCTCAAGCTCCTTCCATGGAAATTCTCCTTGGCACCGACATGGTGGTTTTGATGATTTGAAAAGACAATGTTGTAGCTTGCTCCAACTAAGAGAACGGTAGTCTCTGAATTAAATTCGGAGCATGGAGTTAGGAGTTACAAGTGAAAGGAGTTGGAAATGGTGAGGCTTTGCTGTAGCATAACCGATGGAGCTTGAGAGAATGGAGGAAGGAGACGTGTGAAATGAAAGGAAATGAGAGAATGAAGATGTGTTCTACTTTTGGAAGATATTTATATTAAAGTAAATAGTTCTTTACTTTACAAGCTTTACTTTACTTATTTGCTTATCTTTTACAAGTTGGTGACTCACACCTTGAAAAACCGGCCCCCATATTATTAGAAGGGTATAATAGTCTTTGTTGACCAATTTAATAACTTATAACTACATATGTTACAAACTAGCTATAAAAGTTACTATTCACTAAAACAAGGCACATAGATGTGAAATTTTTGATTTCCCATTGATATAGACTTCCAAATGTGATACTATATAGTACACATGTTAATTAAAGAGTAATGATGGACATCTATCCATTCAAAACTCATTTACAAGACAATTTTCCAAAAACGTGCTTTAAGACTCCTTAAAGCACTTTTTTGTTTTAACTTGTTTTCAAGCTTCGTTTTCTTTGGTAATTGATTTAATATGCTCATTAACGTATTTATAAGGTATAGGTATGACCATTAGTCTTATACAAATTTATCCCAAGCTTAGAGCACATTTTTGCTCTTATTGACTTTAAGGTATTTCTTGTGTTTATTTGGTTTAACTGTCTACCAAGGTTTCCTAAGGACTTAATTAGCCCTATTAAATCATAATTGAATATTATTAAGTCTTGGTAGGCTCTTTGGGTCCTAACCAAGTTCACTCCTAGCTTAGAGCATGTTTTTGCTCAAACTGTATCTTAGCGCTTTGTTGCATTTTACTATGGTTTAATTTGTTCACTGATGTCTCTAAGGCACTTTTTAGCCTTTATATACCATAGATTAGTATTTAAACAATATATCAGGGTTTGGGGTATTTCAATCTACCCCCCTTAAAAGAACTTCGTCCTCGAAGTTCACACTTCCCACACATCATTAGATTAGAATACGGGGATTGCTTATAGAAATAAAACTTCTATAACCAAACACACTTTACATCACAACCTCGGACTTAATGGTCCGGGTAACACATTCACATCCATACCTAACATAACATATTCACATGATAACCTCGGACTCAATGGTCCGGGTATCTTAACAACATTTACACATACATAACAACCCTTAGACTCTCTGGTCTTGGGTAACATAACAACCTTTAGACACATAGGTCTATGTAACACAACACATTTAGACTCATAGGTCTTGATAGCATACACTTTAGGAAATCAAAGTCAAAATAACATTTATTACACATACCACACAACATGTCATAGCATGTATAGCAATCAAAAATATCTTTGATATATACTGTGATCCCGCAGAACCCGGTCGCGATGGACACCTTCCGTCCCCGTGCCTTTGGGAGATCAAAACAATCACTTAAATTTAAAATTTCCTTGTGAGGTTAAGTAAGAGAACTTTAACTATGTAAAGTATCTATCGACGTTTTATAAATACCAATTCAAAATCCTTTTTGAAAACACGCACAACTCCAAGTCCAACTTATGCTTTGCTTCTTTTCTTAGCGTTGTTAATTGTGACCACTTAAGGGGAGCTTCAAGAATCGTTCAACCCTAATGTGATCAGCATCAGTGTCGGACTATCCTTCCACTCCAATTTGTGTTTGGCTTCCCTTGATCGCATGCAAATCAAGTTCCACTTCCCACTTCATTTTCAAGCATCAAATAAATCACCCATTTCCAATTTTCTATCTTTTGATCATTCTAATCATGATCATAACATCTCCAAGGGATAGAACTTCATCTATCAGTTATTTCCATACACTTTAATCCTGTTACCTAGGGAATCTTATTCTCACTAGGTTCTATATCGGTTTCATACCCTTTCATGAATCACTATATAATATATATATACACATATATTTTATCAAAATACAACACACCGTTTCACATTTGTACAATGTCGGGGTTTTGTTCCCCGGGAGTTTCTCTACTCCCCACACTTGTACTATCACACACAATTGTTAACAAATAAACACACTTATCACAATGGTATTCGCATCTTCTGTGCGCAATTACCACAATTAAACCATGAATGAATGCGTATGTTTACATAACACACACACCAATCATCAAAACAATTATTTTGTGCTATGCACAACATAAATCACGTACACTTGTACGGTAATACACACTAAGTGGTTTCGCACTCTACCCCCCTTAAAAGGGATTACGCCCACGTAATCAATCACTAAACATTGGCTTAAAATGTTCTGCCGTCGTGAAGTGTTTTAACTTCCACGCGGTGTATTATACAATGCATTCTGATTAGAGGATCTTAACCATATTGGTGGTTTAGTTCCTAAACCAAGAATTCTCATTGGAGTTTGCTTTAACTCTTAACTGGTTTCGATTTTGGCCTGTTAGGCTTCTAGGCGTTAATAATTAGCCATTCACTCTTGTTCACCATGTACATTCAACACTTGAATCACTGGTTCACTAGTTTCTGCTGCGAAACTCCAATAACTGTAGAGCTTAATTACCCCATTTGTTATTCTTACTGTATTGTACATCTCTAATTGTCACCTTCATCTTGGTAACAATGGTTTCTCAACCGACGCGGGTATCTCTTACCGTTAGCGAATTCGGTGAGTTATAAACTTTCTATCCACTTCCATAACAATTTACTGTGTATACAGCTATGTATTTCACAATGATTGACTTGTTCCCTTCCGACTTACTGTCGGTTGAGATTGAGCTACTACCTAGTGTGTAGTGCTCTCTCAACTATTTACAACATTGGGGGTATATTCCATACCGATATTTGGCAGTTAGTGCTACTGTAGTCCCTTACTGTTAATCATGCATCGGCCATTATAACATTATTCCTCCACAATTAACATGTTTCCAATTCCTAGCTATCCCACTTGATCATTACTGCACAAGAGTAATACCAAAACACTCAGTCATACAGAGTGCAGAGGCATAAACTCTTGACAGTAAATCCCTTATGCGATTCGCCATGGAATTCACACTGAGTTCCTCATCACATAGTACCTGCCACTGGCTTATTGCCCAGTTTGTTTAACATCACTTATCTTGCATCTCCGCCGAGTTTAACCCATAACTGGTCTTATCTGCCACATTATTACTCAATAATATTGATACAACGGTCGCCAGCTGCGAACCGTGCTCTTACTCATTGCATAACAATAACTTACATGGTCTACTTACTGTCACATTAACTTCCCACATATACTTACATCCTTTGTATTATGGTTCGTCATTCATTTGGATGACTACTGAATGTTCCTTGAGCGTTGCTCATTCGAGTCACAAACCGGTGTTATTTAGCTCGGTGCTTCACTTTATACACACATACTACTAAGCTAACTGCTCTCTTTCGATAATAATATCGTCCATCCTTAACATATTTCTTGAGCTTGGTTCACATAACTACCGCTCCAGCGGTTTCACAATATCGAGAGGTATCCCCACTCTTAGTGCAGTGGTTCGTTCTCCACTCTATTCACTTATATAACATAAATTTCTGCAATCAATCTAATTTACATAACACATTTTATTTGTGGCCTATAAGCCTTATTTGCCTTGAGCTGTGCTCATTGTAGGCTATCCAACACATGTACTTCTCTGTACAACATTACATGGTTTGGATGTTATATGGGCTCCATGACAAGGTCGTTGCATCACGTTTCCTTTTACGGGATGCCCCTTAGGATTGCCAGTCCGTCTCTTGACAACTTATGTCTAAACTGGGTGTTAGTTTCAACCCTTGTGTTTCTGTCACGTTATTTCGTTCAACAATTGTTGATGCGAACACCCTTCAAGGATTGCTCCTGGGTGTTGTTAAGTTATGCCTTTACATCTGGTTCACACTTATTGGTACATTCCGTTAGCCACGCCGTTTGTTCTTAACTGGCTTATTATCTCCTTCTGTGAAGATCAACATTTCCTGCTAGTGTAGGTACTCATTCTGGGAGTTTCATCCCATCAGTTACAGATTAACTTGTCCATATTAAGCATCTGCCTTGCCATGTATAGGCTGGGTCACCGTTCCAGCTATCATGTTTTATCCCTGAGGATCCTTAAGACGTATACGATGTCTTTACATTACAGTTAGTGCACTTCGCACCTCCTGACTCTTAAGCATTTCGTTGAAAGGAATTCACTAATTCCTTTAGTCTGGTTAACTTAACCGGGTTCCTTTACTTCAACCACTCATGATAATCCTTAGCTGTTGTTTGACTTATACTGCTGACCGTAGAACGGAGTCGACTACTTCCCGTATTCCGGACTCTACTCGTATACATATGTGGGGTACCATACTGATACATTACTACTTACCCAACTAACCCATAGGTAGGTCTGTCAGGCCCACAAGCTCCTATCGGAGTGCGGTCGTCCACAACTCAGTTGGTACACTCGTAGTGTCCGTCACACGCCTAGGTGAAGTATTCTGTTGTCAACTCCCTTATATTTTCCCTTGACAATATGCGTCCCGTGCTTCCCGAACTTAATCGAAGGAAAGTTTATCCACTGTTGTATCTTTGTCAATTGCCCTTGATTTTACTGGTTTGGTTTAGAAGAAGGTTAGAAAGAAGTGTTGGTTTGAAAGAAAATCTGGTTTTGAAAGAAAAGAGTTTGAAATAAATCTGAGTTTGAAAGAAATTTTCATGGTTTCACAACATCTTCTTACCTTAACCAAGTCTAGCTTCTTGCTGACTGGTGTACTTCCAATTACAAAGGTCAGGCTGTTAAGCCCTTCCATGGTTATAATGATCACACTTAACTTCGTGGTACTCTACTAAGTACTTTGTATTTGTTAAAACTTCCCCGAACAGCCCTGTTATAGCAGCACTTGCCATGGCAAGTGCGCCATGCTAACTGGCTATCGGTTAATCACACTCACCGGTTGCGGTATTGTTCTTACCCGCGCTATTATCAGTGGCCTTGTTGGCCCTCACTGATCTTACTGTCTTGATAATAACTCCTCTAGGTAACTCCTCAGCATTCATATGATAATCATCAACTAGGGTGTTTCCCATTCTGGGAGACCCCCTTTTCTTTTGTATTGTTTCGTCTTCGTAGCCCGTTCCACGTATTTGTCGTGGTTACTGAGACTTGTCTCTTGTTTGGGCACTACGTTGTAGTTCCTTTGTCGGTTGGTATACCGTTGGTGAATTATTTATCAACGGTGGTCCCGTAGACACTCGTCTCGGGTTTCACTAATCCACTTATTGCCCGTTGCACGGTCGGTGCGTTGCAAGCTGGTTATCCTCGACTGCTCGGCATGTCGACCCAGGTTGCCGGAAATTCTATTCTTCTATACACTGATTCTTCAATCTTCGCTATGAAATGCGGTTAACACTGTTTAGATGGGAACCGTCTCCGGGATTCCCTGTTTTCGGGATCTACCGTATGACAGATTCTCCGTACCTTAAAAGGTATTTAATAACAGCCAGATCGGGTATTCCCGAGTAAGAGTGAACTTTCATCTCTCTGGCATTGTTTCCCAAGTTATATAACAGGGATTGTGGAGGGTGGGATGGATATTGTAGGTTTCTAGTACACACTGGTAATACCTAACTAGCGTATCTCTCACGCTATCACTCAACCCCTAACCCAAAGTACTTAAATCCTAACTCGGTACTTCCTAAGCTCGGTAATTCAGTCATCAGAGCGATACTTCGCTCAGATACCACTTTTTGTAACACCCCATCCAACAAAAAAACACACAACAACAATCTGCAGCGGAATACACACCTCATCAAATAACTTAACTCGTTGGTTTACACGCCGTTAACCACCCACGTGGCTAACTAGGCTATTACATACACATTGTACCGGTCTGATGGACTAGATTCCCGAGCAATTGTACATCACTATACTTTTTCATTAACATCCAGCTTACACTAACCTTACTAATGTACCGAGTATTACAAACTGATGCCGATAACAACTTCGGTCTTACTACTCCTACTGTATATGTATAACTTACATGATTACCCATGTACAATGTCTACCCCGTCCTACTCTCGAACGTCTTCCAGCTCTCTGTACCTGAAATAGGAAAAGAAGAGAAAGGGTGGCCCCCAAGGGGCTCAGCACCTTTGCTGGTATGGTAATCCCGCAGCCCACATGCTACCGGGCCACGCACAACTAATTGTCGTCTTAGCATGCGATTGATTATATTTAAATCATGCATGCAACTGTAAACACACAACACATAATCATTTCGCCTCAACGGGCTCAACAAACGGATAATATATCCTTACTTGATAAGTCACTCATGGTATTCATTATCCCTAGAGTGTTCCTCCTCTAATGGAGCTACTTCCTTAATAGACGACACTTACCCTTAAATCGGGTTATCCTTAAACGCCTCTTATCACAAACTGGGATTCATTTCCATGATCCACACACTCCATATCTTACAACATATATCATTCCTCACGTAACAAAACATAACAACACTTTTCACGTTTCGACGTGCACATGATAACATCGCAATAGGAATTGCATTACATCAACATCACATAACATAACGGGAACGGTCCTCTTAGGAACCGACCCAAACATAGTTAATTCACTGGTGAGCCTAGAGAATGGTGTCACCCTCATGGTAAGCTCGTTATACAACAAACACAACACTCATTACCGTCCTAATAGTCGGATGAGTAACTTAAGTTAAGATGGTTCGGGTTTGGAGGCCCAAACACACCACACAAACACATGTTCCCCCTAAACCGATCATAAGTCAGAATAGCTAAGCTTTGGAATAAGCTAATGGGAGATCATAACCCGTGAGGGAAACAACCATAACAGAGAGAAGGGTAAGGCTAAGAAGGATACCCACTCCCAAATAACGCGCGACCGGCCAAACCGGATTCCTCACCACTGTTAGTACATACTTACTTTTAGATATTAGTTAGAACCCCACTATGGAGTCTATCACATCTACACACCATACAGTATTACAACTGGGTTAAACACACAAGGGAGATCCCTACATTCACATACACATATCACACTATTAACACATGCATAGCCGTGGTTAGAACGTCCCATGGTTCGGGTCGTTTAATCCGAATACCAAACTCTCATGTGATCCTAGACTCAGTTAACTAAGGTTAACACTTCCGAGGTTAAATGGTATTGGAACTAGACACGTCACATATATGAATTGCTGTAAACTCATTACATGTTTTACCTTACAACGTGGCAAACATACAGAAAAACACATTGGCATACAAGCCGGTGTAATCCGGTAGGACACAGGTTGCAAGAAAACCATACCTGTCACCGGAGTCCACTTTACCACGTCCACTTATGTTCCTCGAGCAATTCTCGAACAACTGATAACATTACATGTACTTTTATTAACATCGGGGTAGCATGATTATTTAATGTCTAATGCTTATAACTTTTCCCGTTAACTTAGTTTCATAACTTCACTTTTTAACTTGTTTTACTTTTACATTTTAATACATCTTTTCCCCCACTAAATTATCATTATAACTCACCCAACATGTCTTAAACAACCTTATAACATCATTACTAATCAATCCCCATCATTACATATCATTTCATAACCTTAAACCATGTTTTTGGTCCGACCGAACTTACCGACCGACCTTGCACAAGGTCGGTCCATTCCAGAACACTTTACCGTCAAAATTTCTACTCCGACCGACCTTGTAAGTTCGGTCGCATGTTCGGTCCATTCCCGAGAGTTTCTTCCCTTTGAAAATCCAGCCCGACCGAACTTGCCAAGTCCGGTCCCAGGTTCGGTCGAATCCAGAAACTTAATCCGTACACAAAATACAAGCCCGACCGACCTTGCAAGTCCGGTCCCCAAGGTCGGTCCATTCCAGAAGCCAATTCTCGCAGGGTAAACTGGGCTCGACCGAACTTGCAAGTTCGGTCGCAAGTTCGGTCTGCCCCAGACCCTTGTTTTCCTTTTCTCATTCAACTCCAAACTTCACCCCAATATATCCTAGTACACCCTAACCTCATTTGGGCACTTCAAACACACCTTTAGCCATGTACTAAACTCTCTAAATCACACACCAAAGCCATCTTATCATTCACAATTTCTTACAAAATTCTTAGCACTTGGAATGTTTCCTCCTTAAGATTTCTAAGTGGTATTTCACCAATAATGACCACTATACCAAGGTGTTTCCTCTACACCCTACATCATCCCTCAAACTTCTTTTCTTACTAACTAAATCTCCTTTTCACATCTTACCTAAACATCACTTCTTCCTTGTACATCAACATTCCCAAACCTAAAACAAATCTCTAAGGCTTAAATACATTCTCAAAAACACACATTGAATTCCTAGAACTTCCAAGATAATACCTAAATCCTTGCATCACTCTAATTCACCTTAATACATGTTTTTTCCCAAGTAAAACATTTGTTCACCTTTAACACTTCCTAGTTCACCAAAACTTACTTAAAACACTTAGAACTTCTTACACATTTTCCAAATTTTGCCATAGCTTCTCTTGTATATACTCACATCCAAACACTTAGGTTTTTACCTTATTTCATTCAAGAACACCTAAAATCCATCAAACACATTTTATACACAAACTTCACACATTTAGCACTACATCAGAATATAGTGCATAAGCTTAAATTGCTTGGCACTTAGGCCCTTAAATAACATAGCTCTTAGGCCCTTAAATAACATGGCTCTTAGGCCCTTAAATAACATAAACCTTAAACACTGAATTTCCCACATAAATAATGCCTTTGACCTGCAAATACACCCAACAATACATATGCCCTTAATAAACTCCTTGAGAGCATTTTACTAGCTCATTTGCCATTGGCTCCTTAGGTATTTTATTAAGCAAATCAAGCTCATTTTCCTAAGGCATTTAAACTACATTGAGATAGTTTGTTTACCTCTTTTTCCTCACAACTTCTTTCTTGTTCCTTGTAAAACCGGTGGGATGTTGGTTGTTTGTCAACTTCTAAACAATGTACACATAATAGAATGAGTATTCAAGCATCATGCTTCATCTCAATGTAAACCCTAGTTACATATATTGTTTTAAGGTATTAAAATGATTGTTTTACCTTGGAAAGGAAAGAGAGCTTGAATAAGTATCAAGAGAGGACTCCTCCTAGCCCTTGGAAGATTCAAATGAAGCTAAAACAAGACAAGAGAAGACACCATTACAAGGTGCATTTTCGGTCAACACCAAAAATGAAGGAAATGGAGTTTTCTTTGGTTTTTCCTTACCTTGAAGCAAAGGTGATCAACAAGGCATAAAAATATAAGCTCAAGCTCCTTCCATGGAAATTCTCCTTGGAACCGACATGGTGGTTTTGATGATTTGAAAAGACAATGTTGTAGAGCTTGCTCCAACTAAGAGAACGGTAGTCTCAGAATTAAATTCGGAGCATGGAGTTAGGAGTTACAAGTGAAAGGAGTTGGAAATGGTGAGGCTTTGCTGTAGCATAACCGATGGAGCTTGAGAGAATGGAGGAAGGAGACGTGTGAAATGAAAGGAAATGAGAGAATGAAGATGTGTTCTACTTTTGGAAGATATTTATATTAAAGTAAATAGTTCTTTACTTTACAAGCTTTACTTTACTTATTTGCTTATCTTTTACAAGTTGGTGACTCACA
This sequence comes from Limonium bicolor, assembly GCA_023374045.1. Classification (NCBI taxonomy): domain Eukaryota; kingdom Viridiplantae; phylum Streptophyta; class Magnoliopsida; order Caryophyllales; family Plumbaginaceae; genus Limonium; species Limonium bicolor. The sequence continues at coordinate 287,896,136 of CM041782.1, forward strand.
CCTTGAAAAACCGGCCCCCATATTATTAGAAGGGTATAATAGTCTTTGTTGACCAATTTAATTACTTATAACTACATATGTTACAAACTAGCTTATAAAAGTTACTATTCACTAAAACAAGGCACATAGATGTGAAATTTTTGATTTCCCATTGATATAGACTTCCAAATGTGATACTATATAGTACACATGTTAATTAAAGAGTAATGATGGACATCTAGCCATTCAAAACTCATTTACAAGACAATTTTCCAAAAACGTGCTTTAAGACTCCTTAAAGCACTTTTGTGTTTTAACTTGTTTTCAAGCTTGGTTTTCTTTGGCAATTGATTTAATATGCTCATTAACGTATTTATAAGGTATAGGTATGACCATTAGGTCTTATACAAATTTATCCCAAGCTTAGAGCATATTTTTGCTCTTATTGACTTTAAGGTATTTTCTTGTGTTTTATTTGGTTTAACTGTCTACCAAGGTTTCCTAAGGACTTAATTAGCCCTATTAAATCATAATTGAATATTATTAAGTCTTGGTAGGCTCTTTGGGTCCTAACCAAGTTCACTCCTAGCTTAGAGCATGATTTTGCTCAACTGTATCTTAGCGCTTTATTGCATTTTACTATGGTTTAATTTGTTCACTGATGTCTCTAAGGCACTTTTTAGCCTTTATATACCATAGATTAGTATTTAAACAATATATCAGGGTTTGGGGTATTTCAAGGGAGGATGAAGATAGGTGACGGTGGGAACCAAGGAGAAAGAAGAGAATGAGGTGAGAGAGTGTACTTTGAAGATATTTATGTTAAAAGCAAAAGTAACCTTTTACCTTACTTTTCTTTCTTCCTTTTAATTGGCTAGCCAATTTTGATGACTCACAACCATAAAACCGTGCCCCCCTTACACATTAGAGATTTTTATGGTCTTTGTTGACCAAATATTTGACTTATGTTGACTTATAACTTAAACTAGCACTATTTGAGTACTATTCACAAACTAAGGCACATATTTGTGAAATTTTTGATTTCCCATTGATTTAGACTTCCTAATGTGATAGTAAGTAGTACACATGTTGATTAAAGAGTAATGATGGACATTTAGCCAGTCAAAACTCATTTACAAGACAATTTTTCAGAAATGTGCTTTAAGGCTCCTTAAAGCACATTTGTGTTTTAGCTTGTTTTCAAGCTTGGTTTTCTTTAGTAATTGATTTAATATGTTCATTAACATATAAATAAGGTCTTGGTAAGCTTATTAGGTCTTAACCAAACTTATCCCAAACTTAGAGCACATTTTCGCCCATATTGGCTTTAAGGTATTTATTTGTGTTTTGTTTGGTTTAATTGTCTACCAAAGTTTCCTAAGGACTTAATTAGCCTTATTAAGTCATAATTGAATGTTATAAAGTCTTGGTAGGCTCTTTGGGTCCTAACCAAGTTCACTCCAAGCTTAGAGCATGTTTTTGCTTCAACTGTGTCTTAGTGCTTATTGTGTTTACTATGGTTTAAATTGTTCACTGATGTTCCTAAGGCACTTTTTAGCCCTTACACATCATATTTTAATGATTAAACCACATATCAAGGTTTGGGGTATTTCAATCTACCCCCCTTAAAAGAACTTTGTCCTCGAAGTTCACACTTTCCACACATCATTTGGACTAGAACGCAGAAATCACTTGGAAATAAACTTCCATAACCAAACATATTTTACATCACAACCTCGGACTTAATGGTCCGGGTAACATATTCACATCCATACATAACATAACATACTCACATGATAACCTCGGACTCAATGGTCCGGGTATCTTAACAATATTGGCACATACATAACAACCCTTAGACTCTTTGGTCTTGGGTAACATAACAACATTTAGACACATAGGTCTTGATAACATAACAGCCTTTAGACACATAGGTTTATGTAACACAACACATTTAGACTCATAGGTCTTAATAGCATACATTTTAGGAACTCAAGGTCAAAGTAATATTTATTACACATACCACACAACATGTCATAGCATGTATAGCAATCAAAAATGTCTTTGATATACACTGTGATCCCGCAGAACCTGGTCGCGATGGACACCTTCCGTCCCCGTGCCTTTGGGAGATCAAAACAATCACTTAAATTTGAAATTTTTCCTTGTGAGGTTAAGTAAGAAAACTTTAATTACGTAAAGTATCTATCGACGTTTTATAAATACCAATTCAAAATCCTTTTGAAAACACACACAACTCCAAGTCCAACTTATGCTCTTTGCTTCTTTTCTTAGCATGGTTATTTGTGACCACTTATAGGGAGCTTCAAGAGTCATCCAACCCTGATGTGATCAGCATCAGTGTTGAACTATCCTTCCACCCAATTTGTGTTCGGCTTCCCTTGATCGCATGAAAATCAAGTTCCACCTCCCACTTCATTTTCAAGCATCAAATAAATCACTCATTTCCAATTTTCTATCTTTTAATCATTCTAATCATGATCATACATCTCCAAGGGATAGAACTCCGTCTATCAGTTATCTCTATTCACTTTAATCCCGTTGCCTATGGAATCTTATTCTCATTAGGTTTTATATCGGTCTCATACCCTTTCATGAATCACTATATAGTATATATACACATATATTTTATCAAAATACAACACACAGTTTCACATTTATACACTGCCGGGGTTTTGTTCCCCGGGAGTTTCTCTACTCCCCACACTTGTACTATCACTCACAACTGTTAATAAATCAACACACTTATCACAATGGTATTCGCATCTTCTGTGCGCAATTACCACAATTAACCATGAATGAATGCGTATGTTTACGTAACACACACACCAATCATCAAAACAAATTATTTTGTGCTATGCACAACATAAATCACGTACACTTGTACGGTAATACACACTAAGTGGTTTTGCGCTCTACCCCCGTTAAAAGGGATTACGCCCATGTAATCAATCACTAAACATTGGCTTAAAATGTTCTCCCGTCGTGAAGTGTTTTAACTTCCACGCGGTCTATTACACAATGGATTCTGATTAGAGGATCTTAACCATATTGGCGGTTTAGTTCCTAAACCAAGAATTCTCATTGGAGTTTGTTTAAACTCTTAGTTGGTTTCGATTCTGGCCTGTTAGGCTTCTAGGCGTTAATAATTAGCCATTCACTCTTGTTCACCATGTACATTCAACACTTGAATCACTGGCTCACTAGTTTTTGCTGCGAAACTCTAATAACTGTAGAGCTTAATTGCCCCATTTGTTATTCTTACTGTATTGTACTTCCCCAATTGTCACCTTCATCTTGGTAACAATGGTTTCTCAACCGACGCGTGGTATCTCTTATCGTTAGCGAATTCGGTGAGTTATAAACTTTCTATCCACTTCCATAACAATTTACTATGTATACAGCTATGTATTTCACAATGATTGACTTGTTCCCTTCCGACTTACTGTCGGTTGAGATTGAGCTGCTACCTAGTGTGTAGCGCTCTCTCAGCTATTTACAACATTTGGGGTATATTCCACACCGATATTTGGCAGTTAGTGCTACTGTAGTCACTTACTGTTAATCATGTCTCCACATTTGGTTTTGTACAAGCACTCTATTATTGGTGCGGCTTTGCATTTCCTATGCATCGGCCATTATAACATTATTCCTCCACAATTAGCATGTTTCCAATTCCTAGCTATCCCACTCGATCATTACTGCGCAAGTGCAATACAAAAACACTCAGTCATACAGAGTGCAGAGGCGTAAACTCTTGACAGTAAATCCCTTATGCGATTCGCCATGGAATTCACACTGAGTTCCCCATCCCATAGTACCTACCACTGGCTTATTGCCCAGTCTGGTTAACATCGCTTACCTTGCATCTCCACCGAGTTTAACTCATAACTGGTCTTATCTGCCACATTATTACCAATAACATTGATACAATGGTCGTCAGCTGCGAACCGTGCTCTTACTCATTGCATAACAATAATTTACATGGTATTTACTGTCATTCATTTGGATGACTACCGAATGCTCCTTTAGCGTTGCTCACTCGAGTCTCAAACCGACGTTATTTAGCTCGGTGCTTCACTTTATACACACATACTACTAAACTAACTGCTCTCAAATAATAATAATATTGTCCTCCTTAACATATTTCTTGAGCTTGGTTCACATAACTACCGCCCCAGCGGTTTCACAGCATCGAGAGGTATCCCCACTCTTAGTGCAGTGGTTCGTTCTCCACTCTATTCACTATATAACATAAACTTCTGCAATCAATCTAATTTACATAACACATTTTATTTGTGGCCTATAAGCCTTATTTGTCTTGAGCTGCGCTCATTGTAGGCTGTCCACACACATGTACTTCTCTGTACAACATTACATGGTTTGGATGTTATATTGAGCTCCATGACAAGGTCGTTGCATTCCGTCTCCTTTCATGGAATGCCCCTTAAGGCTCCTTAAAGCACATTTTATGTTTAGCTAGTTTTCAAGCTTGTTTTTCTTTAGTAATTGATTTAATATGTTCATTAACATATAAATAAGGTCTTGGTAATCTTATTAGGTCTTAACCAAACTTATCCAAGCTTAGAGCACTTTTCGCCCAAATTGGCTTTAAGGTATTTATTTGTGTTCTGTTTGGTTTAATTGTCTACCAAAGTTTCCTAAGGACTTAATTAGCCTTATTAAGTCATAATTGAATGTTATAAAGTCTTGGTAGGCTCTTTGGGTCCTAACCAAGTTCACTCCAAGCTTAGAGCATGTTTTTGCTTCAATTGTGGCTTAGTGCTTATTGTGTTTACTATGGTTTAAATTGTTCACTGATGTTCCTAAGGCACTTTTTAGCCCTTACACATCATAGTTTAATGATTAAACCACATATCAAGGTTTGGGGTATTTCAATCTACCCCCCTTAAAAGAACTTTGTCCTCGAAGTTCACACTTTCCACACATCATTTGGACTAGAACGCAGAAATCACTTGGAAATAAACTTCCATAACCAAACATATTTTACATCACAACCTCGGACTTAATGGTCCGGGTAACATATTCACATCCATACATAACATAACATACTCACATGATAACCTCGGACTCAATGGTCCGGGTATCTTAACAATATTGGCACATACATAACAACCCTTAGACTCTTTGGTCTTGGGTAACATAACAACATTTAGACACATAGGTCTTGATAACATAACAGCCTTTAGACACATAGGTTTATGTAACACAACACATTTAGACTCATAGGTCTTAATAGCATACATTTTAGGAACTCAAGGTCAAAATAATATTTATTACACATACCACACAACATGTCATAGCATGTATAGCAATCAAAAATGTCTTTGATATACACTGTGATCCCGCAGAACCTGGTCGCGATGGACACCTTCCGTCCCCGTGCCTTGGGAGATCAAAACAATCACTTAAATTTGAAATTTTCCTTGTGAGGTTAAGTAAGAAAACTTTAATTACGTAAAGTATCTATCGACGTTTTATAAATACCAATTCAAAATCCTTTTTGAAAACACACACAACTCCAAGTCCAACTTATGCTCTTTGCTTCTTTTCTTAGCGTGGTTATTTGTGACCACTTATAGGGAGCTTCAAGAGTCATCCAACCCTGATGTGATCAGCATCAGTGTTGAACTATCCTTCCACCCAATTTGTGTTCGGCTTCCCTTGATCGCATGCAAATCAAGTTCCACCTCCCACTTCATTTTCAAGCATCAAATAAATCACTCATTTCCAATTTTCTATCTTTTTAATCATTCTAATCATGATCATACATCTCCAAGGGATAGAACTCCGTCTATCAGTTATCTCTATTCACTTTAATCCCGTTGCCTATGGAATCTTATTCTCATTAGGTTTTATATTGGTCTCATACCCTTTCATGAATCACTATATAGTATATATACACATATATTTTATCAAAATACAAACACACAGTTTCACATTTATACACTGTCGGGGTTTGTTCCCGGGAGTTTCTCTACTCCCCACACTTGTACTATCACTCACAACTGTTAATAAATCAACACACTTATCACAATGGTATTCGCATCTTCTGTGCGCAATTACCACAATTAAACCATGAATGAATGCGTATGTTTACGTAACACCACACCAATCATCAAAACAAATTATTTTGTGCTATGCACAACATAAATCACGTACACTTGTACGGTAATACACACTAAGTGGTTTGCGCTCTACCCCCTTAAAAGGGATTACGCCCACGTAATCAATCACTAAACATTGGCTTAAAATGTTCTCCCGTCGTGAAGTGTTTAACTTCCACGCGGTCTATTACACAATGGATTCTGATTAGAGGATCTTAACCATATTGGCGGTTTAGTTCCTAAACCAAGAATTCTCATTGGAGTTTGTTTAAACTCTTAGTTGGTTCGATTCTGGCCTGTTAGGCTTCTAGGCGTTAATAATTAGCCATTCACTCTTGTTCACCATGTACATTCAACACTTGAATCACTGGCTCACTAGTTTTTGCTGCGAAACTCTAATAACTGTAGAGCTTAATTGCCCCATTTGTTATTCTTACTGTATTGTACTTCCCCAATTGTCACCTTCATCTTGGTAACAATGGTTTCTCAACCGACGCGTGGTATCTCTTATCGTTAGCGAATTCGGTGAGTTATAAACTTTCTATCCACTTCCATAACAATTTACTATGTATACAGCTATGTATTTCACAATGATTGACTTGTTCCCTTCCGACTTACTGTCGGTTGAGATTGAGCTACTACCTAGTGTGTAGCGCTCTCTCAGCTATTTACAACATTTGGGTATATTCCACACCGATATTTGGCAGTTAGTGCTACTGTAGTCACTTACTGTTAATCATGTCTCCACATTTGGTTTTGTACAAGCACTCTATTATTGGTGCGGCCTTGCATTTCCTATGCATCGGCCATTATAACATTATTCCTCCACAATTAGCATGTTTCCAATTCCTAGCTATCCCACTCGATCATTACTGCGCAAGTGCAATACCAAAACACTCAGTCATACAGAGTGTAGAGGCGTAAACTCTTGACAGTAAATCCCTTATGCGATTCGCCATGGAATTCACACTGAGTTCCCCATCCCATAGTACCTACCACTGGCTTATTGCCCAGTCTGTTTAACATCGCTTACCTTGCATCTCCACTGAGTTTAACTCATAACTGGTCTTATCTGCCACATTATTACTCAATAACATTGATACAATGGTCGCCAGCTGCGAACTGTGCTCTTACTCATTGCAAACAATAACTTACATGGTATTTACTGTCACATTAACTTCCACACCTATACTTATATATTCACATTATGGTTCGTTATTCATTTGGATGACTACCGAATGCTCCTTGAGCGTTGCTCACTCGAGTCTCAAACCGACGTTATTTAGCTCGGTGCTTCACTTTATACACACATACTACTAAACTAACTGCTCTCAAATAATAATAATATTGTCCATCCTTAACATATTTCTTGAGCTTGGTTCACATAACTACCGCCCAGCGCTTTCACAGCATCGAGAGGTATCCCCACTCTTAGTGCAGTGGTTCGTTCTCCACTCTATTCACTTATATAACATAAACTTCTGCAATCAATCTAATTTACATAAACATTTTATTTGTGGCCTATAAGCCTTATTTGCCTTGAGCTGTGCTCATTGTAGGCTGTCCACACACATGTACTTCTCTGTACAACATTACATGGTTTGGATGTTATATTGAGCTCCATGACAAGGTCGTTGCATTCCGTCTCCTTTCATGGAATGCCCCTTAGGATTGTCAGTCCGTCTCTGACAACTTATGTCTAAAATGGGTGTTAGTTTCAACCCTTGTGCTTCTGTCATGCCATTTCATGCAACAATTACTGATGCAAACACCCTTTAAGGATTGCTCCTGGGTGTTACTAAGTTATGCCTTACATCTGGTTCACACTTATTGGTATATTCCGTTAGCCACGCCGTTTGCGTTCTTAACTGGCTTATTATCTCCTTCTGTGAAGATCAACATTTCCTGTAGTGTAGGTACTCATTCTTGGAGTTTCATCCCGTTCTTTGCACACTAATGTGTCCACATTAGGCATCTGCTTGCCATGCACAGGCTGGCTCTCCGTTCCAGCTATCACGTTATCCCTGAGGATCCTTAAGACATATGCGATGTCTTTATATTACAGTTAGTGCACTTCGCACCTCCTGACTCTTAAACATTTCCTTGAAAGGATTCACTAATTCCTTTAGTCTCGTTAACTTAACTGAGTTCCTTAACTTCAACCATCCTTGTAATCCTTAGCTTGTTTGACTTATACTGCTGACCGTAGTACGGAGTCGACTATTCCCGTGTTTCGGACTTTCTCGTATACATATGGGGGGTACCCTACTGATACATTACTACTTACCCAACTAACCCATAAGTAGGTCTGTCAGGCCCACAAGCTCCTATCGGAGTGCGGTCGTCCCACAATTCAGTTGGTACACTCGTAGTGTCCGTCACACGCCTAGTGAAGTATTCTGTTGTCAACTCCTTTTATTGTCCCGTGACAATATTCGTTCCATGCTTCCCGAACTTAATCGAGGGAAAGTTTATCCACTGTTGTACCTTTATCACTGGCCTTGGTTACTGTTTGGTTTAGAAGAAGGTTAGAAGAAGTATTGGTTTGAAAGAAATCTGGTCTTGAAGGAAAAAAAAGTTGAAATAAATCTGAGTTTGACAGAAAATTTTCATGGTTCACAACATCTCTTACCTTAACCAAGTCTAGCTTCTTGCTGACTGGTGTACTTACAATTACAGAGGTTAGGCTAATAGGCCCATCCACTGTTATGACGATACATTTACTTTATGGTACTTTACCAAGTACTTTGTAGTGGTTATAAATTTCCGAAACAGCCCTGTTTATAGCACTTGCTATGGCAAGTGCGCCATGCCAACTGGCTATCGGTTTAACACATTACCGGTTGTGGTATTGTTTTACCCGAACTGTCATCAGGGGCTTGTTGGCCCTCAATGATTTACGTCTTGATAATAACTCCTCCAGGGTTTAATGATGGGGATTGATTAGTAATGATGTTATAAGGTTGTTTAAGACATGTTAGGTGAGTTATAATGATAATTTAGTGGGGGAAAAGATGTATTAAAATGTAAAAGTAAAACAAGTTAAAAAAGTGAAGTTATGTAACTAAGTTAACGGGAAAAGTTATAAGCATTAGACATTAAATAATCATGCTACCCCGATGTTAATAAAAGTACATGTAATGTTATCAGTTGTTCGAGAATTGCTCGAGGAACATAAGTGGACGTGGTAAAGTGGACTCCGGTGACAGGTATGGTTTTCTTGCAACCTGTGTCCTACCGGATTACACCGGCTTGTATGCCAATGTGTTTTTCTGTATGTTTGCCACGTTGTAAGATAAAACATGTAATGAGTTTACAGCAATTCATATATGTGACGTGTCTAGTTCCAATACCATTTAACCTCGGAAGTGTTAACCTTAGTTAACTGAGTCTAGGATCACATGAGAGTTTGGTATTCGGATTAAACGACCCGAACCATGGGACGTTCTAACCACGGCTATGCGTGTGTTAATAGTGTGATATGTGTATGTGAATGTAGGGATCTCCCTTGTGTGTTTAACCAGTTGTAATACTGTATGGTGTGTAGATGTGATAGACTCCATAGTGGGGTTCTAACTAATATCTAAAAGTAAGTATGTACTAACAGTGGTGAGGAATCCGGTTTGGCCGGTCGCGCGTTGTTTGGGAGTGGGTATCCTTCTTAGCCTTACCCTTCTCTCTGTTATGGTTGTTTCCCTCACGGGTTATGATCTCCCATTAGCTTATTCCAAAGCTTAGCTATTCTGACTTATGATCGGTTTAGGGGGAACATGTGTTTGTGTGTGGTGTGTTCGGGCCTCCAAACCCGAACCATCTTAACTTAAGTTACTCATCCGACTATTAGGACGGTAATGAGTGTTGTTGTTGTTGTATAACGAGCTTACCATGAGGGTGACACCATTCTCTAGGCTCACCAGTGAATTAACTATGTTTGGGTCGGTTCCTAAGAGGACCGTTCCGTTATGTTATGTGATGTTGATGTAATGCAATTCCTATTGCGATGTTATCATGTGCACGTCGAAACGTGAAAAGTGTTGTTATGTTTTGTTATGTGAGGAATGATATATGTTGTAAGATATGGAGTGTGTGGATCATGGAAATGAATCCCAGTTTGTGATAAGAGGCGTTTAAGGATAACCCGATTTAAGGGTAAGTGTCGTCTATTAAGGAAGTAGCTCCATTAGAGGAGGAACACTCTAGGGATAATGAATACCATGAGTGACTTATCAAGTAAGGATATATTATCCGTTTGTTGAGCCCGTTGAGGCGAAATGATTATGTGTGTGTGTGTTTACAGTTGCATGCATGATTTAAATATAATCAATCGCATGCTAAGACGACAATTAGTTGTGCGTGGCCCGGTAGCATGTGGGCTGCGGGATTACCATACCAGCAAAGGTGCTGAGCCCCTTGGGGGCCACCCTTTCTCTTCTTTTCCTATTTCAGGTACAGAGAGCTGGAAGACGTTCGAGAGTAGGACGGGGTAGACATTGTACATGGGTAATCATGTAAGTTATATATACAGTAGGAGTAGTAAGACCGAAGTTGTTATCGGCATCAGTTTGTAATACTCGGTACATTAGTAAGGTTAGTGTAAGCTGGATGTTAATGAAAAAGTATAGTGATGTACAGTTGCTCGGGAATCTAGTCCATCAGACCGGTACAATGTGTATGTAATAGCCTGTTAGCCACGTGGGTGGTTAACGGCGTGTAACACCAACGAGTTAAGTTATTTGATGAGGTGTGTATTCCGCTGCAGATTGTTGTTGTGTGTTTGTTGTTGGATGGGGTGTTACAAAAAGTGGTATCAGAGCGAAGTATCGCTCTGATGACTGAATTACCGAGCTTAGGAAGTACCGAGTTAGGATTTTAGTACTTTGGGTTAGGGGTTGAGTGATAGCGTGAGAGATACGCTAGTTAGGTATTACCAGTGTGTACTGGAAACCTACAATATCCATCCCACCCTCCACAATCCCTGTTATATAACTTGGGAAACAACGCCAGAGAGATGAAAGTTCACTCTTACTCGGGAATACCCGATCTGGCTGTTATTAAATACCTTTTAAGGTACGGAGAATCTGTCATACGGTAGATCCCGAAAACAGGGAATCCCGGAGACGGTTCCCATCTAAACAGTGTTAACCGCATTTCATAGCGAAGATTGAAGAATCAGTGTATAGAAGAATAGAATTTCCGGCAACCTGGGTCGACATGCCGAGCAGTCGAGGATAACCAGCTTGCAACGCACCGACCGTGCAACGGGCAAGAAGTGGATTAGTGAAACCCGAGACGAGTGTCTACGGGACCACCGTTGATAAATAATTCACCAACGGTATACCAACCGACAAAGGAACTACAACGTAGTGCCCAAACAAGAGACAAGTCTCAGTAACCACGACAAATACGTGGAACGGGCTACGAAGACGAAACAATACAAAGAAAAGGGGTCTCCCAGAATGGGAAACACCCTAGTTGATGATTATCATATGAATGCAGTGAGGAGTTACCTAGAGGAGTTATTATCAAGACAGTAAGATCAGTGAGGGCCAACAAGGCCACTGATAATAGTGCGGGTAAGAACAATACCGCAACCGGTGTGTGTGATTAACCGATAGCCAGTTAGCATGGCGCACTTGCCATGGCAAGTGCTGCTATAACAGGGCTGTTCGGGGAAGTTTTAACAAATACAAAGTACTTAGTAGAGTACCACGAAGTTAAGTGTGATCATTATAACCATGGAAGGGCTTAACAGCCTGACCTTTGTAATTGGAAGTACACCAGTCAGCAAGAAGCTAGACTGGTTAAGGTAAGAAGATGTTGTGAAACCATGAAAATTTTCTTTCAAACTCAGATTTATTTCAAACTCTTTTCTTTCAAAACCAGATTTTCTTTCAAACCAACACTTCTTTCTAACCTTCTTCTAAACCAAACCAGTAAAACCAAGGGCATTGACAAAGATACAACAGTGGATAAACTTTCCTTCGATTAAGTTCGGGAAGCACGGGACGCATATTGTCAGGGAAAATATAAGGGAGTTGACAACAGAATACTTCACCTAGGCGTGTGACGGACACTACGAGTGTACCAACTGAGTTGTGGGACGACCGCACTCCGATAGGAGCTTGTGGGCCTGACAGACCTACTTATGGGTTAGTTGGGTAAGTAGTAATGTATCAGTATGGTACCCCACATATGTATACGAGTAGAGTCCGGAATACGGGAAGTAGTCGACTCCGTCTACGGTCAGCAGTATAAGTCAAACAACAGCTAAGGATTATCATGAGTGGTTGAAGTAAAGGAACCCAGTTAAGTTAACCAGACTAAAGGAATTAGTGAATTCCTTTCAACGAAATGCTTAAGAGTCAGGAGGTGCGAAGTGCACTAACTGTAATGTAAAGACATCGTATACGTCTTAAGGATCCTCAGGGATAAAACATGATAGCTGGAACGGTGACCCAGCCTGTACATGGCAAGGCAGATGCTAATGTGGACAAGTTAATGTGCAACTGATGGGATGAAACTCCCAGAATGAGTACCTACACTAGCAGGAAATGTTGATCTTCACAGAAGGAGATAATAAGCCAGTTAAGAACGCAAACGGCGTGGCTAACGGAATGTACCAATAAGTGTGAACCAGATGTAAAGGCATAACTTAACAACACCCAGGAGCAATCCTTGAAGGGTGTTCGCATCAACAATTGTTGAACGAAATAACGTGACAGAAACACAAGGGTTGAAACTAACACCCAGTTTAGACATAAGTTGTCAAGAGACGGACTGACAATCCTAAGGGGCATCCCGTAAAAGGAAACGTGATGCAACGACCTTGTCATGGAGCCCAATATAACATCCAAACCATGTAATGTTGTACAGAGAAGTACATGTGTTGGATAGCCTACAATGAGCACAGCTCAAGGCAAATAAGGCTTATAGGCCACAAATAAAATGTGTTATGTAAATTAGATTGATTGCAGAATTTATGTTATATAAGTGAATAGAGTGGAGAACGAACCACTGCACTAAGAGTGGGGATACCTCTCGATATTGTGAAACCGCTGGAGCGGTAGTTATGTGAACCAAGCTCAAGAAATATGTTAAGGATGGACGATATTATTATCGAAAGAGAGCAGTTAGCTTAGTAGTATGTGTGTATAAAGTGAAGCACCGAGCTAAATAACACCGGTTGTGACTCGAATGAGCAACGCTCAAGGACATTCAGTAGTCATCCAAATGAATGACGAACCATAATACAAAGATGTAAGTATATGTGTGGAAGTTAATGTGACAGTAAGTAGACCATGTAAGTTATTGTTATGCAATGAGTAAGAGCACGGTCGCAGCTGGCGACCGTTGTATCAATATTATTGAGTAATAATGTGGCAGATAAGACCAGTTATGAGTTAAACTCGGCGGAGATGCAAGATAAGTGATGTTAAACAAACTGGGCAATAAGCCAGTGGCAGGTACTATGTGATGAGGAACTCAGTGTGAATTCCATGGCGAATCGCATAAGGGATTTACTGTCAAGAGTTTATGCCTCTGCACTCTGTATGACTGAGTGTTTTGGTATTACTCTTGTGCAGTAATGATCAAGTGGGATAGCTAGGAATTGGAAACATGTTAATTGTGGAGGAATAATGTTATAATGGCCGATGCAGATTAACAGTAAGGGACTACAGTAGCACTAACTGCCAAATATCGGTATGGAATATACCCCAAATGTTGTAAATAGTTGAGAGAGCACTACACACTAGGTAGTAGCTCAATCTCAACCGACAGTAAGTCGGAAGGGAACAAGTCAATCATTGTGAAATACATAGCTGTATACACAGTAAATTGTTATGGAAGTGGATAGAAAGTTTATAACTCACCGAATTCGCTAACGGTAAGAGATACCGCGCGTCGGTTGAGAAACCATTGTTACCAAGATGAAGGTGACAATTAGAGATGTACAATACAGTAAGAATAACAAATGGGGTAATTAAGCTCTACAGTTATTGGAGTTTCGCAGCAGAAACTAGTGAACCAGTGATTCAAGTGTTGAATGTACATGGTGAACAAGAGTGAATGGCTAATTATTAACGCCTAGAAGCCTAACAGGCCAGAATCGAAACCAGTTAAGAGTTAAAGCAAACTCCAATGAGAATTCTTGGTTTAGGAACTAAACCACAATATGGTTAAGATCCTCTAATCAGAATGCATTGTATAATACACCGCGTGGAAGTTAAAACACTTCACGACGGCAGAACATTTTAAGCCAATGTTTAGTGATTGATTACGTGGGCGTAATCCCTTTTAAGGGGGGTAGAGTGCGAAACCACTTAGTGTGTATTACCGTACAAGTGTACGTGATTTATGTTGTGCATAGCACAAAATAATTTGTTGATGATGGTGTGTGTGTTATGTAAACATACGCATTCATTCATGGTTTAATTGTGGTAATTGCGCACAGAAGATGCGAATACCATTGTGATAAGTGTGTTTATTTGTTAACAATTGTGTGTGATAGTACAAGTGTGGGGAGTAGAGAAACTCCCGGGGAACAAAACCCCGACATTGTACAAATGTGAAACGGTGTGTTGTATTTTGATAAAATATATGTGTATATATATTATATAGTGATTCATGAAAGGGTATGAAACCGATATAGAACCTAGTGAGAATAAGATTCCCTAGGTAACAGATTAAAGTGTATGGAAATAACTGATAGATGAAGTTCTATCCCTTGGAGATGTTATGATCATGATTAGAATGATCAAAAGATAGAAAATTGGAAATGGGTGATTTATTTGATGCTTGAAAATGAAGTGGGAAGTGGAACTTGATTTGCATGCGATCAAGGGAAGCCAAACACAATTGGAGTGGAAGGATAGTCGACACTGATGCTGATCACATTAGGGTTGAACGATTCTTGAAGCTCCCTTAAGTGGTCACAATTAACCACGCTAAGAAAAGAAGCAAAGAGCATAAGTTGGACTTGGAGTTGTGCGTGTTTTCAAAAAGGATTTTGAATTGGTATTTATAAAACGTCGATAGATACTTTACATAGTTAAAGTTCTCTTACTTAACCTCACAAGGAAATTTTAAATTTAAGTGATTGTTTTGATCTCCCAAAGGCACGGGGACGGAAGGTGTCCATCGCGACCGGGTTCTGCGGGATCACAGTATATATCAAAGATATTTTTGATTGCTATACATGCTATGACATGTTGTGTGGTATGTGTAATAAATGTTATTTTGACTTTGATTTCCTAAAGTGTATGCTATCAAGACCTATGAGTCTAAATGTGTTGTGTTACATAGACCTATGTGTCTAAAGGTTGTTATGTTACCCAAGACCAGAGAGTCTAAGGGTTGTTATGTATGTGTAAATGTTGTTAAGATACCCGGACCATTGAGTCCGAGGTTATCATGTGAATATGTTATGTTAGGTATGGATGTGAATGTGTTACCCGGACCATTAAGTCCGAGGTTGTGATGTAAAGTGTGTTTGGTTATAGAAGTTTATTTCTATAAGCAATCCCCGTATTCTAATCTAATGATGTGTGGGAAGTGTGAACTTCGAGGACGAAGTTCTTTTAAGGGGGGTAGATTGAAATACCCCAAACCCTGATATATTGTTTAAATACTAATCTATGGTATATAAAGGCTAAAAAGTGCCTTAGAGACATCAGTGAACAAATTAAACCATAGTAAAATGCAACAAAGCGCTAAGATACAGTTTGAGCAAAAACATGCTCTAAGCTAGGAGTGAACTTGGTTAGGACCCAAAGAGCCTACCAAGACTTAATAATATTCAATTATGATTTAATAGGGCTAATTAAGTCCTTAGGAAACCTTGGTAGACAGTTAAACCAAATAAAACACAAGAAAATACCTTAAAGTCAATAAGAGCAAAAATGTGCTCTAAGCTTGGGATAAATTTGTATAAGACCTAATGGTCATACCTATACCTTATAAATACGTTAATGAGCATATTAAATCAATTACCAAAGAAAACGAAGCTTGAAAACAAGTTAAAACACAAAAGTGCTTTAAGGAGTCTTAAAGCACGTTTTTGGAAAAATTGTCTTGTAAATGAGTTTTGAATGGATAGATGTCCATCATTACTCTTTAATTAACATGTGTACTATATAGTATCACATTTGGAAGTCTATATCAATGGGAAATCAAAAATTCACATCTATGTGCCTTGTTTAGTGAATAGTAACTTTTATAAGCTAGTTTGTAACATATGTAGTTATAAGTATTAAATTGGTCAACAAAGACTATTATACCCTTCTAATAATATGGGGGCCGGTTTTTCAAGGTGTGAGTCACCAACTTGTAAAAGATAAGCAAATAAGTAAAGTAAAGCTTGTAAAGTAAAGAACTATTTACTTTAATATAAATATCTTCCAAAAGTAGAACACATCTTCATTCTCTCATTTCCTTTCATTTCACACGTCTCCTTCCTCCATTCTCTCAAGCTCCATCGGTTATGCTACAGCAAAGCCTCACCATTTCCAACTCCTTTCACTTGTAACTCCTAACTCCATGCTCCGAATTTAATTCAGAGACTACCGTTCTCTTAGTTGGAGCAAGCTCTACAACATTGTCTTTTCAAATCATCAAAACCACCATGTCGGTGCCAAGGAGAATTTCCATGGAAGGAGCTTGAGCTTATATTTTTATGCCTTGTTGATCACCTTTGCTTCAAGGTAAGGAAAACCAAAGAAAACTTCATTTCCTTCATTTTTGGTGTTGACCGAAAATGCACCTTGTAATGGTGTCTTCTCTTGTCTTGTTTTAGCTTCATTTGAATCTTCCAAGGGCTAGGAGGAGTCCTGTAACACCCCTAAAACCGGCCTAGAGTTAAGGGTGCTACACGCCGCGTATTACTACCTAATAACGCAAGGCTCTAAAACACTCAACGCAATGAAGGCCAAAACAAAGTTTACATAAACATTGTAAACCAATGTATTCAAATACAGCGAAAGCAAATACCAAAATCCCAAATACGTAACTGAGTCAGAAACAGAAGTCAAAAGTGTAAGGCCCGAAGGCTACAACATCTCAAATATCAAATGAACGAACAATAAAAGCTAAACACTATAGCTCCAGAACTCAAGATGATCCTCGCTGATCAATCTGCAAAAAAAATGTTAGAAGTAGGGGAATGAGCACACAACTATGCCCAGTAAGCAGCGACCGTCATCAGCAAGGTCGCTCAAAACAATTGAAATCAGAAGAAGGAGAAGATAAATATAATAACCACAATTCCAGATTCAGAAGCTTTCAGAACAGAAACAGAGTGGAACTCAAGGGTTCCCAATTCAGAAACAGTCAGAACACTTAAACAGAAAGGGGACAAGACACAATGCACACACTCAGAAGGGTCGAAGACCCATAGACCATACCAGGTCTCTTGGCAACGCAGAAATGACTCGAAAGAGCCAAAGGGTTCGTCAACCCCACAGAACAGAAAGGGAATGACCCACACTCAGAACGACGTCTACATGGTATACCACGGAATAGCTCGACCCAGCCATTCACGGCTCAGAACAAAGTGTAATGTCCCAAAACAGAAGGATTGCTTAAACAGAAGCAAAGTCGCATTTAAATATGCCAAAACACTCATAAATCAGTAGTACAGAACATAAGGAATCCAATGCTGCAGACGGCACTCAAATCGGAGTTCAAACGAAGAAGTTACGCTGAAAACAGAGGGGTGTCCGAACTTGTGTCCTAACGTCGAAGTTCGGACACAAGTCGAGACTCAGAAACCAGAGAATGCCAAATGTCCGAACTTGTGTCCGGACATCAATGTTCGGACACAAGTCGAGTTGAAATCAGATAGAGGAATTCAGAATGTCCGAACATCCAAGTTCGGACGGATGTTCGGACGAGTTACGGAAAATAAATACGCGGGACGTCCGAACCTTGTGTCCGGACGTCAACGTTCGGACACAGGTCGAAGTAAAACCAGAGAAGAACCCAAGGGTGTGTCCGAACATCAACATTCGGACCGATGTTCGGACATGCCCCGAACTTTGAAAATCAGAAGAGCAAAACGCACTGTCCGAACTTCAAAGCTCGGACAGAAGTTCGGACAATGCGAAAAATGCAATTTCCAGAAGACGAACAGAGCAGAAAAACAACACAATTCGATGCCTCGGATTGCCAATTAAGCACACACACCAAATCAGACATTAAAACAGGAAACCATGGGGGTTTAGCCATTCCAAAATCACAACAAAACGCAAATAGAATCACACACAAAATCAGGTAACATTCTTGCAATACCCCATGGCTGAACTCCCAAACCGAATCAAGCAACCACCTACCTCAATCAATCAGCAGAGACGACAACTGAAACAGTCCGCAGCAGTCCAAAAATCCGACAGAGATCCACAGCAACTGATTCCCACAATGTCAAATCTATAATCAGAAAACGAAGAAGGAAACCCCCAAACTCAGAACCTCGAAAACTGTAACACAAACTGAATTCGGGAGTCCAGAAATCCCACAGTCCAAACAGTCTACAGCCCCTGCAACTCGCAGATCAAAGACAACCCAGCAACCTCTGAATTCATCAAACCGAAGTCTCAAAATCAGAAAACAGAAGAGGGGAAGATACTACGCTGGAATACACAATCTGTAACTCCAAACCTGAATTCGCGACGAGGGAATACCCAGCAGCCACGCAGCGATGAGCGACACAAACCGACGCAGCAACAGAAGGACACACAATTCTCAGCAAAGGAACTTGGGAAGGGAGGAAGAGGCAAAACCGTCGCTCTGAAAGCACAACGAAGAGACGCTCCCACGATTCAAATTGAGGAGAAAATAATGACTGATAAATGGGAAGGAATAAATAAATAATTCCTTTATTTATTTACTTAATGGACAATTACCTTAATTGTTTTTAATAGATGGACTTCCTTGCCCTCTTCTATTAAAACAATACCGCCGACGTCCCAACTGACAATAAGGAAATGTAATCCATCTTAGCTCATTACATAAACCGGACATAATATAAGGTTGCAATTATACGGGTTATAACATCACCTCCCCCTTAAAAGAATCTCGTCCTCGAGATTAACTCACCTTACTGCTCGAACAGGGAGGGATACTTGGCACGCAGCTCATCTTCGAGTTCCCAAGTCGCTTCACTCTCTAACTGGTCAGACCACTGGACCTTCACCATAGGCAGGGTCTTACTACGAAGCCGACGGACATCCCTGGCTAAAATGCGAGTAGGCACCGCCTCGAAACTGCAGTCCTCTCTCAACTGAAGCTGGCTGTAGTCGATCACGTGAGACGTGTTATAACCCGTATAATTCCTACCTTATATTATATCAGTTGCAATGTTGTTCTAAGTTGGATTATCTATTTCCTTGTTGTCAGTTGGGACGTCGTCGGCGGTATTGTTTTATTTGTAGAGGGCAAGGAAGTCTTTCCATAAAACAATTAAGGTAATTGTTTTAGTAATTAATAAGGAAAGGGATCCTTATTTAATTATTTCCCTTCTAATTATTTTTTTTACATCACGATCGGTCTTCCTCCATCAGTTATCATTGTGCGTTCAGAGCGAGCGTTCTTCCATTCTTCTCTCTCTCTCTGTTCTCTCTGTTGCTAAGGATCGTGAAGGCTGCTGCTACAACCGAATTGGAGGGTTTTGCTACTGCGTTTCTCTGATCGGTTCAGGTTTGTATTCAAGAATTCGGGACTGCGTTGATGGTTTTCTCTCTCTGTTTTCTGATTTTGAGCCGTTGTTCTTGATTAAATCAGAAGGCTTCGTCGCTGTTGAGTTGTGATTGTGCGGGCTGTGGAACTGCTGCAGATTGTGGAGATCTTTAACTTTTGAATCAGGTTGGTGTTGAAGATTTTGGGGTTTGGATAATCTAGGGTTCTTCATTGCAGTTTCTGATTTTTGTGTCAATGGTTTGGATAATCAGTGGCTGTTGATCTGCCCGGATTGGTGCTCTGCGCTGCGTTGTGCCGCTGCCTCAGTTCGTTGTTGTTTCTGCTGATAAACGAGGAAGGTGGTACTCGATTCAGTTTGGAAGTTCAGCCAGGGGGATTGCAACGGTTCTGTTTCGTGTGTGATTTCTGTTTGTGATGTCTGTTGGTTGCGTTTTGGAATGGTTAAACCCCATGGTTTCCTGTTTTAATGTCTGATTTGGTGTGTGTGCTTTAATTGGCAATTCGTGGTATCGAATGTGTCGTTTTTCTGCTCTGTCGTCTTCTGAAATTTGCAGTTTTCGCACTGTCCGAACTTCTGTCCAAGATTTGAAGTTCGGATAGTGGTTTTGCCTTTCTGATTTTCAAGTTCGGGGGGTATGTCCGAACATCTGTCTGAACATAGATGTTCGGACACCCCTCAGGTTTTTCCTCTGATTTAAGTTCGACCTGTGTCCGAACTTCGACGTCCGACACAAGGTCGGACCTTCCGCGTGTTCTTCCGTAAAACCTGTCCGAACATCCGTCCGAACTTGGATGTTCGGACATTCTGAATTCCTCTATCTGATTTCAACTCGACTTGTGTCCGAACATTGATGTCCGGACACAAGTTCGGACATTTGGCATTCTCTGGTTTCAGAGTCTCGACTTGTGTCCGAACTTCGACGTTAGGACACAAGTTCGGACACCCCTCTGTTTTCAGCGTAACTTCTTCGTTTGAACTCCGATTTGAGTGCCGTCTGCGGCATTGGATTCCTTATGTTCTGTACTACTGATTTATGAGTGTTTTGGCATATCTAAATGCAACTTTGCTTCTGTTTAAGCAACCTTTCTGTTTTGGGACATTGCACACTGTTTCTGAGCCGTGAATGGCTGGGTCGAGCTATTCCGTGGTATACCATGTAGACGTCGTTCTGAGTGTGGGTCATTCCCTTTCTGTTCTGTGGGGTTGACGAACCCTTTGGCTCTTTCGAGTCATTTCTGCGTTGCCGAGAGACCTGGTATGGTCTATGGGTCTTCGACCCTTCTGAGTGTGTGCATTGTTTTTGTCCCCTTTATGTTTAAGTGTTCTGACTGTTTCTGAATTGGGAACCCTTGAGTTCCACTCTGTTTCTGTTCTGAAAGCTTCTGGATATTGAGAATTGTGGATAAATGCTTATCTTCTCTTCTTCTGTTTTCAATTGTTTTGAGCGACCTTGCTGATGACGGTCGCTGCTTACTGGGCATAGTTGTGTGCTCATTCCCCTACTTCTAACATTTTTGCAGATTGATCAGGAGGATCATCCTAAGTTCTGGAGCTATAGTATTTAGCTTTTATGTTCATTCAGTTTGATGTTTAAGATATTGTAGCCTTCGGGCCTTATACTTTTGACTTCCGTTTCTGACTCAATTTCGTATTTGGGATTTTGGTATTTGCTTCCGCTGTATTTGAATACATTGGTTTACAATGTTTATGTAAACTTCGTTTTGGGCCTTTATCGCGTTTGAGTGTTTTAGAGCCTTGCGTTATTAGGTAGTAATACGCGGCGTGTAGCACCCTTAACTCTTAGGCCAGTTTTAGGGGTGTTACAAGACGGATCATGCAGGTACTTCCTCAACATAGAGACATGAAAACACCGTGGACAGCAGAAAAAGCAGGTGGCAACGCTAACCGGTAGGCCACAGGGCCATTCCTCTCCAGAATTTCAAACGGTCCAACGAACCTTGGGCTAAGCTTCCCACGGTTCCCAAACCGAACTACGCCTCTGACCGGCGACACTCGCAGATAACATGATCTCCAACCTTAAACTCAAGCGGCCTGCGCCTCTGGTCTGCATAGCACTTCTGTCTGCTCTAAGCAACAAGCAAACGCTCCCGAATCGTCCTGATCTTCTCTACTGCTCCCTGCACCAGCTCGGGTCCAACTAAGACCCTCTCCTTCAGGTCATCCCAACAGATGGGTGACCTGCACCTCCTACCATACAACGCTTCAAACGGAGCCATGCCAATGCTCGCCTGAAAGCTGTTGTTGTAGGCGAACTCAATCAGAGTCACATGCTGCTCCCAGCTACCTCCAAAGTCCAGGACACATGCGCGAAGCATGTCCTCCAAACCTGATTAGTCCTCTCTGTCTGGCCATCCGACTGAGGATGGTAAGCTGAACTGAACGCTAAATTCGTACCCAAGGCCTTATGCAAACTGCGCCAAAATCTCGAAACAAAACGAGGGTCACAATCAGACACAATAGTAGTAGGCACACCGTGGAGCCTCACTATCTCATCGAGATACAGACGAGCTAAACGCTCCAAACTGAATGTCTTCTTTACCGGCAGAAAATGAGCAGACTTCGTCAGACGATCAACTATCACCCATACGGCATCACAGCCCGAAGGAGTCCTGGGCAAACCCATGACGAAATCCATCCCCACACTCTCCCACTTCCACTCAGGAATGGGAAGGGGCTGAAGCAAACCCGCTGGCCTCTGGTGCTCAGCCTTAATCTGCTGACAGGTCTGGCACTTCGAAACAAACTCGGAGATGTCACGCTTCATCCCAGACCACAGAATGACTCTCTGAGATCCCGATACATCTTCACCCCTCCTGGGTGGACTGAATATGGCGCTCCATGAGCCTCCTGAAGGATCTCCCTGCGCAGCACTACATCGTCTGGCACACATACACGACCTCTGAAACGTAGACACCCATCACTGGAGACACTGAAATCTGAACACTGATCTGAAGACAGCCCCTCTCTGATCCGACACAAAGCTGAATCTGCCTCCTGACTAACCCGGATCCTGTCGACCAATGAAGACTGAACCTGAAGCGCTGCTATCACACTGGCACTGGCGGGTCTGACTACCTAGACGCCCATACGCTGAAGCTCTAAGGCGGACCTCTGAACTCTTGTCATGGCACAAGCTACACCCGAAGCACCTCTCCGGCTCAAAGCATCTGCAACAACATTCGCTCTACCCGGGTGGTAGAGGATCTCCAAATCGTAGTCATGAAGTAGCTCCAACCATCTCCTCTGTCTCAAGTTCAGCTCCTTCTGAGTGAACAAATACTTGAGACTCTTGTGGTCAGTGTAAACCTTACACGACGCTCCATACAGATAATGCCTCCAAATCTTTAGCGCGAACACTACAGCTGCCAACTCCAGGTCGTGGGTAGGGTAGTTCTTCTCATAGGGCTTAAGCTGCCGAGAGCCATAAGCCACCACCTTACCCTGCTGCATCAGAACACATCCCAGTCCCTTATGGGACGCATCACAGAAGACCTCGAATCCCTCGGTCCCAGATGGCAAAGTCAGAATCGGTGCGGTCGTCAGCCTCTTCTTAATCTCCTGGAAGCTCTGCTCGCAAGCCTCGCTCCACTCGTACTTAATCTCCTTCCTCAACAGACGGGTCAGCGGGGATACAATCTTAGAGAACCCCTCGACAAACATCCTGTAATACCCAGCTAACCCAAGGAAACTACGGATCTCAGCCACATTCCTGGGCCTCTCCCCACTCCATCACAGCTCTAATCTTCTCAGGATCCACTGAGATACCGTCCTTCGAGACCATATGTCCCAAGAATACCACGTGATCAAGCCAGAAGTCACACTTCTTCAACTTAGCATACATCTCACGATCCTTAAGTGTCTGTAAAACGATCCTCAGATGCTCCTCATGCTCCTCTGCGCTCTTGGAGTACACCAAGATATCGTCTATGAAGACCACTACAAACTGATCCAGATAGGGTTTGAAAACCCGGTTCATCATATCCATGAATACTGATGGAGCATTAGTCAATCCAAAAGGCATGACTAGGAACTCGTAATGACCATAACGAGTCCAAAAGCGGACTTAGGCACGTCCTCGGCCTTAATCCTCAACTGATGGTAGCCCGAACGAAGATCTATCTTCGAGAACACTGTGGCGCCCGCCAACTGGTCAAACAAATCATCTATGTGCGGAAGGGGATAGCGGTTCTTGATGGTCACCTTATTCAGCTCTCTATAGTCGATACACAAACGGAAGGTCCCATCCTTCTTCTTTACAAACAGCACTGGCGCTCCCCAAGGTGAAACACTAGGGCGTATGAAGCCCTTATCTAACAGCTCCTGAAGCTGGACCTTCAGCTCCTTCAACTCCGCCGACTCATGCGGTACGGGGCCCTAGAGATGGGCTGAGTCTCTGGCGCTAAATCGATGGTGAACTCCACCTCTCGCACTGGTGGAAGTCCGGGCACGTCGTCCTGGAAGACCTCCGGGAACTCTCTGACGATCGGGATGCTCTCTAAGCTAGATCCCTCACGCACCTCTGGCAGATAACATAAGAAGCCCTGGCAGCCCTTCCTCAAGAAACTGGCTGCCTGCATCGCTGACACAATCACCGGCGCACATGGAACTGCATTCCCAGAGAAAGCAAAACGAGTCCCGTCTGGCAAGTCGAATACTACTCTCCTCGCTGCACAATCTATATGGGCATGGTGCTCTGCTAGCCAATCCATGCCCAGGATCACATCAAAACAGGTCATCCGCATCGGGATGAGGTCAGCACAAAGGTCTTGTCCCGAACTACTATGGGACAAGCCTTACACACAGAATCCAACACACAAGGGGCAACCCCACCTAATGGACTACTCACACATAGGTCTACCTCACTAGACACAGCAGTCAATCCAAGATCACCCCAACATCATAGCAGACAAAGGAATGCGTAGCTCCAGAGTCAAACAAACAAAATACATCTCGAGAATGGATCTGGAGAATACCTGAGATGACGCGATCACCAGCACGATCACGCTCTCCAGCCATAGCATAAACCCGGGCCTGAGTCTGAGGCTTCTTCTGATCGGACCTCGCCCCTGAATCTGAGCCGGTGCCTCTATCTCTTGAGCCTCTACTGGATGCCTGAGGGCACTGAGTGATCCGGTGCTCCATCGACCCGCACTTAAAGCAGACACCAGTCTTCTTGTAGCACTCCCTACCAGGATGGGAGCGACCACAAGACCCACACTTCGCCCCAGCTGACGAAGATGAAGAAGCTCCCCGACGATCTCCATAGGACTGCTTCTTCTGAGGAGGAGCAGCCTCCTTCTTCTGAGGCTGTTCAGCACGCCTCTTCCCCTTATGGTCCTTGCCCGCATGTCTGCCCTTGATGTCAGCCTCTACCAGCAGGGCGACATCCGCCACATCTCTGAAGGTCCGGTGACGAAGAGGTGTCACCGCCGACCTGATGTCTGGCCTCAAACCGCTCTCGAACTTACGAGCCTTCCTATGCTCATCTGGCTCCGGAGCATACTTCGACAGAGTCACGAACTCCTCACGTACTCCTCTACGGTCATATCTCTCCCCTGGCGCAGCCGGTTGTACTCATTGATTTTCTGGTCCTTGTAGACATCCGGATAGAACTGCTTGTTGAACTCCAAGCAGAACTGATCCCAGGTCCATGGCTGGGGATGTCTACCCATCACCATGCGCCACCACTCCTTCGCCTCCCCCTTGAAGAGGAACGTGGCGAAGTCTACCTTCTGGTCGTCCTCCGACCCCATCACTCTCAACAGGTCCTCGACCTCAGTAATCCAGTGGCTCGCCTCCTGAGGGTCACCACAGCCGTCAAAGGAAGGCGGCTTTAGCTTCATGAACTCCTGGAGAGCCCGGACTCGGCCTCCCACTGCATTCACCCCTGCTGGGCCTGCACCACCAGCTCCTCCACCAGCTCCCCCAGCAGCTGCAGCCACCGTCTGCATCACTGCGTCACAAACTGCTGCACTGCATCCACAGCATCTCCCTGAGGGGTCACTGGTGTCCTACGAGGAGGCATTCTGAGATACACAAATCCAAAACTTATCAGAATCAACTCATACTGTCAACCACTGTCATAACTGACTCTCACACAAGCAAACACACCACAGACACCAAAGAAAGCCAAACCTGCTCTGATACCACTAAATGTAACACCCCTAAAACTGGCCTAAGAGTTAAGGGTGCTACACGCCGCGTATTACTACCTAATAACGCAAGGCTCTAAAACACTCAAACGTAATGAAGGCCCAAAACAAAGTTTACATAAACATTTTAAACAATGTATTCAAATACAGTGAAAGCAAATACCAAAATCCTAAACGTAATTGAGTCAGAAACAGAAGTCAAAAAGTGTAAGGCCCGAAGGCTACAACATCTCAAATATCAAACTGAACGAACAATAAAAGCTAAACACTATAGCTCCAGAACTCAAGATGATCCTCGCTGATCAATCTGCAAAAATGTTAGAAGTATGGGAATGAGCACACAACTATGCCCAGTAAGCAACGACCGTCATCAGCAAGGTCGCTCAAAACAATTGAAATCATAAGAAGGAGAAGATAAATATAATAACCACAATTCTCCAGATTCAGAAGCTTTCAGAATAGAAACAGAGTGGAACTCAAGGGTTCCCAATTCAGAAACAGTCAGAACACTTAAACAGAAAGGGGACAAGACACAATGCACACACTCAGAAGGGTCGAAGACCCATAGACCATACCAGGTCTCTCGGCAACGCAGAAATGACTCGATAGAGCCAAAGGGTTCGTCAACCCCACAGAACAGAAAGGGAATGACCCACACTCAGAACGACGTCTACATGGTATACCACGGAATAGCTCGACCCAGCCATTCACGGCTCAGAAACAAAGTGTAATGTCCCAAAACAGAAGGATTGCTTAAACAAAAGCAAAGTCGCATTTAAATATGCCAAAACACTCATAAATCAGTAGTACAGAACATAAGGAATCCAATGCCGCAGACGGCACTCAAATCGGAGTTCAAACGAAGAAGTTACGCTGAAAACAGAGGGTGTCCGAACTTGTGTCCTAACGTCGAAGTTCGGACACAAGTCGAGACTCAGAAACCAGAGAATGCCAAATGTCCGAACTTGTGTCCGGACATCAATGTTCGGACACAAGTCGAGTTGAAATCAGATAGAGGAATTCAGAATGTCCGAACATCCAAGTTCGGACGGATGTTCGGACGAGTTACGGAAAATAAATACGCGGAACGTTGACGTCCGGACACAGGTCGAACTAAAACCAGAGAAGAACCCAAGGGTGTGTTCGAACATCAACATTCGGACCGATGTTCGGACATGCCCCGAACTTTGAAAATCAGAAGAGCAAAACGCACTGTCCGAACTTCAAAGCTCGGACAGAAGTTCGGACAGTGCAAAAAATGCAATTTCCAGAAGACGAACAGAGCAGAAAACAACACAATTCGATGCCTCGGATTGCCAATTAAGCACACACACCAAATCAGACATTAAAACAGGAAACCATGGGGGTTTAGCCATTCCAAATTACAACAAAACGCAAATAGAATCACACACAAAATCAGGTAACATTCTTGCAATACCCCATGGCTGAACTCCCAAACCGAATCAAGCAACCACCTACCTCAATCAATCAGCAGACGACAATCTGAAACAGTCCGCAGCAGTCCAAAAAATCTGACAGAGATCCATAGCAACTGATTCCCACAATGTCAAATCTATAATCAGAAAACGAAGAAGGAAACCCCCAAACTCAGAACCTCGAAAACTGTAACACAAACCTGAATTCGGGAGTCCAGAAATCCCACAGTCCAAACAGTCTACAGCCCGTGCAACTCGCAGATCAAAGACAACCCAGCAACCTCTGAATTCATCAAACCGAAGTCTCAAAATCAAAAAACAGAAGAGGGGAAGATAGTACGCTGGAATACACAATCTGTAACTCCAAACCTGAATTCGCGACGAGGGAATACCCAGCAGCCACGCAGCGATGAGCGACACAAACCGACGCAGCAACAGAAGGACACACAATTCTCAGCAAAGGAACTTGGAGAAGGGAGGAAGAGGCAAACCGTCGCTCTGAAAGCACAACGAAGAGACGCTCCCACGATTCAAATTGAGGAGAAAATAATGACTGATAAATGGGAAGGAATAAATAAATAATTCCTTTATTTATTTACTTAATGGACAATTACCTTAATTGTTTTTAATAGATGGACTTCCTTGCCCTCTTCTATTAAAACAATACCGCCGACGTCCCAACTGACAATAAGGAAATGTAATCCATCTTAGCTCATTACATAAACCGGACATAATATAAGGTTGCAATTATACGGGTTATAACAAGTCCTCTCTTGATACTTATTCAAGCTCTCTTTCCATTCCAAGGTAAAACAATCATTTTAATACCTTAAAACAATATATGTAACTAGGGTTTACATTGAGATGAAGCATGATGCTTGAATACTCATTCTATTATGTGTACATTGTTTAGAAGTTGACAAACAACCAAACATCCCACCGGTTTTACAAGGAAAAAAGAAAGAAGTTGTGAGGAAAAAGAGGTAAACAAACTATCTCAATGTAGTTTAAATGCCTTAGGAAAATGAGCTTGATTTGCTTAATAAAATACCTATGGAGCCAATGGCAATGAGCTAGTAAAATGCTCTCAAGGAGTTTATTAAGGGCATATGTATTGTTGGGTGTATTTGTAGGTCAAAGGCATTATTTATGTGGGAAATTCAGTGTTTAAGGTTTATGTTATTTAAGGGCCTAAGAGCCATGTTATTTAAGAGCCTAAGTGCCAAACAATTTAAGCTTATGCACTATATTGTGATGTAGTGCTAAATGTGTGAAGTTTTGTGTATAAAATGTGTTTGATGGATTTTAGGTGTTCTTGAATGAAATAAGGTAAAAACCTAAGTGTTTGGATGTGAGTATATACAAGAGAAGCTATGTCAAAATTTGGAAAATGTGTAAGAAGTTCTAAGTGTTTTAAGTAAGTTTTGGTGAACTAGGAAGTGTTAAAGGTGAACAAATGTTTTACTTGGGAAGAAAACATGTATTAAGGTGAATTAGAGTGATGCAAGAATTTAGGTATTATCTTGGAAGTTCTAGGAATTCAATGTGTGTTTTTTGAGAATGTATTTAAGCCTTGGAGAAGTTTGTTTTAGGTTTGGGAATGTTGATGTACAAGGAAGAAGTGATGTTTAGGTAAGATGTAAAAGGGAGATTTAGTTAGTAAGAAAAGAAGTTTGAGGGATGATGTAAGGTGTAGAGGAAACACCTTGGTATAGTGGTCATTATTGGTGAAATACCACTTAGAAATCTTAAGGAGGAAACATTCCAAGTGCTAAGAATTTTGTATGAAATTGTGAATGATAAGATGGCTTTGGTGTGTGATTTAGAGAGTATAGTACATGCTAAAGGTGTGTTTGAAGTGCCCAAATGAAGTTAGGATGTACTAGGATATATGGGGTGAAGTTTGGAGTTGAAAGAGAAAAGGAAAACAAGGGTCTGGGGCTGACCGAACTTGCGACCGAACTTGCAAGTTCGGTCGAGCCCAGTTTACCCTGCGAGAATTGGCTTCTGGAATGGACCGACCTTGGGACCGGACTTGCAAGGTCGGTCGGGCTTGTATTTTGTGTACGGATTAAGTTTCTGGATTCGACCGAACCTGGGACCGGACTTGGCAAGTTCGGTCGGGCTGAATTTTCAAAGGGAAGAAACTCTCGGGAATGGACCGAACATGCGATCGAACTTACAAGGTCGGTCGGAGTAGAAATTTTGACGGTAAAGTGTTCTGGAATGGACCGACCTTGTGCAAGGTCGGTCGGTAAGTTTGGTCGGACCAAAAACATGGTTTAAGGTTATGAAATGATATGTAATGATGGGGATTGATTAGTAATGATGTTATAAGGTTGTTTAAGACATGTTGGGTGAGTTATAATGATAATTTAGTGGGGGAAAAGATGTATTAAAATGTAAAAGTAAAACAAGTTAAAAAAGTGAAGTTATGTAACTAAGTTAACGGGAAAAGTTATAAGCATTAGACATTAAATAATCATGCTACCCCGATGTTAATAAAAGTACATGTAATGTTATCAGTTGTTCGAGAATTGCTCGAGGAACATAAGTGGACGTGGTAAAGTGGACTCCGGTGACAGGTATGGTTTTCTTGCAACCTGTGTCCTACCGGATTACACTGGCTTGTATGCCAATGTGTTTTTCTATATGTTTGCCACGTTGTAAGATAAAACATTTAATGAGTTTACAGCAATTCATATATGTGACTTGTCTAGTTCCAACCATTTAACCTCGGAAGTGTTAACCTTAGTAACTGAGTCTAGGATCACATGAGAGTTTGGTATTCGGATTAAACGACCCGAACCATGGGACGTTCTAACCACGGCTATACGTGTGTTAATAGTGTGATATGTGTATGTGAATGTAGGGATCTCCCTTGTGTGTTTAACCCAGTTGTAATACTGTATGGTGTGTAGATGTGATAGACTCCATAGTGGGGTTCTAACTAATATCTAAAATTAAGTATGTACTAACAGTGGTGAGGAATCCGGTTTGGCCGGTCGCGCGTTGTTTGGGAGTGGGTATCCTTCATAGCCTTACCCTTCTCTCTGTTATGGTTGTTTCCCTCCCCACGGGTTATGATCTCCCATTAGCTTATTCCAAAGCTTAGCTATTCTGACTTATGATCGGTTTAGGGGGAACATGTGTTTGTGTGGTGTGTTCGGGCCTCCAAACCCGAACCATCTTAACTTAAGTTACTCGTCCGACTATTAGGACGGTAATGAGTGTTGTTGTTGTTGTATAACGAGCTTACCATGAGGGTGACACCATTCTCTAGGCTCACCAGTGAATTAACTATGTTTGGGTCGGTTCCTAAGAGGACCGTTCCCGTTATGTTATGTGATGTTGGTGTAATGCAATTCCTATTGCGATGTTATCATGTGCACGTCGAAACGTGAAAAGTGTTGTTATGTTTTGTTATGTGAGGAATGATATATATTGTAAGATATGGAGTGTGTGGATCATGGAATGAATCCCAGTTTGTGATAAGAGGCGTTTAAGGATAACCCGATTTAAGGGTAAGTGTCGTCTATTAAGGAAGTAGCTCCATTAGAGGAGGAACACTCTAGGGATAATGAATACCATGAGTGACTTATCAAGTAAGGATATATTATCCGTTTGTTGAGCCCGTTGAGGCGAAATGATTATGTGTTGTGTGTTTACAGTTGCATGCATGATTTAAATATAATCAATCGCATGCTAAGACGACAATTAGTTGTGCGTGGCCCGGTAGCATGTGGGCTGCGGGATTACCATACCAGCAAAGGTGCTGAGCCCCTTGGGGGCCACTCTTTCTCTTCTTTTCCTATTTCAGGTACAGAGAGCTGGAAGCCGTTCGAGAGTAGGACGGGGTAGACATTGTACATGGGTAATCATGTAAGTGATACATATACAGTAGGAGTAGTAAGACCGAAGTTGTTATCGGCATCAATTTGTAATACTCGGTACATTAGTAAGGTTAGTGTAAGCTGGATGTTAATGAAAAAGTATAGTGATGTACAATTGCTCGGGAATCTAGTCCATCAGACCGGTACAATGTGTATGTAATAGCCTAGTTTGCCACGTGGGTGGTTAACGGCGTGTAACACCAACGAGTTAAGTTATTTGATGAGGTGTGTATTCCGCTGCAGATTGTTGTGTGTTTTGTGTTGGATGGGGTGTTACATCCCTTCTCAATCTCGTTCTCCTACAGCACCATTCATATCCCATCTTCTTTTACTTGTAACTTATGATTCCATGCACCAAAATCAATTTCAAGACTACCTTTGTCTTAGTTAGAGTAAGCTCTCATTCCTATCTTTTCAAATTTTCAAGAACTCCATTTTGGTGCCATGAAGATTCACCATTGAAGGAGCTTGAGCTCATATTTTCATGCCTTGTCATTCTCCTTTGCTTCAAGGTGAGGAAAACCAAAGAAAATCAATGTTTCCACTTGTTTTTGTGTGTGACCGAGAATCACCTAGTAATAGTGTTTTCTCTTGCCTTTGTTTAGCTTCATTTCAAACTTCAAAGGGCTAGGTGGAGTCCTATCTTGCCACTTATTCAATTCTCTTTCAAATTCCAAAGGTAAACATCAAATTTTAGTGTTTCAAGACACTTATGTATACCTAGGGTTTAATTATGAGTTTGAGTATTAAACTTAATGCTCATTACCCTTATATGTGTATTGGTTAGAAGGTTAACAAGTGATAAAAGTTCCTTGCCGATTTTCAACCAAGAAAGAACAAGAGAAAACAAGTGAGAAAGCTTTAAAAACAAAGAGGTAAATGATCTCTCTTAATGTAGTTTTATGTACTAGGAAATTGAGCTATATTTGCATAATAATTAACCTAAAGAGACAATGGGAAATGAGCTCGAAAACTATCCACTAGGTGGACTAAAAAGACATGGGAGCATTGTTGTGTGTATTCGCAGGTTGAAGGCATTTAAATGTGGAGATTCAGTGTTTAAGTTTAATGCAATTTAAGGGCCTAAGAGCCATGTTATTTAAGGGCCTAAGTGCCAAGCAATTTAAGTTTATGCACTATATGGTGATGTAGTGTAAATTTGTGAAGTTTAGTGTGTGAGAAAGTTCTTGGTGGATTTTAGGTGTTCTTGAATGGAATAAGGTAAAAACCTAAGTGTTTGGATGTGAGAATATACAAGAAGCTATGGCAAAATTTGGAAAATGTGTAAGAGTTCTAAGTGTTTTAAATAAGTTTTGGTGAACTAGGAGTGTTAAAGGTGAACAAATGTTTTACTAGGGAAGAAAACATGTACTAAGGTGATTTAGAGTGATACAAGGATTTAGGTATTATCTTGGAAGTTCTAGGAATTCAATGTGTGTTTTTGAGAATGTTGATGTACAAGGAAGAAATGATGTTTAGGTAAGATGTGAAAAGGAGATTTAGTTAGTAAGAAAAGAAGTTTGAGAGATGATGTTAAGGTGTAGAGGAAACACGTTGGTATAGTGGTCATTGTAGGTGAAATACAACCTAGAAATCTTAAGGAGAAAACATTCCAAGTGCTAGGAATTTTGTAAGGAATTTGTGAATGATAAGATGGTTTGGTGTGTGATTTAAAGAGTTTAGTACATGGCTAAAGGTGTGTTTGATGTGCCAAATGATGTTAGAACACATTAGGAGGCTTGAGGAAAATTTGGAGAAAATTTGACAATGTAGGGGAAGTTTTCTGCAGCCGACCTACCCAGGGGACCGACCCCAGTCTGGGTCGGTCGGGCTGAAACTGTGAACTTGGATGCTCTCTACAGCCGACCTACCCAGGGGGTGGGTCGGTCGGTGGGTCGTCGGACCTTAAAAAAAAAATTATTTTTAAGAATGTTAAGTGGTATTAGTGGTATGCCATTAAGAGAGTATTGATGGTTAGAAAGATAAATATATATGGACTTGAGAGATTAGTTAAGTAAGATGATTTAAATGTTAGGTTATAAAATGATATGTAATGATGGGGATTGATTAGTAATGATGTTATAAGGTTGTTTAAGACATGTTAGGTGAGTTATAAGGACAATTAAGTAGTGGAAAGTTGGAGAAAAATGTGAAAGTAAAACAAGTTAAAAATGTGAAGTTATTTAACTAGTTAACGGGATAAGTTTTAAGCATTAGACTTTAAACATCGTGTTACCCCGGTGTTAATAAAAGTACATGTAATGTTATCAGTTGTTCGAGAATTGCTCGAGGAACATGAGTGGACATGATAAAGTGGACTCCGGTGACAGGTATGGTTTTCTTGCAACCTGTGTCCTACCGGATTACACAGGCTTGTATGCCAATGTGTTTTTCTGTATGTTTGCCACGTTGTAAGATAAATCATGTAATGAGTTTACGGTAATTCATTTATGAGGCGTGTTCAACTCCGATACCATTTAACCTCGGAAGTGTTAACCTTAGTTAACTGAGTCTAGGATCACATGAGAGTTCGGTATTCGGATTAAACGACCCGAACCATGGGACGTTCTAACCACGACTATGGGTGTGTTAATTGTGTGATATGTGTATGTGAATGTAGGGATCTCCCTTGTGTGTTTAACCCAGTTGTAATACTGTATGGTGTGGAGATGTGATAGACTCCATAGTGGGGTTCTAACTAATATCTAAAAGTAAGTATGTACTAACAGTGGTGAGGAATCCGGTTTGGCCAGTCGCACGTTGTTTGGGGGAGTGGGTATCCTTCTTAGCCTTACCCTTCTCTCTGTTATGGTTGTTTCCCTCACGGGTTATGATCTCCCATTAGCTTATTCCAAAGCTTAGCTATTCTGACTTATGATCGGTTTAGGGGGAACATGTGTTTGTGTGGTGTTTTCGGGCCACAAACCCGAACCATCTTAACTTATGTTACTCGTCGACGATTAGGACGGTAATGAGTGTTGTATAACGAGCTTACCATGGGGGTGACATCATTCTCTAGGCTCACTAGTGAATTAACTATGTTGGGGTCGGCTCCTAAGAGAACCGCACCCGTTATGTTATGTGTTGTTGATATGATGCAATATCTGTTCCGATGTTATTATGTGCACGTTGTAACGTGAAAAGTGTTGTTATGTGTTGTCATGTGATGAATGTTATATGTTGTAAAATGTGGAGTATGTGGATCATGGAAATGAATCCCAGTTTGTGATAAGAGGCATTTAAGGATACCCGAATACAGGTAAGTATCGTCTATTAAGGAAGTAGCTCCATTAGAGGAGAAACACTCTAGGGGTAAAGAATACCATGAGTGACCTATCAAGTATGGATATGTTATCTGTTGTTGAGCCCATTGAGGCGGAATGATTCGTTTTGTGTGTTTTAAGTTACATGCATGATTCAAATAAAATCAATTGCATGCTAAGACGACAATTAGTTGTGCGTGGCCCGGTAGCATGTGGGCTGCGGGATTACCATACCAGCAAAGGTGCTGAGCCCCTTGGGGGCCACCCTTTCTCTTCTTTTCCTATTTCAGGTTCAAGGACCTGGAAGCCGTTCGAGTGTAGGACGGGGTAGTCGTTGTACATGGGTAATCATGTAAGTTTGTATATATACAGTAGGTGTAGTAAGACCGAAGTTGTTATCGGCATCAGTTTGTAATACTCGGTACAGTTGGAAGGTATGTGTATGTTTTGTTGTTAATGGAAATGGAAAATAATGTGTAGTCGCTCAGGAATCTAGTCCATCAGACCGGTACAATGTTTATGTAATAGCCTTGTTAGCCACGTGGGTGGTTAACGGCGTGTAACACCAACGAGTTAAGTAATGTGAAGTAGTATATTTTCCACTGCAGAATGTTGTTATGTGTTTGTTGTTGGATGGGGTGTTACAAAAAGTGGTATCAGAGCGAAGTATCACTCTGATGACTGAATTACCGAGCTTAGGAAGTACGAGTTAGGATTTTAGTACTTGGGGTTAAGGGTTGAGTGATAGCGTGAGAGAACGCTAGTTAGGAACTACCAGTGACTACTGGAAACCTACTATATCCTTCCCGCCCTCCACAATCCCTGTTTTATAACTTGGGAAGGAACGCCAGAGAGATGAAAGTCCTCTCTTACTCGGGAATACCCGATCTGGCTGTTATTAAACACCTCTAAAGGTACGGAGAACCTGTCATACGGTAGATCCCGAAAACTGGGAATCCCGGAGACGGTTTCCATCTGAACAATGTTAACCGCATGTAATAACGAAGAATGAAGAATCTTGTGTATAGGAGAATAGAAATTCCGGCAACCTGGGTCGACTTGCTGAGCAGCCGAGGATAACCAGCTTGCAACGCACTGACCGTGCAACAGGCAAGAAGGGATTAGTAAAAACCGATACGAGTGTCTACGGGACCACAGTTTTAAGTGATACACCAACGGTACACCAACCGACAAGGAACTACAACGTGGTGCCCAACCTGAGACACGTCTCAGTAACCACGACAGATACGTGGAACGGGCTACGAAGAGGAAACAATACAAAAGAAAAGGGGGTCTCCCAGAATGGGAACACCCTAGTTTTGATGATTATCATGTGAGACTGAGAAAGTCACCTGGAGGAGTATTATCAAGAAGTAATAGTGATCCAGTGAAGACAGTAAGATCAGTGAGGGCCAACAAGGCCACTGATGACAGTGCGGGT
This sequence comes from Limonium bicolor, assembly GCA_023374045.1. Classification (NCBI taxonomy): domain Eukaryota; kingdom Viridiplantae; phylum Streptophyta; class Magnoliopsida; order Caryophyllales; family Plumbaginaceae; genus Limonium; species Limonium bicolor. Next base: position 287,932,160 of record CM041782.1, read on the forward strand.
AAAAACAATACCACAACCGGTATGTGTTAAACCGATAGCCAGTTAGCATGGCGCACTTGCCATAGCAAGTGCTGCTATAACAGGGCTGTTCGGGAAATTTATAACCACTACAAAGTACTTGGTAAAGTACCATAAAGTTAAATGTGATCGTCATAACAGTGGAAGGGCCTGTTAGCCTAACCTCTGTAATTGTAAGTACACCAGTCAGCAAGAAGCTAGACTTGGTTAAGGTAAGAAGATGTTGTGAAACCATGAAAATTTTCTGTCAAACTCAGATTTATTTCAACTTTTTTTTTCCTTCAAGACCAGATTTTCTTTCAAACCAATACTTCTTTCTAACCTTCTTCTAAACCAAACCAGTAAACCAAGGGCAGTTGATAAGGTACAACAGTGGATAAACTTTCCCTCGATTAAGTTCGGGAAGCATGGAACGAATATTGTCACGGGACAATATAAGGGAGTTGACAACAGAATACTTCACCTAGGCGTGTGACGGACACTACGAGTGTACCAACTGAATTGTGGGACGACCGCACTCCGATAGGAGCTTGTGGGCCTGACAGACCTACTTATGGGTTAGTTGGGTAAGTAGTAATGTATCAGTAGGGTACCCCACATATGTATACGAGTAGAGTCCGAAACACGGGAAGTAGTCGACTCCGTACTACGGTCAGCAGTATAAGTCAAACAAGAGCTAAGGATTACAAGGAATGGTTGAAGTTAAGGAACTCAGTTAAGTTAACGAGACTAAAGGAATTAGTGAATTCCTTTCAAGAAATGTTTAAGAGTCAGGAGGTGCGAAGTGCACTAACTGTAATATAAAGACATCGCATATGTCTTAAGGATCCTCAGGGATAAACATGATAGCTGGAACGGAGACCCAGCCTGTGCATGGCAAGCAGATGCCTAATGTGGACACATTAGTGTGCAAAGAACGGGATGAAACTCCCAGAATGAGTACCTACACTACCAGGAAATGTTGATCTTCACAGAAGGAGATAATAAGCCAGTTAAGAACGCAAACGGCGTGGCTAACGGAATATACCAATAAGTGTGAACCAGATGTAAAGGCATAACTTAGTAACACCCAGGAGCAATCCTTAAAGGGTGTTCGCATCAATAATTGTTGCACGAAATGACATGACAGAAGCACAAGGGTTGAAACTAACACCCAGTTTAGACATAAGTTGTCAGGAGACGGACTCACAATCCTAAGGGGCATTCCATGAAAGGAGACGGAATGCAACGACCTTGTCATGGAGCTCAATATAACATCCAAACCATGTAATGTTGTACAGAGATGTACATGTGTGTGGACAGCCTACAATGAGCGCAGCTCAAGGCAAATAAGGCTTATAGGCCACAAATAAAATGTGTTATGTAAATTAGATTGATTGCAGAAGTTTATGTTATATAAGTGAATAGAGTGGAGAACGAACCACTGCACTAAGAGTGGGGATACCTCTCGATGCTGTGAAACCGCTGGGGCGGTAGTTATGTGAACCAAGATCAAGAAATATGTTAAGGATGGACAATATTATTATTTGAGAGCAGTTAGTTTAGTAGTATGTGTGTATAAAGTGAAGCACCGAGCTAAATAAAGTCGGTTTGAGACTCGAGTGAGCAACGCTCAAGGAGCATTCGGTAGTCATCCAAATGAATGACGAACCATAATGTGAATAATATAAGTATAGGTGTGGAAGTTAATGTGACAGTAAATACCATGTAAGTTATTGTTATGCAATGAGTAAGAGCACGGTTTGCAGCTGGCGACCATTGAATCAATGTTATTGAGTAATAATGTGGCAGATAAGACCAGTTATGAGTTAAACTCAGTGGAGATGCAAGGTAAGCGATGTTAAACAGACTGGGCAATAAGCCAGTGGTAGGTACTATGGGATGGGGAACTCAGTGTGAATTCCATGGCGAATCGCATAAGGGATTTACTGTCAAGAGTTTACGCCTCTACACTCTGTATGACTGAGTGTTTTGGTATTGCACTTGCGCAGTAATGATCGAGTGGGATAGCTAGGAATTGGAAACATGCTAATTGTGGAGGAATAATGTTATAATGGCCGATGCATAGGAAATGCAAGGCCGCACCAATAATAGAGTGCTTGTACAAACCAAATGTGGAGACATGATTAACAGTAAGTGACTACAGTAGCACTAACTGCCAAATATCGGTGTGGAATATACCCCAAATGTTGTAAATAGCTGAGAGAGCGCTACACACTAGGTAGTAGCTCAATCTCAACCGACAGTAAGTCGGAAGGGAACAAGTCAATCATTGTGAAATACATAGCTGTATACATAGTAAATTGTTATGGAAGTGGATAGAAAGTTTATAACTCACCGAATTCGCTAACGGTAAGAGATACCACGCGTCGGTTGAGAAACCATTGTTACCAAGATGAAGGTGACAATTGGGGAAGTACAATACAGTAAGAATAACAAATGGGGCAATTAAGCTCTACAGTTATTAGAGTTTCGCAGCAAAAACTAGTGAGCCAGTGATTCAAGTGTTGAATGTACATGGTGAACAAGAGTGAATGGCTAATTATTAACGCCTAGAAGCCTAATAGGCCAGAATCAAAACCAACTAAGAGTTTAAACAAACTCCAATGAGAATTCTTGGTTTAGGAACTAAACCACCAATATGGTTAAGATCCTCTAATCAGAATCCATTGTGTAATAGACCGCGTGGAAGTTAAAACACTTCACGACGGCAGAACATTTTAAGCCAATGTTTAGTGATTGATTACGTGGGCGTAATCCCTTTTAAGGGGGGTAGAGCGCAAAACCACTTAGTGTGTATTACCGTACAAGTGTACGTGATTTATGTTGTGCATAGCACAAAATAATTTGTTTTGATGATTGGTGTGTGTGTTACGTAAACATACGCATTCATTCATGGTTTAATTGTGGTAATTGCGCACAGAAGATGCGAATACCATTGTGATAAGTGTGTTGATTTATTAACAGTTGTGAGTGATAGTACAAGTGTGGGGAGTAGAGAAACTCCCGGGGAACAAAACCCCGACAGTGTATAAATGTGAAACTGTGTGTTATATTTTGATTAAATATATGTATATATACTATATAGTGATTCATGAAAGGGTATGAGACCGATATAAAACCTAATGAGAATAAGATTCCATAGGCAACGGGATTAAAGTGAATAGAGATAACTGATAGACGGTTTTATCCCTTGGAGATGTATGATCATGATTAGAATGATTAAAAGATAAAGATAAAATTGGAAATGAGTGATTTATTTGATGCTTGAAAATGAAGTGGGAGGTGGAACTTGATTTGCATGCGATCAAGGGAAGCCGAACACAAATTGGGTGGAAGGATAGTTCAACACTGATGCTGATCACATCAGGGTTGGATGACTCTTGAAGCTCCCTAAGTGGTCACAAATAACCACGCTAAGAAAAGAAGCAAAGAGCATAAGTTGGACTTGGAGTTGTGTGTGTTTTCAAAAAGGATTTTGAATTGGTATTTATAAAACGTCGATAGATACTTTACGTAATTAAAGTTTTCTACTTAACCTCACAAGGAAAAATTTCAAATTTAAGTGATTGTTTTGATCTCCCAAAGGCACGGGGACGGAAGGTGTCCATCGCGACCGGGTTCTGCGGGATCACAGTGTATATCAAAGACATTTTTGATTGCTATACATGCTATGACATGTTGTGTGGTATGTGTAATAAATATTATTTTGACCTTGAGTTCCTAAAGTGTATGCTATTAAGACCTATGAGTCTAAATGTGTTGTGTTACATAAACCTATGTGTCTAAAGGCTGTTATGTTATCAAGACCTATGTGTCTAAATGTTGTTATGTTACCCAAGACCAAAGAGTCTAAGGGTTGTTATGTATGTGCCAATATTGTTAAGATACCCGGACCATTGAGTCCGAGGTTATCATGTGAGTATGTTATGTTATGTATGGATGTGAATATGTTACCCGGACCATTAAGTCCGAGGTTGTGATGTAAAATATGTTTGGTTATGGAAGTTTATTTCCAAGTGATTTCTGCGTTCTAGTCCAAATGATGTGTGGAAAGTGTGAACTTCGAGGACGAAGTTCTTTTAAGGGGGGTAGATTGAAATACCCCAAACCTTGATATGTGGTTTAAACATTAAACTATGATGTGTAAAGGCTAAAAAGTGCCTTAGGAACATCAGTGAACAATTTAAACCATAGTAAACACAATAAGCACTAAGACACAGTTGAAGCAAAAACATGATCTAAGCTTGGAGTGAACTTGGTTAGGACCCAAAGAGCCTACCAAGACTTTATAACATTCAATTATGACTTAATAAGGCTAATTAAGTCCTTAGGAAACTTTGGTAGACAATTAAACCAAACAAAACACAAATAAATACCTTAAAGCCAATATGGGCGAAAATGTGCTCTAAGCTTGCGATAAGCTTGGTTAAGACCTAATAAGCTAACCAAGACCTTATTTATATGTTAATGAACATATTAAATCAATTACTAAAGAAAACCAAGCTTGAAAACAAGCTAAAACACAAAATGTGCTTTAAGGAGCCTTAAAGCACATTTCTGAAAAATTGTCTTGTAAATGAGTTTTGAGTGGCTAAATGTCCATCATTACTCTTAATCAACATGTGTACTACTTATTATCACATTAGGAAGTCTAAATCAATGGGAAATCAAAAATTTCACAAATATGTGCCTTAGTTTGTGAATAGTACTCAAATAGTGCTAGTTTAAGTTATAAGTCAACATAAGTCAAATATTTGGTCAACAAAGACCATAAAAATCTCTAATGTGTAAGGGGGGCACGGTTTTATGGGTGTGAGTCATCACACTTGGCTAGCCAATTAAAAGAAAGAAAGAAAAGTAAGTAAAAGGTTAATTTTGCTTTTAGCATAAATATCTTCAAAGTACACTCTCTCACCTCATTCTCTTCTTTCTCCTTGGTTCCCACCGTCACCTATCTTCATCCTCCCTTCTCAATCTCGTTCTCCTACAGCACCATTCATATCCCATCTCCTTTTACTTGTAACTTATGATTCCATGCTCCAAAATCAATTTCAAGACTACCTTTGTCTTAGTTAGAGTAAGCTCTTCATTCGTATCTTATCAAATTTTCAAGAACTCCATTTTGGTGCCATGAAGATTCACCATTGAAGGAGCTTGAGCTCATATTTTCATGCCTTGTCATTCTCCTTTGCTTCAAGGTGAGGAAAACCAAAGAAAATCAATGTTTCCACTTGTTTTTGTGTGTGACCGAGAATCACCTAGTAATAGTGTTTTCTCTTGCCTTTGTTTAGCTTCATTTCAAACTTCAAAGGGCTAGGTGGAGTCCTATCTTGCCACTTATTCAAGTTCTCTTTCAAATTCCAAAGGTAAACATCAAATTTTAGTGTTTCAAGACACTTATGTAAACCTAGGGTTTAATTATGAGTTTGAGTATTAAACTTAATGCTCATTACCCTTATATGTGTATTGGTTAGAAGGTTAACAAGTGATAAAAGTTCCTTGCCGATTTTCAACCAAGAAAGAACAAGAGAAAACAAGTGAGAAAGCTTTAAAAACAAAGAGGTAAATGATCTCTCTTAATGTAGTTTTATGTACTAGGAAATTGAGCTATATTTGCTTAATAATTAACCTAAAGATCCAATGGGAAATGAGCTAGAAAACTATCCACTATGTGGACTAAAAGGACATGGGAGCATTGTTGTGTGTATTCGCAAGTTGAAGGCATTTAAATGTGGAGATTCAGTGTTTAAGTTTAATGCAATTTAAGGGCCTAAGTGCCATGTTATTTAAAGGGCCTCAGTGCCAAGCAATTTAAGTTTATGCACTATATGGTGATGTAGTGTAAATTTGGTGAAGTTTAGTGTGTGAGAAAGTTCTTGGTGGATTTTAGGTGTTCTTGAATGGAATAAGGTAAAAACCTAAGTGTTTGGATGTGAGAATATACAAGAGAAGCTATGGCAAAATTTGGAAAATGTGTAAGAAATTCTTAAGTGTTTTAAATAAGTTTTGGTGAACTAGGAAGTGTTAAAGGTGAACAAATGTTTTACTAGGGAAGAAAACATGTACTAAGGTGATTTAGAGTGATACAAGGATTTAGGTATTATCTTGGAAGTTCTAGGAATTCAATGTGTGTTTTTGAGAATGTTGATGTACAAGGAAGAAATGATGTTTAGGTAAGATGTGAAAAGGAAATTTAGTTAGTAAGAAAAGAAGTTTGAGAGATGATGTTAAGGTGTAGAGGAAACACCTTGGTATAGTGGTCATTGTAGGTGAAATACCACCTAGAAATCTTAAGGAGAAAACATTCCAAGTGCTAGGAATTTTGTAAGGAATTTGTGAATGATAAGATGGTTTTTGTGTGATTTAAAGAGTTTAGTACATGGCTAAAGGTGTGTTTGATGTGCCAAATGATGTTAGAACACATTAGGAGGCTTGAGGAAAAATTTGGAGAAATTTGACAATGTATGGGGAGTTTCTACAGCCGACCTACCCAGGGGACCGACCCCAGTCTGGGTCGGTCGGGCTGAAACTGTGAACTTGGATGCTCTCTACAGCCGACCTACCCAGGGGGTGGGTCGGTCGGTGGGTCATCGGACCTTAAAAAAAATTTTTTAAGAATGTTAAGTGGTATTAGTGGTATGCCATTAAGAGAGTATGATGGTTAGAAAGATAAATATATATGGACTTGAGAGATTAAGTTAAGTAAGATGATTTAAATGTTAAGGTTATAAAATGATATGTAATGATGGGGATTGATTAGTAATGATGTATAAGATTGTTTAAGACATGTTAGGTGAGTTATAAGGACAATTAAGTAGGTGGAAAGTTGGAGAAAAATGTGAAAGTAAAACAAGTTAAAAATGTGAAGTTATTTAACTAGTTAACGGGGATAAGTTATAAGCATTAGACTTTAAACAATCGTGTTACCCCGGTGTAAATAAAAGTACATGTAATGTTATCAGTTGTTCGAGAATTGCTCGAGGAACATGAGTGGACATGATAAAGTGGACTCCGGTGACAGGTATGGTTTTCTTGCAACCTGTGTCCTACCGGATTACACCGGCTTGTATGCCAATGTGTTTTTCTGTATGTTTGCCACGTTGTAAGATAAAACATGTAATGAGTTTACAGTAATTCATTAATGTGGCGTGTTCAACTCCGATACCATTTAACCTCGGAAGTGTTAACCTTAGTTAACTGAGTCTAGGATCACATGAGAGTTCGGTATTCGGATTAAACGACCCGAACCATGGGACGTTCTAACCATGGCTATGCGTGTGTTAATTGTGTGATATGTGTATGTGAATGTAGGGATCTCCCTTGTGTGTTTAACCCAGTTGTAATATTGTATGGTGTGGAGATGTGATAGACTCCATAGTGGGGTTCTAACTAATATCTAAAAGTAGTATGTACTAACAGTGGTGAGGAATCCGGTTTGGCCGGTCGCGCATTGTTTGGGAGTGGGTATCCTTCTTAGCCTTACCCTTCTCTCTGTTATGGTTGTTTCCCTCACGGGTTATGATCTCCCATTAGCTTATTCCAAAGCTTAGCTATTCTGACTTATGATCGGTTTAGGGGGAACATGTGTTTGTGTGGTGTGTTCGGGCCACAAAACCTGAACCATCTTAACTTAAGTTACTCGTCCGACTATTAGGACGGTAATGAGTGTTGTATAACGAGCTTACCATGGGGGTGACATCATTCTCTAGGCTCACCAGTGAATTAACTATGTTTGGGTCGGCTCCTAAGAGAACCGCACCCGTTATGTTATGTGTTGTTGATATGATACAATATCTGTTGCGATGTTATTATGTGCACGTTGTAACGTGAAAAGTGTTGTTATGTGTTGTCATGTGATGAATGTTATATGTTGTAAAATGTGGAGTATGTGGATCATGGAAATGAATCCCAGTTTGTGATAAGAGGCGTTTAAGGATAACCCGAATAACGGGTAAGTATCGTCTATTAAGGAAGTAGCTCCATTAGAGGAGAAACACTCTAGGGGTAAAGAATACCATGAGTGACCTATCAAGTATGGATATGTTATCTGTTGTTGAGCCCATTGAGGCGGAATGATTCGTGTTGTGTGTTTTAAGTTACATGCATGATTCAAATAAAATCAATCGCATGCTAAGACGACAATTAGTTGTGTGGCCCGGTAGCATGTGGGCTGCGGGATTACCATACCAGCAAAGGTGCTGAGCACCTTGGGGGCCACCCTTTCTCTTCTTTTCCTATTTCAGGTTCAAGGAGCTGGATGCCGTTTGAGAGTAGGACGGGGTAGTCGTTGTACATGGGTAATCATGTAAGTTGTATATATACAGTAGGTGTAGTAAGACCGAAGTTGTTATCGGCATCAGTTTGTAAATACTCGGTACAGTTGGAAGGTATGTATTTTTGTTGTTAATGGAAAGGGATAATAATGTGTAGTCGCTCGGGAATCTAGTCCATCAGACCGGTACAATGTTTATGTAATAGCCTTGTTAGCCACGTGGGTGGTTAACGGCGTGTAACACTAACGAGTTAAGTAATGTGAAGTAGTATATTTTCCGCTGCAGAATGTTGTTATGTGTTTGTTGTTGGATGGGGTGTTACACCTTTCCTAGATATTTTTGGCCACCACCTTAGGCCATATTTGGCTTGATCCTTTTATAGGTATTAAAACTATATGTGTAGGTATGTTAATACTAGTGTGGGTTATCAAGTTCCAGGAATTTCCTCGGGTTACTTATGAGCTCTCCCGAAGCCTCGTTTGCCCAGAACCACTAAATACTGAAAAATGTAACTAGATTGTCTTATATTAAAGAAGAAAGATATGATTGTTTCTTCCCTCAAAACACTCTCAAAAGTATCTAACACGCTTCCTAAGGTTGATAACCACTCTCAGTTCCAGAGGAATTTAGTAATTTTCGGAAATTTTAGGAATCCTGCGAAACTGAGGTTTACCGGGTGATACTCCGGAAACTAAGGTTCATAATGTTCACCAAGCACCTCCAACTAATTATAACCTTCTCCATCTTTAGAAATTAGGGTTTCCTAAGGTTTACAGTTAAGCAAGGCCCTAATCACAGTTTAGAAATTTGGGGTATTACATCCTACAAACGGGGCCATCTCCTTTTCCCCCCTACTTTAGTCCTCTTATCAAACTTTAGAGGATATGTTGCGGGCTTGTGCGATGGATTATCAAGGGTCATGGAGTGACAAGTTGCATTTGATTGAATTTTCGTATAACAACAGTTATCACTCAAGTATCTGTATGGCCCCGTATGAAGCTTTATATGGTAGGAAGTGTCGTACTCCGTTATGTTGGAATGATACACATGAGGTGGTTATGGTATGACCTGAGTTAATAGAGGAGATGGCCCAGCAGGTCAAGAACATTTGGCAGAGATTGAAAGCCGCACAAGACAAACAAAAGTCTTATGCTGATTTGGATAGAAGGCCAGTTGAATTCAATGTGGGGGACAAGGTATTTCTGAAGGTTTCACCCACTAAGAGCGTGGCACGATTTGGCAAGAAAGGAAAACTTGCTCCTAAGTATATCGGTCCGTATGAAGTATTGGAAAAGGTTGGAAATTTGGCTTACCGATTAGCTTTGCCGATGAACTTGGATAGGGTCCATAATGTGTTCCATGTATCACAATTGAAACGGTATGTTCCAGACGAATCACATGTGTTGCAACCGAACGAGGTAGAAGTTGCACCTAATTTGACTTATGAGGAACAGCCGATTGAAATTTTGGATCGTAAGACGAGGGAGACTCGAGGGAAGTCTGTGGATTTGGTTAAAGTTTTATGGACTCACCATGGAGTTCAAGAAGCTACATGGGAACTAGAAGGCAAGATGAGAGCTCAACACCCAGAACTCTTTGGTTAAGGTTAGCAATTAAAGTCTCAGGAGAAACTTTCTTTTTAGGGGGGGAGAGTCATATGGTAAGTGGTGAATGATTATTAGTGTTTGTGAATGTTTGTGATTGTGAATGTTGTTGGTGCTAGAAATGGTTGGTAATACTTGAATGTTATTTTAGGAATTGTTTCTTCATGATTTTATATATGTGGTATCATTGAATTTGGGAATGGCTTATATCGTGTGATGGATGGGATTGGTGTGTCTGAGGTTTTGTGTGATGTTGCTGGATCATCTATGGTTGATAAAGTTACCTGGGAATCATTGTGTGGAATATTGTTTTAACTTCTTGGAGTATGTGATTGTATTGTTGGGTGTGATGAATTGAGCTTCGAGGACGAAGCTTTGTTTAACGGGGGGAGGATGTAATACCCCAAATTTCTAAACTGTGATTAGGGCCTTGCTTAACTGTAAACCTTAGGAAACTCCAATTTATAAAGATGAAGAAGGTTATAATTAGTTGGAGGTGCTTGGTGAACATTAGGAACCTTAGTTTCCGGAGTATCACCCGGTAAACCTTAGTTTCGCAGGATTCCTGAAATTTCCAAAAATTACTAAATTCCTCAGGAACTGAGAGTGGTTATCAACCTTAGGAAGCGTGTTAGATACTTTTGAGAGTTTTTGAGGGAAGAAACAATCATATTTATCTTCTTTTAATATAAGACAATCTAGTTACATTTTTCAGTATTTAGTGGTTCTGGGCAAACGAGGCTTCGGGAGAGCTCATAAGTAACCCGAGGAAATTCCTGGAACTTGATAACCCACACTAGTATTAACATACCTACACATATAGTTTTAATACCCATAAAAGGCTCAAGCCAAACATGGCCTAAGGTGGTGCCAAAAATATCTAGGAAATGAGAGAAAATATCTCGGTTACTATTCACCACTATTCAACCTCCTTACTATTTGAAATGATGATCAAGGCAAGTTGCCCCCTCCTTATCCATTCAAAGGCGGTTATGTATGGATGGTTAGGATTGGTTTTTGGCACTTGGACAAATCAATGGTTAGGGACAATTCTAGAAGTAATGATTACAGTAAGATAAGGATGAAATTTAGTATAAAAAGGGGGGGTGGAGGTCGGAGAGGGTAGGTGAGCAAGGTGGCAAATCTTCTTCATCTACCTTGTTTCTCCTAAGCTAGAAAATACCATTGGAGCTTAGGCAACAACACTCCTCCATTGGAAACACAAATCTAAGGTAGTAATTAAGCTAAAATTATGGAAAAAGGCAAGTTTAAGGAGTGGAAGCCAAAATCCAAGGTGGGCGAATTGGTTGGTGGAGATTTTGAGCTCAAGCAACTTATAATAAAGGTAGAAGGACATCAAAATGGCTAGGAGAGGACAGGTAACATCTATGCACATCACTTTCACCTTTAAGCTTATTTTCCTTCTTAAGTCATTCTATTTGGTTACCTACGAATCCTACCTCCTATTTTATTTAAATTTTTGCAGTAAAATAGGGATGAATAGTTAGTGATTATCCTAGAAAATCAAGTCGAAATAAGGTTGGGAAGTAGGAAAACTCTAAAGAATCTTGAAAATGGAGAAAAATGAGCTTTAAGCTTTAGGAATTGTTTGGATGGGTTTCCGACATGATTTTGAGCTAAAGTTTTGAGGGTAGTCGTGAATAGGAATATAGGGTTGTGGTTGAAAAATCAAGTCGAATGGAGAAATTTAAGTTGGTTAGACATGGTAAAGAAGCTCAAAATGAGAAAATGTGCATTAAGCCTTTCTGAGTGTTTGAATGGGTTTCCGAATTGATCTTGAGCTGAAATTTTGGGGAGATACTTGTGTTGTTAATATTGGATCATGGTTAAATTTTTATGGCGAGAATCCTTTGGGAAGTTATTTAAGTTGGTGAATAGTGATTTTGGTCAAAAATAAGAATTTAAGCTTTCTAAGGTGGTTTCTTGGAAATTGTTTGATTCTCTGATTTATTTGAGCTTGAATGGTATTTTTATGATGTTATTAAGGTTATTTTACAAGTGGTTAGCTTGATGTGTGAATTACTACTTGTGTAAAGCTTGGTTATGATATCTTACTCATGGTTTGCAAATGTGTTTAAGGATAACCTCTTGTGGTGGTGGTGGAAAGTATTGTGTGATGTTGATATCATGGTTATCCAAAGGCTATGCCTCTTGTGAGAGCCTTTAAGGCCAAGCCGACGTTCCGGCAACAATATAAGCTCCTACTAATGAATTGGAGCTGCCACTATGATCTACTCCTATTGGGCAGAAGTTTTCAATAGGGGGGTGTGCACACTTAAGGACATAGGGTGGGTGGTGGTGGTGGACTTCATTTGGAAATATCTTGTTTATGATATTAATTATCTCTTGATAATTCTTGGTACAGGTAAATGGTGTGTGATCTATTCTGATTTGTTATATATTGTTAATATTTATTGAAAACAAAGGTTTTAAAGAGAAAATAAGTTTTTATTACTCAGTTTTTACTGATTTTATTTGTTTATGTTTTCCTGTGTATATGAACTTTGTGTGTTCAGGGTAACTGGGATGGTCACCTTCTTTGCACTGAGGACGAGTCCACCGATACTTTCTATATTTTCATGTTTGTCACCTATCGTAGGAGTATACAGCCCGGGGTCACCGAGATAGTGCTTGAGGAGTGGAACAAGAAGATACAGGGTTTTAGGCACCCGGAGAATGGCAGTAGTCAGTCCATTACCTATGAAGTTTCCACTATTTATGAGTACATGGAAGTAGTCCCATGCTAAGTTGCTAATGATGTAATAGTCTTTGATACCCCTTGCTTTTGGTGTAAAATAGGAGTAGGAGCTAACATAGTAGTTGGCTGGAAGGGGTCTTTTGGTACTAAGGTGTAAAGTGACGGGTTGGTTGTGTCACTCTTTTGGTAGGGGAACAGCGTTGTAAGATAGCTAATGAAGGGATGGTGGTGGTAATAGCCTTACACTTACTAGTCTTTAGTAAGTGTGGCGGCAACACCCCGGTGATAGTATTAGGGGACCTTATGTAAAAAGACTGACGCATGTATAATACAAGTTAATGATGATATTTCAGTTATGACACGTTTCTTTTTAAAAAAATGACTAAGTAAATGGTGGTGGTAAACCGGGGCGTTACAGAGTGTAAACCCTAGAAAACCCTAATTTCAAAGGATGGAGAAGGTTATAATTAGTTGTAACGCCCCGGTTTACCACCACCATTTACTTAGTCATTTTTTTTAAAAAAAAAGAATCGTGCCATAACTGAAATGTCATCATTAACTTGTATTATACATGCGTCAGTCTTTTTACATAAGGTCCCCTAATACTATCACCGGGGTGTTACCGCCACACTTACTAAAGACTAGTAAGTGTAAGGCTATTACCACCACCATCCCTTCATTAGCTATCTTACAACGCTGTTCCCCTACCAAAAGAGTGACACAACCAACCCGTCACTTTACACCTTAGTACCAAAAGACCCCTTCCAGCCAACTACTATGTTAGCTCCTACTCCTATTTTACACCAAAAGCAAGGGGTATCAAAGACTATTACATCATTAGCAACTTAGCATGGGACTAATTCCATGTACTCATAAATAGTGGAAACTTCATAGGTAATGGACTGACTACTGCCATTCTCCGGGTGCCTAAAACCCTGTATCTTCTTGTTCCACTCCTCAAGCACTATCTCGGTGACCCCAGGCTGTATTCCTACGAAGTGACAAACATGAAAATATAGAAAGTACCGGTGGACTCATCCTTAGTGCAGAGAAGGTGACCATCCCAGTTACCCTGAACACACAAAGTTCATACACATAGGAAAACACAAACAAATAAAATCAGTAAAAACTGAGTAACACTACCACACCCCGTAAAAACTTATTTTCTCTTTAAAACCTTGTTTTCAACAAATATTAACAATATAACAAATCAGAATAGATCACACACCATTTACCTGTACCAGGAATAATCAAGAGATAATTAATATCATAAACAAGATATTTCCAAATGAAGTCCACCACCACCACCACCCACCCTATGTCCTTAAGTGTGCACACCCCCCTATTGAAAACTTCTGCCCAATAGGAGTAGATCATAGTGGCAGCTCCAATTCATTAGTAGGAGCTTATATTGTTGCCGGAACGTCGGCTTGGCCTTAAAGGCTCTCACAAGAGGCATCCTTAGGATAACCATGATATCAACATCACACAATACTTTCCACCACCACCACAAGAGGTTATCCTTAAACACATTTGCAAACCATGAGTAAGATATCATAACCAAGCTTTACACAAGTAGTAATTCACATATCAAGCTCAACACTTGTAAAATAACCTTAATAACATCATAAAAATACCATCAAGCTCCAATAAATCAGAGAATCAAACAATTTCCAAGAAACCACCTTAGAAAGCTTAAATTCTTATTTTTGACCAAAATCACTATTCACCAACTTAAATAACTTCCCAAAGGAGTATCGGCCTAATATTAACCATGATCCATATCAACAACACAAGTATCTCCCCAAAATTTCACTCAAGATCAATTCGGAAACCCATTCAAACACTCAGAAAGGCTTAAAGCACATTTTCTCATTTTTAGCTTCTTACCTTGTCTAACGACTTAAATTTCTCCATTCGACTGATTTTTAACAATAACCATATATTCACTATTCAAGACTACCCTAAAAATCTTAGCTCAAAATCATGTCGGAAACCCATCCAAACAATTCCTAAAGCAAAGCTCATTTTTCTCCATTTTCAAGATTCTTTAGAGTTTTCCTACTTCCCAACCTGATTTCGACTTGATTTTCTAGGATAATCACTAACTATTCATCCTAGTTTACTGTAAAATTTTAAGAAAATAGGAGATAGGATTCGTAGGTAACCAAATAGAATGACTTAAGAAGGAAAATAAGCTTAAAGGGTGAAAGTGATGTGCATAGATGTTACCTGTCCTCTCCTAGCCATTTTGATGTTCTTCTACCTTGATTATAAGTTGCTTGAGCTCAAAATCTCCACCAACCAAGTCGCCCACCTTGGATTTTGGCTCCCACTCCTTAAACATGCCTTTTTCCTTAATTTTTAGCTTAATTACTACCTTAGATTTGTGTTTCCAATGGAGGAGTGTTGTTGCCTAAGCTCCAATGGTGTTTTCTAGATTAGGAGAAACAAGGTAGATGAAGAAGAATGGCCACCTTGCTCACCTACCATGGCCGACCTCCACCCCCCCTTTTTATACTAAATTTCATCCTTATCCATTAACGTGTAATCATTACTTCTAGAATTGTCCATAGCCATTGATTTGTGTCAAGTGCCAAAAACCAATCCTAGCCATCCATACATAACCGCCTTTGAATGGATAAGGAGGGGGCAAGTTGCCTTGATCATCATTGCAAATAGTAAGGAGGTGTGAATAGTGGTGAATAGTAACCGAGATATTTTCTCTCCTTTCCTAGATATTTTTGGCCACCACCTTAGGCCATGTTTGGCTTGAGCCTTTTATGGGTATTAAAACTATATGTGTAGGTATGTTAATACTAGTGTGGGTTATCAAGTTCCAGGAATTTCCTCGGGTTACTTATGAGCTCTCCCGAAGCCTCGTTTGCCCAGAACCACTAAATACTGAAAAATGTAACTAGATTGTCTTATATTAAAAGAAGAAAGATATGATTGTTTCTTCCCTCAAAACACTCTCAAAAGTATCTAACACGCTTCCTAAGGTTGATAACCACTCTCAGTTTCTGAGGAATTTAGTAATTTTCGGAAATTTTGAATCCTGCGAAACTAAGGTTTACCGGGTGATACTGGAACTAAGGTTCCTAATGTTCACCAAGCACCTCCAACTAATTATAACCTTCTCCATCTTTAGAAATTAGGGTTTCCTAAGGTTTACAGTTAAGTAAGGCCCTAATCACAGTTTAGAAATTTGGGGTATTACATCCTCCCCCGTTAAACAAAGCTTCGTCCTCGAAGCTCAATTCATCACACCCAACAATATAGTCACATACTCCAAGAAGTTAAAACAATATTCCACACATGATTCCAGGTAACTTTATCAACCACAGATGATTCAGCAACATCACACAAAACCTCAGACACACCAATCCCATCCATCACACAATATAAACCATTCACAAATTCAATGATACCACATATATAAAATCATGAAGAAACAATTCCTAAAATAACATTCAAGTATTACCAACCATTTCTAGCACCAACAAACATTCACAATCACTAACAGACATTCACCACTTACCATACGATTCTCCCCCCCCCCTAAAAAGAAAGTTTCTCCTGAAACTTAATAATTAACCTTAACCATGATAACTTCCTGAATCCTATGAAGATTCATTAGTATCTTCACTACCTTTCTTCTGGTTATGGGTCCACAACGTTTCCGCTGCGCTACTCTGATAAGCGTTTCCATCACTCTTACCACCATTATCCTTCCCGTACCTACACTCGAAGGCTCTATGTCCTAACCTTCTACAATTAAAACACTTCACCAACCTTCCTTCACAATCTTCACCTGGATGGTTCTTTTCACAATCTTGCAATAAAAGTGTCAGTTCCTTTATCATTGAATCGTCGTCCCGAGTAATTGGGTCCGGCTCCCCCACTTGGTTCAACTTCTATTTTAGCCTCTTATCAAAGCTCTCGGCCTCACGTGACTCCATTCTCCTTTTTCGCCCCGTTTGTACTTCCTTCCTCCTCTGTTGTACCCTATAAAGATTAGCAGCTTTATCGTACGCCTCTTGTAAAGTAGTTATAGGTATCACACTCAGAGCTTCTTGTAAATCCCAATTTAACCCCTCTAGGAAACGTTGAACCTTAGCAGTCTCATCAGGTACCACATGCGGAGCAAATCTAGCAAGCTCCACGAACTTAGCATGATAAGTTTTAACATCATCCATCCGCTGCCTCAATCCAGTAAATTCCTGATATTTCTGCAACCTTACATGCTCCGGATAAAATCTTTTCCTCATCACATCCTTCAACATATTCCACCCAAAACCCGGATTTCCTTTGAGTCTTCCTCCTCCGTAGTCCACCACAGATCAGCCTCTCCTTTAAAATAAAATACAGCCCCACTTACCTTCTTTTCTTCAGGACAATCAATGATATCAAATATTTTGTCAAACTCTCTGATCCACTCTTCCAGAATCACTGGATCCTCTTCTCCCGAATAAGTACTGGGTTTCATAGCTGCTATCCTCCGGGAGAAATCCTTGGGTATTTCAGCTCTAGCCTCGTGCTGCTCCAAGATTCTTCCCATACTCAGTGTGAACTCCCTCAGTTCATCCATCTGTCCTCTCTCTCCATTACTCCGTCCACTCCCCTCTCCATTATTCTACACAAGATATGTTAGTTGCAATATAAATATTTAACTATAATCAATCAAGCACACAGCACACAAATATCACAGCAAACATATTTTCACAACCACATGGTTCTTCCTAGTCTCCTAAACCTAAGCCTGGGTCACCTTGCTTCCTAGTCAAACTCAAATTCCCCTCCAGCTAACCTATGGCTCTGATACCACTCTGTAACGCCCCGGTTTACCACCACCATTTACTTAGTCATTTTTTTTAAAAAAAGAAACGTGCCATAACTAAAATATCATCATTAACTTGTATTATACATGCGTCAGTCTTTTTACATAAGGTCCCCTAATACTATCACCGGGGTGTTACCGCCACACTTACTAAAGACTAGTAAGTGTAAGGCTATTACCACCACCATCCCTTCATTAGCTATCTTACAACGCTGTTCCCCTACCAAAAGAGTGACACAACCAACCCATCATTTTACACCTTAGTACCAAAAGACCCCTTCCAGCCTACTACTATGTTAGCTCCTACTCCTATTTTACACCAAAAGCAAGGGGTATCAAAGACTATTACATCATTAGCAACTTAGCATGGGACTACTTCCATGTACTCATAAATAGTGGAAACTTCATAGGTAATGGACTGACTACTGCCATTCTCCGGGTGCCTAAAACCCTGTATCTTCTTGTTCCACTCCTCAAGCACTATCTCGGTGACCCCAGGCTGTATATTCCTACGATAGGTGACAAACATGAAAATATAGAAAGTATCGGTGGACTCGTCCTCAGTGCAGAGAAGGTGACCATCCCAGTTACCCTGAACACACAAAGTTCATATACACAGGAAAACACAAACAAATAAAATCAGTAAAAACAGAGTAACACTACCACACCCCGTAAAAACTTATTTTCTCTTTAAAACCTTGGTTTTCAACAAATATTAACAATATAACAAATCAGAATAGATCACACACCATTTACCTGTACCAGGAATTATCAAGAGATAATTAATATCATAAACAAGATATTTCCAAATGAAGTCCACCACCACCACCACCCACCCTATGTCCTTAATTGTGCACACCCCCCTATTGAAAACTTCTGCCCAATAGGAGTAGATCATAGTGGCAGCTCCAATTCATTAGTAGGAGCTTATATTGTTGCCGGAACGTCGGCTTGGCCTTAAAGGCTCTCACAAGAGGCATATCCTTAGGATAACCATGATATCAACATCACACAATACTTTCCACCACCACCACAAGAGGTTATCCTTAAACACATTTGCAAACCATGAGTAAGATATCATAACCAAGCTTTACACAAGTAGTAATTCACACATCAAGCTCACCACTTGTAAAACAACCTTAATAACATCATAACAATACCATTCAAGCTCCAATAAATCAGAGAATCAAACAATTTCCAAGAAACCACCTTAGAAAGCTTAAATTCTTATTTTTGACCAAAATCACTATTCACCAACTTAAATAACTTCCCAAATGAGTATCGGCCTAATATTTTAACCATGATCCAATATCCACAACACAAGTATCTTCCCAACATTTCAGCTCAAGATCAATTCGGAAACCCATTCAAACACTCAGAAAGGCTTAAAGCACATTTTCTCATTTTTAGCTTCCTTACCATGTCTAACCGACTTAAATTTCTCCATTCGACTTGATTTTTAACAATAACCATATATTCACTATTCCAGACTACCCTAAAAATCTTAGCTCAAAATCATGTCGGAAACCCATCCAAACAATTCCTAAAGCTCAAAGCTCATTTTTCTCCATTTTCAAGATTCTTTAGAGTTTTCCTACTTCCAACCTGATTTCGAGTTGATTTTCTAGGATAATCACTAACTATTCATCCCTAGCTTACTGTAAAAAATTTAAGAAAATAGGAGATAGGATTCGTAGGTAACCAAATAGAATGACTTAAGAAGGAAAATAAGCTTAAAGGGTGAAAGTGATGTGCATAGATGTTACCTGTCCTATCCTAGCCATTTTGATGTTCTTATACCTTGATTATAAGTTTCTTGAGCTCAAAATCTCCACCAACCAAGTCGCCCACCTTGGATTTTGGCTCCCACTCCTTAAACATGCCTTTTTCCTTAATTTTTAGCTTAATTACTACCTTAGATTTGTGTTTCCAATGGAGGAGTGTTGTTGCCTAAGCTCCAATGGTGTTTTCTAGATTAGCAGAAACAAGGTAGATGAAGAAGAATGGCCACCTTGCTCACCTACCATGGCCGACCTCCACCCCCCCTTTTTATACTAAATTTCATCCTTATCCATTAACGTGTAATCATTACTTCTAGAATTGTCCATAGCCATTGATTTGTGTCAAGTGCCAAAAACCAATCCTAGCCATCCATACATAACCGCCTTTGAATGGATAAGGAGGGGGCAAGTTGCCTTGATCATCATTGCAAATAGTAAGGAGGTGTGAATAGTGGTGAATAGTAACCGAGATATTATCTCTCCTTTCCTAGATATTTTTGGCCACCACCTTAGGCCATGTTTGGCTTGAGCCTTTTATGGGTATTAAAACTATATGTGTAGGTATGTTAATACTAGTGTGGGTTATCAAGTTCCAGGAATTTCCTCGGGTTACTTATGAGCTCTCCCGAAGCCTCGTTTGCCCGAACCACTAAATACTGAAAAATGTAAAGATTGTCTTATATTAAAAGAAGAAAGATATGATTGTTTCTTCCCTCAAAACACTCTCAAAAGTATCTAACACGCTTCCTAAGGTTGATAACCACTCTCAGTTTCTGAGGAATTTAGTAATTTTCGGAAATTTCAGGAATCCTGCGAAACTAAGGTTTACCGGGTGATACTCCGGGAACTAAGGTTCCTATTGTTCACCAAGCACTTCCAACTAATTATAACCTTCTCCATCTTTAGAAATTAGGGTTTCCTAAGGTTTACAGTTAAGTAAGGCCCTAATCACAGTTTAGAAATTTGGGGTATTACATCCTCCCCCCGTTAAACAAAGCATCGTCCTCGAAGCTCAATTCATCACACCCAACAATACAGTCACATTCTCCAAGAAGTTAAAACAATATTCCACACATTGATTTCCAGGTAACTTTATCAACCACAAATGATTCAGCAACATCACACAAAACCTCAGACACACCAATCCCATCCATCACACAATATAAACCATTCACAAATTCAATGATACCACATATATAAAATCATGAAGAAACAATTCCTAAAATAACATTCAAGTATTACCAACCATTTCTTGCACCAACAAACATTCACAATCACTAACAGACATTCACCACTTACCATACGATTCTCCCCCCCTAAAAAGAAAGTTTCTCCTGAAACTTAATAATTAACCATAACCGTGATAACTTCCTGAATCCTATGAAGATTCATTAGTATCTTCACTACCTTTCTTCTGGTTATGGGTCCACAACGTTTCCGCTGCGCTACTCTGATAAGCGTTTCCATCACTCTTACCACCATTATCCTTCCCGTACCTACACTCGAAGGCTCTATATCCTAACCTTCTACAATTAAAACACTTCACCAACCTTCCTTCACAATCTTCACCTGGATGGTTCTTTTCACAAATCTTGCAATAAAAGTGTCCAGTTCCTTTATCATTGAATCGTCGTCCCGAGTAATTGGGTCCGGCTCCCCCACTTGGTTCAACTTCTATTTTAGCCCTCTTATCAAAGCTCTCGGCCTCACGTGACTCCATTCTCCTTTTTCGCCCCGTTTGTACTTCCTTCCTCCTCTGTTGTACCCTATAAAGATTAGCAGCTTTATCGTACGCCTCTTGTAAAGTAGTTATAGGTATCACACTCAGAGCTTCTTGTAAATCCCAATTTAACTCCTCTAGGAAATGTTGAACCTTAGCAGTCTCATCAGGTACCACATGCGGAGCAAATCTAGCAAGTTCCACGAACTTAGCATGATAAGTTTTAACATTATCCATCCGCTGCCTCAATCCAGTAAATTCCTGATATTTCTGCAACCTTACATGCTCCGGATAAAATCTTTTCCTCATCACATCCTTCAACATATTCCACCCAAAACCCGGATTTCCTTTGAGTCTCTCCTCCTCCGCAGTCCACCACAGATCAGCCTCTCCTTAAAATAAAATATAGCCCCACTTACCTTCTTTTCTTCAGGACAATCAATGATATCAAATATTTTGTCAAACTCTCTGATCCACTCTTCCAGAATCACTGGATCCTCTTCTCCCGAATAAGTATTGGGTTTCATAGCTGCTATCCTCCGGGAGAAATCCTTGGGTATTTCAGCTCTAGCCTCGTGCTGCTCCAAGATTCTTCCCATACTCAGTGTGAACTCCCTCAGTTCATCCATCTGTCCTCTCCCCTCTCCATTACTCCGTCCACTCCCCTCTCCATTATTCTACACACAGATATGTTAGTTGCAATGTAAATAGTTAACTATAATCAATCAAGCACACAACACACAAATATCACAGCAAACATATTTTCACAACCACATGGTTCTTCCTAGTCTCCTAAACCTTAGCCTGGGTCACCTTGCTTCCTAGTCAAACTCAAATTCACCTCCAGCTAACCTATGGCTCTGATACCACTCTGTAACGCCCCGGTTACCACCACCATTTACTTAGTCATTTTTTTTAAAAAAAGAAACGTGCCATAACTGAAATATCGTCATTAACTTGTATTATACATGCGTCAGTCTTTTTACATAAGGTCCCCTAATACTATCACCGGGGTGTTACTGCCACACTTACTAAAGACTAGTAAGTGTAAGGCTATTACCACCACCATCCCTACATTAGCTATCTTACAACGCTGTTCCCCTACCAAAAGAGTTACACAACCAACCCGTCACTTTACACCTTAGTACCAAAAGACCCCTTCCAGCCAACTACTATGTTAGCTCCTACTCCTATTTTACACCATAAGCAAGGGGTATCAAAGACTATTACATCATTAGCAACTTAGCATGGGACTACTTCCATGTACTCATAAATAGTGGAAACTTCATAGGTAATGGACTGACTACTGCCATTCTCCGGGTGCCTAAAACCCTGTATCTTCTTGTTCCACTCCTCAAGCACTATCTCAGTGACCCCAGGCTGTATATTCCTACGATAGGTGACAAACATGAAAATATAGAAAGTATCGGTGGACTCATCCTCAGTGCAGAGAAGGTGACCATTCCAGTTGAAATACCACAAACCTTAATATGTTAATTAACTATGTAATTATAATTTTCTAAGGCTAATTAAGTCCTTAAGATTATTGGTGAAGAAATAAAAACCAAAAAGAATAAGAAAATGCGTAAAAGTCACAAAACGTGAAACCGCGTATTTAATTATTTTAGGAGGTATATAACCTTCGTTAGAGTGATAAATGTATTTTATACCTTAATTACACATTAATAACGTCTGGGAAAATTCCGGAAGAAAACGGATTCAAACCATGCGTAAAAACGCTAACGGAGTCCTAAAACGCGTTTTTCGAGGAAATCCAAAAACGTGATTTTAAACAGTTAAATGACCCCGTAAAAATAATAGTTGATTATGTAACAATAATTAAACATTAATGGGAGTATAATAACCATTAAATTAAATAAACGAGAAAATTCCGGAAAACGGACCCGGTTAGTGAATAGTGCTAAAACCGGGTAAATTAATGGGCATTTTCTGTAAAAGACGAAAAACGTTCCAGTGTATATATATTAGTGGGCCGGTTTTTATAAATGTAGACAGCCCCTCACACTTGACTAGTTAGCTAATTAAATAAGTCAAAAGCAAAAAGTAACTTATACCCCACCACACTCTTTCCTCCTTTATTTCTTTTCCTCTCTTCTCTCTTTCCTCCCTTTCTTTCTTCTCCACGATTCCTTTCTTCTCCCTCCTGGTTGCAGCCGATTGTGCAGCTCTCCCCTCTCCTTCCATGGCTTCTCATCTTCCTCCTCATGCTCTAGCCAACTCCAAGCTCCAAATGCAAAACAAATTACATATTTGAACACTCCTCATCTCCTCTACATTTCCCTCTTTTCAGAATTTCAAAAGGATGAGATTCATCCATGGGTTTTTCCCATTTGAAGAGAAAATGACATATTCTTGAAGCTTGGAGTCTCCTCTCTCTCCTAAGGTAAAAATCTCCAAGAAAAACCTCATTTTTCTCCATCTTATAGTGGTAACCGATTTTGTCTCTCTCTCTTACCTTGTTTTTCTTCTTGTTCTTGAGCTCCAAATTGACCCTTCAATGGTGGAGTAGTTTCCCTCTTGATTCAAGGGTGAGAATCCCTCTTAAAAGCTTCAAAAAGGTAAACCCTAACTTTGTGTTCTAGCCTTTGATTGAATTAAGATATTCCAAGGGTTTAGATAATTAATTGGGTATGTTTATGTGTTCTTGGATGTTGGGATGGAGTTTGGAAACTCCATACCCTCTTAACCAATTTTGGAGAAGATGAGGAGCAAGAGATGAATTAAGGAGGCTTGTGAAATTAAGGTAAGAAAAACTACCTTGAACCTTGTATATAATTATTTAAGTGTTTGGGATGGGTAAACAAAGTAATGAACCCAAAAGGATGGATAATGTGGTTATCGAGATTATGGAGATTTTTGGTGATTGTGTTGTTGTTGTTGTTGAATTTGAGGATTTTGTTATGTGCTGGTAGAACCTTGTGGGTTTGGCTAGTTTTAGGATGAAATATGTGAAGAGATGAGTTTTGGGAGATGCTTTGAAAGTAGCCAAGTGCTGTCAAAATTTGTTTAGGAGATTTTGGACTTGAGTGTTTTATTAAAGGAAGAAGCTAGGTGTGTCAAGAAGATTCAAGTGAATGGTTAATGAGTTGGAAACCAAACTAAGGAGAAGGGTGTATGAGGAGTAGAAGTAATGTGATTTGAAGTGCTGGAAATGGCATTATTTGAATGGTAAAAGATGGAGCTAAAACTGTCACAAGAAAGTAATGAGAACTAGAAAACTAGTTATAAAAGTATAAGTGAATTTGAGTGAAATAACCAAAAATTAGTGAGGGGACTTGGTGTTGGATTAAGGTGATTGAGGAGGGTAATTAAGTGCTTAAACATGTAGATCACAAGTGGGAAAGATTGGAAGACCAATGGTGAAAGAAATGGAGTTGTAACAGATTTAGAAAACTCCAAATCTGTAAAATCGTAGCAGGGTCCGGGACCTAGTCCATGGACAAAGTCCCGGACCACCCCCTTAATCTTGCCCGAGGGTTGTCTAGCATTTTGGTCCGGGACCTAGGGTGAGTATTAAGTCCCGGACCACCCATGTAATTCAGGTTGAGAGTTTCACCAGTGTTGTGGTCCGGGACTTGGGGTCAGTACTAGATCCCGGACCACCCTATTAAAAACCGCCGAGACTTTCTGTAAGTGTTGGTCCGGGACTTAAGGTAGGAACCAAGTCCCGGACCACCCCCAGAATTCACCCATTTTGAGTCTCGACTTGCGTCCGAACTTCAAAGGCCGGACACAAGTTCGGACATAGGGTAATTTTGAGCAAAAACTTTGTTTAAGGGTAGGAAATGATACCCAATGATGGGGGATTGTTAAGTGATGATGTTATAAGGTTGTTAAGGATAAATAAAGTGAGTTATAATGGTAATTGGGTGGTAAAAAGTTGTAATAAAAATGTAAAGTTATAAAACTACCGAACGGGGTTAATCATGGGCGCATTAGACGTTAAATAATTATATTACCCTGATATTAATGAAGATAGTTATAATGTTACCAGTTGTTCAAAGAATTTCAAGGAACATGTGATGGCACACTAGAGTGCACCTTCAGCGACAGGTATGGTTTTCTTGCAACCTGTGTCCTACCGGATTACACCGGCTTGTATGCCAATGTGTTTTTCTGTGTGTTTGCCACCTTGCAAGATAAAGCATGAAATGAGTTTATAGTAATTCATTATTGTGGCGTAATTAATTCCGATACCGTTTAACCTTAATTATGTGTTAAACTATAACTACCCGACTCTAGGGTCACATAAGAGATCGGTATTCGGAATAAACGTCCCAACCCACGGGAACGTTCTAACTACGGCTATCCGTGCGTTAGTGTATGTTGTGACTTTGTGTGATGTACGTGACTTGTTCAGTATGTTGTTGTTATGGGATACTGTTATCCGTGTTGTTGAAATGGATGTAATCCCCTTTATGTGATTAACAGAGTTAGTAGAACTATGTGATGTATGTATGTGACAAGTTCCATAAAGGAACCTTTAACTAATAAGTATATGTCATGTATGGTGAGGAATCCGGTCGTTCCGGTCGCGCGTGTTGTTTGGGAGCTAATGTATATATGTGAATTAACTCCCACTGTTATGTTAGGGTTGTTTATCCTTCTTGGATGTTCGACCTCCCACTAGCTTAGCCAAAGCTTACCTACCCGACCTCCACATCGGGCTAGGAGGGAAATTATGTGTAATGTTGGTAGGTGTTGATGCCTAAGTTGCTTCGACTCCCTCTTTACTATGTTACGGTTGTTTTTCCTCTTGAAATTACAACCACCCACGAGCTTAACCAAGGCTTACCTAACTTATCATTATTGGAGTTAGGGGGAAATTGTGTATGGTGTGATCGGTCCTATATGAGGCCGCCACACCTAAGTAAAGAAAATGTATGTATGTTGTGCGCGGGCTTATATCACCCCGGCACTCCCTAAGTAAAGTTTATGATCTCTAAGAAGAGTGGAATTAAGTTGTGTATGTTGTTAAGTGAAATGTGTTGTTATGTTGTGTGTGCTAACCTTGTGTATGTGTCCTATTAATGGATGTTTGCTTATAAGCATGATATGAGTGTGAGTTTGTGCATGTTTGAAATAAAATCAACCGCATGCTAAGACGACAAATAGTTGTGCGTGGCCCGGTAGCACGCGGGCTGCGAGATTACCATACCAGCAAAGGTGCTGACCCCCTTTGGGGGCCCCCATTACTTTACAGGTACAAAGGAGCTGGAAGCCGTTCGAGAGTAGGATGGGTAGTTGTTGTACATGGGTAGACATTCAAATTAAACATGTATTGTAGGTGTAGTAAGACCGAAATTGTATCGGCATTAGTTAGTAAGTACTCGGTACAGTTGTAATGTAAGTGTATAAAGAATGTTGGACATGGAACAGGATTATTGTGTAGTTGCTCGGGAGTTTAGTCCATCAGACCGGTACAATGTATGTATGTTAGCCTTGTTAGCCACGTGGGTGGCCAACGGCGTGTAACACCAAGGAGTTAAGTTATGTTGTGGGTTGTGATTTCCGCTGCAAAGTGTTGTTAAGTGTGTTGTTTGTAGTTGGGGTGTTACACCAGTTACCCTGAACACAAAAGTTCATATACACAGGAAAACACAAACAAATAAAATCAGTAAAAACTGAGTAACACTACCACACCCCGTAAAAACTTTTCCTCTCTTTAAAAACCTTGGTTTTTCAACAAATTTAACATATAACAAATCAGAATAGATCACACACCATTTACCTGTACCAGGAATTATCAAGAGATAATTAATATCATAACAAGATATTTCCAAATGAAGTCCACCACCACCACCACCACCTTATGTCCTTAAGTGTGCACACCCCCCTATTGAAAACTTCTGCCCAATAGGAGTAGATCATAGTGGCAGCTCCAATTCATTAGTAGGAGCTTATTGTTGCGGCCAACGTCGGCTTGGCCTTAAAGGATCTCACAAGAGGCATTCCTTAGGATAACCATGATATCAACTTCACACAATACTTTCCACCACCACCACAAGAGGTTATCCTTAAACCATTTGCAAACCATGAGTAAGATATCATAACCAAGCTTTACCAAGTAGTAATTCACACATCAAGCTCACCACTTGTAAAATAACCTTAATAACATCATAACAATACCATTAATGCTCCAATAAATCAGAGAATCAAACAATTTCCAAGAAACCACCTTAGAAAGCTTAAATTCTTATTTTTGACCAAAATCACTATTCACCAACTTAAATAACTTCCCAAAGGTCTCGGGCTAAATTTTAACCATGATCCAATATCACAACACAAGTATCTCCCCAACATTTCAGCTCAAGATCAATTCGGAAACCCATTCAAACACTCAGAAAGGCTAAAGCACGTTTTCTCATTTTTAGCTTCCTTACCATGTCTAACCGACTTAAATTTCTCCATTCGACTTGATTTTTCAACCATAACATATATTAACTATTCAAGACTACCCTCAAATTTTAGCTCAAATCATGTCGGAAACCCATCAAAACAATTCCTAAAATCAAAGCTCATTTTCTCCATTTTCAAGATTTCTTCTTTAGAGTTTTCCTACTTCCCAACCTGATTTCGACTTGATTTTCTCGGATAATCACTAACTATTCATCCCTAGTTTACTGTAAAAATTTTAAGAAAATTATAGGATTCGTAGTTAACCAAATAGAATGACTTAAGAAGGAAAATAAGCTTAAAGGGTGAAAATGATGTGCATAGATGTTACCTGTACTCTCCTAGCCATTTTGATGTTCTTCTACCTTGATTATAAGTTCTTGAGCTCAAAATCTCCACCAACCAAGTCGCCGACCTTGGATTTTGGCTCCCACTCCTTAAACTTGCCTTTTTCCTTAATTTTTAGCTTAATTACTACCTTAGATTTGTGTTTCCAATGGAGGAGTGTTGTTGCCTAAGCTCCAATGGTGTTTTCTAGCTTAGGAGAAACAAGGTAGATGAAGAAGAATGGCCACCTTGCTCACCTACCATGGCCGACCTCCACCCCCCTTTTTAAACTAAATTTCATCCTTATCCATTAACGTGTAATCATTACTTCTAGAATTGTCCATAGCCATTGATTTGTGTCAAGTGCCAAAAACCAATCCTAGCCATCCATACATAACCTCCTTTGAATGGATAAGGAGGGGGAAAGTTGCCTTGATCATCATTGCAAATAGTAAGGAGGTGTGAATAGTGGTGAATAGTAACCGAGATATTTTCTCTCCTTTCCTAGATATTTTTGGCCACCACCTTAGGCCATGTTTGGCTTGAGCCTTTTATGGGTATTAAAACTATATGTGTATGTATGTTAATACTAGTGTGGGTTATCAAGTTCCAGGAATTACCTCGGGTTACTTATGAGCTCTCCCGAAGCCTCGTTTGCCCAGAACCACTAATACTGAAAAATGTAACTAGATTGTCTTATATTAAAGAAGAAGATATGATTGTTTATTCCCTCAAACACTCTCAAAAGTATCTAACCAGATTCCTAAGGTTGATAACCACTCTCATTCCTGAGGAATTTAGTAATTTTTGGAAATTTTAGAATCCTGTGAAACTAAGGTTTACCGGGTGATACTCCGGGAACTAAGGTTCCTAATGTTGACCAAGCACCTCCAACTAATTATAACCTTCTCCATCTTTAGAAATTAGGGTTTCCTAAGGTTTACAGTTAAGTAAAGCCCTAATCACAGTTTAGAAATTTGGGGTATTACAATAGACCTCAAAACCATCTGGACCGTCTGGTAAAGTCAGGACTGGTGCAGATGTTAGAGCATCCTTGAGACTCTGGAAAGAACTCTCGCAGTCATCTGTCCACTCGAATGGAGCATCCTTCTTCATCAAGGATGACATCGGCTTCGAGACACTGGAGAAGTCCTTCACAAATCTCCTATAATATCCTGCCAGACCGAGGAAGCTCCAGATGTCGGTAACAGTCTTCGGCCTGGCCAGGTGCGCACAACATCTATCTTTGCCGGATCAACAGCGATCCCGGCCTCAGAAATCACATGACCAAGAAGGATACTTGGTCTAACCAAAATTCACACTTTGAAAACATAGCATATAACTGATTCTTTTTCAATGTTTGTAACACATTTCTCAGGTGGCTTTCATGCTCACCTCGCGATTTCGAGTACACAAGAATATCGTCGATGAAGACTACCACTGACTTGTCAAACTGATCTTGGAACAAGCGGTTCATTAAGTCCATGAACTTAGCTGGTGAATTGGATAGACCAAACGGCATAACCGTAAATTCATAGTGTCCATATCTAGTTCTGAATGTGGTCTTCTCAATGTCACTGTCACGGATGGCAATCTGATGGATCCGGATCGTAGATCTATCTTGAGAACACTGATGCTCCTTTCAACTGATCAAATAAGTCGTCAATGCGTGGTAAAGGATAACGGTTCTTCACCGTACTGCATTCAGCTCTCGTATAATCAATACACAGGCGGAGACTACCGTCCTTCTTCTTCACGAAGAGGACCGGCGCTCCCCATGGTGAAACGCTAGGGCGGATAAATCCCTTGTCGAGTAGGTCTCTCACGCTGCTCCTGAGCTCTGTCATTTCTGCTGGAGCCATACGATAGGGTGCCTTCACAATTGGTCCGGTGCCTGGAACCAATCAATTTCAAACTCAACTTCCCGTGCTGGCGGCATGCCCGGCAGTTCCTTAGGAAATACATCAGGAAACTCCGTCACTACCGGCACATCTAAAGCTACTCTGGGTCTCTCTCTATGTCCTGGACATAGCAGAGGTATACATCATTCCCTCGTCGTAATTCATTGATACATGGCCATAGCGGTGATGATCTGAGTCGAAGGCTCCCTGGGCCACTGGCGGTAAGATATAGTAACCCCAGACGGACTCCGAAGAAGCAGACGATGCTCGGCACATAGGATTCTGCCCTTGTACCGCTCCAACCAGTTCATCCCGACAATCACATCAAAACCAGTCCGTCGAACTCTATCAAGTAGATCGGAAACTCTTCATCTCTAATTCGTACAACAACATCTCGGTGGTAGCGGGTACACCTGATCCGCTCTTTCGACGGAGAGTGACTAGAAATCCTGGCATCTCTTCACCGTCTAACCATAGCCTCTTCGCAAAAGATAGCGAAATAAATGTATGTGAGGCTCCGGAGTCGAACAAGATCGAAGCGTCCACGCCATTGACTGGAAAGGTACCGGTGAGGATTGTGCCACTCTTGCCGGTTTCTTCCTCATTGCAGACACTCAGTATACCTCCAGTTCCGAGTGCACAGCTTAATTCATTGGCAAACTAATAAGTATTTGGTAATAACACGGTTTGATATACTTCGAACAACTCCACTTTGTTGATTAACATTCTCTTACGCCACAAGGTGGTTTACATCTCTAACATAACTAACACATACAACATCCTTAACATACACTGGTTTAACACATTACATGATTATACAAGGCTTTAAAACTGTCTGAAGGTCAAATTCAAACGTCCGAGTTTCATGTGTGTGGCATTGATCACTGCCGACGGTGATGTATTCAGTTTGATTTTCCTGATGCCATGATATAGCATCATTGACTGTCCACCCATGATTAACACATCTCCTGATTTCAACACTAGCTTCTTCGCGAGATCAGCACGCTTCTGCTCGCCGTACACAAACACTGCGGTATCACTAATGGACCAAGACACCACGGGTACTCCCTTACTTAGAGACTCGGGTGACTCGTCCTTATCTTTGGTGTAAACCCAACCGTCCACCTTTCTGGTAGAAGTTCACAATACATAAATCCGCTTTAACACTTGGCATTGAATCTGATTCGACTTGCTGAGCAATTCCCACGGCGTGGTTAACGACCGCAAGGAACTCCTCAGGTATCATCGGTACCGTTGCTCCATCTTCAGCTCGCACTTCTTGATATGTCTTGCTGTAAGGGTTCCAGTCCTTACCCATGCACATCATCTTCAATTTCAGTCTCGATCCACTCGGGTATTCGGGTGTGTAGAATCCTCTGGGTGTTGCTCCAAGTTCATTGCATCGTCTGATGATGTGGATTTGTGCTTCCGGTGTCAGGTATTCATTTAAGAGTATCATACCTGGCCGGATGACCTGACATTGCTCCATAGGGAAGTCGGTGATGTTGATGGTGGTTTCTTCAGGGTTTGGTGTGGGTGGGATTGGATAACAGATATTGAAGGTTCCTTTAAGTTTAGAATTATCTAATTAGTTGACTTTCACATTATACTTTAATTCTTTACCCACATGGTAGTACACTTAGACTCACTAACACACATGCATGAAATGCGGTATGCAATCACTTATTTCACTCAACAGTTTAGGCGGTACCTGGTCTAGTAGAGGGCCCTGGCGCCTCAGACCGGTCCACCACATTTAGGGCGGCCTTGCTAGGTCCCGACCCTTTCCCCTTCTGGGAATCAGTGTGCCTCTGATCTGTGGGTGGCTGGTTAGCCGACTTCGGGCCATCGATGGTCGCTGTGGCCTTACCCTTCCACTGCCTTTTGGGCTTGTTGACTCTGCTGTTGGGGTACCGATAACACTCATAGTCACGGTGACCCCACTTCTCGCAGTAGCGACACTGCACGTCATTTCCTTTGCAGTCCTTGCCGGGGTGGTCTCCGTTACACCATTTACAGTTGTCGTGGTGCTCCGGTCCTAAAATACCCCAAATTATTAAATCATGGATTAAATATTTAATCACATTAATTAAGGCCAAAACATGCCTTAAAAGTCAACTGAGAACAACAGTGGTCAACACAAATCAAGTTGTTGCACCCTTTGACTGTTAAGGGTAAATAAATACCCAAATGAACTACTTAGGACCTAAAAATTTGTCCTAAGCATATTAACACATTACTAAACATATTACAATTGTTGGGCAACACTCCAACACAAAGAACAAGCACTTTCATGCTTCAGGGTCAAAAAGGGCAAAAAGGTGCTCTAAGAAACCTTAAAAATCTAAAGACCTCTAAATGATATAAAATTGGATACCATGATCAAATATCGTGTAAGGAACACAACAAAACCGTTGTCAAATAAAACCAAGCCCAGAAACACATTGTGACACAAAATGTGCACTAAAACTCCTTAAAGCACGTTTTTGTGTAATCGCCTTCTAAATTGGTTTTAAATGGGCTAAAAGGTTATAAATACCTTTAAATATAATAAAATATCATATTATATGATATTACGAATTTAATTCCAGAAATTTACAAATTTAATATTAAAATATTAATAAAACCCTAAAAGGGGGCCCGCTTGAGTCAACATTGACTAAGAATGGTCAAGAGGTCAAAGTTTGACCCCTTGGACCACATGAGGTCGACATACACAGGCTGGGGGAGTCAAATTTCGTCACTTCCAATACAATAAACAAGACTTAAATAAGTCTCCTTAAATTAAGGCTACTTTTGCCTTTTATTAGTTTATACACTCACTTTAGGCTCCATTATTTGATCAATCAAGCCTCAATTCGTGGGAGCCTTCCTTTCTCTTCAATCAGCCGACCCCATGTACCCTCCTTATCTCTTTGATGAGTCACCTCCAATAATGACACAATAAACTAATCAATAATGCATTTTGAATCAAATATTAGCCATTCTAGTCACTCTCTCTCTCCTAGCTGCATTCATTTCGGTGAAGCAGCTCCTCCAAGCTCTCCCAAGCTCTCTCAACCGAACTTCTTCAGTTGGGAAGGTAAACCTAACTTCTAAGCTTCGAATTAATGGTTTAAGGCTTGTTTTTGGCTCTTTTTCTTCATCTCTTCACCACCTATGCTTAGATCTCGTGACTAATCAGTTCCTATGGCTTATTCTCAGTGTTTTAAGGTTAGAACATCAATCAAATTCGAATGAAACAAGTTTAGAGAGCAAGGTTGCTCAAAATCTCATTTTAAGGTAAAAATGTGCTTTAAGCTCATATCTTTTGATTCCCATCAAGTTCGGCTGTGAAACTTTGTTCCTAGCCTTATTTTCTTCTCCTTTTCATGTGGAATCAGTTGGTTAGCCATTTGGAGCAAGGGTGGCCGAGATCCAAAGGAAATACCCTCTTTTAAGGCATTGTTTCCAAGGTAAAACCTAATAACAAGGCAGCTTGTTGAGATCTAGCTATTTCCTATGTCAATATGGTGCATCTAACACCTTGTGGTGTGTTTGATTCAGGCCGAAACCATCTTGAACTCTCCTTGCATTCTTAAGGTGATTTTTGCCTTAAATCTTACATTAAATTACTTCTTATGGTTAGATCTTTCTTGGAGACTAACTAGGCCTTGGTTTCTGTTGAAAACATGTAAAACAAGCTGTGGAGAATTTCTCCTTAAGGTGGCGAACTCAAACAAGGCTTTACCTAAGCTAAATCAAGGTATAAATCACTTAAAACCTTAACTTGATACATTAACACAAATTTAAGTGTGTGCATATTAATTGCCGTGAGTGAAGGAGAAAAACAAGGTCTTGTTTGACCTTAAAATGTTTAAGGAATGGTTTAATAAATTTTATAACTAATTAAACAAGCATAATTGTCAAATTTAAGACATTGTGTGGAAGTTTGGTAATTAAATGGAAAGTGTGTGGTGAGGCCGAAATTTATAAGTGTTTTTGGGACATTTATGTGTAATTTATTTTGCAAGCCAATGTTTGTAATAAGGCCATGTATTTTAGGCCATTTTATTTATGCATTTACAAGCTTTTAATTAAGTTTAAGTAGTATAAATGCATTACCGAAAATAAATGGGGTATTAGGTGTAATTAAATTAAATTTTGGGGCTTTAGAATAATAAGGCCGAAAATTAGAGGTAAAAAGGAGTTAAAATAAAGTTTATAAGATTTTATAAAGTTTTGGGGTTAAATGGTAATTTTTTAAAAGTATGGGTACAAACTGTGAATAAAGGAGATTAATGATCAAGGAAATATTAAGGTGGT
The DNA here is from genome assembly GCA_023374045.1 of Limonium bicolor. Lineage (NCBI taxonomy): Eukaryota > Viridiplantae > Streptophyta > Magnoliopsida > Caryophyllales > Plumbaginaceae > Limonium > Limonium bicolor. The sequence continues at coordinate 287,966,068 of CM041782.1, forward strand.
CAACCTTGACCATATAATAGGTTTTGACCAAATTAGATAAGTTAAATAACTTATTTAAGGTTGTATAATAAGATAAGTATCTTATGGTAATATTTTTATGACATATATGGTGAATATGTTATTACCGAAAATTAAGGGTGTAAAATGGTATTCTAAACACCCATGGGCTATTAGGAATTTTTAGGAATTTATTGGAATGTTTTTGGAATTAAAATAAACTATATATGTAAAATATATAATTATTATGTCATTATGACACTTTGGAGAAAAATAGATATTGGAATGGTAAATATCGAAAGTATATGGGTTAATAAGGATATTTATAACCCTTTGGTGGAATTTCGAGATTTTAGAATCATATAAGAGTATTTAATAAGATATGTGTATAATATATGGTTTTAGTGAATTATTGAACTATATGTTATAAATAGGGCCAAATGGCAATTATAAAACAGCACAAGGGCTGTTCGGAATTTACAAAAAATAACCATAGGTTATGCTTTTATAAGTTAGAAATGTTATATTAAATGGTATATATAACATGGTAAAAAGAAAGGGGTGATTTTGTAAATAAAGGAAATTATGGTTTAAGGAAAAGTATAAGGTTTAATATATGCCTATGAGGCAATATACAATAGTTTTGTATAAAAACTATAGGTTATAAGTTAAAGGAAATAAAAATATCATATCAAATGATATTAGTGTATGGTATAACATTACAAAATGTTATGTGGTCAAACGGAATTTAAATTAAGTTAAGGGCTATACCGAGTTAATAAGAGTTGAAAGATGAATTTTAGACTAAGGTCTATAATGTTATAAATGTTATGACAATGATATGGTTTAGATGGAATTAATATAAGGAAGGGTACTCACATAAAATAATGTGACAAACTATAAATAAATGGGATTTATAAACTAAGGTGTTTATGGAATGAACCTTAGGAGTTGTAAATGTATTAGGATAACAATCTTAATATAAGTTGTACAATACAATACAACTAATGGGAATAATCATCTAACATAAGATGATAAAATGTAACATATGATATAAGAGTTTATGAAACTCATGAGAATTACCTACGTGGTAAAAATATATACATACACAAGAATAATGTATATAAGGTGGATAAATATATTTTGGTTGAAAACCTTATGATTTAATGGTGGTGGTTATTTGGAAAAAAATATAGTTACAAACTATAAGCTATGAATTTTGCTAAGATATTGGGCAATGAAATACAAAGAATTATAATGGGTGATGGAAAAAAATATATAATATAAGAATGCATGCATACATGCAACTATAGGTTACGTACCTAAACTAGATGTGGATAAGATTAAAAGAAATATAAGGAATTAAACTTAACAGTTGAAATAGTTTTGACGTACGCGTTTTAAGTAACAAAGCCGACTGTTTTAGAAAAACCTGTAACAAACAACTGTAGAAAACAGGGGTGAACTGTCGGGGTTACTTATAATTCGGAAATACCGGATGTAGTTAGTCATGGAGACTGACTTATAGTTTTATTACCGTTTAGAGTATACTTCGGACAAGGACGCTTGACGAGCTAACGGACTACACGGAGCGTAGGATCTTGCTGATTCATACTCCACCGTAATACAGTCAGGGTGAACGGTATGTAAAGGGGTTTGATCCGAGTTGTCCTAAGGTTGCTCCTTGGGCTCGGATTTGGTTGATATAACTTGTATGTGGTTATAAGTCTCTGATTGTCTCTGAGGACTTCCTCAGTTCAGACTTCTGTGTGATCTGTGATAAGATTGATTGTCTGAATGTGATAATTCATATGCATGAACTGTATATTTATAGCTGCTTATTATTTACTGTCGTTGAGTTAACAGTATCGGTTCGTATCTATGAACCTATATATATAAAACGAACTAGCGGCTATGGTGCTATCTTATATGAAATATAAGGAACGTAAGTAAAACGTTGTCGCACTATGATAATAATATATACATATTATCTGAGACTTTTATACGGAGCATTGGCCTTTCTATACGCCGCTCTCGTATCTAACACTAGATCCCGAGTTTACAGACTCCGCATTGGACTATTGACCTTAGTCTGCTGTGTTAGAAAATTTGGTAATGCGATGCGATGGTATAATTAATTAATGGAATGGAAGTAAAGCCAAGAGGATGTGGCTCTTGGTGTAATACTCCGTATTTTCGTTTTTCAGATTTCGTTACATAACATTCTGGTTTGTGATATTAACTATGTTATGAGGTGCCGTGTTTAGTAATTGGGACGTCGGAGGCAATTAATTAAAGGGTGAGGGCAAGGAGGTCTTTCCCCTCTCTTTTATTTGGTAAGGCTTAATTAAGGAAGTTAAGTCTCTTATTTTTTTGCATTTTCAATTCACGATCTATTTTGAGGAGCGCTCTCTCTCTCGACAGTTTCTGCGTTCTTCCTCTCTTCTCCTCTGTGTATGCTTGGTGAATTCTGGTGTGGATTGTTGCTGCTTCTTCCAGATTTCTGCGTCGTTTCTCTACTGCTACAGTTCGGGTTTCGTTTTCTGCGAATTCAGGTTGGTCGGGTGAGCTTTTGGTATTAGTTATCTCAGTTTTTGGGAAGAACGTGTTCTGATTGTTGGTGCTCGTTCTTTGCGAATTCAGTGGTTGTTTTGCTGTTTGGGGATCGCTGCGTTGTCGGGATCGTTCGCTGCTGCTGACCGGTGTAATCTCCTCTGCGAATTGATGTAAGTGGGGGATGGAATCGGGGTAGTTTGCTCACCCTCGGGGATGTTGTTTAATTTCGTTTGCAATGTGTGATGGTTGTTTTGTGTTTCTTCGGTTTTGTGTTCATCGCGTGGCTAAACCCCCGAGGGTACTGATTTACCATTCCGTGGATTTGGGTGAGTTTGGTATTGATTTTGGTTGAATTTCTGCGCGTTTGTTCGCTCTGGTTTTCGTCAGTTTCGCGCTGTCCGAACATCTGTCCGAACTTGGAAGTTCGGACAGTGCATCGGGCGCGTTTTGTTTTTGAAGGTTTTGAAGTGTCCGAACATCGGTCCGAACTTCAAAGTTCGGACCAGACGTGAGGATGAATTTTTCGTAAAAGTTTCGATGTGTGTCCGAACTTGCAAGGTCGGACGCAAGTTCGGACACTAAGATGGTTCTGGCTTTCAACTCTCGACTTACGTCCGAACTTTGACGTTCGGACGTAAGTTCGGACATTTGTATCTCCGCGACCTCTGATTCTCGGCCTCTGTCCGAACTTGCAAGGTCGGACGCAAGTTCGGACATGCCACTGTTTTGAGCATAACTTCTCCGTTTTAGCTCCGTTTTGAGTTCCGTTTGCGGGGTTGGATTCCCCTATCTGTGTACAAGCTTCCTATGCTGTTTATATGCATTTTTATGCGCTTAAGATCTGTTTTGTGAGCTTTTGGTTTTGGGACCTAGTTACTTTGCTTCTGAGCCTTGGATAGTCGGGTCGGGCTGTCCCGTAGCATGCTGCGCAGGAATTCCTTCTGTTTATACTCCTTAGGGTCTCCCTTAGGACGTTATTTGACCGACGGGTCTGTTAGCTGTCTCTACGGCTTCTGTTGTGGGATCCTCGGATCCATAGGACCTTATGTGTGTCCTTCTGTTGTGTTAGCTTGTTTCTAGTGTCCCATTCTTCTGTTTCTGTTCTGAAGGTCCGACTGTGTTTTGAAGTGTATTCCGTTCTGCTCTGCCTCTGTTTTGTGGTTTCATTCGGTCTATTTATATGGACTCCGCTATCCTCTCTGTTTATAAGTATTCTTCTGCTTCTGTTTTGAGTGGGCTTCCTTGAGGAAGTCTTCTGCTTGCTGGGCTGTTTAGCTCACCCCTTTACTTTGTTGCAGATTGAGCTCGTGGGATCTTCTCTCCTCGTCCCCTTCTGGAGCTTGTTTATTTTATGTGCCTTTAGACTTTTTTGCTTGCGCTTTGGACGCTTTAGTACTTTGTGTAGCCTTGGGCCTTCTTTGTATTTGACTTGTAAGCCTTTGGATCTTGTAAACTTTTGGTATTTATACAAGTTTCTTATTCGGTTTTGGGATTCGTTTGCTTAGAGCCTTGCGACGTTAGGTAGTAGTCTCGCGGCGTGTAACGGCCCTAACTCCTAGGTCGGTTTTGGGGTCATTACATTTAGTGGTATCAGAGCCAGGTTGCTCGTTCTTTGGTGTCTGTGGGGTTTTGTCTGCATGTGTGGGTGTCTGAAAGGTCTGCTGTTTGCTGTTGGTTTCTGATAAATTTTGATGTTGTATCTTCAGTATGCCTCCCCGACGTTCAGGACGTGGTCAGCTGCAGGCGATGCTCCCCAGGGGGACATTGCAGAGATTGTGCAGCAGGTGGTGACCCAGGTGCTGCAGACTGTAGGGGCCACTGCTGGTCAGGCGGCAGGAGCCGGTAACGCGGGGGGCAATAATGTGAAGGCGCTTCAGGAGTTTCTGAAGCTGAAGCCACCTTCTTTTGATGCTAGTGGTGACCCACAGGAGGCGAGCCACTGGATCACTGCCATTGAGGACCTTCTGCGGGTCATGGGATGTGAGGAGGATCAGAAAGTCGGATTTGCTACCTTCATGTTTCAGTCGGAGGCGAAGGAGTGGTGGAAGACGGTCGAAGGGAAGTACCCCCACCCATGGACATGGGAGCAGTTCAGGGGCTGCTTCAATCAGCAGTTCTATCCCGATGTCTTCAGGGATCAGAAGATTGTAGAGTATGGGAGGCTTCGCCAGACGAAGGAGATGTCAGTGGACGACTATGTGAGGAAGTTTATTTCCCTTTCGAAGTTTGTGCCTGAGCCAGATGATAACCGGAAGGCTAGGAAGTTTGAGGCTGGTTTGAGGGGTGACATTCGAGCTGCTGTGGCACCTTTCGCCACAAGACTTCAGGGATGTGGCCGATGTGGCGTTAGTGGTGGAGTCTGAGCTGCAGGCTAGGCAGCGGTATGAGAAGAGGGACCAGAGGCCCGATAAGGGCAAGGACCAGAAGAGGAAGGGTCGTGTGGAGGAGCCCGAGAGGCGTGAGCAGACTTCTTCTCAGAAGAAGAAGTATAGAGGAGACCGGGGTTCTTCTTCATCAGCATCCCTGCTGTGGAGAAGTGTGCGAGTGTGACCGTTTCCATCCTGGGCGGGAGTGCTACAGGAAGTCCGGGGCGTGCTTCAAGTGTGGTTCGCTAGACCATCGCATTGCCCAGTGTCCACAGGCTAGAGGTGGAGGTAGCAGTGGCGGTTCTGAGGGCCGAGGAGCTGGTTCAGGGTCCGGGCAGAAGACTGATCAGAAGAAGCCCCAGACCCAGGCTCGTGTGTACGCTCTAGCTGGTGAGCGAGACCGTGACTCAGGCCGAGTTGTGTCAGGTATTCTTCAGATCTCTTCTCAGCCAGTTTTCTGCTTGTTTGATTCAGGAGCTACCCACTCCTTTGTGTCTGCTGATTTAGTGGGTAGTCTCGGGTTGTCTGCTGTGCCTTGTGATGTGGATTTGTGTATTTCTAGCCCGCTGAGTGGCGTACCTGCTTGTGTACTTGATTCTGTGTGTAAGTCGGTTCCGGTAGTGATTATGGATAGGAACTTGTCTGCTGATTTGATCCCTATGCGTATGTCTTGCTTCGATGTGATTTTGGGCATGGACTGGCTAGCAGAGCACCATGCCCATATAGATTGTGCAGCTAGGAGAGGTGTTTGATAGACCGGGTGAGACCCGTTTTGCTTTTGTGGGGAATTCCATTCCTTGTGCTCCTGTGTTGGTGTCTGCTATGCAGGCAGTCCGTTCCTTGAGGAAGGGCTGCCAGGGGTTTCTCTGCTTTGTACCTGAGGTTAAGGAGGGATCCCGGTTGGAGGAGATCCCCATTGTGTGGAGTTTCCTGAGGTGTTCCAGGACGATGTGCCAGGACTACCACCTGATCGTGAGGTGGAGTTTTCTATTGAGTTAGCGCCAGGGACTCAGCCTATCTCTAAGGCTCCCTATCGCATGAGTCCGGCAGAGCTTAAGGAGCTGAAGGTGCAGCTGCAGGATCTTCTGGATAAGGGCTTCATTCGCCCTAGTGTGTCTCCATGGGGAGCACCGGTGTTGTTGTGAAGAAGAAGGATGGCTCCTTCAGATTGTGCATTGACTACAGGGAATTGAATAAGGTTACCATCAAGAATCGGTATCCTCTTCCCCGCATTGATGATCTCTTTGACCAGTTAGCAGGGGCGACAGTCTTCTCGAAGATCGACTTGCGTTCCGGATATCATCAGCTGAAGATTAAGACCGAGGATGTGCCTAAGTCTGCATTTAGGACCCGGTATGGGCATTATGAGTTCTTGGTCATGCCTTTTGGTTTGACCAATGCCCCGTCGTTCTTCATGGATATGATGAACAGAGTCTTCAAACCTTTCTTGGATTCTTTTGTAGTTGTGTTTATTGACGACATTTGGTGTACTCCAAGAGTGCTGAGGAGCATGAGGAGCATGAGGATGGTTCTACAGACGTTGAAGGAGAAGGGTTGTATGCTAAATTGAAGAAGTGTGAGTTCTGGTTGGATAGAGTGGTGTTTTGGGCACGTGGTTTCGAAGGATGGCATATCAGTGGACCCAGAGAAGGTTAAGGCAGTTATGGAGTGGGCGAAGCCCACTAGTGTGTCTGAGGTGCGCAGTTTTCTGGGATTGGCTGGGTACTATAGGAAGTTCGTGGAGGGCTTTTCTAAGATCGTATCTCCCTTGACTCATCTTCTTAGGAAGGATGTCAAGTTTGACTGGAGTGAGGCGTGCCAAGAGAGCTTCCAGGAGTTGAAGAAGAGGTTGACATCGGCTCCGATTTTGACGTTGCCTTCTGGGACGGAGGGCTTCGAGGTGTTCTGTGACGCTTCCCACAGAGGGTTGGGGTGTGTTCTGATGCAGCAGGGAAAGGTGGTAGCGTATGGGTCACGACAGTTGAAGCCGTATGAGAAGAATTATCCTACCCATGACTTGGAGCTAGCTTGTGGTCTTCGCTCTGAAGATCTGGCGGCACTATTTGTATGGGGTGACGTGTAAGGTCTACACGGATCACAAGAGTCTCAAATACCTGTTCACGCAGAAGGAATTGAATTTGAGACAGCGGCGCTAGTTGGAGCTGTTACATGACTATGATCTGGAGATCCTCTACCATCCGGGTAGAGCGAATGTGGTGGCGGATGCCTTGAGCCGTAGGGGTGCTCCTGGACGTGCTTGTTCGTTGTCAGGGGTTCAGAGGTCTGCTTTTGAGCTTCAGCGTATGGGGGTTTGGGTTGTTCGGGCCGACCGTGCCGGGATGATTGCTTCGATTCAGGTCCAGTCTACTTTGATTGAGCGGATCAGAGAGGGTCAGAAGACTGATGCCGAGTTGTGCAAGATCAGGGAGAAGTTGTCAGATGAGCAGGAGTCAGAGTTTTCTGTGTCCAGCGATGATTGTCTTCGCTTCAGGGGCAGAGTCTGTGTGCCTAGTGGAGGCGACCTTCGGCGGGAGATTATGCAGGAGGCGCATGGAGCTCCTTATTCTGTGCACCCAGGGGGGGTGAAGATGTACCGGGATCTCCGGGAATCCTTTGGTGGGCGAATATGAAGAGGGAGATTTCTGATTTTGTGGCTCGTTGCCAAACCTGTCAGCAGGTGAAGGCTGAGCATCAGCGACCTGCGGGTCTTTTGCAGCCTCTTCCCGTTCCTGAGTGGAAATGGGAGAGTGTTGGCATGGATTTTATTGTGGGGTTGCCTAGGACATCTTCTGGGTACGATGCGCTATGGGTGATTGTGGACCGGTTGACGAAGTCAGCTCATTTCTTGCCTATGAGGAAGACCTTCAGCCTTGAGTGCCTGGCTCGGCTGTATATCGATGAGATTGTGAGGTTGCACGGTGTGCCGGCGACGATCGTTTCGGACAGAGATCCGAGATTTGTATCTCGCTTCTGGCGAAGCCTGCATAAGGCGTTAGGGACGAATTTGGCTTTCAGTTCGGCTTATCATCCTCAGACCGATGGGCAGACGGAGAGGACGAATCAGATTTTGGAAGACATGTTAAGGGCTTGTGTGCTCGACTTCGGGGGCAGCTGGGATCAGCATGTGACTTTGATTGAGTTCGCCTACAATAATAGTTTTCAATCGAGCATTGGGATGGCCCCATACGAGGCGTTGTATGGTAGGCGCTGTAGATCTCCTATTTGTTGGGATGACCTGCGGGAGAGGGCGATTGTAGGTCCTGAGTTGGTGCAGGGAGCTGTGGACAAGGTTAAGACTATCAGGGAGCGCTTGTTGGTTGCCCAGAGCCGGCAGAAGAGTTATGCAGATCAGAGACCGTCCGCTTGAGTTTCAGGTGGGAGACCACGTGTACCTGAAGATCTCTCCAGTTCGGGGTGTGGTTCGTTTTGGGAAGCGAGGCAAGCTGAGTCCTCGGTTCGTAGGGCCTTTTGAGGTGCTTGGGAAGGTTGGGCCGGTGGCTTACAGATTGGCGTTGCCACCAGCTCTAGCAGGAGTGCATGACGTGTTCCATGTGTCGATGCTGAGGAAGTATCTACATGATCCTTCGCATGTGATTGACTATGGTCAGCTTCGACTCAGAGATGATTTCACCTATGAGGCAGTTCCGGTTCGTATTTTAGCTCGGGATGTTCGTCGGCTTCGTAGCAAGACACTGCCTATGGTTAAGGTGCAGTGGTCTGATCAGTCCGAGCGTGAGGCAACATGGGAACTCGAGGAGGAGTTGCGTGCTAAGTTTCCGTCCCTTTCGAGCAGTGAGGTATGTTGAATTTCGAGGACGAAATTCCTTTTAAGGGGTGAGTGATGTAATACTCCGTATTTCGTTTTTCAGATTTCGTTACATAACATTCTGGTTTGTGATATTAATATGTTATGTGGTGCCGTGTTTAGTAATTGGGACGTCGGAGGCAATTAATTAAAGGATGAGGGCAAGGAGGTCTTTCCCCTCTCTTTTATTTGGTAAGGCTTAATTAAGGAAGTTAAGTCTCTTATTTTTGCATTTTCCAATTCACGATCTATTTTGGAGGAGCGCTCTCTCTCTCGACAGTTTTCTGCGTCTTCCTCTCTTCTCCTCTGTGTATGCTTGGTGAATTCTGGTGTGGATTGTTGCTGCTTCTTCCAGATTCCTGCGTCGTTTCCCTACTGCTACAGTTCGGGTTTCGTTTTCTGCGAATTCAGGTTGGTCGGGTGAGCTTTTGGTATTAGTTATCTCAGTTTTGGGAAGAACGTGTTCTGATTGTTGGTGCTCGTTCTTTGCGAATTCAGTGGTCGTTTTGCTATTTGGGGATCGCTGCGTTGTTGGGATCGTTCGCTGCTGCAGACCGGTGTAATCTCCTCTGCGAATTGATGTAAGTGGGGGATGGATTCGGGGTTGTTTACTCACCCTCGGGGGCTGTCTCGTTCTAACCTTTCTGTCTTGCAATTGTGTTTTGATTGGGTGTTTTGCTTCGGTTTTGTGTTGTTAATCACGTGGCTAAACCCCCGAGGGTACTGATTTACCATTCCGTGGATTTGGGTGAGTTTGGTATTGATTTTGGTTGGATTTCTGCGCGTTTGTTCGCTCTGGTTTTCGTCAGTTTCGCGCTGTCCGAACATCTGTCCGAACTTGGAAGTTCGGACAGTGCATCGGGCGCGTTTGTTTTTTAAGGTTTTGAAGTGTCCGAACATCAGTCCGAACTTCAAAGTTCGGACCATACGTGAGGATGAATTTTTCGTAAAAGTTTCGACGTATGTCCGAACTTGCAAGGTCGGACGCAAGTTCGGACACTAAGATGGTTTTGGCTTTCAACTCTCGACTTACGTCCGAACTTTGACGTTCAGACGTATGTTCGGACATTTGTACCTCCGCGACCTCTGACTCTCGGCCTCTGTCCGAACTTGCAAGGTCGGACGCAAGTTCGGACATGCCACTGTTTTGGGCATAACTTCTCCGTTTTAGCTCCGTTTTGAGTTCCGTTTGCGGGGTTGGATTCCCCTATTTGTGTACAAGCTTCCTATGCTGTTTATATGCATTTTTATGCGCTTAAGATCTGTTTTGTGAGCTTTTGGTTTTGGGACCTAGTCACCTTGCTTCTGAGCCTTGGATAGTCGGGTCGGGCTGTCCCGTAGCATGCTGCGCAGGAATTCCTTCTATTTATACTCCTTAGGGTCTCCCTTAGGACGTTATGTGACTGACGGGTCTGTTAGCTGTCTCAACGGCTTCTGTTGTGGGATCCTCGGATCCATAGGACCTTATGTGTGTCCTTCTGTTGTGTTAGCTTGTTTCTAGTGTCCCATTCTTCTGTTTCTGTTATGAAGGTCCGACTGTGTTTTGAAGGGATATTCCGTTCTGCTCTGCCTCTGTTTTGTGGTTTCATTCGGTCTATTTATAATGTCTCCGCTATCCTCCCTGTTTATAAGTATTCTTCTGCTTCTGTTTTGAGTGGACTTCCTTGAGGAAGTCTTCTGCTTGCTGGGCTGTTTAGCTCACCCCTTTACTTTGTTGCAGATTGAGCTCGTGGGATCTTCTCTCCTCGTCCCCTTCTGGAGCTTGTTTACTTTAATATGTCTTTAGACTTTGTTTGCTTGCGCTTTGGACGCTTTAGTACTTTGTGTAGCCTTTGGGCCTTTCGCTTTGTATTTGACTTGTAAGCCTTTGGATCTTGTAAACCCTTTTGGTATTTATACAAGTTTCTTATTCGGTTTTGGGATTCGTTTGCTTAGAGCCTTGCGACGTTAGGAGTAGACTCGCGGCGTGTAACGGCCCTAACCTAGGCCCGGTTTTGGGGTCGTTACACTTGGTGCGCGCTGTGATCACAAAAACGATACCAGGATGTCCGCGTATGGGTCCGTAAGTATCAAGAAAATTTTCCGTGAGCTAGAATGGCTCGTTGGTCGGAGACTCTACCATTGGAGTGGCTACTGCCGTGGGTGACCCGCCATAATATATGGGTAACTAGAGACATGTCATTTTAACGAGACATTGTCACTAGGTATAACTGAACAACTAAAACAATTGAGACTTATACAGTGGCGAACAATACTATGGACGAGGCTTAATACTTGTTTATTATTCTTGTTGTTTCGCTTTGTTGTTCATTGGTTATACTTGTGGTTATTTTATTGTGTGTTGATGGTTGGATGGAGCCTACAAGGCTAAGGTAAATTAAATATGAAAACTGTACGCTACGGCGAATGTACATGGTACATTAAATTGTTATTGCTCGATACGTTCAATATACAAATGTTATTTGTAATATTCTATGAATGTTTGGTTTGGATGGATGACTAATGTTTATGGATATTTGGATGGTTGATTATGTATATTATACGTTTATGCTTCAGTTTTGATTATAACTGTAAAAAGGAAAAGCATGAAACCAATCTAATAATAAGATGGTTAAAATGACAAGTGACCATTAGGGTCCAGGCCCGGCATACTCAGCGTCTATCGCTGATACTACACCATTACAGGTTGTTGATCATTGTCAGAGCTGAAGAGCAGGAACAGGGTAATTGGAGATGTTGTATAGCAATGAAGATGGTGTATGGTCTTATGGTAAGGTTATGTATTTTTCAGGATTGGGTAGTCGCTCACTTATCGATGTTTATGGTTATGGACTTAGTATGATGTATAGGAGTTTCTCGTTATCGGTTAGCAGTTTATTTGTATTGGAAGTTGGATGTAGTTTGGCTGCGTTGCTCGCATGGGCGAGTAACAGCCGGTGACACCCGAGTGAGTTTTGTAATGGTTATTTGTTTTTCCGCTGCGAGACGTTTTATTTATTGCTACGTGAGAGATTATATCGTGATTATTGAGAGGGGTGTTACAAAAGTGGTATCAGAGCGGAGTACCGCTCTGATGACGAGAAAGTAGGTTAAGACAGTGAGCTTAGGACTTGGGAAATATTGGGAAACATTTAGGAGTTACGAGACGATTCGTCTTAGAAAGATACTGTGTCTAGTAACGCAAATTGCGTGACAGGTTAGCCTTAAGGCAACTTAATATCTATTGGTTGTGTACGGTAATTTACCGGGTATTTATGTGACATACTGTACTACTGATGTCTGGTGGAACTAGAGGCCGTGGTACGGGAAGAGGTAGAGGTGGTGACCCCGTCATTCCAGGAGTTGCTGAGACGGTTGCAGCCATTCTTACACAGCTGGATACCCAGATAGGAGGAGCACCAGCCCACCCGCCACAGCCCAGGGAAACGAACTGCCTGAAGTCAGTTGGCGAGACCCGACCACCTACATATTCCGGGGAAACAGACCCCGTAGCTTTGGAGCGTTGTGTTGAACATGAGAAGGCCTACGAAGCTTTACAAGTACCTGACGACAAGAAGGTCGCCACTGCTGCTTTCCATCTGAAGGATGCAGCCAGCACTTGGTGGAGGTTGGTCAAGGACCATCACCTGGCTACGCCCGACTTTTCATGGGCTGCCTTTGTCGAGTTGCTGAGAGGGAAGTACTACCCAGCACACCTCAAACAGAAGAAGCGCCAGGAGTCCGAAACACTGACCCAAGGAGGTTTGACCGTGGATGAGTATTACGCTCGATTCATTGGTCAGCTGGACTTCATTCCCGGCGTGGATTACTCAGAGACCGTGAAGGTCGAGAAGTTCCGAGGAGGACTATTATTTCGCATTCAGATGACGATGGGTGATACCCTCTACACTACCATCCAGGTGCTAACATGAAAGCCATAAAATTCTTTACTTACTACAGTACCGTATAACGTTGTGAGAACTTATCAATGAGATTCCAGGAGTGTTATGACGCTGCCTCGAGGACGGAGCTGATGCTCCAGACTCGGGAAGAGACTCTAGGGGCAAAGAAAGAAAGAACCTGAAGGAGAGTCTGAGGGTGGAGGAGCATCTCCAGGCGGAGGCCAGAAAAAGGGAAAGTAAGGACTTATCCCACTCTAAATTGTTTACCATATTAAATACCTTAAGAATGCCGACCTGAAATCTTGAAACAGGAAATTCTTTAAAAAGAAAGGGCAGCAGGGTCACAAGGGAAAGAAAGGGAAAGAGCCCGTCCTACAGTTGACCGGCCCAGCTATTGATGCTAAGCCTATGAGATCTGCACCTCCTAAGGGTGAGAACACCTACCTCATAAAGTCAAATGCAATCTTAACCTTTATACCACCAGATTTTAACTTAAACTTTAATACAATCATCAGGCACCGGACAGCCCCAGCGCCATTTTTACTGTAAGCGTTGTGGGAAGGACCATCCTGGGGTCGACTGCGAAGGCCGCAAAGTCGAATGTCGGTGCTGCCACAAAGAAGGCCATAGGGAATTTGAATGCTGGATGAACCCAGAGAGCCGTAATTACAGGCCACCAAAGAATACTTAGAAGACCTCAGCTGGAGGATCTGGAGTACCACGAGGCGGTCAGGATGGCCAGACATCTACTGATGCTGGAGCCTATAAAGGCAAAGGAGTAGATAGGGCATGAATACCCTAACTCCATGAGACCGCTGGTGGAAGACTTTGTTTACTTACTATGTGGTGTGCTTACTTGGGATGTTAGAAAGAAACATGTTATGATTACGTGGGAGTGTGTCATTGACCACTCGCCTTTCTGTGTATGACTTTGGAGACTAGATTTGTGAACTTGATGCGAGTAAACTTTAAACCTTGACGGATATATATATGAACAGGATGTTAATGCTTACATTACCATGTAGCGATACTCAAATGATGAAGAGTCAATGAGACCGGGAATTACTGAACCAGAATTTCCACCTGCATGGCGCACTTGCTATTGCAAGCGCTATGACAATAAACTACTGAAATTTCCATCTGCCTTACGCACTTGCTACAGCAAGTGCAGCGACAGCAACAGTAACAGCTACAGCAAATACAACTGCAACAACTACTACTTTTTAACCTTTTATAAAAAAAATGTTTTTCAAACTTTTCATACAAACCTTGAGATTAGAAACTTATGCAACTATGGAAGGACTGTTAGTCCAACCACTGCAACTGGGGAAACTATACAGCCACTATGACTGTAAACCACACCAGTTTAAATTGTTGGAAATTTTCAGACAAGGCTTATTAGCCAAATACCATCAGTGTATACCCGCATTTGATGTTATCACTACTAGTGATGAATGTTTAGTCCTTATGGACAAGCATACCCTTTGTAGATGCACCACCGTCAGTGAGGATGGTTGGGAAGTGAAGAGCCAAATTGCTCAAGCTATTATGCAATCTGCAATGCATCCAATTACATGGATGAGGGGACATATATGAACTTTGGATGAGATATGATAAAAAAATATAGGGAGAAAAAGGAAAATTGTGTTGTACTCAATGAGATCAAAAAAAAAAAGGAGAAACAAGTTTGCTAATATAGCACGGATTTTACTTACACCAAGTTGAATAATACCAGTCTATGGCACAAATTACCACTAATGCCACAAAGGCAATAACACTTATTACAGGATAACCGATAACACGAACTATTAGACAAAAAAAAAACAGAAGCAAAAAGAAGACAAAAAAAGAAGAACAACAACAAAAAAAAGATATCCATCAGAGGGAGATCGACAACAGAATACTTCACAATAATCGTGTGACGGACATTGCCAGTTTACTAAACGAGACATGGGACGACCGCACTCCGTTAGGAGCATGTGGGCCTGACAGACTTATTTATAAGTTAGTCGGGTAAGTAGTAATGTATCAGTACGGTACCCCATGCAAGTAGACAAGTAGTGTTAGGAACACGAGAAGTAGTCAACTCTATTCTACGGACAGTAAGACGGATTACCTCGAAGATGGACGAGAAGAGCCGCAGTTAAACCAACGGGCTAAGGAAATAAAAAACCTTCAACAGAGAACAGTGGACAATATACAGGGAAGACAAGGAAATAGTTTAAGGATAGGAACCCAAAAAAAAAGAAACAGGAAAACCCATTATGGACGAATAATATGTAGAATCCTCATAAGGATCGAGTAAATTCTCGCAATCCAGGGGAAATCTACCAGATGATATGGACATAAACGCGTGACCACGCGACGAGAAAAGACAGAGCTATATAATAGCGGATACCTTAAGCAACAAAACAGTGGATTTGGAATGTACCACTCACAGGATAATTCCCACATCTTTTCTGTTTGACTTATTGGATATTAGCTGTTGAGCGTTTACGCCTCTGCACTCTGTATGACTGAGTGTTTTGGTATTGCACTCGTGTAGTTATTAATCTAGAGGGAATGCAGAAAGATAAAGTGGATATCAACACGAGTGTGTAAAAAAAAGAAAAAAAAAGAGAACTACAACAGTGTGTTACTCCGGAAAAAAAAAATCACCAGGAGACATGGATGACAAACATCATCTTGTGGACATTTAGGCTGGTACGTCTTAGTATTACAAAGACAAGTGCAAAGAGCACTAAGTACTAACAGTAGCCAATGTCATATTACATCTCAACTGAATGTCAGTGAGAGAAGACACACGGATATATGCTAGTGATCCAAACCAGTGGATTCACAGCAAAAAAAAAAGAGGCAAATTGAGCCTTTGTTCATGGGTCTACACCTCATACGGAGCGAGTGGGCCCATAAGAATGAACTTGGGAGAGAGCACAAAAAGATCAGTGCCTCACCTTTTATATATTGTGGAACCTAGAAGGGCTAGAGTCATACCCGTCTCTCTGATATGAGGATAATCCACGAGTTGGAGAACTCTTAGAGAGCCAAGTATCCAGCGCTCCTTGTTGAGCGGCTGTTGTATACTTGTGGGGTACGGGGGCGTAACCCTTTTTAAGGGGGGTAGAGCCTCTTGGTTGTGCACATGTGTGCACTAAGTTTTGGTTGTTTAGTAAGCATTGCATACAAAGAATTGGTGGTGTGCGGGGCACACGAGGTTTGTTTGTTTGGTATGCATGGCATACAGTGAATTGTTTCATATGCATGGCATACAGTGAATTAGTTTTGTTGGTTATGGTTGGTACGCGGGGCGTGCGTTGTTTGGTTTTTTGTGTGTGATGTGCACTGGTATGTATGTATCTCACGAGATACTTGTTTGAATGTTGTATGTACACCATGTGTGTAATACTTTTCTTATGCAATTTGTGATATGTATTCATATTGCTTTATAGAATGATTACATATAGTATCGCCTAGATACGAAATGAATCATTAGATATGGAATGTGGAACAATGGAATGTTATGGACACCTCAGGGAGGTTGTCAGGGTTGGTAGAACTGATAGGAAATGATGGTGCTGATGGATCACCTATATCGATATGTGATTGAACTAACGCCACAACGTGATGGCTATGTGCTGTATAAGCGCAATACGATGTGTGTAAATGATATATCACATAGATATACATTATGGGAACAATGGGTAGTTATACATTTATATATACTTACCTATTTGATTAAGAGACTTCGAGACGAAGTCTTTTTAAGGGGGGTAGACTGAAATACCCCAAATTATTAAATCATGGATTAAATATTTAATCACATTAATTAAGGCCTAAACATCCTTAAAAGTCAACTGAGAACAACAGTGGTCAACACAAATCAAGATGTTGCACCCTTTGACTGTTAAGGGTAAATAAATACCCAAATGAACTACTTAGGACCTAAAAATTTGTCCTAAGCATATTAACACATTACTAAACATATTACAATTGTTGGGCAACACTCCAACACAAAGAACAAGCACTTTCATGCTTCAGGGTCAAAAAGGGCAAAAAGGTGCTCTAAGAAAACTTAAAAATCTAATGACCTCTAAATGATATAAAATTGGATACCACGATCAAATATCATGTAAAGAACACAAAAAAACCGTTGTCAAAGAAAACCAAGCCCAGAAACACCTTGCGACACAAAATGTGCACTAAAACTCCTTAAAGCACGTTTTTGTGTAATCGCCTTCTAAATTGGTTTTAAATGGGCTAAAAGGTTATAAATACCTTTAAATATAATAAAATATCATATTTTATGATATTAGGAATTTAATTCCAGAAATTTACAAATTTTTACAAATTTAATATTAAAATATTAATAAAACCCTAAAAGGGGGCCCGTTTGAGTCAACATTGACTAAGAATGGTCAAGAGGTCAAAGTTTGACCCCTTGGACCACATGAGGTCGACATACACAGGCTGGGGATGTCAAATTTCGTCACTTCCAATACAATAAACAAGACTTAAATAAGTCTCCTTAAATTAAGGCTACTTTTGCCTTTTATTAGTTTATACACTCACTTTAGGCTCCATTATTTGATCAATCAAGCCTCAATTCGTGGGAGCCTTCCTTTCTCTTCAATCAGCCGACCCCATGTTCCCTCCTTATCTCTTTGATGAGTCACCTCCAATAATGAGACAATAAACTAATAATGCATTTTCAATCAAATATTAGCCATTCTAGTCACTCTCTCTCTCCTAGCTGCATTCATTTCGGTGAAGCAGCTCCTCCAAGCTCTCCCAAGCTCTCTCAACCGAACTTCTTCAGTTGGGAAGGTAAACCTAACTTCTAAGCTTCGAATTAATGGTTTAAAGCTTGTTTTTGGCTCTTTTTCTTCAACTCTTCACCACCTATGCTTAGATCTCGTGACTAATCAGTTCCTATGGCTTATTCTCAGTGTTCTAAGGTTAGAACATCAATCAAATTCGAATGAAACAAGTTTAGAGACCAAGGTTGCTCAAAATCTCATTTTAAGGTCAAAATGTGCTTTAAGCTCATATCTTTTGATTCCCTTCACGTTCGGCTGTGAAACTTTGTTCCTAGCCTTATTTTCTTCTCCTTTTCATGTGGAATCAGTTGGTTAGCCATTTGGAGCAAGGGTGGCCGAGATCCAAAGGAAATACCCTCTTTTAAGGCATTTTTTCCAAGGTAAAACCTAATAACAAGGCAGCTTGTTGAGATCTAGCTATTTCCTATGTCAATATTGTGCATCTAACACCTTGTGGTGTGTTTGATTCAGGCCGAAACCATCTTGAACTCTCCTTGCATTCTTAAGGTGATTTTTGCCTTAAATCTTACATTAAATTACTTCTTATGGTTAGATCTTTCTTGGAGACTAACTAGGCCTTGGTTTCTGTTGAAAACATGTAAAACAAGCTGTGGAGAATTTCTCCTTAAGGTGGCGAACTCAAACAAGGCTTTACCTAAGCTAAATCAAGGTATAAATCACTTAAAACCTTAACTTGATACATTAACACAAGTTTAAGTGTGTGTATATTAATTGCCGTGAGTGAAGGAGAAAAACAAGGTCTTGTTTGACCTTAAAATGTTTAAATGGTTTAATAAATTTTATAACTAATTAAACAAGCATAATTGTCAAATTTAAGACATTGTGTGGAAGTTTGGTAATTAAATGGAAAGTGTGTGGTGAGGCCGAAATTTATAAGTGTTTTGGGACATTTATGTGTAATTTATTTTGCAAGCCAATGTTTGTAATAAGGCCATGTATTTTAGGCCATTTTATTTATGCATTTACAAGCTTTTAATTAAGTTTAAGTAGTATAAATGCATTACCGAAAATAAATGGGGGGTATAGGTGTAATTAAATTAAATTTTGGGGCTTTAGAATAATAAGGCCGAAAATTAGAGGTAAAAAGGAGTTAAAATAAAGTTTATAAGATTTTATAAAGTTTTGGGGTTAAATGGTAATTTTTTAAAAGTATGGGTACAAACTGTGAATAAAGGAGATTAATGATCAAGGAAAATTAAGGTGGTCAACCTTGACCATATAATAGTTTTTGACCAAATTAGATAAGTTAAAAACTTATTTAAGGTTGTATAATAAGATAAGTATCTTATGGTAATATTTTTATGACATATATGGTGAATATGTTATTACCGAAAATTAAGGGTGTAAAATGGTATTCTAAACACCCATGGGCTATTAGGAATTTTTAGGAATTTATTGGAATGTTTTTGGAATTAAAATAAACTATATATGTAAAATATATAATTATTATGTCATTATGACACTTTGGAGAAAAATAGATATTGGAATGGTAAATATCGAAAGTATATGGGTTAATAAGGATATTTATAACCCTTTGGTGGAATTTGGAGATTTTAGAATCATATATGAGTATTTAATAAGATATGTGTATAATAATGGTTTTAGTGAATTATTGAACTATATGTTATAAATAGGGCCAAATGGCAATTATAAAACAGCACAAGGGCTGTTCGGAATTTACAAAAAATAACCATAGGTTATGCTCTTTTATAAGTTAGAAATGTTATATTAAATGGTATATATAACATGGTAAAAAGAAAGAGGTGATTTTGTAAAAAAGGAAATTATGGTTTAAGGAAAAGTATAAGGTTTAATATATGCCTATGAGGCAATATACAATAGTTTTGTGGTCAAATGATATTAGTGTATGGTATAACATTACAAAATGTTATGTGGTCAAACGGAATTTAAATTAAGTTAAGGGCTATACCGAGTTAATAAGAGTTGAAAGATGAATTTTAGACTAAGGTCTATAATGTTATAAATGTTATGACAATGATATGGTTTAGATGGAATTAATATAAGGAAGGGTACTCACATAAAATAATGTGACAAACTATAAATAAATGGGATTTATAAACTAAGGTGTTTATGGAATGAACCTTAGGAGTTGTAAATGTATTAGGATAACAATCTTAATATAAGTTGTACAATACAATACAACTAATGGGAATAATCATCTAACATAAGATGATAAAATGTAACATATGATATAAGAGTTTATGAAACTCATGAGAATTACCTACGTGGTAAAAATATATACATACACAAGAATAATGTATATAAGGTGGATAAATATATTTGGTTGAAAACCTTATGATTTAATGGTGGTGGTTATTTGGAAAAAAATATAGTTACAAACTATAAGCTATGAATTTTGCTAAGATATTGGGTAATGAAATACAAAGAATTACAATGGGTGATGGAAAAAAATATATATAAGAATGCATGCATACATGCAACTATAGGTTACGTACCTAAACTAGATGTGGATAAGATTAAAAGAAATATAAGGAATTGAACTTAACAGTTGAAATAGTTTTGACGTACGCGTTTTAAGTAACAAAGCCGACTGTTTTAGAAAAACCTGTAACAAACAACTGTAGAAAACAGGGGTGAACTGTCGGGGTTACTTATAATTCGGAAATACCGGATGTAGTTAGTCATGGAGACTGACTTATAGTTTTATTACCGTTTAGAGTATACTTCGGACAAGGACGCTTGACGAGCTAACGGACTACACGGAGCGTAGGATCTTGCTGATTCATACTCCACCGTAATACAGTCAGGGTGAACGGTATGTAAAGGGGTTTGATCCGAGTTGTCCTAAGGTTGCTCCTTGGGCTCGGATTTGGTTGATATAACTTGTATGTGGTTATAAGTCTCTGATTCTCTCTGAGGACTTCCTCAGTTCAGACTTCTGTGTGATCTGTGATAAGATTGATTGTCTGAATGTGATAATTCATATGCATGAATTGTATATTTATAGCTGCTTATTATTTACTGTCGTTGAGTTAACAGTATCGGTTCGTATATATGAACCTATATATATAAAATGAACTAGCGGCTATGGTGCTATCTTATATGAAATATAAGGAACGTAAGTAAAACGTTGTAGCACTTTGATAATAATATATACATATTATCTGAGACTTTTATACGGAGCATTGGCCTTTCTATACGCCGCTCTCGTATCTAACACTCGATCCCGAGTTTAAGACTCCGCATTGGACTAATGACCTTAGTCTGCTGTATTAGAAAATTTGGTAATGCGATGCGATGGTATAATTAAATAATGGAATGGAAGTAAAGCCAAGAGGATGTGGCTCTTGGTGCGAGCTGTGATCACAAAAACGATACCAGGATGTCCGCGTACGGGTCCGTAAGTATCAAGAAAATTTCCCGTGAGCTAGAATGGCTCGTTGGCCGGAGACTCTACCGTTGGAGTGGCTACTGCCGTGGGTGACCCACCATAATATATGGGTAACTAGATACATGTCGTTTTAACGAGACATTGTCACTAGGTATAACTGAACAACTAAAACAATTGAGACTTATACAGTGGCGAACAATACTATGGACGAGGCTTAATACTTGTTTATTATTCTCGTTGTTTCGCTTTGTTGTTCATTGGTTATACTTGTGGTTATTTTATTGTGTGTTGATGGTTGGATGGAGCCTACAAGGCTAAGGTAAATTAAATATGAAAACTGTACGCTACGGCGAATGTACATGGTACATTAAATTGTTATTGCTCGATACGTTCGATATACAAATGTTATTTGAAATATTCTATGAATGTTTGGTTTGGATGGATCACTAATGTTTATGGATATTTGGATGGTTGATTATGTATATTATACGTTTATGCTTCAGTTTTGATTATAACTGTAAAAAGGAAAAGCATGAAACCAATCTAATAATAAGATGGTTAAAATGACAAGTGACCATTAGGGTCCAGGCCCGGCATACTCAGCGTCTATCACTGATACTACACCATTATAGGTTGTTGATCATTGTCGGAGCTGAAGAGCAGGAACAGGGTAATTGGAGATGTTGTATAGCAATGAAGATGGTGTATGGTCTTATGGTAAGGTTATGTATTTTTCAGGATTGGGTAGTCGCTCACTTGTCGATGTTTATGGCTATGGACTTAGTATGATGTATAGGAGTTTCACGTTATCACTGCGGTTAGCAGTTTATTTGTATTGGAAGTTGGATGTAGTTTGGCTGCGTTGCTTGCATGGGCGAGTAACGGCCGGTGACACCCGAGTGAGTTTTGTAATGGTTATTTGTTTTTCCGCTGCGAGACGTTTTATTTATTGCTACGTGAGAGATTATATCGTGATTATTGAGAGGGGTGTTACAGGTCCAGATCCCGTGCTAGCTGCTATCACAGTACACAATCAACACTTACTTCATAACTTAACAACATACACTTCAACTTGACACACATGGTTAAATCATTACCCTTAGGCGGGTATGAGCGTAGGGGTTTCGCCGCATATGCGTATGTGAGCTTCAGTGGCTCCTCAGCTGTGGTGGTCTGGGCTTGGCCCTTGTCACCCTGGTGCTGATTCTTCTGGGGCTGGGGTAAGGCTTCTTCTTCTTCTTTCCTACCCCGTACCCCTGCCGACTCTGGCCCTCGCTCGTGGCCTTGCGCTTGTGCGCATTCTCCTCGTCCCTCAGTCGGACGGTAATCTCAACCTTAGCAGCGGCATTATAGCACTCATGAATTTAGGACGTCAGTCATGCCCCGCAAATAACTCGCAAAGTCACATTAATACTCACTTATGGATTACACTTATTCACATCACACTGTATTCTAATTACCTGCAAGGTAGTATACTCAGCTGGCCCCATCCCATAGCGAAGACGGTGGCTGAGACTGTTGTGAAAACGGTTTACCAGCACCCGGTTCGAGTACCCCAGGTCCGGTAACAGGTGGATAAGGCCGGTGAAGGCAGTGTAGTAGTCATCGACCGACATCTTATCCCCCTGCCTCAGACTATCCAGCTCTAGGCGCTTGGCCTCTTGCACATGCACAGGAAAATACTTGGCTCGCAGCAGAGCCGTATACTCTCTCCAACCAAACTGAGGATCCGCCATCCGGTCCTCTCTCACAAGCTTCCACCAACTTTGTGCTGAACCCTTCAGGTAGTAAGCGGCAAGACGGACCTTGGCCCCAGCAGGCACATCCAAGGTCTCGTAGGTGGTCTCCAACTCGGAGATATAAGCCTCCAGCTTACGTGGGTCGGTCTCCCCATGAAACGACGGGGGTCTCAAGTCTGCCAATGCCTTGACCCAGTTGGTCTCTCATGGCGGTGGCGGTGGTGGTTGAACTTCGGGTTATTGCCCTTGCTGGATTGCAGCTACTAGTTGTGGGACCATCTGGGCTATGGCGGCCGCTACAGCATCGGCCATGACTTGTGCCGTAGGGTTCTCTCCCTGGTTCCCAGTACCACCAATGCCGTGCCCGCGGCCTCGACCTCGTGGTCTACCTGACATCTGAATTCACACGAACATTCATTAGCATTGTGCTTGCACACTTATCGGTTCCAACGGTTGTAACGTCTTCCTGACAATAAGGTATCTCCACACTTAGTTAGTGGTTAACCTTCTCATAACTGTTCACTTAGGTAACTATGGTTAGGTTTCCTAACTCGGTATATTCCTAAGCTCGGTATTCTAGCCATCAGAGCGATACTTCGCTCTGATACCACTTTTTGTAACACCCCTACTAATCACTTAACAATAACTGAATTCGCAGCGGAAAAATAACTAAACAATAACTAAACGATTCGGTGCTACAACGCCGTTAACCACCCACGTGGTTAACAAGGCAGAATAAATACAAGTGTACCGGTCTGATGATCAGACTCCCGAGCATTAGGTACTAACATCAACCATATATACATAACCAACATACCGAGTATTTAATACAAGCCGTCACTGAAAACTGTACTCGACCATCACTGTCATACAAACGGTACCAAAATATAACGCCTCGGGAGCACAGGCGCATCCCGGGCTCAACATCCAAAATAACCAAAAGTAGTCCTGCAGCCTAGAATCTATAGCCATTGTGCCTCCTCGATCCTCATCCTGCAGTAAAAATATGGAGCCCCGAGGGTGGTCAGCAACCTTGGCTGGTATGGTTAACGCGCAGGCCCATCGCTACCGGGAAACGCGCAACTAATTGTCATGATGAAATGGCATTCATTTTAACACATAACATATACATATGGCATACAACATTATTGCCAGCACAACCACATACATAGTGAATACACTTTCCAAATAACAAACCAAGAAGGTTTAACAACAAAGAACCTAGAGAATGGTTCACCTCATGTTAAGCTTGTTACACAACACTCATTACCGTTCTGTTAGTCGAACGAGTAACTTAAGTCACAGATGGTTCGGATATTGTGACCCGAACACACCACACAAACACATGTTCCCACTAAACCGATCATTAAAGGGTTCAGAAATGTAAGCTTGGAGGAAGCTAGCGGGAGATCGAACGCCAAATAAAGGAGAACAATCCTTACATAATAAGTCGAATTGATACAGATATCTACTCTTAAACTTACCGCATGACGGACAACCGGATTCCTCACTCCCCAGTTAGCACTTGTTAGAAGTTCAACAGTGGAACTTAACAAACAATTCTCAATTTAATACCCCGGATCTAAAAATGGTGATTAAATTACTCTAATAAAATTATTAAGGGGCCTAATGGTGCCTAAAGATATTGGTAAAAAAGATAAACCAAAAGAAAAGAGAAAACGCTTGAAAAAGCGAAAAACGCTAAATGCGCGTTAAATGAGTAGTATATGATATATGATCTCGAGAGGGTCCGAGATGGATTCCTAAGGCTTAGTTAGGCCTAATTATTATACGGGAATGATTCCCGAAGAAAACGGATCCAAATAATGGATTAAAACGCTAAATAAGTATAAAAGCACGTTTTTCGAGAAAACCCGAAAACGTGACTTTAAGTGGTCAAATGGACCCGTAAAAATTATAGTTGATTAAATAACTATAATTAAGTATTAATGGAATCTTAACAGCCATAAAAATAAAGAAACGAGAAAAATCAGAAAACGTGGCCCGGTAGTGAATAGTGCCAAACCGGGTAAAATACGAGCGTTTTCTGTCAGAAACTGAAAAACGCTCCAGCTTACTAGTATAGTTGGGGCCGGTTTTATTAAATAAGAAGTCTCCCCCTCTCATGTTTATTGTTATGCAAATAAAGAAAGAAAGAAAGTAAAGGAGGAGAGAGAAAAGTAAAAGTAAAAACAAAAAGTATTTCTCACTCTCTTTCCTCTCACTTTCCCTCCTTCTTCTTTCTTTCTTTCTCCACGATTCCCTTCCTCCTCTGCTGGTGCTGTGCGACCAGGAAAGCTCCAAACATGGCTTCTCCACCTTCTTCTTCTTGCCAAGCTTCATCCTGCTCCGAATTGGAAAATAATGGATATTGAACTCCTCTCATCAAACCCTACACTCACCTCCAAAACTCTAAAAGGTTGAGTTTCATTTCATGGGGTGGCCCATTTGAGGAGGAAAAGCACATAATCTTGAAGCTTGAAGCTTCCCCTTTCTAGCAAGGTAAAAATATCCATGAAAAAGTCATGTTTCTCCATTTTCTCACCTTGGCCGATTTTGGCTTTTGGTAATGACTAGCTTTTCTTCCTTGTTTGAGATATTCTCCAAGCTTTAATGGTGGTGGGAGTCCCTCTTAAGATTCAAGAGTTGAAAACCATTCAAGAAATTCCAAAGGTAAAACCTAATTTGGTGCTTAAGCATCCTTGTGAATTTTAGTTTTATTTGGTGAGCCTAAGGGAGCTCCTTGGTGCTTATTTGCAATTTGAATGTGGCTAGTGAAATGGGCAAATGAATTGCCTTGGCCGATTTGAAGGAAGAAGAGGGGAGAAGAGGAGAAGAGAAATAAAAGGAAACTTAAGAAAATTTAAGGTAAGAACCTATCTTAGTGGTATCCTATATGTATTAGGATTTGGGAAGGGTTAATAAAATGAATGAACCCCACTTGAGTTGTGGTGATAAGGTGCTTGCTTAGAAATAATGAAGTGAGAAAGCCTTTGTGAGTTAATGCTTGTTTTGGGAGCTATGTATATGATGAATTATGCTTTATGGTGCTTAATGAGTTTTGCTTGATTAATGAGGAAAAATATTGAGTGCTGATAGAACCCTTGAGGTTTGGCTAGTTCTAGGATGATTTAAATGGTGGTATGAGTTTTGGGCAATGTTGTAGAAGTAGCCAAGTTATGGCAAAATTTTTGTGGAAACCTAAGTGGTTTAAGTGATGTTTTGTGTGGAGAATAACCTAGGGTTAGCTAGGTGTTGTTGGAGTTTGAATTGAGTAAATGATCACCCAAGAATATGAGAGGATGATTGTGGTGAGATGTGCAAAAATCTGTAGCAAAAGAGGTTGTGTAAGTGCCTTAGGAGTTTTTAGAAAACAAAGAAGAAATAAGGCTTTAAGAGTGAGTCATGGAACTTGGTATGAGATGTGCATTATCTTGGGAGATATGGAATGGTCAAAATGAAAGAGAACTTAATGCAAAGTGTTGAGGAGAAGTTAGAAAATGCACAAGTGTGCATTAGTGTAAAATGAGAATGAAAAACGTGTGAGATTGAGCAAGAACTTTAGTAAGGAATAAGCCAATGTTTTGAAGAGGTTTAGAGCATGTTTTATGATGATTAAACATGTGGAAAACTTATGGAATGATTAGGAAATGATTAGAGGTGATTTAGGGGTTTAAAAGTGGTGAAAAACTGCAAATTTTGACAGTTCCAGGGGTTGTCCGGGTTTGCAATCGGAATGCAAACCCGGAACATAGCAAAAACATGGCAGAAAGTCATCCCAGGGGGTGGTCCGGGTTTGTAAACCCGGACATAAACCCGGAACACATGAAAAATACGACAGAAAGTGATTCCAGTGTTTGGTCCGGGTTTGTAACCCCGGACACAAACCCGGACCAGGCCAGAAATGTAACAGAATGTGTTTTCTTGCATTCTAATGATGGGGAATTGAATGGTAATGATAATATAAGGTAATTAGGACATGAATAATGATGTTTAAAGGTCATTAGGAGTGTAAACAAGTCTGATAAGTGAATGAGGAAGTTGTGAGTTTAAGAACACATGAGTAAAACTAAGTTAAACGGGATACGGGGTTAAGTACGGGAGTATTAGTTTTACATACCGTAATGCTTGATGTTAATAAAACATTTGAATGTTATCAGTGGATCGTGTGTGAACCAAGCATGGTGAGATGACACGGTAAAAGTAAAAACCCCGGTGAAAGGTATGATTTTCTCATGCCCCGTATGCTAACCGAGTTACTCTGATTTGTGTGTTTGTGTGCCGGCTTAATCAAGATTAAAGCATGAAAATAATCCCTTGTTCGATTATGCATGCATTGTTGTATGTTGATGAGCTAACATACTTGTATGCCGGTGTGGTCTAACGTAGTGCATAGACCGACTCTTAGTGAGTATGATTGACTAGAAACCCGTTGAACGGGTAGTCACATAACCAATGGAAGTATGCAAACACACATAAACTATCGATTTAAGAGTAATGATAACGCAAACATATAAACTCCCTAGAATGTGAGGAGATGTACGGGTTGAGTAAATACCCGATAACGGTTAGGAAACCTTATTGCAACAATCCACGAAATAAATATGAGTGGAGGAATAAACGAACCTCAATCGAGAGGATCGAAGGTAGTCCAATAATGTAAACATATAAGAAAGGTAAAAGAGACCT
Organism: Limonium bicolor; assembly: GCA_023374045.1. Lineage (NCBI taxonomy): Eukaryota > Viridiplantae > Streptophyta > Magnoliopsida > Caryophyllales > Plumbaginaceae > Limonium > Limonium bicolor. The sequence continues at coordinate 287,993,312 of CM041782.1, forward strand.
AAGGGACTATGTGACTCCCTTGAGATACGGTCGACCTCTTATATGAGGATTTTACCCGGTATAAGAAAATATCCGAATGTATAAGCATATGATTGTGAGGGTAACCTTAAACCTAAGATTACCCGAATTTAAGTAAAGTTCCCAAAGTCATTAGAAACATCGAGAATGATGCTTCTAGACTAATATACATGATATTATTATAACTCCGAGAGAGGAGTGTATGGGAACGAGAGTAGTCCGAGAGTAGTCGGACCTAAGTAAAAGAGATAGGAACTAAGAAAGAGTTCCGTGAGCTAGTTGAACCTTCCCACCATGCTAGACCCAGAGTAGGGTCGAAACCGGGGAAGTAAGACTATGCTAGAGAGCCATGAGTTTTGGCTTAAGTATGTAACAAGAGTAACAAGCGTGACGTAGGAGACCTGTAGTGTCTCGAGAATCTACAAGAGCTTGAGTATGAATAACCCAAGAGTGTGGGAGAGATATGAGTATAAATAACCCGAGAGAAAGGGGTGAGTATATGTATGAGTAACCCGAGAGAATGGGTAAGTATAAGAATGAGTAGCCCAAGAGAATGGGTGTGTATAAATAAGTAACCCGAGAGAGCGGGTGAGGTATTGAATAAGTAAACAAGGCATAGTGAGGAATACCCTCAATGCCTAAGAGTAACCAGTTACCACTAACAACATTGTTATGTTAGTTAGGAATCGTGTTCCGTGATTGGATGTAGATTCCTTGTGTGATATACATATATATTGTATTGCCATGATGCATGTTGTTTGATTAAAATGAACTCCATGTATATCCGACCCAAAGTAGTCGGCGTACCGCGGTTAGCACGCGGTATATGCGAATTTCATGCGCAGCGTAAGCTGACCCCCTAGGGGGAACGTTTTTAGTGTGCAGGTACTTGAAGCTGACCACCGTTCGAGAGAGTAGGACGGGGACTGCTGTGAGCATGGGTAGTTAGATTGTAATTACTTATGCGTTTGAATGAGGTGTAAGTCCGAGTATGTTATCGGCATCCGTATTTTAGACTCGGTATAGTAGAGGTATGAATTGAGTATTGTATTTGTATGAAGTACTCGGTTGTTCCAGTTCATCAGACCGTTACGGTATGTAAGAAAGGCCTGGTTAGCCACATGGGTGGCTAACGGCGTTGTTTCACCCCTCGTTGTAATTAGAGTTCCGCTGCGTGAGTAGAGTAATTAGTAACGTTTAAGAGGTAATGACGAGATTAACGGTTGGGGTGTTACAAAAATGGTATCAGAGCGAAGTATCGCTCTGATGACTGGAAATACCGAGCTTAGGAAATACCGAGTTAGGAATTAGAGACTTAGGGCTATGGGTTGAGTGGTAGCGTGAGAGATGCGCTAGATAGGAACTTCCAGTATGATCTGGATACCTACAATACCAGACCTGCCCTCCACAACCCCCGCATTGAAAGCTCGGGAAAGAACGCCAGAGAAACGGGGAAACCCAATCTGGCAGTTATTTAATATTTCATTCTGAACCAGAACCTGTCATGCGGTAGATCCCGAGAACCGGGAATCCCGGAGACGGATCCCGCTGGAATGACAATAACCGCACATAATGGCGAGAGATCGAGAATCCTAATCCAAGGAGACCGAAATCTGTGGCAACTTGGGGCGACATGCTTAGCAGTCGCGAGAACCTAGCTGGCCGAGCAGCATCAAGAAGAAAGCACCAACCGTGCAACAAGGCGGACTCATGAGAAATAACGAGAACCGGGACACATGTCTACGGACCGCCATAGTTAAATATTACCCCCAACGGTATACCCATTTACTAAGAATCTAGTCAAGAGTAGGTACACCCACCCTGCCACACCCAAAGAGGTTGCAATACTTAACTGATATAGCTTAGACAGCTACGAGCATAACTACGGGATATACCCGAATAGGACTACAGAAGTAGTACCTAAATAAGTTAAACCTCGGTAACCACAGTAAAGACGTGGGAACGAGCAACGAGGTAAAGCATAGAATTAAAGTAATTAAGGAACTCCGAGAGTGGAGGAGCACCTAAATGAATGACAGTCATGTCAAGATGAATGAGAAGCAACTCTAAGGAGTAGTTATCCAACTAAAGGATCAAGGAAGAGCCGACAAGGCTACCAAATACAACGTGAACGATACCGTGACCGGTATGAGTTAACCTAAAAACCGCCTGTACCGCGCACTTGCCTCGGCAAGTGCAGTAATAACGGGACCGTTAAGAAGAATCTTAACAAGTGACAAGTACTTAACAAGTACCAAGACGGCAAGAGAAGCCAATATAGCCACTTAAACCCTAAGAATTGTGAAACGAAACCTTGAAAAGGCATAACGGCCTGATCATTATATAAACAACATACCAGTCAGCGAGAAGCTGGACTCGGTAAGGAACAGCCGGCATTGAAATGCCATGAAGAACTTACTTTTAAAACTTGAACTTCCTTTCAGAACATAAAATTTTCCAAAAACCCCCGAATTTTTAAACCAAACTAGAGAATGACGGTAAGTTATCATAGGACGATATAAGAGGAGTTGGCAACAGAATACTTCACTTAGGCGTGTAACCGACACTACGGTATACTAAACGAGACATGGAACGACCGCACTCTAAAGGAGCTTGCGGGCCTGACAGACCAATTATGAGTTAGTCGGGTAGGTGGTAACGTATCAATAAGATACTCCATGTATGTATACAAGTAGAGTACGAAGCACGGGAAGTAGCCACTCCATACTACGGACGAAAGAGCCAATTCAAATAAAGACAGTTGGACACCTCGAATGACCGAAGAACATAAGGAAGCTTACCAAGATAAAGGAGCCTAGGAACCCGTAAGGTAACGGACCTATGGACATAGCGTGGATAAGTGCGAGAAGCACAGAGTATTAAGTATAGACATTGGATATGTCTCAGAAATCATGAAGGAAACAAATAATAACTGGAATAAACATCAGCGTAAGCAATACGGCGAATGCCTAATATGAACATATCAATATTTGATGAATGGGATAGAATTCCCACTTTATACCTCACTGAAGAGAATAATGACCAGATCTAGTAGGTATTAGAAGGTACCAAGGATCTACCCAATAATAGGAGACATTACAACCCTAAACGGGATAGTCAAGGACATAGCCGCAAGGCGAAGTCACAACTGAACATAACCATGAGTACAAGCCAAATGTAATGGCATTACTCAGTAACACCCAGGAGCAATCCGAGAAGGGTGCCGGAGTCAACAGTAGTTGAACGAAACATCGTGTTGAGAACACAAGTGTTTAAGCAAACACTCGGGTAAAACCCGAAGGGATCCCTTGTAACACGGAATACCCTAAATTGCTAGAAGGCATGAATTAATACCTAGTAAAAAAAAAAAAGGGCCTTCCCAGTACGGAAGAGTGGTGAGACAACCATATCAAAGAGCCCATAAATACCTCCTAACCATTTAATGGCATACGGAGAAGAAGAAACCTATATAAACAGCCGCATGGAGCATGACTCGAGGCAAGGTGGCTTGTAAGCCGATAAAACCAACTACAATACGTAGATCCAAACGTTGTAAACCTATGCATAGAGGCATAAGAGGAACAGTGGTGAATGAACCACTACCTTAGGGTGGGGATACCACTTGTTATTATGGGGCCTATGGAGAGGCATTTGCGTGAATCCTCCAGAGAAAGGCTACCACCTAAGTATGTAATGTGAAACCGCTAGAGCGGTGTAGTAAAACTTGAGCATGTGTATATTGCCAATGAGTATATGAACATAGTAGAGTATAAAGAGGAACCTCGATAGCAGCAATTCGAACCGAAGAGTAATCGTTGAGTAGTAAACACTGTATGTGTGCAATATGAACTGCAGAGTAAGCAGCGCGCAAGTGCGCAGAGAGATTTTAACAATAGTGTATGTTGTTGAGCCAAGTGAATGGCAAGCCATCGTGTAAATGGCGAGAACACCCGGGCGGAAGCTAAAGTAGTAGCGGATGCCATAGAAATGAGAAAGACCAAGGTGCGCAGTAAGCGACCATTGTAAAAGTATATTCAGATAGTGATTAGAGTTGATGAAGAAATGTGGTAAAGAAGACATGATCATTCCTATCTCATGAGAGATTTACTGTCAAGGGTTTACGCTTCTGCACTCTGTATGACTGAGTGTTTTGGTATTGCACTTGTGCGGTAATGATCAAGTGGGAGAGCCAGGAATTGAGAAATGTCAACGAAGCCTGTTGAGTGAGAATCTAGAGAGATAACCGTGCGGCCATTGGCCAAAGATGCACAAAGAACGTGGGCAGTAACCCACAGGGCCCAGGATCGATATGTGGAAAAATGCAGAGTGTATGAATGAAGAACTCTGGTACAAACCAAGAAACAAACATAATCCATGAGCCACTATTAAACGAGGAAGCACTACATGCTAAGTAGTAGCTTGACCTCAACCGACAATAAGTCGGGAAAAATATGAATAATCACAAAGGTATACAGTGTTATACGAAGTAGATTCCCAGAGAACTGGAGAGACAATCTAAAATTCATCGAATTCGCATACGGTAAGAGATACCAAGCGACGATTGAAATACATTGAGAATACCAAAGAGCGAATTAAGCTCTAGTTATCAGGTCACGCAGCAGAAGCTTGTGGACCGTGATTCAGGGTTAAGTATACCTATATCATAAACCCCTTGAAGCCTTAGAGGCTAGAACCGAACCCGGTTATGAGTTAATTAACCGTACTGAAGTTAAACACTTCATAATACTCGAATTAATGAACCAATGTTCAGTGATAACATATGGTTGGTTACGCGGGCGTAACCCCTTTTAAGGGGGGTAGGGCGAGAAACCGCTTAGAGTATGTTTTACGTATTGGTGCGTAAACTACTATGTGCATAGCACAAAAAGAAATTGTTTTGATGATTGGAACTCATGTTACATAAACATGTACCCATTCATCGTGTAATATGAGTATTGTGCATGAGATGCAGTAATGAGTATGTAATAAATGAAAAGAGGAGTAGAGAGACTCCTAGGGAATGAGAATCCCTATAGTATATGTCTAGTGAGATTAGACATGAGTTATGATGAGTATGAATCGGCATGAAACCGATGTGTAACCTAAGAGGGAGTGAGTTCCCTAGGTGATTTTATTTGAGAATGATATGGAGTGAGTTCCATCCTTTGGAGTTGTATGTTTGTGTTTTAAATTGAGCAACAATTTGAGTAAAAGCCATAAGTATGGAATACCTAGGTAAGTAGTGAAGCAATGAGAATGACAATGACCTAAGTACTAGGAACTAAGATTAATTGAAACGAATTGTTTCGTGAATATACTAGAAAGAGTAAAAGATAGAAAACAAAATGTTTGACTATCTGATTGTTTGAAACTGACGTGGGAGGTGGAACTTGATCTGCTAGCGATCAAGGGAAACCGAACACAAATTGGGGTGGAAGGATAGTTCAACACTGATGCTGATCACATCAGGGTTGGATGATTCTGAAGCTCCCTATAAGTGGTCACAAGTAATCACGCTAAGAAAGATACAACTACCATAAACCGGATTTGGAGTTGTGTGATGTTTTAAAAAGAATTTTCAAACAGATTTTGAAAAAGAATTTTCTTCAAGTATGAAGATGGAAATGAAAACTGGTTTTGAAACCGCTATCACCCGCCGATGGCTGAGCCTTAAGTCTTGATGACCGGTAGAACGGTGGGCGTGTATTAGTTTTGAAACCATTGCACCGTACGTGCGGCGGTCCTAAGTGACCGGTTGGGGCGGTGTCAGTGTGTGATTTTTCCAAAGGCAGCGGGACGGGGAGAGTACCCTGAGATGTTCCTGTGTTGAGTGAGTCAACCAGAGTGCCTGAGGATATGTATATGTGTAATGTTTTGATCAGAACCGAAGGGACCGTGGGCCAGAGAGAGTAAGTGCCCATTTGTCATGAAACGGCCGTGAACCAGAAAGAGTAAGTGTTCAACGTGACCGGTACCTGAGGGATCAGTAGTATATTACTCAATATGGATTCGAGGACTGTAGTGCCTTCTTGTCTTCGGACCGATTCCATGGAGAGAGTAAAAAGAGTATTTTTGATTGCTATACATGCTGTGATATGTGGTGGTATGTGTAGTATGAAATGAGACTGACTTGTGGAGTCTGTAGGTTATACATGTATATAACCTTGGCATAGTACGCCATGAGAGTAACCATCTAGATTCACCAACTTTGAGGACAAAGTTCCTAAGGGGGGTAGATTTTAATACCCCGGATCTAAAAATGGTGATTAAATTACTCTAATAATTATTAAGGCCTAATGGTGCCTAAAGAGTATTGGTAAAGAATAAAACCAAAAGAAAAGAGAAAACGCTTGAAAAGCGAAAAACGCTAAAATGCGCGTTAAATGAGTATAAGAGATATATGATCTCGAGAGGGTCCGAGATGGATTCCTAAGGCTTAGTTAGGCCTAATAGTATACGGGAATGATTCCCGAAGAAAACGGATCCAAATAATGGATTAAAACGCTAAAGTTTTAAAGCACGTTTTTCGAGAAAACCCGAAAACGTGACTTTAAGTGGTCAAATGGACCCGTAAAAATTATAGTTGATTAATAACTATAATTAAGTATTAATGGAAGCTTAATAGCCATTAAAAATAAAGAAACGAGAAAAATCCGAAAAACGGGCCCGGTTAGTGAATAGTGCCAAACCGGGTAAAATAACGAGCGTTTTCTGTCAGAAACTGAAAAACGCTCCAGCTTACTAGTATAGTGGGGGCCGGTTTTATTAAATAAGAAGCCTCCCCCTCTCATGTTTATTAGTTAGCAAATAAAGAAAGAAAGAAAGTAAAGGAGGAGAGAGAAAAGTAAAAAGTAAAAACATAAAAGTATTCTCTCACTCTCTTTCCTCTCACTTTCCCTCCTTCTTCTTTTCTTTCTCCTTCTCCACGATTCCCCTCCTCCCTCTCTGTGCTGTGCGACATGGAAGCTCCAAACATGGCTTCTCCACCTTCTTCTCCTTGCCCAAGCTTCATCCTTGCTCCGAATTGAAAAATAATTGTATATTTGAACTCCTCTCATCAAACCCTACACTTCCCTCTTTTCAAAACTCAAAAAGGTTGAGTTTCATTTTCATGGGTGTTGCCCATTTGAGGAGAAAAGCACATAATCTTGAAGCTTGAAGCTTCCCCTTTCTAGCAAGGTAAAAATATCCATGAAAAAGTCATGTTTCTCCATTTTCTCACCTTGGCCGATTTTGGCTTTTGGTAATGACTAGCTTTTCTTCCTTGTTTGAGATATTCTCCAAGCTTTAATGGTGGTGGGAGTCCCTCTTAAGATTCAAGAGTTGAAAACCATTCAAGAAATTCCAAAGGTAAAACCTAATTTGGTGCTTTAAGCATCCTTGTGAATTTTAGTTTATTTGGTGAGCCTAAGGGAGCTCCTTGGTGCTTATTTTGCAATTTGAATGTGGCTAGAGAAATGGGCAAATGAATTGCCTTGGCCGATTTTGAAGGAAGAAGAGGGGAGAAGAGGAGAAGAGAAATAAAAGGAAACTTAAGAAAATTTAAGGTAAGAAACCTATCTTAGTGGTATCCTATATGTATTAGGATTTGGGAAGGGTTAATAAAATGAATGAACCCCACTTGAGTTGTGGTGATAAGGTGCTTGCTTAGAAATAATGCAAGTGAGAAAGCCTTTGTGAGTTAATGCTTGTTTTGGGAGCTATGTATATGATGAATTATGCTTTATGGTGCTTAATGAGTTTTGCTTGATTAATGAGGAAAATATTGAGTGCTGATAGAACCCTTGTGGTTTGGCTAGTTTTAGGATGATTTAAATGGTGGTATGAGTTTTGGGCAATGTTGAGAAGTAGCCAAGTTATGGCAAAATTTTGTGGAAACCTAAGTGGTTTAAGTGATGTTTTGTGTGGAGAATAACCTAGGGTTAGCTAGGTGTTGTTGGAGTTTGAATTGAGTAAATGATCCCAAGAATTGAGAGGATGATTGTGGTGAGATGTGCAAAATCTGTAGCAAAAGAGGTTGTGTAAGTGCCTTAGGAGTTTTTAGAAAACAAAGAGATAAGGCTTTAAGAGTGAGTCATGGAACTTGGTATGAGATGTGCATTATCTTGGAGATATGGAATGGTCAAAATGAAAGAGAACTAATGCAAAGTGTTGAGGAGAAGTTAGAAATGCACAAGTGTGCATTAGTGTAAAATGAGAATGAAAAACGTGTGAGATTGAGCAAGAACTTTAGTAAGGAATAAGCCAATGTTTTGAAGAGGTTTAGAGCATGTTTTATGATGATTAAACATGTGGAAAACTTATGGAATGATTAGGAAATGATTAGAGGTGATTTAGGGGTTTAAAAGTGGTGAAAAACTGCAAATTTTGACAGTTCCAGGGGTTGTCCGGGTTTGCAATCGGAATGCAAACCCGGAACATAGCAAAAACATGGCAGAAGTCATCCCAGGGGGTGGTCCGGGTTTGTAAACCCGGACATAAACCCGGAACACATGAAAAATACGACAGAAAGTGATTCCAGTGTTTGGTCCGGGTTTGTAACCCCGGACACAAACCCGGACCAGGCCAGAAATGTAACAGAATGTGTTTTCTTGCATTCTAATGATGGGGAATTGAATGGTAATGATAATATAAGGTAATTAGGACATGAATAATGATGTTTAAAGGTCATTAGGAGTGTAAACAAGTTGATAAGTGAATGAGGAAGTTGTGAGTTTAAGAACACATGAGTAAAACTAAGTTAAACGGGATGACGGGGTTAAGTACGGGAGTATTAGTTTTACATACCGTAATGCTTGGATGTTAATAAAACATTTGAATGTTATCAGTGGATCGTGTGTGAACCAAGCATGGTGAGATGACACGGTAAAAGTAAAAACCCCGTGAAAGGTATGATTTTCTCATGCCCCGTATGCTAACCGAGTTACTCTGATTTGTGTGTTTGTGTGCCGGCTTAATCAAGATTAAAGCATGAAAATAATCCCTTGTTTGATTATGCATGCATTGTTGTATGTTGAATGAGCTAACATACTTGTATGCCGGTGTGGTCTAACTTAGTGCATAGACCGACTCTTAGTGAGTACTGATTGACTAGAAACCCGTTGAACGGGTAGTCACATAACCAATGGAAGTATGCAAACACACATAAACTATCGATTTAAGAGTAATGATAACGCAAACATATAAACTCCCTAGAATGTGAGGAGATGTACGGGTTGAGTAAATACCCGATAACGGTTAGGAAACCTTATTGAAACAATCCACGAAATAAATATGAGTGGAGGAATAAACGAACCTCAATCGAGAGGATCGAAGGTAGTCCAATAATGTAAACATATAAGAAAGGTAAAAGAGACCTAAGGGACTATGTGACTCCCTTGAGATACGGTCGACCTCTTATGTGAGGATTTTACCCGGTATAAGAAAATATCCGAACGTACAAGCATATAATTGTGAGGGTAACACTTAAACCTAAGATTACCCGAATTTAAGTAAAGTTCCCAAAGTCATTAGAAACATCGAGAATGATGCTTCTAGACTAATATACATGATATTATTATAACTCCGAGAGAGGAGTGTATGGGAACGAGAGTAGTCCGAGAGTAGTCGGACCTAAGTAAAAGAGATAGGAACTAAGAGAGAGTTCCGTGAGCTAGTTGAACCTTCCCACCATGCTAGACCCAGAGTAGGGTCGAAACCGGGGAAGTAAGACTATGCTAGAGAGCCATGAGTTTTGGCTTAAGTATGTAATAAGAGTAACAAGCGTGACGTAGGAGACCTGTAGTGTCTCGAGAATCTACAAGAGCTTGAGTATGAATAACCCAAGAGTGTGGGAGATATCGAGTATAAATAACCCGAGAGAAAGGGGTGAGTATATGTATGAGTAACCCGAGAGAATGGGTAAGTATAAGAATGAGTAGCCCAAGAGAATGGGTGTGTATATGAATAAGTAACCCGAGAGAGCGGGTGAGGTATTGAATAAGTAATCAAGGCATAGCGAGGAATAGCCCTCAATGCCTAAGAGTAACCAGTTACCACTAACAACATTGTATGTTAGTTAGGAATCGTGTCCGTAATTGGATGTAGATTCCTTGTGTGATATACATATATATTGTATTGCCATGATGCATGTTGTTTGATTAAAATGAACTCCATGTATATCCGACCCAAAGTAGTCGGCGTACCGCGGTTAGCACGCGGTATATGCGAATTTCATGCGCAGCGTAAGCTGACCCCCTAGGGGGAACGTTTTTAGTGTGCAGGTACTTGAAGCTGACCACCGTTCGAGAGAGTAGGACGGGGACTGCAGTGAGCATGGGTAGCTAGATTGTAATTACTTATGCGTTTGAATGAGGTGTAAGTCCGAGTATGTTATCGGCATCCGTATTTTGTAGACTCGGTATAGTAGAGGTATGAATTGAGTATTGTATTTGTATGAAGTACTCGGTTGTTCCAGTTCATCAGACCGTTACGGTATGTAAGAAAGGCCTGGTTAGCCACATGGGTGGCTAACGGCGTTGTTTCACCCCTCTTGTAATTAGAGTTCCGCTGCGTGAGTAGAAGTAATTAGTAACAGTTTAAGAGGTAATGATGAGATTTACGGTTGGGGTGTAACACTCAAGCAAGTGGTAAGTCATGTTAGACACACACAAGGGAAATGAGTCACGTCATAACATCACAATAGTATAAACAACTGTAAACTCATTACATGAATTAAGTCTTACAAGGTTGTAAACATACAGAAAACAAACAACACACAAGCCGGTGTAAACCGGTAGGCAACAGACTGCAAGAAAACCATACCTTGGTCCTTGCTTCGATTGATTTTCACCGTAGGCCACTCCTATACATAATTAAGAGTGTCGGTTAATTAACTTACTTAACTTCAAATTACTAAGTGTTTAACATGGTTATATGACATGTTTTAATGCCCAAACTTATCCTTGATTACCTACATTATACCCCCTAGGGTTAACTACTTAAGCCATTCTTGTTTGTTTTTTTTAACAAGTTTTGGTCCGACCGAACTTACCGACCGACCTTACACAAGGTCGGCCCATTCCAGAGCACACATTACCGTCAAAATTCTACTCTGACCGACCTTGAAAGTTGGGTCCTCAATTTCGGTCTATTCCCGAGAGTTTTTCCCTTTGAAAACTCAGGCCCGACCGATCTTGGCAAGTCCGGTCACAAGATCGGTCGATTCCCGAGACTCTCTTACGTACAAAAATTTAGGCATGACCGACCTTGTAAGTCCGGTCCCAAGGTCGGTCTATTCCAGAGACTCAATCCGTACTAAAAATCCATGCCCGACCGACCTTGCAAGTCCGGTCCCCAAGGTCGGTCCATTCCAGAAACCATTTCTCGCAGGGTAAACTGGGCTCGACCGACCTTGCAGGTCCGGTCCCCAAGGTCGGTCTGCTCTAGACCCTTGTTTTAAATTGCCCATTCAACTCCAACTTCACCTCATATATCCTAGTATGTTCTAACCTTATTTGGGCACTTCAAACACACCTTAAGACCTCCATTAAACTCCTTAAATCATTCACTAAAATCTTCCTCAAGCATTACACAAATTCTTATAAAAAGGTTTACACTTGTAATGTTTTTCACTAAGTTTCCATGTGGTGTTTCATACCTATAACTTCCACTATTACCAAATGTTTTCTCACCACTACAACATCATCTCCCAAGCATTTTTTTCTTCCTAATCAAACTCCTTGAATATCTCTACAAGTTTATAGCTCCTCCATGCAACAAATCACTTCTTCTTATCCACCAACATTGCACAAGTCCTAAACACAATCTCTCCATGATCTTGAACTATCCCAAAGCACCCATTTGCATTATAAAACTTCCAATATAATGTCTAAGTCCTTATTGTACTCCAAAACACCTTAATACATTGTTTCTTTCCTAATAACATTCCTAGTCATTCCTAAGACTTCCTAGTTCACCAAAACTCCTTTAAACACTAATAACTTCTTGTACATCACCTAATTTTTGACATGGGTTCTACTAACATCTTATTATACCAAAACACACATAGTTTTCACCATTAAACATTCAAGAACACTAAAATCCATCAAGAACATTCTTGTACACAAAACTTCACTCATTTAACACTACATCACAATATAGTGCATAATTTAAATTGCATGGCACTTAGGCCCTTAAATAGCATGGCTCTTAGGCCCTTAAGATGCATAAACCATAAACACTGAATTTCCACAATATATTTGCCTTTGACCTGCAAATACACTCAACAACACATATGCCCTTTTACTAGTCTCCTTGAGAACATTTTACTAAGTCATTCACCATTGGCTCCTTAGATCATTTTAATAAGAAACATAAGCTCATTTCTCCTAAGACTTTAAACTACATTAGATTAGCACATTTACCTCTTTTCCTCACAACTTCTTTCTTGTTTCCTTGACTAAATCGGCAAGGCTTTTAGTTGCTTGTCAACTTCTAAACATTATACAAATGATAAAATAAGTATACAAGCTTTATGCTTCATCTCATTGTAAACCCTAGATTATACATTGTTTTAAAACATTAAGATAGTTATTTTACCTTGGATATGAAAGAGAGTTTGGATATGTAGCAAGAGAGGACTCCACCAAGCCCTTGGAAATTTAAGGCAAGGGGCACCATTAATGGTGATTTTCGGACAACATAAAAACATGAAGGAAACACTATTTTTCTTTGAGTTTCCTAACCTTGAAGCAAAGGAGAACAATAATATGTGAAAAGATGAGCTCAAGCTCCTCCCATGGAGATTCCTCTTGGCACCGAAATGGAGCTCTTGGAATTTTGAGAAGATAGGAATGACGAGCTTGATGAGACTAAGAGAATGGTGGTCTTTGTTTTTGATTTGGCAAAGTGAGCTAGGAGATAATGACAATGGAAGTTGGTGTTGGTGTTGGTACTATTGCAAAACCGTGAATTGAGAGCAAGAAGGAGATAAAAGAGAGGTTGGAGCCGTGGGAAATGAAGAGGGAAAGAAGAGAATGAAGATAAGTAACTAGTTTTTGATATTTAAAGTAAAAAGTAAATAGTGATTTGCTTTATTAATTTTACTTGCTTGATAAACTAACAAGGGGGAGATGACTCACCCTTATAAAAACCGGCCCCCATTTAGTAGTAAGGGGTGTTTTAGTCTTTGTTGACCAATGAACTTACTTATATTGACATATGTTATAAACTTGCTTATTTTGGTTACTATTCACTAAAACAAGGCACATAGTTGTGAAATTTTTGATTTCCCATTGATATAGACTTCCAAATTTGATACTAGTAGTACACACATTAATTAAAGAGTAATGATGGATATTTAGCCATTCAAAACTCATTTACAAGACAATTTTTTAAAAATGTGCTTTAAGACTCCTTAAAGCACATTTTGTGTTTTAACTTGTTTTCAAGCTTGGTTTTCTTTGGTATTTGGTTATTATATTCATTAACACCTAAATGAAGTCTTGATAAGCTTATTAGGTCTTAATCAAGCTTATCCCAAGCTTAGAGCACATTTTAGCCTTTATTGACCTTAAGGTATTTATTTGTGTTTTCTATGGTTTAAATTGTTTACTAATGTTTCTAAGACTCTTTGTAGTCTTAATATGCCATATTTAAATGTTTAAACAACATACTAAGGTTTGGGGTATTTCAATACGTGTGTGGGCTTAATCGAAAGAGGAATTATAGATCTACGAATTGATAGCAAGAACTTAATCTAACTTGCATTATACATAAAGAAATTCAACCCGAAAGTTACGAGTTTATTACTTGTTGTTTCTGTATGATTTTATGTGCGAGACAAGGCAGTACCTTTAGACGCCTCGTTCTTCCAAATGGTTGGGATTTAGCCTTAGTTGTAAACATAAGAGTTGTAGACGGGTTAGAGATCTACACAACGAGCTAAAAAAATTAAATTTTGGATGAGAGACGAAGAAGTTATGATCGAACGAAAATGCCTTACCGATCACGTTTTTCTGAGAATCTGGGTTACAGCTTTGGAAGGAGGCAACTTTGGATCAATTTTCCGGTGGATGTAGGAAGGGTTAGGTTATGTGTGAGCTATGGTTGTAAAGAGGAGATTAAGGAGAAGAGAATGAAGAAGACGACACTGGAAAATTCGAAAGGATGAGTGAGATATCGGTGTTTAAAGTTAGGGAAAAAACACTGATGGAGGTTAGAATACTCAGTGAATTTTATGCTAAGTACCGGCGAGCTGTGTGAGCTTGACACCTGGCAGTTTTCAAATTTTTGACTCTAAACTTCATTCTATCATAACTTTGGCTAGGATGATCCGTTTTTGACGTTGTTTTTATCAATCTTCTTGGTTTTCCATAACCTTTTTATTGGTATAGGTTTCATGGACTGGTTTGACCATTCTCAAAAAGTCAACCCTAGCAAGGCTTAATAAGCTTTATGGTTTCCATGATTTTATATTGACTTTTATGATTCAAATTAATGTTCCAACTATTTCTAAAATCTTTATAATATACTTGGAGTGTTTAGAAATTTTTCCAAGATTTATTGACTTATAAATCTTATTATTAAATTCATAATACTATATAATAATATATAGTAATCTAATATTTATTAGTATTCTTTAGGGTTAAATAGAAGAAATCCCCTAATTTAATTTCCATAAGTCCATATAGTAATATAATAATTTATTATTCATAATTCCATACCATAATTTAATAATTAATAGTATTATTTATGGTTTATAAAAGAAATCCCCTAAATTAATTTAAATTAATTTAGGGGTATTTCATTATATCCCCATAAAAGAATTCATAAATAATCCTTAAAGAAATAAGGAAAGATTGGCACCTACATGATATGGTTACGGGATCAAATTATATCCCCATAAAAGAATTCACAAATAATCCTTAAAGAAACAAGGAAAGATTGGCACCTACATGATATGGTCACGGGATCTAATTGTATCCCCAGACTCGGTGCAAGGAAAGAGGAAGAAAATACACATTATGGAACAAGAGAAAAGAAATGAAAACACACAACGCTCGAATGATCCCATAGTGAGGATCATGGGCATAACATACCTATGCACACGTCTTATTATTTACATGATTGTTGTTGCTATACTAGCAGTTTGTTATGGTTGGTTGCGTGTTTGATGTTGCTATGTTGCCAGCTTGGTATGCTTGGTTGTTTGTTGATATTGCTATGGTACCTTTAAGTGTGTATGATATCATGGTGTGTTGTGGTGTGCTTTACTGCTTTATTATAGCATGTAAATGGAGCTAATAATATTCGACCAAGTAGTCGTGTAGCCCGGCAACATACGGGCTACACATATTCATACTCACGTAGTTTGTTGAGTCCTTTACAACCCAATTTTTACAGGAATTGAGCTAGATGATAACGGAGAGTAGGCGGGATGGCTGTTATGGGGGTAGTCTATCTGGGCATAACTTTTGAGTTTGGAATAGTATGTTTAATGTATGGGTTGTTACTAAACCCGGGTTGTACTTTTCGGTTTATGATCTAGTAATTATGTTGTAGACACTCGGTACTTGGAATTGTATCTTAATTGTATATGAGTTTTGGTTGAGGGCTGTTTCCAGTCATGCAGACCGTAACTTGGTGTTTGTAATGTGGTCTGTCAACCACGTGGGTGGTTGGCATCTGTAGCACCCGGATGATGTTGAGAATTCGCTGCATAATTATCTTGTAATATGGCTAGGAGCTTTGTTCGTGCTATTGGATGTTTATTAGGGGGTGTTACAGAAAGTGGTATCAGAGCATAGTTACGCTCTGATGATGGAACAGAGAAGTACCGAGTATAGGAAAACCGGAAATTAGGAATTGGATAGCGGGTTAGGGTTTGGGTACTATGTGAGGCGCGTTAGTTAGGGTTTCTTCCCCAGTAACTACTGGATACCTAACAGACACTTACACCCAACCTCCACATCCCTAATTTTCTTTAAATTTAGAGATTGAACGCCAGAGAGGTAGAAAGCCTCCTCACACTCGGGAAAACCCGATCTTGCATCTACTTAATGTTATACAATTAACCCGTGATGAAAATACTATACTATATAAGTCCCAAGACTCAAAGCGACTAGAGCATGAAGTTCAAAGACATTGCCAAAGGGATAATCCCATAGACGGACCAATTTTAGCGGCAACTTGGGTCGACATGCTTAGCAGTCGATAGGACCCTACCCGACAAACAAAGAGGACCAAAATACCCCAAAAATCCTTGAAAATAAATAAATCGTAAATAAACAATTAATTAAGCCAGGACGGGATTGAGATAAATTCTCCAATTCGTACACTAGAGAGGTTGATTTTAGTAAACCTCTCGTAAAACAATGAAATAAGAGAATATAGTTCGAGATGAAATTACACCATAAATTGGTACAATCTATAATGCTTAATGAAGCATGACACAATTTTACACACTAAACTATAATATTACGGAATTCAACAAATTCCCTGCTTCCTCTCACGTTTCTCAAGGAGACCAAATAAAAGGAGTTGGGTACAATAGAGAACTAAGTTTCAATCATGGAGGAACAAATTCCTAAAGAGGAATTGTTAAAACACCCGCAAGCAATGCCACGGGTAACTGTAGAATTCAATTTTATAAAAATAAACCTTTGGATCATGTTTATCATTAACTATGGTATGAAGGAAATGATATGGAGCTTCACTAACGAATACAGTGAGGACATGAAATTAAAAACTCTAGTTCCAATAATTAATATGAAATGCAACATACTCACAAGATGATACAGTGAAAAAAAAACTGAGCGTTCAGGTCACGCATAAGGCTCGTGCCATAAGACTGGGTTATGATAGATTAACAATTACCATAACCTTAGTAAGATTATTTCAATGTTGCTATAAACATAACCTCTCTCAACTGCAACAAATAAGCAACAACCCTGTAAAAAGGAAGTCAAATCTGGAAACGTCATGCTTAAGTTGCCAAATGCCTAAATTTCCAAAATCCACACCCAAGTTTAGTAGAATTCTCCAAATATAAGATATTACTCCCCGCATTCTAACCAAGGTACCAGCTGCTCCAATGAGCTGTACTATTGTACTCTCCGACATCATCCCCTAAATTTGACCTCCCTTGTAAATATCTAAAGGGCAATGTATAATGCCACTATTGCGAAATAATCCTTCCAATCACACTACATATTAAGGAACTCTAAACAGGATTCATCGTATCATATGTACCAATGTACATACATACATACCAGAAAAGACAAGATACCAATAAAACCTAAGGAGTAAATGGGGTTCAATTAAAAAAAGGTCATGATTAGTAAATCAACCATACCTAACTCGAGTTAACAGTACAACTCAATGACCGAAAATAAATATTGAGACCTCAGTGGTGATAATTCCGGAGTACTTACCACTAGTTTAGTGGATCAAGAAGGTAAAAGCTAGACTATTCCAAGTAAGAGAAACACGTAAGGAATAATAATCAGAAAGTAACAAAAGGATTACGAGACCCAGAAAAGATTAATTTGGAAAAGGGAATAAAGTTTAAGTCAGATAGAAGTGAACCTAAACGGGCCAACAAGAAAAAAAATCAGACGAATATTTATAAGGAGGGAAATATCAGGAGGAAACCAAATATTTATGAATAACTGGGTATGGAAAATTGGAAATTTGAACAAAATTAAAGGACGTAATGGAGAGATTAATTGGTGGGCTAAGATGGGTAACGAATCATTTTGGAAATACAATATTGATTTGTAAGTGTGAGGAAATCCTAGTAATATTAAGAATTGGGAAGTATACCATTGTATACCCAATTGATTAGCACTAGAATTTATGAGACCACATGTACTAGCAAATGAACATGTATATATACATATGGTATGAGGGATTGGATGAAAGGAACTGAGAGCACCAGGGGGATATAAATGCATGTACTAGTATATCACTAAACTTGTTGGAACCCTTATATGGGAATCTACCTATAAATAAAGAGGTTTAAAACACACGAGTATATATGTATGAATATACAGTTAGAAAATTTGAACAATTAAGCTAAAGGCTTAGATTTCAACACTAGTCCATGAATTGATTACTAGATGACTAGAAACAAGTGGGATAAGAGTTCGAATTGGACTAATTGATTGGTTGTTTAAATCGGACGTGCAAGGTTGAACTTGAGCCTGGCAAGATCAAGCGACACTGCGCACAAATTGGGGTGAAGGGGTAGCCCAACATTTACGCTGATCACGTCAGTGTTGGATGATTCTCGAAACCCCCTACAAGTGGACACATAAACTACAATAGGTGAAAGTTTATAAGTTGGATAAGTAAAATGCGAAAGGAGCGGTGTTGATACTAGATGATGAACCACATAAGAACAATGGTGATGATAAGGAAACTAAATATCCCATGTTAAACGGTTTTACGATCATAGAAACTTTTAACATATATATTAGGTAACCCTTTTGACTGAAACTAATTGAAGTCAACCAGCAGTGTCAAAGCGACAGATGGGGCTGAAAAAAAAAAGATTTCTTAAAGACGAAAAACGTCTAATTTGGCTGTACACATTAAGGGATAAATGGAGGTAGTAATGCTAGGAGAGTAACTAGCTAGCTACACATAATTATGAGTGGTAATATAAACTAAACAAATTGTTGTAACAATGACACGTCGGTAACATTCAAATACTAAAACTAAATCGTTACTACAAAGCATACATGAATTAAAGCCTAAAGGTCAGCCAGAAACAACAATTCAGATGCTTAAAAGCGCACAAAAAGCATGAATATCTGACCTCCAAAGGAAATGAAGAGACAAATTACAACCCACCGAGATTGTGTATAAATTAAATACCCCATATCAATCAAGAGACTTTTACTCCTGTACAATTAAGCCATGCACTACCTTGAAAGGCATAGTGAGGGAAACTAAACCTGAAGGAAGTCAGAGTCGCGCAGCAGAAGCTGGTGGACCATATTCCACATTTTCCAGTTGAATAACAAGTGACTTATCTACCAATACCTTAGACCCAGAGAGGCTAACCCGAATCCGTTGTAGATCGGTATGGGTACCAATAAGGATTCTTGAGACAGAAACTAAGCCATTAACATGGTCAAGCCATTTGATGAGATTATATTGTGAGAAACATCGCATAGAAACTAGAATGCTCCATGAGAATAAAACATCTAGAGCCAAGGTACAACGATGATATAATAGGGATTACGTGGGCGTAATCCATTTTTAAGGGGGGTAGGCGCGTTGCATTTTTATTTGTTGTTGCTCGATTGAGGTGTTGCTTTGGATGTTATGGTGTGTGGATTGGGTGGAATGCATTATGGTTATGAATGAGTAACTTGTTCATTTGATTGCTGATGAGTACAGTATATGAGTATTACTGGTACATTACAATATTATTGAGAGCTTGGTCAAGCCACATGTGGTGTGGTGCTTATAAGCACAGATGGTGAAATAGAACTGTGGAATTTGCGGGACATGATCCCTTGGTTAGAGAGAACAAATTTAGGACTTGATCTTTTCACTATGTGTATTTCTACAACAACACGTTGGTTGCTAGGTCTATGTGTATGAATTGTGCAAAATTTTGTGTGTGTATTGTATTGGATTTACACTGTGCGGTGAATGAATGTTGTGTGCTTCTATGAAAACTTGGGTGAAGCCACTAAGGTGGCATAGTGCGTATAAGCACTGAGAATTATAATATATGGGACTTGATCTTTGGTTATCGTGAATGAATACGGAACTTGATCCCAAGGATTAACGAGAATGGAAAGCATCGGTTAAGGAAGTAAGACTTCAGGACGAAGTCCCTTTTAAGGGGGGTAGGTTGAAACACCCTAAATAGTTGAGTACATAAAATCATAAATAAAATCATAAACGCGTAAATTTTACCCGAGAATCACGTGGCACATAATGAGGGACATGTGATAATGCGTGACCAATTAAATCAAGTGCGGACATATACATGTTCGAAACCGTGACAACACGTCACCACCTAGGGTGATGTTACGAGGTAATATATATATGCGTCACACTCTTAGAACAAAGTAATAATATTGTTACGAATTATAATACATGATTTAAGTATACATAACAATGCCTTTACAAACTATAATATATGACTTAATTAGATAAGTGCATACAACGTATAATGTCGAAGGTAATTCTATGCTAAGTAATTAAATGTAACACCCCAACTACAACCATACGCTTAACAACAAACTGCAGCGGAAAACTTAACTCATCACATTACTTAACTCAATGGTGTTACACGCCGTTAACCACCCACGTGGTTAACAAGGCTAATACATATACATTGTATCGGTCTGATGGACTAGATTCCTGAGCAACTACACACACTTACTTCCCCTTTCTATTAACAACAACCAATATACATATACATTCTAACTGTACCAAGTATTTACAACCTAATGCCGAACACAATTTTGGTCTTACTACACCTACAATACATACACAATTTATATGGCTACCCATGTACAAATGACTACTCCGTCCTACTCTCGAACGGCTTCCAGCTCCTTGTACCTGAAATAGGAAAGAGAAGAAAGGGTGGCCCCTCAGGGGGCTCAGCACCTTTGCTGGTATGGTAATCTCGCAGCCCGCATGCTACCGGGCCACGCACAACTAATTGTCGTCTAAGCATGTGGTTGATTATATTTGAATCATGCATGAAACCATAAACACATAACACATTTCATACCCACAACAGGGCTCAAACAACACAACACATCTACACTCATTAGATCACTCATTGTGTTCCTTAACCCTAGAGGGTTTCTCCTCTAATGGAGCTATTTCCTTAATAGACGACACTTATCCGCTAATCGGGTTATCCTCAAACGCCTCTTATTATAAACTGGGATTCATATCCATGATCCACACACTCCACATAACAACTCATTTCACGTTTCAATGTACACACAACATAACATCTCAATTGGAATTGCAGTACAACAACAACACATAACATACGGAACGGTTCTCTTTAGGAACCGACCCAAACATAGTTAGTTCACTTGTAGAGCCTAGAGAATGTTGCCAACTCATGATAAGCTCGTTACATAACTCGTTACCGTCCTGTTGGATGAACGGATAACTTAATCCCAAGGTGCGTCGAATATAGTAATCCAAGCACACCGAACAAACATAGTATGCCCCTGTGGCCCGACATGAGTCAGTAAAATAGCCTTGGTTAAGCTAAAGGGAAGGTTGGAAACCAAAAAGGAAAACAACCATAACATACAGAGAGGATCGAACCTGATATGACAACGACCCCCATACTCACACGTGGCCGGAACAGACCGGACTCCTCACTCCCCGGTTAGCACTTGTTAGGAGTCCAATTATTGGACTTAGTACATTAATTCACAAATAGGTGGTTAGGTCTAGTTAGACACACACAGGGTAGTGAACATACTTACACACACAACAACATACAACTAACTCACTCATAGCCGTGGTTAGAATGTTCCCATGATTTGGGTTGTTAGATCCGAATACCGATCTATTATGTAATCCTAGAGTCGGTTAGTTAAGTTTAACACATATTTAAAGCTAAACGGTATCGGAACTACGCACGCCACATAATTAAACAACTGTAAACTCATTACATGTTTTTATCTTAAAAGGTGGCAAACATACAGAAAAACACATTGGCATACAAGTCGGTGTAATCCGGTAGGACACAGGTTGCAAGAAAACCATACCTGTCACCAAGGTCCACTATATTGTGTCCTCCTAGGTCCCTCGAACAAATCCCGTACAACTGGTAACATCACAATTACTTTCATTAACATTGGAGTAACATGATTGCTTAACGTCTAATGCGCCCATAGTTACCCCGTCATCCCGTTATATTTAAGTTACTCTTGAGATCTTAAGTTCACAACTCTCACATCAAACCTAACTCTTGTTTACACATTTTAAGGCCTTTATATGTCACCAAACAAGGCCTAAACATCATCTAAAACCATTACCATTCAATCCCCCATCATTAGGAGCCTTAAACAAATTTTTTTCTTCATCTCTGGTCTGGACCGCCCGTCTGGGGCGGTCCCAGGGGCGGTCCACGACAGAAACTACTTCGCCTGCGCTGGACCTCCCCACAGGGGCGGTCCCTAGGGGCGGTCCACAGAAGACCCCATTTTAAAAAGTGTTTTTCTCCTCATTTTGAACTCCAAATTCACCCAAATCTTTTCCCAATCATTCCACAACCTTTCCACATGTTTCCTACATGTTTACATGTTAAACACCTTAAACAAGCACTAAACCTTCCTAAATCATCACTAACTTGTTACTCAATTTCTTACAACAATTCCTAACACTTATAACATTTTTCCTTAGGATTTCTAAGTGGTGAATCATGCCTACAATATCACTAACCAAAGTGTGCTTCCACAACAAGGTAACCACTCCTAAAGCATCATTTTGCATCAACCTCATCCCTTTACACACACTCCTCAAGTCTTTCCCACAAGTTCATAATTAAACCTTCACAAGGCATTACACTTCCATTGTTCACCAATCTTTGCACAAGACTTTACCACACCTCCACCATGACCTTGGTGTATCTAGAAATCATCCATTAGTTCTCTAAATCTCCAAGACAATGCCCATGGCATCTTTACACTTAAGAACACCTTAATTCACTTTCTTTCATCATCTTAACACTTAACAATTCCTAGTACAATCTAGGTCACCAAATCTCATTAGAATACATATACTCCTTTGTTTATCAACTAAATGTTGCCATAGCTTCTCTTGTATCACCTTACACCAAAACATAGTTTTTCCACCATTATACAACCAAGAACACTAAATCTCTTAATACACATTCCTTACACACAAACATATTGTTTTTCATCCTTTAACCACCAAATATCCATCGTCACAAGAGATGTTCTTTACACACAACTAAACCTTTAGACAACACTACATCACAATATAGTGCACAAACTTAAATTGCTTGGCACTTAGGCCCTTAAATTGCATAAACCTTAAACACTGAATTTCCCACATAATAATGTCTTCAACCTGCAAATACACACAACAATGCTCCCATGTTCTTTTAGTCCACCTTGTGGATAGTTTTCTATCTCATTTCCCATTGGCTTTTTAGGTTAATTATTAAGCAAATATAGCTCAATTTCCTAGTACATAAAACTACATTAAGAGAGGTCATTTACCTCTTTGTTTTCCAAGCTTTCCCACATGTTTTCTATTCTTATCTTTCTTGGATGAAAATCGGCAAGGAGCTTTTATCACTTGTCAATCTTCTAACCAATACACATATAAGGGTATTGATCATTAAGTTTAATACTTAAACTCATAATTAAACCCTAGGTTACATAAGTGTCCTTAAAACACTAAAATTGATGTTTACCTTTGGAATTTGAAAGGGAACTTGAATAATTAGTAAGATAGGACTCCTCCTAGTACATTGGAGATCAATTCAAGCTAAATGAAGAACAAAAAACACCATTAAAGGGTGAATTTTCGGCCATATAAGAAAATGAAGGGAACATGGATTTTCTTTGATCTTTATTACCTCAAAACAAAGGAGAACAACAATATGCAAGAAGATGAGATTTTACCCCTTCAATGGAGATTCTTCATGGCACCAAAATGGAGTTCTTGAAGATTTGAAAAGATAGAAGTGAAGAGCTTGGTCTAACTAAGACAAATATGGTCTTAGAATTTGATTTGGAGCATTAATGAACATTTAGTGAGCAATTGAAGTTGGAGAAGAGAGGTGCTGCACCATGAACGGTTTTGGTTGGGAGAATGGAGGAAGAACACGGTGGGAACAAGAGGAAATGAAGAAAGGAGGTGAGAGGTATGCTTTGTTAAGATATTTTGACTTATAAAGGTAAATAGTAACTTTACTTTATTTCTTTTTCTTTTCTTTAGTTGGCTGGCTTGGTATAGTGACTCACTCTAAAAACCGTGCCCCCTTCATTCTACAAGATATTTATGGTCTTTGTTGACCATTTAACTCAAAGTTGACTTAAGTCAAAACTAGCACTACTTGAGCACTATTCACAATTAAGGCACATAATTGTGAAATTTTTGAATTTCCATTGATTTAGACTTCCTAATGTGATACTAAGTAGTACACATGTTGATTAAAGAGTAATTATGGACATTTAGCTACTCAAAACCCATTTCCAAGACAATTTTTCAAAAATGTGCTTTAAGGCTCTTAAAGCACATTTTGTGTTTTAACTTGTTTTCAAGCTTGGTTTTCTTTAGTAATTGATTCAAAATGTTCATTATCATGTTAATAAGGTCTAGAATGACCTTTAGGTCTTATACAAGGTACACCAAGTCTAGAGCAAGTATTTGCTTAAATTGACTTTAAGGTGTTCTCTTGTGTTTTGTTTGGTTTAATTGTCTACCAAAGTTTCCTAAGGATTTAATTAGCCTTATCAAATCATATTTGAATATTATTAAGTCTTGGTAGGCTCTTTGGGTCCTAACCAAGTTCACTTCAAGCTTAGAGCATGTTTTTGCTCAAACTATGTTTATGGTATTTTATTGTTTTTACTATGGTTTTGTTCACCATTGTTTCTAAGACACTTTTTAGCCTTTAAATACCATAGTTTAATATTTAAACTACATATCAAGGTTTGGTGTAACACCCCATCCAACAAAAACACAAAACAACATTCTGCAGCGGAAAATATACTACTTCACATTACTTAACTCGTTGGTGTTACACGCCGTTAACCACCCACGTGGCTAACGAGGCTATTACATAAACATTGTACCGGTCTGATGGACTAGATTCCCGAGCGACTACACATTGTTATCCCTTTCCATTAACAACCAAACATACACATACCGTCCAACTGTACCGAGTATTCACAAACTGATGCCGATAACAATTTCGGTCTTACTACACCTACTGCACATATACAATTTAAATGATTACCCATCAACAACGACTACCCCGTCCTACTCTCGAACGGCTTCCAGCTGCTTGTACCTGAAACAGGAAAAGAAGAGAAAGGGTGGCCCCCAAGGGGCTCAACACCTTTGCTGGTATGGTAATCCCGCAGCCCGCATGCTACCGGGCCACGCACAACTAATTGTCGTCTTAGCATGCGGTTGATTTTATTGGAATCATGCATGTAAACTTAAACACACAACACATAACATTCCGCCTCAATGGGCTCAACAAACAGATAACACATCCTTACTTGATAAGTCACTCATGGTATTCATTACCTCTAGAGTGTTTCTCCTCTAATGGAGCTACTTCCTTAATAGACGACAACTACCCATTAACCGGGTTATCCTTAAACGCCTCTTATCACACAAACTGGGATTCATATCCATGATCCCCATACTCCACATTTTACAACATATAACATTCATCACATAACAACACATATTAACACCTTTCACGTTTCAACGTGCACATAATAACATCGCAATAAATATTGCATCATAACAACAATACATAACATAACGGGTACGGTTCCCTTTATGAACCGACCCAAACATAGTCAGTTCACTTGTAGCCTAGAGAATGTTGCCAGTCTCGTGATAAGCTCATTACATAACTCGTTACCGTCTCGTTAAATGAATGGATAACTTAACACAAGGTGTCTCAGATATAGTGATCCAAGCACACCGAACAAACATAACATAGTATGCCCCTGTGGCCCGACGTGAGTCAGTAAAATAGCCTTGGTTAAGCTAAAGGGAAGGTTGGAAACCAAATTGGAAAACAACCATAACATACAGAGAGGATCGAACCTGATATGACAACGACCCCCATACTCTTACGTTTACCTAATAGTGGTTAACTAGCCCTTCAAGCGCATTCGAGGTTACCGGTATCGGCACGTAAACATACCTCAACAATAACGACTGTAAATTCGTTTCATGATTTATCTTATAACGTGGCAAACACACAGAAAAACACATTGGCATACAAGCCGGTGTAATCCGGTAGGACACAGGTTGCAAGAAAACCATACCTGTCACCGGAGTCCACTTTATCATGTCCACTTATGTTCCTCGAGCAATTCTCGAACAACTGACAACATTACATTTATTTTTATTAATATCGGGGTAACATGATTGTTTAAAGTCTAATGCTTATAATTTTTCCCCGTTAACTTAGTTACATAACTTCACTTTTTAACTTGTTTTACTTTTACATTTTAATACAACCTTTCCCCCACTAAATTGTCATTATAACTCACTTAACATGTCCTTAACATTCTTATAACATCATTACTTAATAACCACCATTTTTAGGCAACTTTTCCTAACCTTAAACAACAACTTTTGGCCAAAACAGTGGCATGTCCGAACTTGTGCCCGGACTTCCCAAGTTCGGACACAAGCCGTGACTTAAAACTGGAAACAGACGCATGTCCAAACATGTGTCCGGACATCGGAAGTTCGGACATGGGTCGAGGGAAATTTCAAAGTAAAACCTCATCTGTCCGAACCTGTGTCCGGACTTCCGAAGTTCGGACACAGTTCGAGACTCTGAGAATTCATACGCAACAGGGCCTGTCCGAACGTCTATGTCCGGACGGATGTTCGGACAAGCCAAAACACTCATTTTCTAAGCCTTTAAACACTTAACCAATTTTCACCAAACTTCTCCTAAAGCCTCATAATGTTTTCTAACATCATTTGGTACACTCACACCCTCATACAACATCCATAAAACTCATTTTCTATCTCCTTAATCACTTACTCATTTCATACCGAAATTCTTAACACTTATGATATTCTCCTTAGGTTTCTAAGTGGTGTTCCATACCTATGATAACCACTATGCCAATAATGTTTCCTCCTCACCACTACAACATCATCTCCCAAGCATCTTTGCATTCTAAATCCTCTAGAACGTTGCCAAAGCCCTTTTTACATCTTTAAACCCATAATGCATGCTCCTTCCACTAGTTGAACACTTAACCATTCTCAACACTTCCAAACTCACCAAAACTCTTTTTAAACACTTAGAACTTCTTATACATTATCTAATTTTGACATGGGTTCTTCTAGCACATTTCTATACCCAAGCACCTAGCTTTCACCATTAGACATTCAAGAACACCTAAAAATCCACCAAGAGTATTCTCACACACAAACACCTAGGTTTTCACCCTTTTACAACCAAAACACTTAATCATTTAATGCACATTCCTTACACACAAACATATTGTTTTTCCTCCTTTAACCATCCAAGACACTCATCTTCACAAAGAATGTTCTTTCACACATATAAATTCTCAAACTACACTACATCACAATATAGTGAATAAACTTAAATTGCTTGGCACTTAGGCCCTTAAATAACATGGCTCTTAGGCCCTTAAATTGCATAAACCTTAAACACTGAATTTCCACTAGTATATTGCCTTTAACCTGCAAATACACTCAACATCACATATGCCCCTTAATAGTTTCCTTGAGAGCATTTTCTAGGTCATTCATCTTTGGTCATTGTATTTTATTAAGCAAATCAAGCTCATTTTCCTAAAGGCATTTAAACTACATTAAGATAGTTTGTTTACCTCTTTTTCCTCACAAACTTCTTTCTTGTTTCCTTGTAAAACCGGTAAGGATGTTTGGTTGTTTGTCAACTTCTAAACAATGTACAAATAATAGAATGAGTATTCAAGCATTATGCTTCATCTCATTGTAAACCCTAGTCGCATATATTATCTTAAGGTATTAAAATGATTTTTTACCTTGGAATGGAAAGAGAGCTTGGATATATATCAAGACAGAGGACTCCACCAAGCCCTTGGAAGATTCAAATGAAGCTAAAACAAGCAAGGTAAAGACACCATTGTGAGGTGAATTTTCGGACATCATATAAACATGGAGGAAACATGGATTTTCTTTGAGTTTCCTTACCCTGAAGCAAAGGAGAACAACAAGGTGTGAAAAGATGAGGTCAAGCTCCATCAATGGTGAATCTCCATGGCACCAAAATTGAGTTCTTGAAGATTTGAAAAGATAGAAGTGTAGAGCTTGCTCCAACTAGAAGAATGGTGGTCTTGAAATTGAATTTGGACCATGGAGCTAGGAGTTACAAGCATTCAAAGATGGAGTTCTTGTGTGGAACTATAGCAAATCGTAAAAGAGAGAAAGAAGGAAGGTAGAAGACGGTGGGAACAAGAGAGGAATGAGAGAATGAGTTCTAAGTTTGCTTTTGGAGATATTTATGTTATAAAGTAACTTTCTTCTTTACTTACTTTTCCTTCCTTTCCTTAATTGATTTCTTTACATGTTGGTGACTCACCATAACAAAAACCGGCCCCCAATAGTTATCTAGGGGTGTTTTAGTCTTTGTTGACCCATTTAATTACTTATAACAACATATGTTACAAACTAGCTATTAAAGTTACTATTCACTAAAACAAGGCACATAGATGTGAAATTTTTGATTTCCCATTGATATAGACTTCCAAATGTGATACTATATAGTACACATGTTAATTAAAGAGTCATTATGGACATCTGCCATTCAAAACTCATTTACAAGACAATTTTCAAAAATGTGCTTTAAGACTCCTTAAAGCACTTTTTGTGTTTAACTTGTTTTCAAGCTTGGTTTTATTTGGTAATTGATTTAATATGTTCATTAACATATTTATAAGGTATAGGTATGACCATTAGGTCTTATACAAATTTATCCCAAGCTTAGAGCACATTTTTGCTCTTATTGACTTTATGGTATTTTCTTGTGTTTTGTTTGGTTTAACTGTCTACCAAAGTTTCCTAAGGACTTAATTAGCCTTATTAAATCATAATTGAATATTATTAAGTCTTGGTAGGCTCTTTGGGTCCTAACCAAGTTCACTCCAAGCTTAGAGCATGTTTTTGCTCAAGCCGTGTCTTAGTGCTTTATTGCATTTTACTATGGTTTAAATTATTCACTGATGTTTCTAAGGCACTTTTTTCCTTTACATACCATAGTTTAAATTTTTAACAACATATCAAGGTTTGGGGTATTTCAATCTACCCCCCTTAAAAGAACTTCGTCCTCGAAGTTCACACTTCCCACACATCATTAGGTTAGAACACAGGAATTACTTGGAAATAAACTTCCATAACCAAACATATTTTACATCACACCCTCGGACTTAATGGTCCTGGTAACACATTCACATCCATACATAACATAACATATTCACATGATAACCTCGGACTTAATGGTCCGGGTATCTTAACAACATTTACACACACATAACAACCCTTAGACTCTCTGGTCTTGGGTAACATAACAACATTTAGACACACAGGTCTTGATAACATAACAGCCTTTAGACACATTGGTCTATGTAACACAACAACATTTAGACTCATAGGTCTTGATAACATACACTTTTGGAACTCAAGGTCAAATAATATTTATTACACATACCACACAACATGTCATAGCATGTATAACAATCAAAAGTATCTTTGATATACACTGTGATCCCGCAGAACCCGGTCGCGATGGACACCTTCCGTCCCCGTGCCTTTGGGAGATCAAAACAATCACTTAAATTTGAAATTTTTCCTTGTGAGGTTAAGTAAGAAAACTTTAATCATGTAAAGTATCTATCGACGTTTTATAAATACCAATTCAAAATCCTTTTTGAAAACACACACAACTCCAAGTCCAACTTATGCTCTTTGCTTCTTTTCTTAGCGTGGTTATTTGTGACCACTTATAGGGAGCTTCAAGAGTCATCCAACCCTGATGTGATCAGCATCAGTGTTGAACTATCCTTCCACCCCAATTTGTGTTCGGCTTTCCTTGATCGCATGCAAATCAAGTTCCACCTCCCACTTCATTTTCAAGCATCAAATAAATCACTCATTTTCAATTTTCTATCTTTTTAATCATTCTAATCATGATCATACATCTCCAAGAGATAGAACTTCGTCAATCAGTTATTTCCATTCACTTTATTCCTGTTACCTAGGGAATCTTATTCTCACTAGGTTCTATGTCGGTTTCATACCCTTTCATGAATCACTATATAATATATATATACACATATATTTTATCAAAATACAACACACAGTTTCACGTTTGTACACTGTCGGGGTTTTTGTTCCCCGGGAGTTTCTCTACTCCCCACACTTGTACTATCACACACAACTGTTAACAAATCAACGCACTTATCACAATGGTATTCGCATCTTCTGTGCGCAATCACCACAATTAAACCATGAATGAATGAATATGTTTACGTAACACACACACCAATCATCAAAACAAATTATTTTGTGCTATGCACAACATAGGTCACGTACACTTGTACGGTAATACACACTAAGTGGTTTTGCACTCTACCCCCCTTAAAAGGGATTACGCCCACGTAATCAATCACTAAACATCGGTTTAAAATGTCCTGTCGTCGTGAAGTATTTTAACTTCCACGCGGTCTATTATACAACGCATTCCGATTAGAGGATCTTAACCATATTGGCGGTTTAGTCCCGAAATCAAGAATTCTTATTGGAGTTTGCTTTAACTCATAACTGGTTTTGGTTCTGGCCTGTGAGGCTTCTAGGCATTAATAATTAGCCATTTACTCATATTCACTATGCACATTGTACATTTGACTCACTAGTTCACTAGCGTCTGCTGCGCAACTCTGACAACTGTAGGGCTCAAGTTGCCCCACTCGTTATTG
Source organism: Limonium bicolor (assembly GCA_023374045.1). NCBI lineage: Eukaryota > Viridiplantae > Streptophyta > Magnoliopsida > Caryophyllales > Plumbaginaceae > Limonium > Limonium bicolor. Next base: position 288,024,046 of record CM041782.1, read on the forward strand.
TTACCGTATTGTACATCCCCAATATCACCTTTATCTTGGTAATAATGGTTTCTCAACCGATGCGTGGTATTTCTGACAGTGCGCGAATTCGGTGAGTTATAAACTTTCTATCCACTTCCATAGTAATTTACTGTATATACAGCTATGTATTTCATAATGATTGACTTGTTCCCTTCCGACTTACTGTCGGTTGAGATTGAGCTACTACCTAGTGTGTAGTGCTCTCTTAGCTATTTCCCACACTTCAGGTATATTCCATACCGATATTTGGCAATTAGTGCTGCTATAGTCACTTACTGTTAATCATGTCTCCACATTTGGTTTTGTACAAGTACTCTTTTATTGGTGCGGCCTTGCATTTCCTATGCATCGGCCATTATAACATTATTCCCCCACAATTAACATGTTTCCAATTCCTAGCTATCCCACTCGATCATTACTGCGCAAGTGCAATACCAAAACACTCAGTCATACAGAGTGCAGAGGCGTAAACTCTTGACAGTAAATCCCTTATGCGATTCGCCATGGAATTCACACTGAGTTCCTCATCACATAGTACCTACCACTGGCTTATTGCCCAGTCTGTTTAACATCGCTTATCTTGCATCTCTACTAAGTTTAACTCATAACTGGTCTTATCTGCCACATTATCATTCAACAACACTTATACAACGGTCGCTTGCTACGCACCGTGCTCTTTGTATAACATAACACTAACTTGCATGGTCTATTTACTGTCACATTAACTTCCACACATATATTTACATCCTTTGTATTATAGTTCGTCATTCATTTGGATGACTACTGAATGTTCCTTGAGCGTTGCTCACTCGAGCCACAAACCGGCGTTACTTAGCTCAGTGCTTCACTTTATACACACATACTACTAAACTAACTGCTCTCAAATAATAATAATATTGTCCACAGCATATTTCTTGAGCTTGGTACACATAACTACCGCTCCTGCGGTCTCACAATATTGAGAGGTATCCCCACTCTTGATGCAGTGATTCGTTCTCCACTCTATTCACTTATACAACATAAACTTCTGCAATCAATCTAATTTTCATAACACATTTTATTTGTGGCCTATAAGCCTTATTTGCCTTGAGCTGCGCTCATTGTAGGCTGTCCACACACATGTACTTCTCTGTACAACATTGCATGGTTTGGATATTATATTGAGCTCCATGACAAGGTCGTTGCATTCCGTTTCCTTTCATGGGATGCCCCTTAGGTTTGTCAGTCCGTCTCCTGACAACTTATGTCTAAACTGGGTGTTAGTTTCAACCTTTGTGCTTCTGTCAATCCATTTCGTGCAACAATTGTTGATGTGAACACCCTTCAAGGATTGCTCCTGGGTGTTGCTAAGTTATGCCATTACATCTGGTTCACACTTACTGGTATATTCGGTTAGCCACGCCGTTTTGCATTCTTAACTGGCTTATTATCTCCTTCTATGAAGATCAACCTTTCCTGGTAGTGTAGGTACTCATTCCGGAAGTTTCATCCCGTTTGTTGCACACTGATGTGTCCACATTAGGCATTTGCCTCGTCATGTACAGGCTGGGTCTCTGTTCCAGCTATCATGTTTATCCCTGAGGATCCTTAAGACATATGCGATGTCTTTACATTACAGTTAGTGCACTTCGCACCTCTTGATTCTTAAACATCTCCTTGAAAGGAATTCACCAATTCTTTTAATCTTAGCTCTTGTTTGACTTATACTGCTGACCGTAGTACGGAGTCGACTACTTCCCGTGTTTCAGACTCTACTCGTATACATATGTGGGGTACCATACTGATACATTACTACTTACCCAAATAACCCATAAACAGGTCTGTCAGGCCCACAAGCTCCTATCGGAGTGCGGTCGTCCCACATTACAGTTGGTACACTCGTAGTGTCCGTCACACGCCTAGGTGAAGTATTATGTTGTCAACTCCCTTATATTGTCCCGTGACAATATTCATTCCTTGCTTCCCGAACTTAATCGAGGGAAAGTTTATCCATTGTTGAATTCTTATCAACTGCCCTTGGTTTTACTGGTTTGGTTTAGAAGAAGGTTAGAAATAAATATTGGTTTGAAAGAAAATCTGGTTTTGAAAGGAAAGAGTTTGAAATAAATCTGAGTTTAAAGAAAAATTCTCATGGTTTTACAATGCCTTCTTGCCTTAACCAAATCTAGCTTCTTGTTGACTGGTGTACTTCCAATTACAGAGGTTAGGCTGTTAAGCCCTTCCATGGTTATAATGATCTCACTTAACTTCATGGTACTTTACCAAGTACTTCGTACATGTTAAAATTTTCCTGAACAGTCCTGTTATAGCAGCACTTGCCATGGCAAGTGCGCCATGCTAACTGGCTTATCGGTTAAGCACACATACTGGTTGCGGTATTATTTTCTCCCGCGCTGTCATCAGTGGCCTTGTTGGCCCTTACTGATCTTACTGTCTTGATAATAACTCCTCTGGGTAACTTCTCACTGTATTCATATGACAATTATCAACTGGGGTGTCTCCCATTCTTGGAGTCCCCTTTCTTTTTGTATTGTTTCCTCTTCGTAGCCCGTTCCACGCATTGTCGTGGTTACTGAGACTTGTCTCTTGTTTGGACACTACATTGTAGTCCCTTTGCCGGTTGGTATACCATTGGCGTATCACTTAACAACTGTGGTTCCGTAGACACTCGTCTCGGGTTCCATTACTTCACTTCTTGCCTGTTGCACGGTCAGTGCGTTGCAAGCTGATTATTCTCGACTGCTTAGCATGTCGACCCAGGTTGCCGGAAATTCTATTCTCTTATACACAAAATTCATCATTCTTCGCTATTAAATGCGGTTAACATTGTTCAGATGGAGACCGTCTCCGGGATTCCCAGTTTTCGGGATCTACCGTATGATAGGTTCTCCGTACCTTTAAAGGTATTTAATAACAGCCAGATCGGGTATTCCCGAGTAAGAGAGGACTTCCATCTCTCTGGCGTTCTTTCCCAAGTTATAAAACAGGGATTGTGGAGGGCGGGTTGGACACTATAGGTTTCCAGTACACACTGGTTATACCTATCTAGCGTATCTCTCACGCTATCACTCAGCCCCTTTACCTAAAGCCTTAAACTCCTAACTCGGTACTTCCTAAGCTCGGTAATTTAGTCATCAGAGCGATACTTCGCTCTGATACCACTTTTTGTAACACCCCATCCAACAACAAACACAAAACAACATTCTTCAGCAGAAAATATACTACTTCACATTACTTAACTCGTTGGTGTTACACGCCGTTAACCACCCACGTGGCTAACGAGGCTACTACATAAACATTGTACCGGTTTGATGGACTAGATTCCCGAGCGACTACACATTGTTATCCCTTTCCATTAACAACCAAACATACACATACCTTCCAACTGTACCGAGTATTCACAAACTGATGCCGATAACAATTTCGGTCTTACTACACCTACTGCACATATACAATTTAAATGATTACCCATCAACAATGACTACCCCGTCCTACTCTCGAACGGCTTCCAGCTGCATTGTACCTGAAACAGGAAAAGAAGAGAAAGGGTGGCCCCCAAGGGGCTCAGCACCTTTGCTGGTATGGTAATCCCGCAGCCCGCATGCTACCGGGCCACTCACAACTAATTGTCGTCTTAGCATGCGGTTGATTTTATTGGAATCATGCATGTAAACTTAAACACACAACACATAACATTCCGCCTCAATGGGCTCAACAAACACAGAAACACATCCTTACTTGATAAGTCACTCATGGTATTCATTACCTCTAGAGTGTTTCTCCTCTAATGGAGCTACTTCCTTAATAGACGACAACTACCCATTAATCGGGTTATCCTTAAACGCCTCTTATCACAAACTGGGATTCATATCCATGATCCCCATACTCCACATTTTACAACATATAACATTCATCACATAACAACACATATCAACACCTTTCACGTTTCAACGTGCACATAATAACATCGCAATAAATATTGCATCATAACAACAATACATAACATAACGGGTACGGTTCCCTTTATGAACCGGCCCAAACATAGTCAGTTCACTTGTAGCCTAGAGAATATTGCCAGTCTCGTGATAAGCTCATTACATAACTCGATACCGTCTCGTTAAATGAACGGATAACTTAACACAAGGTGTCTCGGATATAGTGATCCAAGCACACCGAACAAACATAACATAGTATGCCCCTGTGGCCCGACATGAGTCAGTAAAATAGCCTTGGTTAAGCTAAAGGGAAGGTTGGAAACCAAATTGGAAAACAACCATAACATACAGAGAGGATCGAACCTGATATGACAACGACCCCCATACTCACACGCGTGGCCGGAACAGACCGGACTCCTCACTTCCCCCGTTAGCACTTGTTAGAAGTTCAACATTGAACTTAATTAAACAATCACAACATTGGGTTAAGTCTTGTTAGACACACACAAGGGAAGGGAGAGTCAAACATTCACACACAAACATCACACACAAGCATCACATAACTAACTCACGCATAGCCGTGGTTAGAACGTTCCTTAGGTCGGAAACGTTATCACCAGATACCGTTCTCTTACATTTACCTAATAGTGGTTAACTAGCCCTTCAAGCGCATTCGAGGTTACCGGTATCGGCACGTAAACATACCTCAACAATAACAACTGTAAATTCGTTTCATGATTTATCTTATAACGTGGAAAACACACAGAAAAACACATTGGCATACAAGCCGGTGTAATCCGGTAGGACACAGGTTGCAAGAAAACCATACCTGTCACCGGAGTCCACTTTATCATATCCACTTATGTTCCTCGAGCAATTCTCAAACAACTGACAACATTACATGTATTTTTATTAATATCGGGGTAACATGATTGTTTAAAGTCTAATGCTTATAATTTTTCCCCGTTAACTTAGTTACATAACTTCACTTTTTAACTTGTTTTACTTTCACATTTTAATACAACTTTTCCCCCACTAAATTGTCATTATAACTCACTTAACATGTCCTTAACATTCTTATAACATCATTACTTAATAACCACCATTTTTAGGCAACTTTTCCTAACCTTAAACAACAATTTTTGGCCAAAACAGTGGCATGTCCGAACTTGTGTCCGGACTTCCCAAGTTCGGACACAAGCCGTGACTTAAAACTGGAAACAGACGCATGTCCGAACATGTGTCCGGACATCGGAAGTTCGGACATGGGTCGAGGGAAATTTCAAAGTAAAACCTCATCTGTCCGAACCTGTGTCCGGACTTCCGAAGTTCGGACACAGTTCGAGACTTTGAGAATTCTTACGCAACAGGACCTGTCCGAACGTCTATGTCCGGACGGATGTTCGGACAAGCCAAAACACTCATTTTCTAAGCCTTTAAACACTTAACCAATTTTCACCAAACTTCTCCTAAAGCCTCATAATGTTTTCTAACATCATTTGGTACACTCACACCCTCATACAACATCCATAAAACTCATTTTCTATCTCCTTAATCACTTACTCATTTCATACCGAAATTCTTAACACTTATGATATTCTCCTTAGGTTTCTAAGTGGTGTTCCATACCTATGATAACCACTATGCCAATAATGTTTCCTCACCACTACAACATCATCTCCCAAGCATCTTTTGCATTCTAAATCCTCTAGAACGTTGCCAAAGCCCTTTTTACATCTTTAAACCCATAATGCATGCTCCTTCCACTAGTTGAACACTTAACCATTCTCAACACTTCCAAACTCACCAAAACTCTTTTTAAACACTTAGAACTTCTTATACATTATCTAAATTTTGACATGGGTTCTTCTAGCACATTTCTATACCCAAGCACCTAGCTTTCACCATTAGACATTCAAGAACACCTAAAAATCCACCAAGAGTATTCTCACACACAAACACCTAGGTTTTCACCCTTTTACAACCAAAAACACTTAATCATTTAATGCACATTCCTTACACACAAACATATTGTTTTTCCTCCTTTAACCATCCAAGACACTCATCTTCACAAAGAATGTTCTTTACACACATCTAAATTCTCAAACTACACTACATCACAATATAGTGCATAAACTTAAATTGCTTGGCACTTAGGCCCTTAAATAACATGGCTCTTAGGCCCTTAAATTGCATAAACCTTAAACACTGAATTTCCACATAGTATTTTGCCTTTAACCTGCAAATACAATCAACATCACATATGCCCTTTAATAGTTTCCTTGAGAGCATTTTCTAGGTCATTCACCTTTGGCTCCTTAGGTATTTTATTAAGCAAATCAAGCTCATTTTCCTAAGGCATTTAAACTACATTGAGATAGTTTGTTTACCTATTTTTCCTCACAAACTTCTTTCTTGTTTCCTTGTAAAACCGGTATGGATGTTTGGTTGTTTGTCAACTTCTAAACAATGTACAAATAATAGAATGAGTATTCAAGCATTATGCTTCATCTCATTGTAAACCTTAGTCGCATATATTATCTTAAGGTATTAAAATGATTGTTTTACCTTGGAATGGAAAGAGAGCTTGGATATATATCAAGAGAGGACTCCACCAAGCCCTTGGAAGATTCAAATGAAGCTAAAACAAGCAAGGTAAAGACACCATTGTGAGGTGAATTTTCGGACATCATATAAACATGGAGGAAACATGAAATTTCTTTGAGTCTCCTTACCTTGAAGCAAAGGAGAACAACAAGGTGTGAAAAGATGAGGTCAAGCTCCATCAATGGTGAATATCCATGGCACAAAAATTGAGTTCTTGAAGATTTTTAAAGATAGAAGTGTAGAGCTTGCTCCAACTAGAAGAATGGTGGTCTTGAAATTGAATTTGGACCACGGAGCTAGGAGTTACAAGCATTCAAAGATGGAGTTCTTGTGTGGAACTATAGCAAATCGTAAAAGAGAGAAAGAAGGAAGGTAGAAGACGGTGGGAACAAGAGAGGAATGAGAGAATGAGTTCTAAGTTTGATTTTGGAAGATATTTATGTTATAAAGTAACTTTCTTCTTTTACTTACTTTTCCTTCCTTTCCTTAATTGATTTCTTTTACATGTTGGTGACTCACCATAACAAAAACCGGCCCCCAATAGTTACCTAGGGGTGTTTTAGTCTTTGTTGACCCATTTAATTACTTATAACAACATATGTTACAAACTAGCTTATTAAAGTTACTATTCACTAAAACAAGGCACATAGATGTGAAATTTTTGATTTCCCATTGATATAGACTTCCAAATGTGATACTATATAGTACACATGTTAATTAAAGAGCAATGATGGACATCTAGCCATTCAAAACTCATTTACAAGACAATTTTTCAAAAACATGCTTTTAGACTCCTTAAAGCACTTTTTGTGTTTTAACTTGTTTTCAAGCTTGGTTTTCTTTGGTAATTGATTTAATATGTTCATTAACATATTTATAAGGTATAGGTATGACCATTAGGTCTTATACAAATTTATCCCAAGCTTAGAGCACATTTTTGCTCTTATTGACTTTAAGGTATTTTCTTGTGTTTTGTTTGGTTTAACTGTCTACCAAAGTTTCCTAAGGGCTTAATTAGCCTTATTAAATCATAATTGAATATTATTAAGTCTTGGTAGGCTCTTTGGGTCCTAACCAAGTTCACTCCAAGCTTAGAGCATGTTTTTGCTCAAGCTGTGTCTTAGTGCTTTATTGCATTTTACTATGGTTTAAATTATTCACTGATGTTTCTAAGGCACTTTTAGCCTTTACATACCATAGTTTAAATGTTTAACAACATATCAAGGTTTGGGGTATTTCATTTGGGGTATTTCATTAAACAACAAGAACACATCAAGAAAGGGACATGTAACACATACATTATATTGTTAGAATACCACTAGTTAACATGGTATTATAAATTACCAAGGGAAAACAAACACTACCATTTAACTAAGGCTGATTGGGTTATATCAAGTACAACAAGGGACTTCAAGTGTGACTTTTATACCTTAAAGTATAACACCTAAGTTGTGCTTGGGGATTTAGTAAGGACACTTGGAACAGCCTATTAAATCCCTCACCTGACCATGCCTCTAACTAACAAGGTTACCCTCTAGTGATTAGTTGGTTAAACAACAAAAAACGGGACTGATGGCCTTGGAATTCCTACCGTAACTGCATGTAAAGCAGTCCCATGCTTCTCTGATTGTTGAGCCGATAGTGCTCATCCACTCATAGGCATCTCAAACTATGAACTAAAGCAGCAAACATAATCAGACTCCACTCTTGGTGTCTTGTCCGAGAATTTCTGCTGAGACAACAAAATCTGCACTCCAATTTTGATCCTTGTAACCAGTGAACATTGTACTAACCTAATTAATAACCCATGCTCCTTTCCTTGCTGTTGTAACTGAGCGAACAAAAAAAACCAAAGAGGAACAACATACAACTTTTCAGTAGCACAATGGTGACAAGAATCGGTACTCCATAATTTTGAAACTTAATGCCACCATCCCCCTTGCAATACGAGAGCAGTACTCCTCACTGCAACTACAATTGAAACAAAAAAAACACAGACCATCGACTTCTCTGGCTCTGTCTGAGAACCTGAAGCGCACCATGATGCACCAGAGCATGCCTTGCCTTGAAAATCTGAGTTTCAGTCTCTGATGCTCTTCCTCTCCAGTGTAATGCTGTCAACACCCCAAACTTCCACAAACTGCCTTTATCGAAACCAGCAAGTACTCCTTGACCTTCTCTGTCGTAACAACAAATACATAAACTACTCCCTCTGACACACAACCCATGGTTTGTTGATTTCAGTGAAAGCAATGCCGGTGGCAGAGCTGGTGCATCAGAGTTTGTTTTGTTTTCAAACTCCTACGCCTACCTCATGAGAATCAGAGAGCAACTATCACCATAGTTCATTTCATCCGTGTCAGTCCCATGCAAACACCCACCTCGAATGTGCAAGTTCTGGAGCAAACCATTCAATCTCTGCTGCGTGCAAGTAAACATCAGTTGTTAGGTCCTTCCCATTCTCTTCTGTTTCATACCGAGAGTTTCTTTGATGCCTAACTCATTGCCTCCCCCATCCTTGCATGACCTTGTCTGCAAATTTAGCCATGAAGGGTGCATCAAACTCCTCGAGCACTAGGCCACTGCTGTATCTCTGTGTGTAATAGTACATCCCAGGCATAAATCAATAAGTGCATCCTACTGAGAACCCCAACTAAGACACTTTGAATCACTTCCCTCTTATGTCTCAATCTCCTCTTCATTTGAAATCACAGAAAAGGAAGAAAGTGAAGCAGCCTTCGCATGGAAAGAACCCGACTCTGCATTTTTTTCAATCAGAATATGTAACAGGATTCACGCATGCTCCATTTTGATTTTCCCTGGTGCGGTGAGCCTCTGTAACAAACCTTTCTCAAGGCTAAACTCTCCTGCATTCGCTAATTAACCCAAACTAGTTCATTGCCAGTTATTCTAGAGCAAACCAAGAATAGAACGGAAGAGGGAACTACACTTGGAAGCAAGGTAATAATAGAATTTCAGAAACTGATTTCAATTTCTGTGTTTTATGCACTTCGCATTCATAAGTTAACTCCCGCTATTATGCAAAGAAAACTAGCCTAACCTAAGCTCCTTAATTCCTTCTTAATGCTAGATGAAACACACCTCTAAGAACAAGCTAGAAAGGGGGTCGGAAAGGAATAAACCACCTAATTCAAACGTTACTGGAAGTCCAGTTTCTGTTACATTTGCAGCTTCTGTATAATTAACCTCCAGAGGTGATAAAGAGGATGCATTGGCTTAAAAATGAACCTAACATATTACTAATGCACTTACCTAAGCGTAAGAACATTTTGGGAAAGTTAGTTATCAGATTAGTGTAGTGAAAATGAAGTAGACAAGTGCACAAATGCAGTTAGTTCCACAGTTTTCGCTTCTGCTAAGAAACTTCAGAGTGTTGTAACTTAATGACAGATCTAAGAGATTACTAAAACGTGACACTAAGTGTAACAAGAAAAAAAACAGTTAGCAAGTTATAAGGATAAGAAAATAAGTGCATCGGTCAAGCCTCCTGTTTCAGTTTTTGATTTTCAGTTTCTCCTGAAACTTGTGCCCTCTGTATGACCCTATTACATAGAGTTTATAAGGGTTGCATTGAGTGGTTAATGAACCTAAAACTCACCTAATGCACTCATGTAGGATATAAACACCTTAGGGAAAATTAGGGGTCAGGTTAATAATAAAACAGAAGGACCAAAAAGAATATGCAGTTTCAGATTTCAGTTCCTGCAGTTAGCTTCGTTTCAGTATAAGGATGGTTCTGTAACACTAACGGAGTTGCTTGGGTTTTAAAATGTGAATGAAACACTTAACTACGTGGGTTAGCAATGAAGGAAAATTGAAAACCAGAAATTAAGAACTCTCAGAAAACAAGAGAAGTTATCAGGTTCTTATGTCTCAGTTGTAGCTTCTAAAACTTTTGGGTTTCTGCATATTAACTTCTCAGGGTATAGACTTTGTTGTTGTGGGTTGCTTTGGAGTTAAACTACTGATAAAACTCTTAGTAAGTGGGGTAACACTTAGGTAGAAGTAACAACCTGATTAATGAACAATAAGAAAAATAAAAGAGGAAAGAAAGATCAATATCAGTTTCATGTTTCAGTTGGTTTAGTTTCCGAAAACTCTTATTTTAGTAGGTGTGATTTTCTGTAACTTTAACCTAGCGCCTTGGGTTGTTTCAGACTTTAAACTGTATTAATATGTGAAACTAAATGGCTAAAGAGCCCAGGGAAGCGGGAGAAACCAAGTCATGAACAAACAGATGGTGAGGATAGAAGATAAAGAAAACAGTACAAGCTTCAATTTTTCCTAGTTTCTTTTCATTTCAGGTTAAGGGAAATTTCAGTAGCTTCAGCGGATTGTCGTGAGTCTGCTCTTAAATTCAAAAGCTTTATAACACACTCGATCACATGAGTAAATAGGTGGGAGCATCTAGAAGTCAAAACTGAGAACAAAGAAAAAGAGGCAGTGGAGGATATATCATTTCACACTTCAGTTTTCCTATAACATTTGTCAGTTCTGTAACCGTGTATAGAGGGTTTAGAAAGAGTTAATTGAGTTGTAATGGTCCTAAATCATGGCTAATGCACTCAACTAAATGGGTATAACCTTTGGAGGATTAGTAGTCAGTTAAGGGAATTGAAACTGAAGTTCAATGAAGTGGAATGCAGGGGTGTGTGTTCTAGCTTCGTTTTTCTGTACCTTGGTTTCAGTAAAACGAATTTCAGATGTGATATGAGTGTTGTATTGAGTTGTTAATGAACCTAAAGCACTCTTAATACGCTTAAATAAGATATACACACCTTAGGGAAGTGTTAGAGCTCAGGTTATTAAGCAGAGAAACAGCAATAAAAAAAGAAATACACCAGTTGCATAGTTCATTTCAGTTTTCAGGTTTTTAGATTTCAGTTTCCAGTTTCTTTTCAGGTTGAAGGTATCTCAGTAGATGTGACCAGCTGTCTTGGGTTAGTCTTAAGCTTAAAAACTGTGCTAATCCATAAGCCTACGTGTGGATAGGTTGAGGGAAATTGAAAGTCAGGATAAGCAACAGAAGGGAAAGATAGAAATAGCCATATCAAATTTCTGTTTCAGTTTTTCTGTTCTAAGTTTCTGTATGCCTAACTTCCTAAGGTGCTAAGAGTGTGATAGTGGTTTAAAAATAATCTCAAGTCATAGCTAACAGCTGCAACTAGGTTAGCAAAACGTTTTGAGAAGATTAAACATCAGTTGCACTAAACAGAAACAGGGAACAAGAAGAAACAAATATATTGTTGTTTCAGTTTCGATAATATGCCTCCTCTGTATGACTTGAGTTTCGATAATATACCCATGGTTTAAGAGGGTTGAATTGGCCTGAGAGTGAGCTCAAATCATAACTAATACACTTAGCTAGGATGGTGAAACATGATGGGGGGAAATAGTCCACAGTTGTTATATCAAAAGGGAAGTTAGTTAAGGTAATACATGGGGATGGTGTTTCAGATGTGGAAACCTTTGGGTTTCTGTGTAAACAGGTTTGAGGGGCATTCTAAAGATTATAATGTCATGATAACAAGATTAAAACATTGCTAACTTGCTTAGCTAAGGAGGGTATACATCTTGGGTGGATTGAAAACAAATCTTGGGTTAAACTTGTCACACGTTTGGTGCTTAAAAATACTCTAGAACAATAGCTAGAGGGAGTACTTAGTTAACTTGTAAAACAACTATGTAAACGTCCTAGGAGTTAAATAAAAGTCGAAGGTGAGTACTTGGGAAGTTCTAAGGGATAGAATAAATTGTACATTCAACCACTCACCTAGGGAATAACACCCGGTATAAATAAGATAAACTAGGAAAGTGTCACAAAGGGTTGTCACATGAAATCATGAACTGATGCATTATTTTTACTCAACGTTAGGGCCGTAACGAATGCCAAGTGGACCCCGTGTGTGAGACAACACTTGCTTCTAAATAAGGTATGGATATGTGTGGTCCGTATGTTGTCGTGTTACACGGCTTGTGTACTGTGTGCTTTGTTTGACAATGACCACAAGACTAAAGCATGAAATTGGACTGCTTGTTTTAACTTGCTTATATGCCTATGCTATTATTGTTGCATATTGCTTGCGCGCACACAGTAGTATAGTCCCTTCTCGTTGATGAAACCTTGAGATGAAACACAACGAACTTCGAAAACAAAACAAAGGAACTACATAAAGGGAAAACTCCTTTTAACTATAGAGGACTTCTAATGACACCCACTATGGTGTCGAACTATCAACAATAATGATAAGTAAATACCTACTGGTGAAACATGAGAATAACCTGGGAAGACAACATCTCGGGCCGCGCGGTATGGGTGCTCGGGAGTTGCTATCTGCATCAGATCCTTCGACCGACTATTGTGGAGCACATCCTGAGGTCTAGAGGTGACCTCACTTTCTTGACCCTTGGCATTGGGAATGGAGGATTGGCATTTGGTGGAGCATTATCCTGAAGTCTAGAGGTGACTCCGCTTTCTCGACGTATGACGCCGGGAATGGAGGAAATAGCTACGGAGGAGACGTCCTCCAACGTGCGGTGATAAAAGAATTCACAAATAATCCTTATTGAAACAAGGAAAGATTGGCACCTACATGATATGGTTACGGGATCTAATTATATCCCCATAAAAGAATTCACAAATAATCCTTAAAGAAACAAGGAAAGCTTGGCACCTACATGATATGGTTACGGGATCTAATTATATCCCCATAAAAGAATTCACAAATAATCCTTAAATAAACAAGGAAAGATTGGCACCAACATGATATGGTCACGGGATCTAATTATATCCCCAGACTCGGTGCAAGGAAAGAGGAAGAAAATACACATTATGGGAACAAGAGAAAAGAAATGAAAACACACAACGCTCGAATGATCCCATAGTGAGGATCATTGGCATAACATTCCTATGCACACGTCTTATTATTTACATGATTGTTGTTGCTATACTAGCAGCTTGTTGTGCTTGGTTACGTGTTTGATGTTGCTATGTTGCCAGCCTGGTATGCTTGGTTGTTTGTTGATATTGCTATGCTACCTTTAAGTGTGTATGATATCATGGTGTGTTGTGGTGTGCTTTACGGCTTTATTATAGCATGTAATTGGAGCTAATAATATTCGACCAAGTAGTCGTGTAGCCTGACAACATACGGGCTACACATATTCATACTCAGCGTAGTTTGCTGGGTCCTTTACAACCCAATTTTTACAGGTATTGAGCTGGATGATAATGGAGCGTAGGCGGGATGGCTGTTATGGGGGTAGTCTATCTGGATTTCTTTTGAGTTTGGAATAGTATGTTTAATGTATGGGTTGTTACTAAACCCGGGTTGTACTTTTCGGTTTATGATCTAGTAATTATGTTGTAGACACTCGGTACTTGGAATTGTATCTTATATTGTATTTGAGTTTTGGTTGAGGGTTGTTTCCAGTCATGCAGACCATAACTTGGTGTTGGTAATGTGGTCTGTCAACCACGTGGGTGGTTGGCATGTGTAGCACCCGGATGATGTTGAGAATCCGCTGCATAGTTATCTTGTAATATGGCTAGGAGCTTTGTTCATGCTATTGGATGTTTATTAGGGGGTGTTATAATACACGTATATATATACTAAATTCTGAACAGCAACTCAATTTGTCCAGATCTTATACTTTCTCCCCACACTTCCTTTTTATTACATATTACCCCTCCTTATTTTTATAAACTTACAATTTAATACCAAGCCTTATAGTATACATATTAATTATTTAAATCACGATTCTTACCCAAAATTCTCTCTAAATTGCGTACAGCCCAATAGTTTAATTAATCCTTAAACCATCACCAACTTTCGGTTATTACACTTTAGGCCTCAAAGTTTTTATAATTGTTATACTTTGATACTTAACTATGTATTATAACCCTTAATTAATTAAATTACTAAAATTAGTCCAACATTCGTCCAAATTACAAATAGACCCTTAGTAGTCAAGTTAATTTCATTCTAGGCATAGAACTTTTGGAAATTATAGAAATACCCATATAGTTTTATAAATTTCATTTTTAATTTAATATTTCATTAAATTACCAAATAAATTTATTTAGTTTTCTAATTTGGTCAAATGCCATGTGTGGTCAACATTGACCATCCCAATATCACCTTTGACTAATATATATCATAATTACCAAAATACCCTTTTAATTTCTCTAGTTTTTCACTTAGCATTATAATTTCATAAAATTGTATTTTATGCTTTTTCTAAAATCTTTAAAAACATTTCTCTTCGGTTTCAAATTAGTTTTAAACTCACATATTGTTCTTAATATCATCTTGACACCATGTATGATCTTTTATTTACTTATGTACTTACAAAGTTTATTTAAATTATATTGTAACATTATATTCACTTTAAGTAACATCAAAATTCACTAATATTCACCTAAGATATTCCTAGGTGGTTATATTCACTAAAACTATATTTTTACATCAGAATTTTTATATAGTTCATTTAATCACTTTTAAAAATTAATAGTCAATATTTAATGCTCAAAATAAGCATAATAAAATAGCCTAACGATGAGGCTTTAAACATAAAAATAAAGTTAGTCATAAAATGACATTAAAATGTCTTAATTATCCATATTTACTCACGGATTTTATACTGTTTTTAATTTAACACCATCAAATTACTTTTCCTTCATTAATCACTTATAAAATAAACTAAAATAGGCCATTATCATTTAGTTTCACTAATCAAATATTCAACCATTAATTTTATCCATATTTTTAGGATTTAAATAGCATATATGCTCTCGGTTTTTGTACAGATTTATATTTTACTTCTTCAAATCATTTGCTTTCATTATAAATTTATAAACATGACTTTAATAAGTCACTAGCACCTAAATTCATAATTTAACCCACATTTTTAGGGTTTAATTATGTAACACCCCATCCAACAACAAATACATAACAATAATCTGCAGCGGAATACACAACTCATATTAACTCAACTCCCTGGTGTTACACGCCGTTAACCACCCACGTGGCTAACAAGGCTAATACACATACATTGTACCGGTCTGATGGGCTAAATTCCCGAGCGACTACACATTACTATCCCTTTCCATTAAAAACAACACAACGCACTCCTTCCAACTATACCGAGTATTTATAAACTGATGCCGACAACAATTTCGGGCTTACTACACCTACTGTATACATACACTTAAATGATTACCCATGTACGACGACTACCCGTCCTACTCTCGAACGGCTTCCAGCACTTCGTGCCTGAAATAGGAAAAGAAGAGAAAGGGTGGCCCCCAAGGGGCTCAGCACCTTTGCTGGTAGGGTAATCCCGCAGCCCACATGCTACCGGGCCACGCACAACTAATTGTCGTCTTAACATGCGGTTGATTATATTTAAATCATGCATGTAACAGTAAACACACATCACATAACATTTCGCCTCAATGGGCTCAACAAACGGATAATATATCCTTACTTAATAAGTCACTCTTGGTATTCATTATCCCTAGAGTGTTTCTCCTCTAATGGAGCCACTTCCTTAATAGACGACACTTACCCTTAAATCGGGTTATCCTTAAACGTCTCTTATCACAAACTAGGAATCATATCCATGATCCACACACTCCACATTATACATCCTACAACATACACTACATACAACACTTAACAACACTTTGCACGTTTCCACGTGCACAACATAATACCGCAATAGATATTGCATCACAACAAAATACATAACATAACGGGAGTGGTTCTCTTAGGAACCAACCCAAACATTGTTAATACACTGGTGAGCTTAGAGAATGTTGCCAGTCTCATGATAAGCTCGTTATACAATAACAACAACACTCATTACCGTCCTAATAGTTGGACGAGTAACTTAAGTTAAGGCGGTTCGGGTTTGGAGGCCCGAACAAACCACACAAACACATGTTCCCCCTAAACCGATCATAAGTCAGAATAGCTAAGCTTTGGAGTAAGCTAATGGGAGATCATAACCCGTGAGGGAAACAACCATAACAAAGAGAATGGTAAGGCTAGGAAGGATACCCTCTCCCAAACAACGCGCGACCGGCCTAACCGGATTCCTCACCACTGTTAATACATACTTACTTTAGATATTAGTTAGAACCCCACTATGGAGTCTATCACATCTACACATCATACAGTATTACAACTGTGTTAGACACACAAGGGAGATCCCTACATTCACATACACATAACACACATTTAACACACGCATAGCCGTGGTTAGTACGTCCCATGGTTCGGGTTCGTTTACTCCGAATACCGAACTCTCATGTGATCCTAGACTCAGTTAACTAAGGTTAACACTGCCGAGGTTAAATGGTATCGGAGTTGAACAGCCACATATATGAATTACTGTAAACTCATTACATGTTTTATCTTACAACGTGGCAAACATACAGAAAAACACATTGGCATACAAGCCGGTGTAATCCGGTAGGACACAGGTTGCAAGAAACCATACCTGTCACCGGAGTCCACTTTACCACGTCCACTTATGTTCCTCGAGCGATTCTCGAACAACTGTTAACATCACATGTGTTTTTTTAACATCGGGGTTTGCTTGATTATTTACTGTCTAATGCTTAACTTTCCCCGTTAACTTAGTTACATAACTTTACATTTTAACTTGTTTTACTTTTACATTTTGATACAACTTTTCACCCACTTAATTGCCATTTAAACTCACCTAACATGTCCTCAACAACCTTATAACATCATTACCTATCAATCCCCAACATTCCATATCATTTCATAACCTTAAACCATGTTTTTGGTCCGACCGGACTTGCCGACCGGACTTACCCAAGTCCGGTCGATTCCAGAACACATTTCCGTCAAAATTTTTCTACTCCGACCGGACTTGTAAGTCCGGCCCTATGTCCGGTCCATTCCAGAAACTAATTCCCACAGGGTAAACTGGGCCCGACCGAACTTGCAAGTCCGGTCGCAAGTCCGGTCTGCCCCAGATCTTTGTTTTCCTTTTTACATTCAACTCCAAACTTCACCCCATATATCCTAGTATACCCTAACCTCATTTGGGCACTTCAAACACACCTTTATCCATGTGCTAAACTCTTTAAATCACTCACCAAAACCATTTTATCATTCACAAACTTCTTACAAAGTTCCTAGCACTTGGGATGTTTTCTCCTTATGATTTATAAGTGGTAGTTCACCAATAATGACCACTACACCAAGGTGTTTCCTCTACACCTTAACATCATCTCTCAAACTTCTTTTCTTACTAACTAAATCTCCTTTTTCACATATTACTTAATCAACACTTATTCCTTGGATATCAACATTTCCTAAACCTTAAACAAACTCCTCCACGACTTAAATACATCCTCAAAACACACATTGAATTCCTAGAACTTCCAAGATGACACCTAAATCCTTGCATCACTCTAAATCACCTTAACACATGTTTTCTTCTCAAGTAAACATTTATTCACCTTTAATACTTCCTAGTTCACCAAGACCATTTAAAACACTTAGAACTTCTCACACATTTTCCCAAATTTGGCCATAGCTTCTCTTGTATATACTCACATCCAAACACTTAGGTTTTTACCTTATTTCATTCAAACACCTAAAATCCATCAAGAACATTTTTACACACAAACTCCACACATTAAGCACTACATCACAATATAGTGCATAACTTAAATTGCTTGGCACTTAGGCCCTTAAATAACATGGCTCTTAGGCCCTTAAATTGCATAAACCATAAACACTGAATTTCCCACATAAGTAATGCCTTTGACCTGCAAATACATACACCAATACATATGTTCTTTTACTAGTCTCCTTGAGAACACTTTACTAGGTCATTCACCATTTGCTCTTTAGGTAGTTTTAACAAGCATTATAAGCTTATTTCTCCTAAGGCATTAAACCACATTAAGATAGCATATTTACCTCTTTTCCTCCCAAATTTATTTCTTGTTTCCTTACAAAACCGGTAAGGCATTTGGTTCCTTGCCAACTACTAAACATTATACAAACAACATAATGAGTATTCAAGCTTTAAGCTCCATCTCGTTGTAAACCCTAGGTTTACATTATTTCAAAACATTATTGTAGTTGTTTTACCTTAATCTTTGAAGGGTGTTTGAATATCTATGAAGAGAGGACTCCACCTAGTCCTTGAAAGATTCAAATGGAGCTAGAACAAAGCAACACAAGGAGCTCCATCAATGAATATTTTCGGTCACACACAAAACATGCAGGAAACTTGATTTTTCTTTGAGATTCCTTACCTAGGAGTAAAGGAGATCAATAATATGTGGAAAGACAAGCTCAAGCCCCTTCAATGGTGGAACTCCATGGCACCGAAATGGGGCTCTTGAAGTTTTGAGAAGGTAGGAATGAAGAGCTTGATGAGAGGAAGAGAATGGTGGTGTTTGTTTTTGATTTGGTTAAGTGAGCTAGGTTTTACAAGAGTTCAAAGGTGGACTTCCATGGTGGTGGTGCTGTATGAACGTGAGAGAACAGCAAGAAGAGAGGTTGAAGAGAGTGGAGCCGTGTGAAATGAAGAAAGGAATGAGAAAAATGAGATAAGTTTGCTTTTTAGAAGATATTTGTACTTAAAAAGCAAATAGTAACTATATTAGTCATCTTTATTTCTTTAACAAGTTAACAAGTGAGTGGTGAGTCACCACACCTTAAAAACCGGCCCCCTTTATTACATAAGGGTATTATAGTCTTTGTTGGTCCATTTAATAACTTGTAACATTATATGTTACAAACTAGCTTATAAAAATCACTATTCACTAAAACAAGCACATAGAAGTGAAATTTTTGATTTCCCATTGATATAGCCACCCAAATGTGATACTATATAGTACACATGTTAATTAAAGAGTAATGATGACATTTAGCCATTCAAAACTCATTTACAAGACAATTTTTCAAAACGTGCTTTAAGACTCCTTAAAGCACATTTTGTGTTTTAACTTGTTTTCAAGCTTGGTTTTCTTTGGTAATTGATTTAATATGTTCATTAACATATTTATAAAGTATAGGTGTGACCATTAGGTCTTATACACATTTATCCCAAGCTTAGAGCACATTTTGCTCTTATTGACTTTAAGGTATTTCCTTGTGTTTTATTTGGTTTAACTGTCCACTAAAGTTTCCTAAGGACTTATTTAGCCCTATAAAATCATAATTAAATGTTATCAAGTCTTGGTAGGCTCTTTGGGTCCTAACCAAGTTCACTCATAGCTTAGAGCATGTTTTTGCTCAAACTGTGTCTTAATGCTTTATTGCATTTATTATGGTCTAAATTGTTCACTGATGTTACTAAGGCACTTTTTAGCCTTTACATACCATAGTTTGATATTTAAACCACATATCAAGGTTTGGGGTATTTCAATAACCCACATATTCCCATATATTCTCGGCACTAATTTAATTCTACAATGTAATTAATTTAAATGCATTTAAAAGGGTTTATAAGTGCTTTTACTGTAACACCCCTAATCCTAACCGGTTAAAAACGTCGCAAGTCGTAGAATAATAAATAATAATTCGCAGCGGAAAATAAAACTAACTACCTTGGTGTTACACGCCGTTACTCACCCTTGTGAGTAACAAGGCATCCTTACCCCTTCCAACAATCTCAACTCCTCACGCTGTGATGAACAGATACTGAGCAATCTAATTATTACATACCAAATCCAAACTAAATGAGCAACTAACTGAATACAACAAACTCCAAAAATACAGAATGTAATAAAATTACAAGTGTTTATTAAAACACAGCAGCTACCCTGTTCCCCGCACTCTGGCTTGTGTCTTCTTCAGCAACCTGAAATGTTTTGCCCATTGAAGGGCTCAGCAATCGAAATGCTAGTATGCTAAATGTAGTCCTAAGTCATCTAGATTCCTTAAGTCATTTTAGCCATCTTGAATTAGATTCTTTTCATGAAATACCGGTTTACAATAATAACAGTAATAACTGTAGATATTAAACAATCACACAACAGTTCACCTGCAACATCAGTGCATAATAGCACACAACAACCAGATAATCAAACACCAATAATCCATAACAATAACCAAACAAGATACGCGTATTAATTAACTGTACTTGTTAGTTGGCCACCTGGCCCTTATCCTTTAAACCAATCACTTTAACTTTTCCAAATAAATTCCACCTCAGGCGTCATGTTAAGACAACCCTTAATAACTTAATAATGGACTGTAGTCCCCTGGGTTCCAATGGAACCGTTACCAGCTGACCTTATGGCCCTGGATAATTGACCGATCCGGTCGAACCTGTGCACCAATGGCAGTGCCCTCCACCATCGTCGAATGTGGACAATGGGTTCCCTTAAGTGACTCCCCATTGAAGTCTCTTGTAGTGATCACGATGCGTAACCAGAAAGTCGAAACAGTATGGATTCCTCTCTTTATAAGTTAGCCCTTTAGTAAGTGATACAATAACCAATCCTTGAGTCAAGACTATAACAGTTGACCATCAGTTAGGTTCAATAATACCTAAAGGTCAGTTAGTCTTGTTCCAGTCATAAGACGTTCGCGTAAAAATAAACGCAGCAGTGTTGAGCAATACAGTGTACAATATCGTATACATAAACCACAAATATCACTCTTAAACAATTAAACACATAACGTCTGGACCTTAGGAAAAATTCTTAGAACATTCAGACCACACAATTAACATACCGTTAACCACGATAACAGCTAGCTTGACAATTCACGCTTTAACAGTCTCTCTCCGTACGCTGTTATATTTACAAGCAATACTGGGTAACATTAATATAACTATTCATTAAATATTACAGTACTGTCACTGTAGAGTTTATACTCGTTGTATACTAACTCTGTATGTTCTTTATTTCCCCCTGTTATTTAACAGTGGCTCTAGGTAGTTCAACAGTTCATTATTCTATGTAGCATCCATATGTGATAATGAATTTCTACCTTGTAGTATATTTTTATTTCCTTATTTATATATTCATCATTGTTTCCACTTATTCTTTATATTATACCATTTGGTTATTTTTATTATAACCACAATTATTTTATGAACTTTATATTATACTCCAAAATATACCATATTACTTAATTTTAATTCCTTTCTTTATTAAATTAAAAAACCAACCATATATTCTCGGTAATTACTTGATGAACACACTAACTTTTATAAATTACCAAATAACTATATAACTTTTATAATTTACCAAATATTCACATTAACTTTCGGTAATTTTAAATTGAGCATATTAACTTTGGAAAATTGCCATATAACCACATCTATATTTCGGTTTCAACATATATTTTCTGTATTTACATTTTAACCCCAAAAACTTTATATAAGTTACATATTAACTTATAAACTGTATTTTTAATACTCAATTTTCTTAAATACCAAAATGAACACTTATATTTTTATAATTTACATATCCGCCCCAATTAATTTTTTGTTTTCCATTTAAACTTTCATAATTTACATATTTACCCTTAAACTTTTATAAACTTAATATTTTATGTCATAAATCATTTTAACCCAAAGTTTTTGGTCAACACTTTGACCAAGACTTAATTTCATAATTAATACTTTAATATACCCATAAAATCATGTGTATTCTCGGTTATACCCCAAACTTCCCAATAATTACAAAATAGCCCCGAAACTTTATAAAATGGTATTTTAACACTTAAACACTTATTTAAATTCACCAAAATTCATAATATTAATTCCTACCTTATATTATAACATAAATATACCAAACAAACCCTTAAGCTCTCAGCTTTTATTAGTTGTACACTAAACTTTTCAAAATTTACATTTTAGCCACATATCTTAATAACTAGCCATTTAAATACTTGTAGCTATTTTTAATGTTCCCAAAATTTATAATATAAGTTAATTAACTTATATATATTTCAAAAATCACCAAACAACATATTTTGTTCTCGGCTCCAACTATATTTTACTATATAGTTTCAAAACTTGATTTAAACTTTATAATATGTATATATAAATGTATATAAGCCATATAACACTTCTAAAAATTATGCTAATGACTTAGAATGATTTTAACTCAAAATAGAACATTTTATTCTTAGACAACTTGGTTTAACTATATATGTATCATAATTAATTTTTGTGACACATATTTATACCTTAAGGTAATAATCTTACCTTATATGTTATAAATTATTTTCTTGATGTAATAACCCAATATTTTCGGCCTTAATTTATTTAGAGGTTATACATAATTTTTATACCAAAGTTTGAAGCTTAAATCCACCTTGAACTTAATAAACCTTAATTATATAAACTTACTCCTTAAATCAAGATAATTCTTTTACTTGATTTCTCCTTGAATTCCAAGCTCTCCAAATGTTATTTTGATGAAGAGAATTCGGCCTCCTTGTACATATTTAGGAGATCCATTTGTTAGACTTCTAACAAGGATATATAAATAAGATTTGGAGTAGTTTTACAAGAGTTTACCTTAGGAATTAACAAGGTATTTTTGGTACACCTTGGGATGATTGTAGCTCCAAGTTTCCTTCATTTTTGTTTCATCATATTTTCTCTTTTCATTTTACTTTGTTTTTAATTTTCTAACTACTTTTTGATAATGGCATAGTGGAGCCCCAGCGATGGTGTAACACCCTTAGCATTAATACAATCATTACCGTCCAATCTCCTCGTGCTTCCCGAGTCACGCAGCGGATACATACTTACATACATCGGGTGATACAATGCCATCAGTCACCCACGTGACTAACAAGGCTACTACTTCTACATACAGCATCTGTCTGATGGACCGGAATATCCGAGTACTACACAAATACAATACATACTCCCATTACTTACTGAGCACTACAATACTCCATTCAATACAATACTCCATAATTCAATACAAGATAATGCACTACACATACCGAGTTTACTAGGTTCTAAATACAAATACGATACCTCTTCAATTCCATGCATACTCATTAAGAGTCTGACCACTACCCATTCCTCGCAACTACTTACTTTCTAAGTACAAGGGGTGTGCCACTTCGTACACTTCTACATTCTACTTCTACTTGTCCAAGTGTAGCCTCCGGTCTTTCACCTTGACCACATCCGCTTCGGGTGCCTGCATACTAAAAACGTTCCCCCTAGGGGGTCAGCTTACGCTGAATATGATAACTGCATACCCCGCGTACTAGAGAGGGTACGCCGACCATTTGGTCGAATACATGCAATTCATTTTACAATACATACATACGTACATACATGCTTTCATTCACGATACTACAATACTACACAAGGTATACATACATACGTACAGTACAATACATGCTTGGAAGACAATACAAGTCAACCAATACTTACTTACCGTCTTTCAGAATACACATACACAATACATACTCGATACGCAATACAGAGATACACTTCTCCAATTCACACAGAAGGCTTGTTAGCTTCTTTACACATCCGGGTTAGTCGGGTGTTCAATACTCTTTTACTCCCGGTCAATAACTTACAATAGTCAAGACCAATACACATACAATACTTACTTCTTACATACTTTACTCATGTCAAGTCGGTATGACCTCCGGGCAGGGATTACTACAGCCCACCACCGGGCTTTAGGGTGGCCCACTAATCTAGGATGCTACCCATTCAAGGGGATTGGTCCATGGAAAAGATTACAGCCAGGATTCGGATCCAACCTCTTGTGTTTCCTTATCCTCACGCGTGGCCGAAACTATATCGAACTTCTACTCATTCCATTTACTCATTACTCATGTTAGGAGTTAGATTGTTAGGAATTAGTAGAAGTCAGTACTTCATTCCCATACATCCATACAATACACAAGTACACATTACATACACATACCCTTCATTCTCATTCATACATTTCATGAATTATACAAACTAAATGTTCAAGAAGATACAATCAAGAACAAAATAGTTCAAACACAATTAAGTGCAATAAAAGTCCGATTCGTGTATTTATCTTATTGGTGATCACATAAGCACACAAATCGGGGTAACCAGGTTAGGATACAGAGCATGAAGAAATCATACCGTTCACTATCGTATTCGTACTACCGGTTCCTTTGGAGCTCAACTTTTTGATTCCTATACGTACATGAAGTTGTATGATCAATGGCCTATTATTGATCCAACTTATTGCTTCATTAGTACTCCTAATGTATACATACTACTCCTTTACATTCATACTTGATTATTACACCCATTCTTTTCTCATTACCTCTTATTTTTACTTTCTTACCTTTACTACTTCATTTATAGTGTACTACTACATATATATGCATATGTGTATATAGGCATGTATATCCATATATATATATGATTGCTATAATCATATAATAAAAATACTCTTTTTTTTTGCTTTGACTCGACCGAACTTGCAAGTCCGGTCGCAAGTTCGGTCCAAGTCAGTAAGTTACTTACCGGCAAAATTCCAGGCTCAACCGACCTTGCAAGTCCGGTCCCAAGGTCGGTCCATCCCAGTATGTTTCGTACGTGAAAGTTTTAGCCCGACCGACCTTGCAAGTCCGGTCGCAAGGTCGGTCCATTCCAGTAGCTTGCATTACGGGAATTTTTCTGGCCGACCGAACTTGCAAGTCCGGTCGCAAGTTCGGTCCATTCCAGAAGGTTTCAGACGGGAGAATTTTCTGGTCCGACCGAACTTGCAAGTCCGGTCGCAAGTTTGGTCCATTCCATAAGGTTTCCCGTCTTTGTAATTCTGGGCTCGACCGACCTTGCAAGTTCGGTCCCAAGGTCGGTCCAGCCAAGTATTTCAGTTTTAAAATCTGTTTTCAGTTCTATACTTTGCCCATTGTTTCCCAATCTTCCTACATGTAATCCCACATGTTTAAACACTATCTAGGCCCTCCAACTTGCCTTAGTTCATCCACCAAATTCCCTACTCATTTCTAAATCCACATACACAATTTCTCCTCACTTCCTTTCAACACTTACAATAGTTTTCATTCCTCTTATGCTACAGAATTTCATTTTAACCTTTACCATTCAATACTCCCTCTACCAATGCTACTCCTAGCATCCTAAATCCATTACTTTACATCCTAGACATATGTACTACCTATACCCAAGTCAAATCTCCACCTCACCAAATCTTGTACACTCATTCTTCCTAGTTCCCACAATGCATTTAAACACACTTTGCTACAGGTTTTGCACTCTCACATCCTCATACTACAACTACCATTCCATGGTTACTAAACCTCTCTACTAACTCCCATACACCCTTGGTTTTCCCATTCACCAAGTCATCCATAAATGTACATATTCCTACCAAAATTTTGCCATAGTTCATCTACATTTCTCACTTATCCACATATGTACTTTCTCATCAGTTCATCCCTATTCAAGCTAAACCACAAGGGTTCTACCAGCACACATACAAATATAAATTCCTCAATGTTTTCTCCATCCACAATTTCAATACACATACACATCACATTTGGCTCCAAAGCCTACAATTCAAATACTTGCTCTTAAATACTCAAACTTCACAATTCTCAATACTAGTACAAGGTTTTGGGTTCTTTAAATATTTTACCCATTCCCATTACTCTAATGCAATAGAATTTAACATTAGGAAAGAGCTCTTAACTTGGACTTATATTTCCTTCTTTCTCTTTCCAATTCTCCTCTTCCTCTCTTCTTTGCCCAAATCGGCTACATAGGGAATGGAGTTGCCAAACTCCATTCCCATCACCCAAGGTACACAAAATAAGTGCAATTAAACTACTAACCCTTAAACTAACACTAAATCATTGAAGTGTTAAAAATACAAATTCTAGGGTTTACCTTTGGAGTGTTTTAGGAGGGTTTTTAGCCCTTGGTTCAAGAAGGTGAATCCACCACCATTGCAAGGTTGATATTATGCTCAAAAGAGAGAGAGAAAACAAGGTATTATAATGGGCAAAAATCGGCTACCAAAGGAGATGGAGAAAACTTAAGGTTTTCATGGAGATTTTTACCTCAATGGAGAGAGGAGACTCCAAGCTACCCATTGATGCCATTTTCCCTTTGAATGGGGAAAACCCATGGAGATGAAACTCATCCTTTTCGAATTTTGAAAAGAGGGAATGATAGAGGAGGATGAGGGGATTACAAATATGTGATTATTTTTGAGTTTGGAGCTTACATGAGGGTGGAGCATGAGGATGAAGATGGGAACCCATTAGAGCCTCTTGTGGAGCTCCAAAATCACAGCAGCCAGAAGAGAGAGGGAGCGAGAAATCGATGGGGGAGAAGAGGGCAGGAGAGAGATGAGGAAAATGAGAGAGTGAGGTGAGAGAAGAGGGTAAAGTAGCTTTTTACTTTACTCTTTTGCTTTTGTCTCTCTTATTTAATTAGCTAGTTACATGTGTGTGCGAGGGGGTTATTTGACTGATAAAAACCGGCCCCCTACTGTTATGCTAGCTGGAGCGTTTTTCGTCTTTTACAGAGAACGCTCGTTATTTTACCCGGTTTAGGTACTATACACTAACCGGGCCCGTTTTCCGGAATTTTCTCGTTTAATTATTTTTATTGGTTATTAAGCTTCCATAAATGCTTAATAATGGTTATTTAATGATTTATAATTTTTACGGGACCGTTTGACCACTTAAAGTCACGTTTTCTGGTCTTCTCGAAAAATGTGCTCTAAAGCTCTATTAGCGTTTTAATTCCTTATTTGGATCTGTTTTCTTCGGGAGTTGTTCCCATATGTTATTTAGGTCTTATTAAACCTTTAGAATCCATATAACACGCTAACCGAGGTCTCATACCTCCTATGGTTATTTAACGCTTATTTAGTGTTTTCACTTTTTAAGCGTTTCTTCATTTCTTTTAGATTTATTTTTCCTTACTAATACTACTTAGGCGTCATTAGGCCCTTAAATGCATATTAGATTAATTTTAATCCCTATATTTAAGTTTGGGGTATTTCAATCTACCCCCCTTAAGAACTTTGTCCTCAAAGTTGCTCAAGGTCATAGGATTACTGAATTTACTCATTCTTACAGGTCTATTGCCCAAGTAGTACATTCTTCCTCCTTACAATCCTCAAATTCGTTACTCAAGGTTTCTACCTTCCATACCATACCAATGTACAATCATTGCTTGAATCTGCATTGTTACCAACCATCCAGTTCCTCATTACAAAACTTATACATACATACAGTGCAAAGCTATCCCCGAAGCAATGCAATACACATACCATCCCGCAGGCACCCAGGTCATCTAAACACGGGACTCCTCTATGTCCCGCTGCCCTTGGAATAATGCAACATGCTACACTACTATCTTCTCCGGTATAAGCTTCTAACAAATCCTCCAGTCTAAGGGAAATACTTCACTGCTACCAATTGGAAATTTCCTAAAACATACAACTCCAAATTCCAATTTATATTCATTGCTTCTATCCTATGTGTGATTCTTGTGACCACTTGAGGGGAGCTTCAAAAATCATTCGACCCTGATGTGATCAGCATCAGTGTTGAACTATCTTTCCACCCCAATTTGTGTTTGGTTTCCCTTGATCTGATCAGGATCAAGTTCGACCTCCCACATTAGTTTCAAACAACAGATAATTCAATCATTTTCATTTTCTACCTTTTTACTCTTCCTAGTCATAATTACAATTTCATACAACTCCAAAGGATGGAATTCAGTCCATCAATCATTCTTAATCTACTTCCCAAATACTTTCCTCGGAATTCGATGCCTAAGTGCTCATTTCATCAATCTTCTCTACTTTCTTCCATTACTCTCTATTATCTCTACTATTCTGACTAAGGAATACAGTAATTATGAAATTCAGCTGTCCTCAATTTACTTCCAATAACATACTTACGAATACACCACTAATGGCTACATTCCTCTACTACTCATAGTCAATCCGTACTACTTCCTTAAGGATACAATACTTGTGGAGCTCCGTCCACTACTCATTCTCAATTGTCTCAAGACAATCACCTAGGGAACTCAATTTCCTCTAGGTTCTACATCGGTTTTATACCACTCTTGCATCGTAGTGCCATGTCTAAGTTCAAATAGACATACACAACAGGAATTATCATTTCCCAAAGAGTTTCTCTACTCTTCTTTACAAATACTCTCACATTGGAGTTACAAGATGGTTATATTCATCCTATGGTATTCGCATCTCTTGTGCCCAATTACCATGATTACGATGTGAATGAATACGTATGTTTATTTCACACAAGCACCAATCATTAAATCAATTCTCATTTGTGCTATGCACATTATTGTTTATGTGTTTTACTCGTGAAACTTACATTAAGCGGTTTTCGCTCTACCCCCCTTAAAAGGGATTACGCCCACGTAATCTACCATATGTTACTATTGAACATTGGTTTACTCGATTTAGGCAATCTGAAGTGTTTAGCTTCGCTACGATATACTATACAATGTGCTCTGGTCAAAGGGTCTTAACCATACCAATGGTTTAGTCTTTGCACCGAGGATTCCTATATGAGTTTATTTAACTCATAATTAATTCGGTTCTAGCCTATTAGGCTTCAAGGCATTAATAGCCATTCTTTCATACTTACTAGGTGTATTACATCTCCTAGCTAGGGCCCACTAGCTTCTGCTGCGCGACCTTGATAACTTGGGTTACTCACCCTTCATGTTATCCTTAATGTGCTATACACCTTTTTATCCCTCTATTGTGGGGATAAGGTTTACTAAATAAATGTGGTATTCTTTTACCGTGCTTGAACTAAATGAGTTTTGATTTATAACCAGCTCTCTAGCAATCTATTATACATACTGTTCGTACTCCCACGATTGTTCGCTTAGTTCCTCCGACTTATTGTCGGCGAGGTTTGGTCACTACCTAGTTGTAGTGTTTTCTCTGTTGTTAATAGCTTCCGGATTACACCAGTTCTTCTGGTTCAGTACAAGTGTTCTTTACTTGTATGACCTTGCATTGATATGCGTCGGTCCTAGTGACTTTCTTAAGTCTCCTTTCACCTTTTTATTCCATTGGAATTCATATTTGTGATTGTTAGTGTGTTTCACACTCTTCGTGCTTCTTTGGCCTCAGGCCGCACGGTTTGTTGCTACGCTAGCTTAACTGGCTTATACCATGTTTGTTGGTGAAAAGAAGGGTTTACTACGGTTTACATTTCCCATATTCCTAGCTATCGCATTAGATCATTAGCTGCGCTAGTGCAATACCAAAACACCCAGTCATACAGAGTGCAGAGGCGTAAACGCTTGACAGTAAATCACTTATGTGATCGCATAGGAGTGAGTATTTCTGTCTGTCTTCTCGTACTTATACTTCGTGTCCTTGCTTAACTACTTCCTCATAGCGGTCGCTTATTGCGCACCGTATTCTCACTCATTATACAACATCGTTCTACCGATTTCGTTACTGTGGTAGTTTGTCTTTACTCATTGCCATTGTCATTGGCACCATTTCCTTATGGTGTGAATACACTAGGAGGTTCCTAGTTCACGTATATGACGGTCGTCGTAGCATACCGCAATACCATTATCTTCCCCTTGTGGGGATGTTTTATTTCAGTTTAGGTTTCATGTGTAGGTTAGCTTACCTCACACTACTTCCTCATTCATGATATAGTTTGCCAAATAACTTGGTTGACCAGGGATGAAGTGGTTTATCGGGTTACAAGCTCTCTTGAGCGTCGGTAATTCCTGGTGTGCAATGTGTATTCACATTGATTGTTTTGCAAATTACTATCTCCATAGTGTGAGCATTGGTTATAGGCTCTAGCTATGCAGTTTTACTTTTGCATGTACATTACCGGGACATCCCAAGAACTTTAATGGTTTTCTGGTCCCGTTCTCCAATTGGAGGGTATTCTATCACTAACAAGTGAAGGTTCTTGTTGAGGGGTTGTCTCCACCCGTAGGTCTCATGACGAGGTTTACCATGTTAGTATTTTTACACTGGTTCACCACATGTTTGGGTACATAAGGAGTATACTTACTCCTTCGAGCTTCAATGCTCTTAAGCGATGTGCTTCTACAGTCCACAGCCTCTTGTAGGCGTAGTGGTTTGGAAATCTCATTTCCTTATTCGTTGTCCCTTGGCAATATCTATGCACAAGTTTTGTTGTTATAGTGGATGGAAGCCTTTTCTTAGGGTTCACATCTTCACCACATTGGTGGTCTTCTATTAATGAGAGGTATCTTTCCTCAAGTTTCTCGTAGTGTCCAAGCGTGGACTAGGCCATTGTTGGCATTATTACCATTCATGTGCCTCTGTGCTACCATTGCTACAGACGGTATGAAGGTAATTAAAAGCTTGTCAACTGTATACTAGACTGATGCTCTAGTGACAGTGACACTGAGTTGACCATTACTCCAAGCCACTCAGGAGGTTGGGTTTGAATTGATGGTCCAGTTGTTGATTTCTTGTCATATGGGACAATATCTCTTGCAAGTCTTATTATCAAATGGTGTGGTTTTGCAACCATTTTAGTTTACACAACGTATTTGGTTTGTGGCCATTAAGCCTTATTGCTGCAAGCTATGCTCTTTGCAAGCTGCTTATACAAGTTTCCTCTCCTGGTATACCCCCTAGGTTGGAGGTATTACCAGGCTTCGTGACATCACGCTTCCGTTCATAGGAGTTCCTTTAGGCAATCCGGTGTTAATCGGTGCCTTCTTGTGGTTGAGGGTATTTCCTGTTAAGTGAAATCCCTTCGGTGTCCTAGCCGAGTGTTCGTTCTAGCTTCCGTGCTCTTATCAAGACACTTGTTCAACTGTTGTTATCTCAGACACCCTTCAAGGATTGCTCCTGGGTGCCGTTAGATCACGCCGTTACATCCGGCTAATGTTTATGATATGCTGTGCCTACTATACCGCTTTGTGGTATTGTATTTGAGCTATCCCTTTTAGGGTTATAGAGTCTCCCGTTCTTGGGTAGACTGTTTATACTTGCTCCTAGTGCTTAAGACTAGGTTTAATATTCTCTTTGATGGTGGATTATACCTTGCGGTAGTCTTGAGGTTTCTCTTGGGAGCTCTGTCCCGTTTGTTGAGCATTGTGGTGTTCACGTTAGGCGATTGCCTTACTGTGTTTGGGCTGGGTATACTTTCCAGCTGTCATGTATTTGTTTGAAGTCTTTGAGACATATCCAATGTCTATACTTACTAGTCTGTGTGTTTGCACTTCCCAGTTCCTATTCCTTATCTCAGATGGATTCTCTGAGTTCTTCCATACTTATTTCTTAACTGAGTTCCTTCCCCTTGATCGTCTGAAGTGTCAGCTGTTCTGGTTTGAACTTGCTCACAGTCCGTAGAACGGAGTTGACTACTCCCCGTGTTTTGTACACTACATGTATACATACGTGGGGTACCATGTTGATACGTTACCACTTACCCAACTATATGTCAGGCCCGCAAGCTCCTTCGGAGTGCGGTTGTCCCACATCCCATAATTGGGTACACTCGTAGTGCTCGTCACACGCCTAGGTGAGGTATTCTGTTGTCAACTCCTCTTGTATCATTCTATGATACTCACCGTAATTCTGTTGGTTTGGTTTTAAAATCCAAGGTTTAAAAGAAGGGTTGTGGTTTGGAAAGAAAATTTTGGGTTTTAAAATTATGGTTCGGTGTTAAAAGAAGTCTCTCATGGCATTGCCATGTTTGAGGTCTTGACCTAGTCTAGCTTCTCGCTGACCGGTATGTTCTAAATACAGTGGTCGGGCCGTTAGGCCTTTCCAAGGTTCCATTCCTTCAGTTTCAGGATTTGTGATCCCGTGGTTACTTCATCGTAGTCGCTGTACATTGCTATGTACCTGTGGTGTGTTAGGATTCCTTTACATTTTTCTGTCCTTACTGCACTTGCCGTGGCAAGTGCGTGGTACTGGTGGTTTTTAGGAAATCCTATACCGATCACGGTACTACTTCTTCGTTGTTTCGGTAGCTCTGTCAACTCTTCTGAGTGACTTCTCAATGAACTCGACACGGCTGTCATAGATCTGGGTGCTTCTCCAATCCTTGGAGATTCCCATTCATTTGCTTTATGCTTCCCTTTGTTGCTCATTCCCACACGTTTGCTGTGGTTACTGAGCCTTAGCTTGTTTAGGCACTACTCTCGTAGTCCTATCGGTTCATATCCCGTTGATATTCTTGTAGCTGCGTAAGCTATGTCGGCCATGTATTATAACCTTTTGGCATCGTAGTTTTGGAGTTAATCGCTCTTGACTATGTCCTTAGTCAGCTAGTACACCGTTGTTGGTGTTACTTTACTATTATTGTCCCGTAGACTTGTGTCTCGGGTTTTGTTACAGTTCTTTTTTCCACTCCGTCGCGCTTAATGCTTCTTTTCCTGCTGCTGGTTGGTTAGCCAGGTTCTGCGACTGCTAAGCATGTCGCCCCATGCTGTTGTAAGTTGTAGCCTCCTTGTGGTTGGAGTGCTCACTTCACCGCTATTAAGTGCGGGTATTGTTGCTCAACCGGGATCCATCTCCGGGACTTCCATTTCTTGGAGTCTACCATATGTCGGGTTCTTTCCTCTTATAGGAGTATCTCACTACAGCCAGATCGGGTTTTCCCGAATATGAGAGGACTTCC
The DNA here is from genome assembly GCA_023374045.1 of Limonium bicolor. Taxonomy (NCBI): domain Eukaryota; kingdom Viridiplantae; phylum Streptophyta; class Magnoliopsida; order Caryophyllales; family Plumbaginaceae; genus Limonium; species Limonium bicolor. Next base: position 288,057,275 of record CM041782.1, read on the forward strand.
CTTCTCCCTGGCGTTCTCTTCCAAGTTATACAATGGGGAATGCGGTGGGTGGGACTGGTATTGCAGGTATCCGGTACACTCCGGTGATTCCTAACTAGCGTATCTCTAACGCTACCACTCAGCCCTTAGCCCTAAGCTTCCAATTCCTAACTCGGTATTCCTAAACTCGGTATTTCCAGTCATCAGAGCGATACCTCTGATAGCACTTTTTGTAACACCCCTAGCATTAATACAATCATTACCGTCCAATCTCCTCGTGCTTCCCGAGTCACGCAGCGGATACATACTTACATACATCGGGTGATACAATGCCGTTAGTCACCCACGTGACTAACAAGGCTACTACTTCTACATACAGCATCGGTCTGATGGACCGGAATATCCGAGTACTACACAAATACAATACATACTCCCATTACTTACTGAGCACTACAATACTCCATTCAATACAATACTCCATAATTCAATACAAGATAATGCACTACACATACCGAGTTTACTAGGTTCCAAATACAAATACGATACCTCTTCAATTCCATGCATACTCATTAAGAGTCTGACCACTACCCATTCCTCGCAACTACTTACTTTCTAAGTACAAGGGGTGTGCCACTTCGTACACTTCTACATTCTACTTCTACTTGTCCAAGTGTAGCCTCCGGTCTTTCACCTTGACCGCATCCGCTTCCGGTGCATGCATACTAAAAACGTTCCCCCTAGGGGGTCAGCTTACGCTGAATATGATAACTGCATACCCCACGTACTAGCGAGGGTACGCCGACCATTTGGTCGAATACATGCAATTCATTTTACAATACATACATACGTACATACATGCTTTCATTCACGATACTACAATACTACACAAGGTATACATACATACGTGCAGTACAATACATGCTTGGAAGACAATACAAGTCAACCAATACTTACTTACCGTCTTTCAGAATACACATACACAATACATACTCATTACATACTCGATAGGCAATACGGAGATACACTTCTCCAATTCACACAGAAGGCTTGTTAGCTTGTTTACACACCCGGGTTAGTCGGGTGTTCAATACTCTTTTACTCCCGGTCAATGACTTACAATAGTCAAGACTAATACACATACAATACTTACTTCTTACATACTTTACTCATGTCAAGTCGGTATGACCTCCGGGCAGGGATTACAACATCCCCCCACCGGGCTTTAGGGTGGCCCACTAATCCAGGATGCTACCCATTCAAGGGGATTGGTCCATGGAAAAGATTACAGCCAGGATTCGGATCCAACCTCTTGTGTTTCCTTATCCTCACGCGTGGCCGAAACTATATCGGACATCTACTCATTCCATTTACTCATTACTCATGTTAGGAGTTAGATTGTTAGGAATTAGTAGAAGTCAGTACTTCATTCCCATACATACATCCATACAATACACTAGTACACATTACATACACATACCCTTCATTCTCATTCATACATTTCATGAATTATACAAACTAAATGTTCAAGAAGATACAATCAAGAACAAAATAGTTCAAACACAATTAAGTGCAATAAAAGTCCGATTCGTGTATTTATCTTATTGGTGATCACATAAGCACACAAATCGGGGTAACCAGGTTAGGATACAGAGCATGAAAAAATCATACCATTCACCGTCGTATTCGTACTACCGGTTCCTTTGGAGCTCAACTTTTTGATTCCTATACGTACATGAACTTGTATGATCAATGGCCTATTATTGATCCAACTTATTCCTTCATTAGTACTCCTAATGTATACATACTACTCCTTTACATTCATACTTGATTATTACACCCATTCTTTTCTCATTACCTCTTATTTTTACTTTCTTACCTTTACTACTTCATTTATAGTGTACTACTACATATATATGCATATGTGTATATAGGCATGTATATATATATATATATTCATATATATATATGATTGCTATAATCATATAATAAAAATACTCTTTTTTTTTTGCTTTGACTCGACCGAACTTGCAAGTCCGGTCGCAAGTTTGGTCCAAGTCAGTAAGTTACTTACCGGCAAAATTCCAGGCTCAACCGACCTTGCAAGTCCGGTCCCAAGGTCGGTCCATCCCAGTATGTTTCGTACGTGAAAGTTTTAGCCCGACCGACCTTGCAAGTCCGGTCGCAAGGTCAGTCCATTCCAGTAGCTTGCATTACGGGAATTTTTCTGGCCGACCGAACTTGCAAGTCCGGTCGCAAGTTCGGTCCATTCCAGAAGGTTTCAGACGGGAGAATTTTCTGGTCCGACCGAACTTGCAAGTCCGGTCGCAAGTTCGGTCCATTCTAGAAGGTTTCCTGTCTTTGTAATTCTAGGCTCGACCAACCTTGCAAGTTCGGTCCCAAGGTCGGTCCGGCCCAGTATTTCAGTTTTAAAATCTGTTTTCAGTTCTATACTTTGCCCATTGTTTCTCCAATCTTCCTACATGTAATCCCACATGTTTAAACACTATCTAGGCCCTCCAACTTGCCTTAGTTCATCCACCAAATTCCCTACTCATTTCTAAATCCACATACACAATTTCTCCTCACTTCCTTTCAACACTTACAATAGTTTTCATTCCTCTAATGCTACAGAATTTCATTTTAACCTTTACCATTCAATACTCCCTCTACCAATGCTACTCCTTGTAACACCCCATCCAAAGCCAATCGTGGTTAACGCAAAACTGAACACTTAATCGAATTCGTCGCAGCGGAAATAATAAACACCTGGACCTTGCCACGGTCTGATCGTTAGAATATACCGGCCTTTTCAATTACAACACTTATCCAAATTAAATGACCAACCCAAAACATCACCATCCAAAATACCACAACCAACCGAGTACAAATAGCTAAGTCATAATCACAACCTTACATCAGTTTAAATATAAACAGACGGGTGCACAAGCGCAACCCGTACTCAAAATAAACATCCCATCCTAAGTCTAACCGCTCCTACTCTTGTAGTGCGTCCTCATGGGTCTCTTACCTGCAAGTGTAAAAACAGCCCCCAAAGGGGGTCAGCACGAATGCTGGTACACCCTCTCATGGCCCCCAAGCTAACGGGGCTACGACGACTAATTGTCGATAGCATGGAAATTGATTACATACACAAGCATGGTATGAAGTGCAATAACAATAATCCACAGATGAACATGCATAGTTCACAAACAATGAACGACTCAAGTGTCCCCTTATCAAGTGGGTTAGTAACCCCCTCCTCAGTCCTGATTTCCTTAATCACAGTTCCTTACCTTACCTTAATCTTAATCTCAACTTAATCTCAGTATACAAAACCGTTCCTGGAAGGGAATGGTTGTAGCTTAATTCGAACCTGGGATTTAGGTGATCCCACCCGCACCATCTTAATTGCCACCTACTCTGGACGGGAGTCCAGCGTAGCTGAGCCGGCAACCGGCCCTAGGCTACAAGTCCGAAGACAAGTCCTTAAGCGGAGGGCAGATCTGATTCAGATACCGTCCCCCTTTCCTTAGCATGCATGACCGAAGTTCGGTCCCGGGTTTCCTCACTCAAGTTCCAGTTAGTAGAAATCTTAATCACCATGTGCTAGCTAAGCCTTAACGGGCATTAACCAACAACCACCAAAACAACTCTTATTCTTACTCAGTAAGTACTAAACTTGGTTAGTAACAATCTCAAGTCTCGCGGGTTAGTGTAACGAAAACACATACAAACGAGACAAATATAAACCGGTTGCATGCTTTTCTTGTCTTATCATAGCAAGTAAACAGATAGCACACAAGCCGAGGGACACCTCGTTAGCAAGCAGGTCACAAGAAAGATTGTACCGTTCACCGTCGATCGTCGTTTGTTTACCTTCTCCGGGGTCCCAATTCAAAACCTAAACGTTGATTCATTTTTAGGCCATTAGTTATTTGCACCTCACTTAACTCACTTAATCCCTAAAGATTCCCAATGAAATCCTCTTAAGTCCTACCACTACCCTTTTAAACTTAATCTTTTTAAACATTAAGGTTCTTACTTAACTTACTTAATCCTTAGGTTCTTAGGGTCCTAATCATTACTACCCTACCAATGGCAACCTTATTACCAATTACCATCCTTAGAATTCAAAATTCTTCTTTTTTGTATTTTTAGGCTCGACCGAACTTCCGACCGACCTTACCCAAGGTCGGTCCATTCCAGAACACATTACCGTTTGAAAATTCTATCCCGACCGACCTTGCAAGTCCGGTCCCCAAGGTCGGTCCATTCCCGAGAGTTTTCCCCGAGGGAAATTTGAGTCGACCGAACTTGTCAAGTCCGGTCCTATGTTCGGTCGATTCCAGAGACTTATTACCGTACAAAATTCTAGGCATGACCGACCTTGCAAGTCCGGTCCCAAGGTCGGTCCATTCCAGAGACTTTAATTCCTTCACAAAATACAAGCCCGACCGAACTTGTAAGTCCGGTCCTATCTTCGGTCGGTTCAAGAAACTTTCTCTTTTTCCTCATTTGCTCCTTAGTCATAAGTTCACAATCATGATCATTGTTTCTCCTAGGTTATATATAACCCTTTTCTAATGTAAACTCTACACTAAACTCACCACATATCTAAATCCCATTCCCTTAAACAATAAAACACTTTAAGGTAAGTAATTTACCTTGTTCTTTTACAAGCATTAAAAACTTTCTTCCTTAGGTTTTTCCTTGCTCAATCTCGGTCACCAATATATATCTCCTTGCCAATGTCCTAACCAATATCCAATGACTCCAATGAGTACTAGATAATACATTAACCCTAAGGAACAAACCCTAGGTTAAAATGTGCTTTAAGCTATTAAGGTTATTGTGTTTTACCTTGGTTTCTCAAGACAAGCTTGGATATGAAGCAAGAAGGACCTCCTCAATCCTTTGAAGAGTAGAAAACAAGCTAGAACAAGGCATTAAATGAAGCCTCATGAGCATACATTTTCGGTCAAGAAGAAAAGTGATGGAAACCTAGTTTTCTTACACTTTCTTTACCTTAAGAGAATGGAGAAGCCAATGGAGTCTCCAAACTTGAGTTTCCTCCTCTAATGGTGGTTTGGCTTGGCACCAATCAAAGCTCTTGAAGTTTTGAAAAGATAGAAGAGAGAGCTTGAGCTAACTAAGAGGAATATGCAATTTGTTTTGGTTTTGGAGCTAAATGAGTAAGTAGTGTGCAAAGGAAGATGGAGCTAGCATGTGGGGGTGCTTCACGTTAATGGAGGGAGAGAGCAGCTCAAAACCGTGGGAACAAGAGAGAATGAAGAGGTGAGGAGAGAGGTGAGTAAATGAGATATTAAGTATAAAGTAATAGTAGTTTCTACTTTATCCTTTAATTTCCTTTCTTATTTGCTCATGTGGTGATTCATCACCTTAAAAAACCGGCCACCCCCTTTTATTCGGCTAGTCATGGTCTTGTTTGACCAACTAAATAAACTAAATTGACTTATGTTACAAACTAGCTTAATTAAATTACTATTCACAAAACAAGGCACATTGTTGTGAAATTTTGATTTCCCATTGATATAGACTTCCAAATGTGATACTATATAGTACACATGTTAATTAAAGAGTAATGGTGGACATTTAGCCATTCAAAACTCATCTACAAGACAATTTTTCAAAAATGTGCTTTAAGACTCCTTAAAGCACATTTTTTGTTTCAACTTGTTTTCAAGCTTGGTTTTCTTTGGTAATTGATTTAAAATGACCATTAGGATATTACTAAGGTCTTAGAACAATATTTGGGTACTCTCCAAGTCTCTCCAAGCTTAGAGCACGTTTTTGCTTAAACTGCTCTTTTGGTGTTTCCTTATATTTTTTTGATTAGGAATTTCTCTTAATGTTTCTAAGGCATTATTTAGCCTCCTTATAACTTAGTTTATCTTTTAAACACCATATCTAAGTTTGGGGTATTTCAATCTACCCCCCTTAAAAGAACTTTGTCCTCAAAGTTCACATATGTGCTTAACCATTCACGTTACTCAATTCCCTTAATCTTAACACCACATCTTATATTCACATTCACACCTCTCAAGACTCAAAGGTTAATCTTAAATACAATACATAGGTATTATACATAACTCAAACGTAACACCAAAGTGTAGCAACTTACACAAATTCACATCTTAAACAACCAAACAAACGACAAACATGATCATTTCCTAACTCAAAAGCGAGGAAGCTCTACCCCCCTTAAAAAGGGGTACGCCCCGTACCCTATACAGACGATCTAGTCAGTAAACAAAGAAGGGTACTTCGCCCTCATCTTATCCTCTAACTCCCACGTGGCCTCTTCAACATCCTGGTTAGACCAGAGAACCTTCACCAGTCGCACTGACTTGTGGCGAGTGTCCCTAGTCTTACTGTCCAAGATTCTCTGAGGAGTCTCCACTGATCTCATATTTGGTTCTAAAGTCAACCTCTCAGGTTCTAACACATGGGAGGGGTGGTGCATGTATTTCTTTAGCTGTGAAACATGAAAAACATCATGCACTTTACCCAGTTCAGTAGGTAAATTCAACCTGTAAGCAACCGGGCCCACCCGCTCCGTAATCTCATAAGGACCAACAAATTTTGGGCTTAATTTGCCCTTCTGCCCAAACCTGAATACACCCTTCATCGGTGAAAACTCGCAGAAATACCTGGTCGCCCACTGCGAACTCCAGGTCCCGTCGTTGAACATCAGCATACGACTTCTGCCTATCTTGAGCAGCTTTCATGTTCTCCCTGATTTGCTGAACTTCAGCCTTAACTGCTCTAAGTACTCTGGTCCTATAATGACCGTCTCACTCGACTCATCCCAGCAGAGCGGTGTACGACATGGTCTACCGTACAACGCTTGAAAAGGTGCCATCTTGATCGAAGCGTGATAGCTGTTGTTGTATGAAAACTCGATCAGATGCAATTTGTCAATCCAACTGCCCTAGAAGTCTAAGGCACATGCTCTCAGCATGTCCTCGAGTGTCTGAATAGTACGCTCAGTCTGACCATCTGTCTAAGGATGGAATGCGGTACTCAGCTTGAGTTCTGTACCCAACGCTTCCCTGGTAGCTCTCCAGTACCTCGAAAGGAATCTGGTATCTCTATCTGACACTATGGTCTTCGGTATCCCGTGATGTCTCATGATTTCTTCTCAAATAACTCAGCTAATTTGGTCACCTTCCAAGTATCCTTCATCGGTATGAATCGGGCTACTTTGGTAAGGCGATCCACCACCACCCATATCATGTTGAGACCTCCCCTAGCAGGTGGAAGCCCAACTACGAAGTCCATGGAGATATCATGGAACTTCCACTCCGGAACTGGCATCGACTGTACCATTCCGCCCGGTCGTCGGTGCTCAAATTTCACCTTCTGGCATGTGAGACACCTCGAGACGAACTCGGTAACATCTGTCTTCATCCCCGACCACCAGAAGTATCTCTTCATGTCTTTATACATTTTAGAGGCTCCCGGATGGATGGAAACTGAAGAACAGTGTGATTCTCTGAGTATACGGTCTTTTAGATTCGTGTTGCCCCGTGGTATGCATAACCGGCCCTTTAATCTGATCAGATCATCATCATGAAGTCTGAAGTCGTATTTCTGGTTCTTAAAGGTACCATCTGTCAACTTCTGTCTGACCTCTCTCATGTACTCATCTGTCCTCTGAGCCTCTCGCACCTCATCAACCAAGCTGGAGAAAGAAACTAGCGAATGGAGTGAGTGTGCTCGACGGCTCAGGAAGTCTGCTACAACATTGGCCTTCCCCTCTTTGTATTAAAGGTTGATGTCATAGTCTTTCAGAAACTCTAACCATCTCCTCTGTCGAAGATTTAATTCCTTCTAAGTGAATATGTATCTCAAACTCTTATGATCGGTGTAGATCGTCACACTAACCCCGTATAAGTAGTGGCGCCATATCTTCAAAGCGAAGACTACAGCTCCCAACTCAATCATGTGTGGGGTAGTTCTCCTCATGTTTCTTCAACTGGCGTGAGGCATATGCCACCACCTTGCCATGTTGCATAAGCACGCAACCCAGCCCTCTGCCGGATGCATCACAATAAACCTCAAAGCCCTCTGTACCGACTGGAATGGTCAGAACCGGTGCAGTGGTCAGTGAGTCCTTCAAGCTCTGAAATGATCTCTCACAGTCAACCGTCCATAAGAACGGTGCATCCTTTTTCATCAGACTAGTCATCGGTTTCGCGACCTTGCTGAAATCCCTAACAAACCTCCTGTAGTAACCTGCCAGACCGAGAAAGCTCCGGATGTCGGTAACAGTCTTCGGCCTTGGCCAAGTACGTGCGGCATCAATCTTTGCTGGATCCACTGAGATCCCAGCATCTGAGATGACATGACCTAGGAAAGAGACCTGGTCAAGCCAAAACTCACATTTGGAGAACTTAGCATATAGCTGGTTCTCCCTCAATATTTCCAATACCCTCCTCAGATGTTCCTCATGTTCAACCTTAGATTTCGAGTATATCAAAATGTCAACAATAAACACCACAACCGACTTGTCCAGCTGCTCCCGGAACAAGTGGTTCATCAGATCCATAAACTTCGTCGGTGCGTTCGACAAACCGAACGGCATCACTGTAAATTCATAGTGGCCGTACTGTGTCCAGAATGCCGTCTTCTCAATGTCTCCTTCCTTGATGGCTATCTGATGATACCCCGATCTGAGATCAATCTTGGAGAACACAGACGCTCCCTTCAACTGATCGAACAGATCGTCAATGCGGGGTAGTGGGTACTTATTCTTCACTGTCACTGCATTCAGCTCTCTGTAGTTGATGCAGAGGCGGAGACTACCATCCTTCTTCTTCACGAAGAGGACTGGCGCTCCCCATGGTGACACACTTGGTCTTATAAATCCCTTATCTAACAAATCTTTCAATTGTTCCTTTAACTCAGTCATTTCTGCCGGAGTCATACGGTATGGTGCCTTGGCTATCGGTCCGATACCAGGTAGCAGCTCGATGGTGAACTCTACCTCCCGAGTGGGTGGCATGCCGGGCAGTTCCCGTGGAAATAAGTCGGGGAACTCCGACACTACCGGTAAGTCGGGGTCAAACTCAGGGTCTCTCTCTATGTCATGTACATAGCAGAGATACACTTCTTCTTTTCTCCTCAATTCCTTATACATTGCCATAGCGGTGATGATTTTAGTCGAAGGCTCTCTGGGCCTCTGGCGGTATGATATTGTTACCTCAGACGGACTCCTGAGCAGCAATCTATGCTCGGCGCAGAGGATACGTCTCTTGTGCCGCTCCAACCAGTTCATCCCGAAGATAACTGATAAGTGTCTAAATGAGCATGTTATTTAGGTGTATTTCATGTATAATATTAGCACTTTTCTTGCTCATTTCTCCACTTCGGTTAGTTTTCCTCTAGTTTATGTTTTATTGTTTATCTCACAAATTTATTGGTTTAACATGAGGAAAACCAAGCTGGGAGTGAAGTAGAATAAGAGACGAACGCGTAGACACAAACGGCTCAGAAAACGGAGTCCAAACGAAGAATCTAGAGCCAGTCGAAGTTCGTAGAACGAAATAAGTCACGGTCAGCAGAACAGCATTACAACCGCCTGCACAACCGCCTGCACAACCGCCCCTAAAGGAGGCGGACAACAAGGCGAACCAGAGGCGGACATAGAGGCGGACAAGACACAACCACCTTGTTTCGAGGCGGTTCCACAGGCGGACAAGAGTAAAATCGCGCCCGAAAATAGTTTTCTTCTTCGCGCGACTCTGCAACTCGCCTTATCTATCTACCCCGCCGTCGCCTACCTTATTTCGCTCGCGCGTCTCCAGCTCCTGTCCCCTGCATTAATGAAGCAATCAATGCTTCAATCAGTGAAGAAATCAACAGAGGCAATCACTGCAAGCCTTCTACGTAGTCTTCCTTTCTTCTATAAATAACCATCCACTGCAACCTTGTACGAGTGCACGGAGAAAACCTGAAAATCACTCACACTCACCTCATTCTCTTCCAGTAGTTCACTCTCGTATTTCATTTCACTCCATTAATTCTCTAATTCACCACTTCACTATAATAACCTACGTACATGTTTCACTCTTCGACCTCTCCATTTCTCCATTCACTAATCACGTCTCCGTGCTGTTATTACGTCCAACCTCTGTGTACCGTGAATGGTTAAACACATGTGTGAACTTTGAGGACAAAGTTCTTTTAAGGGGGGTAGATTGAAATACCCCAAACTTAGATATGGTGTTTAAATGATAAACTAAGATACAAGGAGGCTAAATAATGCCTTAGAAACATTAAGAAACATTCTAATCAAAGAAAATATAAGGAAACACCAAAAAGAGCAGTTTAAGCAAAAACGTGCTCTAAGCTTGGAGAGACATGGGAGAGTACCCAAATATTGTTCTAAGACCTTAGTAATATCCTAATGGTCATTTTAAGTCAATTACCAAAGAAAACCAAGCTTGAAAACAAGTTAAAACAGAAAATGTGCTTTAAGGAGTCTTAAAGCACGTTTTTGAAAAATTGTCTTGTAAATGAGTTTGAATGGCTAAATGTCCATCATTACTCTTTAATTAATATGTGTACTATATAGTATCACATTTGGGAGGTCTATATCAATGGGAAATCAAAAATTTCACAACAATGTGCCTTGTTTTTGATGAATAGTGAATTTATTAAGCTAGTTTATAACATAAGTCTATATAAGTGAGACATTTGGTCAACAAAGACTAAACTACCCTCATTCACTAAAGGGGGCCGGTTTTTTAAGTGTGACTCACCACACTTATCTAGCTAAGTAAAGAGAAAGCAAAATAAGTAAGTTATAAAGTAAAAGTACTATTCACCTTTAAGATAAATATCACACATTTACTTACCTCTCTCCTCACTTCTTCATTCTCCCTTGTTCACACGGTTTCCTTGCTCTCTTTCTCTTCTCCATTAACGTGAAGCTCCTCCCCATGCTAGCTCCACCTTCTCTTGCACACATCTTGCTCATTTTAGCTCCAAATCCAAAACAAAATACATATTCTTCTTAGTTAGCTCAAGCTCCTCCTTTCTATCTTTTCAAAACTTCAAGAGCTTCATTTTGGTGCCAAGTCAAACCACCATTAGAGGAGGAAATTCAAGTTTGGAGACTCCATTGGCATCTCCATTCTCTTAAGGTAAAGAAAGTGTAAGAAAATCTAGGTTTCCACCATTTTCTTCACATGACCGAAAATATATACTCATGGGACTCCATGTTTATGCCTTGTTCTAGCTTGTTTCTACTCTTCAAAGGGGAGAGGAGGTCCTTCTTGCTTCACATCCAAGTTTGTCTTGAGAAACCAAGGTAAAACAATCACATTAATACCTTAAAACATATTTTTGAACCTAGGGTTTGTTCCTTAGGGTTAATGTGTTATCTAGTACTCATTGGAGTCATTGGATATTGGTTAGAACATTGGCAAGGAGAATCACATTGGTGACCGAGATTGAACAAAGAAAACCTAAGGAGAAAAGGCTTCTAAGCTTGTGAGAAAACAAGGTAAATTACTTACCTTAAGGTGTTTTGTTCTTTAAGGAAATGAGATTTAGGTATATGATGAGTTTAGTGTTGAGTTTACATTAGAAAAGGGTTATATAAAACCTAGGAGAAACAATGACTATTCTTGTGAACTTGTGACTAAGGAGCAAATGAGAAAAGAGATAGTTTAAGAATATAAGGGTGAAGTACAAGAAGCATTTTATTTCAATGGGAGCCTTGTTGAGTGTATTCGCAGGTTGAAGGCAAATATATGTGGAAATTCAGTGGTTAAGATTATTGTTGTTTAAGGGCCTAAGTGCCAAGCACATTAAGTTTAAGCACTATATGATGATGTGGTGTGGTTTTGGTGTAAATTGGGTGTTAAGCTATTGTAATGAGAATTTGTGTGGTATTGGTTGTTTGATGGAGAAACACCATGTGTTAGGAAGTACTATATACTAGAGAACCCATGGCAAAATTTAAAGGAGAGTTTAAGTGTTTAAGATATCCTAAGGGAATTTAATGACTAAGGAAGTACTAGGAGTGTTCTATGGGTTGTCTTGATGAAAAAGGGTGAAGTTAAGGTGTTTTAATGAGTTATAATGATTTAGGCATTACTATAAAGGATTTAGAAGTCAAGAGGATGTATTTGAGTATTTAGGACTTAGGCAAATGTTGGTGCACAACTAAGAAGGAAATAAGGTGTTGATGATGGAAGTTTAAACTTGTGAAGGAACATTAAGTAAGTGCTTAAGAGAGTTTTAGATGGTGAGAGACGCTTGGGAGATGATGTTATAGTGGTGAAGGAAACATTTGGCATAGAGGTTACATTAGGTATGAACCACCACCTAGAAAACCTAGAGGGAAGCATTACAAGTGTTAGCATTATCACAAGGAAAATGCATAATGACTAAGGTGGATTTTGGTGAATGATTTAATGTGTTTAGAGGAGGGCTTAAGGTGTATTTGAGGTGCCAAATGAGGTTATAGCATATTAGAAGACATGAGGAGAAGTTTGGAATTGAAAGAGGCAATTAAGAGGAAGGTCTGTAGAGGACCGACCCAGGGTCCGACCCAGTCTTGGGTCGGTCGGGCCAAGTTAAGCCATCCGGAATGCCTCTGGACTGGACCGACCCAGGGGGTTTGGGTCGGTCGGCTTAGCCTTGGGTCGGTCGGGTAAGGTTTAAGCAGGAAAATGGGTTCTGTAAGGGACCGACCCAGAGGTTTTGGGTCGGTCGGTCTAGCTCTGGGTCGGTCGGATGAGTTCCAAGAGACGGAAGAGTTTCTGTAATGGACCGACCCAGGGGTAGGGTCGGTCGGTGGGTCGGTCGACCCTTAACACTTAAAAAAAAAAAAAAAAGAAATTTTGAATTCTAAGAATGGTGATAGGTGATGAGGTATACCTTTGGTAGGGTGGTAATGATTAGGACCCTAAGAACTTAAGGAATTAAGTTAAGATTAAGTATAAGTTTTAATGTTAAAGTTAAGGTTGTAAGTTAAGTGGCAAGATTTAAGAGGTTATTGAATGGAAGTCCTTAGGGACTAAGTGAGTTAAGTAAGGTGCAAATAACTAATAACCTAAAAATGAATGAATGTTTTAGGTTTGTGAGTTGGGACCCCGAAGAAGATTAGTCAAACAACGATCGACGGTGAACGGTACAATCCTTCTTGTGACCTGCTTGCTAACGAGGTGTCCCTCGGCTTGTGTGCTATCTGTTTATTTGCTATGACTAAAACAAGATAAAGCATGCAACCGGTTATAATGCTCTCGTTGTGATTGTGTTATGTTTACACTAACCCGCGAGACTTGAGATTGTTACTAACCAAGTTTAGTACTTACTGAGTTAAGAATAAGAGTTAAGTTGATGGTTGTTGGTTAATGCCCGTTAAGGCTTAGCTAGCACATGGTGTTTAAGATGTTTACTAACTGGAACTTGAGTGAGGAAACCCGGGACCGATCTCCGGTCATGCATGCTAAGAGAAAGGGGGACGGTATCTGAATCAGATCCGCCCTCCGCTTAAGGACTTGTCTTCGGACTTGTTGCCTAGGGCCGGTTGCCGGCTCAGCTACGTTGGACTCCCGTCCAGAGTAGGTGGCATTAAGATGGTGTGGTGGGATCACCTAAATCCCAGGTTCGAATTAGATACAACCAATCCCTTCCAGGAAAGGTTTGTATACTGAGATTAAGATTGAGATTGAGATTAAGATTGAGGTAAGGTAAGGAACTGAGATTAAGGAAATGAGGATTAAGGAGGGGGTTACTAACCCACTTGATGAGGGAACGCTTGAGTCGTTCATTGCTTGTGAACTATATATGTTCATCTGTGGTTATTGTTATTGCACTTCATATTGTTTGTGTATGTAATCAATTTCCATGCTATCGACAATTAGTCGTCGTAGCCCCGTTAGCTTGGGGGCCATGAGAGGGTGTACCAGCATTCGTGCTGACCCCCTCGGGGGCTATTTTTACACTTGCAGGTAAGAGGCCCATGAGGACGCACTACGAGAGTAAGAGCGGTTAGACTTAGGTGGGAACATTTATTTTGAGTTCGGGTTGCGCCTGTGCACCCGACTGTTTATATTAAACTGAAGTAAGTTTGGGATTGTGTATAAGATACTAGTACTCGGTTGGTTGTGGTATTGAGAATGTTGATGTTTAAGTTGGGTAAGTGTTTTTGGATAAGTATTGTAAGTATTTAAGCCGGTATATTCTAACGATCAGACCGTGGCAAGGTCCAAGTGTTGTATATTCCGCTGCGACGTATTCGATTAAGTGTTCAGATTGCGATAACCACGATAGGCTTTGGATGGGGTGTTAAATGTAAGGTGTTCGATAAAATGTCTGAGTTGATATTTTGCTGTTTGTGCCCTCTGCATACAATGGTGGAGACAATTTCATGAAAAACTGGTGTGTATTTATATATTAGGTAGATCCCTAACTAGCAAACCTTGTAGCCCCCTATACACATAGCAACTAGTAAACTAAAACGTCAATTCAAACAAACAAACTCAATTAAAACTACTATGAAAAGAAAAATAATAACGGCTAAATCTGACTACGGAAATGGTTTGGCTCTGAAATTGTGCAAGGTTGAGCGCAAACAGAATCAACTAAGTATAATGAGTGAATTTGAGGTAGATTGTATTGGCTAATGTTTCAACATCTTACAGCCCGCTTACAATGCAAAATCATGCAACTATAATATTATAATGCAAATTTTTAACTAATTATAATACAACAGCACACATAATGTAGAACAGTAATGGATTTCTTACCCCCCTAATATTATTTCCTTGCTTCACCGTTGTCTGCAGTAATTGGGGTGGTCTCTACGTCTTCTTCTTCTTCCTCATTTCTTCTGTTGTGGTGCAAAAGTGGAAAGGTAACATCTTCATATATCTTTTTTCTGTTGTTTCTCTTCATTTTCTGCTAGTTATTAGGAAAATAGTTGTAGCATAGACAAATTGGATAGAGATGTTATATGCATCATTAATTAGTTGGTGGTGAAATGGCAAGTGGTTGTGACATTATTGAGTGATTGCGAATGGTTGCTGCCAATTGTTGATTTTTTTGTCGTGGTAAATAAGATATTGGTGAATGCTTAATGATAAGCATGGGATTAACACGATTACGCAAAGGTCATGCCAAATTTTTTCTAGAATCGTATTAGTCTTATTAATTAATTTTATTTGTTATTTGTGTATAACAATCTTTACTTCTCTTTGTCAGGTCTTCTGAATCTTCTATTGGATTTGTACCAGTACTTTCCCAGCCCATTACCAAAGTAGTCTCCTAGTTTCCCCCTCTGTACAACCTTAAAACAAGTAAGTAATTAAACTTTATTTTTTGTTTTAATAATGCAATGATTTGTTGAAGTTAAATTAAATGTGTTAGAATTGTTAGAATAAGGCTAGATTAGTTACGTTGGAACGTTAGAGTACTTAGGCTACGTTAGTTTGGTTGGAACCATAGAGTAGTGCTGAGTTTGGTTGCAACCGTACATCCAGTAGAAACATGCTCCATATACAAATGCAGACGAAACTGAAAGACAAATCAATCTTAAACTTGTTTTGTTTTCACATATAGAATGGAGCGTGACTGGATGTACGGTGATCGAGGGGATCACTACTTTGATGAGAAGCTTAAAGAGTTTCTCAAAGCGGCAGTGCAACACAAGGACAGAACAAAGGCGGACAATATTTCATGTCCGTGTGTTGATTGTGGGGTCGTAAGGAAATATGTAGACATTGAGGAAATTAGATTTCATCTTAAGTCCCGTGGATTCATGCCACATTACAGAAGATGGAATTTTCATGGAGAAACTGTTTCAGCTAGTGCTTCAACATCATCAAGTGCTCATGATCCACGTTACGCAAGTACCGCCCACACCTTCAATACCATCAATGAGTGGGTACCGTTAAGTGATTCAGGCTTCGATGACAGTGAGACCACTCACCATGATGAGCAAATGGATGAAATGTTAGAAAATGTTGCGGATACTTTTGTCGATCAGCCGGAAGAGTATCAAAGATTGTTGGACGCATCAAAGACACCTTTGTACCCTTCGTGCGTTAAATACACAAAATTGACTGCTGTACTTAATTTGTTCAACTTAAAGGGGAAATATGGAGTTGGTGACAAGTGTTTCACGTCATTTCTAGAGCTGATACATGATATGCTTCCTGATGAGAATGGTCTTCCTACATCCACCTACGAGGCAAAGAAATGGATGTGTCCAATGGGAGTTGAATATAAAAAGATTCATGCTTGCCCAAATAACTGTGTGCTTTATAGGGGTGAATACGAACATCTAGACAAGTGTCCTAAATGTTTGTTGTCCCGGTACAAGGACAAGGTTGAGGATTCCTCCTTTCAGAAAAAAAATCGTCCAGTGAAATTATTGTGGTACTTGCCGATAATTCCTATATTCAAATGGTTGTTTGCCAACCCGAAAGATGCGAAGAACTTACGATGGCACGCGGATGGTAGAAAAATTGATGAAAAATTAAGACATCCTACAGACGGACCTTAGTGGAGAAATATCAACAGAAAATTCAAACATCATTTTGGGGATGAGGATAGGAATCTGAGACTTGGATTGTGTACCGATGGGATGAACCCGTATGGCACGTTGAGCAGTCAGCACAGCACTTGGCCGGTGCTACTAGTGATTTACAATTTACCGTCATGGTTGTGCATGAAACGAAAATACATTATGTTATCACTCCTAATTTCTGGTCCAAAGCAACATGGTCATAACATTGACGTATATCTTGCACCACTGATCAACGATCTGAACTTGTTGTGGAATGAAGGGACAGTGGTATATGATGCTCATGTGAAAGAAAATTTCACACTGAAGGCGATGTTATCTGTACTGTTAACGACTTTCCTGCCTATAAGAACTTGTCAGGATACTCGATGAAAGGATTCAAAGCGTGTCCGGTATGTGAGGATGACACATGTTCAGATCGTCTGAAGCACTGCGGCAAAAATGTTTATATGTGTCATCGACGGTTTCTTCCAGTAGACCATCCTTACCGTTCGAGAAAGCGAAAGCTGTTCGACAATGAGCCCGAGACTCGTGTCGCTCGTCTGCCTTTGAATTCAGAGGAAGTGTATGCAAAGGTAAAAGACATTGAAAATGTCTTTGGAAACACATCCAAGCCGCCGAAGAACATTTGGAAAAAACTTTCCATTTTTTGGGATCTACCGTATTAGCGGCATCTACCTGTTCGACATTGTTTGGATATCATGCACATTGTGAAGAACGTCGGTGAGGCAGTGTGTGGTACTTTGCTCAACATACCCGGCAAGACGAAAGACGGATTGAAGGTGAGGAGAGATATGCAAGAGTTGCGCATACGGAAAGAACTACACCCAATAGAGGATGAGAAGCGAACATATCTACCTCCTGCGTGTTATACCCTCTCTAAGAGTGAAAAATTAAGTTTTTGCAAGTGTTTGCACACATTGAAGGTACCATCTGGGTACTCTTCAAACTGGAAGAACCTAGTTTCTATGAAGGATTTGAAACTGTTAGGCACGAAATCTCATGATTATCATGTGTTAATGTTGCATCTTCTTCCAGTTGCAATACAAGGGATATTACCAGAAAATGTCAGAAATGCTCTAACTCGATTATGTTTCTTCTTCAACGCTGTCTGCTGCAAGGCAATTGACTCAGACACCCTCGATGATCTGCAACATGAAATTGTTGTGACAATAGTCCAAGAGTCCTACAGCTTGATTCAGCATCTCGGCGTCCCAAGAGGCCACTTATATATAACATGTTGATGAGGTGATGAATTTACTTAACTTGATTAATTATCAATTTTTAGTAATTTCTTAATCATCCGGTTGATAACTTTTACTTTATCTGTGTG
The DNA here is from genome assembly GCA_023374045.1 of Limonium bicolor. Classification (NCBI taxonomy): domain Eukaryota; kingdom Viridiplantae; phylum Streptophyta; class Magnoliopsida; order Caryophyllales; family Plumbaginaceae; genus Limonium; species Limonium bicolor. The sequence continues at coordinate 288,075,154 of CM041782.1, forward strand.
TATGAATTCTAGTGCCTTTGTATCTATACTAACGCATATCCGGGGAGAGAGATTTAAGAACATTCCGTGGAATGTAGTCAAGGTATTTTTGTAGTCCTTATTCAAATTTTGTAATATGTTCATTAGTTTTGAAATAGGAACAGTATTATAATTTATGTGTTAAATCGATTTTGAATATGTACGTATATGAATGTGCAGTGTCCACAGCAGCCGGGAGGTTCGGAATGTGGCTACTATGTCATGCGGTTTATGAGTGACTTGATAGCGGGACCGAGACTCTTGCCAGAGAAGTCTCTAGACAAGGTAAGTAGCATTCTCAAAATATTTTGGTTTTGTAGATAATTTTTAACATTGATTCTTAAACTCAAATTATTATTAGCAACTAATCATATTTCTTTTTGTGTTAATTTCAAGGCTTTTGAAGACTTGGTAGACGGTTACGATGAAGGACATATAACCGAGGTGCTCGAAGAATGGGCAGAATACTTGAGCGTTAATGTAGGTTTCTTTTAGTGTTTGGTAGGATTAAGTAGGATGTTTTTGAAATTCTCATGAAACAATTGTGGTTTTAGTAAAGATTTTGTTGATGTTTGATTAATTTGCTCAAATCTGTAAATGTAAGTGGCTTATTGCCCGTACATAGGTTTGGTGGCCATTTAAATGGTGAAATGGTTGATCTAATGCCCCACTGTGGTGGCATTGTTAATTGTTATCTGTTAACAGGTTTGATTGATTCTTGGGTGTGTTTGGTACAATTGTAGGGTGGAATAGAAAAAAAACAACCAATAGGCCCTGTCAATATTTTCTGAAAAGACCCGAATGCAGCGGTTCCTTCAACGACCGCTGCGATAGGTTATTTTTTTTTAAAAAAAAAGGTCTAACGCAGTGGTTCTTTTAACAACCGCTGTGGTAGAGAACCTACTGCAACGGTTGTAGAACCGCTATGGTAGGTACCTACCGCAGCGGTTGTTAAAAGAACCGCTGCGTTAGAGTACCTACCGCAGCGGTTCTACAACCGCTGCGGTAGGTGTTTCATCTACATCAGCGGCACCCATCGCAGCGGTTTTCAACCGCTGCGGTAGGGTCTTTTTCTACTAGTGAATTCTTTGCACTTATTCCACCTATATGTGTTTTGCCAGCTTCTATATTAGAGTTGACATGTTCTGATAGGTGAACTATTCCTTTAATTAGGATTTTGGATCGCAGAGAGTCTAAGAATTGGCCTGTCCGTTTCTCATAATTAAACTGTAGGTTTGGCTAGATTTATCCAGTAAAGAACAACCCAGACCCGGAGTACCATTCATTTTATTGAACTTATCAATTTACTTTCATTAATCGTTCATTTAGATTTTGATTTTCTTTTACTCAATTTAATCACAAAAACAATTCACAACCCCCCTGAATTTCCAGTTTTCTTAGGATTAGGCTTATTTCTTCAAGTCCCCTAGATTGATACCTGGTTGCTTCTGTTAGCTATACTATTGCGACCGGGATTTTTGCAACCCGACAGGACTTTGATTTATTTTTTTCTAGGTTTACTTAATTTAGTTTTTAGTATATCATTTTCCATGTTTGCAAAATGGCACCGTTACCGGGGACTTGACTTTATCTAGTCCTTAGCCTTGGTTGTCAATTGTTTTTATTTTATTTTATTTTATTTGGTTAATTTTGTTTTACTTTGAGTTTATTTTATTTTTAGTTATTAATTTTAGTTTCCTCAGTTTATTAGATTTTATTTCTTTCTTGTTTTTATTTAGTGGTAAATTTAATTTTTAGATTCTTATTTGTTTATATTTTATTTTATTTTATCTTATTCGTTTTGGTTGTTTTCTCAATTTCATACTACTCTGTTTAATTTTTAGTTAATTTTCTTTTTACTTATTTAATTATTTTATTTTATTATACTTTAGTTTTTTATATTCTATTGTTAGTTTATTTTGTTTTAGCTATTTCATTAATTTCTACGTCATTTTATTTTATTTTTTATTATTTTCATTGTTATTTTATTTTAATTTTAGCTATTTCGCCTTTTTTATAGTTTAATTCTTCTTGTTTTATTTTAGTTCCAATTTGATTTATGTGGATGTTCAATCATTTTTGTTTCATCATATCTTCTCTTTTCATTTTACTTTGTTTTTAATTTTCTAACTACTTTTTGATAATGGCACAGTGGAGCCCCAGCGATGGTCGTGTTTATTCCGTTGGTGCTAGTTCTTCTTGGGCTCCGGATCTCATGATGGAACATATAGCTGCTAACCAGGCACAATTAAAAACCACGATGAGCAGTATGATGGAGATGCTAGAGCAGCTCACTAAGGGACAAACTCCTGTGTTGGGCGTTGAAGCAGGTGTCTTCTGTTTGTTTGATCCATTTTCCTTTGATTTGTGCTGCTCGAAGTGTGGGGGTAATCATGAGTTTGAAGATTGCCATGAAATTGAAGAGATGAGGCCGATTGAGGAGCAACTTGAACAGGAATCATCTTACTAGCGGGATATATATTGCTCGTATTGTGGGGGACCTCATGAGTTCGATGACTGTCTTGAATTTCAAGAGCAATTGTGGTTAGAGAGTCAACCAGACTACCTACAGAAAATTGCTCTTCGAAAGCAGGCTTCAATCTTGAACAATGTAGTGGAGCAGCCTATTGAATTCTCAAGTTGCCCTCCCTCTCCACCCTTGGTTCCAGACAAAGTGGATGTCCACATCCTAGATTTTGTAAGAGAGGAGCCACCACTACTCTGCCATTATCACAATTTCTTTGAGCCTCATCCACAAAAGGAGAATGTTTTTATCCTCCAATTTGACGAAGAACAACAATCAACACCTGGTCTTTTGCTTCAGACCCGTTACCGCCAATACCTCCTCAAACACCAGGTTTTGTTGAGTATTTATTTTCCTAGTATATTTGTTGAGTTAACATTTTGTTTTGATCCAGGTGGTTTAATCTTGTTTGTTGGCAACTTCATATTTCTGTTGATGCCACTGTCGACTTTTATTTTTGATCTAGGATAACAAAGTGACAGTCTAGCCAAAGACTATAAAGATGGGCAGCTGAATGGGAGGCAGCCCAGTCGTAAAGTTATGTTTTTGTTTTGTTTTTTTTATTATTTTCGTTCTATTTTATTTCTATATTTATTTTATTTTATTTCAATCAGATGCGGTGGTGGTGCACGTGCTACTAATGCAACACTTCTAGCGTCATTTGGTGTTTTATTAAGTGTGTGTAGGTGTAACTTTTTTTTTTGGTATTCCTATCTCTCTAAGGTTGGACACTTGCTTGTACACAAGTGTGAGGAACGTTTCTACCCCAGTGTTCAACCTTCAGTGTAAGGAAGGGAACCTTCCTCAGTTTAAATATATCAGGGGAGTCTCAGTCTCTCAATCTTTGTTTCTTATGTTCAACCTATCATGCTTTTAATGTTTATTGGATTTGTTAGTATGCGATGTGATGAATGAAATCCTTCGATTCTGGCATATTTTGAAAGGTCTTATCGTGATTTTATTTTATGAACAATGAGGACATTTCTCCTCTTAAGTGTGAGGAAGTGGAGACCTTTCCCTGAAAATATGTCAGTTGTACTTAATGACACACTGATTTTTTTACTGTTCTCTTGCTACGAAGGATAAGCTTCTTTTAGTGTCAATAAATGTTGAATTTTTGGGTGATAAGTTTTATGGAAGTTTTTGAAATCAAGCCTGATGACAACCTCAAGAATCTTTTTGCTTAAAGTTGTTCGTATGTATTGTTTTCTTCAAATTAATTCAATTTTAACTGAAATCTGGTGGATTAGCTGATTGCTCAAACTAAATAAGTTTGGCTTGGTGACTTTGGAAATGATAAGAAAGTTTGGTATGAAGGATAAGGCCTGATACTCCTCTGATCAAGAATTTTCTGAACCAAAACAGGTCTCGTTTATCCGGTTATTAAGTCCTTGGGGTGCTTCATCACCCATCTACCTAATGGCTCGTGATCTAGGATAGAAGGCCCAACACCGTTACAAGGATAAAGAGAAAAGTCTGGGGAATGAAAACTAATGTGCGAAAAATAATAATGCAAGGATAGGAAAACCGTTAAAAGCTTAATGTTTATTGTAATTTTCCTATTTTGATCATGAGTGTGTGGTGTTGAAAGGTATTGCGGAATATGGCATTACTTCACGCCCCTTTTCTTCTGCACTTGTTTGATCCAAAGGTTTGATATTACGATCATGGAGTGAGTTTTGTTCTTTATTTGCTTGAGGACAAGCAAAAGCTAAGTGTGAGGAAGTTTGATAAGTGTGAAATATAGAGCATTTGAAGTGTTTAATTTGCTTATTTTCTATAGTGGTTTGGCCAATATTTCTCACTTATCATGTGTTTTTCTATGATTTGTGTTTAGATAATAATTGATGTATTTTATGTGTAAAATGCATATAAGAGTCATGGAATTGCATTCTTCACTTCATAAGCTTCGCAACACAACAAACGAGGAGCAAAACGGAGTCCAAACGAAGAATCTATGCCTAAAACTAGTTTTGCTCGTCAGGATAATGACATGTCCGAACATACGTCCGAACTTTGATGGTCGAGCAGAGGCCAAAACTGCCTGAAAATGTGTCTTAACATGCGTCCAAACATCCAAGTTCGGATGCCGCGTACAGATTTCAAAAATATAGGTTTTGAAGAGTTAAAAATGCCTATTTTTGATATAAAAAGACACATAGGGTGGGGGAACATCATCATTCACGCCGGATGCCTCAGACGAGGCTCTCACGCCACGCCTCACCTCCCTCCATCACCATCACCATCGATCAACACCATGATCACCACCATCTTCAACCTCTAGCCCGGCAAACTCCAAATGATTTCTCAATCTCTTTTCTCTGTCTATTTTGTGATTAAGTCTCACTAGATAATATTTTCTCTGGGGAAGGGTTGTTCGTAATGGATACGAACTAGTTATAATTTCTGCAACTTGATTATGAGATTGTATCGGATTGTTTCTAGATTAATGCTAATCATTCATCTTCTCTATTAAGTTTGCGCGTTTATAGAGTTGTTTTGCGAATCCTGTTATGATCTGATCTGGTGATGAACAAGAAGTTCAAATTAATTTGGAGATTTGTGGAAAAATTAGTCGAATAGATAATTTTTCCCTACAAATGCTAATAATTCTTTGCACTTATTCCACCTATATGTGTTTTGCCAGCTTCTATATTAGAGTTGACAAGTTCCGATAGGTGAACTATTCCTTTAACTAGGATTTAGGATCGAAGAGAGTCTAAGAATTGGCCTGTCCGTTTCTCATAATTAAACTATAGGTTTGGCTGGATTTATCCAGTAATGTAACACCCCTACTATGCACATAACATTACTTGAAATCGCAGCGGAATTTAAACAACTAAACAGTAACTAAACGATTGGTGCTACAACGCCGTCAACCACCCACGTGGTTAACAAGGCTGAATAAATACAAGTGTACCGGTCTGATGATCAGACTCCCGAGCATAGAACTAATAACCATATATACATTAACATAATACCGAGTGTTTACTTACATCCTTTACTGTATATTGTCACTGTAAACTGTTCACAACCAAAATATATAACGCCACGGGAGCACAGGCGCATCCCGGGCCCAACATCCAAAAGTAATCAAAAGTAAACCTACATCCTAGAATCTAAAGCCATTCCGCTTCTTCGATCCTCATCCTGCAGTAAAAGAAATATGGAGCCCCCGAGGGGGTCAGCAACCCTTGGCTGGTATGGTTAACGCGCAGCCCATCGGCTACCGGGATGCGCGCAACTAATTGTCATGATGACATGGCATTCATTTTAAAACACACAACTTATACATATATATCATAACATGGGTATTGTACACAACATCACACACATCACACAAGAACAATTCCTTTTAGGAAGAGAACCAACACAGTTAGTCCCCATAGAGAGCCTAGAGAATGTTGCCATGCTCATGCTAAGCTCGTTACATAACTCGTTACCGTCCTATTAGATTGAACGGATAACTTAACACAAGGTGCCTCGGATATAGTGATCCAAGCCCACCGAAATAACACATAGTATGCCCCTATGGCCCGACGTGAGTCAGTAAAATAGCCTTGGTTAAGCTAAAGGGAAGGTTGGAAACCAAATTGGAAACAACCATAACATACAAAGAGAATCGAACCGGTTATGACATCGACTCCCATACTCACACGCGTGGCCGGAACAGACCGGACTCCTCACTTCCTCCGTTAGCACTTGTTAGCAGTTCATTATTGAACTCAATACACAATTCACAATAATAGGTCAAGTCTTGTTAGACACACACAAGGGAAGAGAGAGTCATACTTAACAACATAATAATATTTAACTGTAAACTCTTTACATGGTTTAATCTTACAAAGTCATAAACACACAGAAAAACACAAAACAAGCCGGTGTAAACCGGTAGGCAACAGACTGCAAGAAAACCATACCTTGGTCCTTGCCTTGATTTGTTTCCACCGTAGGTCACTCCTATACATGATTCAAGAATGTCGGTTAATTAACTTACTTAACTTCAAATTTACTAAGTGTTTAGCATGATTATTTGACATGTTTAAATGTCTAACTTACCGTAGGTTACCTTCATTATACCCCCCTAGGGTTAACTACATAGGTCACATTCTTTTCTGTTTTTTTTTACAAGTTTTGGTCCGACCGACCTTACCGACCGACCTTACACAAGGTCGGTCCATTCCAAAACATATTTCCGTCAAAATTTTCTACTCCGACCGACCTTGTAAGTTCGGTCGCATGTTCGATCCATTCCCGAGAGTTTCTTCCCTTTGAAAATTCAGCCCGACCGAACTTGCCAAGTCCGGTCCCATGTTCGGTCGATTCCAGAAACTTAATCCATACACAAAATACAAGCCCGACCGACCTTGCAAGTCTGGTCCCCAAGGTCGTCCATTCCAGAAGCCAATTCTCGCAGGGTAAACTGGGCTCGACCGACCTTGCAAGTTCGGTCGCAAGTTCGGTCTGCCCCAGACCCTTGTTTTCCATTTCTCATTTAACTCCAAACTTCACCTCATATATCCTAGTACACCCTAACCTCATTAGGGCACTTCAAACACGCCTTAAGACATCCTTAAACACTCATAAAACTCATTTTCTAATTCCTTAAACCTTTACTCATTTCTTCCCAAAATTCCTAGTCTCCAAGTGGTGTTTCATACCTAAGATGATCACTTATGCCAAAATACTCCCTCATCACAACAACATCATCTCTCAAGCACCTATTCTTACCACTTAAACCCTAGTTGATGTCTAAGTCCCTTTGTTTACCTAGAACACCTTAAGACATTATTTCTCCTCTTGCAAAATACTTAAGCATTTCCAACATTTCAAGTTCACCAAACCTTATGTAAACACTTAGAACTTCTTGTTTCCTACCTAAATTTTGACATGGATTCTCCTAGAACATTACTAAGCCAAAACACATTGTTTTCTCCACTAAGCACACAAGAACACCTAAATTCACCATGAACACTCTCACACACAAAGTTTCACCAAATTTACACTACATCACATTATAGTGCATAATTTAATTTGCATGGCACTTAGGCCCTTAAAATGCATGGCTCTTAGGCCCTTAAAGTGCATAACCCTTAAACACTGTATTTCCACAATATATATGCCTTTAACCTGCAATTACATACAACAACACATATATCCTTTGACTAGTCTCCTTGAGAACATCTCACTAGGTCATTTACCATTTACTCTTTAGGTAGTTTTAACAAGCATTATAAGCTCATTTCTCCTAAGGCATTAACCACATTAGGTTAGCATGTTTACCTCTATTCACACAAACTTCTTTCTTGTTTAAAATCGGCTAGGTACTTGATTCCTTGTCAACTACTAAACAATATACAAGCAATGAAATGAGTATACAAGCTTAATGCTTCATCTCATTGTAAACCCTAGGTTTCCATTATTTCAGAAACATTAATGTAGTTGGTTTACCTTGGTCTTTGAAGAGAGTTTGAATATCTATCAAGAGAGGACTCCACCTAGTCCTTGAAAGGTTGGAATGAAGCTAAAACAAAGCCATATAAAGAGCACCTTCAATGGGCATTTTCGGTCAACAACAAAACATGGAGGAAATGAAGTTTTTATTTGAGATTCCTTACCTAGAAGCAAAGGAGAGTAATAATATGTAGAAATGTAAGCTCAAGCTCCTTCAATGGTGGAACTCCATGGCACCGAAATGGTGATCTGGAAGCTTTGAGAAGATAGGAATGAAGAGCTTGATGAGACTAAGAGAATGGTGGTGTTTGTTTTTTATTTGGTTAAGTGAGCTAGAAGTTACAAGAGATCAAAGATGGAGTTTAATGGTGGTGGTGTGGTATTACCGTGGAAGAGAGAAAGAGAGATTGAAGAGAGCTTGGAACCGTGTGAAATGAAGAAGGGAGGAAAATGAGATAAGTGAGTGTGTTTGTTTTTTTAGAAGATATTTACAACTTAAAGCAATATAACCATTAGTCATCTTATTTCCTTAACAAATTAACAAGAGAGTGGTGAGTCACCACACTTAAGAAAAACCGGCCCCATAGTAACTTAGGGGTATTATATGTCTTATTTGTCAATTTAATTACTTATACAAACATATGTTACAAACTAGCTTATTAAAATCACTATTCATAAAAACAAGGCACATAGAAGTGAAATTTTTTATTTCCCATTGATATAGACATCCAAATGTGATATTATATAGTACACATATATATTTAAGAGTAATGATGGACATCTAGCCACTCAAAACTCATTTACAAGACAATTTTTCAAAAATGTGCTTTAAGACTCCTTAAAGCACATTTTGTGTTTCAACTTGTTTTCAAGCTTGGTTTTCTTTGCTAATTGGTTTAATATATTCATAGTATATAAATAAAGTCTTGGTAATATCATTAGGTCTTAACCAAGCTTATCCCAAGCTTAGAGCACATTTTGGCTCTTATTGACCTTAAAGCACATTTTGTGTTTTCTATCGTTTAGATTTGTTTACTAATGCTTCTAAGACTCTTTTTAGTCTTGATATACCATATTTAGGTGTTTAAACAACATAACAAAGTTTGGGGTATTTCAATCTACCCCCCTTAAAAGAACTTTGTCCCCAAAGTTCATACTTCCACATATCCTATATTAGAACACGGGAACACATATCAACAACACTTCCATAACAACATTAACAACATCCTTACATTACATCGGACACCAGGTCCAAACAACAAAACATCACAACATCATTCAGACTCAGCGTCTGTAACATAACAGGGTAACAACATAACAACACAACACAGACAATGTATCCAAATACATGTCATACACATAACCGAAACGGCTCTACCCCCCTTAAATAGGGGTACGCCCCGTACCCTATACATACAAACACTAAGAAGTAAAGAATGACGGGTACTTCGCCTTCATCTTATCTTCCAGCTCCCAAGTGGCCTCCTCAACGTCCTGGTTAGACCAGAGAACCTTCACCAGTCTCACAGTCTTATGGCGAGTGTCTTGAGTCTTAGTATCCAGAATACGTACCGGAGTCTCCACTGATCGCATGGTCGGCTCTAAAGTTAGCCTTTCAGGCTGAAGTACATGAGACGGATGAGACATATATTTCTTCAACTGGGACACATGAAATACATCATGTACCTTGCCCTGCTCGGCGGGTAAATCAAGTCTGTAAGCTATCGGGCTGATCCGCTCCGTCACAACATAAGGCCTCACATATTTTGGGCTCAACTTGCCTTTCTGGCCAAAACGAAATACTCCATTCATGGGGGATACTCTCAAAAATACCTGATCGCCCACGGCGAACTCCAGGTCACGTCTGCGCACATCTGCGTACGACTTCTGTCTATCCTGAGCTGTTTTCATGTTAGCCCGGATCTGGCGAACTTCTGCCTGAACTTGTTCAAGATACTCTGGTCCTATAATGACCGTCTCACTCGACTCATCCCAGCATAATGGCGTGCGGCATGGTCTACCGTACAAGGCCTGGAAGGGAGACATCTTGATCGAAGCATGGTAACTGTTGTTGTAGCTAAACTCGATCAGAGGTAACTTGTCAATCCAGCTGGTCTGAAAGTCAAGTGCACATGCACGTAACATATCCTCAAGTGTCTAGATGGTGCGCTCACTCTGACCATCGGTCTGTGGGTGAAACGCTGTACTCAATTTCAGTTCGGTACCCAATGCTTCTCGTGTAGACTTCCAATATCTCGATAAGAATCTGGTATCTCTGTCAGATACAATCGTTTTCGGTATCCCATGATGTCTTACAATCTCTCTGTCGAAGAGTTCTGCCAATTTTGCCACTTTCCAGGTGTCCTTCATTGGTATGAATCGAGCCACCTTGGTCAGTCGGTCAACAACAACCCAAATCATATTCAGACCTCCCCTTGCAGGCGGAAGCCCTACTACGAAGTCCATAGAAATGTCATGGAACTTCCACTCAGGCACTGGCATTGGCTGTACCATACCACCAGGCCTTCGGTGCTCAAACTTGACCTTCTGACAAGTGAGACACCTCAACACATAGTCATTCACATCTTTTTTCATTCCAGTCCACCAAAAATATCTTTTCATACCTTTATACATCTTTGAAGCTCCGGGGTGAATCGAAGTAGTAGAACAATGGGATTCACTCAATATGCGCTCCTTTAACTCAGCGCTACTCCTTGGTATACACAGTCGGCCATTAAGCCTAATCAGGTCATCATCGTGGAGTCTGAAGTCATACTTCTGACCCTCGAATGTGCCATCAATAAGCTTCTGTCTAATCTCCATCATGTACTGATCCGTTATCTGAGCACTCCGCACCTCTTCAACCAAGCTAGAATGAGAGACTAGCGAATGGAGAGAGTGTGCTCGGCGACTCAGTGCGTCAGCTACCACATTTGCCTTACCCTCCTTATATTGCAGATTAATGTCGTAGTCATTTAGAAATTCAACCCACCTTCTTTGTCTCATGTTCAACTCTTTCTGAGTGAACAAGTACTTTAAACTCTTGTGGTCAGAATAAATCGTCACACTTACCCCATACAAGTGATGTCGCCATATCTTCAGTGCGAAGACAATGGCCCCCAATTCTAAGTCGTGGGTAGGGTAGTTCTCTTCATGCTTCTTCAGCTTTCGGGAGGCGTAAGCTACGACCCTCCCGTGTTGCATCAACACACAACCCATACCTCTGCCTGATGCGTCGCAATAGACCTCAAACCCATCTGGACCGTCTGGTAATGTCAGGACCGGTGCAGATGTCAGAGCATCCTTGAGACTCTTAAAAGAACTCTCACAGTCGACTGTCCACTCGAATGGTGCATCCTTTTTCATTAAGGAAGTCATCGGCTTCGAGACACTGGAGAAGTCCTTTACAAACCTCCTATAATAACCTGCCAGACTGAGGAAGCTCCTGATATCGGTAACTGTCTTCGGCCTAGGCCAGGTGCGCACTGCATCAATCTTTGCCGGATCAACAGCGATCCCGGCCTCAGAAATCACATGACCAAGAAAGGATACTTGGTTCAACCAAAATTCACACTTCGAAAATTTAGCATACAACTGGTTCTTCCTCAATGTTTGTAACACATTTCTCAGGTGGCTTTCATGCTCACCTCTCGATTTCGAGTATACAAGTATATCGTCGATGAAGACTACCACTGACTTGTCCAACTGATCTTGGAACAAGCGGTTCATTAAGTCCATGAACTTTGCTGGTGCATTTGATAAGCCAAACGGCATAACTGTGAACTCATAATGCCCATACCTAGTTCTGAATGCTGTCTTTTCGATATCACTGTCACGGATGGCAATCTGGTGGTATCCGGATTGTAGGTCTATCTTGGAGAATACTGATGCTCCCCTCAACTGATCAAATAGATCGTCAATGCGTGGTAAAGGGTAACGGTTCTTCACCGTAACGGCATTCAGCTCTCGATAGTCAATACACAGGCGGAGGCTACCGTCCTTCTTCTTCACGAAGAGGACCGGCGCTCCCCGTGGTGAAACGCTAGGGCGGATGAACCCCTTGTCGAGTAGGTCTCTCAGCTGCTCCTTGAGCTCAGTCATCTCTGCTGGAGCCATACAATAGGGCGCCTTCGCAATTGGTCCGGTGCCCGGAACCAAATCAATCTCAAACTCCACTTCCCGTGCTGGCGGCATGCCCGGCAGTTCCTTAGGAAACACATCAGGAAACTCCGACACTACCGGCACATCTGGGCTAAACTCTGGATCTCTCTCTATGTCTGGACATAGCAGAGGTATACATCACTCCCTCGTCGTAATTCACGATACATAGCCATGGCGGTGATGATCTGAGTCGAAGGCTCCCTCGGCCTCTGGCGGTAAGATATGGTAACCCTAGATGGACTCCGAAGAAGCAGACGATGCTCGGCACACAGGATTCTGCCCTTGTACCGCTCCAACCAGTTCATCCCGACAATCACATCAAAACCAAGTCCGTCGAACTCTATCAAGTCGATCGGAAACTCTTCACCTCTGATTCTCACAACAACATCTCGGTGGTAGCGGGTACATCTGATCCGCTCTTTCGACGGGAGAGTGACTAGGAAGTCTGGCATCTCATCACCGTCTAACCCCAGCCTCTTCGCAAAGGATAGCGAAATAAATGTATGTGAGGCTCCGGAGTCGAACAAGATCGAAGCGTCCACGCCATTGACTGGAAAGGTACCGGTGAGGATTGTGCCGCTCTTGCTGGCTTCTGCCTCATTGCAGACACTCAGTATACCTCCCGTTCCGAGTGCACAGCCTAATTCATTGGCAAACTAATAAGTATTGGGTAACAACACGGTTTATATGCTTTAAACAACTCCACTTTATTCATTAACACACTCTATTACAACATTCGTTGGCTTATACTGTCGCCATAACTAACACTTACAACATCCTTAACATACACTGGTTTATCACATCACATAATTATACAAGGCTTAAAACTGTCTGAAGGTCAAATTCAAACGTCCGGGTTTCAAGTGTGTGGAATTGATCACTGCCGACGGTGCGGTATTCAGTTTGATCTTCCTGATGCCATGATATAGCATCCTTGACTGCCCACCCATGATTAACACATCTCCCGATTTCAACAGTAGCTTCTTTGCGAGATCAGCACGCTTCTGCTCGCCATACACAAACACTGCGGTATCACCAATGGACCAAGACACCACGGGTACTCCCTTACTTAGAGACTCGGGTGACTCGTCCTTATCTTGGTGTAAACCTAACCGTCCACCTTTCTGGTAGAAGTTCACAATGCATAGATCTGCTTTCACATCTGGAATTGAATCCGTTTCAACTTGTTGAGCAATTCCCACGGCGTGGTTAACGACCGCAAGGAACTCCTCAGGTATACTTGGTACTGTTGCTCCATCTTCAGCTCGCACTTCTTGATATGTCTTGGTGTAGGGGTTCCAATCCTTACCCATGCACATCATCTTCAATTGCATTCTTGATCCGTTCGGGTATTCGGGTGTGTAGAAACCTCCTGGTTTTGCTCCAAGTTCGTCGCATCGTCTGATGATATGGATTTGTGCTTCTGGTGTCAGGTATCCATTTAAGAGTACCATACCTGGTTGGATGACCTGACATTGCTCCATTGGAAAGTCGGTGATGTTGATGGTGGTTTCTTCAGGGTTTGGTGTGGGTGAGATTGGATAACATATATTGAAGGTTCCTTTAAGTTTAGAGTATTCTAATTAGGTGACTTTCACACTATACTTTAATTATTTACTCACATGGTTGTTTACTTAAACTTACTAACACACATGCATGAAATGCGGTATGCAAACACTTATTTCACTCAATAGTTTAGGCGGTACCTGGTCTAGAAGAGGGCCCTGGCGCCTCAGACCGGTCCACCACATTCAGGGCGGCCTTACTGGACCCCGACCCCTTCCCCTTTTGGGAATCTGTGTACCTCTGATCTAGGGGTGGCTGATTCGCCGTCTTCGGGCCATCGGTGGTCGCAGTGGCCTTACCCTTCCATTGCCCCTTGGGCCTGTAGTTTCTACTGTTCGGGTTCTGCCAGCACTCATAGTCGCGGTGACCCATCTTTTTGCAGTATCGGCACTGCACATCATTACCCTTGCAGTCCTTGCCGGGATGGTCTCCGTTACACCACTTGCAGTAATAGTGGCGCTCCGGTCCAGAGCCTGTGCTAGCTGCTAACACATCACACACTCAGTACATACTTCACAAATTATTAACACACACTAGATTTCGGTATTGAAATTTGTTAATTACCCTTGGGTGGGTAAGAACGTAGGGGCTTGGCCGCATACGCATAGGTGAGCTGCAGAGCCTCCTCAGCAGTGGTGGTCTTGGTCTGGCCCTTACCACCCTGTTGCTGCCCTTTCTGGGACTGGGGGTATGACTTCTTCTTCTTTCCTCCCCATTGCCCTTGCGTGCCCTGGCCCTCGTTCATGGCCTTGCGCTTGAGTGCACTCTCCTCGTCCCTCAAACGGACGGTGATCTCCACAATTGTAGCGGCATGGTAGCACTCCTATATTTAGGGTGTCAGTTATGCCCCGCCAAACAAATTCACATCACATTAACACATTGTACATACTTATTCACATCACACTGTAGTCCCATTACCTGCAAAGTAGTATATCCAGTTGGCCCCATGCCATAGCGTAGGCGGTAGTTCAGTCCGTTGTAGAAACGGTTCACAAGAATCCGGCCTGAGTAACCCAGATCCGGTAGCAGGTGGATAAGTCCGATGAAGGCTGAGTAGTACTCATCTACCGTCATCTTATCCCCTTGCCTCAGATTGTCCAGCTCCAGGCGCTTGGCCTCTTGCACGTGTATCGGGTAGTATTTGGCTCGCAGCAGAGCCGTGTACTCCCTCCACTGAAAGGTCGGGTCAGCAACTCTGCCCTCCCGTACTAGCTTCCACCAGCTCTGTGCCGAACCCTTCAAGTAATATGCGGCAAGTCGAACCTTGACCTCCTCAGGTACCGCTAAGGTCTCGAAGGCAGTCTCCATCTCGGAGATGTATGCCTCCAGTTTACGAGGGTCGGTCTCCCCACTGAAAGATGGTGGCCTCAGATCAGCCAACGCCTTGACCCAGTTGGTCTCCCGTGGCGGTGGCGGTGGTGGTGGTTGAACTCCGGGCTGTTGCCCCTGCTGAATCGCAGCTACAAGTTGGGGTACCATCTGGGCCACGGCGGCTGCTACTGCCTCAGCCATAACCTGAGCCGTAGTATTCTCGCCCTGGTCGCCCGTATCTCCAGTACCGTGTCCACGGCCTCTACCTCTCGGTCGACCTGGCATCTGAATTCACACGAACATTTATTAGCAATATGCTTTCACACTTATCGGTCCAACGATTGTAACGCTTTTCCCGACCACAAGGTATTCCCACACTTAGTTAGTGGTTAACCTTTCCATAACTGTTCACTTAGGTAACTGTAGTTAGGTTTCCTAACTTGGTATATCCCTAAGCTCGGTATTCTAGTCATCAGAGCGAAGATCGCTCTGATACCACTTTTTGTAACACCCCTACTACGCACATAACATTACTCGAAATCGCAGCGGAATTTAAACAACTAAACAGTAACTAAACGATTGGTGCTACAACGCCGTCAACCACCCACGTGGTTAACAAGGCTGAATAAATACAAGTGTACCGGTCAGATGATCAGACTCCCGAGCATAGAACTAATAACCATATATACATTAACATAATACCGAGTGTTTACTTACATCCTTTACTGTATACTGTCACTGTAAACTGTTCACAACCAAAATATATAACGCCACGGGAGCACAGGCACATCCCGGGCCCAACATCCAAAAGTAATCAAAAGTAAACCTGCATCCTATAATCTAAAGCCATTCCGCTTCTTCGATCATCATCCTGCAGTAAAAGAAATATGGAGCCCCCAAGGGGGTCAGCAACCCTTGGCTGGTATTGTTAACGCGCAGCCCATCGGCTACCGGGATGCGCGCAACTAATTGTCATGATGACATGGCATTCATTTTAAAACACACAACTTATACATATATATCATAACATGGGTATTGTACACAACATCACACACATCACACAAGAACAATTCCTTTTAGGAAGAGAACCAACACAGTTAGTCCCCATAGAGAGCCTAGAGAATGTTGCCATTCTCATGCTAAGCTCGTTACATAACTCGTTACCATCCTGTTAGATTGAACGGATAACTTAACACAAGGTGCCTCGGATATAGTGATCCAAGCCCACCGAAATAACACATAGTATGCCCCTGTGGCCCGACGTGAGTCAGTAAAATAGCCTTGGTTAAGCTAAAGGGAAGGTTGGAAACTAAATTGGAAAACAACCATAACATACAAAGAGAAACGAACCGGTTATGACATCGACTCCCATACTCACACGCGTGGCCGGAACAGACCGGACTCCTCACTTCCCCCGTTAGCACTTGTTAGCAGTTCATTATTGAACTCAATACACAATTCACAATAATAGGTCAAGTCTTGTTAGACACACACAAGGGAAGAGAGAGTCATACTTAACAACATAATAATATTTAACAACTGTAAACTCTTTACATGGTTTAATCTTACAAAGTCATAAACACACAGAAAAACAATCAACACACAAGCCGGTGTAAACCGGTAGGCAACAGACTGCAAGAAAACCATACCTTGGTCCTTGCCTCGATTTGTTTCCACCGTAGGTCACTCCTATACATGATTCAAGAATGTCGGTTAATTAACTTACTTAACTTCAAATTTACTAAGTGTTTAGCATGATTATTTGACATGTTTAAATGTCTAACTTACCCTAGGTTACCTTCATTATACCCCCCTAGGGTTAACTACATAAGTCACATTCTTTTCTGTTTTTTTTACAAGTTTTGGTCCGACCGACCTTACCGACTGACCTTACACAAGGTCGGTCCATTCCAGAACATATTTCCGTCAAAATTTTCTACTCCGACCGACCTTGTAAGTTCGGTCGCATGTTCGGTCCATTCCCGAGAGTTTCTTCCCTTTGAAAATTCAGCCCGACCGAACTTGCCAAGTCCGGTCCCATGTCCGGTCGATTCCAGAAACTTAATCCGTACACAAAATACAAGCCCGACCGACCTTGCAAGTCCGGTCCCCAAGGTCGGTCCATTCCAGAAGCCAATTCTCGCAGGGTAAACTGGGCTCGACCGACCTTGCAAGTTCGGTCGCAAGTTCGGTCTGCCCCAGAGCCTCGTTTTCCATTTCTCATTTAACTCCAAACTTCACCTCATATATCCTAGTACACCCTAACCTCATTTGGGCACTTCAAACACACCTTAAGACATCCTTAAACACTCATAAAACTCATTTTCTAATTCCTTAAACCTTTACTCATTTCGTCCCAAAATTCCTAACACTTACAATGTTTTCTCCTAGTCTCCAAGTGGTGTTACATACCTAAGATGATCACTAATGCCAAAATACTCCCTCATCACAACAACATCATCTCTCAAGCACCTATGCTTACCACTTAAACCCTAGTTGATGTCTAAGTCCCTTTGTTTACCTAGAACACCTTAAGACATTATTTCTCCTCTTGCAAAATACTTAAGCATTTCCAACATTTCTAGTTCACCAAACCTTATGTAAACACTTAGAACTTCTTGCTTCCTACCTAAATTTTGACATGGATTCTCCTAGAACATTACTAAGCCAAAACACATTGTTTTCTCCACTAAGCACACAAGAACACCTAAATTCACCATGAACACTCTCACACACAAAGTTTCACCAAATTTACACTACATCACATTATAGTGCATAATTTAATTTGCATGGCACTTAGGCCCTTAAAATGCATGGCTCTTAGGCCCTTAAAGTGCATAACCCTTAAACACTGAATTTCCACAATATATATGCCTTTAACCTGCAATTACGTACAACAACACATATGTCCTTTTACTAGTCTCCTTGAGAACATCTCACTAGGTCGTTTACCATTTGCTCTTTAGGTAGTTTTAACAAGCATTATAAGCTCATTTCTCCTAAGGCATTAAACACATTAGGTTAGCATGTTTACCTCTTTTCACACAAACTTCTTTCTTGTTTAAAATCGGCTAGGTACTTGATTCCTTGTCAACTACTAAACAATATACAAGCAATGAAATGAGTATACAAGCTTAATGCTTCATCTCATTGTAAACCCTAGGTTTCCATTATTTCAAAAACATTAATGTAGTTGTTTTACCTTGGTCTTTGAAGAGAGTTTGAATATCTATCAAGAGAGGACTCCACCTAGTCCTTGAAAGGTTGGAATGAAGATAAAACAAAGCCATATAAAGAGCACCTTCAATGGGCATTTTCGGTCAACAACAAAACATGGAGGAAATGAAGTTTTTATTTGAGATTCCTTACCTAGAAGCAAAGGAGAGTAATAATATGTAGAAATGTAAGCTCAAGCTCCTTCAATGGTGGAACTCCATGGCACCAAAATGGTGATCTTGAAGCTTTGAGAAGATAGGAATGAAGAGCTTGATGAGACTAAGAGAATGGTGGTGTTTGTTTTTTATTTGGTTAAGTGAGCTAGAAGTTACAAGAGATCAAAGATGGAGTTTAATGGTGGTGGTGTGGTATTACCGTGGAAGAGAGGAAGAAGAGAGGTTGAAGAGAGCTTGGAACCGTGTGAAATGAAGAAGGAAGGGAGGAAAATGAGATAAGTGAGTGTGTTTGCTTTTTAGAAGATATTTACAACTTAAAGCAAATAGTAACCATTAGTCATCTTTATTTCCTTAACAAATTAACAAGAGAGTGGTGAGTCACCACACTTAAGAAAACCGGCCCCCAATAGTACTTAGGGGTATTATAGTCTTTATTTGTCAATTTAATTACTTATACAAACATATGTTACAAACTAGCTTATTAAAATCACTATTCATAAAAACAAGGCACATAGAAGTGAAATTTTTGATTTCCCATTGATATAGACATCCAAATGTGATATTATATAGTACACATATATATTTAAGAGTAATGATGGACATCTAGCCACTGAAAACTCATTTACAAGACAATTTTTCAAAAATGTGCTTTAAGACTCCTTAAAGTACATTTTGTGTTTCAACTTGTTTTCAAGCTTGGTTTTCTTTTCTAATTGGTTTAATATATTCATTAGTATATAAATAAAGTCTTGGTAAGTTCATTAGGTCTTAACCAAGCTTATCCCAAGCTTAGAGCACATTTTGGCTCTTATTGACCTTAAAGCACATTTTGTGTTTTCTATCGTTTAGATTTGTTTACTAATGCTTCTAAGACTCTTTTTAGTCTTGATATACCATATTTAGGTGTTTAAAACATAATAAGGTTTGGGGTATTTCAAGTAAAGAACAACCCAAACCCGGAGTACCATTCATTTTATTGAACTTATCAATTTACTTTCATTAATCGTTCATTAAGATTTTGATTTGCTTTACTCAATTCAATCACAAAAACAATTCACAACCCCCCTGAATTTCTAGTTTTCTTAGGATTAGGCTTATTTCTTCAAGTCCCCTGGATTGATACCTGGTTGCTTCTGTTAGCTATACTATTGCGGTCGGGATTTTTGCAACCCGACAGGACTTTGATTTATTTTTTTCTAGGTTTACTTAATTTAGTTTTTAGTATATCATTTTCCGTGTTTGCAAAATGGCGCCGTTACCGGGGACTTGACTTTATCTAGTCCTTAGCCTTGGTTGTCAATTGTTTTTATTTTATTTTATTTTGTTTGGTTAATTTTGTTTTACTTTGAGTTTATTTTATTTTTAGTTATTAATTTTAGTTTCCTTAGTTTATTAGATTTTATTTCTTTCTTGTTTTTATTTAGTGGTAAATTTAATTTTCAGATTCTTAGTTGTTTATACTTTATTTTATTTTATCTTATTTGTTTTGGTTGTTTTCTCAATTTCATATTACTCTGTTTATTTTTAGTTAATTTTCTTTTTAGTTATTTAATTATTTTATTTTATTATACTTCATTTTTTTAAATTCTATTGTTAGTTTATTTTGTTTTAGCTATTTCATTAATTTTTATGTCATTTTATTTTATTATTTTCATTGTTATTTTATTTTAATTTTAGCTATTTCACCTTTTTTATAGTTTAATTCTTCTTGTTTTATTTTAGTTCCAATTTGATTTATGTGAATGTTCAATTGTTTTTGTTTCATCATATTTTCTCTTTTCATTTTACTTTGTTTTTAATTTTCTTACTACTTTTTGATAATGGCACAGTGGAGCCCCATCGATGGACGTGTTTATTCCGTTGGTGCTAGTTCTTCCCGGGCTACGGATCTCATGATGGAACATATAGCTGCTAACCAGGCACAATTAAAAACCACGATGAGCAGTATGATGGAGATGCTAGAGCAGCTAACTAAGGGACAAACTCCTGTTTGGGCATTGGAGCAGGTGTCTTCTGGTTTGCTTGATCCATTTTCCTCTGACTTGTGCTGCTCGCAGTGTGGGGGTAATCATGAGTTTGAAGATTGCCATGAAATTGAAGAGATGAGGCCGATTGAGGAGCAACTTGAACAGGAATCATCTTACTGGCGGGATATATATTGCTCGTATTGTGGGGGACCTCATGAGTTCGATGACTGTCTTGAATTTCAAGAGCAATTGTGGTTAGAGAGTCAACCAGACTACCTACAGAAAATTGCTCTTCGAAAGCAGGCTTCAATCTTGAAC
Source organism: Limonium bicolor (assembly GCA_023374045.1). Classification (NCBI taxonomy): domain Eukaryota; kingdom Viridiplantae; phylum Streptophyta; class Magnoliopsida; order Caryophyllales; family Plumbaginaceae; genus Limonium; species Limonium bicolor. The sequence goes on from CM041782.1 coordinate 288,095,865, forward strand.
AATGTAGTGGAGCAGCCTATTGAATTCTCAAGTTGTCCTCCCTCTCCACCCTTGGTTCCAGACAAAGTGGATGTCCACATCCTAGATTTTGTAAGAGAGGAGCTACCACTACTCCGCCATTATCACAATTTCTTTGAGCCTCACCCACAAAAGGAGAATGATTTTATCCTCCAATTTGACGAAGAACAACAATCAACACCTGGTCTTTTGCTTCAGACCCGTTACCGCCAATACCTCCTCAAACACCAGGTTTTGTTGAGTATTTATTTTCCTAGTATATTTGTTAAGTTAACATTTTGTTTTGATCCAGGTGGTTTAATCTTGTTTGTTGGCAACTTCATATTTAAGTTGATGCCACTGTCGACTTTTATTTTTGATCCGGGATAACAAAGTGACAGTCTAGCCAAAGCTATAAAGATGGGCAGTTGACTGGGAGGCAGCCCAGTGGTAAAGTTATGTTTTTGTTTTGTTTTTTTATTATTTTCGTTCTATTTTATTTCTAGATTTATTTTATTTTTATTTCAATCTGATGCGGTGGTGGTGCACGTGCTACTAATGCAACACTTCTAGCGTCATTTGGTGTTTTATTAAGTGTGTGTAGGTGCAACTTTTTTTTTGGTATTCCTATCTCTCTAAGGTTGGACACTTGCTTGTACACAAGTGTGAGGAACGTTTCTACCCCAGTGTTCAACCTTCAGTGTGAGGAAGGGAACCTTCCTCAGCCTAAATATATCAGGGGAGTCTCAGTCTCTCAATCTTTGTTGCTTATGTTCAGCCTATCATGCTTTTAATGTTTATTGGATTTGTTAGTATGTGATGTGATGAATGAAATCCTTCGATTCTGGCATATTTTGAAAGGTCTTATCGTGATTTTATTTTATGAACAATGAGGACATTGCTCCTCTTAAGTGTGAGGAAGTGGAGACCTTTCCCTGAAAATATGTCAGTTGTACTTAATGCCACACTGGTTTTTTGACTGTTCTCTTGCTACGAAGGATAAGCTTCTTTTAGTGTCAATAAATGTTGAATTTTTGGGTGATAAGTTTTGTGGAAGTTTTTGAAATCAAGCCTGATGACAACCTCAAGAATCTTTTTGCTTAAAGTTGTTCGTATGTATTGTTTTCTTCAAATTAATTCAATTTTCACTGAAATCTGGTGGATTAGCTGATTGCTCGAACTAAATAAGTTTGGCTTGGTGACTTTGGAAATGATATGAAAGTTTGGTATGAAAGATAAGTGAAATACCCCAAACTTTGATATGTTGTTAAACATTTAAACTATGGTAAAGGCTAAAAAGTGCCTTAGAAACATCAGTGAACAATTTAAACCATAGTAAATGCAATAAAGCAAAGATACAGTTGAGCAAAAACATGCTCTAAGCTATGAGTGAACTTGGTTAGGACCCAAAGAGCCTACCAAACTTGATAATATTTAATTATGATTTTATATGGCTAATTAAGTCCTTAGGAAACCTTGGTAGACAATGAAACCAAACAAAACATAAATAAACACCTTAAGGTCATATGGCAAAATGTGCTCTAAGCTTGGGATAAATTTGTATAAGACCTAATGGTCATACCTATACCTTATAAATATGTTAATGAACATATTAAATCATTACCAAAGAAAACCAAGCTTGAAAACAAGTTAAGACACAAAAGTGCTTTAAGGAGTCTTAAAGCACATTTTTGAAAAATTTCTTGTAAATGAGTTTTGAGTGGCTAAATGTCCATCATTACTCTTAAATATATATGTGTACTATATAGTATCACATTTGGATGTCTATATCAATAGGAAATCAAAATTTTCACTTCTATGTGCCTTGTTTTATGAATAGTGACTTTAATAAGCTATTTTGTAACATATGTTATTATAAGTGAGACAATTGATTAATAAAGTCTAAAATACCCCTAGGTACTATTGGGGGCCGGTTTTTAAGGTGTGGTGACTCACCACCCTTGTTAACATGCTAAGGAAATAAAGAATGACTAACTTAAGTACTATTTGCTTTTTAAGTACAAATATCTTCCAAAAAGCAAAACTTATCTCATTCTCTCATTTCCTTCTTCATTTCCCACGTATCCAATCTTCTTCTACCTCTCTTCTTGCTGCTCTTCTACGATTTGGAATAGTACCACCAAGACTCCATCTTTGACCTCTTGTAAAATCTAGCTCACTTATCCAAATAAAAAACAAACACCACCATTCTCTTCCTCTCATCAAGCTCTTCATTCCTATCTTCTCAAAATTCCAAGACCACCATTTTGGTGCCATGGAGTTCCATCATTGATGGAGCTTAAGCTTGTGTTTCTACATATTATTACTCTCCTTTGCTTCTAGGTAAGGAATCTCAAAGAAAAAACAAGTTTCCTTCATGTTTTTGCCTTGACCGAAATTGCACATTAATGGTGCTCTTGGTGTGACTTTGTTCTAGCTTCATTCCAATCATTCAAGGACTAGGTGGAGTCCTCTCTTGATAGATATTCAAACTCTCTTCAAAGATCAAGGTAAAACAACTACATTAATGTTTTTGAAACAATGTAAACCTAGGGTTTACAATGAGTTTAAGCTTGAAGCTTGTATACTCATTTCAATGTTTATGTATTGTTTAGTAGTTGACAAGGAATCAAATACTTTACCGGTTTTATAAGGAAACAAGAAAGAAGTTTGTGTGGAAAAGAGGTAAATATGCTAATCTAATGTTGTTTAATGCCTTAGGAGAAATGAGCTTATAATGCTTGTTAAAACTACCTAAAGAGCAAATGGTGAATGACTTAGTAAAGTGTTCTCAAGGAGACTAGTAAAAGAACATATGTATTATTGGGTGTATTTGCAGGTCAAAGGCATTATTTATGTGGGAAATTCAGTGTTTATGGTTTATGCAATTTAAGGGCCTAAGAGCCATGTTATTTAAGGGCCTAAGTGCCAAGCAATTTTAATGGTGCACTATATTGTGATGTAGTGTAAATTTGGTGAAGACTTGAGTGTGATGGTGTCTTGATGGATTTAGGTGTTCTTGAATGTTTAGTGGTGAAAACCATGAGTTTTGGAATGATGATGTGCTAAGAGAACCCATGTCAAAATTTAGGAAAATGTATAAGAAGTTCAAAGTGTTTTAAAGGAATTTTGGTGAACTAGGAAGTGTTCTAGAGTGTAATATGGATTTAGGCATTATCTTGAGGTTTTAGTATGTACCAAAGTCATTTTGGACTTAGGTAAGGGCTTAGGCAAACTTTGGTAAAATGAGGAGAAAGTGTAAGCTTGGAAAAGGAATTGTAAGAATGACATAAGGAGTTTTAATTTGTAAGAAAGGATGTTTGGATGATGATGTTTGTGAGGAGGATATGTCTTGGTATAATGGTTAGAACAGGCATGAAACATCACTTAGGAACCTAGGGAGTAGATACTATAAGTGTTGGAGGCTTTGGAGGAATTTGACTAAGTGTTTAAAGGCTTGGAAATTGAGCATTTAGCCTTGTCCGAACTTCCGTCCGGACAAGGAAGTTCGGACAGGCTCTGTTGGGTGAGAATTTTTGCACACTCGAACCTGTGTCTGAACTTGGGAAGTCCGGACACATGTTCGGACGCATGGACTTCCGCATTAAGAGATTCTCGACTCACGTCCGAACTTCCGAAGTCCGGACACAAGTTCGGATGTGTGTCTGTTTTCTGTCTAAGTCACGGCTTGCGTCCGAACTTGGAGGTTCGGACACAAGTTCGGACGGGCCACTGTATGGACCAAAAGCTTTGTTTAAGGTATGGAAAAGGTGTGTAATGATGGGGATTGATGGTTAATGATGTTATGAGGTTGTTAAGGACATGTTAGGTGAGTTTTAATGACAACAAAGTGGGTGAAAAGTTGTAATAAAATGTGAAAGTAAAACAAGTTAAAAAAGTCAAGTTATGTAACTAAGTTAACGGGGAAAAGTTATAAGCATTAGACTTTAAACAATCAAGTTACCCCGATGTTAATAAAAATACATGTAATGTTGTCAGTTGTTCGAGAATTGCTCGAGGAACATAAGTGGACATGGTAAAGTGGACTCCGGTGACAGGTATGGTTTTCTTGCAACCTGTGTCCTACCGGATTACACCGGCTTGTATGCCAACGTGTTTTTCTGTATGTTTGCCACGTTATGAGATAAATCATGAAACGAGTTTACAGTCGTTATTGTTGTTGTATGTTTACGTGCCGATACCGGTAACCTCGAATGCGCTTGAAGGGCTAGTTAACCACTATTAGGTAAACGTAAGGGAACGGTATCCGGTGATAACGTTTCCGACCTAAGGAACGTTCTAACCACGGCTATGCGTGAGTTAGTTATGTGATGTTTGTGTGTGAATGTATGACTCTCCCTTCCCTTGTGTGTGTCTAACAAGACTTAACCCAATGTGGTGATTATTTAACTAAGTTCAATGATGAACTTCTGACAAGTGCTAACGGGGGAAGTGAGGAGTCCGGTCTGTTCCGGCCACGCGTGTGAGTATGGGGGTCGTTGTCATATCAGGTTCGATCCTCTCTGTATGTTATGGTTGTTTTCCAATTTGGTTTCCAACCTTCCCTTTAGCTTAACCAAGGCTATTACTAACTCACGTCGGGCCACAAGGGCATACTATGTTATGTTTGTTCGGTGTGCTTGGATCACTATATCCGAGACACCTTGTGTTAAGTTATCCGTCCATTTAACGAGACGGTAACGAGTTATGTAACGAGCTTATCATGAGACTGGCAACATTCTCTAGGCTCACCAGTGTATTAACGATGTTTGGGTCGGTTCCTAAGAGAACCATTCCCGTTATGTTATGTGATGTTGTTGTAATGCAAATTCTATTGCGATGTTAATATGTGCACGTTGAAACGTGTAAGTGTTGTTATGTGCTGTTATGGGATGCATGTTACATGTTGTAAAATGTGGAGTATGTGGATCATGGAGATGAATCCCAATTTGTGATAAGAGGCGTTTAAGGATAACCTGATTTAAGGGTAAGTGTCGTCTATTAAGGAAGTAGCTCCATTAGAGGAGGAACACTCTAGGGATAATGAATACCATGAGTGACATATCAAGTAAGGTTGTATTATCCGTTTATTGAGCCCATTGAGGCGAAATGTTGTGTGTTGTGTGTTTACAGTTGCGTGCACGATTTAAATATAATTGACCGCATGCTAAGACGACAATTAGTTGTGCGTGGCCCGGTAGCATGTGGGCTGCGGGATTACCATACCAGCAAAGGTGCTGAGCCCCTTGGGGGCCACCCTTTCTCTTCTTTTCCTATTTCAGGTATGAAGTGCTGGAAGTCGTTCGAGAGTAGGACGGGTAGTCGTTGTACATGGGAAATCATTTAAGTGTATATATATAGTAGGCGTAGTAAGACCGAGATTGTTATCGGCATCAGTTTGTGAATACTCGGTACAGTTGAAGGTGTATGTTGTTATTGTTGTTAATGGAAAGGGATAGTAATGTGTAGTCGCTCGGGAATTTAGCCCATCAGACCGGTACAATGTATATGTAATAGCCTTGTTAGCCACGTGGGTGGTTAACGGCGTGGAACACCAAGAAGTTTAAGTAATGTGTAGAAGTTGTTTTCCACTGCAGTTGTTGTTAAGTGTGTATGTTGTTGGATGGGGTGTTACAAAAAGTGGTATCAGAGCGAAGTATCGCTCTGATGACTGAATTACCGAGCTTAAGAAGTACCGAGTTAGGATTTAAGTACTTTGGGTTAAGGGTTGAGTGATAGCGTGAGTGATACGCTAGTTAGGACTTACCAGTGTGTACTGGAAACCTACAATATCCATCCCACCCTCCACAATCCCTGTTTTATAACTTGGGAAAGAACGCCAGAGAGATGGAAGTCCACTCTTACTCGGAAATACCCGATCTGGCTGTTATTACATACCTCTTAAGGTACGGTGAACCTGTCATACGGTAGATCCCGAAAACTGGGAATCCCGGAGACGGTCTCCATCTGAACAACGTTAACCACATTTAATAGCGAAGAATGGAGAATCTTGTGTAAAGAAGAATAGAATTTCCGGCAACCTGGGTCGACATGCCGAGCAGTCGAGAATAACCAGCTTGCAATGCACCGACCGTGCAACAGCCAAGAAGTGGATTAATGGAACCCGAGACAAGTGTCTACGGAACCACAGTTGTTAAGTGATACGCCAACGGTATACCAACCGACAAAGGAACTACAACGTAGTGCCCAAACAAGAGACAAGTCTCAGTAACCACGACAAATACGTGGAATGGGCTACGAAGAGGAAACAATACAAAAGAAAAGGGGGGTCTCCAAGAATGGGAAACACCCTAGTTGATGATTATCATGTGAAGACAGTGAGAAGTCACCTAGAGGAGTTATTGTCAAGACAGTAAGATCAGTGAGGGCCAACAAGGCCACTGATGACAGTGCGGGTAAAAACAATACCACAACCGGTATGTGTTAAACCGATAGCCAGTTAGCATGGCGCACTTGCCATAGCAAGTGCTGCTATAATAGGGCTGTTCGGGAAATTTATAACCACTACAAGTACTTGGTAAAGTACCATAAAGTTAAATGTGATCGTCATAACAGTGGAAGGGCCTGCTAGCCTAACCTCTGTAATTGTAAGTACACCAGTCAGCAAGAAGCTAGACTTGGCTAAGGTAAGAAGATGTTGTGAAACCATGAAAAATTTTCTTTCAAACCCAGATTTGTCCAAACTCTTTCTTTCAAAACCAAAATTTTCTTTCAAACCAACACTTCTTTACAACCTTCTTTTAAACCAAACCAGTAAAACCAAGGGCAGTTGATAAAGATACGACAGTGGATAAACTTTCCCTCGATTAAGTTCGGGAAGCAAGGAATGAATATTGTCACGGGACAAATAAGGGAGTTGACAACAGAATACTTCACCTAGGCGTGTGACGGACACTACGAGTGTACCAACTGAATTATGGGACGACCGCACTCCGATAGGAGCTTGTGGGCCTGACAGACCTACTTATGGGTTAGTTGGGTAAGTAGTAATGTATCTGTATGGTACCCCACATATGTATACGAGTGGAGTCCGAAACACGGGAAGTAGTTGACTCCGTACTACGGTCAGCAGCATAAGTCAAACAAGAGCTAAGGATTAACAAGGAATGGTTGAAGTTAAGGAACTCAGTTAAGTTAACGAGACTAAAGGAATTAGTGAATTCCTTTCAACGAAATGCTTAAGAGTCAGGAGGTGCAAAGTGCACTAACTGTAATGTAAAGACATCTTATACGTCTTAAGGATCCTCAAGGATAAACATGATAGCTGGAACGGTGACCCAGCCTGTACATGGCAAGCAGATGCCTAATGTGGACACATTATCGTGCAATGAACGGGATGAAACTCCCAGAATGAGTACCTACACTACCAGGAAATGTTGATCTTCATAGAAGAAGATAATAAGCCAGTTGAGAACGCAAACGGCGTGGCTAACTGAGTATACCAATAAGTGCGAACCTGCTGTAATGGCATAACTTAGCAACACCCAGGAGCAATCCTTGAAGGGTGTTCGCATCAACAAGGGTTGCACAAAATGACATGATAGAAGCACAAGGGTTGAAACTAACACCCAGTTTAGACATAAGTTGTCAGGAGATGGACTGACAAACCTAAGGGGCATCCCATGAAAGGAAACAGAATGCAACGACCTTGTCATGGAGCTCAATATAACATCCAAACCATGTAATGTGGTACAGAGAAGTACATGTGTGTGGACAGCCTACAATGAGCGCAGCTCAAGGCAAATAAGGCTTATAGGCCACAAATAAAATGTGTTATGTAAATTAGATTGATTGCATAAGTTTATGTTGTATAAGTGAATAGAGTGGTAAACGAACCACTGCATTAAGAGTGGGGATACCTCTCGATATTGTGAGACCGCAGGAGCGGTAGTTATGTGAATCAAGTTCAAGAAATATGTTAAGATGGACAATATTCTTATTATCTGAGAGCAGTTAGTTTAGCAGTATGTGTGTATAAAGTGAAGCACCGAGCTGAGTAACGCCGGTTAGTGACTAGAGTGAGCAATGCTCAAGGAGCATACATTAGCCATCCAAATAAAGGACGAACCATAATACAAATGATGTAAGTATATGTGTGAAAGTTAATGTGACAGTAAATACCATGCAAGTTAGTGTTATGTTATACAATAAGCACGGTGCGCAGTAAGCGACCGTTGTATAAGTGTTGTTAAATAATGATATGGCAGATAAGAGCAGTTATGAGTTAAACTCAGTGGAGATGCACAGTAAGTGATGATAAACAAACTCGGCAGTAAGCCAGTAGCCAGTATTACGAGATCGGAACCTCAATGAAACACAGTGTGTATTCCATGCGAATCACATGAGAGATTTGCTGTCAAGAGTTTACGCCTCTACACTCTGTATGACTGAGTGTTTTGGTATTGCACTTGCGCAGTAATGATCGAGTGGGATAGCTAGGAAATTGGAAACATATTAATTGTGGAGAAATAATGTTATAAAGGCCGATGCATAGGAAATGCAAGGCCGCACCAATAAAAGAGTACTTGTACAAGACCAAATGTGGAGACATGATTAACAGTAAGTGACTACGGTAGCACTAACTGCCAAATATCGGTATGGAATATACCCCAAATGTTGTAAATAGCTGGAAGAGCACTACACACTAGGTAGTAGCTCAATCTCAACCGACAATAAGTCGGAAGGGAACAAGGCAATCATTGTGAAATACGTAACAGTATATACAGTCAATTGTTATGGAAGTGGATAGAAAGTTTATAACTCACCGAATTCGCTAACGGTAAGAGATACCACGCGTCGGTTGAGAAACCATTGTTACCAAGATGAAGGTGACAATTGGGGATGTACAATACAGTAAGAATAACAAATGGGGCAATTAAGCTCTACAGTTATTAGAGTTTCGCAGCAGAAACTAGTGAGTCAGTGATTCAAGTTTTGAATGTACATGGTGAACATGAGTGCATGGCTAATTATTAACGCCTAGAAGCCTCACAGGCCAGAACCGAAACCAGTTAGGAGTTAGAGCAAGCTCCAATGAGAATTCTTGATTTAGGGACTAAACCGCCAATATGGTTAAGATCCTCTAATCAGAATCCATGTGTAATAGACCGCGTGGAAGTTAAAACACTTCACGACGGCAGAACATTTTAAGCTAATGTTTAGTGATTGATTACGTGGGCGTAATCCCTTTTAAGGGGGGTAGAGCGCAAAACCACTTAGTGTGTATTACCGTACAAGTGTACGTGATTTATGTTGTGCATAGCACAAAATGATTGGTGTGTGTGTTATGTAAACATACGCATTCATTCATGGTTTAAATTGTGGTAATTGCACACAGAAGATGCGAATACCATTGTGGGAAGTGTGTTTATTTTGTTAACAGTGGTGTGTGAGAGTACAAGTGTGGGGAGTAGAGAAACTCTCGGGGAACAAAACCCCGACAGTGTATAAATGTGAAACTGTGTGTTGTATTTTGATAAAATATATGTATATATATACTATATAGTGATTCATGAAAGGGTATGAGACCGATATAAAACCTAATGAGAATAAGATTTCATAGGCAACGGGATTAAAGTGTATGGAAATAACTGATAGATGAAGTTCTATCCCTTGGAGATGTTATGATCATGACTAGGATGATTTAAAAGATAGAAAAATTGGAAATGAGTGATTTAATTGATGCTTGAAAATGAAGTGGGAGGTGGAACTTGATTTGCATGCGATCAAGGGAAGCCGAACACAAATTGGAGTGGAAGGATAGTTCAACACTGATGCTGATCACATCAGGGTTGGATGATTCTTGAAGCTCTCTATAAGTGGTCACAAATAACCACGCTAAGAAAAGAAGCAAAGAGCATAAGTTGGACTTGGAGTTGTATGTGTTTTCAAAAAGGATTTTGAATTGGTATTTATAAAACGTCGATAGATATTTTACATAGTTAAAATTCTCTTACTTAACCTCATAAGGAAATTTTAAATTTAAGTGATTGTTTTGATCTCCCAAAGGCACGGGGACGGAAGGTGTCCATCGCGACTGGGTTCTACGGGATCACAGTGTATATCAAAGACATTTTTTATTGCTATACATGCTATGACATGTTGTGTGGTATGTGTAATAAATATTATTTTGACCTTGAGTTCCTAAAGTGAATACTATTAAGACCTATGAGTCTAAATGTGTTGTGTTACATAGACCTATGTGTCTAAAGGCTGATATGTTATCAAGACCTATGTGTCTAAATGTTGTTATGTTACCCAAGACCAGAGAGTCTAAGGGTTGTTATGTATGTGTAAATGTTGTTAAGATACCCGGACCATTGAGTCCGAGGTTATCATGTGAATAGGTTATGTTATGTGTGGATGTGAATGTGTTGCCCGGACCATTAAGTCCGAGGTTGTGATGTAAAGTGTGTTTGGTTATAGAAGTTTTATTGCTATAAGTAATCCCCGTATTCTAATCTAATGATGTGGGGGAAGTGTGAACTTCGAGGACGAAGTTCTTTTAAGGGGGGTAGATTGAAATACCCCAAACTTTGATATGTTGTTAAACATTTAAACTATGGTATGTAAAGGCTAAAAAGTGCCTTAGAAACATCAGTGAACAATTTAAACCATAGTAAATGCAATAAAGCACTAAGATACAGTTGAGCAAAAACATGCTCTAAGCTATGAGTGAACTTGGTTAGCACCCAAAGAGCCTACCAAGACTTGATAACATTTAATTATGATTTTATATGGCTAATTAAGTCCTTAGGAAACCTTGGTAGACAATGAAACCAAACAAAACATAAATAAACACCTTAAGGTCAGTATGGGCTAAAATGTGCTCTAAGCTTGGGATAAATTTGTATAAGACCTAATGGTCATACCTATACCTTATAAATATGTTAATGAACATATTAAATCAATTACCAAAGAAAACCAAGCTTGAAAACAAGTCAAGACACAAAAAGTGCTTTAAGGAGTCTTAAAGCACATTTTTGAAAAATTGTCTTGTAAATGAGTTTTGAGTGGCTAAATGTCCATCATTACTCTTAAATATATATGTGTACTATATAGTATCACATTTGGATGTCTATATCAATAGGAAATCAAAATTTTCACTTCTATGTGCCTTGTTTTATGAATAGTGACTTTAATAAGCTATTTTGTAACATATGTTATTATAAGTGAGACAATTGATTAATAAAGTCTAAAATACCCCTAGGTACTATTGGGGGCCGGTTTTTAAGGTGTGGTGACTCACCACCCTTGTTAACATGCTAAGGAAATAAAGAATGACTAACTTAAGTACTATTTGCTTTTAAGTACAAATATCTTCCAAAAAGCAAAACTTATCTCATTCTCTCATTTCCTTCTTCATTTCCCACGTATCCAATCTTCTTCTACCTCTCTTCTTGCTGCTCTTCTACGATTTGGAATAGTACCACCAAGACTCCATCTTTGACCTCTTGTAAAATCTAGCTCACTTATCCAAATCAAAAACAAACACCACCATTCACTTCCTCTCATCAAGCTCTTCATTCCTATCTTCTCAGAATTCCAAGACCACCATTTTGGTGCCATGGAGTTCCATCATTGATGGAGCTTGAGCTTGTGTTTCTACATATTATTACTCTCCTTTGCTTCTAGGTAAGGAATCTCAAAGAAAAATCAAGTTTCCTTCATGTTTTTGCCTTGACCGAAATTGCACATTAATGGTGCTCTTGGTGTGACTTTGTTCTAGCTTCATTCCAATCATTCAAGGACTAGGTGGAGTCCTCTCTTGATAGATATTCAAACTCTCTTCAAAGATCAAGGTAAAACAACTACATTAATGTTTTTGAAACAATGTAAACCTAGGGTTTACAATGAGTTTATGCTTGAAGCTTGTATACTCATTTCAATGTTTATGTATTGTTTAGTAGTTGACAAGGAATCAAATACCTTACCGGTTTTATAAGGAAACAAGAAAGAAGTTTGTGTGGAAAAGAGGTAAATATGCTAATCTAATGTTGTTTAATGCCTTAGGAGAAATGAGCTTATAATGCTTGTTAAAACTACCTAAAGAGCAAATGGTGAATCACTTAGTAAAGTGTTCTCAAGGAGACTAGTAAAAGAACATATGTATTATTGGGTGTATTTGCAGGTCAAAGGCATTATTTATGTGGGAAATTCAGTGTTTATGGTTTATGCAATTTAAGGGCCTAAGAGCCATGTTATTTAAGGGCCTAAGTGCCAAGCAATTTTAATGGCACTATATTGTGATGTAGTGTAAATTTGGTGAAGACTTGTGTGTGATGGTGTCTTGATGGATTTAGGTGTTCTTGAATGTTTAGTGGTGAAAACCATGAGTTTTGGAATGATGATGTGCTAAGAGAACCCATGACAAAATTTAGGAAAATGTATAAGAAGTTCAAAGTGTTTTAAAGGAATTTTGGTGAACTAGGAAGTGTTCTAGAGTGTAATATGGATTTAGGCATTATCTTGAGGTTTTAGTATGTACCAAAGTCATTTTGGACTTAGGTAAGGGCTTAGGCAAACTTTGGTAAAATGAGGAGAAAGTGTAAGCTTGGAAAAGGAATTGTAAGAATGACATAAGGAGTTTTGATTTGTAAGAAAGGATGTTTGGATGATGATGTTTGTGAGGAGGATATGTCTTGGTATAATGGTTAGAACAGGCATGAAACATCACTTAGGAACCTAGGGAGTAGATACTATAAGTGTTGGAGGCTTTGGAGGAATTTGACTAAGTGTTTAAAGGCTTGGAAATTGAGCATTTAGCCTTGTTCGAACTTCCGTCCGGACAAGGAAGTTCGGACAGGCTCTGTTGGGTGAGAATTTTTGCACACTCGAACCTGTGTCCGAACTTGGGAAGTCCGGACACATGTTCGGACGCATGGACTTCCGCATTAAGAGATTCTCGACTCACGTCCGAACTTCCGAAGTCCGGACACAAGTTCGGATGTGTGTCTGTTTTCTGTCTAAGTCACGGCTTGCGTCCGAACTTGGAGGTTCGGACACAAGTTCGGACGGGCCACTGTATGGACCAAAAGCTTTGTTTACGGTATGGAAAATGTGTGTAATGATGGGGATTGATGGTTAATGATGTTATGAGGTTGTTAAGGACATGTTAGGTGAGTTTTAATGACAACAAAGTGGGTGAAAAGTTGTAATAAAATGTGAAAGTAAAACAAGTTAAAAAAGTGAAGTTATGTAACTAAGTTAACGGGGAAAAGTTATAAGCATTAGACTTTAAACAATCAAGTTACCCCGATGTTAATAAAAATACATGTAATGTTGTCAGTTGTTCGAGAATTGCTCGAGGAACATAAGTGGACATGGTAAAGTGGACTCCGGTGACAGGTATGGTTTTCTTGCAACTTGTGTCCTACCGGATTACACCGGCTTGTATGCCAACGTGTTTTTCTGAATGTTTGCCACGTTATGAGATAAATCATGAAACGAGATTACAGTCGTTATTGTTGTTGTATGTTTACGTGCCGATACCGGTAACCTCGAATGCGCTTGAAGGGCTAGTTAACCACTATTAGGTAAACGTAAGGGAACGGTATCCGGTGATAACGTTTCCGACCTAAGGAACGTTCTAACCACGGCTATACGTGAGTTAGTTATGTGATGTTTGTGTGTGATGTTTGTGTGTGAATGTATGACTCTCCCTTCCCTTGTGTGTGTCTAACAAGACTTAACCCAATGTGGTGATTATTTAACTAAGTTCAATGATGAACTTCTGACAAGTGCTAATGGGGGAAGTGAGGAGTCCGGTCTGTTCCGGCCACGCGTGTGAGTATGGGGGTCGTTGTCATATCAGGTTCGATCCTCTCTGTATGTTATGGTTGTTTTCCAATTTGGTTTCCAACCTTCCCTTTAGCTTAACCAAGGCTATTACTGACTCACGTCGGGCCACAAGGGCATACTATGTTATGTTTGTTCGGTGTGCTTGGATCACTATATCCGAGACACCTTGTGTTAAGTTATCCGTCCATTTAACGAGACGGTAACGAGTTATGTAACGAGCTTATCATGAGACTGGCAACATTCTCTAGGCTCACCAGTGTATTAACGATGTTTGGGTCGGTTCCTAAGAGAACCATTCCCGTTATGTTATGTGATGTTGTTGTAATGCAAATTCTATTGCGATGTTATTATGTGCACGTTGAAACGTGTAAGTGTTGTTATGTGCTGTTATGGGATGCATGTTACATGTTGTAAAATGTGGAGTATGTGGATCATGGAGATGAATCCCAATTTGTGATAAGAGGCGTTTAAGGATAACCTGATTTAAGGGTAAGTGTCGTCTATTAAGGAAGTAGCTCCATTAGAGGAGGAACACTCTAGGGATAATGAATACCATGAGTGACATATCAAGTAAGGATGTATTATCCGTTTATTGAGCCCATTGAGGCGAAATGTTGTGTGTTGTGTGTTTACAGTTGCGTGCACGATTTAAATATAATTGACCGCATGCTAAGACGACAATTAGTTGTGCGTGGCCCGGTAGCATGTGGGCTGCGGGATTACCATACCAGCAAAGGTGCTGAGCCCCTTGGGGGCCACCCTTTCTCTTCTTTTCCTATTTCAGGTATGAAGTGCTGGAAGCCGTTCGAGAGTAGGACGGGTAGTCGTTGTACATGGGAAATCATTTAAGTGTATATATACAGTAGGCGTAGTAAGACCGAGATTGTTATCGGCATCAGTTTGTGAATACTCGGTACAGTTGAAGGTGTATGTTGTTATTGTTGTTAATGGAAAGGGATAGTAATGTGTAGTCGCTCGGGAATTTAGCCCATCAGACCGGTATACAATGTTATGTAATGCCTTGTTAGCCACGTGGGAGGTATGGCGTGTAACACCAAGAAGTTTAAGTAATGTGTAGAAGTTGTTTTCCGCTGCAGTTGTTGTTAAGTGTGTATGTTGTTGGATGGGGTGTTACAATAAGGCCTGATACTCCTCTGATCAAGAATTTTCTGAACCAAAACAGGTCTCGTTTATCCGGTTATTAAGTCCTTGGGGTGCTTCATCACCCATCAACCTAATGGCTCGTGATCTAGGATAGAAGGCCAACACCGTTACATGGATAAAGAGAAAAGTCTGGGGAATGAAAACTAATGTGCGAAAAATAATAGTGCAAGGATAGGAAAACCGTTAAAAGCTTAATGTTTATTGCAATTTTCCTATTTTGATCATGAGTGTGTGGTGTTGAAAGGTATTGCGGAATATGGCATTACTTCACACCCCTTGTCATCCAAAGGATGAGGAATGAAATTGGTGGAAGATCCTAAGCTATTCTATGTTTTTTTTTGCAATCTAACTTCTCCATGCTTTTATATATTTTCTTTTTCACTGTCTGTGAAAACTTACAACTGAGGGCAGGATTATTCTTTTGATTGTCATTTGGCTAGATTTTCTTCTGCACTTGTTTGATCCAAGGTTTGATATTCGATCATGGAGTGAGTTTTGTTCTTTATTTGCTTGAGGACAAGCAAAAGCTAAGTGTGAGGAAGTTTGATAAGTGTGAAATATAGAGCATTTGAAGTGTTTAATTTGCTTATTTTCTATAGTGGTTTGGCCAATATTTCTCACTTATCATGTGTTTTTCTATGATTGTGTTTAGATATAATTGATGTATTTTACGTGTAAAATGCATATAAGAGTCATGGAATTGCATTCTTCACTTCATAAGCTTCGCAACACAACAAACGAGGAGCAAAACAGAGTCCAAACGAAGAATCTACGCCTAAAACTAGTTTGCTCGTCAGGATAATGACATGTCCGAACATACGTCCGAACTTTGATGTTCGAACAGAGGCCAAAACTGCCTGAAAATGTGTCTTAACATGCGTCCAAACATCCAAGTTCGGACGCGCGTACAGATTTCAAAAATATAGGTTTTTAAGAGTTAAAAATGCCTATTTTTGATATAAAAAGACACATAGGGTTGGGGGAAATCATCATTCACGCCGATGCCTCAGACGAGGCTCTCACGCCACGCCTCACCTCCCTCCATCACCATCACCATCGATCACACCATGATCACCACCATCTTCAACCTCTAGCCCGGCAAACTCCAAATGATTTCTCAATCTCTTTTCTCTGTCTATTTTGTGATTAAGTCTCACTAGATAAGATTTGCTCTGGGGAAGGGTTGTTCGTAATGGATACGAACTAGTTAGAATTTCTGCAACTTGATTATGAGATTGTATCGGATTGTTTCTAGATTAATGCTAATCATTCATCTTCTCTATTAAATTTGCGCATTTATAGAGTTGTTTTGCGAATCCTGTTATGATCTGATCTGGTGATGAACAAGAAGTTCAATTAATTTGGAGATTTGTGGAAAAATTAGTCGAATAGATAATTTTTCTGCAAATGCTAATAATTCTTTGCACTTATTCCACCTATAGTGTTTTGCCAGCTTCTATATTAGAGTTGACATGTTCCGATAGGTGAACTATTCCTTTAACTAGGATTTAGGATCGAAGAGATCTAAGAATTGGCCTGTCCGTTTCTCATAATTAAACTATAGGTTGGCTAGATTTATCCAGTAAAGAACAACCCAAACCGGAGTACCATTCATTTTATTGAACTTATCAATTTACTTTCATTAATCGTTCATTTAGATTTGATTTGCTTTTACTCAATTCAATCACAAAAACAATTCACAACCCCCTGAATTTCCAGTTTTCTTAGGATTAGACTTATTTCTTCAAGTCCCCTGATTGATACCTGGTTGCTTCTGTTAGCTATACTATTGCGACCGGGATTTTTGCAACCCGACAGGACTTTGATTTATTTTTTTCTAGGTTTACTTAATTAGTTTTTAGTATATCATTTTGTTTGCAAAATGGCGCGTTACGGGGACTTGACTTTATCTAGTCCTTAGCCTTGGTTGTCAATTGTTTTTATTTTATTTTATTTTTTGGTTAATTTTGTTTTACTTTGAGTTTATTTTATTTTAGTTATCAATTTTAGTTTCCTCAGTTTATTAGATTTTATTTCTTTCTTGTTTTTATTTAGTGGTAAATTTAATTTTCAGATTCTTGGTTGTTTATATTTTATTTTATTTTATCTTATTTGTTTTGGTTGTTTTCTCAATTTCATATTACTCTGTTTATTTTTAGTTAATTTTTTTTAGTTATTAATTATTTTATTTTATTATACTTCAGTTTTTTAAATTCTATTAGTTTATTTGTTTTAGCTATTTCATTAATTTTTATGTCATTTTATTTTATTATTTTCATTGTTATTTTATTTTAATTTTAGCTATTTCACCTTTTTTATAGTTTAATTCTTCTTGTTTTATTTTAGTTCCAATTTGATTTATGTGGATGTTCAATCGTTTTTGTTTCATCATATTTTCTCTTTTCATTTTACTTTGTTTTTAATTTCTTACTACTTTTGATAATGGCACAGTGGAGCCCGATCGATGGACGTGTTTATTCCGTTGGTGCTAGTTCTTCCCGGGCTACGGATCTCATGATGGAACATATAGCTGCTAACCAGGCACAATTAAAAACCTCGATGAGCAGTATGATGGAGATGCTAGAGCAGCTAACTAAGGGACAAACTCCTGTTTGGGCATTGGAGCAGGTGTCTTCTGGTTTGCTTGATCCATTTTCCTCTGACTTGTGCTGCTCGCAGTGTGGGGGTAATCATGAGTTTGAAGATTGCCATGAAATTGAAGAGATGAGGCCGATTGAGGAGCAACTTGAACAGGAATCATCTTACTGGCGGGATATATATGCTCGTATTGTGGGGGACCTCATGAGTTCGATGACTGTCTTGAATTTCAAGAGCAATTGTGGTTAGAGAGTCAACCAGACTACCTACAGAAAATTGCTCTTCGAAAGCAGGCTTCAATCTTGAACAATGTAGTGGAGCAGCCTATTGAATTCTCAAGTTGCCCTCCCTCTCACCCTTGGTTCCAGACAAAGTGGATGTCCACATCCTAGATTTTGTAAGAGAGGAGCCACCACTACTCTGCCATTATCACAATTTCTTTGAGCCTCACCCACAAAAGGAGAATGTTTTTATCCTCCAATTTGACGAAGAACAACAATCAACACCTGGTCTTTTGCTTCAGACCCGTTACCGCCAATACCTCCTCAAACACCAGGTTTTGTTGAGTATTTATTTTCCTAGTATATTTGTTGAGTTAACATTTTGTTTTGATCCAGGTGGTTTAATCTTGTTTGTTGGCAACTTCATATTTCTGTTGATGCCACTGTCGACTTTTATTTTTGATCCGGGATAACAAAGTGACAGTCTAGCCAAAGACTATAAAGATGGGCAGCTGACTGGGAGGCAGCCCAGTGGTAAAGTTATGTTTTTGTTTTGTTTTTTTATTATTTTCTAGTTCTATTTTATTTCTAGATTTATTTTATTTTTATTTCAATCAGATGCGGTGGTGGTGCACGTGCTACTAATGCAACTGTTCTAGCGTCATTTGGTGTTTTATTAAGTGTGTGTGGGTACAACTTTTTTTTGGTATTCCTATCTCTCTAAGGTTGGACACTTGCTTGTACACAAGTGTGAGGAACGTTTCTACCCCAGTGTTCAACCTTCAGTGTGAGGAAGGGAACCTTCCTCAGTCTAAATATATCAGGGGAGTCTCAGTCTCTCAATCTTTGTTGCTTATGTTCAGCCTATCATGCTTTAAATGTTTATTGGATTTGTTAGTATGTGATGTGATGAATGAAATCCTTCGATTCTGGCATATTTTGAAAGGTCTTATCGTGATTTTATTTTATGAACAATGAGGACATTGCTCCTCTTAAGTGTGAGGAAGTGGAGACCTTTCCCTGAAAATATGTCAGTTGTACTTAATGCCACACTGGTTTTTTTACTGTTCTCTTGCTACGAAGGATAAGCTTCTTTTAATGTCAATAAATGTTGAATTTTTGGGTGATAAGTTTTGTGGAAGTTTTTGAAATCAAGCCTGATGACAACCTCAAGAATCTTTTGCTTAAAGTTGTTCGTATGTATTGTTTTCTTTAAATTAATTCAATTTTCACTGAAATCTGGTGGATTAGCTGATTGCTCAAACTAAATAAAACTAAATAAGTTTGGCTTGGTGACTTTGGAAATGATATGAAAGTTTGGTATGAAGGATAAGGCCTGATACTCCTCTGATCAAGAATTTTCTGAACCAAAACAGGTCTCGTTTATCCGGTTATTAAGTCCTTGGGGTGCTTCATCACCCATCTACCTAATGGCTCGTGATCTAGGATAGAAGGGCCAACACCGTTACAAGGATAAAGAGAAAAGTCTGGGGAATGAAAACTAATGTGCGAAAAATAATAATGCAAGGATAGGAAAACCGTTAAAAGCTTAATGTTTATTGCAATTTTCCTATTTTGATCATGAGTGTGTGGTGTTGAAAGGTATTGCGGAATATGGCATTACTTCACGCCCCTTGTCATCCAAAGGATGAGGAATGAAATTGGTGGAAGATCCTAAGCTATTCTATGTTTAGTTTTGCAATCTAACTTCTCCATGCTTTTATATTTTCTTTTTCACTGTCTGTGAAAACTTACAACTGAGGGCAGGATTATTCTTTTGATTGTCATTTGGCTAGATTTTCTTCTGCACTTGTTTGATCCAGAGGTTTGATATTATGATCATGGAGTGAGTTTTGTTCTTTATTTGCTTGAGGACATGCAAAAGCTAAGTGTGAGGAAGTTTGATAAGTGTGAAATATAGAGCATTTGAAGTGTTTAATTTGCTTATTTTCTATAGTGGTTTGGCCATATTTCTCACTTACATGTGTTTTCTATGATTTGTGTTTAGATAATAATTGATGTATTTTATGTGTAAAATGCATATAAGAGTCATGGAATTGCATTCTTCACTTCATAAGCTTCGCAACGCAAACAAACGAGGAGCAAAACGGAGTCCAAACGAAGAATCTACGCCTAAAACTAGTTTTGCTCGTCAGGATAATGACATGTCCGAACATACGTCCGAACTTTGATGTTCGAACAGAGGCCAAAAACCTGAAAATGTGTCTTAACATGCGTCCAAACATCCAAGTTCGGACGCCGCGTACAGATTTCAAAAATATAGGTTTTTAAGAGTTAAAAATGCCTATTTTTGATATAAAAGACACATAGGGTTGGGGGAACATCATCATTCACGCCGGATGCCTCAGACGAGGCTCTCACGCCACGCCTCACCTCCCTCCATCACCATCACCATCGATCAACACCATGATCACCACCATCTTCAACCTCTAGCCCGGCAAACTCCAAATGATTTCCCAATCTCTTTTCTCTGTCTATTTTGTGATTAAGTCTCACTAGATAAGATTTGCTCTGGGAAGGGTTGTTCGTAATGGATACGAACTAGTTAGAATTTCTGCAACTTGATTATGAGATTGTATCGGATTGTTTCTAGATTAATGCTAATCATTCATCTTCTCTATTAAATTTGCGCGTTTATAGAGTTGTTTTGCGAATCCTGTTATGATCTGATCTGGTGATGAACAAGAAGTTCAAATTAATTTGGAGATTTGTGGAAAAATTAGTCGAATAGATAATTTTTCCCTGCAAATGCTAATAATTCTTTGCACTTATTCCACCTATATGTGTTTTGCCAGCTTCTATATTAGAGTTGACATGTTCCGGTAGGTGAACTATTCCTTTAACTAGGATTTAGGATCGAAGAGAGTCTAAGAATTGGCCTGTCCGTTTCTCATAATTAAACTATAGGTTTGGCTAGATTTATCCAGTAAAGAACAACCCAAACCCGGAGTACCATTCATTTTATTGAACTTATCAATTTACTTTCATTAATCGTTCATTTAGATTTTGATTTGCTTTTACTCAATTCAATCACAAAAACAATTCACAACCCCCTGAATTTCCAGTTTTCTTAGGATTAGACTTATTTCTTCAAGTCCCCTGGATTGATACCTGGTTGCTTCTGTTAGCTATACTATTGCGACCGGGATTTTTGCAACCCGACAGGACTTTGATTTATTTTTTTCTAGGTTTACTTAATTTAGTTTTTAGTATATCATTTTCCGTGTTTGCAAAATGGCGCCGTTACCGGTGACTTGACTTTATCTAGTCCTTAGCCTTGGTTGTCAATTGTTTTTATTTTATTTTATTTTGTTTGGTTAATTTTGTTTTACTTTGAGTTTATTTTATTTCTAGTTATCAATTTTAGTTTCCTCAGTTTATTAGATTTTATTTCTTTCTTGTTTTTATTTAGTGGTAAATTTAATTTTCAGATTCTTGGTTGTTTTATTTTATTTTATTTTATCTTATTTGTTTTGGTTGTTTCTCAATTTCATATTACTCTGTTATTTTTAGTTATTTAATTATTTTATTTTATTATACTTCAGTTTTTTAAATTCTATTGTTAGTTTATTTTGTTTTAGCTATTTCATTAATTTTTATGTCATTTTATTTTATTATTTTCATTGTTATTTTATTTTAATTTTAGCTATTTCACCTTTTTTATAGTTTAATTCTTCTTGTTTTATTTTAGTTCCAATTTGATTTATGTGGATGTTCAATCGTTTTTGTTTCATCATATTTTCTCTTTTCATTTTACTTTGTTTTTAATTTTCTACATTTTGATAATGGCACAGTGGAGCCCGATCGATGGACGTGTTTATTCCGTTGGTGCTAGTTCTTCCCGGGCTACGGATCTCATGATGGAACATATAGCTGCTAACCAGGCACAATTAAAAACGATGAGCAGTATGATGGAGATGCTAGAGCAGCTAACTAAGGGACAAACTCCTGTTTGGGCATTGGAGCAGGTGTCTTCTGGTTTGCTTGATCCATTTTCCTCTGACTTGTGCTGCTCGCAGTGTGGGGGTAATCATGAGTTTGAAGATTGCCATGAAATTGAAGAGATGAGGCCGATTGAGGAGCAACTTGAACAGGAATCATCTTACTGGCGGGATATATATTGCTCGTATTGTGGGGGACCTCATGAGTTCGATGACTGTCTTGAATTTCAAGAGCAATTGTGGTTAGAGAGTCAACCAGACTACCTACAGAAAATTGCTCTTCGAAAGCAGGCTTCAATCTTGAACAATGTAGTGGAGCAGCCTATTGAATTCTCAAGTTGCCCTCCCTCTCCACCCTTGGTTCCAGACAAAGTGGATGTCCACATCCTAGATTTTGTAAGAGAGGAGCCACCACTACTCTGCCATTATCACAATTTCTTTGAGCCTCACCCACAAAAGGAGAATGTTTTTATCCTCCAATTTGACGAAGAACAACAATCAACACCTGGTCTTTTGCTTCAGACCCGTTACCGCCAATACCTCCTCAAACACCAGGTTTTGTTGAGTATTTATTTTCCTAGTATATTTGTTGAGTTAACATTTTGTTTTGATCCAGGTGGTTTAATCTTGTTTGTTGGCAACTTCATATTTCTGTTGATGCCACTGTCGACTTTTATTTTTGATCCGGATAACAAGTGACAGTCTAGCCAAAGACTATAAAGATGGCAGCTGACTGGGAGGCAGCCAGTGGTAAAGTTATGTTTTGTTTTGTTTATTTTTCCTAGTTCTATTTTTCTTTCTAGATTTATTTTATTTTTATTTCAATCAGATGCGGTGGTGGTGCACGTGGCTACTAATGCAACTGTTTCTAACGTCATTTGGTGTTTTATTAAGTGTGTGTAGGTGCAACTTTTTTTGGTATTCCTATCTCTCTAAGGTTGAACACTTGCTTGTACACAAGTGTGAGGAACGTTTCTACCCCAGTGTTCAACCTTCATGTGAGGAGGGACCTTCCTCAGTCTAATATATCAGGGAAGTCTGAGTCTCTCAATCTTTGTTGCTTATGTTCAGCCTATCATGCTTATGTTTATTGGATTTGTAAGTATGTGAGTGATGAATGAAATCCTTCGATTCTGAACATATTTTGAAGGTCCTTATCGTGATTTTATTTTATGAACAATGAGGACATTGCTCCTCTTAAGTGTTGAGGAAGTGGAGACCTTTCCCTGAAAATATGTCAGTTGTACTTAATGCCACACTGGTTTTTTTACTGTTCTCTTGCTACGAAGATAAGCTTCTTTTAGTGTCATAAATGTTGAATTTTTGGGTGATAAGTTTTGTGGAAGTTTTTGAAATCAAGCCTGATGACAACCTCAAGAATCTTTTTGCTTAAAGTTGTTCGTATGTATTGTTTTCTTTAAATTAATTCAATTTTCACACTGAAATCTGGTGGATTAGCTGATTGCTCAAACTAAATAAACTAAGTTTGGCTTGGTGTGACTTTGGAAATGATATGAAAGTTTGGTAGAAGGATAAGGCCTGATACTCCTCTGATCAAGAATTTTCTGAACCAAAACAGGTCTCGTTTATCCGGTTATTAAGTCCTTGGGGTGCTTCATCACCCATCTACCTAATGGCTCGTGATCTAGGATAGAAGGCCACACCGTTACAAGGATAAAGAGAAAAGTCTGGGGAATAACTAATGTGCGAAAATTAATATGCAAGGATAGGAAACCGTTAAAAACTTAATGTTTATTGCAATTTTCCTATTTTGATCATGAGTGTGTGGTGTTGAAAGGTATTGCGGAATATGGCTTACTTCACGCCCTTGTCATCCAAGGATGAGGAAGAAATTGGTGGAAGATCCTAAGCTATTCTATGTTTAGTTTTTGCAATCTAACTTCTCCATGCTTTTATATATTTTTCTTTTTCACTGTCTGTGAAAACTTACAACTGAGGGCAGGATTATTCTTTTGATTGTCATTTGGCTAGATTTTCTTTCTGCACTTGTTTGATCCAGAGGTTTGATATTACGATCATGGAGTGAGTTTTGTTCTTTATTTGCTTGAGGACATGCAAAGCTAAGTGTGAGGAAGTTTGATAAGTGTGAAATAGAGCATTTGAAGTGTTTAATTTGCTTATTTTCTATAGTGGTTTGGCCAATATTTCTCACTTATCATGTGTTTTTCTATGATTTGTGTTTAGATAATAATTGATGTATTTTATGTGTAAATGCTATAAGAGTCATGGAATTGCATTCTTCACTTCATAAGCTTCGCAACGCAACAAACGAGGAGCAAAACGGAGTCCAAATGAAGAATCTACGCCTAAAACTAGTTTTGCTCGTCAGGATAATGACATGTCCGAACATACGTCCGAACTTTGATGTTCGAACAGAGGCCAAAACTGCCTGAAAATGTGTCTTAACATGCGTCCAAACATCCAAGTTCGGACGCCGCGTACAGATTTCAAAATATAGGTTTTTAAGAGTTAAAAATGCCTATTTTGATATAAAAAGACACATAGGGGGGGGAACATCATCATTCACGCCGGATGCCTCAGACGAGGCTCTCACGCCACGCCTCACCTCCCTCCATCACCATCACCATCGATCAACACCATGATCACCACCATCTTCAACCTCTACCGGCTAAGCCCGGCAAACTCCAAATGATTTCCCAATCTCTTTTCTCTGTCTATTTTGTGATTAAGTCTCACTAGATAAGATTTGCTCTGGGGAAGGGTTGTTCGTAATGGATACGAACTAGTTAGAATTTCTGCAACTTGATTATGAGATTGTATTGGATTGTTTCTAGATTAATGCTAATCATTCATCTTCTCTATTAAATTTGCGCGTTTATAGAGTTATTTTTGCGAATCCTGTTATGATCTGATCTGGTGATGAAAAGAAGTTCAAATTAATTTGGAGATTTGTGGAAAATTAGTCGAATAGATAATTTTTCCCTGCAAATGCTAATAATTCTTTGCACTTATTCCACCTATATGTGTTTTGCCAGCTTCTATATTAGAGTTGACATGTTCCGATAGGTGAACTATTCCTTTAACTAGGATTTAGGATCGAAGAGAGTCTAAGAATTGGCCTGTCCGTTTCTCATAATTAAACTATAGGTTTGGCTAGATTTATCCAGTAAAGAACAACCCAAACCCGGAGTACCATTCATTTTATTGAACTTATCAATTTACTTCATTAATCGTTCATTTAGATTTTGATTTGCTTTTACTCAATTCAATCACAAAAACAATTCACAACCCCGCTGAATTTCCAGTTTTCTTAGGATTAGACTTATTTCTTCAAGTCCCCTGGATTGATACCTGGTTGCTTCTGTTAGCTATACTATTGCGACCGGGATTTTTGCAACCCGACAGGACTTTGATTATTTTTTTCTAGGTTTACTTAATTTAGTTTTTAGTATATCATTTTCCGTGTTTGCAAAATGGCGCCGTTACCGGTGACTTGACTTTATCTAGTCCTTAGCCTTGGTTGTCAATTGTTTTTATTTTATTTTATTTTTATTGGTTAATTTTGTTTTACTTTGAGTTTATTTTATTTCTAGTTATCAATTTTAGTTTCCTCAGTTTATTAGATTTTATTTCTTTCTTGTTTTTATTTAGTGGTAAATTTAATTTTCAGATTCTTGGTTGTTTATATTTTATTTTATTTTATCTTATTTGTTTTGGTTGTTTTCTCAATTTCATATTACTCTGTTTATTTTTAGTTAATTTTCTTTTTAGTTATTTAATTATTTTATTTTATTATACTTCAGTTTTTTAAATTCTATTGTTAGTTTATTTTTTTGCTATTTCATTAATTTTTATGTCATTTTATTTTATTATTTTCATTGTTATTTTATTTTAATTTTAGCTATTTCACCTTTTTTATAGTTTAATTCTTCTTGTTTTATTTTAGTTCCAATTTGATTTATGTGGATGTTCAATCGTTTTTGTTTCATCATATTTTCTCTTTTCATTTTACTTTGTTTTTAATTTTCTTACTACTTTTTGATAATGGCACAGTGGAGCCCGATCGATGGACGTGTTTATTCCGTTGGTGCTAGTTCTTCCCGGGCTACGGATCTCATGATGGAACATATGCTGCTAACCAGGCACAATTAAAAACCTCGATGAGCAGTATGATGGAGATGCTAGAGCAGCTAACTAAGGGACAAACTCCTGTTTGGGCATTGGAGCAGGTGTCTTCTGGTTTGCTTGATCCATTTTCCTCTGACTTGTGCTGCTCGCAGTGTGGGGGTAATCATGAGTTTGAAGATTGCCATGAAATTGAAGAGATGAGGGATTGAGGAGCAACTTGAACAGGAATCATCTTACTGGCGGGATATATATTGCTCGTATTGTGGGGGACCTCATGAGTTCGATGACTGTCTTGAATTTCAAGAGCAATTGTGGTTAGAGAGTCAACCAGACTACCTACAGAAAATTGCTCTTCGAAAGCAGGCTTTAATCTTGAACAATGTAGTGGAGCAGCCTATTGAATTCTCAAGTTGCCCTCCCTCTCCACCCTTGGTTCCAGACAAAGTGGATGTCCACATCCTAGATTTTGTAAGAGAGGAGCCACCACTACTCTGCCATTATCACAATTTCTTTGAGCCTCACCCACAAAAGGAGAATGTTTTTATCCTCCAATTTGACGAAGAACAACAACCAACACCTGGTCTTTTGCTTCAGACCCGTTACCGCCAATACCTCCTCAAACACCAGGTTTTGTTGAGTATTTATTTTCCTAGTATATTTGTTGAGTTAACATTTTGTTTTGATCCAGGTGGTTTAATCTTGTTTGTTGGCAACTTCATATTTCTGTTGATGCCACTGTCGACTTTTATTTTTGATCCGGGATAACAAAGTGACAGTCTAGCCAAAGACTATAAAGATGGGCAGCTGACTGGGAGGCAGCCCAGTGGTAAAGTTATGTTTTTGTTTTGTTTTTTTTATTATTTTCTAGTTCTATTTTATTTCTAGATTTATTTTATTTTTATTTCAATCAGATGCGGTGGTGGTGCACGTGCTACTAATGCACTGTTCTACTGTCATTTGGTGTTTATTAAGTGTGTGTAGGTGCAACTTTTTTTGGTATTCCTATCTCTCTAAGGTTGGACACTTGCTTGTACACAAGTGTGAGGAACGTTTCTACCCCAGTGTTCAACCTTCAGTGTGAGGAAGGGAACCTTCCTCAGTCTAAATATATCAGGGGAGTCTCAGTCTCTCAATCTTTGTTGCTTATGTTCAGCCTATCATGCTTTTAATGTTTATTGGATTTGTTAGTATGTGATGTGATGAATGAAATCCTTCGATCCTGGCATATTTTGAAAGGTCTTATCGTGATTTTATTTTATGAACAATGAGGACATTGCTCCTCTTAAGTGTGAGGAAGTGGAGACCTTTCCCTGAAAATATGTCAGTTGTACTTAATGCCACACTGGTTTTTTTACTGTTCTCTTGCTACGAAGGATAAGCTTCTTTTAGTGTCAATAAATGTTGAATTTTTGGGTGATAAGTTTTGTGGAAGTTTTTGAAATCAAGCCTGATGACAACCTCAAGAATCTTTTTGCTTAAAGTTGTTCGTATGTATTGTTTTCTTTAAATTAATTCAATTTTCACTGAAATCTGGTGGATTAGCTGATTGCTCAAACTAAATAAAACTAAATAAGTTTGGCTTGGTGACTTTGGAAATGATATGAAAGTTTGGTATGAAGGATAAGGCCTGATACTCCTCTGATCAAGAATTTTCTGAACCAAAACAGGTCTCGTTTATCCGGTTATTAAGTCCTTGGGGTGCTTCATCACCCATCTACCTAATGGCTCGTGATCTAGGATAGAAGGGCCAACACCGTTACAAGGATAAAGAGAAAAGTCTGGGGAATGAAAACTAATGTGCGAAAAATAATGCAAGGATAGGAAAACCGTTAAAAGCTTAATGTTTATTGCAATTTTCCTATTTTGATCATGAGTGTGTGGTGTTGAAAGGTATTGCGGAATATGGCATTACTTCACGCCCCTTGTCATCCAAAGGATGAGGAATGAAATTGGTGGAAGATCCTAAGCTATTCTATGTTTAGTTTTTGCAATCTAACTTCTCCATGCTTTTATATATTTTTCTTTTTCACTGTCTGTGAAAACTTACAACTGAGGGCAGGATTATTCTTTTGATTGTCATTTGGCTAGATTTTCTTCTGCACTTGTTGATCCAGAGGTTTGATATTACGATCATGGAGTGAGTTTTGTTCTTTATTTGCTTGAGGACATGCAAAAGCTAAGTGTGAGGAAGTTTGATAAGTGTGAAATATAGAGCATTTGAAGTGTTTAATTTGCTTATTTTCTATAGTGGTTTGGCCAATATTTCTCACTTATCATGTGTTTTTCTATGATTTGTGTTTAGATAATAGATTATTTTATGTGTAAATGCATATAAGAGTCATGGAATTGCATTCTTCACTTCATAAGCTTCGCAACGCAACAAACGAGGAGCAAAACGGAGTCCAAACGAAGAATCTACGCCTAAAACTAGTTTTGCTCGTCAGGATAATGACATGTCCGAACATACGTCCGAACTTTGATGTTCGAACAGAGGCCAAAACTGCCTGAAAATGTGTCTTAACATGCGTCCAAACATCCAAGTTCGAACGCCGCGTACAGATTTCAAAAATATAGGTTTTTAAGAGTTAAAAATGCCTATTTTTGATATAAAAAGACACATAGGGTTGGGGGAACATCATCATTCACGCCGGATGCCTCAGACGAGGCTCTCACGCCACGCCTCACCTCCCTCCATCACCATCACCATCGATCAACACCATGATCACCACCATCTTCAACCTCTAGCCCGGCAAACTCCAAATGATTTCCAATCTCTTTTCTCTGTCTATTTTGTGATTAAGTCTCACTAGATAAGATTTGCTCTGGGGAAGGGTTGTTCGTAATGGATACGAACTAGTTAGAATTTCTGCAACTTGATTATGAGATTGTATCGGATTGTTTCTAGATTAATGCTAATCATTCATCTTCTCTATTAAATTTGCGCGTTTATAGAGTTGTTTTGCGAATCCTGTTATGATCTGATCTGGTGATGAACAAGAAGTTCAAATTAATTTGGAGATTTGTGGAAAAATTAGTCGAATAGATAATTTTTCCCTGCAAATGCTAATAATTCTTTGCACTTATTCCACCTATATGTGTTTTGCCAGCTTCTATATTAGAGTTGACATGTTCCGATAGGTGAACTATTCCTTTAACTAGGATTTAGGATCGAAGAGAGTCTAAGAATTGGCCTGTCCGTTTCTCATAATTAAACTATAGGTTTGGCTAGATTTATCCAGTAAAGAACAACCCAAACCCGGAGTACCATTCATTTTATTGAACTTATCAATTTACTTTCATTAATCGTTCATTTAGATTTTGATTTGCTTTTACTCAATTCAATCACAAAAACAATTCACAACCCCCCTGAATTTCCAGTTTTCTTAGGATTAGACTTATTTCTTCAAGTCCCCTGGATTGATACCTGGTTGCTTCTGTTAGCTATACTATTGCGACCGGGATTTTTGCAACCCGACAGGACTTTGATTTATTTTTTTCTAGGTTTACTTAATTTAGTTTTTAGTATATCATTTTCCGTGTTTGCAAAATGGCGCCGTTACCGGGACTTGACTTTATCTAGTCCTTAGCCTTGGTTGTCAATTGTTTTTTTATTTTATTTTGTTTTTTGGTTAATTTTGTTTTACTTTGAGTTTATTTTATTGTTATCAATTTTAGTTTCCTCAGTTTATTAGATTTTATTTCTTTCTTGTTTTTTTTTGGTAAATTTAATTTTCAGATTCTTGGTTGTTTATATTTTATTTTATTTTATCTTATTTGTTTTGGTTTTTTCTCAATTTCATATTACTCTGTTTATTTTAGTTAATTTTCTTTTAGTTATTTAATTATTTTATTTTATTATACTTCAGTTTTTTAAATTCTATTGTTAGTTTATTTTGTTTTAGCTATTTCATTAATTTTTATGTCATTTTATTTTATTATTTTCATTGTTATTTTATTTTAATTTTAGCTATTTCACCTTTTTTATAGTTTAATTCTTCTTGTTTTATTTTAGTTCCAATTTGATTTATGTGGATGTTCAATCGTTTTTGTTTCATCATATTTTCTCTTTTCATTTTACTTTGTTTTTAATTTTCTTACTACTTTTGATAATGGCACAGTGGAGCCCGATCGATGGACGTGTTTATTCCGTTGGTGCTAGTTCTTCCCGGGCTACGGATCTCATGATGGAACATATAGCTGCTAACCAGGCACAATTAAAAACCTCGATGAGCAGTATGATGGAGATGCTAGAGCAGCTAACTAAGGGACAAACTCCTGTTTGGGCATTGGAGCAGGTGTCTTCTGGTTTGCTTGATCCATTTTCCTCTGACTTGTGCTGCTCGCAGTGTGGGGTAATCATGAGTTTGAAGATTGCCATGAAATTGAAGAGATGAGGCCGATTGAGGAGCAACTTGAACAGGAATCATCTTACTGGCGGGATATATATTGCTCGTATTGTGGGGGACCTCATGAGTTCGATGACTGTCTTGAATTTCAAGAGCAATTGTGGTTAGAGAGTCAACCAGACTACCTACAGAAAATTGCTCTTCGAAAGCAGGCTTCAATCTTGAACAATGTAGTGGAGCAGCCTATTGAATTCTCAAGTTGCCCTCCCTCTCCACCCTTGGTTCCAGACAAAGTGGATGTCCACATCCTAGATTTTGTAAGAGAGGAGCCACCACTACTCTGCCATTATCACAATTTCTTTGAGCCTCACCCACAAAAGGAGAATGTTTTTATCCTCCAATTTGACGAAGAACAACAACCAACACCTGGTCTTTTGCTTCAGACCCGTTACCGCCAATACCTCCTCAAACACCAGGTTTTGTTGAGTATTTATTTTCCTAGTATATTTGTTGAGTTAACATTTTGTTTTGATCCAGGTGGTTTAATCTTGTTTGTTGGCAACTTCATATTTCTGTTGATGCCACTATCGACTTTTATTTTTGATCCGGGATAACAAAGTGACAGTCTAGCCAAAGACTATAAAGATGGGCAGCTGACTGGGAGGCAGCCCAGTGGTAAAGTTATGTTTTTGTTTTGTTTTTTTTTATTATTTTCTAGTTCTATTTTATTTCTAGATTTATTTTATTTTTATTTCAATCAGATGCGGTGGTGGTGCACGTGCTACTAATGCAACTGTTCTAGCGTCATTTGGTGTTTTATTAAGTGTGTGTGGGCAACTTTTTTTTGGTATTCCTATCTCTCTAAGGTTGGACACTTGCTTGTACACAAGTGTGAGGAACGTTTCTACCCCAGTGTTCAACCTTCAGTGTGAGGAAGGGAACCTTCCTCAGTCTAAATATATCAGGGGAGTCTCAGTCTCTCAATCTTTGTTGCTTATGTTCAGCCTATCATGCTTTAAATGTTTATTGGATTTGTTAGTATGTGATGTGATGAATGAAATCCTTCGATCTGGCATATTTTGAAAGGTCTTATCGTGATTTTATTTTATGAACAATGAGGACATTGCTCCTCTTAAGTGTGAGGAAGTGGAGACCTTTCCCTGAAAATATGTCAGTTGTACTTAATGCCACACTGGTTTTTTTACTGTTCTCTTGCTACGAAGGATAAGCTTCTTTTAGTGTCAATAAATGTTGAATTTTTGGGTGATAAGTTTTGTGGAAGTTTTTGAAATCAAGCCTGATGACAACCTCAAGAATCTTTTTGCTTAAAGTTGTTCGTATGTATTGTTTTCTTTAAATTAATTCAATTTTCACTGAAATCTGGTGGATTAGCTGATTGCTCAAACTAAATAAAACTAAATAAGTTTGGCTTGGTGACTTTGGAAATGATATGAAAGTTTGGTATGAAGGATAAGGCCTGATACTCCTCTGATCAAGAATTTTCTGAACCAAAACAGGTCTCGTTTATCCGGTTATTAAGTCCTTGGGGTGCTTCATCACCCATCTACCTAATGGCTCGTGATCTAGGATAGAAGGGCCAACACCGTTACAAGGATAAAGAGAAAAGTCTGGGGAATGAAAACTAATGTGCGAAAAATAATGCAAGGATAGGAAAACCGTTAAAAGCTTAATGTTTATTGCATTTTTCCTATTTTGATCATGAGTGTGTGGTGTTGAAAGGTATTGCGGAATATGGCATTACTTCACCCCCTTGTCATCCAAAGGATGAGGAATGAAATTGGTGGAAGATCCTAAGCTATTCTATGTTTAGTTTTGCAATCTAACTTCTCCATGCTTTTATATATTTTTCTTTTTCACTGTCTGTGAAAACTTACAACTGAGGGCAGGATTATTCTTTTGATTGTCATTTGGCTAGATTTTCTTCTGCACTTGTTTGATCCAGGTTTGATATTACGATCATGGAGTGAGTTTTGTTCTTTATTTGCTTGAGGACAAGCAAAAGCTAAGTGTGAGGAAGTTTGATAAGTGTGAAATATAGAGCATTTGAAGTGTTTAATTTTGCTTATTTTCTATAGTGGTTTGGCCAATATTTCTCACTTATCATGTGTTTTTCTATGATTTGTGTTTAGATAATAATTGATGTATTTTATGTGTAAAATGCATATAAGAGTCATGGAATTGCATTCTTCACTTCATAAGCTTCGCAACACAACAAACGAGGAGCAAAACGGAGTCCAAACGAAGAATCTAGCCTAAAACTAGTTTTGCTCGTCAGGATAATGACATGTCCGAACATACGTCCGAACTTTGATGTTCAAACAGAGGCCAAAACTGCCTGAAAATGTGTCTTAACATGCGTCCAAACATCCAAGTTCGGACGCCGCGTACAGATTTCAAAAATATAGGTTTTTAAGAGTTAAAAATGCCTATTTTTGATATAAAAAGACACATAGGGTTGGGGGAACATCATCATTCACGCCGGATGCCTCAGACGAGGCTCTCACGCCACGCCTCACCTCCCTCCATCACCATCACCATCGATCAACACCATGATCACCACCATCTTCAACCTCTAGCCCGGCAAACTCCAAATGATTTCCCAATCTCTTTTCTCTGTCTATTTTGTGATTAAGTCTCACTAGATAAGATTTGCTCTGGGGAAGGGTTGTTCGTAATGGATACGAACTAGTTAGAATTTCTGCAACTTGATTATGAGATTGTATTGGATTGTTTCTAGATTAATGCTAATCATTCATCTTCTCTATTAAATTTGCGCGTTTATAGAGTTATTTTGCGAATCCTGTTATGATCTGATCTGGTGATGAACAAGAAGTTCAAATTAATTTGGAGATTTGTGGAAAAATTAGTCGAATAGATAATTTTTCCCTGCAAATGCTAATAATTCTTTGCACTTATTCCACCTATATGTGTTTTGCCAGCTTCTATATTAGAGTTGACATGTTCCGATAGGTGAACTATTCCTTTAACTAGGATTTAGGATCGAAGAGAGTCTAAGAATTGGCCTGTCCGTTTCTCATAATTAAACTATAGGTTTGGCTAGATTTATCCAGTAAAGAACAACCCAAACCCGGAGTACCATTCATTTTATTGAACTTATCAATTTACTTTCATTAATCGTTCATTTAGATTTTGATTTGCTTTTACTCAATTCAATCACAAAAACAATTCACAACCCCGCTGAATTTCCAGTTTTCTTAGGATTAGACTTATTTCTTCAAGTCCCCTAGATTGATACCTGGTTGCTTCTGTTAGCTATACTATTGCGACCGGGATTTTTGCAACCCGACAGGACTTTGATTATTTTTTTCTAGGTTTACTTAATTTAGTTTTTAGTATATCATTTTCCGTGTTTGCAAAATGGCGCCGTTACCGGTGACTTGACTTTATCTAGTCCTTAGCCTTGGTTGTCAATTGTTTTTATTTTATTTTATTTTTATTGGTTAATTTTGTTTTACTTTGAGTTTATTTTATTTCTAGTTATCAATTTTAGTTTCCTCAGTTTATTAGATTTTATTTCTTTCTTGTTTTTATTTAGTGGTAAATTTAATTTTCAGATTCTTGTTGTTTATTTTATTTTATTTTATCTTATTTGTTTTGGTTGTTTTCTCAATTTCATATTACTCTGTTTATTTTTAGTTAATTTTCTTTTTAGTTATTTAATTATTATTATTTATTATACTTCAGTTTTTTAAATTCATTGTTTATTTGTTTTAGCTATTTCATTAATTTTTATGTCATTTTATTTTATTATTTTCATTGTTATTTTATTTAATTTTAGCTATTTCACCTTTTTTATAGTTTAATTCTTCTTGTTTTATTTTAGTTCCAATTTGATTTATGTGGATGTTCAATCGTTTTTGTTTCATCATATTTTCTCTTTTCATTTTACTTTGTTTTTAATTTTCTTACTACTTTTTGATAATGGCACAGTGGAGCCCGATCGATGGACGTGTTTATTCCGTTGGTGCTAGTTCTTCCCGGGCTACGGATCTCATGATGGAACATATAGCTGCTAACCAGGCACAATTAAAAACCTCGATGAGCAGTATGATGGAGATGCTGAGCAGCTAACTAAGGGACAAACTCCTGTTTGGGCATTGGAGCAGGTGTCTTCTGGTTTGCTTGATCCATTTTCCTCTGACTTGTGCTGCTCGCAGTGTGGGGGTAATCATGAGTTTGAAGATTGCCATGAAATTGAAGAGATGAGGCCGATTGAGGAGCAACTTGAACAGGAATCATCTTACTGGCGGGATATATATTGCTCGTATTGTGGGGGACCTCATGAGTTCGATGACTGTCTTGAATTTCAAGAGCAATTGTGGTTAGAGAGTCAACCAGACTACCTACAGAAAATTGCTCTTCGAAAGCAGGCTTTAATCTTGAACAATGTAGTGGAGCAGCCTATTGAATTCTCAAGTTGCCCTCCCTCTCCACCCTTGGTTCCAGACAAAGTGGATGTCCACATCCTAGATTTTGTAAGAGAGGAGCCACCACTACTCTGCCATTATCACAATTTCTTTGAGCCTCACCCACAAAAGGAGAATGTTTTTATACTCCAATTTGACGACGAACAACAATCAACACCTGGTCTTTTGCTTCAGACCCGTTACCCACCGCCAATACCTCCTCAAACACCAGGTTTTGTTGAGTATTTATTTTCCTAGTATATTTGTTGAGTTAACATTTTGTTTTGATCCAGGTGGTTTAATCTTGTTTTTGGCAACTTCATATTTCTGTTGATGCCACTGACTTTTATTTTTGATCCGGGATAACAAAGTGACAGTCTAGCCAAAGACTATAAAGATGGGCAGCTGACTGGGAGGCAGCCCAGTGGTAAAGTTATGTTTTTGTTTTGTTTTTTTTATTATTTCTAGTTCTATTTTATTTAGATTTATTTTATTTTTATTTCAATCAGATGCGGTGGTGGTGCACGTGCTACTAATGCAACTGTTCTACTAGTCATTTGGTGTTTTATTAAGTGTGTAGGTGCAACTTTTTTTTGGTATTCCTATCTCTCTAAGGTTGGACACTTGCTTGTACACAAGTGTGAGGAACGTTTCTACCCCAGTGTTCAACCTTCAGTGTGAGGAAGGGAACCTTCCTCAGTCTAAATATATCAGGGGAGTCTCAGTCTCTCAATCTTTGTTGCTTATGTTCAGCCTATCATGCTTTAATGTTTATTGGATTTGTTAGTATGTGATGTGATGAATGAAATCCTTCGATCCTGGCATATTTTGAAAGGTCTTATCGTGATTTTATTTTATGAACAATGAGGACATTGCTCCTCTTAAGTGTGAGGAAGTGGAGACCTTTCCCTGAAAATATGTCAGTTGTACTTAATGCCACACTGGTTTTTTTACTGTTCTCTTGCTACGAGAAGATAAGCTTCTTTTAGTGTCAATAAATGTTGAATTTTTGGGTGATAAGTTTTGTGGAAGTTTTTGAAATCAAGCCTGATGACAACCTCAAGAATCTTTTTGCTTAAAGTTGTTCGTATGTATTGTTTTCTTTAAATTAATTCAATTTTCACTGAAATCTGGTGGATTAGCTGATTGCTCAAACTAAATAAAACTAAATAAGTTTGGCTTGGTGACTTTGGAAATGATATGAAAGTTTGGTATGAAGGATAAGGCCTGATACTCCTCTGATCAAGAATTTTCTGAACCAAAACAGGTCTCGTTTATCCGGTTATTAAGTCCTTGGGGTGCTTCATCACCCATCTACCTAATGGCTCGTGATCTAGGATAGAAGGGCCAACACCGTTACAAGGATAAAGAGAAAAGTCTGGGGAATGAAAACTAATGTGCGAAAAATAATAATGCAAGGATAGGAAAACCGTTAAAAGCTTAATGTTTATTGCAATTTTCCTATTTTGATCATGAGTGTGTGGTGTTGAAAGGTATTGCGGAATATGGCATTACTTCACGCCCCTTGTCATCCAAAGGATGAGGAATGAAATTGGTGGAAGATCCTAAGCTATTCTATGTTTAGTTTTTGCAATCTAACTTCTCCATGCTTTTATATATTTTTCTTTTTCACTGTCTGTGAAAACTTACAACTGAGGGCAGGATTATTCTTTTGATTGTCATTTGGCTAGATTTTCTTCTGCACTTGTTTGATCCAGAGGTTTGATATTACGATCATGGAGTGAGTTTTGTTCTTTATTTGCTTGAGGACATGCAAAAGCTAAGTGTGAGGAAGTTTGATAAGTGTGAAATATAGAGCATTTGAAGTGTTTAATTTGCTTATTTTCTATAGTGGTTTGGCCAATATTTCTCACTTATCATGTGTTTTTCTATGATTTGTGTTTAGATAATAATTGATGTATTTTATGTGTAAAATGCATATAAGAGTCATGGAATTGCATTCTTCACTTCATAAGCTTCGCAACGCAACAAACGAGGAGCAAAACGGAGTCCAAACGAAGAATCTACGCCTAAAACTAGTTTTGCTCGTCAGGATAATGACATGTCCGAACATACGTCCGAACTTTGATGTTCGAACAGAGGCCAAAACTGCCTGAAAATGTGTCTTAACATGCGTCCAAACATCCAAGTTCGGACGCCGCGTACAGATTTCAAAAATATAGGTTTTTAAGAGTTAAAAATGCCTATTTTTGATATAAAAAGACACATAGGGTTGGGGGAACATCATCATTCACGCCGGATGCCTCAGACGAGGCTCTCACGCCACGCCTCACCTCCCTCCATCACCATCACCATCGATCAACACCATGATCACCACCATCTTCAACCTCTAGCCCGGCAAACTCCAAATGATTTCTCAATCTCTTTTCTCTGTCTATTTTGTGATTAAGTCTCACTAGATAAGATTTGCTCTGGGGAAGGGTTGTTCGTAATGGATACGAACTAGTTAGAATTTCTGCAACTTGATTATGAGATTGTATCGGATTGTTTCTAGATTAATGCTAATCATTCATCTTCTCTATTAAATTTGCGCGTTTATAGAGTTGTTTTGCGAATCCTGTTATGATCTGATCTGGTGATGAACAAGAAGTTCAAATTAATTTGGAGATTTGTGGAAAAATTAGTCGAATAGATAATTTTTCCCTGCAAATGCTAATAATTCTTTGCACTTATTCCACCTATATGTGTTTTGCCAGCTTCTATATTAGAGTTGACATGTTCCGATAGGTGAACTATTCCTTTAACTAGGATTTAGGATCGAAGAGAGTCTAAGAATTGGCCTGTCCGTTTCTCATAATTAAACTATAGGTTTGGCTAGATTTATCCAGTAAAGAACAACCCAAACCCGGAGTACCATTCATTTTATTGAACTTATCAATTTACTTTCATTAATCGTTCATTTAGATTTTGATTTGCTTTTACTCAATTCAATCACAAAAACAATTCACACCCCCCTGAATTTCCAGTTTTTTTAGGATTAGGCTTATTTCTTCAAGTCCCCTGGATTGATACCTGGTTGCTTCTGTTAGCTATACTATTGCGACCGGGATTTTTGCAACCCGACAGGACTTTGATTTATTTTTTTCTAGGTTTACTTAATTTAGTTTTTAGTATATCATTTTCCGTGTTTGCAAAATGGCGCCGTTACCGGGGACTTGACTTTATCAAGTCTTAGCCTTGTTGTCAATTGTTTTTATTTTATTTTATTTTGTTTGGTTAATTTTGTTTTACTTTGAGTTTATTTTTTTTAGTTATTTATTTTAGTCAGTTTATTAGATTTTATTTCTTTCTTGTTTTTATTTAGTGGTAAATTTAATTTTCAGATTCTTAGTTGTTTATATTTTATTTTATTTTATCTTATTTGTTTTGGTTGTTTTCTCAATTTCATATTACTCTGTTTATTTTTAGTTAATTTTCTTTTTAGTTATTTAATTATTTTATTTTATTATACTTCAGTTTTTTTAAATTCTATTGTTAGTTTATTTTGTTGTAGCTATTTCTTAATTTTTATGTCATTTTATTTTATTATTTTCATTGTTTTTTATTTTAGTTTTAGCTATTTCACCTTTTTTATAGTTTAATTCTTCTTGTTTTATTTTAGTTCCAATTTGATTTATGTGGATGTTCAATCGTTTTTGTTTCATCATATTTTCTCTTTTCATTTTACTTTGTTTTTAATTTTCTAACTACTTTTTATAATGGCACAGTGTAGCCCCATCGATGGTCGTGTTTATTCCGTTGGTGCTAGTTCTTCCCGGGCTCCGGATCTCATGATGGAACATATAGCTGCTAACCAGGCACAATTAAAAACCACGATGAGCAGTATGATGGAGATGCTAGAGCAGCTAACTAAGGGACAAACTCCTGTTTGGGCATTGGAGCAGGTGTCTTCTGGTTTGTTTGATCCATTTTCCTCTGATTTGTGCTGCTCGCAGTGTGGGGGTAATCATGAGTTTGAAGATTGCCATGAAAATAAAGAGATGAGGCCGATTGAGGAGCAATTTGAACAGGAATCATCTTACTGGCAGGATATATATTGCTCGTATTGTGGGGGACCTCATGAGTTCGATGTCTTGAATTTCAAGAGCAATTGTGGTTAGAGAGTCAACCAGACTACCTACAGAAAATTGCTCTTCGACAGCAGGCTTCAATCTTGAACAATGTAGTGGAGCAGCCTATTGAATTCTCAAGTTGCCCTCCCTCTCCACCCTTGGTTCCAGACAAAGTGGATGTCCACATCCTAGATTTTGTAAGAGAGGAGCCACCACTACTCTGCCATTATCACAATTTCTTTGAGCCTCACCCACAAAAGGAGAATGTTTATATCCTCCAATTTGAGGAAGAACAACAATCAACACTTGGTCTTTTGCTTCAGACCCGTTACCGCCAATACCTCCTCAAAACCAGGTTTTGTTGAGTATTTATTTTCCTAGTATATTGTTGAGTTAACATTTTGTTTTGATCCAGGTGGTTTAATCTTGTTTGTTGGCAACTTCATATTTCTGTTGATGCCACTTTCGACTTTTATTTTTGATCCGTGATAACAAAGTGACAGTCTAGCCAAAGACTATAAAGATGGGCAGCTTTTTAATTATTTTCTAGTTCTATTTAATTTCTAGATTTATTTTATTTTTATTTCAATCTGATGCGGCGGGGTGGTGCACGTGCTACTAATGCAACACTTCTAGCGTCATTTGGTGTTTTATTAAGTGTGTGTAGGTGCAACTTTTTTTTGGTATTCGTATCTTCCAAGGTTAGACACTTGCTTGGACACAAGTGTGAGGAACATTTCTACCCCAGTGTTCAACCTTCAGTGTGAGAAAGGGAACCTTCCTTAGTCTAAATATATCAGGGGAGTCTCAGTTCTCAATCTTTGTGCTTATGTTCACCTATCATGCTTTAAATGTTTATTGGATTTGTTAGTATGTGATGTGATGAATGAAATCCTTCGATTTGGCATATTTTGAAAGGTCTTATCTTGATTTTATTTTGTGAACAATGAGGACATTGCTCCACTTAAGTGTGAGGAAGTGGAGACCTTTCCCTGAAAATATGTCAGTTGTACTTAATGCCACACTAGTTTTTACTGTTCTCTTGCTACGAAGGATAAGCTTCTTTTAGTGTCAATAAATGTTGAATTTTTGGGTGATAAGTTTTGTGGAAGTTTTTGAAATCAAGCCTGATGACAACCTCAAGAATCTTTTTGCTTAAAGTTGTTCGTATGTATTGTTTTCTTCAAATTAATTCAATTTTCACTGAAATCTGGTGGATTAGCTGATTGCTCAAACTAAATAAGTTTGGCTTGG
The DNA here is from genome assembly GCA_023374045.1 of Limonium bicolor. Lineage (NCBI taxonomy): Eukaryota > Viridiplantae > Streptophyta > Magnoliopsida > Caryophyllales > Plumbaginaceae > Limonium > Limonium bicolor. The sequence continues at coordinate 288,135,859 of CM041782.1, forward strand.
TGACTTTGGAAATGATATGAAAGTTTGGTATGAAGGATAAGGCCTGATACTCCTCTGATCAAGAATTTTCTGAACCAAAACAGGTCTCGTTTATCCGGTTATTAAGTCCTTGGGGTGCTTCATCACCCATCTACCTAATGGCTCGTGATCTAGGATAGAAGGGCCAACACCGTTACAAGGATAAAGAGAAAAGTCTGGGGAATGAAAACTAATGTGCGAAAAATAATAATGCAAGGATAGGAAAACCGTTAAAAGCTTAATGTTTATTGCAATTTTCCTATTTTGATCATGAGTGTGTGGTGTTGAAAGGTATTGCGGAATATGGCATTACTTCACACCCCTTGTCATCCAAAGGATGAGGAATGAAATTAGTGGAAGATCCTAAGCTATTCTATGTTTAGTTTTTGCAATCTAACTTCTCCATGCTTTTATATATTTTTCTTTTTCACTGTCTGTGAAAACTTACAACTGAGGGCAGGATTATTCTTTTGATTGTCATTTGGCTAGATTTTCTTCTGCACTTGTTCGATCCAACGGTTTGATATTACGATCATGGAGTGAGTTTTGTTCTTTATTTGCTTGAGGACAAGCAAAAGCTAAGTGTGAGGAAGTTTGATAAGTGTGAAATATAGAGCATTTGAAGTGTTTAATTTGCTTATTTTCTATAGTGGTTTGGCCAATATTTCTCACTTATCATGTGTTTTTCTATGATTTGTGTTTAGATAATAATTGATGTATTTTATGTGTAAAATTCATATAAGAGTCATGGAATTGCATTCTTCACTTCATAAGCTTCGCAACACAACAAACGAAGAGCAAAACGGAGTCCAAACGAAGAATCTAGGCCTAAAACTAGTTTTGCTCGTCAGGATAATGACATGTCCGAACATACGTCCGAACTTTGATGTTCGAACAGAGGCCAAAACTGCCTGAAAATGTGTCTTAACATGCGTCCAAACATCCAAGTTCGGACGCCGCATACAGATTTCTAAAATATAGGTTTTTAAGAGTTAAAAATGCCTATTTTTGATATAAAATGAAACATAGGGTTGGGGGAACATCATCATTCACGCCGGATGCCTCAGACGAGGCTCTCACGCCACGCCTCACCTCCCTCCATCACCATCACCATCGATCAACACCATGATCACCACCATCTTCAACCTCTAGCCCGACAAACTCCAAATGATTTCTCAATCTCTTTTCTCTGTCTATTTTGTGATTAAGTCTCACTAGATAAGATTCGGTCTGGGGAAGGGTTGTTCGTAATGGATACGAACTAGTTAGAATTTCTGCAACTTGATTATGAGATTGTATCGGATTGTTTCTAGATTAATGCTAATCATTCATCTTCTCTATTAAATTTGAGCGTTTATAGAGTTGTTTTGCGAATCCTGTTATGATCTGATCTGGTGATGGACAAGAAGTTCAAATTAATTTGGAGATTTGTGGAAAAATTAGTCGAATAGATAATTTTTCCCTGCAAATGCTAATAATTCTTTGCACTTATTCCACCTATATGTGTTTTGCCAGCTTCTATATTAGAGTTGACATGTTCCGATAGGTGAACTATTCCTTTAACTAGGATTTAGGATCGAAGAGAGTCTAAGAATTGGCCTGTCCGTTTCTCATAATTAAACTATAGGTTTGGCTAGATTTATCCAGTAAAGAACAACCCAAACCCGGAGTACCATTCATTTTATTGAACTTATCAATTTACTTTCATTAATCGTTCATTTAGATTTTGATTTGCTTTTACTCAATTCAATCACAAAAACAATTCACAACCCCCTGAATTTCCAGTTTTCTTAGGATTAGGCTTATTTCTTCAAGTCCCCTGGATTGATACCTGGTTGCTTCTGTTAGCTATACTATTGCGACCGGGATTTTTGCAACCCGACAGGACTTTGATTTATTTTTTTCTAGGTTTACTTAATTTAGTTTTTAGTATATCATTTTCCGTGTTTGCAAAATGGCGCCGTTACCGGACTTGACTTTATCTAGTCCTTAGCCTTGGTTGTCAATTGTTTTTTATTTATTTTATTTTGTTTGGTTAATTTTGTTTTACTTTGAGTTTATTTTATTTTTAGTTATTAATTTTTTTCCTCAGTTTATTAGATTTTATTTCTTTCTTGTTTTTATTTAGTGGTAAATTTAATTTTCAGATTCTTAGTTGTTTATTTTTATTTTATTTTATCTTATTTGTTTTGGTTGTTTTTCAATTTCATATTACTCTTTTATTTTTAGTTAATTTTCTTTTTAGTTATTTAATTATTTTATTTATATTATACTTCAGTTTTTTTAAATTCTATTGTTAGTTTATTTTGTTTTAGCTATTTCATTAATTTTTATGTCATTTTATTTTATTATTTTCATTGTTATTTTATTTTAGTTTTAGCTATTTCACCTTTTTTATAGTTTAATTCTTCTTGTTTTATTTTAGTTCCAATTTGATTTATGTGGATGTTCAATCGTTTTTGTTTCATCATATTTTCTCTTTTCATTTTACTTTGTTTTTAATTTTCTTACTACTTTTTGATAGTGGCACAGGTGGAGCCCGATCGATGGACGTGTCTATTCCGTTGGTGCTAGTTCTTCCCGGGCTACGGATCTCATGATGGAACATATAGCTGCTAACCAGGCACAATGAAAAGCCACGATGAGGAGTATGATGGAGATGCTAGAGCAGCTAACTAAGGGACAAACTCCTGTTTGGGGGTAATCATGAGTTTGAAGATTGCCATGAAATTGAAGAGATGAGGCCGATTGAGGAGCAACTTGAACAGGAATCATCTTACTGGCGGGATATATATTTCTCGTATTGTGGGGGACCTCATGAGTTCGATGACTGTCTTGAATTTCAAGAGCAATTGTGGTTAGAGAGTCAACCAGACTACCTACAAAAAATTGCTCTTCGAAAGCAGGCTTCAATCTTGAACAA